>CAXIVR010000012.1:48990115-51432615 GCA_964035755.1 Teleogryllus oceanicus
AATCTTGTTATAGTAATTTTGGTTTCGCTCAAACCCCTCAGGAAAAAGGATATTTACTTGAAATTTTTTGTTACTTTTTGGGGAAAAAAACTTCCCTTTTTTTTTGCTTCTTTAGTTTTGAATTAGCATGAATAACACCAATTCTTCTACTGTGATTTCCATCTTAATTATTCCATAAACTTTGCTAGAGAGACAGAAAATGAACCTAAAAAAGGGAATGACGGGGAAAGGGGTTAGGGGTAATCGATTCGTCTTTCTAACTCGCTATTCCTATGTCCAACACACCTCCTCTCTAGCTGCCAGTCTTAGTATTTGAGAAAAAGGCGTTCTTGATTAGCTAATATACCGGTTCTTCGAACATTGAAATTTTTCATATAGTTGTATGAAATTGCATTCAGTTATTGCATTCAGTTGAATGCAATAAATGCATCCAATAAATGAGATAATACTGGCTGATAAAAGTCAGCAAACACGTTTCCATAAAAATTAATTTTGTAAATGAGATGTTAATGTATTAAAACTCCACTGCTAAATAACATTTGACTCTGCATTACGTATTCTTTATCAGAAAGAAATATTCAGAAAATACCATGCCAATATTTTGCTTCCCAAATGTCAATTTTTTAGATAGAGAATTATTTATTTAAATTAATTACTTTTACATTCTTACCTGAAGCTATGACAATTTCACACAAAACACACAGAAGAAACCACTAGTAAAATCTACATGACTCTTAGAAATGAGATAATAAATTATTCTAATAGATCAATTTACATGGAAGTTAAATTTTAAATAGTGGTATAAAATAATAGAAGTTCTAATGAATAAATTTTATCTGTAGAGTCTACAAAAAAGTTACAGTATTTATATAAAAGATTAGAACTTTATTGCGCATTTTATTTCCTTACACAGTATAATTAACGGAATTTCTTTGGTGAAATCCGTTTTGAAAACTTACAAATTTAAACAAAAGAAAAGTCCTATTTCTTTAAAAGTATAGTTGCTACAATACACATACTTTCTCGCATTATTAGAAACTGTTATGTAATATTGTAATTTTGATAATTTCATCTAAAAACTCAGTTATTTCGACAACCTGAAAGTAGTCGTTTTAACTTTCACAAAAGAAAAAAAATACGCGATAAAATTTACCTATTACAGTTTTGCTGCGAAAATAAGAATAATATTTGAAGCTTGCCTTGATTACATCAGTGAGCTGAGAGTCTTTGAATACTATAATCAACAATCAAATATTTTGAAAGTAAAAGAAATGTATTTATTAGTTTTTTTGTCTTTACCGTTACCATTACTACCTTGATATATATAACCTTCCTTAAATATTTTCCTTTCATAAGAATGTTATCCCCATCTTACACAAAATGTGAGCTGGCACTTTCGAAGGTTAGAAAATTCAACGAAAGTGAGACCTGTACCATTCTCTACATGTTCTTTATGTTCTTGAAAGACCAAATTTAATGAAAACAATGTCCTTTTGAAAATTTGGAAAATGCCCCAGATTCATGTAAAGTACCTCCTCCCATAATTAAAATATCGATTTCAATTCAATGGGACGTGGTATCAGTCAAATCGTTTGGGAAATGTCAATTTTGTAAAAATCTTCTTCGACAATGGTTTAGCGTTAGCTTTGTTAATAAACTGAGGCGTATTGCCATCAAACGATTTTCGTGTCAAGGACTCATATCATTCATTTGACTGCATACGTGTTAGAGAAGTAATTTAGTTTAAGGACAAGATTTACCCACTTTCATTACCTTTAAAAGATTTTCTGTCGAAAATTCGCCGCGGCGTCTGTTTTTTGGCTTGGGTATTAACCCGAAATGAGAATAAAATTTTAAAAATTTTATAATTTCACATTCACCAGTGTACGAGATCATACTATATTTTAGATTTAAGCATAAATTAAACTGCATAACTTTTGAAATTTCGCTTCTTTCTTTTGAGATGAAAATCACCAAACGTTTTCATTTTTTCCTCACTGTTTCGCTAAACAGTCGGGGACTCTTCCTAAATTCTTTTCCGTCCACCTTTCCCTTCTACATGGCATCTATCTAGCCTTACCTCCCGTCTCAGTCTCTTACCTCAATTAGGCTTTCCATTACGTTCTTCTTCTTTTTTGGACTCCCTCCTTTTCAAACCACTCCCCCCTTTTTTGTCTCCTTTTCTTTCATTTTCTACCCCTCCTTCGTGTTTATACCACAAGTAACTAATAGTAGTAAAGTTTGTTATGGGTGTTTTAATCAAATTTGTCAAGATGAACTTCTAATTTTTGTAGGTTTCTACGCTACCTCAAGGCATCGGCCTTATACTAAACCGCTTTCTTGTCGATATATTATATACCATTAAAAAATTGACAATACAATTTTTTGAAAATTGCTTCTTCTTGTCCTTTTCAGACGGTTTCCAGTTTCAAATCGAATTAGGCACTACATTCCAATCAGAAAATTCTCGCATCTGATTATGGAGTATTTTAAGGAGTTGAAGGGTTTTTTCCAGAAACTTGATTTTCTCTTGTGTGAAATTTTTTGAAAAGATGTTTTCTTTTTCATTCCCCGTTCAAACGTCTCGCTGCGATTTTTCCCAAGTACAACGCTGGTAAAAAAGGATATAGATACTACGGCCTGGGAAAAGGAGTAGACAGTTTGAATGAGTGTTTCCCCCCATGTTCCTTGCCTCCTTGCCTTTGCCCCACCCCTCCGCTCCCACCGTCGCGTCGTCAGCGACCTCGCGCGCCTCGTCGCCTCTCGTCATTTGGCAGATTACGCCGCCTATCGGTAATTGGTAATTACGGGGCCCCTTCAAGGGTTTTTATCGCGAGGCAGAGGATGGAGTGGGCTGCTTACGGCTTCATCGGCGCGTTTGAGATTTACCGCTCGAGCGGGGTCCGTGTAATTGAAAAAAGTGATCCTGGTAGAGGCAGCAGGGCCGTTCAAAGGGGGGCGGAGGCTGTGAGGCGGAAACGGAAATGCGACGGCGAAGCAATCATCTGCGAGGACACTCCGTGGGAAAACCAATGGGTTTACGGGGACTGAATTACTCAAGGTAATATGGAAATATATTGATGCAGCATCTCTCCATCGTGAATAATTAAAAAATAAAGTAATCAAAGGTAAATTAATAAAACTGACTTTTTAATAACTGCTCATCTTGAACACCTGCACCGGGGTGGTAGCTCAGGGGCATCAACTGATGTCCTGCAGCGCTTCTGACCAGGAGGTCCTAGGTTCGAGTCCCGACGGCGGCGGTTTTTGACACTAGCTTTCTGCTAGGTCGAGGTTCAGTCGCTACCCGGAGGTATTCTAGCGGCCGGCTGCTCTGATCGGTAGTTTTCCCTGGTTTCTCCGATCAACACCAGGCGAATCCGGAGTAGTACCTAACAAACGGGCCACGGACCACGCCGGGTCTTTCCTTCCTCTTCTATTTCTATCCTCTCCTTTCCCCACACTTACATCAACATGCACTACACAACCATATTCCGGGAAACCGGTCGGGACTTAAGCTTGTCCCAGCCGAGGCGGTGTCCCGCTGGTGGGAAGTCCGAGTTGGGAAGCCCCCCTAGCCGACGGGAGGTCGCGCCGGAATCTCCATCCAGCGGGGAAACCACCGCCATCTCCCAGAAAAAACATGCATTACACTAACCGGACTAATGACCAAAACGGTTGACGCGGGAAACAAAAAACCAAACCAAGCCAAACCTTGAAACCTGCATTTGAAATGTAGAAAATGTCTTTTAAAGTCAATCTAAAAAGTATAGTTTTGACGCATTTATAAACTAAATCTGTACGAAGATTGATGAAAAATAATCCTCTGGCTCTTTAGCCGAGAATGCTTTTATTTTCTTTAATATAAAAATAATGATGCATTTTGACCATGATTCAAAATCATAATTTTCTTTTCCTAATATTCCTTGAGTCTATTTCATTTCCTTTTCTGACCTCTTGCATAGAAATAAAACAACTAGCGACACTTTTGAATTAAATATAAAAAAACATGTTTGTGACGAATTTTCACTCAAGAGAAACATTATCTCCTCAAGAAAATTTCCATTACCTCCTCTTAAGAAACACATGAAATATATCAGACATGATAATTATATCTGTATAATCAACTAGAATCGTATAACCTGACTAATATTTTTTAGAGTATTTCTTCTTCTTTTGAAATTTTTCAGAAAACAAAGAAAATTTCAACATTTACTTCTACCGATATCGCTCTATATGTAATTTTCAGATTAGTTTTATTTTAATCGTTTTAGTTAAGTTTAGTGATGTTGTATTTGAAACATAACTTCAGTTTCTAATAACCCACAAATCAAAGAATCGTGTGTTATATTTACACCTCCTCCGATATTATAATAATGATATATTTTCAAATCTTCCCACTGTACGAATAAGATTTCATTTCTTATTTATCAGTGGTGAAATAAAACAAGAGCCTTCAAATCTCATTACAATACACTGGGAGCCAGTCTGCAATCCTTTGACTCACAACCTGCAAAGTCCAAGCAGAAAAATTGTAAATTGAACGGGAAATAAATATATTAAAAAAATAAGAAAAATTCAGAACATATGAGAACCTGGCAACTGAAAAAAAAAAAAAAAATTGGAAGTTGCATGAAATCTCCCACTACCCCATGGTTATAACCTTTGAAGTAGTCGTCACCAGGAACTTTAAAAGAAATCTGGATAATTTAGATGTCAAAGCATCTTTGATGACCTTGAAACCACCGTTCTTCAAACATGTCATATTGTCGGAAATTCCTAAATGCGTGACATTCATGTAGGTCAGGATGAATTTCCTTCCTGCCAGTTCGAGTCTAGTCCTATAACATCAATTGGAATGTGATTTCCTGCTAAAGCAGAGAAAGTTTGAATAATAATATTATTTTAATAATAATAAAAATTTTAATAATAATAATACAGATTGCGCCAAAATTATTAATGTTGATGTCTTTTGCCCTGTGCTGTTCTCTATAAACTGCATCTTTTATTATCTATTTTGGTTCCCAGCAAACGTCGTCTGCTAGGCCAACGTCGTTCGCTCCGCGTGGGCGTCGCCAGAGCGCGCTCGTGGCATCAACGAGGCGCGCGTTAATCCGCGATGAGCCCGCGCGCGTGGGCCCGCCCCAGCCGTTACCCTGGGACGCCGCGCCCCACTGGTTCAATCGGACCTAAAACCTGGTCGTAATTGCGAATGCGAGTGGATTTGCGTAAAAATGGGTATCAAGGTTCAATCGGACCTAAACCTGGTCATAATTGCAAATGGGAGTGGATTTGCGTAAATGGGTATCAAGGGTTTAATCGGACCTAAAACCTGGGCATAATTGTAAATGCAGTGGATTGCGTAAAAAAGGTTTAATCGGCCTACAACCCGGTCATAATTGTAAATGCGAGTGGATTTGCGTAAAAATGGATATCAAGGTTCAATCGGACCTAAAACCTGGTCGTTGTAAATGCGAGTGGATTTGCGTAAAAATGGGTATCAAGGTTCAATGGACCTAAAACCTGGTCATAATTGCAATGGGAGTGGATTTGCGTAAAAATGGGTATCAAGGTTCAATCGGACCTAAAACCGTCATTTGTAAATGGGGGGATTTGCGTAAAATGGGTATAAAGGTTCAATCGGACCTAAATCTTAGTAATAATTGCAAATGCGAGTGATTTGCGTAAAAATGGGCATCAATGGGTTTGGGTCGCTAAATTTAAATATCATAAAAAAATTTTTAAAATTCAAAATGGCGGATGTACTCATTTAAAACCAACAAAATGCATAGAAAGTATCCTTTGGAGTTCGGGAGATCCTGATTTTGAATATCATAATGAAATTCAAATTGAAAATGGCGGTTTGAAATGACTGAGTCATAAAAATAATGATCTGTATAGAAATATAGAAACAATAGTTCTCGCGATCATGGTAAATTTTTATCATTCAAAAATGTTTATCAGTAATTTCCTTATGAAAAGTAATCCTAAAAAGAAGAAATCAAAAACTATACAGGAAAAAAAATTTCCTGTGCTTAGAAAGCAATTCGGAATATCTAGTGTTAAATTTTACTATGTAGTATTGCAGTAAGGAGGTTAAAAAACAAAAAGTACAGATATGTGCAGCTAAATGTGTATTATTTTGATTCGGGCATTCTACTTGATAAATAAAAAAAATTTATTGAGGCAGGAATATCGGACAAATATTAATCCACAATACACATATTTAAAATTGTTACGCTGTATATGTTACAGTTCACTGTATTATACATAAAATTCTTTGTCACTTTTTGACAAGAATGACCAAAATGACACCTAACTTGTAGTCAAAGTGGTTTCTATTCAGTAATACAAAAAGAATCCCCAAAAAATTTCCAAATTTTTGTTTGCTTTATTCACAAATTTGTTGACAAGAATCAATGAATTCAGTGTTTCGAGCAACAGTAACTCACGAGATCGTGAGGAAGACAAAACGATTGAAATAACTTTTTGGCTGAAGAAATGTGCTCAATGTTTCGAAAGAAATTTGCTAAGTTAGAAATCCCAACCGCCCTCTGAATTTTGCCATTATGGCCAGGTTTATGGGGATCATTCAGCCAGTGTGCGCCGCCAGCATGGCCCCCGCAACATTCACGACGCCCGGGGAATAGCGATCACGCCCCAGTTCTGCCGACGAAGGTGGCTCAGGGCATCTCTGCAGTGCCTGTGACTGGAAGATTTCGGGGGTTCCACCCCCCGACGGTGGCAGGATTTTCGACAACAAAGCTATGTAGGTTTGTTTTGGTTTTTTTTTGTTTCCGGGCGCTCAACTCTTTCGTCCATGTCCCGTTAGTGTATTGCATTTTTTTCTCGGAAATGGCGTGGTCTTCCCCGCTGGATGGCGAGATCCGGCGCCGACCGTCGGCTGGTGGGGTTTCTAACCGGACTCTCCCACCAGCGGGGCACCGCCAGGGACATGCTCAATCTCGACCGATCCCCCCCAGTATGTGGTAGAATAGTGTATGTTAGTGTAAGTGTGTGGGGGAAGGTGGGCAAGGTAGAGAAGGACAGATCGCGCGCGGTCAGCCCGTTGGTAGGGTACTGCTTGGTGTTGCTTTGGTGGCATTCGCTTGGTGTTGATCAAGAAAAGGGAAATCTGCAATCAGAGCAACCGGCCGATAAATTCCCCTCAGACAACGACAATTCGCCCCTGGCTGAAAGCTAGTGTCGAAAATCCTGTCGCCGTGGGAGTGGGAACCTAGGACCTCCCGGTCAGAGGCGCTCCAGTGACATCAGTTGATGCACTGAGCTACCGCTCAGTAAAAAGCTATGTAAATTCATTCGCTGGCTGGAGGAAAATTCGGGTGGCCGGTTTCTCATCCGTATTTACATTCACTACATTACATAAATGCCGGGAGACTAGTCGGCGCTTAGAGCTTATCAGCTGGGGCGGTGCTCCGCTGTGGAAGAAAACGGGGTTTGGGGAAAAACCTCAACCACTTTGGAATCACCTCCGCATTAGAAACATTCGCTACACTTACGGAAATAATCACCTTATCTACGATAGTATAAAAAAATATAGAAGCAAATTAAGAATGAGATATATTATTATAAATGTAAAATATTAAATGAGAATGAAAAAATACATGGGTCCTCAACTGGTTGACCGCATCTCATCATTAATTCTCCCGTTTGATGTAGATAGTTGAATATACGACTTATTATGTCATTATTTGGCATAATGTCATATATATATAATAATATAATTATGACATTATATACTATTTTCCCTTCAGTTGATCTCGCTTAGCTCAAAACGACACTGCAAAATTTTTGTTTCCTCTTCTTTCACCACTGTAATGCGAATGATAAAAATATCTTCCAGAAAATGTGTAACCTATGCTCAAGCGGCAACAAAATGACGTGACAATCTCGAAACAAAATCCATCACCCGTAACGGACTGGTGAATTTGCCTTCGTGACGTCAACGATCTCTCTCATGGCCGCCTCCCCCAAAAAAAAAATGCACGGCGCCTCTCCAGAGCCTGTCCAAGTTTATAAAGACAAACGTTCGTCAATATTGAGGATTCACTGGTCCCCGTGGATCAAACGCTGGTTAATGCTTCTGTAAGCAGTAGAAAGTTCGTGTGCTAGAGGAGGGATTTTGGAACGCCGACGTTGCAAAAAACGCAGTCGGGAAAGTTTCAATCTTTCTGTAGATATTTTCCTTTGATACCTTTTATTTGCTGGTTTTTCTGTTTCCGACCCTTTTTTTAAACAGTAATAATACAACTTTGTTTGCTGCAAGAAAGCTATTTAATTCTACTCTATGTCTCTTTCATTTTGTTATATATTTTTTAGCTTTGTCGGTTTTTCAACATCCCATGCACTCTTGCTAATAATATAATAATAAAGATTAATAATAATAATAATAATAATAATAATAATAATAATAATAATTTATTTCTGCAAATGAGCGTACGTGGAATGGTTAATATTAAAGAAGTACAAAATAATAAGTGGTTATATTTTTACTTTTTATTTTTTTTTATTTATTTTTTTTATTTTACGTCAAAACAGTTAAAAACTGCGTATGACGTGCTATGGGAAAATTGTTTTGTGCACATTTTCAAAAATTTTGTGATCCTACATAAGTCATATACTACTTAAATTTTGAATTTGAAAAGGGGAAAAACAAAATCCCCTGTAGTAAAATCTATTTTCAAAAATAAATAAGCAATAAATTTTGAAATGGTGCTAACATAGCACGACTTTCTTCCTTTAGCAATCGTTATGTAATAATATTTATACCTTAATTTCCCTCGAAACAACCCATCTCAGTCGTCATTTTCTTTAAAGTCATTTCAAACTGTGGAACATTTACTGTAAAACTAAATATTTTCAAGCGAATATCACAACAAATTTAAATTATAACTCTTTCCTTACAGCAAAATCATGTCCAAACAATGAGTCGTTTTCACAGATATTTGCAAGTCAATTGAAATGACATTGTTTCATTCCCTCCATTCCCTGAAGCCTAAATTTTATTTCATATATTTAAATTAGATTTTAAATCATTTCTAAAATATTTATTTGTAATCTATAAAAGAAGCTCAAATTTAAAACTAACAAATAAAATGAAATAATATACCCTTCAACTTACGTAGGATACAACTGCCTCAAAATACATCTAAAATTACGTTTCAAACCCCAAATTTACGAAGCGGGCGACTTACTTTGACCAAATTACTCTACAAATTTTTTATTTTTCAAACTTCAACATGACGATTTTAAAAGATCTTTCCCGATAGACACATTTCATTAAAAAACAAAAATTTTATTTTACAATTGTAGTTATAGGAAGACGTCAAACAAATTTTAATTTTGTAAATTTTCGAAAAATCAGCATTTAAAAAATTTGAGACCTGGAGCATTCTATTAAGCATTCTTTACTATATCTAGGTCTAAATTTAATCAAAAACGTTGTACCATTTTAAGAAAATATGGTTTACAGAAATTAAAATTGAATATTGACACAAAATTTCGCATGAAATACTCATGTTTTTGAAAAATTGAACATGACGTTATTTTTTGAGCTGCTTTTGATGAACCATTTCATTAATAAAAAAGTTTATCTTCATAATTGTAGTTTTAGCAAGACAAAAAAAATTTTTTTTTCAATTTTCGAAAAACACGGTTTCCAACAATCCCTTGAGACCTGCGCCATTCTCTCAAACATCCTTCTCACAATCCCAAAAACAAGTTTAATAAAAAAAATTGGAGCCATTTTTAAACATTGAGGTGTCCCAGGGCATGTTACCCCCAAAATTAAAATACCGTTTTTAAATTCAAGGGGCCGCGCCATCAGCCAAATCGATCAGGATTTATCGATTTTGGAGAAAAAGCTCAACGGTGTGTCCGTTAGCGTTGTTTACAGACAGATAAACAGACGGGCTTTTGCCGTCAATCTATTTTCAGTATCAAGGTTCAAAACATGGATTCTAGTTAAACCCCGTTAGAGAATTTTTCGAAATTTAGCATATAGATTTATCACTTCTTCGTTGCAGAGACCTGTATTAGAGTGTTTCGCCGTTTCTTGCACGATCACATATCGCAGTAGTGGTAGAAAGTAAAATTGGATACAGAAATTCATACAAATATTTAAAAAAGCTAGCAAAACAAATAACAAACAAAACCCCAAAAAAACAAAATATAGAAATGATAACAAATTCAATATTAAAAGCTAAATAATACAAAAAAAAGAAGCACAAACAGAGACGTATACATAAAAATAGATAAAAGTATATATTAAGCCTTAAGTCCACTCCCTACTGTCTCTTCACTTCTCGCATTTTTGTAACCAGTAATTAAATATTAAGGCAAGTATAAAAATCGCATTTTTCTCTTATTTTGTTGGTCTTCCTTTCTGAACACTACACCACATCACAGTACCTCCCGATTAGAACTCTTGAACGATTACTCCCTCGCTTCTGGAAGAGACCTAAACCTTCTGCAGGTAAATGTTCCGGGCAACAATGGTCTTATTCCATGGCTGAACTTTTCTATATCTGTTCTTTGCTTTTGCATTTGATTTTGTGAATGGTATGAATTGTAAGTAGCGCAGCATTTCAGATCTTTCATTGACAGCTTTCAAGCCGGTTGCTTTGTGTAAACCTTGAAGAGGCCGAACAGGCGTTCTGCCTTTGAGTTAAAATAATTCCAGTTGTCATTTCCCATGTTGTTTCTGTTCTGATTTGCCCTTTTCCTCTTTTAAAGGCTTTAGTCTGATCTTTTTTTTGAGGATCCAGAAAATATCCGCTTTTCATTCAGGACGCACCCAAAATGTACATCTGCTTTTTCGTGTTATAGTTACTTTTACGCACATAACAAAATGAAGAGCTTTCAAACTTTCTGCGTAGTACTTTATCTGACGCGATCAGCCACGTTAAAGTCGCTTGGTTATACGCCCACATATTTAAAATACATCGGGAATTTTATATCTACTCATTGTACTGTGGAGTGTTTCCTGTTTTTGAAACTTCGTAAATTTGTGTTTTTCATCTCCATTCATTTCTTTTTGCGGGAGTATTTGATCAATTCGTCAATATCTTTTTCAGTCTGATCAAAATCGGAATTTCGGAAGATATTTAATATACATAAAGAAGATTAGCCCAAACTTTGGCCTCCTGGGGACACGGACGTCACATAAACCTTGTCGGACAGAAAGTCATCAATTTGATTTCGCGGCGTCTGACAGCGGAATTGATTTGATTGATTGATGTTTTTTCTGTTTCCGGGGCCCTCGCTGCTTCAGTCATTTGTCCCGTTAGAGTAGTGCATGTTTTTTTCGAAAATGGTGGTGATCTTCCCCGCTGGATAACGGATCCTGCGCCGACCTACCGTCGGCTGGTGGAGTTCCCCTAACCAGGACTCTCCAGCAGGGCACCGCCCCGGGCCCGGACAAGCTCTAAACTCCCGACCGGTCTCCCGGAATATGTGCAAGTGGTGCATGTTAGGTAAGTGTGTGTGTAAGGGGGAGGAGGACAAGGAAGAGGAAGGACAGATCGCCGCGGTCCGTGGCCCGTTTTCTAGGGTACTGCTCCGACATTCGCCTGGTGTTGATCGGAGAAACCACGGAAAACTACCGATGAGCAGCCGGCCACTAGGGAAATTCTCCTCTGGACAGCGGCTGAATTCGACCTAGCTGAAAAGCTAGTGGCGAAATCCTGCCGCCGTCAGGACTCGAACCTAGGACCTCCCGGTCAGTAACGCTGCAGTGACATCGGGTTTATGCACTGAGCTACATACCGGTGGCAGCGGAGAAATTCTCTAATCCGAAATTCACTAATCCAGCCGCGGATCTACTTCCGATTCGATAATTTTATTTGAAGACTGTTGTGAAAAGAAAATCAAAGCCTTTGAAAAGTCTATAACCAGTGCATCAATTCTTTTCTTGTTGCTGTTTGCTTGTTATGGAAGCTCTCGGCCAAACCCGTCATTGGCTCAAGTCGGGAATTTAATAGGCTGATGTAAATGAAGATTTACAGCATTAATTTTCTAGATAGAGGAAGAAAGTCCTGATTTCACATCGTAAATTTATGGCACGGAATGTATTTGCATAATTTTCATGTGCTGTGGCTTACAATTACGAGGTTTTTAAAATAGAAGATCAATTGTATGACATATTTTTTCGATAAATTGAAAAAATAGGCCATTTATATACATTTAAAACATACGCCTTTATTTTACGTGGAAAGTTTTATTTTCTTGGAAGTAAAGAGTGCTATGAAATTCAGTAATTCCTTCAACTATACGTTATTTGGGGACAATGTAAAGGAATGCGTAAGTTATTTAAATATGATACCACAGAAGAATATTAATTAGATTTTATTTTGTAGAGTGAGAAGTTACTCCCTAGATAAATCTTGTAATATGTCATTCACTAGAAACTCTCTCAATAATTTCCTTATTACTTAGAATATATTGTACTTATTTAATGTCACAAACAGTTAAAACCATGAAAAATACTACGAGAAGAAATGCAATCTGATTAATCATTTTCTGCCAGTCTCTAGGATATCAGTCTTCTTGATCTCTAGGAATCGAGTACTGGTACTAACGACTGTTTTCGGCAAGAATTGGTCTGAAAGATTCCCTTCAGAACAATAAAACTAGTGCAAAAAGCAAACAAGCTATGTATTTTGCTATTATCCCTTGTGTCCCTGTCACACTGTGGAGGAGCATTCTATCAGGCGGCTGGTCTGATTGGTAGTTTCTGGTTTCTCCATAGACACCGGTGCATGTCGGCGCAGTACCTAACAAACGGAGCACGGTTTTTCTCTCCCCTTCCTTGGCCTATCCTCTCCCCTCACACACTCCACACACACACACAAACACACACACACACTACATTACCACATATTCCGGGAGATCGGTCAGGAGCTTAGAGATTGTCATGGCTGGGGTAGAGCCCGCTGTGGGAGACACCTGGTTGAGAAAACCCCGCTAGTCAGCGGTAGGTCATCATCTAAACAGTGAACAGCACCGCCACCGCTCGAGGAAAACCATACTGGCTTACGGGATTAAATCCTGGGCCGTTGCGCCTGGAAACACTAGTCAATCAATAGATTGTAGTATTCTATTTGAGTGAATCAACTTACAGCAGAGAAGATTCATAGCCATTATTTGAATACCTACGGTCTTCACTGAGCTCAAGAAACATGAACAGAGAGTGAATAAACTTTATGACCAGAACACTTTTGCAGGTTTATGTGTAGTAAGATGTAAGGAATCAGTATAATATATAAATAATACGAGAAAGTATACGCGTTTAGTATTTTCGTAACATCAAACAGTTTATTTTTAATATTTTCAGTTGTACTAACCGTGTGATTGTTTTCAATAGGTGTAAATATTATTTATTTAACGTGGAAAAATGGAGTTGTAAACGCAGTGCAAGTTAGCTAATGTAAGTACACACGAATAACTTCATCATATTCTGAACAAAATGGTAATTTATTTCAATGATTTTTCCCATGTTCCTGAGATATTCTTAAGCAAGCTAATAATATTTCTTGCAGCCTTTCTCTGAATCAGACAGACCCCGACCATGGAATAAATTTTCAGAATCCATAACCGGGAAGAGGCTAGAAATGGACCGTGATTATTAGAATATATAAGAAGTATCCACGTTGTTAGTGTAGTCCATTCCCATTGTGTAGGAATATTTTGGAATTAAAAATATAATAAATAAATATTTTGCACGGAATGAGTCAATAATTTAATTGAGAATAATAATTTATATAAAAATAGTATTATTAAGTAAAGTGCATAGATCATCCCTGGATACATACTCGATGCTTTTGTCGCAATCCTGTATGCTCAGATGTTATTTGTGCATATTCTTGATTCTAATATCTTTAACTTGACAGAATGTTTTTACTCCTTTGCTCATCTTCTCTTTTCAAGTTAATAATCATTGTTATACTGTGCTATCTTGCCGTGTTTTCGCACTTTCCTTCTAGTAGCAAGATAAGCGTCAGTTTAAGTCTGTCGTTTCTTTCCACTCTTATGGTCTCACTACTTTGCAAATGGTCATAATAGATTCTTCCAGCAACCTGCGGACCAGATACAGTATCACGTTCAAAACATGATCGTTCACGAAGATGCGATAAGAATACACGAAAATTAATTATTTTTATAGCGTCTTCAGATTTGTACCGATAAAACGCTGGAATAACCGGGGCCTTAAAAGCTCACTTCAAGAAGATAACGTCTAACACTCCTTTGAATTAACTATAAAGTACGCTGCCATCTTCAAAAATTCAACGTCTTCTGAGGAAGCGAGATAATTTGTTTCACTTAAAGCGTTCGCTGCAAAATTCATCGCAGTAAGAGCAGATCTAAGGCTGGGACTTAAGCAGAGGTATAGCCGTTGTGAAGGCTGCAGCTGAGAAGTAAACTCCAAGTTTTGCATATTTAAACCAAAATAATTTTTGATGTATTCTGAAAATAATTGGGCATCTCGGTAAGTAAAACAAAACTGCATGCTAATTATTCATTTTATCAATTTATCTTACTTGTGGTATTTTTGATTGTAAGAGTCTTTTAGAAAATATTAAAATTGTTAATATAAATAATACTATAAATAATAATGATATACAATAAACCTTTTTAAAATATATAATACGTGAACGTTTGTGAGAACCAGTAAATGATTTCCAACGTAATTTGTCATCTGTGTCTTCAAGATTCATTCAACGCCATGAAAATATCTCTAAAAACTGTCTTTGTCAGATGATCCTTCTGATATTCAACTCATCAAAACAAAGAACAAAATCATCTCTAGGGCAGAGTGTGGCGACAAAATGTATTATTCATCTCTGGGGGACTAATGAGTGAAGATCCTTCGACGTAACAGCCGTTTGACAAAATGGTATTTTGCAGGGACACCTCTCGATGTTGAGGCAATATTTGCGGCCCTCCTATTTCTCTCCACTTCTGCTCTTTTTCCATTTAAACTCTCCTTCCTCTTTTCCTTTAGGGTTTCATTTCATGTTTGATACATAAACATAGTCAGCTATCTCACTGATTAACTCCCCATAAGACGTCCCGATGTGATTTTTATTTAAAACCTAAACCTTCTAAGTGTAGGGGCTTTTTTAAAAGTGTTCTGTTTTCTGAGAATATTAGAATGTTTGAGATTGCTCCATATTTATGGCTTACGGAAAACGGGATTTGGGTACCAAATCCACACAGACTATGAAAAATTATCAATATTCTCAGTTGATTTATATTAATACACATACGATTCAGCCACGTTTTCAGCTCTGCAAGTTGTGCAGAACTTTGTTTTCAGCCTAGAAACTGCCAAAATAGCTCTGATGATGATCGCTAGGCGATCGAAAGATCGTAAGTAAAATTATTCATATATTTGATACCTGACAGCATCGTTTTCTACATTTTGTAAGAAAGGTATCTATATCATAACATCTAATTAATTATTCAATTTTTTATGTTTTTTTTCCTCCATCGTCAATAAAGAGGTTATGAATTATCACATTTATACCTTTGCTATCTCAGTCCGCTGTAGTTCTCTTCATGAACATTTGCCCCCTAAGTATCACTAATGTTCATGACCTCAAATCTGGTCACGCAACAGCAATATCCGCGCCAGCCACTCCGGCTAAGCGTTGTTACAGAAATTTTGCCCCGTCAGAAGGATAAAAACCAACGTCTCTTTCGTCTCCTCCGCACGCTTCCTCTTTTTCCCGCCTTCTTCGGCTCTTCCCCTCCCGTCGACGAGTGTCTCGAGCAACGCATCGCCCACGTTAATCGAGGGCGTTCGTAGTCGGGGGGGTGGGGTGAGGCGGCCGACAAAGCGATAATCCATCGACGCACATGTGGTGGCAATCTCTTTCGGATGAGGCCTGGCCTGGCGAGAACAAGGCGGTTCGCGGCGGACGCCCCATCACCTCCGGCGCCTTCACCTCCGGCTGCGCTCTCGCCACGGCGCCGCCAGCAGTGTTTCCCCAGTCACGCCACTGCGTTGGTTTAAATGGGGTCGTCGGAGGGTGGAAGGTGGCTCAGTGCATCAACTGATGCCTTTGACAGAGGTTCAGGTTCGAGTCTGTGCAGAAAGTTTCCGACACTAGCTTTTTAGCTGGTCAATTCGTCGCTGTCTGGAGGGACTTCTAGCGGCCGGGTGCTCTGATCGCTGGTTTTCCGTGTTTCTCCGATCAACACCAGGTAATGCCGGACAGTACCCAACCAAAAGGCCACGGACCGCGCGATTTTTCCCTTCCCTCTTCCTTCTCTATCCTCTCCCCTTACACACACACACACACACACTAACATGCACTTACTACCACATTCTGAGAGACCGGTCAGGAGCTTGGGCTTGTCCAGCGGGGGCGGTGCCCTGCTGGAGGAGAGTCCTGGTTGAACCCACTCCGACGGTAGGTCGGCGGGGAATTCCCATCCAGGGGGGAAGATCCCGCCATCCCCGCGGAAAACATGCACTACTCTACGGGACTAATGAACAAAGTAGTTGACGTGCCGGGAAACACGAAAAATCAATCAATCAAACCGATCAACACCAGGGGAATGCCGGGCAATTGCCTAACAAACGAGCCACCGACCGAGCGATGTTTTCTTTTCCTTGTCTTATCCTCACACTTACACACACACAGACACACACACACACGTGCACTACATTTGCCCATATTCCGGGAGGCCGGTCTGGAATTTAAAAGTTTGTCCGGCGGGGTGACTCTGGTGGGATACCTTTCGGGGAAACCCCACTGGTTGACGGTAGGACGGACCGGATCTCAGTACCTTGCAAGGGAAAGATTACAGACATCTCGCTCATAGAAAATCGAAAATCGCTTTTTTCAAATGTTTAAACAAATGAAATTAGTTTTAATTTTTGTTTCACTTTAGTCCACATACTTTAAAAATTTGAAAAATATATGACATGGAATGTTATAAGACACATTGACAGACAGATTAACAAAAATACCTTAATATTCAACTATTTTCCCCGTCTGTACAATTTTTTAGACTGATACATGCAATAGAAGTTGAGAAAAAATAAAACATGAAAAACACATTTCTTGTTGCATCTCTGCAAAAGATTGCTCCAGGAAGAGAATTTTCGTGAATCTACAAGATTTTTTGTGAGCACTATGCGTGCTTTTAAAAAAATACATTTTTAGTTTGCTGCAAACCATTAACTGATTCTGAAAATTTAGAATGAATATAATACTACTACTACTACTACTACTTTAAAAATAATATAAATAATAATAATAATAATAATAATAATAATAATAATAATAATAATAATAAAAATTAATATTAAACCAAAATGCATTGTTTCTCGATGATCAAGACTTCTTTTCATTCTTAAGTTGACATAATTTGAACATTTATATACTTAGAATGTGCTTTTACTTGGAAGGGAAAAAAAAAGCAAACATCAAAACTCTCTGTTTTCGTATGGTTTATTTCTATTCAATTAACTGATCTATTGACTCATTATTCCCAATTTCGTCTCAGATTACTCAGTCAATTTCTCCCACAGTAAGCGTCCACGCCTGCACAATCCAGATCTTCACAGATTTTGTAAGCCTCTTTTTATCGACCGCTGGGTTACCGGCCTAAAGCTCGAGCCATTTCCACTCGCAAGTCCGTCCCCCGACCTCCTCCGCGCGCCGTTCCCCGCCACCGCGTTGGCGCCGCCGAGCACATCCGCCCTCCCCCACCCGCTCCCGAGCGAAGGCGCAAATCGGCGCGGCCGAAGGAGAGCTAATGCAGAACCGATATCAGCGTCGCTCTTTGAACCGGGAGGGCGTAACGACGGACCGCACTCGCCTGACGCCCGCCGCGCCCCTGGCTATTGCACAAACAACCGGACGCCGTTACGCGAGGGGCTGGGAGGATGCGGTAGGAAACTACGCTGCGGAGGGAAGTCATCGCTGGGTGTATTCAGGGAAGGAAATATGGTTACTGGGAGTGTGGTGATGGTAGCGGAAGGTGAGGTGACGGGGACTCGTTTAAAGGTTGGTTGTTGAGACTCAGGGCAGCCAACCGTTTAAATCATGAGTCCGTAAGCGTAAGACATATTTTTTTTGAAATGGCGGTGATCTTCCCCCAAAGGATGGCGAGATCCCGGGGCCCGGACCTACCGTCGGATAGCGGGGTTTCCCCTCAACCAGGCATCTCCCACCAAAGGGGCACCGCCCCAGCCGGGACAAGCTCTAAGCTTCCGATCGGTCTCCTAGCATGTCTCGTAGGGTAGTGCATGTTAGTGTAAGTGTGTGTGTGTAAGGGGAAAGGATATGCTATGGAAGAGGAAGGAAAAATCACGTGCCGATCAGAGCAGTTGAACACTGGGGGTCTTCCAGACAGAAACTGGCAACTGTGCGAAAAACCTTCCACAGTCAGGACTCGAACCTAAAACCTCGCGGTCAGAGGGACTGCTGAGACATCAGTTGATGCTCTGAGCCATCTCTCGTGACTCGTTTTAAAGCGGTTGATAAAGAATAATTTGTTTTTGAGGAAGATGTCAAGGCAAATTGTAAGAGTATCTCTTGCACCTAGTTGACTGAGATTGAGGCATTAATAATGGCAGCAAAAGTGCTAGAGGGAAGGAAAGGCTGAATTCTAAAAAGTTCTTTGTTCTTCAAAGTTCAAAGAGGAAGGCTAACCATAAACTATTTGGAGTGGTAAGGAAGAAGCATTCTCACACTAAAATGCTGTTGACGATGCACACATGCAAAAAAGTGTAAATATTACATGCATAGCTTATTAACTCCTTGTTCATCTTAAAAAAATCCAAAATTAGCACCCCAATTTCTTACTAATTACAGATACTAGATTACTCTTCTACTCGTGGAAATGGCGCTCGTAGGGGCGTACTCTCATTCATCGGACAAGATACCCAGTTGTAATGGTGATTGCTTTAAAAGATATCAACAATGCAGTGGCTGAGCGAACAGTTGCAAACAAAGCAAAAAAAATAGAATTAAAACAGATACGAACACACATCTAATAAAAGAGATTTATTGACTTTTCTTAGTTTTCAATCCACAATACAAAAACTCCTTGTCTTTCTCAATAACAGTTTTTTTTGTATTTTAACTTCCTACATTAAACATGTGAAAAGTAAACCTTGTTCACTCTTTCGTTCACCCTTTCGTTCACCTTTCGTTCACCTTTCGTTCATCATTTCGTTCACTCTTTCGTTCACCTCTCGTTCACCCTTCGTTCACCCCTTTTGTTCACCCTTTCGTTCACCCTTTCGTTCACCTTTCGTTCACCCTTTCGTTCACCCTTTCTTCCTCTTTCGTTTCACTCTTTCGTTCACTCTTTCGTTTACTCTTTCGTTCACTCTTCCGTTTACTCTTTCTATACTCTCTCGTATACTCTTTCGTATACTCTTCTATACTCTTTCGTATACTCTTTCGTATTCTTTCTATCTCTTTCATCCCCTTTCGTTCATTTTCGTTCACTATTCCGTTCACTATTCGTTCACTCTTTCGTTCATTCCTAGTTCACTTCTTTGTTCAATCCTTTACTTACTCCCTTAATCCTCTTTTATTTACTCCTTGTCCATTCCCTCGTCCCATTTTCCATCTTGTTTATGCATAACGGAACGGTACGGCGCCCAAAAATGCAGCCTTTAACAGTTTGCGCCTTTTTGGGGGACGGCGGTAAAAGTAAAAGGCAGTCCCCGCTGCTCCGATCGAACGCGAGTTGCAATGGAGGTGGCATTAGGGGCATCTGACAATACGGTCGGCCGCTGAAAAGCCTGCATGCTACGCCGAGCCATTCTGAGCGGGACCCGGGGAAAGATGGCGGCTTCATCGCTGCGGTCACTCCCGTAATCCAGGCGGCGGGGGGCGAGCGCGGGGCGCGCCTCCCAGCAGCGCCGCGCCAGGTCAAAAACGTCGTGGTTATGTACAGTGAAGCAGAATGAATGACGCGTGTGAAAATTTAAAATTAAATAAATAAATAAATAAATAAATAAATAAATAAATAAATAAATAAATAAATAAATAAATAAATAAATAAATAAATAAATAAATAAATAAATAAATAAATAAATAAATAAATAAATAAAAAATAAAGAAATAAACAAATAAATAAATAAATAAATAAATAAACAAATAAAAAAATTTAATAAGAACGAGCAAACAAAACATTACTTAGGATTGAAATAAAATAATAATAATTTTTTTTGAAGTTAGGTATGCCAGTGCTACGAAATAACTAACAAATTTAAAGCCAAAATTAAGTTAGCTTTAGTTAATTTTAGGTAATTATTAAGAAAATCTCTCCTCTCAGCGGCTTAAGCAGAAAAGCAGCAGTTTAATTGTAACTACTTAGTAAATAATACCGGCTTCCTCAGAGATGGAGTGGAGGAAGACATGAGAAAAAAGCTTCGTTGCTTCATCCTCAAAACCCAGCAAGGCTGGTGCGTAACGTTTACGTCTCCGAGGTCACATAGGGCTTGAGAGCAAGACATGCGAGGTTGTCATTTAAATGGCTCATTTTTGAATGGAAATAGTGTCAATAGTATAAAAAATTGCCTTTTTTGTGATAGATTAAATATTTTCTATTGTAAGTTGGCATTCTCTCTAAAAATAGATCTAACTTTTAAAAAGTTTTATTTTTTCATATACTCAGTTTTAAAACATGCAGGTTTAATTAATATACATTGCCTGGAGTTTTAGTTTGTCGTCAATAATTTATCATGAAGTCTATTAACAATGCATCAGTCGAAGTCTATAAACAATGCATTACACAAAATAATGTTTAAACAACCTATATTATATTTGTATAATATTTTCTAAAGAGTAATAGGAAGTTAACACTCTGATTACTATTATGTTATTTGTGCCATTATATTCAATGTATTAACGTCATTTGTTTTCTCAAATGTTGGGGGTAGGTTTGCTTTCGTAAAATTATTTTTACAGTACATCCCCTTATACGTCACAAAAATGGTTTCTTGTAAACTAATTATGATTTACGTTCATTAAAATTGAATGCATTGGTATGAAAAAATTAAAATTAATATACATAGACAACACAATTTTTGGAAATGTCTTAGACGCAGCAAGCGGGGCAAAAAGTTTGGATATCGCGATTGGGACACATGCTCGATGTCATTTGGAATGAATAGCTGGAATGTTAGTGAATACTGGTTGTTACTACAGAATTACTTTCGAAAGTTTAAACAATATTTTGAAGTGAAGTAGGGGGCACACGGGAACAATAAGAGTAAAAGTTTAAACAACTCATGCATTATGTGTAGACGTTAATATTATTTAGTTTTCTTGAAAAATCTCAAAGCATCTCTTTTGATTATCAATCGACTTCCCCACAAACTATTTCACAATCTTTTACCATAAAAATACATAACTTTTGGTCTAAGTAATTTATGATCATAAGGGAAAGTAAAGTAATAAATTTATGTTTATTATCGAACTAATAAAATTTTAAAGAAGAAAAACAAAGCTGAATAATTTTCCTAGATCGATATTTTTCATAGAACAAATGCCGAAGCCTACTATTTTCCCCTCAGAAGTTAATGGCGGAGGCGTACAACGCAAGCACAAAAGTCGCGCATTGAATATGGAATGCGAGATGTGGTGGCTCCCTGAATCAGCTATAATACATTAAAGCGAAAAAAGGTTGCCGTCAACGATCACCGGAGCCATTCAACGGCGAAGCCAGTGAGATACTCCAATACGCCGCCCGTTTCACGCTACGGTGCTCAGTGACCTGGAAAACAGAAAGACGATCGATGAAAAACTCATCGTCACTCCCGGAATTAAGTGCTCCCGCTAAGCAAAGAAATGTCTCGGCAGACTCGCTAAACCAGCGACTAAAATATTCCTTAAGCTTTGGCACCTCGGTGCCGGAATGAACGTCGACCAAACGAGAAAATGCTGTTTTCGGGAAAGCCCTCTTAACGATCTTTCAGCGCAAAATCTTTTCATCTCAACACCCTTCTCCTCTGTTAACTGGCGGGCGTTCCGTCGAGTGTCACAACATTCGATTGGTTTTGTGGTTGTTAGAGATGTAGGGCAGATCAACTACTGGGGCATTAGTGCCTAGTGTAGTGTGTGATTTATCGCGAACAATAGCTGTTATCTTCCCCGCTGGGTGGGGGGATCAGGGCAAAACCGGCCTAGGGTTTATTCCTCAACCGGTATCTACCCCAGCAGAGCACCGCCCCAGCCAGGACAAGATCAAGTTCCCGAACTGTCTCGGCGGTGATAGTGTAGTTCATGTTAGTGTAAGTGTGTAGGGGGGAGATGGACAAGGAAGAGTAGGAAAAAATTGCGCACAACCGTGACCCGTTTGTTAGGGGACTGCTCCGGCATTCGCCTGGTGTTAATCAGAAAACCCCGATCCGATCAGGTAGCCAGCCACTAGAATTTTCCTCTCACCCCGTTGATTCGACATCCGAGTTGTGTCGAAATTCTCACCTTCGGGGCTCGAATCTTCGTCAGTGAGACTGCATGATATCATTATGCCTGGGCCTCCTCTCCAGTTCTATCTAGGAATGACGCCGTTTTGAAATACAGTGAACGTTCATACAAACTTAAGGCGATAAGATAAATGGATCATATTTAGGAAATTTTGAACCTAAATATTTCGAGACCCAGAACTTTCTGACGGAGATCGCCGTTGCACTCTTACCTCAGCTATCTTCGTCGCCCTTAGCCATCTCTGCTGGGCTTTGGGCCCAACCTTAGTGGGTTTTTTCTTAGTCTGTGTCAGTGAACTCTTTAGGATCTCAGCCCTTCATAGCCCTTTTCCCCATCCTACGATCTCTCCGTCGGTCCCAGCGTCTGTATCTCAGGAACTCGGTCTTGGTGTACCTAAATGATCACTGATCTAGCAATCACTGCCCTTTTAGCTATTTAGTCGTCCTTAGTAAGCTAAACCGTCCTAATAATCTCTAAGTGCGCCCTAGCGTGAAGCCTACCGATATCTTACTCCGCGCCATGTGACCTCAGTAGCTGCTTCACTGTCTGGAAAACGCCGCGTCCTAGGCTCATGTGTCTGAGCCGCGTCCTGTGCAGCTACTGGCTCAACCTGTGCAGCTACTGGCTCAGCTACTGTGCAGCTACTGGCTCAGCTACTGGCTCCGACCGGAAAGCCTATGGTCTCATTCCAACCTCAATCTTGGGGCCAGCAATTTCAGAAATGTTTTACAGAAAGCCGAGAGAGCTGACCTGCGTCTCTTGAGGCGTTTCCTCCGGTGGAGCTGCTCGTTGGGTGGCTGCTGCACCAGGGCGTGGGAGGACGGCGGGAAGGGGCGCAGGGTGCAGGGCGGAAAGGCGGGGCGGGGCGCGGCGTCAGGCGTTCCCCGCTGCTCCGGCCCGCCCGCTCCGGAGTCGCTTTTTCGCAACGCCGGCGGGGGCGGGAGGGCAGCATGGTCGATACAGCGACGGCGCGGGGGCCACAAAGGGGCCGAGGGGAGGGGAAAGTGCACTGGAGGGACGTTGGGAGACATGGGAATGACAGGGCTCGAGATTGGGATCAATGGGTTTATCGGGATTTCTCGACGGTTAATCCCAGTCTATATTCTTCAGCATTTTCAAATATATCTTGTTAATTAAAAAATTTTGGAACGATCTTCCCAGATTCTCGACCGGGAGGTCTGGGTTTTTGAGTCCTGACGGCGGCGGATTTTCGACACAGCTTTTCAGCAAAGTCGATTGGTCGCTGTCTGGAGGAAATTCGACAACCGGCTGTTTTGATGGGTAGTTTTCCGTGGTTTCTCCGATCAACACCGGCTGAATCCCGGGAGGAGTCCCTAACAAGCGGGCCACGGACCGTGCGCGATTTTTCCTTCCTCTTCCTGTCCTATCCTCCCTTCACACACACTCCTCCCTAACATGCCACCTACCACATATTCCGGGAGACCGGTCGGAGAGCTTGCCCCGGCTGGGCGGTGTCCCGTTGGTGGGAGAGTCCTGGTTGAAACCCCAGTACCGACGGTAGAGTCGGCGCCAGTTTCGCCATCCAGCGGGGAAGATCACCGCCATCGCTGAGAAAAACATGCACTACACTAACGGGGCTAATGACCAAAAGTAGTTGACGCGCGGAAAAATCAAATTTTCAATCAATTCACCCGATTCGTTTCTAGTGTCAGCAAGTTAAAATCTTCTGCTTTTATTTCCTTTCTTCTCTAAGCAGAGGTCACGTTGTGGTGAGCTTTTGAAATCCCGCACGCAGGATGGTAGGTGATCTTGAGCCATGAATAATGCAAACAGATGGATTACAATGGAAGGGGTGATCATTGGATGGGATCTGTGGTGCTGGGAAAGGTCAACCACATGGCCAGTCACTGCCTTACGCTGGCATCAGACATTCTACCTTCGGCCTCATCTATGTGCGTAATACGACAGTACTGCTCCACAGAAGTGAACAGAGTGTTAATTTAAATTTAAAACGGGGCTGAATCTTGTAATCGCGACAGAAAGAACTATAGAAAATTTACAACTGAAAATCAAAATTAGTTTAAAAGGTTGTTTATGTCGTTCGATTTTTTATCCCATGTGACAAATGAAATGAGGAAGGTTTAAAAACCTACAACAATAAATATTCTCACTGTGAACGAAGATTTAAACGCGTTTCTAACAACGTTAAGATCGTTTTGGAAAATATATTTTAAGACAATCTCTTTCCTTAAACTTGAATTTTGAAACAAATTATTTTCCAATTTTCAAATACAATGAGTTTGGTAGAAGTGGGATTGAGACATATTTTTTCAAAATTAAAATATCCTTTTAAAAAATCTCAGGCCACCCAGTTTCTTTCATCGATAAAAACGGAATCCCAATCCTGGAGAAATTGGCTAAGGGTTTTTTGGGAGGTGTGCACAGACCTAAACAGTTTACCTAGTCGATTTTCTTTATAAAAGGCTGGAAATTCAAATAAATGGATACTGACTTGTTCCATATTCATAAATTCGGACATCGCCGATCTCAATGAAAGTTGGCACATATACCTGTTGTTTCATGTTGAAGGTTTTATACTGCTCCCTTTTGTTGTAAGTGGCGTTACAAGAAAGCGCTTCAATTAAAGCTGTTTTCAATCCAATAGGTGTACGACCTGACGATATTTGTCAAGATATTCCGTTTGTTGCTTATATCTGCAGTAAACAACAATATAATAAGACCATGAATAAGATATTTTCGGATTTGCATGTCATATCCATACTGTAGTTGATTGAATTAAAGGGTCTGGAAGTAGATTCATTTAAAATTTTTGATGTTAACAGACTGCAGTTCTAGCTAACATTTGGAAAAGGTAATACATTTTGTTTTTAAGTATTATCTTTGTATTTGCCCAAATCATTGACAGGTGAATAAACACAGGAACCAACGTTTTGTCATAAATGAGGTAAGTGCTTTTCTGGACTCTTCTAATCGTTCTCTTAATTTTCGTAAAATCCTATTAATTTCATTGTTTTAACAGTAACTTAATGTTAATAAATTACAAGTATAAATTTTAATTAAATTAATAATTGAACTTTGAATTATAATCATTAATTTTAAACAAATTAATATTTGAAACTTTAAATATAAACTTTAAATTTGGGTCAATCAATTAAATACCAGTTGATCTAGAGTATTCAAAATTCTGGAGCAATAGGAAATATATCCAAAACAATTCCCAAAACTGATATGGTCGTGAACATGCGAGAATTATCTAGAACATTACCATCTCAGGAAATCAATCACATGGAACTGTTTAAACCCGAGAAATAATTGGATATGATAATAGCCTATTCTCTAACAATGAAAGGATACCTAGAGATTTGAATGTATTGTTGACTACACCCGTGAAATAATTATGAACTGAAATCAAAATGAAATTGTATATATCGTATCATAATTTAGGTTCAGCTGAAAGGTGTCGTTGAAACGTATTTTGTTTCACTTGTGGAAACTGTTGATGAGAATCTTCGCTACCTAAGAAACAAAAAAACAATGCAAGGAGATTAGGAGGCGAAATTCTAAGTCTTCCTCAGGGCCAATAGCACTGTCCTTGCGATGGCGCTTCCTCGAAATATCCTCCCCGGAAACCGTCCTCGCGACGGAAGCGGAGAAAGGGAATGGGGCGGTGCGGCGGGGGGATTTCCCTATGAACCTGCACCAATCGCCGCGGCACAAAAAACACAAATCCTCTCGCCGCTCTTTGAGAAATCATCTCCCAGTTCCTTTCATTACGATGATTCGGCGCCAAGATGGCAGAAACCTCAAAAGACTCCGGCAGCTGCGACATTGGCTTTCTAAAATTTTTTGTGACCATTCATCACGACCGACGCAGGCGGGGGGGGGCGAGGTAGGGACAGGGGGGGGGGGGGAGGGGGGAGGGTTGGGGGGGTTGGGGGGGGTGGGGGGGGTGGGGTGGGGGGGGGTGAGGAGGGGGGGGGAGGGGCGGAGGGACAGGGAGGGGCAGGGATGGACAGGGAGGGTGGGGTGGACGTAGAGGAGGGGATGACGGGGAGTGGGGGAGGGACGGGAGGGGCAGGGAATACAAGGCGGGCGGGCAGGGCAAGGCGGGGCGAGGTGGGGCGAGGCAGGGGAGGCGGGAGAGGCGGGGAGGGGGCGGGAAGGGGGGGGGCGGGGAGGGAGGGGCGGGAGGGAACCGGGGTGCGAACCGTGCGCCAGCGGGCTAATGAAGCGACTCAGGGTAATTATAACAGACGGCGTCGGGCCGGGGTCTTGGCGTCGCCGAGGCGGAAGGAAAAAAAGTTCAGGACGGGGCTGCTGCAAAACTCAGGCTTCGCCTCCGCCAGGACCAGCGGCGCCGCGGCACAAATCAATTGCCGTGGAGCGCGGGAAAAACAAGTTGGATTTGGGGGCGAGTTGGTGGCGTTGGTGATAATGATGAAGGAAGAGGAGGACAGAGTCTGTTTAGTTCCCGGGGAGATGGTGGTGTCATTGGAGATGAAGTTTAGGTTGATAAAAGTAGGAGTACAATGACCGGACTGGGGTGGAGGTAGCAAAGGGAGAAACAGTAGAGATGATGGGGAGAAACGACGTCGTGACAACGGGCATGAAGAGGAACATAACATAACGAAGACCAGAAAAAACAATGCAATGAACGTCCATTACTTCAGAATATGAAGGCGTAAGGTGAAAAGTATTATAAAGGTGTTTTATAATTCAGGTGATTTTAAAAAGGGAAAAATTGGCGTATAAATGCCGGTTGACACATGCTGAAAGTGGATGTAATGGCAGAGGAGAACTAGATGTCGTGAAGATGTGGGAGTGTATGGATGTTGGCGTGAATGTATCATGGAAATGCTCGTAAAGTGTCACGTGAAATGAAAGTGACGATTAACTCAAAAGACAAAAATGACGCAACGGGCTGTGGCTACCTATTACATTGGTGTTTCTTAAATTCTGGTGAAACGCAACGATGTTGATAAAGTTGTAAACTAGATGAAAATGCAAATAGTTAATAGGTTAGAAGAGATTAATAAAGTTGTGGAGGTGGATACGATCTGGCGATATGAGGAGATTTGAGCATATTCTTTCTCAGTTTGGACAATGCCTTTCCAGTCATTCTGCCTACTTCGTCCGTCGTCTGTAAATTTATTGCATCCCCCCTATGTTTTGACATCTTTTTAATACACAATTTCAATTTTCTTCCTGAACCCCACGTTATCTCCATAACTTGTCCTCTCTCTTTAGCCAATATCTACTAGCTTTATCTTGTTTTCTAGCTTCCACTTTGCTATCAATCTTGTTGTCCAGTCATTACATTTCCTCTTCAAGTACTCAGGTATTTCTCTCTCCTGTATAATCCTATATTCACTATTGTATTGTGCTTCCTTGGGGTAAGATCTTACTGTCCATCTCTGTTCTTGCAATACTACATCTCTATTTTCAATCCTTGTAATAACATCTATCCCTTCTTCCCAAATTCTATTTATCTCTTCATCACAAACAGAATCAACAATAATTCTCACAAAATACATAAAAAACAAACACTATATATGAACACACTTCATCATATCTCAATTCAATCTGTTCATCACAGTTCAATACTTTAACATTATAAAACCACGATCTATTGGTTTTTTTCAATCTAAGTTCCTTCCTGTCTTTCCTTTCTTAATCGCACCTATCTCGCTAACCACGCCTATCTCGCTAATTCATTCTCGCCTGCTTTCTCTATATCATCCTCGCACGAACCCCCATTTAAATCAGCATCCGTTAAGTTCGAAATATCAACAAATGTCTGAGAAATACCAAGGAATTGATTATTGAGAATAAATCAATAAATGTTATTTTCCTCTGTGAATCCTTACAATTCGGTGTATCTTCCACAATTAGTGGCTAAACCAGCCGAGATAATCGACATTTCAATAATGTCGATTTCTATATGGATTAAGAGATGGTAATTGTTCGCTCGAATAAATCTTAGTTTCCAAGTCCCCCAAGTGAACGAAATATAAAACCAAGAGGAGGTCATTATGCAATGGACGTACTACTAATCGTGCAGCGAGCACCGAGCGACCTTCATCAAGGGGATCTTCAACAAGTGGAGCTGCTTGCACCAACGACCTAGATGCCCCTCCGCCCGTCTCCACGAAGGTGATGCCAACCCGTAGAGGGCCATTACTAACGGGAAGCCTTGGCATGGATATCAGCCTTTGGGATGCCCCCACGATCCAGTCACGAACTCCATGTAAAGCTAATAACATATTTATCTTTCTTTTTGACTTATTTTCAAAATTATTGTCATGTGAGAATGAACGTTCTATAAGTTTGTGAAACCTACTATTTCGATTCTTTCTCATAAGAAAAGTGTATGTTAGCAGTCATGGAATGAGAAAAACAATGAAGACAAACTAAGGAATTACGTACTACGAAAAATAAATATAAGCCTAGTCGCAATTGGTGTGCCTAACTTAAATTTTTTAGTTATGCTTCAGATCATTATACGAATTTTCATTGCAACATTTTTTATTGTAAACGTGAGGTTTGATGAGATCTAATGTGTGAGAAACACATCGCTCATTAAAACATACCAGGAGTGCAGTTGTAGCTTCTTTGTATTCATAATTATTAATTGTGCTTGAATAGGTGTGGAAAATTATTAGTGTGATAAATGATCATGATTGGTTACATTTTTATAATATTGCAGAATTAATGGAATAGGAGGAAGGCGAAAGAAATGAACTATGTTGTTTGTAATTTCAACCAGTTGAACCATGTTGAACCTCAAGTAAGGCCATTGCCACTTTTTAGTAATCCATGATATATGTGTCGCATTTATCTTTCCTTTTGTATCTATTTTACCTGCCATTATTTTGATCCACGACCAGCCTCTGCGTTGGATCGTGTTCTACAGGTATCATGGCATTGACACGCAGACATCTTTTCCAATTCCTCTGTTGGGTTCCCACGAATATTCCGGGCGGAAATAGTCTACAGCTGATTTTCGTGATGACAGGAAGGGCTGCAACTGCCATACCATGCTGATGAATTAGAGGAGGAGGGATGATCCTAATGGTGTCAACTGTTCGTGATGCTCTGTGTAGCCGCGATTTTTGTTAGGTATACTGCGATTTTTCCATTGCTGCCAGTGACATTCATCAGCTCTTATGGTGCCATCCAATCGGGACCTTACCCATTACTACAGTTATGTCACTATGGTAGCGTTCAACCTTCCTATTAGATGACATCGTAATAGCTGATTTACTCCACTAGCAGCTACGTAAAAATCGCACTATATTTAATTGCACGAATCTCGTAGTACAGTCAACTCCGGTTATAGTGAACTTATGGGGACTAACATTTTTAGTTCACTGTATCCGAAGTTCACTATATCCGATGGGATCAAAATTAAACAGAATTTCTCCATCAAGATTAATTTTATTAACATAGAGATACAGCGAAACACATTAACAACACGAACTGAGAATTTCAATATCTTTTTTGTCTTTAAAAAATCAATTTCTCTTCAGTTTTTTGCTTTGTACTTTTTCATTAGTGATTTCTCTAGATTCTCCTCCAGAATTCGTGTTCTCTCCATAATTGATTCTACATTGACTCTGTGTCTAAGTATCGTCGTGAAGTCTTGACATCCTTCAATGCCTCTTCCACTGTTGGAATTCAAACTGTCTAATGTTGGAATTTGTGGCACTGAGGCGATATATTATTTTCCAGGACGGAATTAATATCCATTAAGTTTTATACTTATTTGTAATGTAATCGAAACGAGACCAGTAATTTAAGTTTACTATAACCGATTGTTGGTTGGTTGGTAGTGATTCCGGGCGCGTCCACAGCTTAGGTCATTAGTTCCGTAAGTGTAGTGCATTTTTTTCCTTGGGAGATGGCGGTGATCTTCTCCTGCTGGATGGTAAGATCCGGTGCCGACCTACCGTCGGTTACTGGGGTTTCCCCTAACCAGGACTCTCCACAATGGGCACCCTTCAGCCAGGACAGAAAGCTCTAAGCTCCTGTCGGTCTCCCGAAATATGTGCAAGTGTAGTGCATGTTAGTGTAGTGTGTGTCTGTGTGTGTGTGTAAGGGGAGAGGATAGGACTAGGAAGAGGAAGGAAGATCGCGCGCGGTCTGTGGCCCGTTTGATCGGAGAAACCACGGAAAACTACCGATCAGAGCAGCCGGCCGCTAGAATTCTCATCTAGCGTCGAAAATCCTGCCGCCGTGGAGAGTGGGAACCTAGGACCTCCCGGTCAGAGGCGCTGCAGTGACTTCAGTTGAGGCACTAGCTATTGCTGCCGGTACTATAACCGAGGGATCACTATAACCGGAGTCGACTGTATTTTGATCTCCACTCGGTGGAGATTCGTGTCCGTTCTCCGGCCTCGGCCAGGTGCGCTGATTGCACCCCTGCGCAAGGCGTCAGCTGAAGAAGCGCACGGCCGGGGGGATGGGGGGGCGCTCATCCTTCTGACCGGAGGCCCCCGCCCGCGCGCGCCGCCTCCGACGGCCGCTGGCTGCGCTGGTTCGTGCGCTCGGCCGACGCACGGGCACCGTTTTCGCTCGGCGGTAGCTCGGTGTCCTCGTAAGTGCAGATCGTGCCGGGTCCGATCTACGAAAAGGGCGAAAACCTTTATAACTAGTGGTGCCCAGACTTTCACTTATATGCGCCCTAGGCTGTCAAATGTTTTAGCGCCCTTTTAATTTGCTTTTATAAACCTTAAAGCTATTTGTAATATTTTGAATAAAAAATCATTGTACGATAATTCTTAACGAGGCATATATTGTGTTCGTATAAATAAGTGATTATACATACACCTATAAATAATTCTCACCATAATATTGATTTAATAAATACAGGATATTTGTGTCTTCATTTTATCTGTATATATAATTGGACATATTTGATTAATTAATAATTTTTATGTTACATGGAAAGACATGTTTGTACAAAAAAAATCCAAACTTCGCCTGATGCAATTTTGCATCCGCTGAAATTCGTTCGCCCCCAAAAATTGCGCGCCCCAGACTGCAGCCTCCTCATCCTGTTCGGTAATCTGGCACTGAGTGGTGCTAAAACAAAACGTACTTTCTCGCACGCAAAATTACGCAAAAAGTATTAAAATTTGCGAAAAATTGTACATGACCTAATTTTTTAAATTTATCTTTAAGGAAGGATTTCATTCAAAGATAAAATCTATATATTTAATATTTTAGTTGTAGGAATACGCCGAAAAAAATTGAACTTTTGCAATTTTTGAAAAATCGGGCTTTTTAACCAACACCACCATTCTCCTAAACGTCCTCACACTCTTCAACAACAAAATTTAATCAATAACGACGGAGCTATTTTTTTTCTAAATTTTGAAAATGTCGCAGGCGTTTCAAGTAAATTACTTCCTAAAATTAAAATATCGGTTTCAAATTCAAGGGGCCACGACATCCGCCAGATCGATCGGGGAATATCAATTTTGAAGAAAATCGGCTGAACGATTTAGCCGCTAGCGTTGTTCACAGACGGACAGGCAGACAGACAAACGTTTTGCCGTCATTCAATTTTTCGGTATCAAGGACCCATAAAGCATGGATTCTGGCTACACCTCGTGTTAGAGAATTCTTTTCTAAATTTAAGCAGTGGATTTATCAACTTTTTCGTCACCAGGACCCTGTAATAAGATTTTTCTGCAAAAAATTCATAGTTTTTTTCGCGCAGCATACCTACCTTTCTCTCTACTCCGTAACGAGAAACTAAAAAGCGATCTGTAAGACCTTTCCTTTTCGAAATCCTCAAAACTCATTTACGGAATAGCAAAATGTATTCCATTGTTTCGACATTTAACGTATTTCTTGCATTTATAAGCATTACATACTTTGCATTGCTAGACTCGGTTCCTATTTTCTCATTACCTAAACTTAATGCACAATCCAATATCACCATCGCAGCGTAAAATGCTCGCCGTTATTCTTCAACCTCAAAAAACTCGAACTTCTCTTTCTCTGCACTTTCGTCTCCGCCATATCTTCATTTTCTATTATCACAGCAAATCTTACTGATTCTTTAACTTCTTAAACCACACTTAAATTATCACAAAATCAACGCCCTGAACTCTAGTAAGCGAACACTACTTCACATCCCAACCTGTCATTCCAATTTCTCTTTTCATACTATTCATTCTTCTTAATGTCACTCCTTAATTATTTCTCGGTAGTTACGTAGCATAACGAACAGCTGCCTCCATACTCTCCGTACTTCATTCTCCTATTCTCTTCACACTGAACGTTCTCCTCAGTGAGGTGATTTATTCCCGATGCCTTCCGCCCACTCGCCTCCTCCGTCGTCGTCACATCGTCTTCCTCCGCAGCAATGCGCCGCCAAAGCCGCTGTCGCGAGGCCCCTTTGTAATTTTTTCATTAGACTCTTCGTCTTTCGGCCGAAGCTGCCGACCGTGTCGCGAGAGGCGAGCGCAGACGGCGCAAGACATCTGGCAAGAGAAGGAAACCGGAGGGGGGGGGGGAGCAGGGGGCGGGGCGGTGAAAGCAAGGCGGAGCGGGGAGGGCCGAGAAAGCGGGGGTTAAAAGCGGGGCGAGGCGGGACGGGAAAGGGGTCGAGGCGGGGGAAAGCGGGGTGGAGAGAAACGAGGCGGGGCATGTCAGGAAAGGGGGGCGGTACGGGGTGGGGGTGGGGAAAGCGGGGCGAGGCATGGCGGGAAAGGGGGTTGGGAGGCAGGGCGGGAAATGACCGTGGCGGGGTGGGGTGGAGGGGGGAAGGAGGAGCGGGAGAAAGCGGGGGGGGGGGGAGGGCAGGGAGGAAGCAATTTGATGCGAATAAGAGGAAATGGATTGGAACGCCGACGGACCGGCACAAATAAATAGCAGACGCGACGGCCGTGGCAGAGAGCAGCGCGATGGGAAGTCCGGTGCGGCTTAAGGCGTCCGCGAGCGCATTTCTTCCGACGAAGCCCGCGCGATCGACACATGTACTATTGGGAGCCTCGCATTTCTGACGTCACGTGGCATTCATTTTGACGTCCTGTGACGTAAAAACCTGATGTCACTGCCGTCTTTCTGACCGGAAGGTCCTAGATTCCAGTCCCGACGGTGGCAGGATTTTCGGCACTAGCTTGTCAGATAGGTCAAATTTAGCCGCTGTCTGGAGGAGAATTCAAGCGGCCGGCTGCTTTGATCGGTAGTTTTCCGTGGTTTCTCCGATCAACACCAGGCGAATATCGGAACAGTACCCTAACAAACGGGCCACGGACCGCACGCAATCTTTTCTTCCTCTTCCTTGTCATATCCTTACCACTTACACACACTTACAGTAACATGCACTACACTATCACACATGCCGGGAAACCGGTTGGGAGCTTAGAGCTTTGTCTGGGGCGGTGCCCTGCTGATGGGAGATATCTGGTTCAAGAATACCCCATTAGCCGATGGTAGGTCGACGCCGGATCTCACCATACGGGGGGGAAGACCACCGCCACCTCCCGACCAGAAACATGCAGTACTCGTACGTAACTAATGACCATAGTAGTTGACACGTCCGAAATCACTAAGAATCAATCAATCAATCAATTTTACGTACCATTTTATTTATTTAGTGAGAATTTTAATGTGTCAAATCTAAAGTTAGTGACAATTTTCTCCATGTTTTTTTGAGATGTATTGATAAATACTAAATACATATCAACAAAAAAATTTTGTATTTGAAATATTAGAATAATGAATATTTTAGTACATTTAAATTATTCCTAAATACCCTACATTGGAATTTAAAACTGCGATTTTTTAAGTTTTTTATAATACAATTTCGAAGAAGAGAAATTCTCATTAATGGAACTTTTAATAATAACAAAACACATGTCTCGAATTTTCGATATGATTTAGCAATTTCTCTGACTTTAAAATGATTTAAGTAATCCACGACATTTAAATTGACTTAAAATAAGATTTACAAACCTCGAGATATTTCTGCAAAATTCTTGGCTTTATACTGATTTTAAAAAGTAAGTATAACTGCTTTTTAAAGATTTAAGGCAATATGACACGATTTTACAATAAAAACATACGTTTTGGAGTTTTATTGTTCTGAAATATTCATAATTTGTTTTCAAATGGCATTTGAATTGTTATTATCGTGCTAACTAGTATTTTACTTCATTATTTATATGAGAAGTTTTCTTGTTACGCTCAGATACTGGCACGAATACTCTGAAAGGCGTTCGTTACGGTTATATTGTGAGGTGCATAAATACGTAATAACTCAGAAATTCAGAAAATTAGTTGAAAGGTAGGTTGTAAAGCTAATAATGATAATAAGTGTGTGAAAAGCAAGTGATTTTTGAAAAAAATATTACTATGATGTTGTAAGTTATCAAGCTAGCGTTTTATAATGGTAGGATCTTTAGAGATCTCTCCCGAAAGTTGAAAATTTAAATAATAAATGTACCGTAGTTCAGCTTACATTTGTAATAGGCGATTGAAATGTTCATGAGAGTTTATTGAAGATCTTCGGAATTTTCTGTATTAATACGCTACTAATTGCTATAGTATTGATCATTTTTCAGAAATTTACTTACTAGAAAACATGGTAAAAAGAATCGCTTTATGAAATAATATTTATATCTACAAAAATATTAAATAATTTTGGAAATAATTGATATATTGGTGATATATTTGTTGCTTGTAAAATATATTCTGAGAATATTACCCGGACAATTAATATTGCTGGGGTAAGGCATTTCACAACCCCAATGCCAAGACAGGAATTTTTTTATTTTGAAGGAAGCGTTTGTATTTCATATCTATTTTGTAATTCATTGTTAAAGAATCTTTGCTAAAAGTTATTAAATTCAACTCAATGTTTTAAAACTTGTTTTATAGCGCGAATATAAGTTTTGATAAGTTCCTAATATTACGCGAAGTTATGTTATATTAACTTCAATTTGGCCTCAAATGTTACCGCTGCACTCTTTCGTCCTGGTCGTAGCGTTTGAGATCTCTGTCTGCCGAACCAAAGAGGCACTCGACCCGCCTCGGCAGAATGCTCGTGCAGAAGGACGCGAAGCAGCTCCTTATCAATTTGTCGGAACCGTCCCGGGCGGCGTCCACTCCGTCCAGATTAATCCGCGCGCGCGGAGCGGAGTGAGACGAAGTGCGGAGTGAGACGAAGTGCGGAGCGGGGCCGGCGAAAAAGAGGCCACGCCTCGCGGCTCCCGGAACGGCTCACGGAACGAGGACGAAGCTTCCGCTGACACGAGGTCTCATCTGCACTGATTCTTATTTTTGATGTTGGCTTATGTGGCCCGAGACCTCACCCGCACTGATTCTGAATTTTTGTGTTGGCTTCTGTGGCCCGAGACCTCACCTGCACTGATTCTGAATTTTTGTGTTGGCTTCTGTAGCCGAGGCCTCCCTGCACTGATTCCTAATTTTCGTGTTGTCTTCTGTGGCCCGAGACTTCACTTGCACTGATTCTTTTTTTGTTGGCTTCTGTGGCCCGAGACCTCCCCTGGACTGATTCTTATTTTAGTATTGGCTTCTGGTACCCCAGACCTCACCTGCACTGATTCTTAATTTTGGTGTTGGCTTCTGTGGATCGAGGCCTCAACTGCACTGACTTATTTTGAGTGTTTGCTTTTGTGTCCCGAGGTCTTACATGCTCTTTTTCTTACTTTTGGTGTTGGCTTCTGTGGATCGAGGCCTCACCTGCACTGATTCATATTGTCAATGTTGTCCTTTGCGGCTCGGGGCCTCAACTGCTTGGAGTGTTGGATTCTGTGCCCCGACTGTGCTTAGATTTGGAGTTGTCTCCTGTGCTCCGAGGCCCCACTAGCATTGCTTCTTCATTTTGATGTTGGCTCTGTGAATTGAGACCTCACCTGCACTGATTACTAATTTTGATGAAGGCCATTTGCACTGTTGTGTTGGATTCTGTGGCCCGACGCCTCACTTACATTGATTCTTATTTTGAGTGTGACCCGTGACCACAGCTGCTCTGCATCAGAATTTTGGTGGTCTCTGTGGCCCGAAGTCTCACCTGCAAGGATTCTTATTTTCCATGTCGGCTTCTTAGACCCGCGACCTCACCTGCACTGAATCGTATTTTTGATGTTGGCATTTGTGGCCCGAGGCCTTACCTTCACTGGAAAAATGTATTTTATATCATGTTTATATTATTATTATTATTTCCTATTTTCTGTAGATATACAATGATGCCGAGGTTCTCAAAATCACCCAAGGCAACAATGGTTTACACGTAAAGTGGAACCAGAATATATTTTGTTTTTTATATCCGTCAAATCAGGATTAATAATTTACGGACTATATTTGCTGTTCCTAATAATGTGGCTTTTTGAATGGTCTGTAAATGCTTTTCAGTAAATCCTAACTTCTTAGCGATCTCTTGCCATTCCTTGGAAACCAATACATTCGCTAACAACACCACTGTAAGCACTTCCACTACGCGCAATCCATACATGTCCTTCAATTCAACAGCCATTCCTCTTTTTCTCAGCAACAGTTGTTACAAGCCGCTCATCTGTAGGAACCGCAACATCAACGATGCATGATGTTTTAGATATTTTATCAAACAGAACAAAATCTGGTCTATTTGCTTCAATTGTTCGGTCAATGAAGATTACACTATCCCACAGAATTGGAGCTCGGCCATTGCTGATTACTTGCTCAGATTTGCACTTATAATACGGTTGTTCACTCTCTACGAGGACGTATCTCTTGGCAAGGGCTTGGTGGATTACTTTGGCGATGCAGTTGTGTCTCTTAAGGTATTCTGTTTGTGCTAATGAGGGGCATCCACAGCAAACATGCTGGATTGAGTCGTTGGTGGATTTACATAGGTGATCGGCTATCAATTTGCTGACCCATGATGAATTTTTTATACGCTTTGGTTTTGACCACTTGATCTTGAAAAGAAATCTTTATGTCTCACCGAAGAGGCCCCCGGTTCGAAGCCACTCCACTAAGTTTTTCTTATCAATATTTTCCGAAGTTAAAGTTGCTTATTATTATTATTTTTATTATTATTATTATTATTATTATTATTATTATTATTATTATTATTATTATTATTGTTGTTGTTGTTGTTATTATTATTATTATATTTGGACCGTGTACGATCAATCTTAGGTAGACATCAAGAAATAAGACTTTTCTATTCTATGTATTTATTATCAATGTTTCCAACATTTAGAAATCTACCTAAGAGTGATTCTCTATGGTCTAAACTTACTTGAAACAGCAATCTAACAGCATTATTAGACTAGGATCAGTAGGAAAAAATAACAATTCCAATAATAATATTATTAATAATATTAGTATTATAATAATAATATAATAATAATATAACAATAACAATAACAACAATAATAATAATAATAATAAATAATAATAATAATAATAATAATAATAATAATAATAATAATAATAATAATAATAAATCTAATGAGCTTAGAAAAAGCATTTATTTTGACACCCTAATTCTTTCATTTTATTAGCAAGTCTTCTTATTTTTCATCATGTTCCTTTTATTGTAGTTAATACTACCATCGTCGGTTATACAGTCTTGTAAAGGGCACTGACCGCGTGTCGACGCCGAGGGCTCGAAGGGGAAATCTGCATCTGCAGATGACCTTCCGCGGCCCGCGGGCGTGGGGGGGGGGAGGCGGGTGCTTGCGGCGCCTCTCGTGTCGAGGCGTCTGACAAGGCCGCCGCCGCCGCCGCGGGCGCCTCCTTCGCCGGGCCCCGCCCTGCCCGCCCCGCCCTTGTCAACGGTCTCCCTCCACCGCCCGTTGCCGACCGCCCCCCCCCAATGCCATCTCAGGCAGACCGCCGCTCGCAACCCCGCCGCTGTGATTGTCGCCTCGCCCTCGGCTACTTGGCGCCCACCGCAGACAGCCTGCCTGCCGGCCGCTTGAGCACGCCTCGCGACGTGCGTGTGGGGAACAGGGCTACAATGGCTCTAGTGTAACTTCACAGAAATGACTGGAATGATCTTATTGATGTTGACTTTTTCCACGAAATTCGTAGTTTTACTTCTGTCACTGCTGGGGAATTGCTGAATTGTTAAATCATATTAATGAATTTTACAATAGCTGCATCCAGCGCAGTCCCGCTCGCTCGTTCTGGTTGGTTGTTAGTGATTTCTGACACGTCAACTACTGAGGTCAATAGTCCCGTAAGTGTAGTGATAGTTTTATAGTGGGATGTGGCGATGATCTTCCCCCGCTAGATGATTAGATCCGGCGCCGACCTACCGTCGACTAGCGGGATTCCTCCAACTAGGTATCTCCCACCAGCGGGCAGGATAGAACAAGGAAGAGGTAGGAAAGATCGCACGCGGTCCGTGGCCCGTTTGTTAGGGTACTGCTCCGACATTCGCCTGTTGTTGACCGAAGAAACGACGGAAAACTATCGATCACAGCAGCCGGCCGCCAGAATTCTCCTGCAGACAGCGACTGAATTCGATCTAGGTGACCAGCTATTGTCAAAAATCTTGCCACCGTCGGGACCGGAACCTAGGACCTCCCGGTCAGAGGCACTGCAGTGATATCAGTTCGTGCACTGAGCCACCTCTCCCAGCCTCATTGATTCATGGTACTCCTTTAAGACACTCTTTACTCAACTTCATGACATCATTTTAAGATCTAAAGTTGAGGAATATATAACATTGAGAAAGTAATAGTTTGTTTTAATATTGGAAGATAGGACATGGTCAACAACTATTTAAATATTTGCAATTTTTCAACTTAAAGAATTTTTATTGAAAAAATCATTGCTTTACAATATTTATAAATGCTGTTTTCTCTATAGGGATTCTTTCTGAGTTTTTTTAACGAAACAATTAAGAAAATTAATGTTCAATTCTGTAGAACATAACATTACAAAAGAAAACAAAAAAATTTGTTGTGTGAAAGAGTATAGTAATCTTGGCCAAACTATAACAATAAATAAGAACAATAATAAGGAAATAAAGAGAAGAATTGGTCTAGATTGGGGAAAATTTTGGTTTTTGAATTTATTTTTGAGGACCAAAATATAAACAGAAAATTCAAATTTCATTTCTTAGAGAGCTGTGTATTTTCGGTGTTCTTATATGGAGTACAAACATGGCATTTAACACAGCAAGATACGAAATCCCTTAGAGTATGCTAAACAAACATGGAGAGGAAAATACTACTTATCAGACTGAAGGATAAAATATAGAATAAAGAAATTGGTGAATCGAGCGGTTTAAAGGATTTAGCAGCAAGGGCCCAGCAACTAAAACGGAAATGAGGTGGTCACGTGACAATATTATAAGATGACAGATGAACATATGTGTTCATAACCTAGACCCAAGACAGGGAAAACGAATCAGAGGACGTCCTAAGCAAAGATGGGCCTAGTTTTTAAGAATGTATGTGGCAATATATGATGAAGAATAGCAAGGAACAGTGAAACATGGAAGGCTCAAAAGAAACAAATGACACACCACATTAGTGAAAGAAAGTGCTAAATGTGAATAACTTCAAGTGTAAATAGTTAAAGTGTAAATGTTAACTACTGTGTAAATGTAAAAACTAAAATAACACTAAATCTCTTGAGGACAGGTTCAACTTAAGAGATAAACAAAACCACCCCTATGTTCTGTCAGGAGGCCATTGCCCTTTTAGCAATTGAACGGACTTACATCATCATCACCCCCAATGACTTACCTCTAAACTAAAATATAATCCACATTCATAAATATAGTAGTTTGTATATTACGCAATAGTTTGTGATTAACGACAAAAGTTTTATACACCTTACAAAACGTAAAACGTCTACCGCTTGTAAATCATGGTCTTCTGCAACAACAGGCAAAGTTGGATTGACGAAACGGTGACGGTGCAACGTTTGGAGTGCTTTCCGCCAGGGCTGTACCTATGAAGTCAGATCGTGCACTATTCCACTTTTGTGTCCCTATTCCACGTTTATACGTCTTCCTCTAGGGCTGTACCCCCAGTGTCGTTTCAGTGCAGAAACCTTCAGTAAATCCTCGCTGCTATGCGATGGTAGGAGTCGTGTCAGGCGTTGGCTCAATAACCCCCACAGACGCAAGCCACGAAAAACTGTAATCCATTCCAGAGCATACAACCCTAATTTTGTATTTTAATAATTCCAATTATTCGTCCCAATGCCTATTTTCATCACGTCAAAGCAGAAAAAATGCATTATCGTTGTAATGGAACATAAAAACATTTGAAGGGGGAAAATGTATGCTGTATGATTCTATGACAAAGTATAACATATAAATGATCTTGGCTGTCCAGGTGACGCCGCGTCGAAGGCTGTGTTGCCGACGTGGTCTTCCTCAGCGCACAACAGCCCTGAGGAAGACCACGATAAGATGCTCGAAACGTCGGCAACACAGCCTTCGACGCGGCGTCACCTGGACAAACAAGATCATTTACATGACTCTGGCCGCTGAAGCCTTCGACTTCAAAGTATAACATACTAATCTTTGATTTTCTAAGTGGCCTGTCATGGTCACACATGAAGAAGGGAGAGGGAAGGCAGACTCCAGAGGAAAGCTGAAACGTCACTATGTGTAACGATATTGCAGCGCCCAATTAGAGCCTGCCTTGCCTCGCTCTTCTTCGTGTGTGACCTTGACATGCCACTTTAGAAAATTGAAGAATTCTTTTGGAGAGGTGTTCATTGCCACTTCAAGTGAGCATCTGGATAACACGTCATTCCGATTCGGCCAATTCCGAAGCAATGCTAATGCCAAAATGAACACCGTAGACTGGAAGCGGTAGCTCAGTGCATCAACTAATGTCACTACAGCGCCTCTGACCGGGAGGTCCTAAGTTTGAGCCCTGACGGAAGGAGGATTTTCGATACTAGCTTTTCATCTGGGTCGAATTCAGGCGCTGTCTGGAGGAGAATTCTAGGGGCAGGCTTCTCTGATCGGTAGTTTTCCGTGGTTTCTCCGATCAACACCAGGCGAATGCCGGAGCAGTACCCTACCAAACGGCTCACGGACCGCGCGCGATTTGTCCTTTCTCTTCTTTGTCCTATCCTCTCCCCTTACACACACACACTTACACTAATATGCATTACACTACCACATATTCCGGGAAACCGGTCGGGAGCTTAGAGCTTGTCCCGGCTGGAGCGGTGCCCCGCTGGTGGGAGAGTCCTGGTTAGTGGTAAACCCCACTAGCCGACGGTAGGTCGGTGCCGGATCTCACCATCCAGTGGGGAAGATCACTGCCATCTCCGGAGAAAAAACATGCACTACACTAACGGGACTAATGACCAAATCAGTTGACGTGCCCGGAAACACGAAAAGTCAATCAAACCGAGAAAAAGCATGCCCTACACTTACGGGACTAATAAGCTTAAGTATTGACGCGTCCGGAATCCGTAGTCAACCAACCAACCGGAGCAACGCTAACGCCAAAATGAACCCCGGCGAGGGGATTTCTGACCTGTTCCTGGAGGGTCCTCTGAGCCCGCAAGCCTTGGGTGAGTCGCCGCTGCGTCGCTGTGCCACGAGTCGCCCCGGGCGATACCTCAGCGTCGCAATAACCCGCGACCTGCGCGGCCCGCCGCCCCGGGCCAAGGGCTCCTCATGCATATCTCGAGCAGGTCACCGCAAAGGTCTCCGTGGCTCGGTGTTGTGGTGGGCGACCCAAGAGGAGGCCGCGGGCCAAAGCGAGAGGCGGTCGCCGAAGGGGCCAGGAGCAAGGCACGACCAGCGGCGGTCGTTCAGGGATGCCGATGTGACGCTGATGCTGGTAATTTCATTCATTTTGTCGAAGAATTGTAACAAAAAGTATGTCTCATAAGGGGGAGAAGAACATTCTGTGTGCGTTTTCCTGAGTTCGAGAATCACTTAACCTCTTTTTTATACAAAACTAGTTGAATGATGAATAAAAGTTCCAACAAAGCGAAATTAGCAACATTTGAAAAGAAATCATTTAAACTTCCTAGCTACAGAAAACTTACTTTCATCGGTAAATTAATTACAGATTTCATGGCAGTGTTAGAGATTCGTGAAAGTAGAGGTGTGGAAGTAGCAGAAGTAAGTTTGGTAGATTCGGCGGAGATGGTGGTGATAGAGTTGCTGTTTGTGAAATGAATTGTGGATGTAAAATATTTTTATTCATTAAGTGTTCATAGTGGGTAAAGTAGGTAATAGAGATTATGGTTGTGGGGGTAGCTGGAGAAGTAGAAAAGAGAGGTAAATGATGTAAGTGGTGGTTGGTGGTATTGCTGCTGACTTTCGTGGTAAAGTTAATGTTGCAATAATAAAATTCGAAGTACCCGTTTGAATTGTGGCAAGGAAAATAGATGAAGTTTGGAAGTTTGAATGTAATTTTGGTAGTGTAGTGGTGATGGTTGTGGAGGTAAATGTGGTAGGGAGTGGAGGTGTATGTCGGCATGGTCTGGAAAGCATGTGATAGACCCTCAAGTAGATGTTATGCAATGCATCTACAACCGCAAGTACGAGAATTTCCCAATAGAATCAAAAACGAAACTATGCTGAGATAAGTATTTTTGTGACGGTGGCGTTTGATGCAGAAGATAATTCGCGGCGAATTCGCGGGATGCAGAAGCTAATTAGAAATTCCCAAAAGGAATATTTGAATAGAGTACAGAGAACAGCGTATAAATTTACTTTCCGAGGGAATAGGTAGAATGTAAAATGGGAGTGTCTGGAAATTAGGTGAGTTAAGGCAAGACTCTGCCCTGTACAAAGCGTATGCCGGTTATCCAGCTTGGAAAGATATCTATATCCGATTGGGTACACCTTCGTACTTTAGTAGGGGGGATCACAAACACAAAATTCAGTTTAGGCCACAGAAAACAGATGTTGGAAAATTTTCATTTACAAATAGAACAATAACGGACTGGAATAAGTTACCTGCTACAGCCTTGGAACCCTTTCCTCTAGGTGTTCAAAGATTTAAAAATAAATTAACTAATAGTATTTGTAAACTTCATTAATTTAGTAAGTTGTATTATTATATCAGTTATTATTTGATTATTATTGATAGTTTTATTGCTATTATTATTGTGTTAATTACTAATAAATGCGTTCCTGTTCTAAATATATAATTATATTCAAAGTAGTATTGTATTGAAGTGTGGTGACGTGTTGCGCAGTGTAGTGCAATATAGAAGTAGAAAGTGAAATGAATTTCAAATGTTGTGAAGTGAAGTGAAATAAAAGTGAAAAGTGTAAAAAGTTGTGTAATCTTGTATTTAATAGTTTAAAATAACTGTGCAGGTCAACCATAAAATGTAGTTAATGCTATTATTGTTAGATTATTATTATTATTATTATTATTATTATTATGTCTTTAAAGAATTTAATGTGACCTTGTTAAGTAATTTAAAGTTAATAATAGTAATATGTTAATTGTAGAGTTCTGCCACCAGGTTGTATATACCTATCTGCAGAATAATAAATATCCATCTATCTATCTTTCTATCTATCAATCTATCTACCTATCTATCTATCTATCTATCTATCTATCTATCTATCTATCTATCTATCTATCTATCTATCTATCAATCTAATAGTACAGTAGAGTTGAGTGAAGATGGTTAAAATTGAGCACCTAAAGAAGAGAATTGGGTTCACAAAGGAAGTACTTGGAGGAACGTGAAGCAAGTGCGGTTGTATGGTGAGTGGATCATACAACTCATACCATGCTGAAGAGGATAGTAACGGCAGCAGTGAGAAGTGCCCTCAAAAGGCGGTTAGGGGAGCGAGCAAGTTACCTGAGGTGGACATCACGGGTTGGGTCGCGAAAGCAAAGGCGACGGCGATGGCAATCCGGCGACCGCCGACGGCGAGGGCTGCGGCGAAGCAGGAGGCGGCGGTAGAGGCGCGAACCTTCAGAGGAAGCGACGCAGACATTAAAATTCATTTCCCGAGGACACGGGCAATCCCTTACGCGTGGGCGGGGCGGGGTGGGGTGGGGCGGGGAGGGCGTGGCCCGGGGCGGCGCCCTAACTCGATTGGGGCGCTCGGGCGAATTAGACGGCGGAGGCGGTGACGCAGACGGCGGGGGCGGAATATTGAGTGCGCGCGAGCGCCCTGCAGCCGGTCTCCGTAGAGTAATTAAGTTGTAGCTCGGCGGAACATTCCGCATAAACACCTCCTCGCCCGCCGCCCCCGCCTCGTCCTGCCCCGCCCCACTGCACTCCCCGCCTCGCCCCGCCGTTGCAGGCACCTGGCTCCGCCACCCAGGCCTTGCCTACTGCGGCGTTGCCTACCCTGGGCTCTACGTGGGCCTGCACTTCTATCGCCTCTCCTTCTTCTTCTTCTTCTTCTTCTTCTTCTTCTTCTTCTTCTTCTTCTCCCCTTCCGTTTCTTCTTCTGATCCCTCTTTACCCTTTTTTTTTTTTTTGCCTTCTTATCCTCATTGTTTTTTTACTTTACTTTCATTTCAATTCTCTGGTTTCTTCCTTCATTCATTTCTCCGTTTTGTCCTGTGCATCTAGGCGCATTAGGACAGACATAGGCAATTGTGACCCTCTTTTATTGTCATTCTTCTTTTTTCCCCTACTTCACTTCCTTCTGTTATTTATGGTTCCTCATCTTCGACGCTTTCTGTGCCTGTTTCCGGATTTTTCTTCATTGGTTGATTTTTTCGTGTTTCCGGGCTCGTCAACTGCTTTGGTCATTCGTCCCGTTAGTGTAGTGCATGTTAGTTTTTGCTGGAGTTGGCAGTGTTCTTCACCCGCTGGATGGCGAGATCCGGCGCCGACCTATGGTCAGCTAGTGGGGTTTCCCTCAACCAGGTATCTCCCACAAGTGGAGTGCCGCACCAGCCGGGACAAACTCTAAGCTCCCGACCGGTCTCCCGGAATGTGGTAGTGTAGTGCATGTTAGTAGTAGTGTAAGTGTGCGTGTGTAAGGGGAGAAGATAGGACAAGGAAGAGGAAGGACAGATCGCGCGCCGTCCGTGGCCCGTTTGGTAGGGTACTGCTCCGGCATTCGCGTGGTGTTGATCGGAGAAACCACGGAAAACTACCGATCAGAGCAGCCGGTCGCTAGAATTCTCCCCCAGACACCGACTGAATTCGACCTAGCTGAAAAGCTAGTGTCGAAAATCCTGCCGCCGTCAGGACTAGAACCTAGGATCTCCCGGTCAGAGGCGCTGCAGTGGCATCAGTTGATGCACTGAGCTGCCGCTCCCGATTTTTTCTTCATCTCTTCGTTCTTTTCACTATTCTTTTTTTCGCTTCCCTCAACGGTTTAACTCTCCTTTCTCATCTTCTTCCTTTTCTTCATCGTACCGTTACGTTTCTATCTCCTCCTCCACCTCCCCGTGTCATCTCACCTAACACGTTCTGCTCTACTGTCCTCTTATTCCTCTTCTCCCTCGTTCTCCTCCACGTAGGCCCCCGAGGAAGGCGGCTTCGCTCGTGACAATTGCTAGGCGGGAGGCGGCGGTTCGGTCTCCCTGGCGAGTTGACTCCGCCGCCGCGCCGCCTCCTGACCTCCCTCCGCCGCCACCCTCTGCGGGAGAACTTCCGCCACGTTGCGCTCCCCTCAACTCATGAATTTTCTCCATGCTGCAATTTCTGATCATCCGACCTCCGCCTTGCCACCCTCAAACACACACGTGCTCACACCGCCTCTATTGTTAAAAACTGGGTTTCAACTGCACTCAGCTCTCGATTAAGAAGTCCACAACTCAGATAAAAAACACTTTGATATGAAAATATGATAATTTATTAGTTTATTTATTGCTTTTATTTTACGTCAAAAACAGTTAAATATGCGTATGACGTGCTATGGGGAAAAGTGAATTGTGTGCATATTTTCAAAATTCTGTGATCCCTACACTAAGTCATATACTACTTAAATTTTGAAAAAAAAGAGCTCCCATGTAATAAAATCTATTTTCAAGGATAAAAAGGCAAAAAAAATTGGCTCTCATCCACGTTGTTTTGTGAAGAGACGATACTACAACACTATTGTAGATTAATATTGACTATTGAACAAAAATATTCTTGAAAGGGTTGGCATTTGATCTTATTTCTCGTTTCCAGTGATTGCTAGTTTACTTTTACATAATTAAAACAATGGTGTCGGTCCGACTGATCCACCACACGCAATTAATTCCGACTGAGTGAAGATTGATAGTCGTATCGCTTAGGTGGGCACCTACTGGTCAGTCACACGCCAATAACTCCGGCATAAGTTGCTTAAGTGTAATCTTATCAAGTCCTTCTTTCTCATGCCTCTAGCACAAATCTTCATAACTAGTGTGCGCTCTCACGTTTCTCACACGATTCTCTCTTAACAAGTCCTTCTAAAATTTCTGTAGTTCCCTCGCTTCCTTCTTCCCACCCTATTCGGAAATTTCTATGCTGTCAGGTGCGTGATGCTTTGCCTCTGATTGATTCTATCATCAGGCTTCTGGCACCTTCCACTAATATTTTCCGTCGATTGGCTCTAGACAATCCTTTCCCTTAGCGACCTACTTTGCTGTTTTTAATTAGTCGCCTTTGTGGAAGTGAGGCACCGTCGCTATCACCTCTCACTGAGCTACCGCTCCCGGTCGCTGGATAGTAAATTGGCATGACACAGGTGTCGCAGGATGCGACTCCTCGCAATAATAGTAGCAATAATAATAATAATATAATAATAATAATAATAATAATAATAATAATAATAAGAAGAAGAAGAAGAAGAAGAAGAAGAAGAAGAAGAAGGCCGGGAGCGGTAGCTCAGTGCATCAACTGATGCCACTGCAGCGCCTCTGACCAGGAGTCCTTGGTTCGAGTCCTCACGGTTGCAGGACTTTCGACACTACCTTTTCAGCTAGGTTGAATTCAGTCGCTGTCTAGAGGAGAATTATAGCTGCCGGTTGCTCTGATCGGTAGTTTTCCGTAGTTTCTCCTCCAGGCAGCGACTGAATTCGACCTTGCTGAAAAGATAGTTTCGAAAATCCTGCCGCCGTCAGGACTCGAACCAAGGACCTCCCGGTCAGTCATCCCATGTGCATTGTTATTCCCACCTGAAGCGCAATTAGACGTTGCATAAGTCAAGGGGGAAATGTTTTAATGGAGGGTGCGGGAGAGGCAGGGCGGGGCGGAGCAAGGCTAGCGGGTGGAGGGCGATGCAGTGGGAAGGCAAAGGGGGCGGTGTGGATGAGGCGGTGTGGAGTGGGCGGTGTGGAGGGGCGGGGGGGGGGCGAAGTCGGGCGAGGTGTCACGTGGTTGTAATTTTTTTTTAATTGTACGCTTCGTACGATAAACTCATGTAGAGAGAATTATTTCCTTTTCCTCTCTAAGAAACGATAATGATAAATATATGTTCAGCTAAGGTCGGGTTAGTTCGGCTTATATTCAAATAAACGTTTTCTCACGGACTGTTTGTATTATTAGTTACCGTCCGTGCTTTACCAAGACCTCTCTTGATACTAAATAGAAGTTCGTGTTTAGTCTCCGTGCGTTCTTACAATCCAAACTACGCTTAGTAAACTTTAAACAAAGGATTCAGAGAGGAAGGGTCTATTATCACATCAATACTTGATAGGTAATGAGTGCTGATAACCACAATTTTCATCAGCACACAACGTTCTATTCTTTCTGAAGCTTGAGGACCACTTATATCGCAAGAATTGAATCGATCATAATACGTGTTTTGTTTTGTAAAAATATATAATTGTATCTGGATATAGATACTCGAATTTAATAAATTAAAATTGATATTTCTAATGTAAAACGTAATTCAAGCTTTGAAGTGTTAATAATGGTAACAAATTAACCAATAGCTTCCTTTTACTACCATACTAAAAATATTTGGATTTAAAGGATTTTCTTACATATCACTTTATTTTCCTGAAATTTTATAGTCTTCAAAATATATTATTTACATGCAGAATTATTGTGTTTGGAATTATGTTTTGAGTTGATAATATTTTTAATAATTAAAAAGGTTTTTCTCACTAACATCACAACAAATTATTTAAACTGCCTAATATTTTCCTATGGTTTGATAATTTCTTGATAATTGCTTTTTTTAATAGTACATTATGAAGCGATGATGCAATGATGGGTAATAATACACGAGTGTCATATTACGACATGAGCGAGTATTGTAAATTTCACACGAATGTATTAATACCCATTACATCGAGTTTCATATGGTACTTTTTCTACGACTTTTATAAGTCAAACTTTTACATTGAATCGTATCGTGGCAGTTTACCTGCCGGATTCAGCCAAGACCACGTAGCAGACAGATCCCCACCCCTAAACATTTACTAGAACGATTATCAATGATTGTCAATACTTGGTTTGTAAACTTCTCTGGGGTAGGTTCTGGACCAGAACCTGTATCAAAATGAGTATTATTATGCAACTGGTTGAAGCCATCAAATAACAGCATTATACTAAGGGAGAAGAAAAACATAAATATTCATTGTTTTTATTGCCTTCCTACAGCGTCACTTAAGTTTTATTGTGTTTTAAATGTAATAAAATGTTTTATAAAATTGTATTAAAATTGTAGTTTTGGCTTGCCAAAATACCTCCCCCTAAATTTTCAGTGAGCGCATGTGAAATCGCGAGTGCGTGAAGACGTGATGACGTGAGAGCGTGAGTGCGTGAGGATGTGAGAGCGTGAGGACGTGATAGCGTGAGAATATGATGTGAGTGCATGAGGACGTGATGAAGTAAGAACGTGAGAACGTGAGTGCGTGAGGACATGAGAACGTGAGTGCGTGAGGGTGGGTAAGTAAAACGGAAGAGTGCGTGAGGACTGAGAACTGAGTGCGTGAGGACGAGGGTGAGCACGTGAGACGTGAGCGTGAGTGCGTGAGGGCGTGAGGCGTGAGGGCGTGAGTATGTGAGAGCGTGAGGCGTGAGTATGTGGGAGCGTGAGAACGTGAGTGCGTGAGGGCACGAGGATGTGAGATCTGATTACCTGAGGACTGAGTGCGTGAGGACAGCTGAGGGCGTGAGCGCGTGAGGACGTGGAGTATGTGAGAGCGTGAGTGCGTGAGTATGTGGGAGCGTGAGTATGTGGGAGCGTGAGTATGTGGGAGCGTGAGGACGTGAGTATGTGGGAGCGTGAGAACGTGAGTGCGTGAGGGCACGAGGATGTGAGATCCTGATTACCTGAGGACGTGAGTGCGTGAGGACATGAGGGCGTGAGGCGTGAGGACGTGAGTATGTGAGAGCGTGAGTGCGTGAGTATGTGGGAAACCCGGCGACACTAAGGGGGTTAAACCAAGGGCACGTGACCAAGGATGACATAAACTCCAGGTTGTTATGGTGTCACTTCCAAGAAGATAATTACTGTGAGACTGAAATCCTTGGCGTCTGGATGAACTTGACTTCCTTTAGAGGGAGCCCTTCCTTTTCAGATGGGGAGGGGGGTTAAACACTACGTTATCGTACGGAGACCTTTTGTCTTATTAGCTTTAAATTTATAATCAGTACCGGGAAGAGATAATCGTTTCTTCCAAGAAACAGGGACAAACTGTAATCTGTCAGAGGATGAAACCAATTATAGGTTCGTCTTTATTCGTAGATCTGTTAAATTAGGTGGAAACAATCAATACTGTTTACGACTGTACACTTATATGCAGTAACACTTGCTTTATTTGTGTCTATTCATTTGCTGTATTTCTACCTTTAATCTCTTGACGTTCAGTGTTGTCCTTTGAGCAGTACCAATCTTCAAAATTTTGAGTTTTCAATCTGGTTACTAGTTTACCCGGAACTAGTGAGGGTTAATTCAGGAGATTGTAACATTTAAAAAGGCATCAACCGCAAACATTCATTATGATGTGATTTTAATTTCCCTCATTTATGAGCTTGTTTTCTTTGTTTATGTCTGTTCATGCTCGTGTGTCATCAGGTAGTTCGTTGTCTTCTCGTCAAGAGTAGCCTACTTTATCGAACATTTCTTCCTTATAGTCGCAGTTAACAGAGAATTTAAGCGAGTTCCTACGCGTTCTAGTGTAATTTATGACTTGACTCTATAAATTTGTTTCTCACAATGACTTTCTTTTATAATAGAAAAGTGTTATAAGGAAGCCAGAATAACTTTGAATTCATTAGATTACTAATGCTGCATTGAAGTTTTTTACATCATTCCTGTAAGTGTGTGTATTGTAATACAACTCTATTGCGAGTTCTTGGAAAAGAAGTTTAAACATTCGTAAACGGGGGTAACATTTATATGCTTGACTCATACAATCCTTGCATCCAATCTACAGAAATCTTGGTACTGCTCTACATGATATTAATATGGTACACAAAGTTATTGCTTGATTAGTTAAATATTATTTTCACATTACGTCTCAAAGTATTTTTATTGAAGAAAAAACTCTATTTTTTATATCGTTCTTTTGCAAAGTTCTTTCTGCTGACAACCTGTTTCAGGAAGTAATTTACTACGAGAATGGTAGGAACAAGATGTATCAACTTCATTACCTGGACCCGACAATAAGAATTTTTCTGTAGAAATATCGCCATTTTCCGGCGCGTGGCTACCACACTTTCTTTTCTTACGAAGTAAGGCGATAAAGTAAAAATAATCATTTATTTTCAGTGCATGTGATCGAAGATAAGAGTACGCTACAACCGTGAACCTTTCTCCGGTCTGTGAACCTTCGTCTCGCAGTCCGACGCAGCGCGTTCTATTGGTCGCTCGTTGCCGGAAGAGCACTCGAGTGGCGCGGCGGAGAGACGCCTTCAACTTGCACGCGTAGTTTCCCAGGAGACCGCAAGCGCGCTGTAGAGCCTCACATACGGAGAGTTGCGACGCGCAAGCTGAGTGCTTAGGGAAAACCAACCACTTAGAATAGACTACTCTGAGTGGCTGAAGCGCCGCCATCTTTGCAGAAAATTGAAAGTAATGTTTCAGTCAAAGCAGCGCCATCTGGAAAATTATTCGTTATAATAATTTTGTGCTGTTTGAATTTTATGAAATATAATTTGAAGTGTAGTAGAAATCAGGGCTAATATTGATTGATTGATTGATTTTTTCGTGTCTCCGGACGCGTCAACTGCTTTGGTCATTAGTCCCGTTAACCTAGTGCATGTTGTTTTTCGCGGGAGATGGCGGTGATCTTCCCCCGCTGGATGGAGAGATCCGGCGCCGACCTACCGTCGGCTACTGGGGTTTCCCCTTAACCTGGACTCTCCCACCAGCGGGGCACCGCCCAGCCGGGACAAGCTCTAAGCTCCCAACCAATCTCCCGCAATATGTGGTAGTGTAGTGCATGTTAGTGTAAGTGAGTGTGTAAGGGGAGAGGATAGGACAAGGAAGAGGAAGGACAGCTCGCGCGCGGTCCGTGGCCCGTTTGATAGGGTACTGCTCCGGCATTCGCCTGGTGTTGATCGGAGAAACCCGGGAAACTACCGATCAGAGCAGCCGGCCGGTAGAATTCTCCTCCAGACAGCAAATGAATTCGACCTAGCTGAAAAGCTAGTGTCGAAAATCCTGCCGCTGTCAGGACTCGAACCTAGGACCTCCCGGTCAGGATGAAGAAAGCACATACTTGAAACATAATATATTTGTGGTTAGATTACTTCTATTTTTACAGTTATCTGCCGAAGATACTGAAAGCATTGTGAATGTTATTAATCTAATCATTAATAATGTAACGTGGCGGTCTTATTCTCTATTAATATTTAATTACTATTTTAATTACTCTACCCGCTTGGACGCGCCCTTGAAATACTTGATATATATCTATAAATATTTACACCGACGTGAACTATTTCTATACTAATTTATGTAATTGATTCCACATTCTTTGCTCATCGATTTACTTTATAATGAAGTATTTATTAGGTTGATTAAGTAGTTATTAGGTTTATTACCATCTTGTTTGTAGGTATCAACATACAACATGCAAAATCTTACCTTGCTGTTTGTGGACGTGTTGTATGTACGGACCCGCGATTTCTGGTAATTCTGTTAGGTAATAGTACTGTATGCAATTAAGTTATAATGTTAAGCTTTATTGTATGAGTACGTGTTTTGAAAACGAGGATAGAGTTTTCAAAATTGTACGCAATAAAAATGCATGCAATAAAGAAAAATTATGAACGAATTTCATACGCTATTTTTGTATAAAAGCATTATAAATTTATATGAGAATCAACCTTAATTTTTTAAAACAAGTGAAGTTAGGGTGTATGGAATCTATGGGAAAAACCACCCCGTTCATTGAAATAAAGGCCATATTGATGAGCTGTAATCAAATTCCATCAAAATAAAAACACAGTAATTGAAATCTAGTGAGACTTTCGCCAATATTCAGTTCAGTAAATGAATTTACTGAATTTTTTGACTTTTTTTACTGACTTTTTTTACTGAGATTATGTATTACTTTTGAAAGCAAAGTACATTAAGAAAACACATAATATATTTTACTTACTCTTACCGGTCATCGACAAGATACAAATGTCAAAGGTAAAATAATTGATTAGTTATATCTGATTGAACATTTAAACAATTGTATATATAATTTGTAAACACAATCCACGTAATACCTGGAAGCCTCTCAGCAAAAACTGGTCATATATGTTTAAAATCACATTTGGCATTGTTTAATTAATACTTTTCTGTCATAAATAACAGACACATAGGAATTTCAGGTCATTTTCCTTTCACCCGTGATTTCTGAGTGGCTGTAGGGTGCACTGTCAGGAAACGTAAAATGTTGTACCTTTATGTTTGTATGGTGACTGTTGCCAGGTAGAGCATGTAGTCGCGCCCACGCAGTCAGATGTCGACCGCGCGCCCCAGGGCTTAGGCCGTGCGTCGAGGCGCAGGCAGCGCGGCGGTGCGGCGCTTCGGCGAAGCTTCAGGCGGCCTTGCGCTGCCGGCGACACCGCGTCACCAGGAGATCGCATCCGCCGCAGGGGGCTTTGCTTTCGCGCCTCCAGGAGGCTTTTTCTTGGGGCGCAGAGCGGCTGTCCCCGTGCCTTTGGGCACAACGTGGTCGTGAAGTACGCACAGGCTTCATTTCCATGGCGGACATTTGAATAAAATGATCAGCCAGATCTCTGGTGGAATCTGCGATGGAGCTTCCGTGCTGTGCGGGTTCGATGACGGACGGAGACAGAATTTTCAACGCTGGATAGTGAGCTAGATCGAATTCAGTTGCTGTCTGGAGGATAATGCTGACGCCCGGTCGTTTTCCGTGGTTTCTTCAATCAACAGCAGGCGAATGTCGTAGCAGTACCCTACCAAACGGGCCACGGACCGCGCGCGATCTTTCCTTCCCCTTCCTTGACTTATCCTCTCCCCCTTACACACACTTACACTAACATGCATTACCTGCATGATTCCGGAGACGGTCGGAGCTTAGAGCTTGTCCCGACTGGGGCGGTGCCCGCTGGTGGGAGAGTCCTGGTTGGAAACCCCCTAGCCGACGGTGGTTGCCCCGGGAAATCTCGCCATCCAGCGGGGGAAGATCACCGCCATCTCCCGAGAAAAAATCATGCACTACACTAACGGGACTAATGACCAAAGTAGTTGATGCGCCCGGAAACACGAAAAAAAAACAACCAAATCAAACCGAACCCTCTGCTCCTCCCATCCTACTCTGCCCACTTCTCTCGCTCGAGCCTCTCCATACTTCACGTTCCTTCCGCCTTACTTTTCAGGGCAACGCGCACTCGTCTAAATGCATTTCACGATGCATCATTTTTGTTAACAAAGTTTGAGGTAACAGTAAATCGTGAACCTCCATATTGTTTTTCTCTGCGGTTCAAAAATGTTCGGACGTAATTTAGAAGGATTTTCTCACGGTTCACAGATTGTCTCCTAAGGACGTACACACATCTAACCATGCATTTCAGGATTTAAATTGAGATAGAAGATAACTACGTAGTAAATGATACATGAATAATACATTTTAAATTAAACGCTTAATACATTTTAAATTAATAGTTTGCAAGCTAAAAACGGAAAATATTATTACTTTTCAACTACTATCAAAGTAGCCAACTTGTTAAGGTATTCACAATATTGAGTACTAAAGTTGACTACATTTCATGTAAATTCCTATGTGCTGTATATAATATTTCCTAGTTGAAACTGAAAGTCATATTATATTATCTATACTCATTACGTTATATATAATAATTACTAATCATGTATGAATCAAAGATTACAATTAACTAGCTTTAAATTGAAATGATTTCAATAGGTATTTATATTTTAACAAAATGTTCCTTACTCTTTTTCACAGTGTTGGTATCAACGATTGTAATATTTGACAGCAACCACAACTTCATACGAATTATGAATGAGCTCAATATTTTACGACTTTGTACTTCACAACGTAAATCTGATAACCTGTTTCCTATTAACACCTTATTTTACTGGGTACCGGGGTCATAAGGGGTGCATGGGGTATGTTTAATTAAAAAGAAAAATGGGCAGTGGTGACAAATTAAAGATAGATTAAAATGTAATATCATTATAGTTCTTCAGCAGAATATGTTTCAATCATGTATATTTAATAAACAATCAAAATCGACATTCGCATTAGAAGAATTCGCTTTCTGGTTTACGCGGAAAACGTACACATTCAATTGGAAAATGTAGGATAGCTCATTGATGCATACCCAATAAGCAACTGGTCATGTCGCTTCCTTGAATATGAATACGAAGTTTTTTTTTTATTTTATGCTTTTCGCGAAACACTGTTAAAAATGTATCAACTACACACACACACACGCACGCACACACACACACACACACACACAATTGAGGCGCCTGAAACCCTAAAAAAATGGTATTATGATTGTTGTGAAATGTTCTTAGGGAGCTTTTGCACGGCGAAGCGTAATAGCAAGTGTCAGTGCTGCCGATTTTCTGCGCATGTTCAGTTAAGGGTTTCGCATCACTTTTGTGCACCTGCGCATGCGCAAACGGTCGAAATTGCAGTCAATTGTTGTGTTATGTGTCGTTGAAAATATCCTATTAAAGAATCTGAAAATATCTGACGATTCCCTACCAATAGATCGAGAGTGGTGTCTAGTATCTCATTTACCCTAACGGTGGATCAGAAATGGTCCACAGGGAAGCGATGGCAACAAGTTACTAATTAATAGTTTTAACTTTTCTGATTTTTGGTAGCCTTCCAGTAGGGTGTCGATTTTATATATTGACCGTTGACGCTCTGAAATGCAATTCATCTTGATCAGATTTTTCGTCCAGTGTCCCTGATCCTTTGAGCAAGCGCTGAGACGGCTCTTTGTTTTGCTTCTGGACATAAATGTAACTTTATTATCTGTGCACGTCTTTTTTAATTGGTTTTAATTTTTTGGACCTAAAAATAAATAAAAAATTGTTTTTTGCATCTTATATATTTGAAAACACATCATTTATGGATTTGCATATCTAGTCTACGCTCAAAGAGCAGTAGATTTCATTGAAAAGAAACTTTCCATTGATTCCGTTCCTGTCTGGAATCGCCAACTTGGCACCTCTTCACTGACGGTTGCAACCGAGCTGCCAACCTCTGTCGTCTCTTTCCTCACGTGACAGGAATGGCGTTCTGGCTTGCATCGGGACGAAGCCTTGTTTGTATACCCGCCACGTGCGGCGGTCAGGCGCGGGGATGGGGTCGGCGGAAGGCGCGTCATCGCCCCGGGCCATAACTTCCGGATCTTATTCCCGATGCGCCGCTGTTTGAGGTCCGCGAAGGATCCCGGGAAAGATAATGGAAGCCGCTCCTCCCGGGAATCTCCGTGTGTGCTCTGGAATCGAATTCTCCGGCCCGGCATTTTAGAGGCAGCAGCTCTGCCTACAGCGACTGGAGCGCCCGGTCGTAATTCTATTATATTTCGACGAGGGAACAAAAGCAAAAAAAAGCAGCCAGCGGTTGTTTGAAACCGATCCCTAGATGGAATTCCAAACTACCTCGACATACTCTACGAATTGAGAAAGAATAAGGAAGCTCGCTTCTCCACAAGGAATAGAAAAGGAAATGTATTCTGCTTGCTCTCCTATGGAATGTGCTCTCCAAAAACGTTGCTCTTTTGCTGAGTCTGGATAAGTTCAACTGGAGAGCATGCACAAGGAAGCTTCGCTTTACCGTACGAAGCGTTCCTTTATTGCCACACGTTTTATCCGCGAGATCCAGTAAGGTATTTGATTTTTCTCTCTTCTTGACTTCTTGTTATATTCAACTAAGCAGGCGGGGCTTACTTGTAAGGATGTTTACTTTCCTAGAAAATATATGTATTTCTAGAATTTCAATACTGCTTGACGTAGGATTTAGTCGCAAAACCATAAAAAGTCAAGAAGCTCTGTTAAATACAAACAACAGCAGCGCTGTTTTCTGAAATAATTGTATAAATACCATTGATTCTAATATAATGCATTTTTATATCCCAAATGAATTTTGTGGAGTTTGTAGATGAAGTATTAATTATATCATAGATAATTTTCTGGTAATCATAAACTGATTTTAAATACATTTGTAAAATATTTTTAACATTATGATATTTTCCCACAAAGAATGAACATCACTGAAAACAAGGAAGTTGCTAGTAGGAGACGTCATACATAATCAACTGAGTTTCACGCAAAAGGAACTGTAAGAACTAAACCCATAGAGCCCACCGTCATAGAAAATAAACTTGAAACTTCTGATATCCATTTCTCTATTTCAGTTTAATAAGCAACTCATTCCAACTTTTAAAATGTTACGTCAACAGTATGAAACTCGAAAGCCATTTTAATAAATTAACATTTTTTAAACTGTGTGAATAGTGCATTCTGTACCTTTGTTGACGTTTGTCGGAACAATCTGTCCTTCAGGTTGGCCTATTCCAAGTATTATGACATCTGTCTTTCCTAATATTCAACTATATTTAAATATAAAACAAATATGAGAAGGTACATAACTTTGTATTCCACCAGAGTTTTTATTTCTTCTCATAAATACCTGTATAGCATTTCATTAGTTTTAAAACAATATTTTGCTGAAATAATCGGTCTAAAGTTATATGTTTAGTTTATATTTTTTTGTTCACTTAAATCATGATTTTGCGAATGAACAAATAATGTAAGAGGAAATTAAGTACGTGACAGTTGAGTGAACTGCACTTGAACTTGCACATTGCTCTCCATTCTCGTGCCATTACCAAGACATTCCGTCTGACCTTGCCCGCCTTCACGTTATGGCTGGCGTTTCCTTGCTCGATATTCTAGGAATGACGACAAATGTACTACTGCGTTCCGGACCGCTACAGAGAGTATGCAGCCCATTTTCTTGATGTATAACTGTCCCAGTTTCGCTGTTATTTCACTTCCTCAAGTTTCAGGGAGTTTGTTGACGCTGCGACGGGGAGGCGGCGGATCCCGTTTGTTTAGACCTCTTCCCCCTCCCCCTCCCCCTCCCCCTCCCGCTCGCGGCACGCATCCTTCTTCTGTCTCTGCCGCCGCCGCCGCCGCCGCGCAGCCACCAAGAGGCGAAAGCGCGTGGCACAGCACCCGACATTGTCGCACTTCTCGAGTGCACTTCCTTCCGAATTCAATCTACGCGATTTACAATCCCTGAGCCGCCCTCGCCAGGAGGCGCAAATGTTCTTTGTGTTCGTTTCTCTGTGGCTGTACTAATATTCGTGACAAAATGAATAACGATGTAATATAATGAAAATTAATGAACAGGTTTTTCGTCCAGTTTCCCTGATCCATTGAGCAAATGCTGAGATGGCCCCTTGTTTTGCTTCTGGACATAAATGTAACTTCATTATCTGTGCACGTCTTTTAGAATTCATTGGGAAAGATACTTATTCAAATTATCGTTTCCATGTTGTTGCGGCAGGAAGTATTATTCCTTGACGAAGGACATCATGGATAAGAGCCCAAAATGTATTGCATATTTATCCTTGAAAATAGATTTTATTACATGAGAGCTTTTTTTTTCAAAATTTATGTAGTATTTATGTAGTTTTTTTTAATTTTCTAAATTTATGTAGTATATGACTCAGTGTAGGGATCACATAATTTTGAAAATGTGCACAGAATTCACGTCATACACAGTTTCAACTGTTTTTTGATGTAAAATAAATAAATAAATAAAATAAATAAATAAATGTTTTTGTTTAAATTGGTAATTATTGAATTAGTTTTATAACGAATTATGCAGAAAATTTAATATTTAATAATATATTGTAACTATTCGAAATTAGATGCTAAGTTTCGTTCATATTTGACGACACGATTATACGTATAGACACGGCCTACTGGAATAAAATCGCAGGTTGGCAATGTTTTGATGACTGGGAGAATTGCCGACTCGAGAAGGAGGGCTGTAATCAACAACCGGAAAGAAACTATGCGTTCTAGAGTGAGGATGTAAAGTTTAATAGTACACTTCAGTCAGTTGCGTCAATAAGTGGAGAAATTCATGAAAGAAATGCAGTCATATTGATTGAGGACAGTTTTACAAAAATAATTTTATGTAAGAAATGCAATGTCATATTGACACTGTATTTGATTCAGGACAGTATTACGAAAAATTAAATGAGCTAAAATATTAGGAAGAGTGGATATACTGAATTGATTGGACCCAAAGGAAGGACTTTTGTTATTTGAAAGGTGAAGAAGACATAGTTATCGTTATTAAAAATTGTGAAATTAATTAAATGTTTTATTGTTATTATTAGTTTAAAAGATTTAACGTTTTTTCTTATTATAAATAAATGACTTTTTCTATTTTGAATTTTTAAGCGTTTTAATTTAATATTTTCAATAAGTAACCTTATTCAAATCTATGGTGTATGCTGTTAAATCATAAAATTAAATGAATATTTATATTTTCCTCATAAGAAAATTTATTATTATTCTTGTTTATTAAGGAAAATTAAAAACCATCACAATATATTGACTATTTTATATCTGAATTTAAGTATTTGTCTCGTGTACTCTGTCTTACATTCGTGAAGTCTCCTGATATTGTTGATCCCCTGCCTGTGCTTTTCTTCCAGCATTAATTTATTATCATTGTTTTGTGTTAATGCTCTTAATTTTACCATCAATTATACTGTTAATATTATTACCCAAAACACTGAATTTTAATGAAAGATGAAAAAAAAGGATCGAAAGAAAGTTGAACTCTGGGCCACGTACGAGGTGTTTGTGGTTTACTTATATGCCCAAAACTCCGGAAAGATACGAAAATAATGACAGTGTTGACGCAAATATTTAATTGTGTTATTTATTTCTTTTATTTTCATACTGCGCATACCGACTGAATACTTTACTTATTGCTGACATCAAGGCTACAAGAAAGAGTTCACCGGTCTTCGAATAATTGTTATTTAAGCCACATTCATATTAAGCTTCGAATAATTGCCACATTTAAGACATTATTGGTAATACCGACTGAATACTTTACTTATTGCTGACATTTGTTTGTGTTTGTGTTTCTATTTGGGGAACCATTGAAAATTGGTTTTAATGTCATTTTTGCAGCTGTAGAACATTTACTACTATCAATATTATTATTACTATTATTATTATTATTATTATTATTATTATTATTATTATTATTATTATTATTATTACTAGTATTCTCTTTACATACACTAATTCAAGAAAAGATGTTAATTTTTAAAGAAGTTGTCGAAACAAAATCCCATAAACGTGCTAGAGATTGACGGAGAATTACCGCAAGGAGTGCATCTATCATTCAACATCAAGCCGGTGTCAGAATTTTCGACACTAGCTACGTAGTAAGTAAACCGAATTCAGATGCTGTCAGGAGGAGATTTCTAGCGGGCAGCTGCTCTGTAGCTTTGCGTGGTTTCTTTGATTAACACCTGGCAAATGACGAAGCAATATCCTTACAAACGGGTGGCCGCGCGGATGTTCCTCTTCCTTCCTCTTCCTTGACCTATCTCAATCCGTACACTTGGTGGCTTCGAGTTTGTCTCTGCTGGAGCGGAGCCTTGCTGGTGGGAGATATCTGGTTAGTAAAAACAAAGCAAGTCATCGTGTAGGTTTAGTCCCTTAAAATGGTGATTCTCGATTCTTTAAGGGAGACGCGTTATGTTTCGTCAGCCAGAGTCTACAAAATGAGACATTCAATTGGATATTTTGATGGTACCACAATAATTCTGAGCAAATTGTCAAAATATATTATGCAACTAGTTTATAATCTTATGATTTGTTGCATACGTACGTGTTTTAAAATCTAGTCACGCTAGGAGCAATTATAACATATGGAGGATGACTAGAGAGGACGGGCAGTGAGGACAGACAGTGAGGACGGGAAGTGAGGACGGGCAGTGGCAGGTCAGGGCGAGGAACGTGAGAACGGGAGCGGTGATGGTAAGTGATAGAGACGGGAACGGTGAGGTCAGGCTGTTGGATGGAGGGGCAGTGCCGTAAAATGTCATTTTATGAACCATTTCTTGCAAAGAGAAGTGTCGTTTGAAGTGTTAGTAAGCAAAATGAATGTTAAAAGTTGGAACAGCCCAGATCATATTTCCTTTTCTTTAGACGTAGATTATGAAGTATCACGTATTGGCATCATTTTCACTTAGCCGTCTAATTCTGTGAAGTTTCCAAAAAAATATTAATTGGTAAGATTTGTCAATTAATTTGCCATTTAGTGACATTTGATGATTTTTTTCTTTGAATGGGTGACTGATAAAAGAAACCTAATTCACTTTTGGAGAGTTGTACGAAAAACAACAAAAAAATCCTCCCTACTACCTATTTTCTTCAAAAAGTTCTGTGAAAAAAATTCGAATCTGTAATAACTCAAAATTTGTTGACTTTTAACAATCACCCATTAATTTATAAAATGTTGGTTTTGAATAGTGTGTTGCATTTTACTGTGCACATTATAAAAACGGTTTAAATATATAAATTTAATGACTCTGCACGAACCATCATATATTTATTTTGCAACATTAAAGGCAATATGAACGAACAAACTAAAGCTTTAAATTTGCATAATGAAGTGGAAGGAAAGTATTTAATTCTCCTAGAATATTGTTCCGGATCTGTAAATAAAACACAGTAAATTGCAGTACACGCAAAGACCGCAAGTAGAACTATGAGTGCAGACCACTGTGTTTTTTTGCCATTTTGTAAAGACTAAAAGAGTAGTTTTCTCTATGTTCCTTTTAGCAACGCAGAACACTAAGATTTTTCCTAGTCGTAACAAACTTTTAAATTTTCCTCCACTAGAGAAAATATTGTCTCATAAAAGAACGTTTGTAATTTACAGAGCACTAGAATACACATACATTCATAAAATATGTGATTCTTTAAAAAAACAGAGTACTCCAGTTCCAATTCATTTTCTAATGTAAACGTTGTGTGAGTAACTCTTTCATTTTTTCCCTCGGCTGAAAATAACCGCTCGCTGAAACGTGAGGATAGAGCAGAGGATGGGAAGAGAAAGAGTAAGCCAGGTGCTTGTACATCTCTGTTATGCATAACGCACACGCACTTGGCCAGAATTTACAATGCAGGCGCGCAGCTTGCAGCGAGGGGCTGCAGGGCAAGAGCTAAGGACTGCAGTGCCGCAGCGCCCGACGGGACTCGATCTCAGGTCCTCGTCAGGATCTCAGTGGGCCGAAATTAGAGCAAAAGCATATTTTCTTCGATTTAAAAATGACAACTAGGATTCAAAATTACCATATTTTCAATCAGACATAAGCATATTAAGCGAATACAAACGACTTGCTGTGAGATGTTTCAAATTATTTCGAAATTAAAATGTAGCGAATAATAATACTAAAATAAGTGTAATTAGCATTATCAAAACACGGAACCGTATCACTGCAACCACAGGTGTCTGGTGAATAACATATTCCATTCGGTCAAAGCTGTTGTAGCCAGTGGATTTCATACGCTCTTCAAATTGAGGCTCTTAGTATTTTACGTTCCTTCTACTTCTCTAACATGTAGAAGATAAATTTATTGTGCCAAAAACTCGTCAAATAAACTTAATTTAATTTTTTTGTATATCTCATTGGTCGCAGTTTGGTACACTTTCATGTCCTTTAGAATTAATTTTTTGCTTTTCTCTTCTATCCAAGTCATTTTTGTATCTGCTATGATAGCTGTTACAACACTGTTGCCTCTGCAGTTTTGTTGCTCAGGAAGTTCTAGGCTTCAATACCGCCTCACCCCTACGTGTGAAACTTCAGGGAATTATACTTTCAAGATTTACAAAAGATCAACTCCTTCCTTCATAAACTACAAAATATTTATTAACTTTCTACCTCATTCGAAAAAAAATCTAATTACAATTTTTATCCTAATATCATTTAAATTTTTAACATAACTTTGTCAATAATCCCTCCTTCAGGTTCTCTGTGAGATCCAAATCAACAATCATGTCAATTTGTAATGTGAAAAATCCTGAAAAACATTCTTGTCGAAAAGGCAGAAGTAAATTTTAAAAAATGGAATAATGTCAGAACGGTCGCGTTTGGAGTAACGTTGACGCGGTCAGAGACAGTACTCACTTATTCACTCACCGTGTCATCGACTCATTTCTCTCACTGCCAAAGAATTGATGCTTCCAGCTACTTCATGACTCTCTTCCTCATCGAAAGGTTACGTTGGCATTTCCATAACTAGTTTTCTTGGACGAAATAAAAATAAAATAAATATATTTTCTTTTTGAGAACCGTTTTTTCTGGGGTTTTCGAAGTTCCAGTACTTAGTATTTCACACAGAATTAAGATATTTAGTTGCAATTCATTCTTTTGAATGTACTTCAGTTAAAACGTGCTGCGTTTATTTGGAATATCGTGTTTTGTATGCTCTGAAAATGAAAGTCGATTTTGAAACTGAAATTTCCATTATTGTATTACTTATGATAACAATTAACAACTTCACGTCTTAATTAATTCCTTTCAATTTCTTACTCACCTTTTTAAAAATTACGTAACGTGAGATAAATTGTTTACTTTTTAAATTAATTTATTCATATGTTTACAGATATTCTTGTTTATATGTAGGCAGCTTTTAAGCAATTCCAGCTATGCTCTTCTCGGAAACATGGCGGTAAAGATTACTAGAAATTGGGAGATTGTGGATCGCATTTCGGAAAATATATGCTTTGTGTGTTGAATATGAAGTTTCTGGTGCATGATGGGACTGAGTTTGTGGGTCATCTACTCTGCCCCTTGGTTCACGAAGTACCCACATGTCTTTCAGGAATATGCTGCTGAAGGGCGTTATTCAATGTGTATTAATTATTCAATCTGCCTTCTTCCTTCCTCGTCTTTTCTCTATTTCCTTCTTATGAGCTTAGCGATGGGCTGATACTTCATGCTCATGTTTCCTATCCCAAACCCAATGTAGTACCTGACAGGATTGAGTTCGGAGTTCAGCTGATTTGCCCCTTAATTTCTGAAGTTACCCTCATGTCTTTCAAATAAATGCTACGGCGGCGTCCTTTTCAATGTGTACGGACAACTCGTGAACCTTGCTTTCCCATCTTTTGGCATTTTACCCCTTTAGGGATTCCACGTTTGGGTTGAAATTGGTACTACATCCTCATGTTCCATCCCCGATTGAAGGTTTCTTACCTGCGTCGAGAATTCTGAATGCAGATGAATGCTATGCCAGCTTATTCACTATACCGACGTCCTACGTTTAGGAAGCATATTTATGATTTTTTCGGGTTTTGACTTTTTATCAGCAAAGGAATATGTACGAAGTACCGAAAATTATTCCCTTATTCCGAAGCAATAACGTCAAATTTATTTTATAAATATTTGAATATCACTAAAGAGAAAAAGATGTTTCTGATGGCTCACATGCAGGCACATTTACTACAATGCTAATGCTCGATGTCAAACGTAATGGTAAAGTACGATATGTCTTTTTAAGCATAGTGTCCTGTATATTAGTCTTGGAAATTTGAAATGGATAGTTTCTCTTTTGGGTTATTTTTCCATCAAACACATTTTCTCAAAAATGACTTCATATTTTCCTTAATATTTTTCCAGATAGAAAAAGTGCGGTTATAAAATGGTGCAGGTTCCATTTTCGTTTATCTTCCTGTACCTTCGAAAATTATAAATGTCGGTGTTTTCCTGGAATTTTACAATCGAAGATAATGACGTTTTCTTTATGAAACATTTTTTCAATATTAAATATTTAAATTAATAGTTTTCATGGCATGTTATTTGTACTCTTCAATATATAAACTTTTGATATTAGTTGAATTAAAAATAAAAAACTAATTTCTGCATTTGAATTTGTGATGTCAATTTGTATCTTCGTTCTTCAGAAAATTCTTTAAATTCATTCCATACACTTTCACTGTTTCATTCGTCATTAAGTATTTAATAATATATTACATGACAGAGTTTAAAACATTTCCAAAACGGCTGATTTTTATGGCGGATATTATGGACATAAAACATTGGCTTTCAAAAACAAAAAATGGTAAACGAAATTATTATTACAGCGGAGTCCAAATGATAATCATATTACTATAGACATCAGGTATTAATTTAATTTAAATATGTTCTTGCTTACTTATGACACAGGCAGTTATGACTGAAAAACTCAGGAATATAAGCCCCTTTTGTTGTTGTTTTTTTTCTTCAAAAATAGTCAACAAAAAATCCAGAGTGACTCAAAGTGATGCTAGACATGTTTTGAAAATTGACTCTTTTTAAACACGAACAATTGGTAGATCTTTTTATTTCAGACAACCCGCCTGAAATTTGGTTTCGACCTGCTGACAATAAAAATTTTAGGGAATTAGTGTACAACGATTCCCTACAAGGACAATATTATTACAACAAATATCACAAGTACGTACCTAAATATTTCGAAGTTGTCATCTTGATTGATTTTTCCGTGTTTGCGGGCTCGTCAACTGCTTCGGTCATTAGTCCCGTTAGTCGAGTGCATATTTTTTTCTCGGACGATGGCGGTGATCTTCCCCTACAGGACGGCGAGATCCGGCACCGACCTACCGTCGGCTAGTGGGGTTTCCTCCTAACCAGGACTCTCCCACCAGGGGGCACCGCCCCAGTTGGGACAAGCTCTAAGCTCCCGACCGGTCTCCCGGAATATGTGGTAGTGTAGTGCATGTTGGTGTAAATGTGTGTGTAAGGGGAGAGGATATTACAAGGAAGAGGAAGGACAGATCGCGCGCGGTCAGTGGCCCGTTTGGTAGGGTACTGCTCCAGCATTCGGCTGGCGTGAAGTTGTCATCTTAAAAAATCAGGCAGGATTATACGCGAAGAAGGCCTATTTTCGAGAAAACACGGGGTACTTTTATTTTCGATCTTATTTAATTACTTATTTATCCCCTGCTAAGCCTGTATCGGGCCAGTGTGGGCCGTCGCCAAGTCGCAGCGAGGCAATCTCGCAGAGAGGCTTCGCTGCACTAATGCGTGCAAAAGGAGCGCGAAAGCTAGGGAGGGGGTAAGCGCACGGTAGTGCCTCGACTCTCCGCTAGGCGAGCCACTTTCTCGCTCGCGAAAGACAAACTATGTATTTATTTATTAGATTTCTCTTAGATGCCGTTTTCATAAAAGATTATGGTAGCTCCAGAGTGTAAAATTTTATTTGGTGTAGAAACTGGCGATTAACAAAGTACGGAATTGAGGGGTACAACAAGTAAATTTTTGGCAGATTTTGAGTTAGTAATTTTATAAAGTAAAACTATATTTTATTTCGTGAATAAATTGCTTTTCAATAGCTCAAACAATTGCCGCGCTCTAGCTGTGGGAAAAAAGTTCATTCAATAACGTTTATGTACACACTCACCTTCGAACTACATTTTGTCAATACCACATTTAGGACTCTTGTATCCCTTGTGTTTAAAACCCCTCAAATATTCATTGCGTAGGTTCTAGCGGAGCATGTAGTACTTACGGCGGTATTTTCGGTTGATAGTTCAAAACTCGATTGACGTGCATCTGTGCATCTTCGTTGCAAGTTATGTAATGAAGTGAACTGATCCATCATTTGCAAAAAATATTTGAGCCGTCTACTAACATTAGTCGCCCCGTTGTTGTTCAGGTGGATGTTGCGAGAATATTATATCAATGAGTAATGGACTTCACAGAATATTTCCTTTCCCTGTCGCTTCGTGGCTCCACTTTTTCCCAAATAAACACCAGACCGCATTGTAATGCATTCAAACAACTTCATGAACAAACCTATTCACACAAGCACACTCATACACACAAACACTTGCACACATACAAACACATGCACACACACAAACACATGCATACACACCGACACATGCATACACACCAACACATGCATACACACCAACCCATGCATACACACAAACACATACATTTTTTTCACTAGCAGGATTTTCTACACTAGCTTATCAGCTAGGTTGAATTCAGTAGCTGTGTGGAGGAGAATTCTAGCGGCAGGCAACTCTGATCGGTTGTTTTCCGTGGTCTCTCCGATCAACACCAGGCGAATGCCAGAGCAGTACCCTAACAAACGGGCCACGGACCGCGCGCGATCTCTCCTTCCCCTTCCTTGCCCTATCCTCTCCCCTTACACACTCACTTAAACTAACATGCACTCCACTACCACATATTCCGGAAGACCGGTCGGGAGTTTAGAGCTTGTCCCGGCTGGGGCGGTGCCCCGCTGGTGGGAGAGTCTTGGTTAGGAAGTAACCCCACTAGCCGACGGTAGGTCGGTGCCGGATCTCGTCATCCAGCGAGGGGAAAATCACCGCCATCTCCCGAGAAAGAAAACATGCACTACACTGACGGGACTAATGACCAAAGCAGTTGACGCGCCCGGAAACACGAAAAAATCAATCATGAACCAAGCAACGGTGAGTTCATCCGCAGGCACAACTCTCTTGGCGACCGCGTAGCCTCGGTAGAGGCGGGTCCCGCTACGGGGCCGGATTGTGATAGTGGGCGGAGGAACCCCCACCAGCCCCGCAAAGGTCCTCTCTCGGAGCCGAGGAGTGGGGTGGAGCCAGAGGGGGCGAGGCACCAGTGGAGACCCTCCGAGTGGACCGCCACTGATCGCACCCCAGTGGAGACCCCCCTCCCTTCCCCCGAGACCCTTTACAAGCACCGTTCGCGCAATAAGCCACTTTAAACTATCAAATTAGGTAATACCAACATAATTTGTAGAAGTAGTGTAGAATTGGAGACAAGCATGTTAATAATGAAACCGTTCCATGCAGTTCATATCTTTTATCCACGCTATTACCACCACATGTTATATGAGACCTTCAGTATCCAACAAAACTTATCATTCAATAATAATTATTAACGTCATCTTTTCATCTATTGCGTTGTTTTGTGCCATGAAGTAGTTTAAAATAGAAATCATAAAAACCGTGAAGAGCTGGATAGTGTTGTGAAGTAAAGAGTAGTGAAGTGTAATGCTCTGCCATTAGAAAATAAAGCTGTTAAATATTGGCATATTTATATGCCAATATTTTATTAAAATTATTAAAAATTTTTTTTATATATTTATAATTAAATATTATAAATAAAATAATTAAACCCTATGTATGCAGTAGAAAATATATCGTTATGACGCCACGAAGCGAAAATCCTAATGGCTGACAAGACATATCCATTAATCTATAATTTCACGGAAACACGTTCGAAAATTTGTTCTCGCGATGACGCCGCACGGGCCCACTACGTGTCGCTCAAAGCTCTTGGCGGGCGACTTGGCGGACGCCAGGAGGGGGGGAGGAAGTCGACGCTCGCTTTATAGTTGCATATCGCCGCGCCGTCTGCGTAATTCATCCCCTTGTGCCGCATGCATATTTAATGCTCCGGTAAATTACACAATAGTGCAGCATCCGAGCGCGGCGGGCAGCGCGCCGGAACCCCGGAGAACGCGGCAGCCGCGCGCCCGGCCCGCTAGGGGCGCTGGCGGCGCCGCTGCCACCCGCGGGGAACCCCCGGCGGCCGCCGAGCGGCTCCTTTTCCCCCTTTGGCGGCGGCGGAGACGGAAGAGGGATTCGCGAAAGAGGAGTTGTGCCGTTAGGAATACGCAGCGCTGAATCTTCTTGTCGTCACGTAATGTATTCTTCAGGGTGACAGGTGCTTTGTTGTAACTTTACCCTTCGGAAACACCATTCGTGTTACATGACATTTGAGGGGAATGTTGCTTGCAACCAGATACTGCAGTAAATTGAAGGAAGAGGAACGTACTTAAATAGCAGCAATGGTATTCAAATAGCTACCGGGACAATCGACTGTGTCACTGCAGCGCCTCTGACCGGGAGGTCCTAGGTTCGAGTCCTTTCGGTGGCAGGATTTTCGACACTAGCTTTTCAGCTAGGTCGAATTCAGACGCTGTCTAGAGGAGAATTCTAGCGGCCGGCTGCTCTGATCGGTATTTTTCCGTGGTTTCTACGATCAACATCAGGTGAATGCCGGAGCAGTACCCTAACAAACGGGCCACGGACCGCGCGCGATCTGTCCTTCCTCTTCCTTGTCCTATCGTCTCCCCTTTCACACACACTTACACTAACATGCACTACACTACCACAAATTCCGGGAGACCGGTCGGGAGCTTAGAGCTTGTCCCGGCTGGGGCGCTGCCCCGCTGGTGGGAGAGTCTTGGTTAGGGGGAAACCCCACTAACCGACGGTAGGTCGGCGCCGGATCTCGCCATCCAGTGGGGGAAGATCACCGCCATCTCCCGAGGGAATTCGCACTACACTTACGGGACCAATGACGTAATCTGTTGACGCTCCCGGAATCACAAACCAACCTACCAAGTCAAACTGCCGTGGATTGACACTGGTGGACAAAGTAACAAATAAAGAAATTAGAAGAAACACAGAAGTAATTTTCAACATTATTGATACCATTGAAATTAAAAGGCTTAAATGGTATGGTCACTTTAGCAGAATGGGTGAAGGACGATGACCCTTAAAGCTCGGGAATTGGAAACCGACATCGCACGGAAGACGAGGACGACCCAGAAGTACATGGAAGGAAGGAGTGGAGAAGGCGATGGCTAGAAGAGGATTAATTGCAGAAGACGGCGGTGACAGTCTCAAATGGAAACTAGGATGCGAGAGACGCCTAATGGTGTAGAATACTCGCACTTTTACTACTTGAAGGATGACTGTCAAGAAAACATCAATTTCCCAATATAAGCATGTTTCACAATAAATCCTTTTTCATCGATTATGATTTAAGCATTTTTTCTTTAACTTTCCTGCCTGTTTTTTATATGTTTCTCCACTGTAGGATAACGAAAGAAAACAATACATTTAAGTAATTAGAGGTTAAACTTAAGTAGGGAATCAGTTTAAATTAGAAATTCATTTTAAGTACGTAATCGGTGGCCATGTAGTCATCACATATAAGAGCGCTTGGTTGCAATTTTAGGTGAGGAATTACGCCAGGAGCGTCATTACTAAAATCAGTGCATCGCTGTGCATCGATTCATTACTAAAAGCAGTGCATCGCTGTGCATCGTCTAGTAAGACGATCGCTGGCATAGTCATTATAAAAGCAGTGCATCGCTGTGCATCGAGTCATACTAAAGCAGTGCATCGCTCTGCATCGAGTCATTATTAAAGCAGTGCATCGCTGTGCATCGAGTCTTTACTAAAAGCAATGCATCGCTGTGCATCGAGTCATTACTAAAAGCAGTGCATCGCTGTGCATCGAGTCATTACTAAAAGCAGTGCATCGCTGTGCATCGAGTCATTACTAAAAGCAGTGCATCGCTGTGCATCGAGTCATTACTAAAAGCAGTGAATTGCTGTGCATCTAGTCATTACTAAAAACAGTGGATTGCTGTGCATCGAGTCATTACAAGCATCGCCCAACCCAGTGTCATCAAAGAAAGAGCCTTTCCCCGGCCCATTGAGAAAGGGGGGGGGTCAAGCCAAGATTTAAGCCAGAAGTTAAAGCAGGATTTAACCCAAGAATCAGGCAAAAAGTAAAGCTGGGAGTGAAGCCATCAATGAAGACAAGGTAGTCAAGCGAGTAGCCAAGTAAGCAGTTAATCCGGCAGTAATAACAGAAGTGAATCCAAGACCCAAGTCAAATGTTAAGCGAGAAGTCAAGCCAGCCATATTAAAAATAATTAACACTTTCGAGGTAGGAATGTAAAACTCATTATTTTACTTAATTAATCTCCAGGTTGAAATGTTTTGTAAATTCTTTCCTGATACTAGCTGAAATGGATTTAGCGGATTATTCTGTGCAGCAACTAGTAATAAAAAAATCCTTTACCAAAAGTTTTAACATTAAAAAATTGGTAAAGTCATGTCATTACTGCATTCTTATTTTATTTGAGATATGTATCGTCAATATTCATCTATTGTTTCTAATATTATATTACCCATGTAATTAAGACAATGTATAGATACAAACTATTGAAAAAAGCAATTATTATTACGAAACTCGTCTTCTTTATCATATTACTCAGAGATAAAAAAAGATGTGTTTTACGCTTAGGCAGCTTAGGGCCTCAATAACTGTCACTGTAGTGATAGAAAGATAGATAGAGATAGAGATAATGCGAGAGTTAAAATAAATAAATAGATAGATAGATAGATAGATAGATAGATAGATAGATAGATAGATAGATAGATAGATAGTAGATAGATAGATAGATATAGATAGATATGAATAGAAGTAATAGAATGAGATAATAGAGTTAAAATAAATAAATAGATAGATAGATAGATAGATAGATAGATAGATAGATAGATAGATAGATATAGAGATAATGCGAGAGTTAAAATAAATAAATAGCTAGATAGATAGATAGATAGAGATAGAGATAGAGATAATGCGAGAGTTAAAATAAATAAATAGATAGATAGATAGATAGATAGATAGATAGACAGACAGTTAGATGGATAGATGGATAGATGGTTAGATGGATAGATAGATAGATTTATTAAAGTTCGCTTTGAGCTAATGCTCGGTGACAAACATTATTACAACTAGATATACGACAATTACAAAACTATTACGAATTTTACAAATATAATTACAATTAGAATTAGAGATTGATATCCTAGTTATAATTAATTTTGAGTTATCTGTAAGTTGACATATAGTTTTCTAACACTTCACTCCACTTCGCTTCACTTCATTTAACTGCGATGCACTACACTGCACTCCCCTCCCCTCCCCTCCCATGCCCCCACCACACTACACTTCACTTCACTGTGTAAGGGAGTGTGAACATATTATTAATTATAATAATGTAACTAATAATAACAATAATAATAATGATAAAAGTCTTAGTATTATTAATGATGATCTACATAGAATTAGAATTAGAATTAACCTACATAGATTAGTGCTTCTAATCGGGAGGTCGTAGGTTTCAAGTGCCGTTGGTGACAGAATTTTTTACGCCACCTACAAAGCTACGTCAAATTCAACCACTGTGTAGAAACTAATCCTTCCAACCGATTGTTCTGATTGGTAGTTCTCCGTTGTTTCTCCGATCAACACCAGGCGAATGGCGGAGTAGTACCCTAACACGCCACTGACCGCGCGCGATCTTTCCTTCCCCTTCCTTGTCCTATCCTCACCTCTTACTTGCACACAGACACAAAGTTCTTTGCACTACACTACCAGCATCTTGGGAGACCAGTTGGGAGCTTAGTGCTTTTCGCGGCTAGGTCGGGACCTCCCTGGTCGAAAACACCTTGTTGAGGAAAAATCCGTTAGAGTGTAGATCGGCGTCAGATCTCATCATTCACTGGGGGAAGGTTACCCCACTTTCCGCGATAAATCATGGACAATACTTACGGGGCTAATGTCCCCGGCAGTTAACGCGGCCTGAAACACACTTACTAGGGCATAATATGCGTTAAGGCAAAAAAATCGGGAATGCAAAGTGAAAGTACATGAAAAACCTATGGAAAACGATGTCTGTACGTCCGTCACAAGACAGGCAGAAAGATGGACACCCAGGCGTTTTTGCCGTCAATCGATTTATTGGTATCGAGGACCCACAATACATGGATTCTGACCACAGCACATGTTAGAGGAAGGTATTTTACTATCTACAATAACAATATTTTTTCACTTTTTCTTTATTAGGGCTCGTTAACATGACCAAAGCAGTTGACGAACCCGGAAACACGAAAAAATCTATCAATCAATTTTATTTCTTAGTAAAAATTAAACGATACATACGTAAGTAATGGTACGGTGAAGTGATGTTACCATAAGGTAATAAGAATATTGTAAATTTATGTTATTTACTTCTTTTCAGAATACATTATGTGAACGTGAAAATAACCATTCTTATCAGTAAATGGAAATTACGAAATAAGAATACTTTCATGATTTTTAAAAGAGAAAACGTCTTTATGAGAAATACATAAAATACCTTTATGGAAATTAAGAACGTAATTGAATACATTTATATTGTTTAAAGCAACGCGGAGAGTTCTTTTAGTTCTGTTTTCCCTAATTAGAACGCTCTTTATTAAATTCCATTGTGAGTCAGAGTAAAATGTAGCATGCATGAAAGGAATCCAATGGAAATAATTTCCGTTTCTCAGGGTTTCGCGCTTTGCCGACCAGAAAGTTACAGAAGGACGTTAAGCAAACTAACCAGTCTATGCTTTGACCCAGAAGTAAGTTGAGTTTTCCGGTTGGTTATATGAGCTCTGGGGTGGGATATTCAGGGATTTATAAGCACTGTTGAATTGTCACTTGCACTGCTGGTTGACACTGCATTGGAGGAAATGAGAAAGAACAAAACAAGGGAAGCTGTATTCTACAAAGAGCGGAAATCCGTTTTTCAGTATATAAAGGGCAAATTTATAAATTCACAAAAATATTTTGTCGTCATTATTTTCAATCTCAAAATTACATTGAAATTATGTTTGTTTTTCAATATACTTAATTCGTTGACGTTGAAAAATAGTAGAGAAGCTATGCGTACTTGTTCAATAATAACCTTTGGCCCAAAGTCATTTTCTGAGACTAGGAAACTTATGGGGAAAAGGTGTTGCAGTCTCACTTCTCTTTCAGTGGGTTACTAATTTGGCAGGATCTATAATATCAAGTAATTGCTTTATTCCACGCTGTGCATCTAAAAGTAGTTTGTTGGCATACCACACAATATTTCATAACATTTTATTAACTAATTATAATGCAACTGTTAATAAATATCATTATCTTAATTTGTAAAACTTATTCTGCCAACGTTCTTAGTATTCATTAGCAAGTTATGAGTATAATACGTGCATACAGAAACACTTGATTCACACTAACTTTACCACGCAGGTGTTTTCACTGTGAATTATGTTGTGTACAAGTTAAAAACTCTTTCAACTAGCATTCGTATTTAAAATAACAATAAGCAATTACAGAAATTCAGCCTGTCAATATTTTTACTTGTAGTAATTCTCGCAATTCAAGATCATAACTCTAATGAAGAAAATCCCATTCTTTTTCAAATACATTCACACTGGAAGAAAAACACTCTTATAAAAATTTCGCTAATGGACTGAATAAAGTTCTTAAACACGCCATACAAGAAAGAAAGAAAATTACCTGTCAAAACTGGAAAGAAAATGATTTTTTACTCACGCCCTCGATAAAAATATTTTAGTTACACCCTTGACAGTAACCATATCCCGACATGTACCGTGAACACAATTTAATAATACACACTGCAATATTAAAATATTAGGTAAATGTATTAAACTGTTGAAGATTTCATTGCAATGTACAGTAAATATATATTCAAACCAATTAATTATATAGTTTTGTCTGCTACAGATTTATTTTCCTATTAGTGGAAGACACAAAAAAGAGTATTTTAGAGGATTGACGAGATATATCACCACAGCAATGAAGGGTTCCCTTTAAATTCAATTGCATTTGCGGGAATAGTTTTTACGTTTCGTAATTGCTTCATTCAAATTGTAGAAATAATCCCATTTCCACTACCTTTATTATCTTAGCCTGTTATTGGCTTTTCACTCAATTACTTTTCTCGCTACCACTTGCGCAGTAGAGAGAAATTTATGTAATGCTGTACGAAAAAACGGCGAATTTTCGACAGAAAAACTAATTACAGGTCCCTGGTAACGAAAAAGTGGATAAATTCAATTGCTACATTTATGAAAAAATCCTCCAACAGAAGGTGTTGCCAGAATTCATGTGTCGTGGGCCCATGATACCAAAAAATCGAATGACTGCAAAACGTCTCTCCATCAGTCCATCCGTTTGTCAATGCTCGCGGCTAAACCGTTCGGCAGTTTTTCTCCAAAATTGATATTCCCCAATTTATCTTGCTGATGTCGCAGTCCCTTGAATTTGAAACCGATATTTTAATTTTGAGAGGTACTTTACATGAACCCCGAACACCTTTTCCAATTTCTCAAAAAAATCGCTTCATTGTTTTTATTATTTTTTTTGTTGTATTGTGTGAAGAACGTTTAAGAGAATGGTGTAGGTCTCATTTTCGTTGAAAACCCACTTCTCGACAGTTGCAAAAATTAAAAATTTCTTCGGCGTCGTCCTACAGGTACAATTATGAAGATTAATGGTTTTTTCATCAATGAAATCTGCTCCTTAAAGTCGAAATAAAGTCAGGTACAATTTTTGGAAAATTCGAGTACTTTTTGGCAGCGACAGGGAGACGGTTTTTGGGCCTTTCAACTTCCATCAGCACTTACACAAGCGTGTTTTATTCCTGTACGTCCTCGCGTGAATTACAAGATAACTTGCTGTCAACTTTATTTGGAATGGGCTAGGAAGAGGTATCTTCTCAAAAGGCAGGTAGGCGCCCCGGCTCCAAAAGATCGCTCTCGTGCTCACGTTCTTCTTTTGTGTGCATATTATCGTTAAAAACCCCTAAATCTTCCGCGTTTCGAATTTCTCTCAAATGCACCAAGCTCGTATCGTCCTGAGATCGCCAACATTAAGCATGTCCTCACTGGATAACACTATCAGCCTCTATCTTTAATTGTCCTGGTTAGGGGAAAACCCCACTAGCCAACGGTAGGTCGGCGCCGGATCTCGCCATCCAGCGGGGAAAGATCACCGCGCATATCCCGAGAAAAAACATGCACTACACAAACGGAAATAATGACCAAAGCAGTTGACGCGCCAGAAAACAGGAAAAAATCAATCATTGATTGAACTGAAAACATCAGCGTTAACGTGGCTACCATTCAGTAATTCTCTCCCACAGTCGCACTCAAAGAGATTAGGAGCATAACGGTCGCGCATGCGCCGATTGTCACATCCTGCAGGCGACACTGATTTAACTGGGATATACTCGTGCCCGGGGCTCTGCTTTATATGCATTCAAACAGCAATTTGCAAATGCACGAGAATCGCACCGGAAACACGAAAAAATCAAATCAAATCTATCTTTAATTCCGTTTTGCCTTCAGTTCCATTGAACAGTTGTTGGTTACCCTTGGTGATTTTGTTGAACCGAAAAGGAATGATCTCCAATCTTGAAATTCACATTTACACTTAAAATCTATGATTACAGTAGCGCGCTCTATCCTTGCATATTTCTGCAGACTTATTGCATTCTAAAAGATTTATTACCAGAAATGAATTCTTGTATTTTTAAAAGACATATTGTGGCCAACTTTATTGAGAACGCGTATGAGGCAGACGTTTATGAGTGGCGTCACCAACTCTATAATTAAAAGTAGTTTTACGATTATTTTATGTTTTCATCAAATGTGCCAAATTTGAATCATGCGGAGCTAGAGAAACCTTTTGCGAAGCCGCATCTGGCGACCTTTCTTACATTCTAACGTTTCCCCACAATTCCAATGGAGAGTTTATTTCATAGGCCCTAACCGGACCACGTCAGATGTTTGGGCTCGCCTAGTCCGGGCAGGGCCGGGAAGGCCGGGCAAGACCGAGCAGGACCGGGTAGGACCGGGCAGGATCGGGTGGGACCGTGACCGGGTATGACCGGACCGCGCCAGGACGCGTCGGACGCTGGGCAGGGCAGGGCCACGAAGGGCCGGCCAGGGCCGGACCGGACCAGGCAGGACCAGGACGCGTCGGACGCTTGGGCAGGGCTGGGAAGGACCCGGCAGGAGCGGGCAGGAGCGGGCTGGGACAGGCAAGACCGGGCCACGTCGGACGGTTGGGCTGGGAAACGCAGCGCAGGGCCGGGTTGGGCGCGTCGGACGCTTGGGCTGGGCAGGGCAGGGCAGGGTCGCGCCGGGCCGGACGACGCCAGCGCTCCCCGCGGGAGCAGATGGCGGCGGCGCGCGGAAAAAGGAAGGCGTGAAATCTCCCTTAATTGGAACCTCGCCTGTGAGTGATGGCGCTCCCGCTGCCGCCGCCGGTGGCGCCCCGCGCGGGCCCGCTGCGAACCTGCGGCTGAATCGGGCCAAGAATGGATTAGGATGTAAATTACTTTCTTGTGGTATTACCCTGGAAAGGCAGGCGCGTGGGCCAGCTGAGGAGGAAATTCGCCAGAAGGGATGGTATGTGCCAGGCCACTCGCCGTGTCCTGTGTGAAACGATGCTATGTGGATACACCTTCGCTGAATCACAGTTGTTTGGTTCCTTCTTTGAAATGCTGGGTAAGTTTTTGTTTTACCTTAAATCCAACATATTTTACCTTTTTAATCAATGATTTCTTTCTTTTCCTAAAATTGCTTTAAAGAGCTTAATTCTTTTGAAAAATCAATTAAATTTATTTTTCTTTTTGTACTTTCTTTGATGAATATTGTATGCACGCTTATTCGTTCCAGATGAAAGATTAAGAATTTATAGAATCGAAATGTATTACGGTGCTTTAAAACAGTATAAAAGGAAAATGAAATATGTTTATTCACATACAGTTATATTTTTATGTACTACTGTTTACTAAATTATGGGTTTTCATCGTAACTAGAGGTCAGGAGTTCAGGCATTTAGTTTGAGTAAAATATGCATTGATTTTGGTTAAAGTAAGAGGTGTAAAAAAGAATTTGAACAATAAAACATTGTACTTAAAGTTAATAATTATAAAAATTTAATAATTAAAGGGATTCACCTTTTTATTCTAACTCTAGAATTTACATTAGCACAATGCATTAAAGAAACGATATTTTTTTAGTAATCTTCACTCCATGCGATCACCGTTAGGATGACTAAAAATATATTTCGTGACGATGTTACTTTGAAATGCTTGATTGTAGGCTCCTTTTGAATCTTGAAATAACATAAATGAAAACATAATTTTAGTCTCTATAAAATAATCAGATGGGGGATGTTGCTAGTACCTTTTTATCTGCCTTTTCTACCGAAATTTCCATTTAATCCTACACTCAATAATTGCCCGAATGGTGTACGAAAGCTGCCTCATCATATTAAAATTTATTAGTGGGTTCTATAGTCTTTATAGATATTCGCTGATAACGAATTTACGTAAATTAATATTGCTACTCCTTACGTGGGACTGGGAACGCTTTTTACTACTACCCACGAATTATAATATTTACTTCATGGTAACAACATTTCCATCTATATTCTGCTGCAAAGCATACATATCACACCTAAAAACGACAGTTGATAGTACAACAATTTCAACAACAAAAAATATCATGAAACTCTCGTTATTATTGTGTACTGTTTTGTTTTTCCCCTTGTCCTTCCCCTTGCAAACACAACCATTACCATTCTTAAATCCTAATCCATAAATTCTTAATTTACTACCAAATATGATTTTCTTACAATAGACAATTTAATATGTTCCCTATTTAGTCACTTTCCTTTCGTCAGCCTCTGCCTTCGCGAACGTCTTCCAGCATGCATTCCAAGTTCCATTTTTACTGAATCTGTTACAGACCAATGTTATCTTCCACCCCCCCACACACGATTCTATGTCAATTTATAACATTTTCCTACTAATTACTCGTTTGTAAGCATTACTATTTCGTAAACACCTCTCTGCATCCAAATACTACCGGGTTAGAACATCACCTCACCGCATCAAAAGATCATCTGCTCCGTTTTTTCGTCTTACGCGATCTTCATGTCTTTCCCGCGCGAGATCGTACACAAAAAATGTGTCTCTGTCTTAGAGCACAGGCCATTCCCTTTCTTGCAGATATTCTAATTTCTGATTGGTTACTGGCACTCTAAAACTGAATTTGTTTATTCTTTGGTTATTAATTCGTTTTTACTAATTTTCCTAATTTCACTCACGGAAATTGATCACGTGTTCTTTCACTTTTTATATATTCTTTTTTGGTTGATCGCCAGAACCGTATATCAAATAGAGAGAGATCTGTTCGCAAACGAGGTCGGTGGTCATCCTCAAAAGTAGTGTGGAATTCCTCATGAGCGAGGAAAGTCTGTCGGCATCAATGGAAAAAATTAACTGGTATTATCTTTCCTCTTCATTTAGATTTTTAGTGCTACCTATTATTGGATCATCTGCTCCCACAGAAACACAAAACACAACCTTGCCTTAGAGTTGTTCCCGTTGGCAGATATGTTTTCAACTTGATCGAGATCGGTGTCGAAGGAAAAATGTAATATAATGACAAAAAAGATAGAAAAGGGGCAAAAGTGAGGAAAAATAACAAAATTTGGCATCAGAAGCTGAAATAACAAAATAAAACCTACTAAAACAACCGCATAAGTACAATGAAGTGATTCTTATTTTTAAAAGTCATAAAATCGTAAGAATATTAAAAAGATATTTGGCCAATCTTCCGGGCTTCCAGGCTGGGTAAACCTTTACAATATCCTTAGAATGGTTTCATTGAGAATTTACAAATAAGGCATTTAATCTATATTTTATCCCTTTCACTCTGATATTTAATTACGTCTTTTAACATTTGCACTCTGCTAGTTCGTAAAAATCGTTTCCACGTTTCCTACACATTAGGGAAAATTGTATGTATTTATTTGAATTATTTGCCCGAAACTCTCGTGATGTGAATATTTAGGGAGAATGTTTTCAACACTCGTGAACATAAATATGATTTCCGATTGAAAATATTAATTATCACTGGCTATGTGGAATAGCACTTGTGGAATATCACCACTAGTTATGTAGAATAAATTGGTTTTATTGACAATGAATTCATAAAATAGAGAGTTGGATCGATCCGCTTACCACTTGTTGCCAAGTCCAACACCAGAAATAGGAGACCATTGCTTAACTGGGATATCGCATAATCGGGGCAGCGCGAGCTGATAAAAAGTAGTTATTTTAGTGAAATCCCTTGCCAACGCACTTGGAACAATGTGTGAGTAAGAAATTGTGTGAAATAGAGGTCACTGAAAGTGTTAAAAAATGCAAATGGCTCTCGCGAGATGACAAGTGAGAGGATCATTAAAGAAAGATATCCATATGAAATCGTAATGACTTTCCTGGGAATACCGTCTCCTACTTCGTGGGGAAGCTGAGAGTTTCTCTATTTGTAGGCTTGACGATGACGTGGGCAAATGCATTTAATGTAATGAATGGTTGAAATTGTGGTCAAAGAGCCATGTGACAGAACTTTGATATTTTGTCGAAAAACTATGATTCATTATAGTCTGAACATAAACTATGATTTTTACACAACTTGCAAAGCATAAATATGCGATTGTTTTGTATATCTTCCTGACACTACTTATTTTAGACTTTACACACTTGTCTCGTACATTATTAAAAAGAATGGACTAAAAGAATGATTACAGATATAGCAATATTGTATTATACGTACCTTAAGTACGTATATCGGTAACGCCGGGGCTTAGAACATCATCGAGGTACGCGAGGCTTAAGACAGTGGGATCGAGTCCCGCTCAGAGTATGAATGTTTTCAACATTTAGGGCGTAATAGGCTTCTTATGCCAGTACGACTCGTCTGAACCAGCACTGCACCATAACGATTCACCTCTCTTCGACATTTAATTCTAGTTATCTCCTACCCCTCCCACCATCATCGTCCTCAAACTAGGTGATACAACATCACATTCTCTCTCCCATTATTGGCTATAATTAGTAATATTGAAATATTGAAATTTCTTTCATACAAAAACTCCGTTATAACTTGAGAACTTTAAATTCAATCAGTTCATATTCAAAAGAAGTCTTGTCACATGAGAGGTTGGTAGCAACAAAGCCCTGCAGAACCTTTCCTTTTTTGCTGGCAACTCGCCTTCAAAAATCGTAAGTTTGTTAGTAGTTAAAAATCGTAAAATCTTTCAACATCGTAGTTTAGTTAATTAAAAAGATAATATTAAATAGTAAATGAACGAATACTATTACAAAGAAATTTGTAGATACGGCAGTTAAATATTACTCACTTCTAGCTTGCCCTTCACAGTGCGTACGTTAGAATGAAAGTGTAAATTTCTGAAAAATACAACAAAAACGTATAGCGTTTATAATTATATAATACACGATTATTATTATACGTCATTTATCATTACCTTTTTTACTTAAATAACAGTTGCGTCTAAAATTTATCTGATTGCTTATAGAAACTACATGCAAATAGATCGAAAAATATGTAATTGTAATTAGTAAATAATATAGTATTTTAATATTCTCCAAATATGTAATTTATTACATGATACTCCTTGCCTGAAAATGTAATGTTAAATGCTCCCCATGTGGACTGCTTGAAAGAAAATTCATCAGTACGAGTATTGATGCTATTTAGGCTAACCTAAATTTTGTTTACCTGCCTTGGGAAAGAAACAACAGAGATGTAGTCTCCCTAATATACATATATTTGGCATTTTAGTGTCGGATTAATCCAACATTTACCACTAGCAGTGTTCCCATGCCTGGGCAAAATATACCTTTATTCGGTATTGAATATTTTTAATGGAAAAGTTGAGTTATGATAAATAAAGAATGATACAAGATTGAATATTATTATTAGTCTTCTTCTCGTATTATTAATACTTACATATTTATTTCTGGTCGCATCGACGGCAAGTTAATTAGCGATCTTTCAGTCAACAATTACATAATAGGATTACATGATACAGCTAACGATTTTCTGGTACAGATTCAGTATCACAGATAATTTACAATTTTACAATGTTTAGAATGTTATAATTGACAGTATTGGTTCTAATATGTTGTATAATTCAATATTTTTCAAATGTTTTTGGTCTTCTATATAATTTGGTTCTTGTGTGCAATTGATTCCTTCAGTTATGGTTCTTTTTGCTGCTGAATCTACTTTCTCGTTGCCTGGAATGCTTTGGTGAGCTGGTATCTAAACTAAGACTAGAATGATATTATTTTTAATTAAGTGCTGTACTTTTTTGTTTTAGGAGTATTCTTTGATTTTGATTTTCATGGTTTTCAAATGCGTCCAATGTTAATTGGGAATTAGTTAAAAGTATAGCTCCATTTAGCTCCGAGTTAATAATTAAATCAATAGCTGTGTCTATGGCAAATGCTTCACGCGAAAATAATGAGAAGGAATCAGTTAATTTATTCAAGGTCTATTGTTTTATGAGAATAATCGCACATTTTTTCCAATGATTATTGTTCCACCTGTACATACATGGTAGTAGTTCGTATATTTATGCATTGGTTCACTGAATAATTGTTGATGAATGTTAGGATTGTTTTATTTGCCGTACATTTGATTTAACGGCTGTACTTCTTTTTTTAAGTTTTTGTATGAATAGTGCTAAATCTACTCTATAAGATGGCATTAACGCCACTTTGCTCTATTTTTTTCAAAAATTACAATTAACGTAGTTTTTTTTAATTGTCTCTCCCGTCTTTAATTTTTTTTTTTTAAAACTCAAAAGTTTTCTGGGAAAATTAACTCGAAATTCCATATTTCCAGAAATGCTTAAACGCCAATTTCTCAAAAACGGCTCCAAATATTTTCTACAATTTTTTTGTACAAATAATGCAAAATACACTGCTTAAGATGATGTAAAATAAAGGTTGCTGCATTCTTTTTTATTACACAAAATAATTTTTAAATATCTCTCATGCTTTTAATATACTCATTTCCAGCAATTTGTATACATTACTGCAATTGTGAATGGAAGTGGTTCAAATGACTACCAATAAAGTTTTTCCTAAAAGAGCCTCATATTTCGCATTTACAGAGACGTTTAAACGCAATTTTCTTAAAAATGGTACCAACATTTTCAACGAAAGGACGAGAAGGAGAAGATTTTACTCTCCTACAATATTCTTTAAGTAATATTTCCGTTTTACCATTAGGAATCCGAAAAATTGACAAAATGATAATAAAAAGAAATACTATGTGTGGCGATACATGTCAGCTGGCAAGAGTACGAGGCAAGGCCGAAAAGCTAGACCATACCAAAAAAATTAGAAAACTAACTAGTACGAACAATTCTGTATCACCCCATAGTACCGAAAGCTAATATTTGTCGTACAAATGTCATTAAAAAGGATCCAGAAACTAATATAATATTTAAAAACATATAGTTTGCATTTAAGAACTAATTGTGAAGAACATATTTTATTTGAAGAAGAAATATCTCTCTTTAATAATGTATTTGCATGAAGGGTCCAAAAAATTTCAACCTTCTGCCATTTTGAAAAATTCAAACTTAACATTGAAAATAAAACCTATGCCACCTTTCTAGATGTTTTCCCTATATTATTTTAAATATTGACGATTAAAATTTACATGATGGTGGTCAACGTAGTATAAATACAGACGCAAGATCGAAAAAAGTATTTTTCTTGTTTTCGACACCTACGACAGGCACATCAGGCACAAAACCTATGGATGTACACATCAGACGTTCCGTGTGGTATTGTTTGTGTAATTAAAATCATGCAAAACTTTGGGACATTACAATCCTTTTATCTCTTAAAAGAACAACGCAAGTAAAAGCTTCAAAATTGGGGATTTCTTTAGGCTTCTTTGTCAGGAAACGTGACAGACAGTGCCAAGAAAAGGAGCGGCTGGACACTTTGCCTTTGCCGTGCCTTTCCAGAAAGGTTGGCTGCACGAAAGGGATTCTCGCCCCTAAGAAGCCGTGACGAGTGCGTCTGCTTGTAATTACCTGTTTTTATCACTCCCTCTCCTTAATGACTCCGAAATCCGCATTTCGCCCTCGCCGACTTCCCAGCAAAGAAACCGTCACACCGCCCAAGATTGATTGATTTTTTCATGTTTCCGGGCACATCAACTGCTTTGGCCATTAGTCCCGTTAGTGTAGTGTATGTTTTTTTCTCGCGAGATGGCGGTGATCATCTCCCGCTGGATGGCGAGATCCGGCGCCGACCTACCGTCGGCTAGTGAGGTTTCCCCCTAACCAGGACTCTGCCACCAGCGGGGCACCGCCCCAGTCGGGACAAGCTCTAAGCTCCCGACTGGTCTCCCGGAATATGTGTTAGTGTAGTGCACGTGAGTGTAAGTGTGTGTGTAAGGGAGAGAGGATAGGACAAGGAAGAGAAAGGAAAGATCGCGCTCGGTCCGTGGCCCGTTTGGTAGGGTACTGCTCCGGCATTCGCCTGGTGTTGATCAGAGAAACCACGGAAAACTACCAATCAGAGCAGCCGGCCGCTAGAATTCTCCTCCAGACAGCGACTGAATTCTACCTAACTGAAAAGCTAGTGTCGAAAACCCTGCCGCCGTCAGGAGTCGAACCTAGCCGGCTCTGTGGAACCGTAGCATTTTTTTTACCGCGAGAGGAAGATTTTTCAAGACGCGATTTCTGGGAAAACGAGTTAGGGCAAAGACGTCTTCCAGAAAATACTTTATATTCGTGAATGAAGAAAACGGAACATATTATATTGCGAGAAACAACTATTTTATCAACTTTAGAGAATTTCCCCATTTTATTATTATTACTTACAACAATAAGGTAGTTTCTGAAATAAATATATCAAAGCATGTTTTACCTTCAACGTGATCAATAGTGCATTTTTGTGGTATATAAAATCTTTCCAGGATGATTTGTTTGACAGAAAATAGTGCTTATTTTGGTATTTTCTGAGTTATTCATAATCAAAATATTTATTTTCATTAAAACTATAATGACGAAGAAAGGAAATATAATTTCTTTCCATTCAGAGAAAAGCTGTCAAATATCTTTAATTTTATCATGAAATAGTCACAGTTCATTTTGTACTCTTTGAACTTTATCAACGCTCTTTGAATGCTTGTAACGGAGTCGAAAAGAAAGGTCTCTGGCTGTCCAGGAGGGTAGTCTCCTCGAGTTCGTGATACTGTGCGGACGGTTGACGGACAGGGTCAGGGAACTACCTGGAAATAGAAATTGTTACCGCAGAGGTGAGTGCAGAGAAAAGTTTTTTTTAAATGTGTTATGCATGTACATTTTGGAGAGCGTCCATCACGGGATTTCTCCATTTTAAATAGCGTCGCAATGACGACAGTATCCCAATGTGCCCTACCAGCGCTCCGCTCGCATATATTCCGAGAATAACCCAGTGTGGGTTCCGTTATTTGAAATATTTTATTCAAAGGACTTGTATATTTAACAGCGTGGCTCACTATTTGCTCTTGCCGCAATTTATTTTCTGTGTTACTGTATGGCACCTGCGCCGTTGTTTGATCTAGAATGCTGAAATTGCGATGACTCGCGCAAAATCTAGCCTTTGGTCCCGGTTTCGGCTGTTCCTCATTGTTATGCGTAAATTTGAACAAAACCTACAATGAAATATAACTCTGGTGTTGGGAGTTTCTCGTTTTGTTCAAAGTTTAAAATTAACCTTGGAATGTCTACCGCTGTTGCTTTGTTGCCTTTGTCATAAATGAGTATGCATTGACCAAACTTACTGACCTGACACAGGTTTAGAGAAGTTGCATATCTGAATAGTCCTATTGTGTGGCAATAGACTTTTCAGAAATTATCGCCCGTTGATTATTGTTTAAAATTCGCTGCATGGAGCACAAAATGCAATTTAGTGCAAACCAATCCGTGTTCACAATTTCTGTATAATTTGAGATGCGTATCGTGTTTATTTCTTTATTGTTTATGAACATAGGTATAATTTTTATTTTATTTTATTTAATAGGTAATTATTACAGACAAATTAGAAACTTGATCCAATGTGGCTAGGCCGAAGGCCTTTAAGCCATTACAATACCTACATTCTACCGAGTTCTAACCTTTCGCCTTCTGGTATTCACCCCAATGGTCTCCCATCGCCTCAAACCCCGGAACGAGACCATAGGTACGGCTGAGGAAAAACCCTAAAGGGGGGAAAAACCTGCCGTCGAAGCCGAGTACATGCTACTCTATCCGGTTTTTAGACTATTTATTTATTTGGCGCGGGCGTCAGCTTCTCCTTCAGTGTTTGGCCTCCCCCGCACCTGAAACAAACAGCCCCACAGAAAATCGTCCGCACCAACGCCTCTGCCCTAACTTTTCCCGTTTCCCTCTTCCCTTCGCCCCCTAATGTGCTTTTTTTTAGCCGTTTCCTTTTATTTTATTTTAATTTATTTTTTTTTTAATTTATTTAACTTATTTTAATTAATTTAATTTTAATTTATATAACTTATTTTAATTTTTAACTTGTTTTAAATTAATTTAATTTTAATTTATTTAACTTATTTTAATTATTTTAAGTTAATATATATATATATATATATATATATATATATATTTTTTTATTGACTTATTTATCTACTTATACTTAACAATTGACTACAATTTATAATTTTTTTTATTTTTTTTTTTTTTTTTTTTTATTTTTTTTGTACTTTTTTCTAACCTAACATAACTTACTTACTAACTTTAATTCTTGTTAGTTTATTGATTTATTACATATTTCTCCCCAGTCTAGGCTCTGCTCGTACTAACCCTGCTGTTTTCCCACTCCTTAATTTCCGTTTCTCTAGTGGTCGAACCTTTCCAAGAAATTTTCCTAATTCTTTCATGAAGTTAGCTCTTTTATCCCCTAGAATGTTTTGGGCGAGCGTTACGTTCCTATGTTGGAAGTAGTAATTTCCCATTCCCCTCCATTTTCCTCCCCAAGTTTCGGTCGCCCTGCAAATTCCAAGGCTATGGATCCCGTCTTCCCTCTCACCGCAAAGCACACAGATGCCATTACCATTCGAGTCCTTTAATCTCGTTGCATCCAACCCGCCCCTGAACCAAGCGTACCCCCCTCTTGCGTCCTTTTGCGGTGTGTTTACGTAACGTTCGCAACCCCATAACGGACTCGCGTGATTTTGCGCAACTAGCGAACGTTTTTTGGCCGTTGCTGCCAGGATCTCTTGCCTTTTAATATCCGCAAGTCTATCGAAATTAACCGTTCTATGTCACGTGTTCCCTATCTCCACCCTTTTTCCCGGGGAAACGTCTCCCAGACCCGAACGTTCCAGTAGCAGTTTAATTTTATACGACCAGTGGGGTTGGTTCCCTTTCCCCGTAACTGCACCCGAAAACATCTATTTATAAGTGAGTCAGTCTTTACCTGCTAATTTAATCCAAAGTTTAATGGTTTCATTTTAAAATCTTTCCAAATTCCTACACTACCGACCCTCTTAGGACTCCGGCATTTGCTGCGAATCTAGAGACTCCGGGAATTAATTTGAAATAATCTGTTTCGACGCTTTCTAGTCGATCTATCCTATCCACTCCCCAAATTTCTGCCCCATAATTCATTGCTGGGAGAACTAGGATTTAAACATCGTCTCGCACACCTTTAAAGGCAATTCCGGAACCCTGCGACTGCCAAACGTTTCTTTGAGCGCAATTCTTCCTTTTCTGTGCGCCGCCACTATGTGATTACTCCATCCCCCTTCATGAAAATTTTGCCCAAGATATGTAAATGTTTTTGATCAATCTCCCCCTGAGCGTAAAAACCCTTTCTCCTTTTACCCAGATAAATCCATTCTTGAAGACAACTACTTTGGTTTTTTGAATATTTACTTTTAATCCCCATGTTTCACTATACGTTTCTAGGATATTTAAACTTTTTTGTAAGCCGTCAATAGTCTCCGAACATAAAACTAAATCATCAGCATATAGTAGTCCGGGGAAAGTTCAGGCCCTCAATTTCCGGCGCAGATGTATCCGCATCCTGTAACCACGTCAATAAATCGTTTATAAACAAGATAAACAATAGCGGTGAGAGAGGACGCCTGTCTTACTCCTACTGTCGATTTTATTTTTTGCGTTGTACTTCCATCACCGCACCTGGCAGAAATTTACGTCTTCGTATATGCTCTGCAACACTTTTAAAACTTTACGTGAGACGCCTAGCTCATTAAGTTTTTTCCATAAAGCTTTCCTATTTATAGAGTCAAAAGCCATTTCGAAATCTACAAAACTGCAATATAAGTGGCCCGTTTACGCGCAAGCCTGCTACTAGGGTATCTAACACAAAGATATTGTCGGTAGTCCGAAGCCTCTCCTAAACCTGCTTGCAATTCTGATATTTTTCTGTGCTTTTCCGCCCATTCACTCAGTCGCCCGTTGAGTATTTTACAAAATAGCTTGCTCAGCGCTGGTAAAAAACTAATTCCGCGATAATTTTGTGGGCAATTCATTACCTTATTCTTAAAGACTGGTTGGAGGATCGCTTGACTCACGTTTCTGGATACGATCCAGAATCAACTGTTGCATTAAATAAATTTAGAATACTCTCTGGGGCTATTGCCACAATTCCGGGAAAAAAATTGTGTCGGAATGCCGTCCGCGCCGCCTGCCTTCTTTTTATTCATGCTAGCATAGCCTATTCCCCTTCATTCCCGGTTATCGGTTCGTCTAATTCAGGGACATCCCGGTCCGTGATAATATATATCCCTGTTTCAATATTCGCTATTTCGGCGCCGTGAAAAGTACTGCTCCCACGCGTCTGATGAAATTGCATTCACATTTCTTTTATTACGCAGTGATCTTATAACGTCCCAAATTGATTTATTATGATTGTTTTCTTAAAATTGCCTCTATTCTTGCTGTCTCACTCTCCTGCCAAGATTTCTTCGATTTCTTAATTGTGGCCTCATTGCCTAGTAGTAACAAGTAACTATTTCTCGCTTCCGCAGTTCCTGTTCTGAACATTCTTAGTCTATTGCTTACGCCTGTCACCCCACACTCCTCGCTAAACCATCCTTGGGTCAGTACCCTTCCTCCTCTCCCCCACATTCGCATGCCCCTCCTGCGCGAAAGAGTCTCCTTCTAAATTCTTTGCTTGCCTTTCCGGTGACCGCTCTCTCGTGCCCACCCTACCGAGTTAAGAATAGCCTCTGCAAATTCCTGTCGCTTTTCCTCTTTCCATATAAACCGTCGTCTTGCTATTGTAAAGTTTGTTGCTCCGCCGTGCCCTGCCTGCGCGTTCAGTAGCATTTACTGCTAAATGAACGCACACAGGAAATGTCGGTTTCCCTGCCTAATTCGATTCCCAAAATCTATAAATTGTTTATTCTTTCGGGGACAACAGAGCATAATCATTACACTACCTCCTTTCCCCACTAAAAAAAGTTAGTTCCTTATACCCTGTCCATAGTTGCCTTTAAGTTTCAGATTAAATCTCTCGCATAATTCTAACAATTCTGACCCTCATTATTGATCTGAGTCTTTGCTTTCTAAATTAGCTCCCTTTTTGCCGATCGAACTCCGAATACTTCCTGCCCCATGACCAATTCTAGCATTCATGTCACCTAAGACTAGTAAATCAGTATTCGGATCCCTTTTGGGTTTCAACGAGTCTAAGAAATTATTAATTTCACCAAAAGTTTCTGAGAATAATAACGCAGCCCTGTGGTGACGGTATATAAAATTGCAGGTCTGTTTTTTTGCATTACTAGTCTAATACAAAGAAAATTGTCGGGTTTTGTTGTAATTTCATAAAAAAAATTGCACTAACCTTCCTGAAATATACAACCACCTCCGGTACCTACCCTTTCCCTCTACTTTTTAGGTTTTGCATGGCTGTAAAACCAGACACATTTAAAGTCTCACCCTCCTTCCACCAAGTTTCTACGAGACCGACAATATCAAATGTGTTTATGTACCCATGGAAGTCTTGATAGGTATAATTTCTGTAATGGTTATCAACAATATACAAAATACAATCTGTTGTATTGATTATTTGGTATGTTGCATTAATCATAGTATTGTCTTCTTTGATTCGTCGGAATAAAGTCCTCTAGCAGGTGCGATATTGTGGACACAAATGATCCAAAACGCGTATTTCTACGAAAGCTTGGAGTGGAGAACGATCTTGCTTATTATTTGCAAAGCTTGGAGTGGAGAACGATCTTGCTTATTATTTGCAAAGACAGTACCGTTTTGACGATACTAGGGCTTTTAGTTTATTTCGTCAGACATACTAAAACTGCTAAATGACATTTGAACAAAGTATAATCTCCAGTACGAATAGTAGTAATAATAGTAATAGTGTAGTAATAATCCCTAATTATAATGCTAATGATGTTAATAATTTGTGCACTAGAACGTCAAAGGTTCGTGTTATATTGGTTGTTTTGTTCAATGTATTAAATGCTGCGGACATTTAAAACCCTTCAGTGACGAACGTTTTATCTTTTTTTACGTTTCTAGTTACTAGATCGAAAAAAACAGTTCAGTGTTCAAAGGTTCTAACAGACAACGATTCAACAAAGGAGTTGTTTATAATCGTGGATTTAAGAGTTTTAAAATATTTATTTGCAGAATAGTTGCAGACTGTAAAACAAGAAACTGATGCTATATAAGATACTTCAAATTGTATCTCTGATTAATACTTTTCATTTTGAACATTTCTTGATTAGTTTCGTAGAAATTTATTTACACTCGTTACATACCCTGTTAGAATCAAATTATTTCTGCACTGTATGCGTTTATGGAGAAATGTAGTTTTCTTTTTTTAAAAAGTATTAACATTATTATTATTATTACTATTATTAATTTTGACAACAAAATTTGCATTCTGTGATAGCATTCAAGGTTGAGTGGAACAATTTTGGACGAATACCACTTTCATTCCGATAGTATTGTATAAGACGTTGGCATATTGGGTATTTTATTTTTACTACACTAAGGAGCCCGCCTGGAAGAATTGTTTATCTGGTGTAGATATGTAGTAACAGATTGTAGTCACGCTCCTGCAACTTTACTCCCGTGTATTAGAATATTCAATAACTTAAATAATTCGGCTGGATTTGTTCGAGGAAGATTCTCTTCTTCGCCTCAGACGTTGCTTCCGCTCAGTGCATTAGTTAAGGCAACCACAGTCGCCGGCAATAAGCCATCGTGTGGTAGTTCACTCCGAAGTTCAAACGCTGCCCTGTCGCCGTCCTTTTCTATTGCCCAAGGTACCATCGCTTCCCCTCGTTCAGCAAACTTTCTTTCCGCGGAGGGCGCGGCGGCGTGTTCGCCGCGGAAGGGCGTGAAGGGCACCAGGGGAGCCCTTCGTCACGAGGGCGCGCGCAGGGCACGCGGCGGCGCGCGACGGAGGTAGAGGGCGTGCTTGCCACGCCCACAAACGACGTAGGGCGGTTGGGGCAGGCGGAGTGGAGGGCCGAAGTGTATCGCATCTGTCGAGTTCAGAGCAATACTACTTTTTTTATTTAGTCAAAAACTATATGACGTATGGGGGAGAAAATCATCTGCGCACGCTTTCTTGAGTTTCAGAATCCCTTCCCAACAACTTAACTATTAATAGTTGAAAGATGAATAATAATAATGTTAATAATAATAATAATAATAATGTTAATAATAATAATGTTAATAATAATAATAATGTTAATAATAATAATGTTAATAATAATAACAATAAATTTAAAAAAGCGAAAGATTAACATTTCAATAGCTAGATAGTTTCGTTGCTGAAGTATAGAAAACTTATTTGTAAGGGTAAACGAACGAACAGATTTGATTTTTCTGTATTGCTATCAAAATAGAAACTCACCTAAAGCTCTACTACTAAAGCAAAGAAATCTCAACAAAACGTGGCATAGTGAAGCTATATTTAGAAACAAATCTTACTTGTGGCGAGTGTACTGATTTGGCACATAATTATACTCAGCGGAAGAAAATACGTCTTTGAAAGAGAAACCTTTAATTTTTTCAATTGTTGTTGTAGTATGTTGTCAGTTTTTGAGTCATTTATTTTTAGAATAATAAAATACATTGTAAGACATTAGTATCCCCTAAAAATTCGGAATTTGGTAGACGTGGATCATTAGTACGCTTCAAAACGAAGTTATCGGAAGAGAGTTTTACCAATAAGAAATTTTTATAACAAAGGGTAAATGTGCTCTGAAAGCCATTTCATGGAACAATTAACAAGAAAATGCATAATGCCAAGAATGTTCTCTTATTGCTGCTAAAGGTGATTTCACAAAATATTAGTATTTTAAAGCAAATTATTGAATTAGAAATGAATTTTGTTAGAATGATGCATAATATTTGCACAATAGGGAAAACTCATCAGAAATATTTTGAATTTGTTCATCATTATAAAGAATATGTACCTTCTAGGTATAATAATTTGGCCGCTCACTAAAATATGCAAAATTCTAGATTTTTGTCAAATTCTCTTCTAGATATGTTAATTCAGAGTTACAATTCACACGATCGCCGACCAGAGAGAAAAAACTGAAATATTCGTCTTGTATAAACAAACATGTTTTTCTCCGTAAGTCTAATACATAATAACCCTTAAAAAAATTATCATATTGTTATTCAGCATTCGTCTTTATAAAGTTTCAGGCGGATTACATTTTGAGACGGAACAAAAAATCAATTTTTAGTTTCAGGCGGATTACATTTTGAGACGAATCAAAATGCTTTTCTAACGCTACTTCTTCGCCAAATGGCAAAGAAATCCCTGTATTTATTTTTCGACACTACAACTACTTTTAGTAAATACACGTTTGTCCCGGGTGTGATACTGTAGCATTTATTTACAGTACTGCTGCCGGATTTGTGCTCCCGAACCAATTTCAGACTTGTAAGTGTTGAAAAATTGCTATAAACATTTCTTGCAATTTGACAAAGCGCTAGCGTTGAAGAACGTTTTTTTCATGTTGTTAGATATTAATCCAAAGCGTTTCAGCACGCGCGAGAAGGTTACAAGTGTTTTCCCCGGTACTGGGTCCTTATAATTGGATAAAGCCTGAAGTCGTGCATATCAGACGTGCTCGCGAGAGAAGAAGCACGCGACAGTCTGTGTATCTCGCTGGAGGCTCCTGCAGTGCCGAGATGTGAGTGGCACGAGAGCCCTCTTTGTTAGAAGAAATGAAGTGCGTTCGCGCGCAATGGTGTGAGTGAGAGGTACTGAGACGCGTGTAAGGCGTGAGGGCAGGGCCCAGGGCTGAAATAGGCAGGGACTGAAGATGCAGTGGCGATGGTGGTGGTAGAAGTGCGGAAGGTGGTTTGGAAAAGTGGGAATGAATGGGTCGGAGGGCAAAGAATGGAAGAGGAGAGCGATGGGGTGAGGGGTGGAATGATGACGGAGGTGGCGGGTGAGGGAAGGCGGCGGGAGGGAACGTGAGAATGAGGGTGTGCGAGTGAGGATACGCGTGTCTTGTTTTAATTAACAGCGCTGCAAGGGGGACGGGAAATGGTGACGGATGCGTACAGTGTCCACTTTCCAGTTCTGTTCGGACGAAGGCTGTTCGGACGAAGGCTGTTCGGACGAAGGCTGTTCGGACGAAGGCTGTTCGGACGAAGGCTGTTCGGACGAAGGCTGTTCGGACGAAGGCTGTTCGGACGAAGGCGCTTCGCTATTTCATTAACCTTCTGAGTACTAAGCGAGGTCCCAGTTGACCCCAAAGGTGTATTTTGGAATGACTTAAATGTAAAACGACGAGTACAAGTAGTGCCGATTTGTTTAATTGTAAGATTGTTATAGATCTTTGTTTGTACCATTAACATCATCATTACCACACCAACGTTAATACTATTTATTTAAAATATTATATTATTTTTTCTCCCTGGAGTCGTGAATGATCCCGCTTGGTATTCCATGTGTTTATTATTTTTCTGTCAAAATTGTACTTTCGTATATTGGCATCATTGTTGAACTTCTTTTATCGTTTTCTCCATAAATTTCTGCGTATTACGAGGATTTTTGATTGCACAATATCAAGTTCTGTACATTAATTTATACTGGGTGTTATATTGAGATTTGCTTTAAGAGAAAAATGTAAAAAAAGACGTGAAATGTTCGGTATGAACAATGTAACTCATTGTAATGAAGTCTTACGTTTATTAGAAAATGATAGTGAATGTGATGGCATGTCGAAACATCTGAAAATGGCTTAAATGGTCAACAATTATCTGTAAAGGCTACAAGAATGTGGCCTTGCACTTGTTTCTCAACATAGTTGATACATGGTTTTTAAATGCTTATATAATATGGAAGAGAAAAGTTACTCTCCAAATAAATTTTGAATGTAGAAGGCGAAGATATATGCTAGATCTCAAAGAAGAATTAGTCACTCCACATGCCAATCAACATTTACAGAATCTCACCGGCAAACAATATATGCGATAAGAAATATCATTCCAGAAGAAATGGAAGACGTATACATTGCTGCAAAACAGCCGTAAAGGAGCCTGAAACGATCACTCGTGTTTCCGGCCGCGTCAACTGCTTTGGTCATTTGTCGCGTTAGTGTAGTGCATGTTTTTTCTCCTGTTTTTTTCTCCTGTTGTCGCGTTAGTGTAGTGCTTTTCGCCCGTTTCCCGTTTCGCCCGTTTCGCCCGTTTCGCCCGTTTCGCCCGTTTCGCCGTTTCCCCGTTCGCCTGTTTCGCCCGTTTCGCCGTTTCGCCGTTCGCCGTTTCGCCCGTTTCGCCGTTTCGCCGTTTCCGTTTGCCCGTTCGCCCGTTCGCCCGTTTCGCCCGTTCGCCCGTTTCGCCCGTTTCGCCGTTTCGCCGTTTCGCCCGTTTCGCCCGTTTCACGTCCCGTTTCGCCCGTTTCGCCCTTTTCGCCCGTTTCGCCCGTTTCGCCGTTTCGCCCTTTCGCCGTTTCGCCCGTTTCGCCGTTTCGCCCGTTTCGCCCGTTTCGCCCGTTTCGCCCGTTTCGCCCGTTTCGCCCGTCAGGAACCAACAAAACATGTTTGCTGGCCAGATCACGTAGTAGAAGTAGTAATTTACTCTGTATAGGAATAGGTTTTATCCACATGTTCGTCACTAGGGCCTCGTGTTTTTTTTTATGTTTTTTTTTGTCTAAAATCCGTTATCCCACTCAATGCGAGAAACTAAACAAGTAGTGTTTCAATGTCTCTTATTTTTTCGCATTATTTATAACTGCTTCGCTGTATTAGATTACTACGTATACATGAAAAAGAGAAGTCGAACTACGGTCTTTCTAGGTACTTTGCCGTTATTAATTCGACTTTGCCAGAGAAGCGCCTGTGTAGCCGGCGCTTTAAAATGTAATATTTACAAGAAGCAATTGTTGTGATTTTAGAAACTCGGCAAATGGCAAATTTGATGAAAAAGGGACAAGTCATATTTTATACTATCCCTTGTTACATACAATGAGGAAATTAAATGAAAAATAAAGATGTAGTTTTTGAGAATTTTTTTGTGACTTGTATAAATTTCCGACAAAAATTTCTTGAAATCCACTCCATTTTTGAAAATAAGTTACATGAACATCTATAATGAGCTGATATTTTAGAACAGACTTACCGACAAACATTACTATTGTGTAGTTTTGAAATGTCAACTTCTTGAAATTTTCGAAAAAACGTAGTTGGCCGAAAATGAGACCTGCTCCATACTTTTACCGTCCCTTGAAGAGATGCTGAAAAGAAAAAAAATGGAATAGTTTGAGGAGATCCTGAAAAGAAAAAACATTGTAATAGTTTTTAAAAAATATTTTAAAACATACTTCAACTGTCTCTGTTTCGCGCATAATTTCAATAAAACTACTGATATTTTCTGAAAAGCTGTCATTGTATCAAAATGTCTATCTGAAACATTGTACTTGTATCAAGAAATCAAAAAATTGCGCTTTTGAGATTTTCAAAACGTCCGATAGTTCAACGAATATGAGACCTGAACCATTCTCAGAAGTGTTCTTTCCACTATCAGAGGACTAAGTTTAATTACAAATATGGTGTGATTTTTGAGAAGTAATTGAATATATTCGAGGTTTTATGTGAATATCCTCATGAATCAAAATATCCGTTTGAAACTCACAAAGCCTCACTCGTATTGTACCGAGTCAAGGCCTATCAAAATTGTAGATTTGCGTCTCAAATTAATGAAATTTCTAATTTTGTATAAAAAACGCTGTTTTTTCTCTTTTTCTAAGAATAGAAGAAAAGACATTTAAGAGAATGGAGCGGATTTCATTTTTGTTGGCTTTTGAATTTCTGAAAATGTCAAATTAAGGAATAATGCGAGAACGTATGTACTGTTGTAGCACCACTAATTGAAAATATAGTATGACACAGTAGTGTTTTTCTAATATTGTGAGATTAAACCCCAAATTGCTTGACATTTCGCATATCAATACCGCACCGATATCTGGAGAACAATAATCCATTTAGTCGATGTCAGTCTCCACAATTAATATAATCCAAAGAAACATTTATGTATATAAAACTAAGTTTTTAATGTATTAAACAATACATTACAATCATTTCCCGCAAATTTATTTTAAAATCTATTCCAATTTTGAGCTATGGCAAGGATGAAAATGTTTTCCATATCAACTGTTAAATACATAGATAATAAACAATAGGTTTTAACGTCTTTATGGACATGTCTCTCAGAACATCAAACTCCACGAAGCGAATAAGCATGACAAAGTTCTTAATCTCCTTCTAAATATACGATGAGGTTTAAAGACGAAACCCTCACTCATTAATAATTCTCGTTCTAACAATAAAAGTTAGAAAGGATAAATCAGTAACTCCTTACTTGAACAAAAATGAGAGGGAAAAAGCCTACTTAGGGGCCATCGCTACAACTGTTACTAAAATAAAAATTCGCAACAATTAATGCAATAATTTATCGCAAAAAATGGTCTAAAACTACCCAAGAAAACGCCGTATCAGTAGTGGCTGCGTGGAGCAAAATAGTGTAAGATGAAGGGACACATCGGGAGTGGTAGCTCAGTGCATCAACTGATGTCACTGCAGCACCTCTGACCGGGAAGTCCTAGGTTACACTCCCCACGGCGGCAGGATTTTCACACTAGCTTTCCAGCTAGGTCGAATTCAGTCGCTGTCTGGAGGAGAATTGTGCAGTCGGCTTCTCTGATCGGTAATTTTCCGTGGTTTCTCCGATCAACACCAGGCGAATGTCGGAGCAGTACCCTAACAAACGGGCAACGGACCGCGCGCCATCTGTCCTTCCTGTTCCTTGTCCTATCCTCGCCGCTTACACACACACACACACACACACACACACACACACACACACACACACACACACACACTTACACTAACATACACTACACTACTACATATTCCGGGAGACCGGTCGGGAGCTAAGAGCTTGTTCCGGCCGGGGCTGTGCCCCGCTGGCGGGAGAGTTCTGGTCAGGAGGAAACCCCACTAGCCGTCGGTAGGTCGGCTGGCCGGATCTCGCCATCCAGCAGGGAAGATCACCGCCATCTCTCGAGAAAATAGCATACACTACACTAACGGGACAAATGACAAAAGCAGTTGACGCGCCCGGAAACACGAAAAAAATCAATGAAGAAACAGTTGTCAATGGGCCGAACGGCTTAACTGATCGGGAGAGAAGAAAACAGATGAACGCTTAGGTTCAAACATTTCGCCAATTGACAACCCTTTTAAAGAAATCACCTGAAGCTCCTCTGTACTCCGGCCATTGAGTATTGCTCATATATTCATAACTTGTTTGCGTTTTAACCGAGTGGGACGACAGATGTGGTTAGAGCCAGAAATACTCGTATTTCTTTTTGTTTCCCACTTCTAGGAAAGGACAGAGTTAGGAATTGTAGGCCCTTCCTGGAAGGGCACTAATTGAGAAAGGCGAAAAAGCGAAAACAAAGTTTTTGTCCAGCCACCCGACCAAACCGCGCACTGTGTGTGGCGTCGCGGCGCCGCCAATTAAGTGGCTGCACCCCCCGACGCGTCGCGTCCGCCCCTCGCGCCTCGCGCCTTATTTACGGCGCCGCCCCCGCGCGCTCGCGCGGACGACGCGCACTAACGAGCTGTAGAGACGGACGCCGAACTTTCATTGTTTCCTCGCGGAACAGTAGCGGTGGCCTGGCGGTGCCATAATGGCGATGGCATGATGGCGATGGCATGATGGCGATGGCATGATGGCGATGGCATGATGGCGATGGCATGATGGCGATGGCATGATGGCGATGGCATGATGGCGATGGCGATGGCGGTGACATGATGGCGATGGCATGATGGCGGTGGCATGATGGCGGTGGCATGATGGCGGTGGCATGATGGCGATGGCATGGATGGCGATGGCAGATGGCGATGGCATGATGGCGATGGCATGATGGCGATGCATGATGGCGATGGCATGATGGCGATGGCATGATGGCGGTGGCATGATGGCGGTGGCATGATGGCGGTGGCATGATGGCGGTGGCATGATGGCGGTGGCATGATGGCGGTGGCATGATGGCAACGATGGTGATTGATATTGGTCTTCAGCAAGCAAGCGACCTCAAATAGTAACGAGGGCACTCATTGGGTCATTCATTTGACAGAGAATGTTCAAGTACAGCAGAGTGTACGCGTTCAATGTTTTTCATCCAAGAAGCGTCCAATTTGACTTGAGAGTTCTTGAAATCGTTTGCCGCTCCGAAGTTCAAATGGCAATCCTATCTAAGTCTCTTTTAGACTTTTGATAGGACGAATGTGTTTTGTGTTCAGAACTTAAAACATTCTGAAATAGTTGTCATGGTTTCTGAAAGAGACGGCCAATCAACGTAACCTAAATGGTTAAGAGAAGATCCAAATGGGACTTACGCGAGCAACGAACCTTGAGTAATAACAAAGGCACTCATTGGATCACTCGTTTGACAGAGGCTGTTCAAGAATAGGAGTCGGTCACTTACGGTGTCTAGTATGAAATCTGCCAAAGGAGTGTAAAGGTGACAAGTAAATTTACTTCGAAAAATAAAGAATGCCAGTGGCTGGTCTCGCGTACAAGTAACGTTCCGTAAGAGGCAAGAGAAGTTTGTGTCTTCTTTATCAATTTTAGTTTTGAAGGAGTACATATATTTAAAATAATTATACCAATAGATATCTCAAATTACATCATTTAACTCAATGAGCAGTATTCACATAATTTCTTCTAAACTGTGGTTGAACAAGTAGTTTCATATAAATTACCTGTTATGAAAATTTTACATTAAATTATTTTATGCACGTTTTTACACCTTTGCTCTTTCCAGATATAGTGCGTAATATTGTATCTCGTTTTGATAATTGAAGGTAAAATTCTCTGATTTATTTGTTGAGATTTAATATGCTAAAATATATCCCTTTCAGAGGGAGTGGAAATGCGACTCCATCAAATAATCTTTCAGGTAGAGAGGAATCACAATGCAAGTTTATAAAGTGAGAATGTAAGTAATGATTTTTATTAAAATATCTGGATGCCTAATTTACTGTTGATGGATAAGCCACGTCAATACATTTGGCTATGAATGTTGATTAATATAATGAACCTAATTTTCTCTCTCCCTTTTGCCAATTATTTCAATACATTCCACTATTCGATTTCAATTTATAAAACATTACGAGTTGGTCACTCGAGGCTGTTGAAACTTGCATTGCCTTACATGGCAAAAATAATTTCTCAAGTCAAAACGCCGGGCGTCCCTTACGCCAACTTCTGGTTACATTGCCGCCACAGATAGCGGTCACTTGATTTATTTTGTCCACGTCTGAACGCCCCCGCAGTAGCACATATCAAATTATATGGTCGATAGCGTGGCTCGGTGTTTAAACATTACGAACACTGTAATTAATAACCTGCAAACGGACCGTTTCATTCGTGTGTGTACGCGTATATGAGTGTGCGTGCCTGCGGATGCTGTGAGGTTTGGAAATCTGTTCACTTTTTTTGTGTTCTCGCCCGGGTACCTATGCGTGGATTTTCGAGATGGTTGCGCGATGCACGTTCAGTGAGACGGGATAAATAATTTCAGGTGGTACTTGTGACAATTCATGGGAAGCAAAAGAGCAGTGGTGTGTCACCTCATATCACAGAGATATGGTGTGAGAGAAAGTGTGCGTAAAACGTTGTTTGGTCCCAAGTACTCTGGTCTACCATTGCCAAAATTGTCATCCGCGCGCTGGTGTTAAAATAAGAAATTCCAGATAAATTCCTCACTATGTTCCGTCCCAGAGAGAGTTTTATTATTAGAAGCATGTGCGTGTACACAATTAATATTCTTAAACGTTTACGTATCACCAGCAGCTGAGGTGAGAACATACGAATCTGGAAATAATTGGAAGTATTTTCCATGCTGTATTTTGAACTTAAATAGTGTTCAGAATGATTGAGCTTCGACATAAGAGATGCCCACCCAAAAGTATAAGCTCTGTGCTACGTTCATGTATAGCTTCTGCCAATGTTATTAAATTGTTGAGTTCATTTAAATCTCATTGTATATTTATGTTAATACTATAAACCAACCTTTTAATTTGCTTTTAATTGTTTTCTTATCTTATGTTTCATCCAAAAATTTCAATTGTATTTTCAATATATTATTTATTTAAAAAATGAACACCATCAATCTCTTTTTCGATATTTTTATATTTTCTGAAATGAAATAATTTGAATCTAAACGGCCAACAGTCATACATTCGTACAGATGGATTAAAATTCAAATGACAATTTTTTAAACAACCATCATTTTGCCAGTAATTCTAGAAAATTGTGTTCATTTATAAAAATATTTTATGTAATTTGCTTTTCCTGATTCTAGATATATTACTTCTTTAATACCACAAAGGAATATTGTACAAAGAAATAAAATAAAATATCACGGACACAATGGTTAATACCTAAAAAAATTGTCGTGTCATCTCAATTGCTTCTTCTCTAATGAACTCACCTCTGCGGTGCAGTTTCATGAAAGAGTGCATTTAACATTAAACTATGTGTGCTAAAAAATCAAGTAAATTCTTGCACGTACTTTCACTCAAAATGACGCGAAAAATACTCAAATTTTCCAAAAATTGTACATGATCAAATTTCAAAATCTATCATTCAGAAACATTCATTAATGGAAAATATCTCTTCATAACAACGGGTAGCCGAGATCGAAAAGCAGGGGATTAATAAGGTTTATCTGAGCCCGAAGGGATGTGGGTTCGATTATGGCCTTGAACAGGGTTGTTAGCTTGTGTATTGTGGCATTGTTGAGCTCTTGGAACCACCATATGTCGCCTTCCAAACATCATCTTAACTTTCAAGGTCGTCTATGTTGAACAGGGGCTTGGACGTTACATCTGGGTTGTGGGTTCTAAGACGAGGACGTAGTGTCGAGAACTAACCACAAAAAACGAAACAATAACAAAATGGTTATTTCAGTTACTTTAAACTAAAACTTTTGTCGCAAACGATTCTAGAATGATGTGAAAATAGAAATTATTCTCGGATGATCATCAGATTTACTTTGTTCCTCCTTCAATTTTGTTTCTCCTTCAATTTTGTTTTCTCACTTGTTTCTCTTTAACTTTGTTTCTCTTTACACTTTGTTTCTCTTTACACTTTGTTTCTCTTTACACTTTGTTTCTCTTTACACTTTGTTTCTCTTTACACTTTGTTTCTCTTTACACTTTGTTTCTCTTTACACTTTGTTTCTCTTTACACTTTGTTTCTCTTTACACTTTGTTTCTCTTTACACTTTGTTTCTCTTTACACTTTGTTTCTCTTTACACTTTGTTTCTCTTTACACTTTGTTTCTCTTTACACTTAGTTTCTCTTTAACTTTTCCTGGAAGCATGTCCTATTCCGCATGAATCTTGACATATCAGCAAAAAGTCTATCTTCTACGCAGATTGAAATATCCGAAATAACAATTTGAGTTGCTCCATCACCAAGTTCTGTTGCATCGCCCTGTAGACGCTTCAGAAACGTCCTCGGCCCTGTGCCTCCCTCAGGCGGACTGCTGCGCCAACTTAGCATGCCGCGCGGGCCGGCCCGCAGCTTCCAGCGCGGGGGTCCAGCGGCGCCGCCCCGAAATCCCAGCGCGTAAATACATCGGCTCGAAACATACGAGCTTTTGTTATTAAATTCGAAGCAATTCGTAGCGAGTTTATCGCGAGGGGGCTGCGACCCTCTCTCCCGCGGGGGAGGAGAGGGTGAAGGGAAGAGGGTAGGTGCTGGCACCGTCGTAGTCAAGAGAATTTCTCTTTTTGCGGGCGAGAAATAAATGTGATTTATTCGGCGGAACGGTAGGACGGGGAGGTTTCGCGTAGGTACCGCCGTCTCCGCGCCGCTGCCGCTGTTGGAGCTTCCCCTAACGCGCCTTCTCGTTGCTTCCGCTGCCATTTCCACAGTCAGGACTTCGCAGTGCAGAGACTGATTTCGACTGAGTTGGGTCTCTGATGACTCGTTCTATTCTAATCAGCGATGATGAGCGTACTATTCTAGTGCTCTGATCGGTATATGTCGGAGTTTTGATATTAACTAGATGCTAAGTCAAATTTAGCCACAGATGTGGATTACTGCCAGCCGAAGGAAAATTCCAGCCGAAGGAACATTACCAGCCGAAGGAACATTCCCAGCCGAAGGAACATTACCAGCCGAAGGAACATTACCAGCCGAAGGAACATTACCAGCCGAAGGAACGCTACCAGCCGAAGGAACGCTACTAGACGATGGAACGCTACCAGTGGATGGAACGCTACCAGTGGATGGAACGCTACCAGTGGATGGAACGCTACCAGTCGATGGTCCGGTACCAGTCGATGGTCCGCTACCAGTCGATTGCCCTGCTAGGGAGTTTTCTATTTTCTCTCATATTTTCTTGATAGAAACGAGGCTAATGTTTTAACAGTTTCTTAACAAATCCGATCCATAAAAGCGTGCGATCTTTCCTTCCTCAGCCGCGTCACGTCTACCTCTATAAATATACGCTTACTGTTCTATGCACTCACATATTTTGGACGTTCAGTCAGGAGCTCAGAGCTTCTCCTGCTTGGGGTGACGTCAATGGGAGAGCTACCTAAAGAAGAAAGCCTCCGCAATCTGGTGTAGTTCTGCGGCGAATCTCATTCTACCGGTGGAGGAACACCACCTCCAGAGATGCAATCAAATTACGGAATTAATAGATCTAGTTGCTGAATCACAAAATCATCGAAAACAAAAAAATAAACAAATCACAAATCCGAAGGCTGATGTATTAGTAGAGACCTATTTCGTCACCTCACCCATTTCAACTACACCTTGATCATTACTAACATACTTTCATCAAAGCAAAACCTTCATGTACAAATACACCACAAATTAAATCGTTATTGTTAATCTACACAATTACCTCATTTGTCTCCCCAAGTACCATAGCCAGCAACCGTTCTATTGCAATGATTACAGTAACTTTTCTGTCGTCAAACAGCACTCTATATGACTATTCTGCCGTAACTAACGAATATGTACTGGCAGTCGTAGCCTTTCACACAATGACTGCTGTAGTCAATATACATTTTTAATGAACTACGTGATCCACAAAATTGCACATTGTTATGTCCATTACAATCACCATTCCCATCTCTTTTCGATGCTCGCTCGTTCTCCGCCTGCGCACGCAGGTGGGACTGCAAACGAGCACGTTCGAGACCCTACATCACCCGACGCGGCCTCGGGGCGGAGCCGTGCGGTGCAGGGGCGTGGCAGGAGGGTGGGGCTTGCGGTACAAGAGATGTAAGTCGCTCCGAGCGCCCTTAAATACGGCCCCCTTCAATTTGTGGGCCAGGTGGCGTTCGTCGGGCGGCCGTATATGGGCGCGGGGCGTGCTCGGAATGGGCCGTGGGCGGTCGGGAAAGTGCGAGCCGTCGATGGGCCTGGCGCGGGCTTACGCGCCGCGGTCCGTGCTGGGCCGGCGCGCGTCCTCGACACTTCAGCACCAACACTTTCCGTAAAGTTTGTTGTCGGGCCGAACCGTTCTCCTTCACCCCGTGCCTTAGTAACCAACTTTTGTCTGAGGGTCAGAGAAGTCTGAATCTGAGGAGAGGGCGAAGTAGGAAATGAAAGCGCAGAAAAGTAGAAAGAGAGTAGAGGAACCGGGAAGAGTAGAGGTCGGAGGTGCGTGTAGGAGTAGAGGGGCGAAAAGTAGGGAGCGGATGTTCATGTCGGGATTAGATGGTCTAACTCTTCTACTAGGGGGTCTCTTCTCCTTTCGGTCCTCACTCTCTCCTCTACTCTACTCTTCTACTCTTCTCCTCTTCTACTCTTCTCTACTCTTCTCCTTCCTACCTTCTTACTCTTCTCTACTCTCTACTCTTCATTTTCTCACTCTACTCTACCTCTTCTCTTCTCGATCCTCTACTCTTATCTTCTACTTTCGTCAATCTACTCTGATCTTCTACTTCTCGTCTCTCTACTCTGATCTTCTCTACTTCTCAGTCACTCTACTCTGATCTTGTCTACTTCTCAGTCCATCTACTCTGATCTCTCTTCTGATCCCTCCTGCTCTTCCCCTGCTTCGGTTTTTCTTCTCTTCTCTACTTTTCGATTTTTTCTCTTCTCTCTTTTCGATCCACTTCTCTCTTCTACTTTTTCGATCCACTTCTCTCTTCTACTTTCGATCCACTTCTCTCTTCTAACATCCTCTTCTTTTCTCTGCTACTTTTCGTCCCTCTTCTCTTCTCTACTTTTCCTCCCTCTTCTCTTCTCTTCTCTTCTCCACTTTTCGCTCCCTCTTCTCTTCTCTACTTTCGCTCCTCTTGTCTTCTCTTCCTGCATTTCGCTCCTCTTCTCTTCTCTTCTCTACTTTTCGCCCCCTCTTCTCTTCTCTTCTTACTTTTCGCCCCCTCTTCTCTTCTCTACTTTTCGCTCCCTCTTCTCTTCTCTCTTTTCGCTCCCTCTACTATTCTCTACTTCCCAGCTTTAATTTTCTTTAAGCTTCTGACCCTCTACTCTTATCTGCCCCTTTATTTTCCATTATTTTTTCTGAACCTCTACTCTTCTCAGTCCCTCCACTTGTCTCTTCTTTTGTCGGTCGCTCTATTCTTTTCTACTTTCTTTACTATACATGCTATGTCCCTCTACTCTTTCAAAGTTCCTTCTCTTCTGTGAACTGCAACCGCTCCTTCTGGTATGTCCTGCTTCATCAGCACACCGTGAATTTTTCCTATTTTCCCACACTCATTTTAGCCCTGTTCTACTAATTCAACCCATTTCGTACAGCTGAAATTTATTTGACTCTCTTCATTCCATTGGATTTCATTTCAGTCCAAACCGTACGGCAATCCTATGTTGCTTATTTCATTACAAATTTGAATCACTTCATTTTTATATTCTAGGTTAGAAACACTCAAATTTGTTTCTACCACTACACTGAACTCCACCCAATCTCATTGTAGTGGTGCCATTGTTTATTCTATTTAATCCCTTTTTATTCAATTAGGTTCATTCACATTATATCCCATTTCATTCCATCCATTTCATTTTCTGCCATTTTCTCAGGCCTTTTCATATGTCATTCTATTGCAACTTATTGCATACTATCCGAATCTATTCCAACCTATTTCATTCACTTTCCTCCTATTACACACGAACTATTTCATATCATCCCATTCCACCTCGTCTCTTCTCATTTCGATCCATCCGTTCTCCCGCTTATCCTATCCCAAAACTCATAGTACTGCAAATAAAAGTATCCAAAGTTTTTATGACAATCATTTATTTCAGCAATTGCACAACGTTTCGTAACTCGTTTTGTTACTCAATTACAACGAGTTACGAAACGTTGTAATTTCTAATATGATTATCATAAAAACTTTCGATACGTTTATTTTAAACATATATTGACAATCAGAAAAATATTGATTTACGCATTGTACTGCCCTCTCCTCCATGCTCGAACAGCTCCTCTTCCTCATCCCGTCTGACCCCGCCGCTTGGGCCATTCCGTTTCCGTTTTCCGCCAGCCTTTCTGCTCGTCCTTGCGCCCTTTCCTCAATGCCGTCGCGGCCCCCCGCGCCGCGTGTCGCTTGTGTCTAACAAGCAATCCTTCGTCGATCGGCGGCGCGGCCAAGGCGAGCCCAGATCGACGCCGCTCGTTTTTCACGTTAATGGCGCCAGCGGCGCGAGAAGGCAGAACGGGCGTAAATCCTACGCAGATGAGCTGCTTGGATTCGCTCCAGATGGTGTAAAAGGGGCGCCTCGAAGAGTTGTCCTAATGTACTTGTCTAGGCAAAGAAGTTCCATGTGGCCGTAATGGAATGCGCTTCATCATATTTACTACTTTAGCGTTATCTGAACTAGTTTTCGTTTCTACTTGGAATGATTGAAGGCGTTGTCATTGTCAACAATATTGTCATTCCAATTATGTAAATGTCAACACACTCACCACTGAATCAATTTCGTTTCACGTCTGATGTTCTTTGCAAGGACACACGAGTCTCTAAATTCGACATAACTGGAACAACGTACCTACTGACATACTGTGACCGCTCTACCTTTCATCTATATTCACTAAAAATCCTACAGCGGGTCACTCAATTCACCTAATAGTATTACTTGATCTGTGACTTGTTATGACAATATCACAACAAAAATTAGGAATGGTTCCTAACTGCCCTGGAGTGGGTTCGTCTTTTAATCTGCTTTTTTGTAATAAAAGAAACATAGGCAAGTTAATCTTTTAACTATGAACAGAGTTTTAGGTATATTCTGTTAAATACTTGAATACAATTTTAACTAGCATTTACATTGCATTGAAAAATTGTATCTCTTACTCTACCTTTAGCAATTACGTGATTACCTAACAACTGAGTTGCGTTTTTAAAACTTACATAAACACTTTACATAAAATTATATTACCTTCACTTCACAAAAACACAATAAAATATCTGTACACAAGACAATAATATATGAAACACAAAATACTGGAAAGAATCACATATCCTTTACATACATCTTCAAAAATTTCACTTGAATAGTGAATGAAATATTGAAGACGTTGTTTCACTTTCACGTAGATTATTACTCTAAACAATTTAACCAGCAAAATGTCGTTATGCAATGAACGTACGATTAATAATAACACTAATTATTGGTTTTGAACAATTGGGAAAACAATTAAACAATAAATTGAAACACACTAAAAAAAACAAATAATATCGTTATTATAAAAAAGAAATAAATAAGTTTTACAATTCTTTACAGGAATTAGCTATCTGCCTTTCTTTACGACTGCAATTTGTAAAGATTACGTTTAAATGATTTGAATATAATTACTCGACTATCTACGTCTGTAAAATGAGGCGAATTCTATCTCTGTAGAATAATTCTCGTTTTCTTAAACAGATTTTTTTTTGTGAATTTCTAGTGAAGTTTTCTGACTCCCACACGTCTCGAAGAAATATTTCCACAGCTTGGATCGCGACGCGACCCAGATCCTTTCAAGGTCGTGATCCTTTCAGGTCCCTTGCTTCGGCGAACACCTGCTCTGGTGAATCACTACCACAGTCCTTCGAATTTTATACAATGTGACTGCAATATCTCTGCGTAATGAATTTCTTACTTGGTAAACCAAGACGAGAGACAAAAAAGTTGGAAATGAAAAACATTGCCTATAGCAAGCTTTCTACTTCAGTATACGTTCTTGAACGTTGAAATATGATTTCTCGTTGATAGAAAAAAAGTAGTATATTTCTACGTAATGCGTTCTCGTGAATTTATCAGAATATTCATGATTGAAAATTCTCAATTCTCTCATACATAGTATCGTTACTTTAACATGATGAGACGAATTACCTTTTTCAAGCTTCTTATCATCGAAATAGGCGAATTCTCCTCTCCGTCCAGCACGAACAATTGCGGTGTGTCCAGATCGGCAGTCGGCAGCAAAAGAGAGCGTAGCGGTGCTTGCGCTAGTGCTGATATTTTCAAGGGTGCTTTTTGATTGGTTATCGTTCTCTTCTACGCGAGTGCGTTCAGAAACTTTAATAAATTCTCGCAAGGGATACCATTTACAGCTGGCGTGATCTCTTGCAATTCGGCAACACTATAATTGTATCTTGTCGTGTCTTGACGGTCTCGGTGCTTCTCAAAATCAATGGAACCGACATATGGCGGTTACATATGGCCTATAAAGTCGCCCAATTGGTAAAAATAGTTATTAAATAACTAAAAATTATAACAAAATAATTGTAATAGTAAAATAATTATTGAAACGTTAATCATAATGATTTCTCATCAGTTTAACTACTAAATATTTCAGTCTGTAATAGAACGCAACTTTTATCTCCAAGTTACAAGTAGTCAAAAGGAACTTTTAGATGTTCTAGTTCCCATCCCATATACTCGGACGCATGGTTCGAGGCCAGATTGTAGTGAAGCTGGAATAAAACAGAAAATTCTCTTCGATACTGAAGGAAATTGCTAATCGACAGTATTAATCTTAAAGTTTTATTTTACACTTGATAGGCTTGTCCACACTAATAAATCGTTGTTTCAAAAGTAAAAATAAATTTAGTATTTTTAAATTGCGCCAATAATTTTTCAGTCAGTTATGGCATTACTGTTTTTTAGTTTTAATTGGTATATTCCTAATTTGGTCAAACTGTCATAACTATTTGAAAAACTATTGGGATAATTTAAAAGTAAGATTATTAGACAGATACAACTATAAAATAAAAAATAAATGTACATTCTAACCCACTGTAAACATTTTGGTAACCCGGTGCCCGTAGTGGTCTATTTTGTTATGTCAGGTAACGTCCGGGAAGAACTCTTTAGTAGATTTCGGCATATGGAACAACTGGCCTCGCTTTCAGAAACATAAACCAAGTTCTAAGAACTTATGACGCATCGTTTCCGTGTTATTACGATAATTTTGTTTCGAGTTGCATGCGCTCCTTTATTTTATCTGTTTCTTAATTAGCCAACCGTTATTATTTCGCCATATTGTTTTTGATGCACCTCTGATGGACATATTCATCTCCACCTCTGTCACACACAAAGGGTTTAATGTGCCGATTGTTTCTTATAAATGATAGTATTCCTTATTTCCATAGCATATTATTTAATGATGGCGTAATTCTATTTAAAAGTAGTCATTTGAGAAATAAGTTGACATTTTACTGTAAACTTTTTAACTATTCCAATATTACAAACCGTATTGCCGGAAAAGCTAGTGACGTAGTTACGTGTTAGCACTCAGTAACAAAATGTACGTAATCAGACCATCTACTAAATTCGGACTGTACCGATGACGTTCAAATGTGATGCAGTAAACCGGACTCTACTGCATTCGTCAAACCGTGAGTCAACAACCTGAACCAGCTGCCTGTCTGCGGGGCAATTTCAACTCTATTTTCGCCCAGTATGAGCCGGAGCTTGGCTGAGAGATCGGGCGCCTCTCGCGACTGGTGCGTTGCCCCGGCGGAAGACCGCCCCAGCTCCCCGCAGTGCCGTTTTTCGTTTGTTTGATCTTCGGAGATTGATTCCATCTCGCTCACGTGTCTCTGCCGATTGAAGCGCTACGCTGCGGGCAGAGCGCGCGGTGCGGATGGTGGCGCTGCCATGCGGACGTGCTTTGAAGTAGCGCGCGGAATGAAATCGCTGCATCCGCCACTGTGTCTAAACGGCGCGGGCACTCCCTGTGACTCGCGTCAGACGCTGGTGTGTTTGCTGGGGTGAATGTGTAGCATTTGCGAAGTGGATTTTGATTGAACGTCGGTTTCCAGTTTCAACGACTAGCGAGTTTTTGCACTCTGAATCTGTGTGGAAAATGAAAGTGTAAGTTGTGGAAGCCTTATTTTCTGGTATAAAAAAATAAATGAAAGGAGAATGGACTACTTTTGATTTATATAAAAGTTTGCAGTAAATTAGAAATATTAACCAGACAAAATAGTACGCAGGTATTGAAAATAATAAAACAAAATAATTGCTATAAAATCCAAGGGTATTAGAAAATATGCCATAAACCATTTTTCAAAACCTTCCGAATCAATGTTCAGTGGATTTGTAAGTATGATGGGGGATACAGTTAGACACAAATTGTGTTAAAAATGAATCAGTCAATTGAAATTCATTTCGGATAACTCATTGATTGTACCAACTTGCCACTCACTCTACATTACCTCTAATAGGGCGGTCTGGGGATTCGAGTCCCAACAGCATTGTCTGCATTGTTAGATCGAATTCAGCTGCAAGATGGAGGAGAATTCTTGCGTTCAGCAGCTCAAAATGGTTGTTTTCCGTGTTTTCTCCGATCAACGCCAGGCAAATGCCGGAGCAATACCCTAACCAACTGGCCAAAGATCACACATTTTTCTTTCTCTTCCGTATGCCATTCTCTCCCGTGAATCCCACACACACTTGCACTACACTACTACATATGTCAGGAGACCAGTAGAGACCTTAACGCTTATCGCGGCTGGGGCTGTCTCGTTGAGGATCAGTATAAATCTCGCTATCCAGCAGGTGAAGAACACCGCCATTGCCAGAACAATATGCTTTTCTGTCCGGGAGACCAAGAGTACGGGTCTTAGGCACAGAAGCAAACGTGTCGGCCGCCCTGCTGCGACCATCCTCAAGCGGAATGCCCTTCATTGCATTGCATTTCTTCAGGGCACAATATAGGGCATTAGAGACTTACTCCGGCCACGGAAGTCTACATTTTCATAAAATTTAATCACTACTTCAACGAAACAGAGGACCGGAGCAGCTGACGCGCCCGAAAACCAATCAATCAATCAATCATTTCTGGATCTATTGAGTTGATTTTTTCTCGTTAAGAAACACGTCTGTTGTAATTTCTAAGACTATCTGCCGATATCGAAATTATGATTTTATTGTTTATTTCAATTTGTGATATTTCATATTATTGTGATTTTGTTTAAATACTATTAATTCATTTCAATGAAAACATAAGCATTTAGTACCCGTTTGTAGAATTATATCAATCACGAAATGAATTTAATCTAAAGCGTAAAATATAAAAAACCTCATATCACAATCACACCCTCGTTTGGAAAACCGTCAATAAATCTGTTGCCCACTATTACAAAGACGACATCGCTCTTTGTGTTAGGGCAGGGTTAGGTGGCTGGTAAGTGACGGTCGTAAAGTAAATGGCAACAGACACGGGGGCCCCGCCCCCAACCGGCCACAAAATCTAATCGCCCGCACCCCTCTTATCTGGAGTGCTGACGCGGGTGACGTCACAGCCTCTGTGGCTCCGCGCTATCTTGATGACGCGCGCGCCCATACATCACGCTCCTACACTGCACATGGCGACGCTATCAGATGCGCTGAATGTTGCAGCCGGGAGGCGCTCTGCGGGGCCTAAGTGGAGGAGGTGCTGGAGTGGTGTGACGGGGTCAGTTACGGGTGACAGTGGGGGGGGGGAATGAAGGATGATCTGAGATTGGTGGAAATTGTGTATTATTCTGATATCAGATATATCACTGGAAATTCATTGGCTGCGTAGGGGAATTGTTTTCGTGATTTAATGCAGAAGAAGGTCGGTAAAATAAACTATAATTTTTGGCTACCAGTATGAACGTAATCGTTAATTTGCTTTACATGTGCATGAAGTAATAAAATATAATAATAATAAAATATTAAGTATGAACGTAATCGTTAATTTGCTTTTGTTGTGGTTAAATCTGAGAGGTTCAGCAAGTGCTATATGTAATTTAGTAATGAGCATTTCTTTGAGACACTTAAAATATTTTTGTTTCTATGCAAAATATGTAAAGGAGAGTAAAATCCTTCTACACTTAATGCATATTATGTATATTTTAAAGATTTAAGCAGAAAATATATTTATTTGCATATTTTTCAATTTTTTATCTAACATTATACATTTTTATGTTTAAATAAAAATGGCTAAATAATGCAAAATATAGTTTCGTGGAAATTCAAACGGGCGCATACAAATGGTATGAAAGAAAGGCAAATATTTCAGATCTCTGCAATATCTATGCGATACATCCTGAAAAACTCTTGTGAAACATTTAATTATTCGAGAAAATCATTTTCATGTCAAGATAGAGGTAAGATTTGACATAGATGAATACCTGTTATGCTGCTTTTAATTCTCTGAATGGTATAGGAAGATAATCCCAATGAATTGGAGGCTTTCTCTGTTAGCCATGAATATGGCATGAAACAAAATGGCAATCAACAGAAAGAGCGAAAAGACGAACCATATCGTTGTTGGATGACCATGAAATACCGAATTTACAATACTTTTGGAGAAGTGGAACTGAAAGCAGAGCTTAAAATGACAAAAGGTGATATTAAAATTTTGAAATAGAATTTCAAATGAAATACCAGGTATTACATGCAAGTGACAAGATTCTTTTCAAACTGTTTGACGAGTAATGAGTTACCATGTGCAGGTCTCAGGTTGAATGAAAGTGAACATTTCATCAGCCTTAATATCAAGAACCTTGCTATAAGGGCGTTTTGGTGTCATTGAAAATAGGAGTGGAACACTGTGGAATGCGGTGCTGGGAATCGTGTGGTGTAGTACTGACTTGTTATTATTGTGCTGCCCTGATAGAGTGATGATGATCGATGATGATGATGGATGATGATATGATGATGATATATAATAATAATAAAAAATAAATAATATGAACTTGTATTCTTATTTCATTTTCTACATCAGAAAAGTTGTATTAAATTGCAGAAAAATATATAATATATTTTTTCGTATTCTCACTTAAAAACGAGTATTTTGCAGAGCCTCACAAAGATGAGCTTAGGCAGCACAGGCCCAGAATGAATTGAGAGGACGATTACCATGGGAACGATAAGTAAACGAGACTATGTACAAATGTCTGTTGACCGTTGGCAAATAATATTTATTATTTTTTGAAAACAGAATGTTTTAACTTATTAACTGTTTATATTTATATTAAAAACAGAATTAGATATTCTAAAATATTATACTTGGAATTCTTACGTCTTTCGGGCATTGAGCACTCGTGCTAGAACTTTCCACTGAAATTGAAGTAGTCTCAACTCTAACAATTTTCGTTTTCGATGATCATGCTAGCTACTTTGTTTTTATACTTCACTGAATCTTCCAAGTATTCTTCAGCTACCTTTGAACTTTTCCACCATGTCTTTTAATATTTGCTACAGTAGCTCGAGCGTCTGCTAATATCGTAGCGGAAGACTGTCAAAAAAAATTACATACTTTAACAATTGTGACTACTGAAAACTTCAGAGACGATAATGTATAACAACATCTGTATTTCTACGACGAAACCGCATGGTATAAATGAGATCTCTTTAAAAATTTACACCTAAAATTGGGAGGTGAGTGTATGAAAAATAGTTGTAAGCACCACGGCCGAAATTGAATGATTTTGGACTCTGTTAGTTCAGCTTCGCTCCGCTGCGCCTCGGTTGGTAAACACATCATCCAAAATCATTCATTTTTCGGCCTTGATACATAAATTACTATTATCCTAAATCTTCCGGAGTAGTCAATATATTTAATTGACAAAATATTACCACTTTATCAGAGTTCCTTATAACAGTTTTTCATGTAAGTGACAAACTGTTTAAATTTGAAAAGTAGCACACCATTAGCACTTATTAGAATAAACTATTTGTCAAAGGAATTTTAGTGGAAATATCGGTGTGTTTTTACAGGTGGTAATATTAGCAAATGACTTAATACAATTACACATTTAAACCCAATAGACTCACTTCGAAAGAAAAATAAATACTTCATTATTATTGGCAATAGTTCAGATGATTTAATGTTACACCTTAAAATATGTTTAATTCTTATATCAGAACTACTTCTTAATTTGAGGTTCTCTACACGATACCGTCCAAGGACCATCTTGTGTTTAAAAAAAATGTGTCACTTCATTTTTTGTATTTCATCGAAATAAAGTTTGTTAAAGTTACATAATCATAACAATCCTCATAAACTGAGAGGGTGGTTTATTTCATTCGAATGATGGTTTTGTCAAGGTTTTTTCATTTTCTTTTCAAAATGTAAAGATTACTACTCAAACACTAATAAGAATGTAATGAAAATTTTAAAGTAGAAAAATCAAATGTTTGGGGGACAATATATCCCATTAAGGGTCGCAACTCTTTGGGTGGATGAAAAGTAACCATCTGACTGTTGACGTTTAAAATTAACATTTAAAGTGTGAGTCCAAGTTTTTGAGTCAATAACGTCAATAGTTTTTGGGACAAAAGGCGTTCCATTTTTGGGAGAATGGCCCATGCGAATTCCTATTTACCGGTACTGGAGTGTCTACGCTATTATAAATGTTATTAGTATTTATTTGTTATATATTTTGAAAAGTTTTGATTTATACAAAGAAAATGGTTACAATAATGTTTCATTTAAAATTGTTTTCTACACATAAATAAAACTGTATAATTTTATTTTTCAACATTGCAAGACGAGGCGTTCGTTTCAGTCTTATGTTGGATGTTGTTACTTCCATGACGGAGCTGGACTACTCTATTTTGCTCTATAAGTAGATTCTGGTTTGTCTGTAAGACACTCTTTTCTATCTATATCCATTGTCAGTTCCAATGTCTTTCATCTTGTATTTCTCGGCTTTGGAAATAATATTTAGAGTATCTTCTTCACCAGTCAGTTGATCAGGATTAGGAGGAATAATGGACAAGCTATTATAATTTTCCTCAAAAAAATCAGTTTTACTGGCTTTATCTACTAAACAAGAGACAATTTCTTCAATAGTAAACCTCTTTTCGTGAAACATTGATCTGTTTCTGATTGAAAGATCACCGTTTTTTATCAGTAATGATTTCTAACAATGTTTCAGTAGGTATACTATATGAATAAAATAACAAATAAAATGTGAAAATGACGGTAATTGGAGTAAATCATTTAATTATTATCTACGGCATAAAATCGCCCCAAATTATGCATTTATGCACTATGTAAAATAAGTAATGTTCCTTGTATGAGAACACAGTGCATTGCGGGTAAGCTAACTACATTCGACCAATGTCCGAAAAATGGGACGCTATACATTGCCCTCTCTGCAACTTACATCAAAACAAGAAACAGTTGAAATCAAGTGTAATGTATGTTTTTACTTACCACAAATATGGCAAGTCACTTACAAGCACTCCTGCAACAGTGCCTCCCAAGAGACAGTTTAATTTTACCAACATGAAAACCAAATATTCACAGTTGTTAAAAAAATATTTTGTTTAAATTAACATTTTCTCATGATATTTGACGTGCTTTTCTTTGAGTCAACAACATCAAACAAATTCACATGTAATAATATATTCTATTGACAATTCAAATTTCCAATAGTAAATTCAAGATATTTAAATTCAAATAAACGTCGCAAAAAGTGGCTGGTGATGGGTTAAATGTATGGGAGAGGGTTTGGCGGAGGGTAGGAGGTTGCAGAGCGCTCTAGGGGCGAACAGCGGAACTCCGTGAAGAACTAAAATCAATGCTTTGCGCATGCAAGCTCCCTGCCATCTAGCAGCGAGAGAAGCTTGGAGCGAAGTTTCGCGGCCGCTTCACAGATGGAGCGCAGGTCGCTCCTCCCCATAGTGAGCTATCTCTTGAACTGCGGCAAACGCATCGTTCGTGGTGGTACAAAACCATGGTTGGTTAACAGCGGTTACATAATTTTGCTGGAAATTAAGTGAATGCAATCGAATTTCACCCAATTACTGAAATAAAACTAAACGTAATGCACATTTTAAAAATTAAGTTTCGTCAACGCAATGAAGGCATTGTTTTTACGTTTTGTTACTAAATTTTGCTGATATTCTGATGACCTCCGAGTGAATGGTCATTACAGCGGTCATTAGTTTGCATTGTTGCCTTCGGCTATAATTTGGTGCAGTGTTTAGAATACAAGCTAAATTGTTTAACTTCATCTATTGTTTTTAAAATCAACGTCAGTGAAGTTGGTTGGATTCTTGTAAAGTGAAATAGCTTATAAATGCTCTTACATTGATAGACATTACTCTTGTTATTACAATTTAACTTCTGTAACTTTCCAAACGGCAATGTTCACGCGAGTTGTCTATGAAGATGTCAACTTTAAGAATACTAAAGGTGAAAGTGTTGGCACAAAAAAGCAAGAAAATAGAAGTAAGGTAAAATTATAAAACACAGCAACCTGTGATCACAAAAATGCACTTATGTTTTCTCTTAAAATAATAGGAGTTTTTGTATAGTACCACTTTTGTGTATATGACAGAGGTGGACACGATGTTGCCCGCTCGAGCCGCATGTATCTGGCAAAACCCGAGCAGTTTCGGATATTCGAAGTCATAACTGCTGGGGCAAACTAGTTGAAGTCACTGGTAGCTACGGTAGCTCGGTAAGTGAATGATGAGAAGCAGAAGAACAATTTTTATTCTATTCTGGTTTGATGCATAGAATATCTTAAATACAACATAAACATAACCTAAGTAGATAAATTGTAGGAATTCAGATTTGGTGTTCTTGAAGTTCTTATGATAAGAAATGAAAGAGTTCATCTTTGTCAACATGTTGACGAAGATGACCTCTTTCATTTCTTCTCATAAGTAGATAAGACAAACTATTCTTAAACCGCCGTGTTAAGCAGAACACCGTATAAAATTGCTGAGTTTCATTTAATCTGAGGGTAGACTTGATATTCAGGCACTGTTTCGAAACCCATTATATTTTACACATTCGTACAATCTTTGGATTTTCTCAAAACCTTTCCAGAAAAGCTTTGAGCACGTTGCTGTCCACTTATCTTTCAACTGTTTTCTGTTCCTTTCGAGAAATTTCGTGCAAAGAAACGAGACGCTGCTTGGGGTCATTCAGTCACCCCACGCCTACTTTCATTACGACTCTTCGCAACGCAGTTCACAGCAGGTGACAATCCAGGGCAGAGAAAGTGATTTTATTCTAATCACATACAAAGATAAGTGTTAATCAGTCTCTCTCCCTGACCATACTATATTTATAGTATAACGATTTGCTCGTTTATTTCAGTTTACTTTTTTGCATACAAATTTTCTATGTTTGTTTCTACTTATTTTAAAATAAAATACTTGTCAAATATAAACGAATTATTTTTAAGTTGACATAAAATATTTTATGATTCTATGTGTATATTACATTGTAAAATATTTGTTTTATTTTATTTTATTTTATTTTATTACTTTAAAATTTTTTAGGCAATTCGTGACATTTTACTAATCAGTATGTGATAAAAAACAGGAAAAACACATTATTCGTACTAATGTATGACACTGTAAGTACATTAAATACACGACGCACATTAATAAAGTTAGTTTCGAAAAAGATAATTCATATGCTTTAGTAAATTTCTCGTTCTTGTTTCCAAACTATTTACGTACACTTTCAAATATACAACTATTCAGTAAAAAATGAAATGCTTATTAATCTTTGTTTGGTTTGACTGAGATCTTGTGGTAATTCATTATTACAGATGAACATTAGAAGTAATTAGGTTTACTACTAATCATTCATATGTAAGAAAGAGTACTATTTAGTTTGTTGTCTTTTTTTTATTGCGAGACGACTTAATCGCCCACGCGCATTAATTTATTACGAAACAAGGCGCGCCAACCGCCGGGTTAATGAATTCAGTAACAAATTCAGTACTGACAAGGAGAGAGAATTGCCAACTTTGATCAAGACCACTCTTCTGGCTTGATATTACTCTCAGAAAAAATGTTCTCACATGCAAGTGGCCCAATCACAGATACCGGGAGCGGTAGCTCAGTGCATCAACTGATGCCACTGCAGCGCCTCTGACCGGGAGGTCCTAGGTTCCCACTCCCCACGGCGCGCGGCAGGATTTTCGACACTAGCTTTTCAGCTAGGTCGAATTCGGTCGCTGCCTGGAGGAGAATTCAAGCGGAGGCGAATGCCGGAGCAGTACTCTGCCAAACGGGCCACGGACCGCGCGCGATCTTTCCTTCCTCTTCCTAATCATATTCTCTCCCCCTTACACACACTTACACTCACATGCACTACACTACCACATAACCCGGGAGACCGGTCGGGAGCTTAGAGCTTGTCCCGGCTGGGGCGGTGCCCTGCTGGTGGGAGAGTCCTGGTTCGGGGGAAACCCCACTAGCCGAAGGTAGGTGGGCGCCGGATCTCGCCATCTAGCGGGGGAAGATCACCGCTATCTCCCGAGAAAAAGCATGCACCACACTAACGAGACTAATGACCAAAGCAGTTGACGCGCCCGGAAACACGAAAAAAACAAACCAACCCAATCACAGATACTAAGTTCACTGCAAATATAAAAAAAACGTGGAACGAGTTATAGAGAGAAATTTTTATAAAGATGTAATTAATTTGTTGAACAAAAGAATCAATCTTTCTCCTGTTGCACTTACGGTACATTCATTGTAACTGGATGGTATTGAGTGCTGCATCCAGGTCTACTGAGTATCCAGAAACATTTTTTCGAAATTCCGTCTCCAACATTGACAACTCTTGAAAACGCGACAAGCCTCTTCTGATTTTCGACATCCACGACGGAAAATGACAAGCATTCACACCACTATACGTAATATTGTATTTGATGGAACTTGAACAACTGACAATTCGTCTCTTTTTCAGAGTACTGTGTAACAGAAAAGCACCTCTTTTGTTCAAGGTGCACAATTTAATTTTTCCGCATCTTTTGCTTCCCATTAATTGATGATATTACATCAAAAATCGGCTAAATAATGTTTCTTGAATTTTAATTGACAAAAATAGATTTATAAAACTGAATTTTCGGGCAATACTATACCACAAAAATAAAAGGCGATCTCGATCAATGAAGCACTGAATATGCACTAAGAGACAATTGGTACTATTTAAGGAAGACTTACTCCAAATACAAATCATAGTTTTTGAATCGATTTACCTTAAAATATCACCTTACCTAAAAAAAAAGTACTTTGGGTGAAGATAGACGGCAGCTGGCCAGAGAATGAAGTAAGACCTTAAAGCCAGATCACACCAAGGAAATTAGAAACCTTTACTACGAGAAAGTTTGTGCCATTTTGTAGCACCTCTAGTTTAATTTTGTAATTAAATGTACTATTTCCATCCTCAAAAGTTTACAAACCCTACTTTTTACTTTAAATTATTCTCTAGAAGAGTGGAATTGACGGAGCAGCTTCTTTCCACCGTTCAACGATCAAATTGAAGATTCGAGGCTCGCGTCCTCCCGACTCAAGGAATGTCCAGGAATGTACGCGACGGTGGCCCCTATATTTCGCACTCAGGATGCCGGGAGCGGTAGCTCAGAGCATCAACTGATGTCACTGCAGCGCCTGTGACCGGGAGGTCCTAGGTTACATTCCCCACGGCGGCAGGATTTTCGACACTAGCTTTTCAGCTAGGTCGAATTCAGTCGCTGTCTGGAGGAGAATTCTAGCGGCCAGCTGCTCTGATCGGTAGTTTTCCGTAGTTTTTCCGTTCAACACCAGGCGAATGCCGGAGCAGTACCCTACCAAACGAGCCACGGACCGCGCGCGATCTGTCCTTCCTCTTCCTAGTCCTATCCTCTCCCCATTACACATACACTTACACTAACATGCACTACACTACCACATATTCCGGGAGACCGGTCGGGAGCTTAGAGCTTGTCCCGGCTGGGGCGGTGCCCCGCTGGTGGGAGAGTCCTGGTTTGGAGGAAACCCCACTAGCCGACGGTAGGTCGGCGCCGGATCTGGCCATCCAGCGGGGGAAGATCACCTCCATCTCCCTAGAAAAAAACATGCACTGCACTAACGGGGCAAATGACAAAAGCAGTTGACGCGCCCGGAAATACGAAAAAAACAAACCAAACCTAACCAAACCCAATGACGGAAAGAAATGAAATAAAAAGAACGCGGTTCCTACAGCCGATAGCGAGAACACCCACAATGCATTGCAAAGTTGTTGCCAAGCGCGTATTTTCATGACTGCTCGGGAATCATGGGATCCTGATCAACTTGATGGTCTCAAAACGTGGGTGAAACGAACAGGGATTAAGTCGACCTTCACTCCGCGTGATCAGGATCACGAAACTTAGATCAACTATGAACATGATCTTGGTTGGTGAAACTGGCCCTATAAGGGATAATGAAACATCTACACGTTTAAAACACTAAAGATTTTCGTTTCGAAAGAAGTTTGTGCTTCCTACTCAACCAAATTTATATTATTTATTTAAATAAAATGTACTAGGCCCGACTTACTTATTAAGCAGTTTTATGTTTTTCATAAATAACTTTCAATACCATCTTAAAATTAATGGAATTGATTTATACCTACCGTCATTTCTTAACTACGTCTTATTCAAGACCAAAAATTCCATTGGCCTTGATTAACACGTAAGAGTGAAAATTGAATGGAAATTAAGTTTCTGATGGTCCTGATAGATTCCTGATGGATGGTGTAATGCAAGTTGTAGTCGATGCAATCAAACATTTAACCATTCGGCAGATAGTGCGAGCAAGGAAACGACTGCATGATTATACGCAGCAAAGCGAAGGTGCAAGTTAGTTAAGTTGAAGATGAATGAGTTTTTAAATGCAAATATTATTCATAAATGTGAGTTACCGTAAATGAACGTAAACTAATATTTAAGAACGTGGCCACGATTATGAATATTGTTCATGACCGTGAGTGTACATTCATAAACGTGAATATATAAACGCACGCATCTAACAGTCGATTTACATGCGCTTTTACAAGAAAATGTCAGTCCTTGTTTTAAATTGTACGTACTGCGTTACTTTTTTAAGTAAAGATATATAGCAGGATTTCATGCACTAGTTCATAACGAAATGTATGTATCTTGGTAAATATATAAAATTTTAATTTTTTACATATTTTAGAAACATGTTTAAAGTGAGTTCAGTTATGAGTAATTCTACGGTTTCAAAATTATTAAATTTTAATTTTATTAAATTAAAATTGGAGTTTAAATACTGTATGACGTAGAACAATATGTTTGGGTTTTCCGATTTTCCTTTGTGTACATTGACGTACTTTTCTGTTATAAAATACCTACAGCTCTACCTTCGGTACGTCTTAATGGCGACGGTTCAGCAAGTAAAAAAAACCTTTAAAAATCATGTCATTAGCGTTTCTAGCTAATTAATTGGCACGTCATTTAAAATGATTTTATTGTTGTACGTTTTACTCGAGGTTTGCCTCGAGATACAGTATTCCCTGATAAAACCATATGTTAGTACTCAATATGTCTATCTCTCGAAATCGATGTTCTCATATGAATTCGCATTTATGGATTTCGGTTTCATTGAAATCGTCTCGAATACATTTACATTTGAATTTTAGATCTGTTAGTTCCAAATCGTCCGTAAGCATCCTCTTACTTTTTTTAAATTATTTATTTTACGTCGCTTTAAAAACTTCTAAGGTTATTAGCGGCCACTAATGATATACATTAGATATGCATTTTATAATTAAGAATAAACGGAAATAAACGGACGTACAATAAATTTTAGCATAATTCAGATATTATCAAGACCAGCAATATTAAGATAACTTAAAATTAACTTGCAAACTTGAATTGAACTAAATATTAATTAAATTCCGTTTTTGAGGCCAAGAGTGTTTCTTAAATTTTGGATTTCCTCTTACTTTTTCGATTTCCTACGTATGTATAAGAGATAAAGTAATGTAATGCTACACCAGAAAGGTCCTTTTAGACAGAAAAACTTGTATGTGTGTCCCGTGAATCGAAAATCGTATTCATATGTATAGTAAATTAAACTGACAAAAATTGAGAAAGTACAATTGTCCTTGGAATATAAATTATTAAACAACACTATTCTTTTGTTCATTGACAATCAATACGTTTTTTTCGAAAAAATATATGTTGCTCTACCCATTATTTCGCGTGTTGCTTACATGCATCTTCAGGTGTACATATACTTCAGGTGTATATAATTTACATGTTTAAGTTTGAAAATAAAAAGGACCGACAAGTTTGGAAGATGTTGAATAAAATAATATAATCAAAACTAAAAGTTAAACAGCAACCAGAAATGAAATTCATTAAAAAATCAAGTAAGTGAATAATGTATATATTTTGCACTTACTATTTATTATAGAAGGGAGAGAACGTACCAAAACGTGTTAAAATAACATTTTTTAAAAATGGGAACATTTCTAAAATTCTTTATAGAACATTTACAATATTTTATAAAAATCGATGTTTTGGCACATTCCCTCCCATTCATTATATTTTGATTATATTGTAATTCCTACTTAAATATTTTTCACTTATATTTATAATTTAATTTAATCTCTGAAAATAGATACTATCTATTATTCATTCTTTTATTTTATTCAAGTCGCGTGGTTTCGTCTGTCTCGCGGTTCGTCTGTTCCGTGAGGCACTTCTATAAAATCTGCATTGCAATAACCATTCAAATTGAACCATTCAAAAATTACACAAGATGATAAAGATACGTTTCTCACTCTGTTTTCAGATAATATCAACAATATTCTTTCTCCATCGGTTTTTTCGCCTTTCTGTTTCAATGTAATTTGCGTTACATCACACATTATAGTGTAAAAGGAAATTAAAATAAAAACTTGAGAGACTTCTTACGAGGTCTGTCGTCAGTACAGCTTTTCCCAGTATTCTTCTTTCTCGTATCCGTCCATCCTTCCTCCCCCTCACCCCCACTCTCTTCCCTTCCATCGTGACGCGCAACACATCGCCCTCCGTGCAATACATGGAGGCGGACGGCATCGCTCGGCCGTAGATCGCGCCGATATATTGGAAGACATTTCGATTCATCGTTTTTTTCGCCGAGTAAGACAGCAGCGATCTCGTCTCACACGGCCTTCCCGCCCCCGCCCTCGCCCCCGCCCCCACCCCCGCCTTCGCCCCCACCCTCGCCTTCGCCCCCACCCTCGCCCTCGCTCCCACCCTCGCCCTCGCCCTCGCCCTCGCCCTCGCCCTCGCCCTCGCCCCCCCCGCCCCCGCCCCACTCCCGCCCTCGCCTCCCCTCGCCTCGCCCCTGCCCCTGCCCCGCCCCTGCCCCGCCCTGCCCTCGCCCTCGCCCTCGCCTCGCCCTCGCCTCGCCCTCGCCTCGCCCTCGCCTCCTCGCCCTCGCCTCGCCCTCGCCCCTCGCCCTCGCCTCCCCGCCCCTCGCTCCTCGCCTCGCCCGCCCTCGCCCCTCGCCTCCCTCGCCCTCGCCCTCGCCCTCGCCCTCGCCTCGCTCCCGCCCTCGCCTCCGCCCTCGCCCTCGCCCTCGCCCTCGCCTCGCCCTCGCCTCGCCTCGCCCGCTCTCTCGCCTCGCCTCGCCCTCGCCTCGCTCCTCGCCTCGCCCTCGCCCTCGCCCTCGCCCTCGCCTGCCCTCGCCCCGCCCTCGCCCTCGCTCGCCCTCGCCCTCGCCCGCCCCTCGCCTCGCCTCGCCCTCGCCCTCGCCTCCCCTCCTCGCCCTCGCCTCGCCTCGCCCCCGCCCTCGCCTCGCCTCGCCCCTCGCCTCGCCCTCGCTCTCGCCTCGCCTCGCCCTCGCCCTCCTGCCCCGCCTCGCCCTCGCCTCGCCTCGCCCTCGCCCTCGCCCGCTCGCCCCGCCCTCGCCTCGCCCTCGCCCGCCTCGCCCTCGCCCTCGCTCCCGCCCTCGCCCCTCGCCCTCGCCCCGCCCTCGCCCCGCCCTCGCCTCGCCTCGCCCTCGCTCGCCCTCGCCTCGCCCTCGCCCCCTCGCCCCGCCTCGCCCCGCCCTCGCCCTCGCCCTCGCCCTCGCCCTCGCCCTCGCCCTCGCCCCGCCCTCGCCCTCGCCCGCCTCGCCTGCCCTCGCCCTCGCCCCGCCTCGCCCGCCCTCGCCTGCCTCGCCCTCGCCTCGCCTCGCCCGCCCTCGCCTCGCCTCGCCTCGTGCCCTCGCCTCGCCCTCGCCTCTCGCTCCTCGCTCCTCGCCCTCGCCTCGCCTCGCCCCGCCTCGCCTCGCTCTCGCTCGCCCTCGCCTCGCCCCACCGCTCCTCGCCTCGCTCCTCGCTCTCGCTGCTCGCCCCGCTCCTCGCCTCTCGCCTCGCTCTGACTCCTCGCTCTCGTCTGTCTCGTCTCGCTTCTTGTCCGCCGTGCTCGCCTCGACTCGCTGTCTCGTCCTCGTCCTCGCTGCGGGGTGACGACATTCGCCACCCCACCCCTCCCTCCTGAGTGTCGCCACGGCCCCATCTTTGACATCACTGGCCCTGGAGGACATGGCTTCCGTCGCCATGCTACACCGTCATCTTCCTTGCTTTGTGGTTCGCCGCTTCTGGCATTTCAGTGCATTGGAAACTTTACCCGTTGTTTCTTCTTATTCATTCATTGTCGCCTTGCCCTACTTTTTCCTTTTACACCATATCCCCTCCCCCAAAAAGAAAAAAATCACTGATGACATTTCATGCATTTCTGGTCTTTATCGAGCTCAAATAAACCTTTCTTAGAATCGATTTTTACCCAATTTTAATATTTTTTTGACTTTTGCGAACTTTCTATGTACATGTAACCCACAGGTAGTTATTTTGTAATTTTCGGTATTCTATTTCCTCCTTCGTTGTTTTTCTTTCCATTTTTTTTTCTTTCTATCTTGTCATTACTTATTTCCATTTTGTTCTTTCTTTTTCTTTTTTATGAACCATAGTTTTTATTTTTCCTTTAGTTGTTCCGTTCCTCATCATGGAACTTAATTGACCGTTAATAGAATACACACTATCATCTTCTACTAATTTTCAGCTTCAGCCACAGTCCGCAACCGAACATCAATGGCCCTTTCCTCCTTCTTCCACTTTCGCTCACCTTTTCCTCCCACTTGTTCTGCCGCTGCATCCCCCGTGAGCTCCTGTCGTCGCGTCGGCGGCGCCCGGGGCGTCTGGGAGGGCGACGCCACGCCGCACCGCGCTGCGCCGCGCCGGCTGCGTCCCCTATCTCGCGCCTTTCCGCGCCACTGCCGCCCCCCCCTGCCCCGCCCCTCACCGCCCCGCGTCGCCCCTAACCACCCCACGTCTCCCCGTACCGCCCTGCCCCGCGCCACCTCGCCACGCCCCGGCCCGGTCCCGCCCCGCCCTGCGTCCGCTCCGCCCCAGCTCGCCCCGGTCCGTCGCCGTCCCGCGCTCCGCCCCTCTCGCTCCGCCCCACGTCACCCTCCCGCCCACGTCACCGCCCCGCCTCCGTCCCGCCCGCCCTGCCCTGGTCGCCCGTCCGCGTCGCCCGCCCCGGTCGCCCCGCCCCGTCGCCCCGCCCCGTCGCCCGCCGCCCCTGTCGCCCTGCCCGCCCCTGCTCGCCCGCCCCGTGCGCCCCGCCCCGTGTCGCCCCGCCCCGTGTCGCCCCGCCCCGTGTCGCCCCGCCCCGTGTCGCCCCGCCCCATGTCGCCCCGTTCCGCGTCGCCCCGTCCCGCGTCGCTCCGCCCCACCTCGCCTCACCTAGCCCCGCCCCGTGTCTCACCGCTCCTCCCTGCCCTGCTGAGCTGCGCCCTGCCCTGCTGAGCTGCATCCTTCCCCGCACAGCCCCGCCACGCTGCGTGTCGCCCCGCCATGCCACGCCTCCCCGGAGCAACGGCCGCGCGCCGCACGGCTGCCCCCGGCGGCGCACGGGGGCGCCGACCCAGGCCCAGGGAGAAAGGAGGGCGGAGATGCCTCGCGCAAGCAAATCAAATGCTCACACCTTACGTGTTCCAGACGCGTGTGAAAGCGAACGTGAAATAATTAGCGGTCTACAGCAGCAAAACTGCTGCTGAACAAAAACACCCTCAGTGGGTTTCCAAGCAGTAGCACAACCACACACTGCTCAAGAAGATACTGTAGTACGCATATGGTACAACAGTTCTTTACATACCAAGGATATCAAAAAAGTGATTGTTCCATAACGCAACACGTCATTAGCAAATGTTGAATGGTGGATGACCTGTTCCTGGTATGTAGTATAGTAAGCGAGAGAAGGTGGAATAACAATCAAATATTTCTATTTCTCAGTCAAAATCGAAACTGTTGCATTGCCTTTGAATTTTTCATTACTTTTTCGGTCCCTAGCAAAACTATAAACACATTTTACGTGGAAATAGGCTAAGTAATTTCTTGTCAATTTATGCGTAAAATATAGATTCATCCAGACATTTTTAATTAACGGTTTAGATTGTGTTGAATCCGCAGAAATGCCGAAGATTCTTTGTATGCTTCTCTAATCAATATGAGCTAGAGCTTATGGGAATACAAAAGAAAACAGTTAATAAATTGTAATTTTAAATGTCCTCATATATTCACTTAATCAATATGACTAATTTCAATTGCGCAAAAAAATGGGAAGAAAATTACATAAAGCCATGTTTTTTGAGTAGCGTTTATGGTTTGGTTAGCTACCTAGAAAATCCAAAAACACCATTTTGCTATTTTCATAATATTAATTTGGTAATTGTTCAAAGGTCGTTTTATTTTAATGAATCTAGTAATACATTTGCGCACAATGAACACAATATAAAATATTGAGTCTCTTTAGGAAAGAAGTTGTATGCTTGGTGTTCGAATAAAAAAAATTTTAAAAGGCTGTAAAACCATAAGAAATTTGTTGTTAATATTTACTTCTATTATTATTATTTCATTGGCGGCAAAAGAGAACCTTAGTGTTTGCGGAGTCACCTGTAATTTCTGGGGAAGTAATCCACTAAACTATTAGCAGACCCACCCTACTCCCAACTCCGCTCCATCACTCTAGCCTTCGTCAAGCCTCAAAATCACTCATTCCTCCGCCATCAACTTTTCCCTGCCATCACCACCGACCTGAAACCTCCTCCACTGTCTCGTCACCATACCCTCCACCCCCCTTTCCCCCCCCAATGCCGTTACTTCCGCAGCGTAGTCACCGCAGCCAATGCCGCCGGTTGAAGTTACACAGCGCCGCTGGGGAGTAGCAGTAATGCTAATGGAAGCCGATGCGCGCGCTGTTCTCCGCACGAGGCTAGTATTAGCGCACGCGCTCCAGGTAAACACGCTCCATTATCCTTAACTAATCACATTAGGCGGGGCCGCTCCGGATCAGCCGCTAAGGCGACAGACTACGGGACGTTGGACCGCGAGAATCTCGCTGAAAATGCTGCGAGTTTTTCTAGTCGTTGGACCAGTAGCGGTAGCTCAGTGCATCAACGGATGTCACTGCTGCACTTCTGACCGGAAGGGCCTAGGTTCGAGTCCTCATGGCGGAAGGATTTTCGACACTAGCTTTTCAGCTAGGTCGAATTCAGTTGCTCTCTGGAGGAGAATTCTAGCGGCCGGCTGCTCTGATCGGTAGTTTTCCGCGGTTTCTCCGATCAACGCCAGGCGAATGCCGGAGCAGTACTCTACCAAACAGGCCACGGACCGCGCACGCTCTTTCTTTCCTCTTCCTTGTCCTATCCCCTCCCCTTACGCACACACACATACACTAACATGCACTACACTACCACATATTCCGGGAGAACGGTCGGGAGCTTAGAGCTTGTCCCGACTGGGGAGGTGCCCCGCTGGTGGGAGAGTCCTGGTTAGGGGGAAACCCCACTAGCCGACGGTAGGTCGGTGCCGGATCTCACCATCCAGCGGGGGAAGATAACCGCCATCTCCAGAGAAGAAACATGCACTACACTATCAGGACTGATGACCGAAGCAGTTGACACGCCCGGATACACGAAGAAATCAATCAATGAATCAATCTAGTCGTTGGTTAGGAGTCTTTCTTGATCGGATTTTCTTCGGACATTTTCGCGAAGAGCTGAAGTGTAATAAAACGGTTAATGGTTAAAGGAAAGATTGAGAAATTGTGATAAATATATTAAATACAGTAACTTATATATCATATTTACAATATTGATGGATGAACCTCTTAATTTTTGATTTTCTCAAGTGTAATGCGGAAACGTTAATAGTTGTCTAAACGAATGATTACTATCAATGTAATGTAATAGAATAAAAGTAGAAAATTGAAAAACGAGTATCTTTATATTTAAATCGTTGGGTTTTTATTTAGAGAGGAATGTGAGCTTTCTCCTCAAAAAATTTTCGAGATTTTTGCTTTAAATGAAAAGTAGTGGATCCCATATACGTTATCGCAAGCTGTTATTGACTATTTTAATTGATTATCTTGAAATTAATAAAATGAATATTAATGTGTGTTTATCATTTCTTCGTTTCCAAGACCTATTACATTGTGTGTTCTTGAAAAGTGGTTGATATTGATACCTTTCTCTCAAAAGCAGTCTACGTTTCATGAGGATGTAGTTAGTGCAGTGAATATAGCTTTTTGAGTTCGAAGATTGCGTATTAATAAATTTAAATATATCCGATACATATTGATGTAATTTTCGGCAATCGTGTATCATACCACTCGGATTACAAACAATTTTCAGAGTTTGTAATGACATGTGACGCATTACGTTTTAACTTAAGGTGGATAGCAGAATTTCCTACCATAGTCGGTAGCTCAGTGCATCAGCTGATGCCACTGCAGCGCATCTGACCGGGAGGTCCTAGGTTCGAGTCCTGACGGCGGCAGAATTTTAGATACTAGCTTTTCAGCTAGGTCGAATTCAGTCGCTGTCTGGAGGAGAATTCTAGTGGTCAGCTGCTTTGATCGGTAGTTTTCCGTGGTTTCTCCGATCAACACCAGGCGAATGCCGGAGCAGTACCCTAACAAACGGGCCCTGGACCGCACGCGATCTTTCCTTCCTCTTCCTTGTCCTATCCTCTCCCCTTACACACACACTTACACTAACATGCACTACACTACCACATATTCCGGGAGACCGGTCGGGAGCTTAGAGCTTGTCCCGGATGGGGCGGTGCCCCGCTGGTGGGAGAGTCCTGGTTAGGGGGAAACCCCACTAGCCGACGGTAGGTCGATGCCGGATCTCGCCATCCAGCGGGGGAAGATAACCGCCATCTCCCGAGAAAAAACATGCACTACACTAACGGGACTAATGACCAAAGCAGTCGATGCGCCCAGAAACACGAAAAAAACAAACCAAACCTACCATAGTTCACGTCTACATACAGGGACACATTTTGGTAACTATAAAACATTTCAGTTTTATTTTCAAAAACGTGTTTAACTCTGTATGCAGTAAATAGAGATTGTATTGTGGCAGAGTTTGTAAACCTCCATCATTTCGTAATTTATGAATAAATATTGAAGAATATTTTTGAGGTTTTTAATTTTCATTACAGGGAATGTGTGGTACCTTTCTGTTGTAATTATCGCAGTTCTTCTTTTTGTGTATTGTATTCACACGGATTCAGCTAATACCCTTTTAGTTCAGTTGTACAGTTACCGCGGAACTTCACATCTTAAGCTTTTTCCTTTAATATATTCCCTTAACACGCTAAAATTATGATACTCAATTTTCATTCGTTTAAGCATGCGAAAGAAATATTTCATTCAGTGATCTTGAAGATTTTTTCCTTGAGTGGAGCATGATGACTAGTATTATTTTTAATGTTCTTCAAAAACTGTTTGTTTTTTAAAATAATGCGTAAATTGTTTATTACTGTGATATATTTTGATTATACATTTATTAAAATACATATTAAATGATTATTAAAGGGATAATTATTTAATCCATGGGTATTGTCAGTCCCCAGTCCTATTATGAAAATACGCTTTTTGACAATTTATATAGAATATAGACCAGAGAATAATAAGATACTTTTAAGCTACATCAATTTCCCATTCCCTTAAGTCCTGCTGCATTTTTTGAATACAAAAACTAGAAACAACCGTAGTAGTTCGTATTCGCAGAAACATGAATATTAGCGTTGAAACGATGAAAACAAAACAAACACCTCATTTCATCGTTGTATTTACGTTTAATATACACAAACAGGTTTTTTTATTTTCGGATTATGTTTTCATTTTCAGAGATGAAACATTGCGTATGGTAAACGTGTAGTAGGGGAAATTTCGCAGCGTTTGTTACCTGCTATTGTTTTCTAATCGTAATAAGCCAGTACGCATTACAAACAGAACATGCTGTGAAAATGTGAAATATTCTCGGAAGAGCAAAATATAATAGAGGTTAATCTGCGTAGGGATGTCATAAAATCATTGAAGTTGTGAAATAGATGAACAATTTGCCTTTGCATTTACCTCCAAATAAGATCTTTCTTAAGTAATCCTCAACCTGAGAACATATTTTCATGGTGTCCCATATTCCCAAGCTAGTAATTTCATCACTTTCACTAAACTTCAATAAATTAAAACTTCACTCCTGTAAAGAAAAGACGTCACAAAATAGTCGGTAAAGAACAGGGTTGGAGTATGAGTATGATAATAAAAAAGATATTCACACAGGAATACATTAAAATAACATTCAAGAAAATTAGTTTTGTTACAACTGTATTTGCGTGTTTGACAGAAAGTAGACAAAACACCTTAGAACGTTGAAATATCATCACATCAATAAATTTGTCGTGGAAGTTACGTGGCATACATATAATCGAAAGCGAAAAACGAATTAAAGGCTTCTACGATACGCGATGATTGCTTGATTATTTCGAGAGAGTCAATGGATAAGTCCCGTAAGTTTAGAACATGCTTTCTTTGCGGGGGATAGGTGTGAACTTCCTCGCTGGTTGGCGAAATCCGACGCTTGAGGAATTTTCCCATCCAAGTACCTCCCACTTCCGGGGCATTGCCCCAGCCGGCATAAACTTTAAGCTCCCGACCGGTCTCCCGGAATATGTGGTAATGTAGTGCATGTTAGTGTGAGTGTAAGGGGTAAGGATAGGACAAGGAAGAGAAATGAAAGATCGCACGCGCTCCGTGGCCCGTTTGGCAGGGTACTGCTCCTCTATTCGCTAGAATTGATCGGAGAAACCACGGAAAACTACCGATCACATCAGCCTGCCGACAGAATTCTCCTCCAGACAGCGACTGAAAAATTTGATCTAGCTCACAAGCTAGTGTCGAAATTCCTGCCGCCATCCGGACTCGAACCCTAGGACCTTCCGATCAGAAGCTCTGGAGTGAGTTGATGCCCTGAGCCACTTTAGTCAGTCGATGCGCAATGAAATATACAAAGAGATGCAATATGTAGATCATCTGTTGGAAGATATCTTCTTAACATCATCGTTTTTCAGAATAGATCGGTGTCGGAGGGTTGGATTTTACACCGACAACCCGTTTTGGAATAGTGAAGTGATATCACTATTTGTGACTGGGTGCTTGTGCCTTGATTGATTGATATATTGTTTCCGAGCACGACATCTACAATGGTCATTACTCCCATTAGTGTATCGGAAGGTTTTATTCCTCAAGCGGGCGGCTTCTTGATGGTGAGATCCACCGTCGACCTACATATCCAATCGCGGAATTCCCTCTACAAGTACGTCCCCAGCAGGGGCACCGACCCAACTGGAACAATTTCCAAGCCCCCAACTAGTCTCCCAAAATGTGAGGTAGCATATTGCGTGTGCGTGTGCGTGTGCGTGTGGGTGTGCGCGTGTGCGCGAGTGCACTTTAGTCAGTTAAGACACAAATTATAGTTTCTATCGCATGTTATGTCCATAGTGAGAGATTTGCTTCAGAAATATATTAATAGTAATGTCGCGGCTGTGAAACACTTTTAAAGAGCGCGCCTAAGAAGCAGCGCTCAGCGGCGGTCAGAGAAGGCAGCGGAGGCGGCGGAGCGACAAGACGCCGCCCAATCCCGAAAAGCGAGCTGGTCGGAGAGCCAGCTTCGCAGCAGCGAGTCTCCAGCGCCGCCCGCTTTAAGAGCGAACGCCGCCAGCCGAGAAGTACGACAGATTTGGCAATTGAGTTGTGAGGAGAGCGTTAGTGACCGTGCGCCCTGTTGGATTCGACGAGGAGATTGTACAGTGTGATTTCTGGTTTAGACATAGCTTGTTCTTGGTACATCTCCCGGACTTTTGGTTTCTTGATTTTGGTTTGTGACTCGGTACGCTCTTTGGACTTTGGAATTGTAACCTTTGTACCATCGGCAGTTAATTACAATAAATGTTTGTGTATGTAAAGCGTGCAATTATTCTGAACATAACAAGTAAGAAGATAATGAGTTATTTTTCTTGTTATTATTATTATTCATATTGTTATTATTGCTGATAGTATTGTTATTGTTATTATTTTCATTATTATTATTGTTATTATTATAATAGGATGTCATTAGGAAAGGTTACTATTCTTCTCTCAATGAAACACGACATAGTCCATAAGTCTGTTTCATTCAATAAAATGTTTACAGAGAAGATTTTTCTATTGGATCGTAAAAGGAAACAACTGGGTGGGTGAGTTTCCCTACTTACATGTTCAGACCCGCTCTCAACTAAATGCCCTCTTTACAGCTTTTCTGACGACTGCGTGGTCAAGTTCACACATGCACAAAACATTCAATTATAATCGTCTATTTCTATATCTGTATGATAAAATAATGACTCAGGCAAGCCAAGTAAGCTATGTACAGCGAAGGGAATACGTCATACTCGCCACAAGTCTTCCATATTCCTAGGCGTGAATACACAAAAATATGGCCCAGTGCTAGGAATACCGCCATCTGGTAAAATATGGAATTGATCCGATCGTAAAATGCCAAATACATCATTATTGTTTTACAAATATTAATTGTTGTGTGAAGTTTCACAAAACTTCCCGAAGCAACTTGCACGAGGCTCTTTTCACTTTCAGATCGGAGGATGCTGGGCCAAATGTTCCAGTTGGCGCGGACTGCCGGCGGCTTCGCGTACTACGGGGCGACGCACCGCCTGCCGGCGCTGTATTACCTGGACTTCGGGTTCGTGGCGCTGCTGGTGACGACGGCGTCTTTTGCGGCGCTGCTGGTGCTGCTGCTGCCGGTGCTGAAGGGTCGCCGCGCCACCCTCGCGCTGGTGAGACGCTCAGCCAATCACGCGAATTAAGTTCACTGCCTTACGATACGACTGACGTAACTGTACACACGAAATGTCTGGCGACAGATATATAAGTAGAACCTCCGCATTCCGAATGAACTGAGGGTGTTTTCTGTTCGGATTTTGAAATGTTTGGACTATCCGAATAATTGAACCTTACATATACTTACATATCTCTTGAAGTGCCTTGCACCGTGCCTTGCACCGTGCCTTGCACCGTGCCTTGCACCGTGCCTTGCACCGTGCCTTGCACTGTGCCTTGGCACTGTGCCTTGCACTGTGCCTTGCACTGTGCCTTGCACTGTGCCTTGCACTGTGCCTTGCACTGTGCCTTGCACTGTGCCTTGCACTGTGCCTTGCACTGTGCCTTGCACTGTGCGTTGCACTGTGCCTTGCACTGTGCTTTGCACTGTGCTTTGCACTGTGCTTTGCACTGTGCTTTGCACTGTGCTTTGCACGTCTTGACTGCTTGCACTGTGCTTGCACTGTGCTTGCACTGTGCCTTGCACTGTGCTGCCTTGCACTGTGCCTTGCACTGTGCTCACTATGCCTTGCACTGTGCCTTGCACTGTGCCTTGCACTGTGCCTTGCACTGTGCCTTGCACTGTGCCTTGCACTGTGCCTTGCACTGTGCCTTGCACTGTGCCTTGCACTGTGCCTTGCACTGTGCCTTGCACTGTGCGTTGCACTGTGCGTTGCACTGTGCGTTGACTGTGCTGCTGCACTGTGCGTTGCACTGTGCGTTGCACTGTGCGTTGCACTGTGCGTTGCACTGTGCGTTGCACTGTGCGTTGCACTGTGCGTTGCACTGTGCGTTGCACTGTGCGTTGCACTGTGCGTTGCACTGTGCGTTGCACTGTGCGTTGCACTGTGCGTTTGCGTTCACTGGTGCATGTCCACTGTCTTGCTTTTAAAATCAGTTTAATTTTTAAATAAATGGATCAGTCAAAAGCATACAATTTGTCCCGGTGGTGGCGGTGCCTTCCTTGTTGGAAAACTCTCTCAAGCCGATTCACGTTAAGGAAGAAACATTGCCATCTTCCAGGATTTGACCTGCTCTCGTCTCTCAGAACTAATGCTTTAGGTAGTAAATGCGACAGAAATATGTACTCACTCTCATATTAGTCGTTATGTGAATGTTAAATACGTAAACACCAAGCATTTTGTATAAAAATGTGAGAAGAAAATAAAATAAATATGTTTTGTAAATATCATCGAAGGGTTTGGAAAACTCAGATTATTGGAGCACCAATATAGCAATTCTATGTCACTTTTCAACATTTTTATATTAGTCTGTAGGAAAATGTGAAGTTATTCTGTGCCTCAGAGGTTTTTTGTTATTTAAGTAAACATGAGAGTAAATGAAACTCTGACACAAAACATCATCCCGGAAACGTAGTATTGAAATTAAGTGTACGAATGTCGTTACCTTGTGTATGACATCTCAAACTTCCTTGACATATGTCAGTATTACACGATTCAAACAGATTTTATTGATTATTTCAACTTTGTTTGTACAGACAAAATTTTAAGGATTAAAATTAAATAAATTTGTAGAAATGAATGTCGCAAATAATTGGAAGATAAATATTTATTATCGTCAACCACAAAACGTTTTCAGGTACAGTACTTATTATTTTAGAATAAACTGAATTATCTACATTTTTACATATAACCTTCTGATATCTGTAATTTGATCTATTGAGTTTTAATGCTATTTTTTTGGCTTGAGAATATCTAAATGACAAAAAAGCGTACTTTTACCATATACAGCTACCACAATTTGCGTTTATAAATATTGAATTAAGTTTAATAATGCAGTTTTCGGTGTAATTTTGTGATTTTCCGCAGTGGTTGAGCATGAAAATGCCAGGAATTGCAATACAAATTAGAATGTGAATAAACATTGTGATGTAAAACCCCCATGGGAAATAGATTACATGCGAAATGGGACCACAAATATCTTTCATTAGTCCAACAGGACGTAATATACATATCATTCTTGTCATATTGATTGATCAATGAAGTTTTTAACATTCCGTGTGACATAACATAATATGACAGTTTGCATTGTATAATTTCGGAGCTGGACATTACGAAACACCGAACCTTCAAAAAAGAGAATGAAGAGAATAGCAATGTAACGGTTGTTCTGCAATTCGGTGACTTTTTCAGATAATATCAGGTAGTAGGGAATATTTGCTAGCATTAGAAATACATTGTTTTTAAAAGTTAATTCATTGCTTTTGTGAGAAACTGTAAAAACCAGATTACTTTGCTTGTATATTTGCTCTAGAATTGACAAGAATTAAAAGGTCGATGTTGTTTTCACCTACCAAGCAAAATTTTCCCCGCTATATTTCAGATTACTGTACTATTTTTGTAAAATTAAAATATTTCCCTTTGTTATATCAGCATATATCATGTATTCTTTTGTTAATTAACAAACAAAATTTACAAAAGCTTCAATCTTTCCCAAATGCTCTTTCCGGCTTCTAAAATTTGCTTTATTTTGATTTTAATTTCTGAAGTCATTATATCAGGAGAATATTTAGACATAGTGTAGCGTCATAGACTTGACTCCCTGCTCCAGAGAGACAAGTTACAAGGTATGGGAATGAGGGAGCCAAAAATAGGCTCCCGAACAAAGGCCAACCCTTCAGGGAAAGTCCAAAAGGGGAGAGGGCTTGGAGGTGCCGGGTGCAAATTGCAACGGAAAAAGCAGGCGCCTGAAGACGAGTGCGTGGGGGAAAGATGACGCAGGAAGTCATGTGACTCGAGCATATATAAGGGTGGTGGCAAAAGCCCTGGGTTGGGTAACGTTTCTGGTTTCCTCGCGGCACAACACCGCAAAACTTGTCCGGCCAAGTCTGGCGCGGAAGTGCTGTTGGCACGTGTAAGTGTTCGAGTCTCGAGCACTGTGAAGTAAGCTTGATACTTCGGGGCAGATTGTCTGCCGAGGCACACCAGGTGCCATTTTCGATTGCCGAGTTTGCTAAACGCAGGCGCGGCCGCAAGGCGCGTGTTGGGAGAGGGGGGCTGCTGCAGGTATCTCCGACAAACACCTTAGAGTGAGGTCTGTGAATAGTGTACATAATTTATTGTAAATAAATTGTAAATACCCACTCGTGTCTGTTCCTTTGTGGTGTAGATCCCTACTCACGACGTTACAATAGTTCCCTAAAATTTTTCTAGCATTATTTTTTTTATTTATGTACAATTTTTGCCCTACTTTATGAGCCCTACTTTTAACTTTAATGGATTAAACTAAATAAGAATATTGATATGGAAAGTCATTTATTTCAAAGCAGTTTATTTCCATTGAAATTAAAGACATTATTAGAACTCGTTACAACAGTTATAGATTTGAGTATGATACAATAAGAATCTAATAGTTCTATAATAGCGCATTCTTTCTAGCATTATTTCTAAGTGCTGCCATGTATTGTATACTACAAAAACATGCAACAGTGTTTTCGACTTGCAAATTTTTTTTTCCGAACAGTTTCTCGAACTCGGGTTCAGAGTTAACTCACCGTAAGCCATACCACTTTGCAACGAAACCGCCGTATGGATCGAACTCGGGCCGATACTTAAAATAAATGGTCTCCACCCAAAATTTTTACAAAACGGAATTTTTGTGATTTTCAAAATTACGAAGATTTCTCCAAAATGGGACAAGCACGTATTTTTACTGTCCGTTGTTACATACGATGAAAAATTTGAATATATAAAAATTGGTGCGGTTTTGGGGAAACCTTTTTTTTTGAAATCGCGTAAATTTTGGACACAAATTGCGCGAAATCTATTGTTTTTCCAAAATTGTGTATGGCCGTTTTCAATGAGTTGATGTTTTATAACAGACTTTGTTTCAGTGAAAAATTGCAATCTTCAATTTTGTTGTTTTGAAATATTAACTTTTTTCAATTTTCGAAAAAAAAAACAAACAAAATTTCTCCTAAAAGGAAATTAGTGCCGTATCCTTAACCGTTTCTTTATAATATGTGGTGAAATTTTAAAGAAATTTAGAGCGGTTTTTGAAAAAAAATTCTTTAACTTCAAAATTTCCTACATTTTGCGCAAAATCACAAGAAAACTACTTAGGTTTTCGAAATATTGAACGTGACGTAATTTCAAGATCTATTAAAAAAAGATATCATTAAGGAAAAAATCTCAATTTTGACTTGTAGCTGTAACAAGACGTCCCCCAAAAAAAGAAACTTTTGCATTTCTCGAAAAAATCAGTGTGTTCATGGAACATGACGCCTGTACCATTCTCTTATGTGTTCTTTACTCTATTCAAAGACCTAGTTTTAACAAAAAAATTTGTAGCCATTTTTGAGAAAAATCAAATAATGTTTTTGAAGCTGCGTGTAAAATATCTTCAAAAATTAAAACAACCCTCTGGAACTCTCAAATATTTGAACTCGTTCACACCGGTTGCGGAGTATTAATTTTGGAAAAAATAAGCTGAACGGTTTAGACGATGCGTTTGCCACAGACCGACGCGACGGAAGGACACTTACTTTTTGTCGTCAATCGAATTTTCGGTATCAAGGATCAACAAAACATGGTTTCTGTCACACGTGTTAGAAGTAATTTGCTGTATATGGCAACAGGATTTCTCCACTTTTTCGTTAGTCTTGACGGTGTCCTGACAGTAAGTCCTGACGGTGAATGACAGGATTTTTGGCACTAGCTTGCTAGCTATGACGAATTCAGGCGATGTCTGGAGGAAAATTCTGGCAGCCAACGGATCTGATCGGTAGTGTTCCGTGGTTTCTGCAATCATAGCCGAGCGAAAGACGGAGCAAAGTCCCATCAACCGGTCCACGGACCGGTCGCGGGATTTTTCCTTCCTCTTCCTTGTTCTACTATGACTTCCTTGCTTATGCACACATACACACTCACATGCACTACTCTATCACACATGTCGGAAGACAACTCAGGAGCGTTGCCCTTGTCCCGAAGGGGTCCATACAATGACTAGTAGCTATTGAAACTGGGGGAGTTTCCTGAATAGGGAAAATTCCGTAAGCCGACTGATGTCACTGCAGTCCCTCGGGAGGTCCTAGGTTCGAATCCCGACAGTATAAGGGTTTTCGACACTGGCTCGTTAGCTAGTTCGAATTCTGTCGCTGTCGGGACAAGAAATCTAGCTGCTGATTGCTCTGATCGGTAATTTTCTGTGGTTTCTCCGATCAACACCAGGCGAATGCCGGAGCAGTATCCTACCAAACGGACCGCGCGCGATCTTTCCTACCTCTTCCTTGTCCTGTCCTCTCCTCTTACACACACCTGTAGGTACCAACATGCACTACAATACCACACAAACCGAGAAACCTGTCGGGGGCTTCGAGCTTGTCGCGGCTGGGGCGGTGCCATGCTGTAGGAGATACCTGGTGAAGGCAACTTAGTAAAAGCTGTCGTAGATCGTCACCAGATCCCGCTGTCCAGCGGGGAAGATCACCACCACATACAGCTAAAGAATGTACTACACTTTCTGGAATAATGACCGCTCCCAGAATCAATCAATAAACGAGGAATATAATCCTACATTTTAGTAGTGACTCCGACGGGAAAAGAATGTACTACACTTTCTGGAATAATGACCGCTCCCAGAACAATCAATAAACGAGGAATATAATCCTACATTTTAGTAGTGACTCCGACGGGAAAAGAATGTACTACACTTTCTGGAATAATGACCGCTCCCAGAATTAATCAATAAACGAGGAATATAATTCTACATTTTAGTTGTGACTCCGATCCCTTACGAGGTCTTAGCTCTCTGTACATGACATACGATGCGCTCCTCAGTGGTAGGGTGCGGTGGGCGAAAACCACAGTCGCATTTTCATTTATTGTTTATTTATTTATTTTATTTAATAGGTAATTATTACATACAAATTAGAGAACGTGATGCTAAGTGGCTAGGCCGAAGGTCTTTAAGCCATTACAATACCTACATTCTACCGCGTTCTAACCTTTCGTATTCTGGTATTCACCCCAAATGGTCTTTTCATCGCATTAATGCCGCGGCAATGAGACCATAAGGTACGGCTGAGGAAAAAAACCCTGAGGGGGGGGGGAAACCTGCCGTAGAAGCCGAGTACATGCTAATCTATCCGATTTTTGTTTTTAAACTATTTATTTATTTGGCACGGGCGTCAGGCATTCTCCTTCCAGTGTTTGGCCTCCTCAGCACCTGGAAACAAACACTCTCCCAAAACGTTCACCCACGATTGGTGAAATGAGTGTAACGAAATTTGCGTGGTGAGATGGAAGAGCAGGCCTTACGGCCTGAGTCTCGCCACGTAAAATAAGGCAAATTCAATTCAATTCAATTTTCATTTATGTCAGTACGAGTGTCCAAACGAGCATCTCTTAGTTTCTTAGCTGCGAGTGAAACAAATTCGGCCTTCATCATATGGAATGATCATGTGCAAATAAAGTTAAAGAAAATATGATTTACTTCCATGTACTTGTAAGTGCAGAAATATTTTTTTAAAAATTTCGATTAAAATGGGCAACTTTATTAATTGTATTTTACAATAATTCCTTTTTTATTTTTCACTTTAATTCTAAAATTTTACAAGCAACTTTGTATTCCAACTTAAGCCAGAATAAATACCTTTTTGGATGTAAATTTTGTGAAAATAAGTGCCATTTGTCCGCCTATTTTAGCTCAAATAAATTACTAAACTTGTAATTTGTGTTCATACGTCATTTCTGAGACAGCAAGTTCAAGTTGTAAAAATTGCTAATTTCGTCACATAGAAAGTTGTTATAATTAACGACGGTATTTCGTTCACATGGCGTCATGAAGTGTCTGTAATTCTCCTTTAAGACAAAATAAACGTTTCTTAGTTTTTTGATCTATTTCCTTAAATTGTGGGAATTCTAATGTGGTGGTGTTGACGTACTTATGAGAAGAAATAAAATTTATTTATTCTCTATTTCCTTAGCCATTAATGGCGGAAGACTAATGTATAAATTGTACAAAACTAATGATACGGTTTCCGAAAAAAAGTCTGATGGTTCATTTCACATTCTTGTTCCGCGATTTCAAAAGGAAGCATCACTTTTAAATGTATAATTAAGTTCCTTGAATAATTATAATTATGTTCAATATGTAGATTATGTAAAATGAGATAGTAAAATGGTGTTTGTTGACTTAGATATTGAAAGTTGTGATTGAAGGAGGTTTCAGGTTGCAGATACAGCAATGATATTTATAAAATATTATATTTTCCATCAAATTAAAAAAGTCTATGGATGTATCCTCCGGTAAGCTTATTCTTACTTTTTTAACTTACTTTATTGATTCTACAAAATAATTCTTGGATCGAGAAGATAAGATTTTTGTGTGCCGTTTTCATCTTGAACTTAGGAATGTCTGTACATTATAACACAGACGAGTGAATAACGACTATATTTGTCGTGCATATACTTTTAGTATAGACTTAGACGATCGGTAGTGTCAATCCGACCTACCGGCAATCGAGTGAAAAGTGACCCAACATCCTACGCAACTTGTGCACAGAATACCCCACGCCTTTAGCCCTGATAAAGATCGCAACACGAATGCCGAAACGTCGGCAACTGCGCCTAGGATGCAGCGAGCCACGAACCTGTAACCGGGAGCGGTAGCTCAGGGCATCAATTGATGTCACTGCAGCGCCTCTGACCGGGAGGTCCTAGGTTCGAGTCCTGATAGCGAAAGGATTTTCGACATTAGCTTTTCAGGTAGGTCGAATTCAGTCGCTGCTTGGAGGAGAATTCTAGCGGCCGGCTGCTCTGATCGGTAGTTTTCCGTGGTTTCTCCGATCAACACCAGGCCGGAGGAGTACCCTACCAAACGGGCCACGGACCGCGCGCGATCTGTCCTTCCTCTTCCTTGTCCTATCCTCTCCCCATACACACACACTTACACTAACATGCACTACACTACTGCATATTCCGGGAGACCGGTCGGGAGCTTAGAGCTTGTCCCGGCTGGGGCGGTGCCCCGCTGGTGGGTGAGTTCTGGTTAGGGGTAAACCCCATTAGCCGACGGTAGGTCGGCGCCGGATTTCGCCATCCATCGGAGGGAAGACCACCGCCATCTCCCGAGAAACAAACATGCACTACACTAACGGGATTAATAACCAAAACAGTTGACGCGCCCGGAAACACGAAAAAAAAAACCAAACGAACCTGTGGACTCGGAGCTGGAGCTGTGTGGTCCTCACGTCGCGTGTGTGTGTGTGTTTGTCGCAGGGGGCGCTGATGCTGGGGCGGCGCTGGCGCAGGGCTACGCGCGCCTCATCCCCGAGTGGCAGGTGGGCGGGGCGCGCCTGCGGGGCGTGGCGCTCAGCTACTGGCCCGGCGCGCCGCAGCGCGACTGCTCCCTCTGTGAGTACCTTTGAACCCCTTCGCAGCGAAAAGAAGGCGAACCCCATTTAAAACTAAAGGCAAACAAATTCTGTGTCAATTCAGACATCTCACAATTTGGATGTACACTAATATACGTTTTGAACGTGTATGAACTTGTTTGAATAGCGTTTGTCTAAGTCTTTTTTGGGCTATTTTTAAGCTCTTTATTTCGAACGTATGAAATATAAGTTATTATTTTATGACTTGATTGTTTATAGTAACCACAAACAATTGAAACCGAGGTTATTAAGTACGTCCCACACACTGCGTCTCAACCGCCGCCTCCGCTGCCGCATATTCTCCACTATTGATACGCCCTTGTCCTTCGCGTACGAGAGATGCCTTAAATTTTAGGCGTGACGCTTCCAATGACCTCTAGGGAGCTCATTGGCATATATGTATATAATGTTTCTCAAATAACTGAAAAGAGTGAAAAAATCTGAACATTTAGATGGCTGAAGATAATTTCAGCTGGTATATTCTGTCAGTAAAAACAGAATTAAACATATTAAGAATGTGTACATTGTAAGACTAATATACAGACAAAAGTAAGACATATAATACTCTCTAGAGAGTATAGAGTTTTAAATCTGCACCAAAAAAAACTTCCTGTGCTAGTTTTTAACAGGAATGCATGCGCTAGCGATCGTGATTATTTTGCGAAAAGAGAAGAGGATGAACGATGCAAGAGTAAAAAGCGTGTTTGCATCAAAAACAAAATCTTGCACTCGAAAATTTTTTGTCCTTAGAAGGGTAATTCGAATCGGAAGAGAGACAGTCTTGTTTAAATTTACTGAAATTTCTGTTCAATATCAATTTTTCTAGTAAAATTACTAAAAAGTCTTATATTCTGAATGAAAATATGCATGTGCAACATATCAAAAGTATTCTTATAAAGACTTTTGAGGAATGTTCTATATTACCTCAAATTGCTTCGTTTTTTATGTAAATATATTTATTATGTATATCTGCGCTTGCACTTAAATGGAAAATGGAAAAGGTGTGGAAGTGGAAAATGTGTGTTTATAGTGGAAAAATATATATTATGCCAATCTTTATTTTTTATGGTCGTCTATTATTTTCGATAAGCGCAATAAATTTCTAAATATACAGAAATATTTTGAGATTAATCATGCTATCTCAATAAAGAATCCAATTATTAATTAAATATATTTTTCTATAAAAATGTATGAAAAGAACAATAAAGCGTTATAACGAATGGGATAGCGTGATATGTTGACAAAAAACAATTATGCGTGGAAAATAAGTCAATTAAAGAACGAACTGTGCCGGAAAGTCAGTGGGAAATCAAAGTAAAACATTCTTGTAAAAAGCAACAAGAGATCGATAAAAGTCGGCATAGTGATCGGCCAGATAGAGGTCGTAGAAAATTGCATTGCATTGACAGTCATGCGTCGCAAAATGGAGTTTCAGTTAAAACGTATTTGATAGTGTATTTTTTATAGAAACTATAATTGAGGTGGTTGCGATAAAGAGAGTGCAAATTTGGGGTGTTAATTAGAAAGTCGCTTGGACAAGAAAAATAAAATATTAAAACTATTCGTGTGTGTGATAAAATGGTTTGCGCCTTGTTCAGTGGCTGGGTAAAGAAGTGTTCGTGATATAAATTCGTCGTTCATGCATGCTGTGTAATCTTCAAAAAAGGGAGTGAAACCTTGTAGGAAAGAATGCATTCTAAATCCGTTGAAGACCAGGATTGCTATTCATTTAAATTAATTAAAAGAGAACTAATTTATAAATGATCATTAAATAAATTTGAAATTAAAGTTGCATTGATCTGAGCATGTACGAAATGTGTTTTTTATTTTGATGTTTTATTTTCATTGTGTAGTAAAAGTAATACTCGTAGAAAACATTTCTGTGTTTCAGTGTTAAATATGGGTCGAATTCACGTTGCCCCGATTTACAATAAATAGCGTAAGGCATTGTTGCACTTCAGTAATTAGCATGAATTGCTTTTAGCGTGTTATTATTTTAGTTCTGATTAAAATACCTCCATTAATCCTAAATTCCTCGAATAAAGATTCCATCAGTCGGGAACTCGTAATAAGCTGTGAATTTCCAGGCCCATTCATTTAATCATATAATCAAAATACAATAATATCCTGATATATCGTAGCATTGTGATTACGTAATTAATTGTATCTTTAATTATGACAAAAACAGAGCTGTCCAATATTCATTCAAATTAGGAGAAATAGATATGGGAAAAAGAAGGGATGAAAGGCCATTTTTTTCAATATCAAAAGTAATGAATTACGGACATACAATAATCATTTGATATGAAAATTATATACAAATTAAAGAAACAAACATACCTGATATTTTCTATTGTGTATAAAACACAAAAATACAACATGGAACCATTAAACAGGGTTATTACATAGCATAGAGTTAATGCGTGTTGGTGGCGGCGTCGAATACATGTTGGTGGGGGGGGTTTAGTACGCGTTGTGGCGGCTTTAGTACGCTCGGCGGTGTTGAGTAAGCGTTGGTGTCGTCGTTGATAGGCGTTGGTGGCGGCGTCGAGTACGCGTTAGTGGTGGCGGCGTTTAGTACGCGTTGGTGGCGGCGTTTAGTACGTGTTGGTGGCGGCGTTGAGTACACGCTGATGGCGGCGTTGAGTACACGCTGATGGCGGTGTCGAGTAAGCGTTGGGTGTCGTTGATGGGCATTGGTGGTGGCGTCGAGTACGCGTTGGTGGCGGCGTCGAGTACGCGTTAGTGGCGGCAGCGTTTAGTACGCGTTTGTGGCGGCAGCGTTTGAACGTTGGTGGTGGTGGCGTTTAGTACTCGTTGGTGGCTGTGGCTTTAGTACGCGTTGGTGGCGGCGTTGAGAGCGATTTGGTGGTGGCGAAGCGTGCGCGTTGGATGCTGAGCGTGGCGGGTGGCCGCAGGGCTGGGCGTGGGGCTGTCGGGCGCCAACGTGACGCTGGTGTGCCACTCGGCGGGCGGCGCCCTCGAGTACTACAACGAGCACCTGAGCCTGGAGGAGCAGGAGGCGGCGCTGCAGGGCGCGCTGCTGCCCCCGCTGCAGGCGGCGGCCGCCCCCCTCGCGGGTCCCAGCGGCCTCTTCCTGCGCAGGTACGCCCCCCTCCCCGCGTTTCCTTATTTGTTGAGGTGTATCATGTCAACTGGCGATTATAATTCAAGGGCTCACTAAAACATGAAGCTATCCCACGCTGACCTAGTCCTGAGATAATGGGAGTTTCACCTGAACTTCCCACATATAATTCAATACATCTTAAAACTTTTAAACAGAATACTCTTGCATAGAAGTTCATATTGAATTTAAATAACATATTGCACTAAGAGAATAATATTTGAAGTTTGATATAATGCTATTCACTCAATATGGAATGCTATAACAAAAATGTGGAATTGGTTGTTGTTCTACAGAGCAGTTAAATTTAGCCCCTGTGATTGATAATTGAGTATACAGGGTTAGTCGAGTAACTTTTGAACGGTTCAAGTTATTGCAATGCAGTTTTCACGAAAGTGCATGAAGGAATGAGGCTAATTGACTCGTCTATTTAATTATATTTTATTACTCGTATTTTAAGGGATATTTGAGTTAACTTTGTTGTTTCAAATGGAACCATACATAAATTTTAGTCTATCATGACGAGCGTAAAAAGAGGAATTCAATGATACACATATCGGTATATGTTATATTAGCATTTATTTTAGTATTTGTGGTTTTTGTCTCATGTTTAATGGATATTTTGAGTCTAACTGCCCGCAATGCAAGACCACGCAGCGTTCCACCAGCAAAGGCGCGCTCGGAGAAGGAATGCTAATTATAATTTTTAATAAAGTTTACGTGAATCACCCTGCATATTACTGAAAATGATGGACTGATGAAGAAATTTTGGTTTAAGGGGGCAAGAGAAACGGAAGGCCCTGAGAAATCTTGCTGACATGTCGCTTTGGTCTATGCTTTATCGTTGCACATACTTCTACAATAAAATAGTTTGACATGGTGTCGTTCAACGTCATATTTACAAGATTTTTTCTAGTTTTCCAGTATTTTTTCACAAATGTACTAGTTTAAGTAGAAATTGAAACCTGGAAACTTACTAAAACTGCGAAATTAGCATTTTTCATACATCTATATTAAATTTAACGAACACAGGAACCAATAAACATTTATGAAGCCTTCAAGAAATTTCTGAAAGTCAGATTCTCTCATTAATATATTTTTGACATAAATTATATTTAAAAGTTTGTTCTAACTGGCACGAAAGCGAATTTTAAGTTTTCGTTGTTTATATTTCACCAATAGAACAATACCGGGCAGACTCCAAGAACATAAGTTGAAACTGGCGACCTATTCAGTTAGGTCACAAAAATGGTTGATTTTTGAAGATGCTATTGTTATTGATGACAAAAAACTAAAACCAATGGACGCATTACGTGTCGGTAAGAAAGAATTGGCAGAATTCAAAAGTAAATGAAATGTAGTCTTGTTTTTATTGCAGCACAATTGCTTTAAAGTACTTCAAGATTTTCCTGCTGTTATAAACAGTAAAACTAAAATAAAGTCCAGATCCCATAGTCCCATAATCCCATAGTCCTCGATACAGTCCCATCTCGATCAGGTTTTTCGTCCAGTTTCCCTGATCCATTGAGCAAATGCTGAGATGGACCCTTGTTTTGCTGCTGGACATAAATGTAACTTCATTTTCTGTGCACGTCTTCTAGAATTCAGTGTGAAATACAATATCCAAATTATCGTTTCCATGTTGTTGCGGCAGGAAGTATTATTCCGAAGGACAACATGGATAAGAGCCAACATTTATTGTCTATTTATCCTTGAAAATAGATTTTATTACATGAGAGCTTTTTTTTTTTTTCAATTTTAAGTTGTATATGACTTAGTGTAGGGATCACTGAATTTTGAAAATTTGCACACAATTCACTTTTCCCCTTAGCACGTCATACGCGGTTTTTAACTGCTATTTTGACGTAAAATAAATAAATAAAACAGTACCTTTATCCGATTTTAAGTTTCTTTCACCTCCAGCTCCAACAGGGCTTTGAACTAGGAGATGTGAGAGGCGGGGTGCCGTGTACTGGCGCGGGGCCTGGGAGGCGCCGCCGAACGCGTGTTGCGCGGATGAGACAGGGCGGCGTTCGCGTACACGGCGCGAGGTGAGACGAGCGTCGAAACCTTGTCCAATTAGTGTGGGCGGGCGCTCGCGATGCAGTTCGCGCTACACATTCCCCCTTCCCCCGCCCACTTCGCCCCCTTCCCCCCTGGGAGGCGCCGCCGAACGCGTGTTGCGCGGTGAGACACGGCGTTCGCGTACACGCCGCCCACCATTTCCTAACCACCATCCCCCCTACCCCTCCTCTTCCCTCACTACTCTTCCCCCCACTCTCTTCCCCTCACTCTCTTCCCCTACTCTTCTCTCTCCCTCACTACTCTTCCCCTCACTACTCTTCCCCTCACTACTCTTCCCCTCACTACTCTTCCCCTCACTACTCTTCCCCTCACTACTCTTCCCTCACTACTCTTCCCCCTCACTACTCTTTCCCCCTCACTACTCTTCCCTCTCGCTACTCTTCCCTCTCGCTACTCTTCCCTCTCGCTACTCTTCCCTCTCGCTACTCTTCCCTCTCGCTACTCTTCCCTCTCGCTCTCTTCCCTCTCGCTCTCTTCCCTCTGCTGCTCTTCCCCCCCCTTCCCCCTTCCGCTCTTCCCCCTGTCCACTCTTCCCCCTGTCCACTCTTCCCCTCCGGGGGCAGTGGCTCAGCGCATCAAGAGGTCACTGCAGTGCCTCTGACCAGGTGGTCCTAGGTTCGAGTCCCGATGGCGGTAGGATTTTCGACACTAGCTTCTCAGCTAGGTCGAATACAGTCGCTAGCTGGAGGAGAATTCTAGCGGCCGGATGCTCTGATCGATAGTTTTTTGAGGTTTCTACGATCAACACCAGGCGAATGCCGGAGCAGTACGCTAACAAACTGCCACGTACCACGCGCAACCTTTCCTTCCTCTTTCTAGTTCTATCCTCTCCCCTTACACGCACGCGCGCGCGCACACACACACACACACACACACACACACACACACACACACACACACACACACACACACACACACACACAATATGCACAACAGTACCACGCCGCGAGACCGGTCGGGGACTTGCGCCAGTTGCACATTCTAACTGAGGTTTACTAAAACTACGTTAGTTCGCTCTGTATGTTCCTTGCCTTTGTTTCAACTGTTCTGATAAGTCAATAATGACGCGTATCTCTTAACTCTGTCGCAACACCTTCCGTGTATTGGGCCTTTCTAATATTCATGCGGTATAAGTCAACATTCTAAAAATTCCTTACCTCTTCACTTCTTTTGCCTCATGCCCTTCTTTTTTCTATCTCTCTTTTTTTCTGTTTTCTGATTTCTCATTAATTTTTGTGAATATTCCACTTTCACCATTTTCGGAAAATCTCAACCCTGCAAGCTAGATTTCATTCTTTTCTCTCTCTTCCCCACATGTTCCCTCTTTACTTGACGATTTCGTCTTTTTTCTACTTTATCATATGCCTCTGAATTGTTGTGCTGTCTTACATTCTTATTCTTTATAATATCTGGAAACAATTTAGGCTCCTTTTTTTCTTAATTTCAATATTTTCTATTTTTGTCTTTCCATTTTCGTCTTAAGCGTTAAACTTAATTGTTCTGCACATTTATTTATATATTTATTTACTTAAGATTTACGGTAATTCGGTGTTTTGCTTCTGAATTTTGGATAACAGTAAACTTGGCTACTGATCGATTTCTAGCAGATTTTATGTTCTCGTTTTTTAAATCGACTGCTTCATCTTACTACGTTCTTCATTCCATCATACTCCGTACTTCTTTACCCTTCATTGCGTTTTATTTCTTCTTACGTACCCCACTTCCGTGTTCTCGTCACAATTCCTCTGCTTCCTTCTAAATTCGTCTTGCTCTCCAACTCTCATTCCAAACTTGTTGCGGGTTGAAGCTCCGAAGAGATTTCGATAGCAAACGAACTGAAGTTCGCCGCCCTCACGCCGCTGGTGCGCTGCGCTAAGAGATCCGTGAAAGCTCGCGTCTCAGATTCGGCCCCTAGCGTTTACATCAGCCTCGAACTATCGAAGAACTCGCAGTCGCTATCTCGGGGGACTCTAGTGTGAAACTGTTGACTTTCACGGCCAGCGCGGGTGGATTCTTTGGGTAGGAGAAGATCTTGGCTTCTTCGCGTTCCTGTCCGTTTCAGAGCTGTAGGAATCCTTTCAACTTGATGTAAAATAAAAACACTAGCAATTATCTAGTTGTTCTTGGTTATTACTCGCGGAAAGTTTACGATATTTAATTACTGGAGCAGAGTAGTAGTGCTAAAATTATTGTTTTCTTGTAGTTTACGAAATATATATGTTTAGAATAAAGATGTTTAAACGTAGTAAAACATTTAAGCTTCTCACAAAGTGAAGAGAGCTTCACCATCAAGTTTTAAAATAATGTATAGAACAACTTGCAACGCTACATTTCTGATCTTTTAAATCAATTTTTGAGGAATTGTGTGCCAGTTTTTAGCCTCCCCATCTGCCTTATTATAGTATTTTAAATGAATATCCTGCCTAAATTGCATTTAATAACATACATTTCAATTTTTTGCCTCATTCTGATTTTGCGTTTTGATTTGATCTTATTAATTCGTACCTTTTAATTCACTATATGTTCTTAAATGGCAATGATAATGTAATGTCATAGCCATGTGATCTGTAATGATACTTTTTTATATATTCTTTGCTGTTTGCTTGTGTATTTGGATTATTTTATCATTCTTATTTTTATTGGAATGGCTTCAGTTTACAATTTTAGTTTTTGCCATTTAGTATTGGTAGCTTTGCAAAATTGACTAATCGTCTCGATGGTCTGCTAAAGATGATAATTTCAAATTCATACAAGAAATTAATTTTCAAATGAAGCTTTGAACATTTTAAAAGATCTTTTCTAACTCATCTCAAATTTTCCTTATTACTTTGAGGCGTTAGGTCTCCCTATAAAAGTTGTGCGTAGGCTATGACAAGAAGGGGACAACAACATTTCTGGGCCTCCTTTTCAATTAAATTTTTTTATTTACATTACATGTTTTGCTAATAAATAAACTAAACTATAAGAAGTATCAAATTATAATTTAAACAATACAATTAATAAATACAATCGAGGTCTTGTTGAACAATTTACATGTTCACAGGTTGTTTGGAGAGCATCTTTTCCAAATGTCGTGAATAAATTCACCAAGTTGTCAGCTTCAAAAAGGAGAAAAGTCAGGAATTGATCAATTGTTTATATAAGATTACGATGTAATTTTCAAACGTGTGTGTGTGAGGGGTGGGGGAGAGAAGCAGGACCCCAATTGTTCCTGCCCTGTATGCTTGTCTGTGCTCGCTTTTAATAGTCATCACGGTTTTGCGAACTATTCCTTTAACTTCGCCTTTTCTTGCTCATTAACTTTACTCTGCAAAAAATGTGTCGAAATCGTGAGTAGCAATTTTTCCTTGCTCCCCATTTGGAAATTTTATAGATCAAGTCATGAAGATGATCTTACCGATTTTTTAAAATCTTTTTATTCTTATCTTAAAAATCTATGTTCGAAATAAAGCAAAATTTAAACGAGAAAATAAAGCACAAATTTGAACTAAATTGAAGTAAATAAATTATAAAATAATACGTTAGATAAAATGTAAATGAGAACTATATAAACTAAGTGAATTATAAATGTGAATATCAATAAATAAGTTTAAAATTAATCTTTAGAGGATTGCGATACCATCTTTTAGCAAACTTAATATTGTTTAAATTGAATAATTAGCACACAATTGCATAATTAAGTAAGAAATTATGGAGTAATTTGAAAATGTTTGAAATGAAGTAGTGAAACAAACTTTTTAAATTAAATCATTAGTACTTCAATAATTGAACAATATAATTAAGAAACTTTTAAATTAAAATTGTATTCTAAGCAAACCATTGAGTAAACTGAACAAAACTAAAGTAAATGAGCAAAAAATTAACTAATCCACCAGAGCAGCAAATAGTGGAGCGCCTTCATCAGAGTGTTCGCTGGAGAATCCAGGCGGTCATCAGGGGCGTCGGAATATGCGGTAGAAGTAAGGGGTTTGGGGCGGTACTGGTCCTAAAGGCAGCACTGGCGTCCTTATTAACTATTAGCACACAAAGGGATTGGGCCAGTAAACTAACTTGCACATCAGTGACCATTTAAAATACACTAAAAATAAATGGTTATATATATATATATATATATATATATATATATATATATATATATATAAAACCATTGAAACAAACTGTCTTATTTAATTTTTAAATTTAATATTTCCTCTGCCCTTCTAATATTAATTCAACGTAACCCGTTCCAAATTTATAAAAGAATATGGGCGCCAGGAAAAGATTACGCTAATTCAATTATTAAAACTAATCTTCAACTGCTATTTCCATTAAATTAATATCCGGCTAACTGGGTCGATAGGTCTTATAAAAAAGTCGCTATTGACTGCTAATAGCCCATTATTTGATCTGCCATCTGTACAGAATGGCCGCGGAATCTGAAAAGCAAATATACATTTCTAGCTACTCTTTTGCTGGAATTGGCTAAATGAAAATCATCTTTTCAATTCACAGAAACTTGTAAGTTTATTCAATTTCTTGGTAACAATATGAAACTTTCGGTCATGACCAGTCTCAAACGTTATATTGCAGTACCCGTCTTCGCAAGTTCTTGACCGATGTCGCCGTGTAGAACCGTTTTCAATCTTTCCGGTTTCGATGGCTCCAGATCCAAATACCATCTTCTTTTCTTCCGTTCTGGCACAAGTGTATTCAAGTCACTGATCCTCACCGTCTCATAAGTTGATAAGACTTAATTACTTTTCCTCTTACTAATTCCCAGTTCTTTCTACGCGTATCCTTAAAATATTAAAGTTGAGCAAACTATTATCTGCATCAAATACTCCCAGTCCTGTTGTCGACAAATTCACCTAAGTTCACAATTCTAGCTGCTGCACTCGAAATATTTCCAATTCCTTTCCGCACCTTCCATCAATATTCTAAGTTCGATAATCATACGCTCCAAAATAAATATTCACAATTCCCAAACTCCCAACATCAATTGTCTACACACGATCCGCGCAGCACCACGGCGTAAGTCGGAATGAATCCATATTCCCCTCTTTCAGCCCTTCAAAACTCGGTCCATCTATCTACTGTTACTTTCCTACTGTTACTTCCATGCCTAGCCAATCCCTCAATTACTAACAAATTCAACTAGCCGCGCCTCAGACTGTCATTGCTTTCTCGACCAATCCCCAAACAGTCAACTAGCCGCGCCCCGTGATTCAAAGCATTGAAGTTTGGTGACCTTGACGACAACTCATCTACCGTTGCTCTGCCGCCATATTCACAAATGTCTATCCTTACAATTCTCCCTGTTTACAATAAATGTGACGCAATACAAGGTCCCACATATTGGTATGTCGCAAAAAATAACCTATTCAATATATATTGAGACGAACCGGTAAGCCCGGCTTGTTCGCAGTAAATTTATTTGAAAGGGATAGGTGTTCTTTTTCGTGAATGGGCTCGGGGTTATTAATCAGACACCACTGTTCCGTGAACAAAATATACATGGATTATTTATTATTCTACACAAATCACTATTGATTACAAATATCTGTGGTGGTCTTTATCCTTTTCTTTACCTCACCCAGAATCACTGTTAGTTCTTTCGATCTTACATCGATCGTGGAAATATTTACCGTTTAATACTCCCGCCTCGAGCGTCGGCGGCTTCGGGGACTCTCGGGTTGTCTCGTACTCCTTCGCTGTGCTGCCTATGCCCGCTCCACTGGGGGCCAGCCGATGCGATGCGTTGCGTTTCCGACGCACTTTCTCCAGCGTAATCTTCCCACGGTGCCTCTGCGCCTCCCCGCTGAACTCCTTTCCAGTTCACCCAGATCTACTCGATGTCACCTTCCGCGAGCTGACAAACGCCACTAATTATTCAAGGTACAGTTTGCTAGCACGTGTCTCACCATTTCACCAGGCTACTAGTCTCGTGGCGTACTCCTCTGCACACAAGTTCTCTCGATCAGTACTACCCCGGATAATAGCTGTTACTCTGGCACTACGTCCGAGCCACTAATGATGGTTATATCTAGCACAACTCGTCCGTCAATCACTTTTTGCAGCGCTCATTCGTTCGCGACACTATTCTACCTTGTTCGAACGCGGAGCAGCCCCAGGTACTTCCTTCCTTACAGGCGACCGGCCGTACACTGAAGCCTCGCGGCGTCTTTTCTCACCCCTTCGGCCAACCGACCACACTTCGCCGCCCGTAACTGTTTCTTGTGGCTAGCGGGCGCCCTCTCGCAACCGTTTTGCCGCGTGCTTACTTGTTGTATCACCGTTTCTTTAGGCAGAAACGCGGTGCGTTTCAATATATATATATATATATATATATATATATATATATATATATATATATATATATTGAAAAGGTTATTTTTTTCCTTAATGACATGCCTATACCATATTTATAAAATTTCCTGCAATCTAACCTTTAAAAGGCTCGCTCGTTGCTCATAGCAAACTTTCTAGCTTTTCACCACTAAGGTTCCGGTTCGATTCTCATCGACTCCCGTTGAATCTCATGTGAAATTTGTTCTAATAAAAAGAGTTTGGCTGCTTCACAAGGGCTAGTCCAACCCCTGTGATGTGTCCTAAACCCTACCCCATTTATAATTCCTTCCTATTTCTGGCCGCTGGGTATTGACGCAGGAGCGCGTGGTAGGAGGCGCGTACGCGGAGATTCTACCTGGCTACCTCTTGACAGACGAGGCGAGACAAACATAAAATTGAGAGACGCGTTGCGTCGATAAATGATATAAGATTAAGGACGTAAGTATTTTTTTTAAAAAATCGCATTACGTTGTTTTTGTCTTAACTTCTCAGTAGCCATCTTCGCGGTGGCGTCCGTAACTATTCAGGTTATGTAACTTAACATGACATTTCTGTACTTTTATTATACTAACAAGTAGAATAAAATCAAATGACATGTTATGCAAAGTAATAAAAATACATTGTCATATTTTCTTACATATATATATATTTCAAATCAACTTTGGAAAATAAGTGTGTGCTCTGACTTGTAAGATGTGACTAAAGAATTAATGAACACATAAGAAAGTGTCGCTGAATTGACTGTATATTTAACTGTTTTCAGAAATATAGAATAAAATAGTTTCTAATTTTTTTGGCTTGTAAGAGAAGATACATTTATTCCAGCTCGAAATAAAGCGAACTTGAAACAACTTTGAAGGTAAAATTACATGTTACAGTGACTGTTTTAAACTATTAGCCAGTTCATCTTTCAGTATATGTGCTCTTAAGTAGTGCACGCTTGTTCATTGTATACGCTCGTTCTAGTAATTAGTGAGCTCTCAAGGGGACAACAGTTGAATTCACGGGTTTCTTTCCTATTAAACACAGCTGTGACTTCTACGTTCACAAACTCCTCGTACAATGCGATGTTGTTGCCGGTTTGTCAGTGTCCCGCTAACAAAGAGGTCTGCATAAGCAGCTCAACTATTATTGATACTACAATATTAATATATATTACTTCCATTACCATTAGGGATTAATAAATCGACCTTTCACGAAAATAAGGTTCATAATAACCTGTCAGCTAAAGTACGTAGAAACATTATATTACTATTAGAGGATCTACATAACCGACAATATTACTTAACCGAATTAAAATGTAAACAAACGAAATGGATAAAATAAATGAAATTAAACGAAATAAAATATATGGAGTTCACAAATATGTCTCGGTTGCAGTGAGCAAGCTGCCTGTGTTCGCATAAAGCGGGGGGGGGGGACGATTGGCTTTGCAAGTGCACACCGTCACTTCAAGTGCATGCGGTTGGACGGGCATTTGCAGGTGCTGAAAAGCCACCTGGGCTGCGCGCTTCTGGCTTCATCCACGCCATCTTCTTTGCCCGTTACAGCACCTGCTAGAATAGACGCTAAAACTAGACGTCGTCTCACGAAATGACTGTAATGAAAGGGAACTATCAAGTAAAATCAATTTAGGATATGTCCAAAGGAATAATGTAATAAAAGATAAATTGAAATAAAAATTATGATTAATATAATTTGGCCTTTTTGGGTCAGATTAATCCCCCTTTCCCCAGCCAGCAGTGTTCTCAGGCTTGAGCCCGGTTCGTATATATTATTCACGCTTGGGGTTATGGAAGGCATGAGGCGGGCGAGACGTATTTGCATTACCGTATTTAGCATATATGGCCTGCCTGAACTTTTCTTTCGTCACACAGCTATAGAAACTAAAGCAATTGTATTAGAAAGCTACAGTCCTGACCGGGAATTGAACCTGTTATTGCAATTTGGAAAGCAATGTAGAAAAAAATCACGCTGTCAACGAGACATCCGAGAGGTTAAAATAAATAACAAAGTATCAATATTAGAAAAACAGTTTAGAAACAGATTTTTGGTGTGCATTGTAAAGAGGACTATTAGAAAACTATACAGTTGCAACCAGAAAATAACGAATTAATCATGCTAAACGAAGTTCAACACGATACAACACGAAAACAAGGGAAACAAATGTGTGCGTTATGGTTATTCTATGTGGGACAGCTTGCGTGTGTTGGAGCGTACGTTCAACCACAGTCGACAGCAAAACCAGACTGAATTCCCGTGGAAACGTAGTGGAATTTTTTACTATTAAGTTAGATAGTAAATGGAAAGAATACAAAAGTAACGAAGGAGTCATTATTAAGTAAACCGATGTATTAGAAACAAGTATATTACATTATTGGTCGCTAATGGAGAAATGTAAACGGTAAAATTATAAGAAGAATATAAACTGAAAACGCTGATGGCTCGAGGAAAGAGACCCAGGTATAACGCAACCAGTCTAGGCTTAACGCTACCAGTCTAGGCTTAACGCTACCAGTCTAGGCTTAACGCTACCAGTCTAGGCTTAACGCTACCAGTCTAGGCTAACGCTACCAGTCTAGCTAACGCTCCAGTCTAGGCCTTAACGCTACCAGTCTAGGCTTAACGCTACCAGTCTAGGCTTAACGCTACCAGTCTAGGCTTAACGCTACCAGTCTAGGCTTAACGCTACCAGTCTAGGCTTAACGCTACCAGTCTAGGCTTAACGCTACCAGTCTAGGCTTAACGCTACCAGTCTAGGCTTAACGCTACCAGTTTAGGCTTAACGCTACCAGTCTAGGCTTAACGCTACCAGTTAGGCTTAACGTCCAGTCTAGGCTTAACCTACCAGTCTAGGCTTAACGCTACCATTTCTAGGCTTAACGCTACCAGTCTAGGCTAACGCATACAGTCTAGGCTTAACGCTACCAGTCTAGGCTTAACGCTACCAGTTTAGGCTTAACGCTACCAGTCTAGGCTTAACGCTACTAGTCAGGCTTAACGCTACCAGTCTAGCGGCTTAACGCTAACAGTCTGGGCTTAACGCTACCAGTCTAGGCTTAACGCTACCAGTCTGAGGCTAACGCTACCAGTCTAGGCTTAACGCTACCAGTCTAGGCTTAACGCTACCAGTCTAGGCTTAACGCTACCAGTCTAGGCTTCAACGCTACCAGTCTAGGCTTAACGCTACCAGTCTAGGCTTAACGCTACCAGTCCAGGTTTAACGCAACCCATCCTAGTCTCCCATCCTCATTTCGGATTTCACAAAACGAGCTGCGTGAAAAGGTCGGCGCTTATCTGGTGGCGCGGCCCCGCCGCGCGGCCTGGCCATGCGCTACGGCGCCTGCTTCTGGCTGTGCGTGGCCTTCGGACTGGCCGCCTGCGCCGCCGGCGTCGTGGCGGAGGTGGTGGCGCGCCGCGGCCGCGTCTGCGCCACGGCCTTCCAGCTGGACTCGTTCGAGGAGCAGGCCGGGCGCCTGCGGGGGGACTGCACGCCTTGCAGGCAGGTGGCGCTCCCGCCGGAGCGATTCAATACCAATGAACCCTATTCAGGAATCATTCGGAAAGGGATTGTGTACCATTATAGTACATTATCCAACGATGATGTACTACTCGCGCAAATTTTCTTGAACGATGACCTTGCTTCCCCCTCCCTTGAGCAATAAACAAGTGGAGGCAGAAGCTCGCAGCTAGCACTGATGACAACATTCCAAGCATTAGAACTTCGTTGGCGCGAAACAGAAGCTAGTGAAAGCTAGTTGATTTCATAGTCGAGAAAGTCTGTTCTGCTTTATAACGATTATCTAAAGAAATGGCTGAGGCAGGTCCAGGCCCTTGAAGGGAAGCATCTAAAACTCCTATCTAGTGACCCTGCTGTTGCCTATCCAGAACGATGACCTGTCCGCACACATAGCATGTTTGACTTTGATTTTCCAGAGGTTGGCGTTACTGTAAATACTCTAGTGACGGATTTTGTAACTAATACCCCCACTTCGACCACATTTCTTCAATCCTCGTTCAAGAAAAGTTGCGCGAGTAGTAATGATGGGTATTAATACACGAGTATGATATTGTGTATAAATGTGAAATATACCCTCATTTTTCTTTCAGTTTCTTCAGAATTGTGGCATTCAGATATACGAGAATTTCTGACATATTATGAAAGTAAAATTGTCTTACCACACCTCATGTAATTAACAAACATGGAGTTTCTTTATATCATGTTACCTTTAGAATCCAGAAAATTGACAATGAAAATTCATACACTTAATGATCCTTGCAATTTAAATTTTTTTTGCCCGAACGCTTAATTGTAATTATGTAAATGTAAATATGTAAGTGGTTAGGTGGAAGAACACACCTCTTACGGCCTGTCACTCGCCAGTAACAAAATTATTATTATTATTGTTGTTGTTGATATATTGTGATAGGAGCGAGGTGCGAAGGAGAATAGTTAACTTCACAAGAGTGTATTAATACCCATTTCATCGAGTTTCATAGTGTACTTTTTCTACGACTTTTTTAAGTTAAACTTTTACATTGAATCGTTTAGAGACAGTTGACTTGCACAATTCATCCAAGGTCACCTAGCGGATCGCTACCCTTGCATTCTGCCGGAAGTGGCTGTCGTTACCAGTTCACCTGCCAGCGAGTACTGCGCTAGTCAAATAGGATCAAAATGAAATTACGATCCAATTTATTTTGAATAATATTGCACAAAATAATAATAATAATAATAATAATAATAATAATAATAATAAAAGAAATTAAAACTTACTAGTATAATACAATATCAAATGCAATTTTAATTTACACAATCCAACGAAACATTTACTAGAACGATTCTCAAGTATTAATGAAGTGACAATTCTTCGTTTGTAAATTTTTCTGTGATTGGTCAAGAATCTGTATCATAATGAAATCTGTATCGTAATGAATATCATTACGCAACAGTTTTCAGCCTTCAAATGGCAGCATTATACAATGGGAATAGAGAAAACCATATTCAATGATCTCCCCGTTCACATTTCCCTACACTTGGGCGGCGGTCGCAGTGCAGTCGATTATGGTCAAAATTTTGGTCGGCCGACGTCGCACGTTTTCATACGTTGTGCTGGACAAATTCGCTTCAACACGTGCTGGTAAACGGAAATGAACCTAATGAACCGGAATGCTCTCTCCCTGGAACGTCCGGAAACAACAGTTGTTCCACGAAGGTCTGTTTTGTTTAGTTTCATATATTCCATTTACCCGAAATCATCTGCAGAATGAAGACAGTCTACAATACATCTAGATGGTCTGGAAAACATGTGTTGTGGAATCGTGGGAATATTTTGACGATTTTAGGTGCAATTTGTAGGCGTTTTTTTAATCGACTAAGACGTCAGATTTTGCTGGCAGACGTCCTAAGTCAACGACCAATATTTAGGCTGCACTGTGTCCGTACCCTTTGAGTGGCTAAACCAAGGAGAAGCAAAGTAATTTCTTTTATAATTTTTATTCAATTTATTCGAAATAACTACATTCATCGCTTCACATTCAAAGATATCTTCGTATTATGAATTTATTTTTTAATTCAAGCGAAGAATTGCATATTTTTTGTACTACTTGAAAAAAATTTACAGTGAGATTTGACATTGTGATTACAGTGAGATTTGACGTTTCAAACGGAAATTCGTTTTCCATTCGTCTCGTCAAGCAACGCAGACTGATTTGCTCACTACGCGTATACTTACTATAATGTGATGTGAACACCACTTCATCTTAGACTGTTCATGTACTTTTATATCTTTAATATTCTCCAAATACATTTACCATATACATACATGTGTTCGTAATGTTATTGAATACATTGTAAATCAGTTTTACTCTCAATTTAAGTAATAGTAAATACATCATATAACTTAAAGCAATAAGTTCAGACAAAGGCTGTGACTTTTTAAATAGAGTAGAACATTTTCATTTAACATATTCAAAGAAAAAAATTATTAGTGTCAAAATGACCCAATGTATCTGTAATGTAAAAATGCTTTATTTTTTAAACCATCAGTTTTTTCATTTACTCCCATATATTCAATAAATTGATTTTAAATATTTCCCTTACATATAAGTCTTAGTTTACGGATAATCGGGTACTCTAAATCGTCTTTTGTCTTTATTTTAGCCCTGCATGTGGTCCTGCAATTGCAAAATCCTCGTGCACTCCTTCCAATCTGTTTTTATTGGGACTGCAACACACCCGTGAATAAAATACGTCTACACCCTTGAAGATGGAATTCGTTGAAGTCAAAGTGTCGCAGTAAAAAATATCAAAGTATTTCTTATTTATTTTCAAGTATTATTGTAAAGCTGAAAAATTACATTCAGTTGTTTGCAGAAATGTTGTAGACCGTGCCAAGGAAAGGATTTCAATGTTCTAAAACAGTGCGGAAGAAGTATTGGTCTTTATAAAATATAGAATAATGTATTATGTTATGTTTAATGTTCATTCATTTTATTCTGATTAAATTCACTATCCTTAAAATATTCTCAGTCAATATCCTTAAAATATTATTCACATTTCTTTTTTCCTATTTTCATTTTTATCATATTTTTATATTTTATAAGTGCCTCATTATTATGACATTCCGTAATTTTCTTCCATCCATTGGTTCAAATTTCAGAGAGAATAAAATTAATTAACGAATTTAATTACTTTTAATAGAGTGTGTAATAACACTATTGGCAATATTCTACGTTAGAAACGTCACAAAAGAATTTTATGGTGTACAGAAGGGTTCCTGACTGGCACTATGCCCGTACGACACCCCTATTTTCCAACACCAGCCTCTGTTGGGTGAGATTTCACGTCACAGCTTGTAAATAAACCTAGTTACAAATTCCTGTACATCGCATAAGAATGTATTTGCTTCATTCAAGTATGCATTTTTTCTTTAAAAAGGAATTCGTACCAGGATCCAGTATTTCTTAATTATTTACAATAAATTAAAGTGTCTATTTTTAAAGAACTTCTTTGGATTCAAAACCAGATAATGAAAGTTATGAATGCAAACCGCGAGACATTGTTGATGCTAAAATTGGAAAAAATTAAATTCTAATATTCTCACTTTTATTTTCTATTAAGATTAAGATTGTTGTTTTATCGGTTCATCCTTTATTAATGATGTTGAGCTAGATGGAATGCTGGATGAAGCACGGGACCGTATATTATCAGTCTTCAATATATACCACGAATTAATGTATCTTATTATTCATTCATTATTGTGCCTCAACTTTTTTCTGGTAGTCAGTCGTATACTGACGTTTTCAGGTGTTCAGGAGGTATTTATTATTCATTATTGCACTGGCTGCAGGAATCAGCACATGTCCTAACAAGCTCTCAACGTAGATTCTACATATAGTGTACTAATTTTTAAACATGTATTTAAAAAACATTAGGACTTCTAGTTAGCTTTTTCTTGATAAAATGCATACATGATGCACGAAACGTCAAAGGCACAACAATAAATAAACACGATACATTAATTCCTTGTATCTATTGCCCATTGTATCCTTCTATCTATATACTCCCGCGCCCCTTTCCCAACCAGCTTCCCACCAACCACACTCCTTTCCTCTATCACCTCTCCACCCTGTGACGCCCAAGTCCTCTACGCCAACTCAACTCCCCCACACATCGATCAGGGTGCCCCTGATGTCCCTTCAGTCCTCAACCCGGCACTTCTCATCGGCCTCTCTGACACCTCCGTTCCCGCGGCGCCTCAGCAGCCGCCGCCGCCGCCACCGCCGCCGTCGTCGCACAGTGGTTGATTTCCTTCATTTAGCACCTCTGACCGGGAGGTCCTAGGTTCGAGTCCTGACGGCGGCAGGATTTTTGACACTAGCTTTTCAACTAGCTCGAATTCATCCGCTCTCTGGAGGAGAATTCTAGCGGCCGGCTGCTCTGATCGGTAGTTTTCCGTGGCTTCTCCGATCAACACCAGGCGAATGCCGGAGCAGTATCCAACAAACGGGCCACGCACCGCGCGCGATATTTTCCTTCCTCTTCCTTGTCCTATCCTCTCCCCCTACATACACACTTACACCAACATGCACTACACTACCATACATTCCGGGAGACAGGTCGGCAGCTTAGAGCTTGTCCTGGCTGGGGCGGTGCCCCGCTGGTGGGAGAGTTCTGGTTAGGGGGAATCCCCACTAGCGGACGGTAGGTCGGCGTCGGATCTCACCATCCAGCGGAGGAAGATCACCGCCATCTCCCTAGAAAAAACATGCACTACACTAACGGGACTAATTGCCAGAGTAGTTGACGCGCCCGGAAACATGAAAAATCAGTCAGTCAATCTTAATTTAGCAGTATTAAAATATTTTCAAGAGAACGGTAGAGCCGACGTTGTTGAAACGGTCAGAATTATTCCTTGTGCTGTTTGATATTATATTATATTGTAGTGAAAGACTTTAAAAATAATTTCATTTTCATAGAGGCCTGCGAAGGCTTACCAGGATATCAATGTGGGAACTGCTTAAAAGATTGTGCAGGCAATTGCCTACTAAATGTCCATGAGACACTAAATCAGAATATAATATAGTGATTTGTACTCATACTTAATTGGGCAATTAAAACATTTAAAAAAATGAAGAACTTACAGTATTTGTCATTAGTCGCTCTCTGAACCTGCTATTTCGCCTTCAGATGGAACACCAGCTCCAGGAACATGTAACAACCCCAAAACTTTCGCTCGGTAACTGTTCAGTTCTCTTGTTTGGTAGTGGCCGGATACTTGCTATAACTGGACCGGAAGAAATCAATATAAAATGAAGCAGATCTTCATTGCCACTTATCCTTGATGATTTTCGAGAACTTCTTTCTCGGCGTGACTTTAACTCTTTGTGTCGGGCTTCCTGCGCGTCTCTGGACAGTTGTCCAATCATTTCGTTAAAGCCATCAGCGCCATGAAATAGTATTTTGTGCACTGTTACGCATGAAATACCATCCATATAAGCTGAAAAAATATTCTGCTGTTTCAGTTGCGTATTTTCTGAATGCTTCTGAATTCGCATCATACCCCCTTCTCAATGCTTGTAAAAAAACGGAGAATCGGCGAATGTGGGATTACTTTATGAGAAACTATCTTAATGGGAAACATACTCATTAGCATTTCTCTATTCCTTAAATCTGTTGCACGAAAGACTTCACCCTCAGCCAAGAGCTCGAATAGCTTCCGTCGAGTTTTCGACGGAATCGAATTTTTTCGTAATGGATCAAATTCGAGCAGAAATGTTTTTCACCATTTTGTTGTGCACAAGGGTTAGGGAATATATTCATGCAAAAAACATTCTTGGCAATTGCTGGCAACTCAAAATAACTCTGTTTAAATTTCCGATCTCTTAAGAAACCAGTTTCAAAAACATGGTGATACTTTTGCAAAAAACATAGAACCAAGAAAGTAAAATTTTTCCAGATTCTCGCTCATATTCAACATTCAAAATTTCCTTACGAACGCGACGTCAGTAGGTTCCTTACCAAGAGCGTCAAAGCAGGACTGAAGCACGGCTGCGCTCGCGGCTCGGAAGCGCTCAACAAACAGGCCCACCATTCCTTAGAAATTAATGTTGCCCCTTTAGTGATTATTACAGTTCAGACAAGGCTATAAGGAACCTGTTCACGATGACTTTCATTCATTTTGAGCATATGCATTTCTAAATTAGATACCGATAGATTCTGGAAATCAACCACTGTGCGTCGTCCCCGTCGCCCTGCCTCCACCGCCAACGGCGCTAATGAACAAGTTGTGTCGCGGCAGGTGGAAAGCGCCCGGGGGCGCCCCACAGCCCGCAGCTTTGCAGACTCCGTCCTCTCCGCTGCCTCGCTCCGCTCTTTGGTCCCCCTACTCCACTCTTTGCTCTCCCCACTCCACTCTTTGCTCTCCCCACTCCACTCTTTGCTCTCCCCACTCCACTCTTTGCTCTCCCCACTCCACTCTTTGCTCTACCCAATCCGCTCTCGTTGCTCTCCCCACTCCGCTCTCTTTGCCCTCCCACTCCGCTCTCATTGCTCCTCCCAACTCCGCTCTCATTCCTCCTCCGAACTCCGCTCTCATTCCTCCTCCGAACTCCGCTCTCATTGCTCCTCCCAACTCCGCTCTCATTGCTCCTCCCAACTCCGCTCTCATTGCTCCTCCCAACTCCGCTCTCATTGCTCCTCCCCAACTCCGCTCTCATTGCTCCTCACAACTCCGCTCTCATTGCTCCTCCCACTCCGCTCTCATTACTCCTCCCACTCCGCTCTCTTTGCTCCTTCCACTCCGCTCTCTTTGCTCCTCCCCGCTCTCTTTGCTCCTCCACTCCGCTCTCTTTGCTCCTCCCACTCCGCTCTCTTTGCTCCTCCCACTCCGCTCTCTTTGCTCCTCCCACTCCGCTCTCTTTGCTCCTCCCACTCCGCTCTCTTTGCTCCTCCAACTCCGCTCTCTTGCTCCTCCCACTCCGCTCTCTTTACTCCTCCAACTCCGCTCTTTTCACTCCTCCAACTCCGCTCTTTTCACTCCTCCAACTTCGACTCTTTGTTCTCCTCCAACTCCGCTCTTTTCGCTCCTCCATAGTATCTGTTGTCCTCTTTCTAGTTTACTCTTGTTGTTATAGCCATTGTTGCATCCATCCTCCCGAATGCGCGAGTTGATTGATTGATTACTGATTCCGAGGTCGTCAACTGATATGGTCATTAGTTCTATAAAAGTGGTGCATGTTTTTTTTATTGCGGAAGTTGGTGGTGATTATCCGAACTTCAATTCTCGACGAAGTTGTTAGATAACTTCAATTGTCTGCCAGTTTTTGTAACATGTTCCACCATATTTGAGTTGGAGTATCATTGAGGACAAAAAGCTCTCTACCACAGTGTCATCAAAATATTCGTATATTTTGAAAGGTTAATATGGAATCATAATCTTTACTCTTCACTTTAGCTCTTATTTGCCGCTAAAGAAGTGAAAACCAAGATTGTACACTCCTAAAAATATTTCTGGTTAACATTAGTCAACTGGCTGTACATAATTTTCATTAACGTAGTTAAAGACTCTTGGACAAATTATCAATTCAGTACAAATCATCATAGCCTAGTCCATAGTGATTGCAATTAATTCATAAAAAGAGATTAATTTCAAGTAGTATTGAGCGAATTGGAATAAAAGACTATAATAATCGTTGAATAACGAGCTGAACCATCGCCTATTTTTGTCAACTCATGTCTTTATTTTGCCTAATCCTGTCCACCACCATTTCCTCCGCTCCTATCACCCTCACAACCTCCATAGCCCTCATTGACGCCACCACCGCCACTATCGCCGCCACTATCGCCGCCACCATCATCGCCGCCGCCACCATCATCGCCGCTGCCACCACCATCATCGCCGCCGCCACCATCATCGCCGCCGCCACCACATCGCCGCCACCAACACACCACCCCAACAAACCTATGACCTCACCATACCCACTGCCACTACTGCCTATACTGCCCCCTTGACCCCAAAGCCTACACCACGCTCACCACTCCCACACTCTATTCACCTCCATCGTCCCCATCGCCCCAATCACCCCCGCCGTGCTCTTTGTTCCTATCGTTCCCATCGCCTACGCTCCCTACATCGCCTCTACCGCCATTCGCCGCCACCGCCGCCGCAACCGCGGAGCCATCCCTGCCGCGCCACGCCGGCTGCTCTCTAATTCCGCGGCGGCCGCTGGCCGGCGCGGCGCCAACCTGCCCGGCGGCGCTCAAAGCCAAGCACTAACACGGAGCGGAGTGCGCCCAATTGATATTTGAATGCCCCCTGCCCGCGGCGACAGGTCAACTCGGCCGCGTTTCATTTCCATCGCTTCACTCCGGCAGGGCGGCCAGCCGCCCGCCCTCCGTGTGACCTCTTCTCTCCGGCCACTCCTCTCTCCCCTTCCTCTTTTCTCTCCTCTCGCCTTCTCTCTCCTCCTCTAGCCTTCCTGGCCGATATTCGCATGCTCCACCACCAACTTCGCCTTGTATATCTCGCTTGTTTTCATCCTTTTCATACCCAGTGGTTGGCCACATTCCGCTCTGGAGCCTTGCTTGTTCGTCATGTCCCGATCCATTCAGCCTTACCTTGCCTAACATCCACTTCTTCCCACATCACCCTACCACCTCGTCTCCCTCCCTTTGCCCTCCGCTCTCCTGCTCCTCTCCCTTCCTGTCCTCTCCTTCCATGCTCCTCTCCTTCTTGCTCCTCTCCCTTCTTGTCCTCTCCTTCGCTCCTCTCCCTTGCTCTCCTCTCCCTTCCTTGCCTCCTCCCTTGCTTCCTTCCTGCTTGCTCCTTCCTTGCTCCTCTCCCTTGCTTGCTCCTCTCCCTTGCTTGCTCCTCTCCCTTGCTTGCCTCCTTCTCCCTTTCCTTGCTCTCCCTTTCCTTGCGCCTCTCCCTTTCCTTGCGCCTCTCCCTTTCCTTGCGCCTCTCCCTTTCCTTGCGCCTCTCCCTTTCCTTGCGCCTCTCCCTTTCCTTGCGCCTCTCCCTTTCCTTGCGCCTCTCCCTTTCCTTGCGCCTCTCCCTTTCCTTGCTCCTCTCCCTTTCCTTGCTCCTCTCCCCTTCCTTGCTCCTCTCCTTTCCTTGCTCCTCTCCCTTTCCTTGCTCCTCTTCCTTTCCTTGTTCCTCTTCCTTTCCTTGCTCCTCTCCCTTTCCTTGCTCCTCTCCCTTTCCTTGCTCCTCTCCCTTTCCTTGCTCCTCCTCCCTTTCCTTGCTCCTCTTCCCTTTCCTTGCTCCTCTCCCTTTCCTTGTCTCCTCTCCATTTCCTTGCTCCTCCTCCTTTCCCTTGCTCCTCTCCCTTTCCTTGCTCCTCTCCCTTTCCTTGCTCCTCTCCCTTTCCTTGCTCCTCTTCCTTTCCTTGTTCCTCTTCCTTTCCTTGCTCCTCTCCCTTGCTCCTCTCCCTTCCTTGCTCCTCTATCTTCATAACTCCTCTCCCTTTCCTTCTCCTCTACCTTCTAACTCCTCTCCCTTTCCTTCTCCTCTTCCTTCCCTGCTGCCCTCCCTTCCCTGCTCCCCTCCCTTCTCTGCTCCCCTCCCTTCCCTGCTCCCCTCCCTTCCTCGCTCCCCTCCCTTCCCTGCTCCCCTCCTTCCCCTGCTCCTCCCCCTTCCCTGCTCCCCTCCCTTCCCTGCTCATCTCCCTGCCCTGCCCCCTCCCTTCCCTGCTTCCCTCCCTTCCCTGCTCCCCTCCCTTCCCTGCTCCCCTCCCTTCCCTGCTCCCCTCCCTTTCCTTGCTCCTCGCCCTTCCCTTAAACCTCTTCCTTTCCTTGCACCTCTTCCTTCCCTGTTCCTCTCCTTGCTCCTCGCATTCCATCCCTTGGCCCTCTTCCCTTTCCCTTCTTCGTCTGGCCCACATCCTCTTTGCTCCACTTCTCCTTGTCTCTTTCCTCCACGGTCTGCCTGTCTCTGTTTGCAGCCATTTCGACTGCATCAGCTCTGATCAGACCCGACACGCCGTATTGCGATTTGGTGTGTCCTGATTTGTCTTGATCTGATCTGAGCCAAACCGACTTGCCCCGATATTCTCTTCAGTGTAACGCACATCCCGTTATGTTCGCCGATCACCACCCGTTGTTCTTGTTTTAGGGTCCTTTCAGTCCAGTCTCATCCCGCACTCGTTTGCTCATTCTACGCGCCTCAACGTTCGCTCTCATTACGGAACTACAACCTCCAGCTCATTTCCACAATCAGTGATTGTCACATGCAATATCATAGCAACTCTCTTGATATTTAATGTGATTATTTCACGAATGAAGACATTACATGAATCGAATGGATAATTAAAATCACAGGAATTATGAAAAAGAGAGTTATCACTGAAAATTGTTAGCGAAATCTGCGAAAGTTTCATTCAGTTCCATGTCATCTCTGCCTCCTGCAATAATTTATAATCAAGTAAAATATTAATAACAGGTTAATGCAGAAAATATTTTAAATATGTTTCGATTTTGTGGTAATAAAGCTTCAAAAAATAATTACTACAAAGCTACTTTCAAGAACATTTATTAAAAACACAATTATTATAGTTCTAGGAAGTTGAGTTTTTCATGTCTTGGTATTCCGTGGAGGTATTTGAAATGAAAGATTTAAAAGGTGAATTGGCAACGGGATTCGTCAGTTTCGAATCGATTGAACACACGTGTGTCCTCATTTTAAGTATTTTCCAGAATACTTTTGGTTGTAATATTCCACATAGTTTAGTTCTTTGTACTCTTCATCTAATCTTCGAGAAATAATTGTCTAAAATATGTGTAATTTCTTCATTTATAGTTTATGAAGTCCGTTCGTATTTTCTTTCTTCACAAAATTCTTGAAATTGTTTCCACACACTATCTCTGTTTATTTTGCTGTTATCGGCCCTGAATCTTTAATAATTGATTATATTTCAAAGTTTAAAACATTAACAAATTGTCACCTTTTAATATTAAATATTGATATAATATATTAATATATAATATTAATTTTATATACAATCCATTATGAACCTAAAATAATAGCTATCTTTATATTAAAACGGTAAACAAAGTTATTACAGGCGGAGTGCCAAAGGTAAACGAAGTGATAATCATTTGGCGATAAATATCTGCGATTGTTTTAATTTCAATATATTCTTGCTTAGCATTTGCTACTCACGACACGGACAGACGTGAGTGAAATAGTCGTTATACGCCTCTTGCTTCAGTTCGATACACCGCGTTCAGGTGTCGAGTGCATTTCCAGTGCGCTTGGTTTTTACGAAATTAGGCGTAAGGCGAATTTCGATTTCGTTAAAATCCTCCTGAAATATTTTTTTCTGTATCTGCCTGAAAATTAGTTAGAAAATGTTTATATTTATTAAATTACGGTAATTATTTGGTGAGATTATGGCTATTTCATTTGGAATGGCTTTACATTCGGCAAAATTTAAGACCCGAAAGAATTGTTTGCCTTCTTTAATGATTGAAAGAGAAGTATTTTATATTTTCTTTTTATTAGCATTTTGATTTTACAACTTATTTTCTCTTGATTTGTGACTTTTTCAACTAATTTACTCACACTTTTATGAGTATTACCAAACGTGTATCGTATTTCTTCTCAAATAATATACTAACGCTTTCTAAAAAGTAGAGAATGGTTACTGGTCAGACTAAAATAATTACAGAGAAATCTGGTTTTACAAAATAGTCTACAAAAATTCTGAAAACTTGTAACAGTATCTTTATTCATACTATTTTGCAGTATATGTCTTACATTTCTGTCATTTTTTAGCTCTACGTATGAAAACTAATTTGCTTTTCGGAAAAATATTCAAGATCAATGTCATGATTTGTTATCGGAATTTACGGTATGTATAAATACATACCGTACAATATGTATAAATACATACCGTACAATGCCGCAGCATTTTCTACGATAAACTGCGTTTTTCATCATGTATCACATATTTCATCATTAATCAATCGACCTACTCTTTCTTCATACATCTTACTATTGACCATACTCTCAAGTTACTCTTTCATCAGACTGTACCTTCTAATGCATGACAAAATAAGACCTTTTACTAAGAGCGACGAAAAGTCCCCTCTTGGTTTTACTTAATTTTAGTAATTTTCGTTCTCGAATATGTAGTGCATTGAACCTTTGATGATGGAGATGACAGTATATGTTTTGAAAAATGTTTATTTTCCTTTAGTGATACGTAGGGGGCGGTTTTAGTGAAGGTCATTTGTGTCTTTCTACTTTAGAAGAATGTCATTTAGTATATAATTTTATGTTTTGACAAAAGGTAATTCACTTTTTTACGTACGTTTTTAATTTTTCGAAGATTTCGACTACTAAGTTATTTTTTTACTTTTTTGTCATTATTAAAGAATTTTCCTCTGATTGCATTGATTTTAATATCATTTTAATGGTACTTTCTTCAAATAATATAGACGAGATGCAACAAATGTTCTCCACTAAATTCACGTATTGCCTATTCAATTTCGCTCAGAAATTGTAATGTCAGCTGTCAATTTCAGCTATCATCTGTCAGCAATGTTATCTAAAGTTCCTATGACGCCTATCAGCACCATTGCTTGTTCGGCCAATTTCGTGGAAATTAGAAAGAGACTCTCTGGTAAAGAAAAGTTCAAACAAAAGCAAGCAAGCTGAGTGCACTTGAACGAATAAATGAAGCCTCGATTATATCAGTAACGTATCCAGATTGAGTTGTTCAATCGAACCGGTTTTGATTACATTTTATGCGGCATTTTAAAAACACTTTAGGAGCATTTTATTGAGAAATTTTGTGACGGTTTAGGTCATCAAAATCCTCCCCTTGGTAATAAAGATTTATTTAAAAAGCATCCCAATTCAACTGAAAACGAATGAAACCAATATTTTCAACAAAAAAGCACTCTGATCTCATATTAATTCGCATTATTCGCAAGTAATTCGGTTTTTCTAAAAATATTATCTGCCCATTCACAGTAATTTCCGCATTTTAAGTGCACAAAGTAGTAACTGAATATTACTCCAACTATTAGATAACAGACATGAGTAATAAGTTAATTTATTGAACTGTTTGCATAAGAAATTGAGCAAAGAAAACAAATAGTTTCATCGAAATGATAAGTTGCAGTACATTGCTAATGAGAAAAATTATTGTTAAAAAAAAAGTATGACATTATGTTTTTTTAAAAAAATCATTGCGTAAATTACATTAGTTCACCAGTATTTTGTTATTATTCACAATAAGAACTTCGTCTATGGTAAATAAAAGAAAATCATACAGTGAATGTATGGTCGTTTATCTCACTGTATTATAACGAATGGTCTATGTTAACAAAATCAATACGCGCCGCTAATGTAATTTACAATCACTTTTACGTTTCAAATATTTGCCAACATGTGGAGTGATAAACATAGCGTGTTGATTGCATGTCAATAAAGCACACATTTCCACAAAATCCTCTATAGGATAACTGAATATTTCGACTAGATCATTAATGAAGCCAGTCATGAACCCAGAAGTTACAATAGAGGTCAGCATGTTTGTTATGGATAACGATATTTTGCCCGAATGTAATTTGACAAATCCCAAAATATATATCGAAAGTTTGCATCACCTAACGAAAAAATGTTTCAATATTGTCCGTTAAGGTGAGAGGTTTTGTTATTTATTTTAACAATATATTGTTTATTGTTTTAATTTGTTACTTATTAACAATAAATAAATTCTGTGACTGTTTTACCCTAAAGATTTATGATACACTTTCCCCATTTTAAAAATATTAATTTTTAATTACCTTTAAAAAATGCAACTTATTGCATTTTTAGTAGACCTTAGGCTACTAAGAAATTTTACGATTTGAAAATATTTAAGCTTAATTTTATAATGACAGTTTGTGTGTGATACAATAGATGGATCTTGCTTACGATGTGTGCCTCTAAGACTTTCCCCAGTTACCGTAATTTCACTCTTTACATTTTTCGCGTTTTGTTTGCGATCAGTGCACGTACATATCCAACTTTTGGAGAATTTTTTTCCAATTCGCTCACTGTGATAGTGATACCTTAAGTATTAACTCATATCATTCTCTAATCATTTCATTCATTATAAATAATATTGATATCTTCTATCCCGGATTGATTGTATCAAATTAAGTTGTGAATATACTTTGATACAGGGATAACACGTTCACTACATTAACCGGGCTAATGACCATAGCACTTTAGGTGCCCGGACATAAATCAATCAACATATCACCATCAGAAAGATCATATATCAAACCACTAGTACTGATTGATAGGAATGACAGAAAGTACTTGTTCTATCTAGTCGATATTTCTAATCCAAGTTTAACGAAATATGCAGACGTTGAGAAGTAACTACCTCAAGACGATCTCCCGTTAAAATTTCATATAGAATATACATACTCTATGGCCATCCAGAGATATTCTTTGTCGATATCGGAGGGGGAGGTAGGGAGAGAGGGAGGGGAGGGGGAGAGGGAGAGGGGAAGAGAGGGGTGTGTGTGTAGAAGAAGAGAGAGGAACGTAAATCGAGCAGTCCGCGGCACGTTTTTAGTGTACTTCTCCAGCAATTGTCTGGTGCTGATAGGAGAAAACACAGTAACCTACTTATCAGAGCAACTGGACGTTCGAATTCTTCTTCTGACAGCAACAATATCGATTTGACTCTATCCGCTTTCGAGGGAGTCGAACTCGAGGATCTCCAGGTCACGGTCGCTCCAGAGTCAGCGGCAATGCTGGTTCCGAGCGAAACTCAGACTCTGACCGGCATGGTCTAGGGTTTGAGTCCAGATAGTGATGGATATCGGCACTACGAATTCAGCTAAGTCGATTTCAGTCACTGATTGGAGGAGAATTATACCGACCGGCTGTTCTGGTCCATATTTTTCCGTTTTTTTAGCGGATGAATTCAAGGCGAACCAGCAGTACCCTAACTGATTGGAGGAGAATTATACCGACCGGCTGCTCTGGTCCATATTTTTCCGTTTTCTTGGCGGATAAATTCAAGGCGAACCAGCAGTACCCTAACTGATTGGAGGAGAATTATACCGACCGGCTGCTCTGGTCCATAGTTTTCCGTTTTTTAGCGGATAAATACAAGGGGAACCAGTAGTATCCCAATTTAGTAAATAAATCAGACGCGATGATTCCTTCCTATTCCTTGTTTATCCTCTCCACTTACATATTTTCCTGGAAAATTACATGCACTTCACTATCATACGTATGAGGAAACTAGTCTGGAGCTTACAGCTTATACCAGTTGGGGCAGTGTCCCATTAATGGACGATACCAGGATGAGGATATTTCCAACAAGCTGACAAGTAGTTCAATACCGAATCTCAACATCCAGTGGGGGAGGAACACTCCTCCCGAGATATAACGTTCATGACACTAACAGAACTCATGATGATAGCAGGTGATGTGTCCGAAAACATCAGTCAACCAGTCAAAGAAATGACTGCTATGGGCTTCTGCCTTCGCGGTTCGAACGGCGGTCGTGCGGAAGCACGAGAGCAGTGAGATGTCGGCTTTAAAAAGAGTTGGCGCTGCTCATTACGGCGTAAATAATTCCTGTTTTGTGTACACAGCGCGCGCCGCGTGCTGCTGTGTCCCGGAATTGAATGGAGGGAGGGACGCGAAGGAATGGTAGATGAGGGAAGCGAAAATGGCCGACACAAAACCGCTTTGAAGGTGAAAATGATGGAGAAGAAACTGCCTTATTTGGTACGCGCGGCAAACGGAACACCGAAAGCGGTGGCTTAGTGAATCGACTGATGTCACTGCAGTGCTTTTGACCAGGAGGTCCTAGGTTCGAGTTTCGACGCCGGAAGGATTTTCGACACTAGCTATTCAGGTAGGTCGAGAATTCTAGCGGCCGGTTGATCTGATCCGTAGTTTTCCGTGATTTTTCCGATCAACATCAGGCGCATGCCGGAGCAGTACCCTACCAAACGGGCCACAGACCGCGCGCGATCTGTCCTTTCTCTTCCTTGTTCTATCCTCTCCCCTCACACACACACACTAACATGCACTACACAACCACACATGACGGGAGACCGGTCGGACACTTTGAACTTGTCCCAGCTGGTGTAGTGCCCCGCTGATGGTAGATACCTGTTCAGGGAAAACCCTACTGGTTGATGGTAGGGTGGAGCCGGATTTCACCATCCAGTGGGGGAAGATCACCGTCATCTCCCGACGAAAAAACATGCACTACACGAATGGGACAAATGACCTTAGTAGTTTACGCACCCGGAATTATTAACAATCAATCACAAATTGAAAAGATGGCAAGATGTAGTGATTTAGAGTCAGGGCTGGTGAGAAGAGAGAATAATAATAAATATAAAGCAAGAACATTCTGAAAAGAGCCTAACAGCGGTAGAAATGCCGACAAAAACTACATTTTTTTATATTTATGTAGCTTGTAAGAATTACATGATATAGTTAATTTCCAAGGCAGACGAATCCCCTATAAGCTGTGATTCATCATCAGGTTTTGAAACAATCTGAGAGGAATTTCTTGGTGTTTTCAAGCGGACTCTTAATTGATATTTTTGATTGAATTCTAATAATTCAATAGCATGACCTGCGCAATAATATATTAGCGTAACTGGAATAATTATTGTAGTGGCAGAAATTGTCGTTTCATAGAAATGGAAAAAAGTTTCTAAAACCCTTCACGGTACTCTTTCTCGCTGTAAAAATCTCATTATCAGGCATATTCAAGTACATACTGCACATTCAATCAGTGGTAAACTAATCAGCAAACCACCCAAAGTAAAGGTTTGCCACATTGCAATCATTAAGTAAAAATTGATGTCTTGTATTATTTCCCAGAAATCCAAACTTCAACTTATCAACATTGACCTTGAAAATTCATTGAACATTGAATTCGATTTTGATTTAAGAAGTGTTTTTTTTTTCGATCCAATGTGATACTAAAGCTCAATTCTTTCTCCAGTGCGCACACTAATTGTTTTAAAATTCTACTGTTAAAAGAGCAGTTTAAAGTATTGTTATGCTGCGGGCTAAATGGCAATTTTTTTACATAAAACTCACAGCACTGGTAACGAAAATGGGATAAATATTGTCCCTTTATACAGCAAATTACTTCCTCTAACACGTTGTTTAGTCAGTATATTTCTTTGGAGGTTCTTGATACCGAAACATCGATTGTCGGTGAAACATTCTTTTCAAGTTTGCCTTAGCTGGGGTCACATCCCTGCTTGTGGAGAGTCCTGGAGGTAAGCAACCCCGCCAGCTGACGTGTAGGTCCGTGTCGGAACACATTGCAGCGGGGAAGGGACGTCGCCATCTCCTCAGTCATAGAAAGCAATACAGTTACGGAATCAATGCCCTACATACTTGTAGTTGAGATACAGAAAGCAATACAGTTACGGAATCAGTGCCCTACATACTTGTAGTTGAGATATAGAAAGCAATACAGTGACGGAATCAATGCCCTACATACTTGTAGTTGACGCAAACGGACACAGTAAATAATCACTAGGGCTCGGATTCTGATGACCTACAAATTCTTTGAGAATGACCTATAATATGTCAAAAATAAGAGATTAATGACCTATAAAATAACTGTAAAAGGAGGGGAAATTACGTTATTATTAAAAAATACTTAAAAAACATTTTTATTAATATGTTAATTTATTCATTGAATTTTACAATATTAAATAAAATAAATTTATATAAAATTATATTTAATATAAAGTCTTTATTTTATGAGGAAATGTAATCCTTAGCTCCCTGTTTCCAATCGTCGGTTTTGAAAGGTCCAGGAAGTTACCTATGATCTGTGTAATTTTCAGAGTTAGAAAAACAGAGTCCAGTGCAGTAGTGAATTTAGTCATTAACTTATTATACAATAAAAACGTTCAGTTAGTGTGTCATTGTACATTCACGAGACATTCACTAACAAAAAAAGAAAGGAAACAAAATGCGTAACAATGCCAAAAATGACGTAAAGGTCAAGAAAAATCACAAAAATGACTGAATAAATATACCTTTTTATGACCCACAAGTTGTGATAAACATTCTTTTATACGTTGGCCAGTACGACTAGAATGATGATATGAAAATATGACATGTCATCAGAATCCGACCTGATGTCACTGCAGCGCTTCTGTCCGGGAGGTCCTAGGTTCAAGTCCTGATGGCGGCAGGATTTTCGACACTAGATTTTCAGCTAGGTCCGTGGCTCTGTCTTTTCTCTTCCTTGTCCTATCCTCTCCCCCTTACACACACACTCACACTAACATGCATCACACTACCACATATTCCGGGAGACCGGTCGGGAGCTTAGAGCTTGTCCGACTGGGGCGGTGCCCCGCTGGTGGAAGAGTCCTGGTTAGGGGGAAACCCCACTAACCGACAGTAGTTCGACGCCGGATCTCGCCATCCAGCGGGGGAAGATCACCGCCATCTCTCGAGAAAAAAAACCTGCACTTCACAAACGGGACTAATGACCGAAGCAGTTGACGCGCCCGGAAACACGAAAAAATCAATCAATCAATCAGAATCCGACCGCCGACAATCACTCACATAACCTTTAATCGGAGTATTGATGATCCGCCCCCTTCGTGAGTTCGCCCTCTGGTCTCAGCTACTGTCTTCTGCTTCTGCCCGCGTCCGCGGGCGCCCCGCGCGCTGCCATCGAGCGCCGAGGCCGATGTCAAAGGAGGCGCCCGCCGCGGCTTTTTTATTCATGATTTTAGATCCGTCCCTTCGCGTCCGCACCGCCGATATGGAAATTAGTTAAATTTAATATCGGACTCGTTCGCCGCCACTGCCGTCGCCGTCGCTGCGGATTTAGGTGTCGCTCTTGAAACAGGCAACGACAGCCATCGGAATGAGCTGGGCACGACGCTCATCGGTATTCTATATTCGGGTCGAAATTGCTTTCAAAAATATTTTTTTCATGAAGGGCGTGGCCGAAGAGCTAACTATTGTTTGTTTTGTGGACGTAGAATGAGCGGTATTGGCATCTGCAACTTGGAGAGTGCATTTCGAATGGAAAGTGAGGTTTTGGATAGTGAAGTGCAGAATGATATAGTGGACAGTAAAAATCAGGAATTCATAAAGATTCAGGGTTTGTGCTGCGAGAGAGACTTGATGAATCAGAAAGATGTCAAACAGAATTAAAATTCTAAATAAAATCTGAATTATTTATCGAAATGTAGTCCTGGTGCATTGCTCGTCGAATTTAATGGGTAATATTGGAAACATTATTGTAAAATTGAATTAGATTGTATATTGTTATGATTTACGACTAGTGAACAAATCAACGGTATTCGGTAATTAAAGTTGTTTTTTATTAGGATTATAAAATGTATACCCAAAAAACAGATGACGACAATACCGCGCACGAGCAATTCTTTTAAATTAATTAAATGCGCAAAAGAGAAGCAAACCGGACATTAAAAAATTATTAAAGTGCAATTTTAGGAATCATTTGAAACAAAGATCGTCAAAATCGAGGCAGGCGTTCAGTTAATTTGTGAAAGATTCGTAATCATACAGTTCCGCTCGATGAAGTAAGCATGGACGTCATTATTGACAAGCAAAAGTCAAAGACAAATACCGTTTTTGGAAATATAAAATGAACGCCTGAAAGGATCAGGCTGAGACGTGGTAAAAGTACTAAGGGAAAATTGGGGAAAATTGGAACTGATTATGAATTTGGGAGACGTCGGGAAGGCGAATTGAATATTTAACATTAAACATTTTTTAATATAAAGATTATGGAAAAACAAGCGACACGGAGCGATGACGTCACAAGAAGGTGACGAAGTATAAATTACGATATTTAATGAAATAAGGCGTTAGAAAATATTTAGATGGTGTACCGATGATCAGGAAACTTTAAGATACAATATGGAACCAGCAACGGGACATAATACAGTTAAAAAACGTAAATAAGAAATATTATCCAGTCGAATTATTTTCGGCAGCGAGAAGATGATGCGCTTTTGTTCGAGCCAAGAATATAAAAACGCTGGGCAACAATGAGAAAAGAAGAAGAAGAAGTATTGCGTTTGACTGACGCGGAGTTCAGGCTAGCCGTCGTGACAATTTTAAATATTTTTTTGAACTTAACAAATTTTAAGACATTTTTAATGAGTTGTGTTAATAGCGTGCTGACTTTTAAAGCGTAATGAACTAAAATATTGTGACCATCCGTTTGCCGAGGTCTCGGAAAACGGAGCACATCAATATTCAAGAATAAGATGAGCTGTTTGAACGCGCGCCAACGCAAGGAACTAAGACATTTAATAACATGGAGAGTGAGGACCTACCGATCACGAGAAGGCGGCACCTCGTACTGCTACGGACTTCAGGACTGCATCTACGATAAAAACTCTTCAAGACATTCGAGGAGGTAATTATCATATTACAAGGCATTAAAACAATTCATCAGGAAAAGGATGAAAGTATAAGTGACGCATTTAAAATCTTTGTAAGAGAGAGGAGTGTGAATAGCATGAAACTAACGAGGCCATTCATTTCTTTTCTTTGCAGTTTTTTTTTATTTTTATATTTATTCTTCTTATACGATAGACTCAGTTGTCGTATTGTAGATTCTTTTAAATATGGAATTAAAAGCTAGTTACATTCTATAAAGAATACGAAAGAGTATCAACGGAAAACGAGACGGAGGCCACATCGTGAGTTGAACAACGGTACTGGAAAGGGGCGACCGTGCGGTTCTGCAGAGGGCGGCTTTGTCCCGACCGAGCTGCAAGGACAAGGACATCGAGCGACTGGAAGAGTCGACGCCGTAGATTTCTCTACGCCGTGAAAAGACACAGTAAGGTCGTGCCAACGAACAATTTGTAGATATTAGAAGGAATTTGTTTCGGAAAGAAAGTATTAGTACAGGTTCTTTATACCGATATTCTGTAAACAATAGAATCAATCTTTTCTTTCAAGAAAAACTTAGCTAATTGTAAAGTTGCAACTAGGGAATTTACGACTGGAATGATTAGGCAAAGTTTTAAGTATTCTTTGAAATTGATTTAAATGAGAGAAAGGAAACAGTGTAGTTAATTATTGAGAGTGTAAGTTGTTTTCTTTTTTTCAGCAAGACAAAATTCTTGTATATGTAAAGTGTTTTATGTTCATTGACTGTAACAGCAATTTAATTAGAATATACTTAAGTAAGTGGAAAGTGATTCGACTTGAGTTTCTGTGTAAATGCATTCAATCCACAACGGCCCACATGACCCTGATCCCCGCTATTCTAATTGTATTTTTTTATTTTGCGCCCACCTTGAAAACCCATTCTGAGCTAGCCGGCGGAGGGGTGGGTCGCAATATAATGACGCGCGTTTTATTGAACGATGCCAGTGCGTAGACGTAATTTGTACTAGATCGCGGCAAAAACTTAAATGGCGGACATGTTGATATGTAGAACAATGAAAGTCTTTTTTTAACGCGATAGAAAGAAATTTTGGAACAATTGCAGATTAAATTACTTTGTTAGTCTTTTGTTTAAATAATGACGCGAAGTATCCGCGCAATAGAGTTTTAAATAATGAACAGTAACGAGGTGCCAAGTGTAAATGTGCGATGTTTATGTTGTGACGTATCACGCAGGTTTCGCGGATTGTGTGGTTGCTGAAGATGGTGCCAAGTGATACGTAGGGGCGAGCGATTGCAACGATGGAGTGTGCGATTCTCTGGAGATCGACCACGAACGTGAATTACGCTGTCTGTCGCGGCGACGATCCAGCAAAAGGGAAGTGAAGTGCGTTCCATTTTATACGATTCTAAATGAGTTGTAAAAATTAATAAAGAGGTTTAGTTAAAAAAATCTCCAAATGTATTTAATGTGTTTTTTTCCTGATTTTTTTTTCGCAGTGCAAAATTATCAGGTTTGATTCTATGTTGAAACTCTCTCTCTCTCTCTTTGCTGATATTACCTAAATATTGTTTAAACCAGCTGGGCTCGCACCGGGTGTCTTGAGACTCAGATCAATTAATTCATTGTTCCTTTGGTTGAAGGCTACATGATAGAGATCTGTTGTTACGTCTCTTGTTATATTATTGCATTATAAGCGATGGAAGTTTTTAAGATTAAACGTTACAGAACTACCTCGGTTCAATAGACCCGCTGCGAGCATTCGTGTAACAAAATGAGGACGCAGTTCCAAATGAGTATTTACACTTTAATCGAGGTTTGCCGTATCAATCGGAGAAATTTAATTACAGTTAAGTATTTAATTACATTTTGAGTAATATTTTATCTATCTGAAAATAATGTTTTAAATACATTTTAATGGAATTGAATTGTTGGCTTGAAGAGAATGATAATGGAATGTCAAATGTTTTGGAGGACCAAAGTAGAAAGTTAATTTGAAGATGATTTTTTTAGGCAAGAGAAGATGACAATGAACAGGAAAATTATGACGTGAAGAGGGAGGAAGTAGACACAGTGAAAATATGTGCTATTTACATTAGCACGAGATCTTAGAGACGTAAATTATATTATGACGTAAGTCACTGGATTCTATTTCGTCATTCCTAATTGCATCAATAACGGGAAAATATTTTTCAAGAGTGAATCGTGAACCAGTCTGAGACGAGTTGTCCAGTTGTGCAGATCCAAGCAACGTTCCAAGTGATATTAGACATAGTGTCTACACTTACTAATTTTTTTTTTTTAAATCCAGAGATTTAATAAAGATGACAGCGCCAAAAATTCGAACATTCGTACTATCGAACTAATAACTAAATGTACTATCGTACATTTCTGTACGATAGTACAGAGAACCCAATATTTGTTTTCTCCAAGTACAAGCATTTTTGCTGTATTTTTTCTTTCAAAAAACACATTTCTGTTCTCTGTGACGAGTGTCTGAGCGAAGATACACAAAGTATCTATAATAAATATTATTGAAAAATTCCTTTGATCATACTTTTTAGAAATAGTTTAAAAAAGATATTTTCATTAGAAAGGTGTAGCGCTAAATATTTTCACACTGACTGGCAAAAATATTAAATTTCACTAATACTGTTACTTAATAACACATTAACTGAAATTTATTTTTATTGTTATTTATTTACAAAAACATAGTACAATGATCGAGTGTTAATTGATTGTCTCGATTTTAAAACAATTTGTTACATGACTTCCAGTTTGATGATAAGTAAAGACTCAATATTATAAAATAATTATTATGACTTTTTCATAACAATAATAGTAACAAGTAGTACACAATAATATATCATAGATTTTAATCCAAAATACAAGTAAGTATTCTACTTTGAAAACAAATATTTTAAAGTAATTTATTTTCTAATCAGAAATCAACTGTGTACGTATATGTACTGAAATTATGTTCAATTTTTTTATATATATTTGATACATGTTTATATGAAATAAATGCTCTGTACATTCTATAAAAATAATTTGTATTCATTTAAAATATAAAATTTCTGTGGTTTCCCTTAGAAATCCCTCTGTAAGAAGAATCTACAGACACATAGGGAACATTTATGTTCGGAATTTCGGTGCAAGCTTTGCCTGGCTAATATGATATCCTATTAATTTATGAATAATAGAGAATGTAATAAACTTTAAACATTTAACGAGAGTACGCAACACTGAGCCTATAGAAATATTTTATTATTTTGATATGAAGGAAACAACCTTACATTAATTTAAATTTTGAATTTTTTCTATACCATTAATTTTATTAAGATTAACACAAACTATTATTTGTAGTATTAACTATTTTTGTTTTACTATTTGAAAGTCATATGTTTTTTGAGTTTCACAGAAATGTCTTCAAAATTTTTTAGTGTGTTATTAATTTGGGAACTAAACAAGAAATTTTATATTAATTTATATTAGAAATAAAATCTATCTTGAATTTAAAAAATGTGTTTTCGACAATTACTTAGATTTTTTTACGATTCAGGAAAAGTTACGCCGGGAATAAAAAAAACACTCAATTTGCTTAAATATTAAAAGCTGCACGAAAAGCAACACTTTAGTTAAGACTCGATTGGTGCTACGAGTAAACCTCTTAAAGGTATGCGAGTCTAAATTCAATTAAGGCTCTCATAATACAAACCACTTATCGTAAAGATTGATTCGTCAGAACATTTAAGTAATAGATTTATTTCTGTAGTCATTGACTCAAGATGTAAATTCCAAATTGCAGACTAAACATTCTAGAAATGTGTAATAACATTACAGATAACAATGAACAGTGTACTATGCTTCTTTCTTGGTAGCTTCAGTCTGTGCATTTGACAAATACGAATACTTGAATCTCACGCCTATATAGTTTTTAAGTGGATAATTTTTTTATTTAATTTTTGCAGTCTTCCAATCTAATATTTTTATTTCATTGGATGTATCGGCACTAAGTATATTAACGTTTGCAGCAGTTATTTTCTTATTTCATAGAGTATTTATTTTAATTACAACTTGATTAGTTTGTTGAGAGCAGTTTCACACACAAAAAAACAACGATAAATTTAATGAAATATTGGTTTTCTCTACATTGAACCTTATTTTTAGCGCCAAAAATTACGTGTTTAATCTATTTAAATTTCAAGATATCGTTGACTACTAAATCGTTTCAAGATTCTCATTCATCCAAAGGTCCATGTTGCGTGGTCGCTAGACCGAGTTATTTCCCAACGTACAGACAGTACGCAGAACATGATGTACTCCGGAATAAGAGAGGGCATAGGCATTCAATTAAATTAGAGGAAGAAGCGTTCTGTGTGACCCCTATAAAATGTACCCCGGATGTCAGTTCCCATCCCACACCCAGATAGGGTTTAGAAGATTTCAATAATAGACGTGTGTCCCTTTGATCTCCACATAATTTTGAGACACACAGGATTTTACGACCTTCGTGATATCAGAAGCCCACTTGCTCGCTGCGATCTCCCTCCTCCTTGATATGGACCACCCGGAGCGTGCTTGCTCCATCTGGTGATGCCAATCGCCTCACCCTCTCCAGCCTCTATCTGGGAATAGAAGTGGGTATAAAGGGTATATAGTTTGTAAGAAATCACTGTATAACATTCACTACCATCAGGAGCAGTAGGTCAGTGCATCAACTAATGTCATTGCAGCGCCGCTGACCGGGAGGTCGTAGGTTCGATTCCTGCCGGTGGCAGGATTTCCGACAGTAGCTTTTCAGCTAGGTCGAATTCTGTCGGTTTTTGGAGGAGAATTCTGCTCTGATTGGTAGTTTTCCGTGGTTTCTCCGATCAACAACAGGCGACTGGGCGAGAGGATAGGACACTCTTCCTTTTCGTATCCTCTCCTATTACACGCACACACACACATTAACATGCACTACACTACCACATATTCCGGAAGACCGGTCGGGAGCTTAGAGCTGGTCCCGGCTAGGGCGGTGCCCCGCTGGTGGGAGAGTCCTGGTTAGGAGGAAACTCCACTAGCCGACGGTAAATTGGGGCCGGATCTCGCCAACCAGCGGGGGAAGATCACCACCATCTTTCGATGAAGAACATGCACTACACTTATGAGACTAATGACATAAGGTGCGACGCGAGCGGAATCACTAACCATCCAACTAACATTACCATTTTATACCATTTTATTACCATACCATTATACCGCTACCATTTTATACATTGCATTGGAAATTTGTATAACTAACATGCACTACACTACCACATATTCCGGGAGACCGGTATATGTTCACTTCAGCAATAACTTTCAGTGTGTTCTTAATCTCATTTTCGTTTCGCCGAGTCTGTTGAACTTGTCGACTAGCCATCGACATATTTGACTACCGTCTCGATGCACGGGCGTGTGTCTCTCCTGTTGGTGTGGTGCCGCATCGCCTCGACGCCGCCGGGCCGGCTCGTGAACCAACGGCAAGGAGCTTCCCCCCACCCCTGCCCCATCTCTGGCAGTACGGGAGGCGCATCAAGGCCAGATCGCCCGCTGGCGCTAATGATTGACGGGGAGCCGTTTGACTGACAGCCCCCCAGGCGTCAGCTAACCCCCGCCTCAGCCCCTCTCTATCGCCTCGCTGGGGGGGGCGTGTCCCTTGGATCGAAGGTGGACATCAGGCACGGCACAGCGGACAGCAAGCGACTGCATTTTTGAGCTTCTGCGGCACTGCGGCGTCACCTCGTCACTGCAGCGCCTCTGGCCGGGAGGTCCTAGGTTCGAGTCCTGCCTGCGGCAGGATTTTTGACACTAGCTATTCAGTTGGTCGAATTAAGTCGCTGTGTGGAGGAGAATTCTAGCGGCCGATTGCTCTGATCGGTAGTTTTCCGTGGTTTCTCCGATCAACACCACGCGAATGCCGGAGCAGTACCCTACCAAACAGGCCACGGTCCGCGCGCGATCTGTCCTTCCTCTTCCTTGTCCTTTCCTCTCCCCTGCCACACACACACTTACACTAACATGCACTACACTACCACATATCTCGGGAGACCGGTCTGGAGCTTAGAGCTTGTCCCGGCTGGAGCGGTGCCCCGCTGGTGGGAGAGTCCTGGTTAGGGGGAAATCCCACTAGCCGACGGAAGGTCGGCGCCGGATCTCGCCATCCAGCGGGGAAGATCACTGCCATCTCCCTAGAAAAAAATGCATTACAGTAACGGGACTAATGACCAGAGCAGTTGACGCGCCTGAAAACGCGGAAAAATCAATCAATTAATAAATGAGCTTCTGCGTATGTGCCAAATCCAAATCAAAACTCGTAGTGATAGCGAGACCGCTATTTCGCCAGATTTAGTGGGAGACTTGAATCCCATGCTCACAGATCACTCGGGCTTCGGTTGATTGATTGATATTTTAATTTTTGGGTCTACTTTACGTGAAGCCCCTGGGAGGACATTTTTTTAAATTTTCAAAAAAATGGATCGAAATTTGTCTATTAAGTTTTACTCTCACGTAACATGGCAGACGCTTATATAAATAAAGTTTATCCGTAGCAGCTGATGAATTGGTTCCAAGTGTCTGTAATATATACGTCTGACCAAGATGGTATTGTTTTATTTACAAAGTAGTCGTTAATGTCATCTAAAGACATCTTGTCAAGATTATCAGACGAATTTGCTTTCGTGATCCGGAGGTACCTCAATGTATTCCAAAACGTTTCCTGTGTTCCTGAAAATAACAAGTTTTCCAATTATTTCTTGATAACGTTTTTCATTAACCCTTTTACTGTTTTCAGTAATATCAAAATTTGTTTGTTGGTGTTCTTGTTTTACTGTCATTAATTTTATGTGTATCCAATTTTCTTTTACGTATTTCATTTGATTAATATAAATGTTATTATCAACAATTTGAAATTCCATTCCCAAAAATGTATTAATAATACCTAAATTTGTAATGTCTATTTTTGATTCTATCTTTCTCCATATATCATTTGCACATTTACCACCCAATACAACACTTATATCAACAACATAAGTTTCTAAGTATAAAATGTTATTTTCTTGATTTATTTAGTATAAACAAGGATCATTTATTGACCATATTATTTTTCATTCAATTTTCATTTAATTTTTTCCAAATTTTAATTTTTTTATTATATCCCTTTGGTTGTTCAACACATATTTCTTCTTGAAATTCTCCACAAAAAAAACCTTTTTTTTTTTTCCTTTAATTTTAAAGTATTCAATTTTTTTTATTGTCAATATTTCTGCATAATCTTCCTCTTGATTTTGACTATAGCCAGCTTCTACAAATCTTGCTTTAAATTTCATTATTTTTTCTCCTTTGATCCTCTTTACTGAATATATCCCCTTACTTTTAATGATATTTTTATTACTTGGTCTGTTTTCTAAGTTACATACATTCAGTTTCTTAATTTTTCCAGAACATTCTTCCATTTCTTTCTCCAGGACTTGTATCCATTCATCCTTCTATTCTGACTGCATGGCTTCTTCATATGTAATAGGAATTATTACTACGGATGTGTGATGTATTTTATTTATTTTGTCTTTTATTCTTTGTGATCTTCTCAAATTTGGGGCCTGATTCTTAAAATTTTCATTCTCTTCTTTTTCTACTGTGTAGGGTTCTGTTATATTTCAAACTTGGCTAACCTCGTAACTTGGGAAATGCATCAATGAAAAATAACAAAGTACGGTCGCCAGCTGTTTAAGACAGCACAAATTTTAAATGAAGCCTCGCTCTAAAGCAAAAAGCGAGGTGACATGCTTTCACCTAATGAATTCTTATGCAGGGCTAACACAGAGAACCCCTAAGCTATCAGATTCGCAAAGACTGTCATCACATTCGAAACCTTTCGAAACGACGCTCCAGGTTCTAAATAAAACAGGATCATACATTTTAAAGGATCTCAGTACTTGGAGATATAACAATCAAATAACTCAAACATTACATTTATTACAAAACCATTAAGGAATACAATATCAGTTTTTCCCGCTGCGCAGGATCACAAATTGCTGCAAGAAAAACAATGCTGAACTACAAATGGAAATACAAGAATGAAAGACGGGGGTGCCGTCTCTATACAAAATTACTATTGTAAATAGGATCACTACTAATCGGCGCTTCTAACAATGCGCCTATACGTAAACAGAATTACTGTATTATACAAACAGCCTCTACAATGCCCACTTTAGGGCGAGGAAGTTTAATACACATATATGCAAAGTTGCCAAAGAAGCCGACCTCTGTCTTCTTTCAATACAAAAAGACATGAAAAACTGAACTACCGAATATGAGCCATTAACTACAAGAACCAAATTTTGTGCGAGTGCATAATTACCAAATTACATCGAAATAGATCTCTTACCATAACTTACAAACTTTTAACAAATTTAGCAATGAAGCAGGGATACTCCGGAATGAGAAGGAACGGTCCTTATGCCCGCCCGTATCTCATTCAACAGAGCCGTGACCGCGCACGAACGCCGATCACCATACGGCCGAACAATGCCCGCATGTGACCGCACCGATTCGTGCCGATGACGCGCTGTCGCCCAGCCGACTTCTCTGCCGGCTACGGGACCGGATACGTGGCGCTGCTTTCCAATGGCCGCGGTTCAAAGCCACCGCACGGGCCTAGCAGACGCCTTACCAAAGCTTCAAACTGCCGAATGCGGCCGAAGGCCGTCTTACTCACGGCAGGAGCAACAATCCAAATACTGCCGAATGCGGCCAAATGCCGTCTTACTCACGACAGGAACAAAAACTGCAACATTAACAATCACATAAGTAATGCACAGTACCAAACCTGCTTCAAACCATTAGCAAACTTACGCAACCATATAAATCAACAAATATTTCAAATACAAGATCCAATTCCATATCATAATAGCACTCATTCCTAAAAAACTAAACTATTATGCACTCATACACGTATTTACAATACGGTTCAGAAGGAACCGGGCCTTTCTTAAAAAACACCATAAATGGCTCTTAAGAAGTGGAACTCAGCATACATCCTTGATGCTGGTAAGAGAGAAGTACGAAAACTATGGACAAGCAAAATTAAAATACGTAACGCTACATGGCAAATAGTAGCGTGAAGCTAAAAATGGCAAAAGGGTTACATAGCAAAAGGTGGCGAAAGGCGAAAGGCGCTGTGCGCGAGGAGCGCACGTCTTTTATACTAAACCCAGAAGGGGTAACAGTGTGGCATGAGGGGGGGAGAAGTAGCGGGGAAATATCGATCCATTCTCAGAGTAGTACGAACCTCCCTGCCTAAGAGCGTAGGCATTTGTCGCCTGCAAGTGTAGGCAACACGCATAGAGCACCTGCCATTGTGGCGGCCTCTACTAGCAAAACAAAGAACTGTATTGAAGATACAGAAATAATTTTTATTTTGCTGTAAAAATCTTAATATAAAGACTGCAAAGGCAAACGAGGTGTCCATACAATTCTAAATTTAATGTAAATTGCGGATTTTGTTGTTAGAGCCCGCTGCAATCAGTGGTTTTCTTACAATAATTGAAAACCTGTTTTTAATCTAGAGAAAAGCCTTCACAAAATACCAATTTTTTCTCAGTACTCAATAAACCAAAAAATCAGCTCTCACTAACAATTTCTTAGGTTTTTGGAACCTTCTCATGGCCATGAGATCACAGTTTGCTTGTTACAAGTTACCTTTTTGGAGAAAATTAAAGATGAAAAGTTACCCATATACTAGCATAGTTAATCTAATTACATGGGAAAAGCTTACAAACTATGGATATGAAATCTTCGCAGTAGGTCTTCTCAGATGGGCGTTGGCTTCTGTTAGCTGTTTCAACGCCAATATTCAATACTTGTGATCACTTGTTCCAAATTTAAATGTTCCAAATTTAACAAGTTCAGTTTCTTTCAATTCTCTATTTTGTTTATTCTTCTCATTGTCATTTATATATTTTCTTTATGAATAAATAAATCTTGAATATTTTTTTCCACTTCTTTTCTTTTAAGTTTTTTAATTCAATTGAATCTTGATTTAATTTAGTTTGCTTGCACATTAATGTAGCTTAATTTATTTTTCCTATTAGTATAATTTTGCTTAATATTCTTTGTTTTTGTTTTCATACCAGCTTTCATGTGATTCATGCGCAAACTTTCCACAACGAAAGCATTTTATATCACTTTAAAAGTCTTTTATTTTGTGACCAAATTTACTACATTTATAATATATAAGAATTTTATTTTGATTGTTAATTTTATCATTTTTTTGTTGCAGTTTCAAAACTTTTTTCTTCTTTTCTTTTGTTAAACAATTCTATAGAATCTTTTCAAATTTTTTGTCACTCATTTTTATTTTTTTTATTTTTTATTATTTTAACATTATTATCAAATTGTCTCTTTAATTAAATAAAAATAATTAATTGTCTCTTAAAGTAAATGAAGAATTTCATCTTATTCAATTAGAAGCTCTACTTCTGTTAATTATTCTTTTACTGTTAATGTTGTATTTACATAATCATCTGTTGTTTCTTCCTTTTTCATTTCTAAATTAGCTAATTCTATTTTGCAACTTATTTGCATATCTTTGTCTTGCCTTGCTATTTCCTCTTTTATTTTGAACCGAAGTATTCTAGCACTTTTTTTCTGAAGAAATAATTAGAAGCCTGCGAAGCTGACATCGTTTGATTCATTGTTTCTTACCATTTCGTTGCTATAATCCCAATATTTTCCTATTTTTATCTTGGTTTTATATTCTTTTTGTTATTTACGTTAGTAAACACGCACTGAGCCCCTTAGCAACCAACCATCTAAATACTGCTTTAAGAGCGCGTCCATAGCAACGGCCGCTAAAATATTTTTAATGGACTCTCGATCATTTTAACGGCCGTTGCTATGAACACTATGGACTCTCGGGTTTAGATTCTGCTTGCATTAGTAGAAAAAACATTCAACTGTCTGATCACAAACAAAGCATCCAGTACCACCAACCCTTGCTATAGAAAATCAAGAGTAATGACCATTCTGAACTCGCGAAAGTGATAAAAGTTCATTTTTAATAAGCGATAAACTAAAATAACAAAAAATAACAAAAATCATTGTATGTAACTCGTCCTCTATTAGTTTTTAAGGACTTAGCCGGAAGGTTAACTACACGGCTTCGCTATCGCTCCGCCTCGCAGTTAACCTTCCGGCTGCGTCCTTAAAGATTCGTTTAGAGGACTCATGACATAAATATCTATTATTGGATGCATCAATTGGTATTAATGGTTCGTCATTTTCAATATTTTATTCTCCATAATTTTAAACTTCTTAATTCATATTTATTCTATTTTCTCTATATTAAATAATTACTTTCATTTAATTTATCTACAAAAATTGTATTTGTCTTGTAATCCATTTTTTATTATTTGTTTAATTTGAAAGTATTTAAAAATCACGTACTCCAAAATGTTATTCTTTTTTTTTTAATTTGCACGTACTACCTCAAAATGTTAATATTCTTCTTATACTTTGTACGCTCTGCTACCACTTGAGTTTATTTATTATGTAATATTCCTATTCATTAATATATTTTAAATAAACACAGTCGTAATATCACAACTTAATTGTATTAAGATGCTATTCATTGCTTATACACAATCAACAATAGTGACCAATGTGATTATTTTAACTGTATAGACCTCGGGTATTCATGCTGGCTGTGTTAGTTTTTTGTTTTTTTGTTTTAAAGAGATTGTGATAATGTCGAATTTTCGCATTGTTACTTTTTTTCTCAATTTTGTAACTTCTTGTACGCTTTTTCATTTTCAGAGGTTATATTTGACCTGAAGCGACCGTTAGTTGATACGCGTTCATGCATGAATTGATTGCAGTGCTGAAATTGTAGATTGTACATTTGAGGATTTTTTTGTAATTAAAAAAACTGGTTTCTCTTTCTGTCTTCAGTTTCGGATTCAGCGCGTCGATATACATATAGAAACATATATGTCAAGTCTTTGGGTCTAAGAACATCCCCCGAAAACAAAAAATTACAATTTCACAATGTTTTTTGTGATTTGAAAAAACTGGAGGGTGATGAAGCAATTCTGGATTTACATTCGGATTCAGCACGTCGAAATACATAGAGAAACGTGTGTGTCAAGTCGTTGGGAATTACAAGGTTTTTATGTGTGCCTGTGTTATTATTAGTAGTTAGAGAATTAATCCAGCAAACAAAGGAATCACTTCAATACTGAAACCATTTTGTCCTAATCCATCTGGTATCCGCTGTCATACTTTATTGCAGTAGCTTATCTGCGAAACCTCCCAGAATTGTTACCCCTTCTTGCAAACTTCTCCGACCCCTAGTAAATCTCAACTTGTTCAGCCTCCCTAAATCATCAACTGCACCCCAAATATAACTGAACCTTTTAGTAAGTTGAGAGCAACTTATTGTGACCATACGTTCTTGTACACTGACGATTCTGCCATCAGTGTCTCTGTGGCAAGTACTTTCTGCTGTAGAATGGCCAAGCGCTCGTGTAAGATGCTTCTTTTGTGTACCGTATTCTCTGCCGAAACGTTCGCTGTGCTTTCAGTTCTAAAATACAGAGAATCAGGTGCGTCGCAACGAGTTGTAATCGCGAGTTGTAATCGCGAGTTGTAATCGCGAGTTGTAATCGCGAGTTGTAATCGCGAGTTGTAATCGCGAGTTGTAATCGCGAGTTGTATAATACGCGAGTTGTAATCGCGAGTTGTAATCGCGAGTTGTAATCGCGAGTTGTAATCGCGAGTTGTAATCGCGAGTTGTAACCGCGAGTTGTAACCGCGAGTTGTAACCGCGAGTTGTAATCGCGAGTTGTAATCGCGAGTTGTAATCGCGAGTTGTAATCGCGAGTTGTAACCGCGAGTTGTAACCGCGAGTTGTAACCGCGAGTTGTAACCGCGAGTTGTAACCGCGAGTTGTAACCGCGAGTTGTAACCGCGAGTTGTAACCGCGAGTTGTAACCGCGAGTTGTAACGCGAGTTGTAACCGCGAGTTGTAATCGCGAGTTGTAATCGCGAGTTGTAATCGCGAGTTGTAATCGCGAGTTGTAATCGCGAGTTGTAATCGCGAGTTGTAATCGCGAGTTGTAATCGCGAGTTGTAATCGCGAGTTGTAATCGCGAGTTGTAATCGCGAGTTGTAATCGCGAGTTGTAATCGCGAGTTGTAATCGCGAGTTGTAATCGCGAGTTGTAATCGCGAGTTGTAATCGCGAGTTGTAATCGCGAGTTGTAATCGCGAGTTGTAATCGCGAGTTGTAATCGCGAGTTGTAATCGCGAGTTGTAATCGCGAGTTGTAATCGCGAGTTGTAATCGCGAGTTGTAATCGCGAGTTGTAATCGCGAGTTGTAATCGCGGGTTGTAATCGGGAGTTGTAATTGTGAGTTGTAATCGGGAGTTGTAATCGCGTGTTGTAATCGAGTTGTAATCGCGAGTTGTAATCGCGAGTTGTAATCGCGAGTTGTAATCGCGAGTTGTAATCGCGAGTTGTAATCGCGAGTTGTAATCGCGAGTTGTAATCGCGAGTTGTAATCGCGAGTTGTAATCGCGAGTTGTAATCGCGAGTTGTAATCGCAACAAATTATAAGCAGTGATTCTTGAAGGTCACTCTCACCACATTTAACTTTTTCTCCCTCGGATCAATTGACTACCACTATACACATGTTTCACCATCTGTCACAATGACCTAGTACTTTGTTGGGTACCGGATCTTGTGGGAATCTCAGGCAATCAGCTAGCTGATCAAGCAGCGAAAACAGCGACTCGGAAGTTATCTATTGACATTCCTTATGTCTCATCATCAGATTGAAAAGCCTGTCTGAAACGCTCTATATTCAGTGTAAAGCGAACAGAGTGGTACAATACCACCTTTATGTTAATTGCCGTTAAAGATTCTGTAAATGCCTGGTGCAATGCCTTTGTGCCATGCTGCAAGGCATGAGGAAGCAAACTTTTAACTCGTCTTACGCATTGGTCATTGTCTCTTCCCTTGCGATGAGAACCTCCTCGCATCTGCGACACAAGTGAAACGGATCTCTCCGTGGAACACTGAAGAAAATTTGTTGACAGCTGACGTAAACATCGTCTGGGCAACTCTCTGTGGGAGGTACTCGGCAATAACGAATCCGTGTTCTCGAAACACTTTTCCTTTCTGCGGGAAAACGCAATTTAAAGCATAATGTAAGACGCAAGGGCAGTTACTACTTTGAATGTTACCGCGTGGCTTATTTGTTCCTTGGCTCTGTTCAATAGCCAGTTTTACGTTTTTAATTTTTTTATTGTTTTATTACTTATTAATTATTTTTTGTTTAGTTAACTAAATATGATCATTAATTCTATAAAAATCGTTGAATGTTAAAGTCTCGGATTGTTTAAGCGCTACACTACCACATATTAATATGTTAATAGCATGCGTGCGACTCAAATTCCACGGTGCAATTAGAACCTCACAACCACCAATCAGAATTCAGAAAAGGAGCACAATCGTTTAATTAAGAAACTATAGCCCACACGTGGCCAAGGTATATGCAGTCGGCCATGAAACATGAACATAAATGTACATCACAAATTAAGTAACTACAACTACATATGAGCAACGAATAAAGATAAATTGGCGACGTAAATGTTAACCTAGCTGACAAATGGCAACACATAAAATATTTAACATGAATAAATTAAATGTTTTTCTCAAAACATTTTGGCCTTAGGATTACAAATGTAAAAAATGTAAACGTCAGTAGTGTTTACTTGTTCTAAAAGGTAAGCTGTAGCAAAAATCACTAGTTTTTATACTTCCCCATATTTGTACATGTTGTATTCTCTCTCTTTACTTTTCGTGGGAAGCAACGTTTTCATGACTTTGTCAGATTCTAATAGTTTCAATATGTTCAATACCTTCCATACGTGAATATTTCTTGCAAACTAATACAATGCAAGGCCCATTAAAACAGATATTTTTCAGAAGCGACGTCATCAAATGTGTACCTCGAATAGTAAAGATGTGCTTTGAATTCCTCAAAATATAATTTATTCTTAAATGGAAACGAAAAAATATTGAAGTAACATGTGGAAAAAGGAGCATAATTGCACTCGTGATATTTAAGAAAACTGGCTCTTATCGACGCTCCTTTTATTTTAAACATACCACGCAAGCAATTATACCCCTTTTCCCCGCTTCTTTCGTTAATTACTATTATTAAATTGACTTTTTAATGACATTGACGTGAGCGTAAATGACCATGACAGTAGACTCGTCCTGCAAACTAAATCAAACCCATAACTACAGGTTTCGGTGAGAATCACATCCAATCTATCTCTTTTATAATTCTTAATCTACCTCTCAAATACAGATTCTTTAAAACAATCCCTCGTCGTGCAATAAACTTTATCGGTTTTATATTCAATTAATGTTTTCGTTACATTTCGAAGTTCGTGCTTAGTTAATTTTTCAGAGCTGCGTGACTGTTGCACAACACACTTCGTGGCCAAACGTAGCGTGTGAAAAGGCTATTCATCAGTTTGTTGTGTTTGCTTATTTTAGGCACTGCCCTTGAAGGTCCTATTATTTTTTGTAAAAAATCCTTGTATAGGAACAATGAGGGAATCTAAATAACTACCCGGGAGCGGTAGCTCAGTGCATCAACTGATGTCATTGCAGCGCCTCTGACCGGGAGGTCCTAGGTTCGAATCCTGACAGCTGCAGGATTTTCGACCCCAGCTTTTCAGCTAGGTTGAATTCAGTCACTGTCTGGAGGAGAATTCTAGCGGCCGGCTAGTGTGATCGGTAGTTTTCCGTGGTTTCTCCGATCAACACCAGGCGAATGCCGGAGCAATATCCTAACAAACGGGCCACGGACCGCGCGCGATCATTCCTTGTCATATCACACTCTTACACACTCACACTTACACTAACGTGCACTAGACTACCACATATTCCGGGAGACCGGTCGGGAGCTTAGAGCTTGTCCTAGCCGGGGCGGTGCTCTGCTGGTGGGAGAGTCCTGGTTAGGTGGAAACCCCACTAGCCGACGGTAGGTCGGCGCCGGATCTCGCCATCCGGGGGAAGATCGCCGCCATCTACCGAGAAAAACATGCACTACACTTACGGTACTAATGACCAAAGAAGTTGACGCGCCCGGAAACATGAAAAAATCAATCAATTAATCTAAATAACTAAAATAATTGATGTAAAGAAAGAATAGAAAGGAATTTTCAATTACAAAAATATAAAATATTACTGAATATAAGTAAATGAATATGAATATTATATTAAATGTGCGAGTGTTTGTTGTACAAAAACCTTTAAATTACGAGTGTTATAGTTACTAAATATCGCTCGGTCATTTGTGAGCAATCAATAAACGGGGGCTTTCCTACATGAAATGTTATCCAAAATTTTGTTTCTCCCCAACATATGTTTTATTTGTTACAAGCATATTTATATGTAACATAAATATAACTGGTTATATAATCCCAAAGTGAAGAATCGTTGCTGGGGTCCGGTACGTCTGCTAGATACTGCGAATGAGGCGGTGTTAGACCAATCACACAGTAGGGAGTTGTAACAACCGACAGACCATAAATAAAGAACCAGACGACGCCAGGTTACTTCAGCTTGCAATCTAACAAAGTGTTCAAATTCTATAATCTTGTAAAATATGTTATAATTAGCTGATTCTCTACAATTACGCGTCCTGAAGGAGGAACTTGAGAAAAGTTACAACAGAAAAGTATAACATCCGCATTACGAGGAAAGTCAAAATCTGCAAAATAGTTACATTTCGTACAGTACTTACTTTCCAATACTAATAAAATGAGGGAAGTTTACAAGTTGTGGAAGAAAACAATGTCCATTTCCTGTAAACATTATGTTTAATACGTTTCTAAAAATATTATTGAAATATTTTGTGCTTACAAGTATCTGAACCTGTGTATGCTGCAGTGCTCTATTATAGGGAATTCTGCTTCGACCTTAACCCATTAGTGCCCAGCAGGTGCCCAGCGTTACTATCTGATAACGAAAATACTTGCAATAATTTACAAATTTAATTTGTTCAATAGATGTTCAATCCTTTGATCTAATATTTTCAATAGAGTTGTTCATCCTAACGACAGACACCTTGCTACATTTCATTTAAAGCAAAAATCTCGAAATATTTTTCAGTAGAAACTCCCACTTTCTTTTCGAACGGAAACTCTTAGTGTATTAATAATATAGAAGTGCTTATCTCTTTTGCAGTAGATAGATTGATAGATTGATAGATTGATAGATGATAGATTGATAGATTGATAGATTGATAGATTGATAGATTGATAGATTGATAGATTGATATTGATAGATTGATAGATTGATAGATTGATAGATTGATAGATTGATAGATTGATAGATTGATAGATTGATAGATTGATAGATTGATAGATTGATAGATTGATAGATTGATAGATTGATAGATTGATAGATTGATAGATTGATAGATTGATAGATTGATAGATTGATAGATTGATAGATTGATAGATTGATAGATTGATAGATTGATAGATTGATAGATTGATAGATTGATAGAGAGATAGATTGATAGAGAGATAGATTGATAGAGAGATAGATTGATAGAGAGATAGATAGATTGATAGAGAGATAGATAGATTGATAGAGAGATAGATAGATTGATAGAGAGATAGATAGATTGATAGAGAGATAGATAGATTGATAGAGAGATAGATAGATTGATAGAGAGATAGATAGATTGATAGAGAGATAGATAGATTGATAGAGAGATAGATAGATTGATAGAGAGATAGATAGATTGATAGAGAGATAGATAGATTGATAGAGAGATAGATAGATTGATAGAGAGATAGATTGATAGAGAGATAGATTGATAGAGAGATAGAGAGATATTAAAGTTCGCTTTGAGCTAATCCTCGGTGTCAAACACGATTACAATTAGAAAACTAATACGAAGGTGTGGTTAAATAATTGTTTGCATTGTGTATTGTGTGACTGAATGGCCATTGTGTTTACTATTAACAGACAAAAATATACGATCAGTATCCGTGTTTGGTAACATTATAGAACATCTGAGAGATTTTAAAGATAAACGGTTCTTCGTCGTATCAACATAGAACAAGCAAGACAATTCCCTTTAAATGTGCAACAATGCACACCGAACGTAGCGGAATCTCATACCTTCAATATAATTCATCTCGGGCGAAACTTCACATTCCAAACACGTAGTCCAAACAGCTCATAATTAAGAGCTTAATATCAGATATCGTGCGAGGTGTTTGAAAAATCTTAACCATTTCGAGGCAACCAACACCGCCATTTTGAGCAGCGAGAGCGCCACTTGAATATTAGATGGGCGATTCGACTTGAAATTCTCGTCCGGGCGAAATTCAGGACTCCAAACCCATTAAAATTCTTCGGGGCATCACGCTAGACCTTCGTAAGTGAATGAGTCAGCAAAAGCGTTGGAAAGAGGAAGAGAAGGAGAAGAAGGAGGTGGAGGAGGGGGAAGGAGAACGTGGGGAAAGCACGGTCTGAGGTATCTGCTGGAACGGTACCCAGAAATACAATTTAATGAAACGAGATCTGCGCTGAATCTTAGGCTCTCTGCGTTTGGGTTCGATGTGCGCGACGAACTTTCGAGAGGATGTGGCAGAATAACTTCTCTTTCTCGGTCTCTCCCGACCCCCCTTCCCACCAGTCCCGGGCATCCCCGGCTTCCCGGCTTTTATTAAAACTGAGAGAAGTCTTACAACAATTAATGAAACGTCGTGGACGTTATTGGAGCTGAGCAAACTAAGACGTAGCAGCTTCTGCCGCCGCCGCCGCCAGAGGGTGCAAGCGAGGGGGATGACGTCACGACAGAACGTGAGATGGCAACAGATGAGTCTAATGGCGACGTCTCAATGAGTTCTTAATGCAGTGAATAATGTATATTTGAGAGGCCCGTTTCCGACGTACATTTTCCATCTTGGAAGTACTTTTGAAAATCATGGGCTTTGTGAGTTTTGATATCTCTAAAATATGCATGGGTGAGAATGAAGAACGAGTCGATCTGAAAGCAAAAGTGCAGGTATTTTATTTTCTGATTAATTGAGAGATTTTAGAGAATTTATTAGTGAAGTAATATATTGCAAAACTTTCATAATAGGTTTTGCTTGCTGTAGCTTTATTACTTGTCTTATTTAATTGTTATGTTATAAACTTCATCTTAGTGTTACTTTATTAACGAAAATCTATGTGTGAAGAATTTTATTCGATAAATATTCTGGAAACATCAAATATATGTACCGGCTGAGGTGGCTCAGGACAGCACCTGATGTCACTGAAGTGCTGCTGACCGACAGGTCTCAGAGTTCGAGACCCGGCGGTGAACGACTTTTCTACACTAGCTGTATATTCGGGTCTAGTTCAGTGACCGCGCCGTCTAGAGGAGAATTCTAGCGGCTGGCTGCTCTGATAAATAGTTTTGTGGCTGCACTACTGAATATCAGAAGCACTGCAGCGCCTCTTACCGGGAGGTCCTGGGTTCGAGTCCTCACGGCGGCAGGATTTTCGACACAAGTTTTTCAGCTAGGTCGAATTCAGTCGCTGTCTGGAGGAGAATTCTAGCGGCCGGCTGCTCTAATCGGTCGTTTTCCGTGGTTTCTCCGATCAACACCAGGCGAATGCCAGAGCAGTACCCTACCCAACGGGCCACGGACCGCGCGCGATCTGTCCTTCCTCTTCCTTGTCCTATCCTCTCCCCTTACACACACACACACACACACACACACACACATACATACACTTACACTAACATGCACTACGCTACCACATATCCCGGGAGATCGGTCGGGAGCTTAGAGCTTGGCTTGGCTGGGGCGGTGCCCCGCTGGTGGGAGAGTCCTGGTTAGAGGGAAACCCCACTAGCCGACGGTAGGTCGGCGCCGGATCTGCGCATCCAGCAGGGGAAGATCACCGCCATCTCCCGCGAAAAAGCATGCACTACACTAACGGGACTAGTGACCAAAGCAGTTGACGCGCCCGGAAACACGAAAAAATCAAATGAAATATCACAAAAATACGGGGCAGTACGCTAACAAACGAGCAACAAACCGCCCGCGAACTTCCTCTTCCTTGAACTATCCTCACTCCTTTCTTACACACACAAACACACACACACACACTCTCTCTCTCTCTCTCTCTCTCTCTCTCTCTCTCTCTCTCTCTCTTTCATGCACTGCACTACCTCACATATCGGGATCTTAGAGCTTGTTCCGACTGCGACAAGGCCTGGCTAGTGTGAGATACCTGGAAGCGTCTACGTGTATATCGGTGCCGGATCTCGTCATTCAGAGGGGGAAGAACACAGCCACGCCCGTGATAAAACATGCACCACGCTTACGGGAATAATGACCATGCCAGTTGACGCGCATGACCGGAAACACGAAATAATAATTTGTTTTCACAAGAGTATTCCTATTTAGGAAACTAAGATCAGTGTCCTTTATTGAATGCAGGTGTTGTAATAATCCAGGGCACAATATTACTAAATATAATTAATTTTGAATTACAAAATATTATTATTAGAACAATAATGTTATAATAATACATAACCTTGTCCCCGAGTACTATCAGCATCTCTCTTGTCACCGTTCGCATTATGAATAATCATTAATTTTATAAAATGAATAATGTGTTGTACAATATTCGTAATGTCTTATGATATTTATCTGGTGAATAACTATTTTAATATTAATAATATTAATAATAATAATAATAATAATAATAATAATAATAATCATATGATTAAACTTACATTAATAAACTTATAAAGCAAATATTTTAAGGAAATTATTGCGTCATTACAAAAACTGCGGTAGCAATAAGTTACGCATGAAAAGCCAAAACATAATGCGCGTTATTTGATGTTTCGTAACATTCTTTCACTTCACTTCTGCTCTTTCATATTACTGTTCACAAAGATCTTTGATTACAGCTACCTACGTATCCCTTACACTTTCTTTACATGAAGTATTGACATCTGTGAAACTAGCAGTAAAGCTAGTTGCGTTTTCTAACCAAATTGTGCTTTAATCAGCTATATGATTATGTACTTCGGTGGGAAATATTCGTAATTCATTATTCTGCTTTATTTTATTCTTTTATATCACTTTCAGCATTCAAACATACATTCGTGAATAGCTCCATAGCCAAATAATGTGTTAGGGAGTGCCAAGACATTTCCCTCACAAACCCTGAAAAAGAATTGGAAATATTTCATGAGAAAATCCGACGTCTTCAGTTTCCAACGCTTGCTCGCCCTTCTCCGCAGTCGGTCGGAAATAACAAGCTGTCGTCTTTTCGGAAGGACTGACGACAGTTCCGTAAAGTAGACAGACGGGAAATGTGAATGTTGGAAGGGAGTGCAGGAAGAACATTCTGGAAAAAACATCAGAATTTTGGATGTTTGAATTATTGGTAAGGGCGAGAAAATAACTGCAGTAATATGAGCCAACAATTAGGTAATATGTTTAAAAAACATCAGCAAAATATCAGTGCAAAGAATTGCCTTGGAATTATAATATGATTTATTGAAAATAAAATGTGCAATATAATTATATAATAAAGCTCATTATTCGATATGTTCCGTGTTTCAAAATAATGTAGTTTATTTGTAACAGCTGCAACATGAACATACTAATATTTCTTTTCAAATTAAATTCAATTATATACTTATAAATTATTTTACTATTAAAAATTCTGCAATCTTGTTATATTACTCTTATTTAATGACTTATTTTTGATTAACTACGTTTGTTTCAAATCTTGAAAAATATTTATCTAATTATAATTTATATTATTATGAGTATTGGTCTAAAGTACTACTCCATTATTACATTTTGATATTTATTTATTGTTTTAAATAGCATGCATTCTCTACTGACTTAAAGGGAATGTTCTCTTTAGTTACCTTAAACATTACAGATCCTGAAGGGACCAATGTCGTTCATAAATTCATGGGAAGCTGGTTTTAAGTTTTATTTATAATTCATTCAAATATTTGACAAATTTCGGTGTTTGAATAACATATCAGACGAAAAGTTTCATCACGATATAGATAGTCCCGCCGTCCCAGCAACACAAACTGAAACACAAAATAAGCCATCTTGCTTAAAGATCGAGAACTGTCTGCAAGTGTTTTCCCAAACAGTGGCAATAAATTTTCTCACTGCATGCCTCTGTCCCCTTTCTCGAGCGTCACAGCGCATTCAGCTGACCGAGTCTTAACTCACGAGCAGTTGCCTCGTTTAACCGTCGCTCCCCTCCGACCTTCCATTTCTTCCGTTATTAATTCCGGGCGACGACGGCGAAAAAAAAAAGAAGAAGAAACGTGAAGACGGAGCACTACCCGTCGCCCTCAAAGGCTACGACCTTGTGCAAGCGGCATCGCCCACGGGCTAAGAAGGACAAATCGCCCGCTTAAGGAGATTCTTCATTGTACAACCATGCAACTACGATTTCTGAATAGCCTAAGAGTATTATGACGCCTTTTTCAACACCCTAAAGGGGTGGGGTCGCTCTTAGAATGGATGTGATGTGGCCTGGGGGCTGGAAGCGAGACTGTCGAGGCAAGCCACGGACCGGAGAAAAAGACCGGGCAAATGGTTACACAGGAATTCGCTCCGGCGTGAGAATGGAGCTGTGATATAAATACTGAAACTATTTACAGTAAAAATTTTTGTGTCGCGTTTTATAATGTGTGCACTATAACGCTGAGGCAAAAATGTGTTAGGGGCTGTGGTGTGCGCCAGCTTAATATCAGGAAGGTTGCAAATAAATTTGTAATGTGTGGTTAGTCTTTATGTAGGAAATGAGTAGCTGAATTCGCCTTATGAAACGACGCGGGAAAAATATGAACAGCAGATTCAACAAACATTATTTCTAACTTATTAATTATTGCATTAGTTGTCGTATATTAAAGAAAATAAAAATATATAAAATAAATAAATTTTATTTTGATGAAGTTACTTAGGCACTTATCCATGTTCCATTGGATTTTCTGCAGATAAAAAAAGGTGTAGATAGGTTGATAGCAACATTCTTACTGCAATACTTAGTGAGTTGTTAGACGTAGGTTAACAATCCTAAGGTTCGAAAATCTGAAAAATATTTCAAGTTTATTTATTCTCTATTATTTAATTTTTTCTGCTATCTTCTTTGAAGGAGTCTGGGAACTATATAGGAAATGAGATCGTAGTTTTTGGCGCATCATTTTTTGATAAACTATTTACAGGTTTTGTATTATGCCAAATGTTACTAACGGATATCTGATACAAATAAAGTCGTTCTATTATGAGTTACATGGCCGGTGAAGTTTAATCGCAGTCCCTATGAATATGATACCAGAATGTGGGCACTTGAATCGGGAACTTTAAACGTATTTGAATGGTTTTATATGAGAAGAAACATAACTGATTTGTGATTTTCTTCTCACTCTATTGTGAACATTAAATAATACGATTATTCAAAGGAAATTCATAACGAGTGAATTATTGGAGCGAAAACGTTTGTTCTGAATCTATCTTACTAGTGGAATAAACATATTGCGACGTGTTATTCTTTAAATTAAAATTATTTTTGGTTTTAAAAATTTTTCCCCAATACATTGAACTTTAAAAAATCAAAACAGCTATTCTTAAGCATGTTTCTTCGTTGTCCCACTGACTACTTAGTTGTGATTATATTAAAACGAAATATCCCCAACGAAGAGGCTGTCTAGTTTTCCGAAAAATGCTCTTTACAATATCTAATCTCTTTATGGATTTTCTTAAAAGCTAACATTTTAACAAACATTTATTTATCCACTTTTATTGTCTGAAGTAAACAGTTTTGAGTGTCTTACGATTCAATCAATGAGCAAATAAGATTTACTACATTGAAGTGTTGAAATTATCTGTTTCGTAATGTAGGTAAACCTTTAAATTCTATCAACATCAGTATGTCACATACACGGCTTTCGACTACTGCTTTATCAAGATTCAGCATCCTAAAACCAACAAAAACAGGAAAAAAAAGCGGCAGCGAGAAAGTAAAAAATTAAATGGATTTTCATAATTGACCAATGTTTTAAAATAAATGTTTAGTTATTATAAAATTATAAAGTTAAATAAAACAGAACAAGGCATATGTAATACTACATAATGCATGAGTAGGACATTAAATATATTTAATAAAAAAAATGTTTCTCTAAATATATCAATACGTTAGCGACCATTGAATTTCGCTAAGAGGTGCATCGTTGAGTCAGTTTGTCTTCCACGACTTCCTTGCTGCAGAGACTGTACACGTTCGATCATTAGGCCACGTCAAGTCTGAAGCTACGCCCGCGGTAGAAAGAATTACGGTAACCACCTTACTGCTCTCTTGTTACGGCGGTCCGTGCACCCCAGGCCGGGGGGGGGGGAAGGCGGTGACGCACGAGGATAAAGAGCGTGGCTAATGGGCCCTTGTGACGCGTGTATCTCGCGGCCGCTGCCCGCTATCCGCCTTCCCCTCTGCGTTGCGTATCCTTTCCGACCTCGCTGCACGCCCTCCTCGATTAGTGGCCTTCCGGATCTCTTTTTTTATTTGACCACTCTTGCCCTTCGCAGGTCTCGTCTTTGCCTTCGTATCTCATATTCAGCACTTGCACCGGCTGTGGTGGTTCAGATTTGATTTGATTTCATTTTTTCGTGTTTGCGGGTACGTCAACTGCTTTGGTCATTAGTCCCGTTAGTGTAGTGCATGTAGTTTTCTAGGGATATACGCGATGATCTTTTCCCGCTGAATAGCGAGATCCGGCGCTGACCTACCGTCGTCTAGTGGGGTTTCCCCCTAACCAGGACTCTCCCACCAGCAGGGCAGCGCCCCAGCCGCGAGAAGCTCTAAGCTCCCGACCGGTCTCCCGGAATATGTGGTAGTGTAGTGTATGTTAGAGTGTGTGTGTGTGTGTGTGTGTGTGTGTGTGTGTGTGTAAGGGGAGAGGATAGGACAAGGAAGAGAAAGGACAGATCGCGCGCGGTCCGTAGCCCGTTTGGTAGGGTACTGCTCCGGCATTCATCTTGTGTTGATCGGAGAAACCACGGAAAACTACCGATCAGAGCAGCCGACCGCTAGGATTCTCCTCCAGGCAGCGACTGAATTCGACCTAGCTGAAAATCTAGTGTCGAAAAATCCTGCCGCCGTCAGGACTCGAACCCAGGTCCTCCCGGACAGAGGCGCTGCAGTGATATCAGTTGATGCACTGAGCTACCGCTCCCGGTTTGTGGTTCAGGGTATCTGCTGTTGTCACTGCAGTGCTTTTGACCCGGAGGTCTTGGTGTTTGAGTCCAGGCGATGGCAGGATTGTCGTCACTAGCTAGAGAGTTAGGTCGAATTCAGCCGCTGGCTGGAGGAGAAGTCTTGCTGTCGGCTGCTGTGATCGGTAGTTATCTATGGTTTCTCCTATCAATACCGTGCGAATGCCGGAGTAGTACCGTAACAATGGGCCACGAACCGAGCGCAATCTTTCTTTCCTCTTGTCCTCACTTCTTACTTCCACACACACTTAGACTTTTCTACCTCACATGTCGGAGACCAGTCAAGAGCTTAGAGCTTGTATTAGCTGGGCTTGTGCTCTGCTGGTGGAAGATACCTGGAGATCGAAAACCCTGAAAGTCGAAGTGTCGGTCGACGCCATATTTTGATTTCTAGTAGGGGATGAGTACCTCCTGTTCCCTTGATAAAACTTGCACTACACGTACGAGACTAACGACCGAAGCAGTTGAAAGCACAAAACAATTAATAAATCAATCCCACACTTGTTAGATACGACCAATTTCTTTCTTGGCTTATTTATTTCTCATCCACACACCGTTATTTCACGCTCTCCATTTCTTTCTTTCACACTCTTGTTTGCCAATTTCCTACTCCATCTCTTCCGTCTCATTTTTTTTTTCCATCTTTTTTCTTCAGTGTTTCACCTCTTGTCTGTACTCTTTAATTTGTACCTCATGCTTACTCATTCTGCATCGCCTTTCTTCATCTCCTGTCTGATATCTTCTGAATTTCTCCCTCATTTCCCGTTCATCTCGTCCCTCTCTCTCTCTCTCTCTCTCTCTCTCTCTCTCTCTCTCTTTCTCTCCCTTATTTCTCTCTCAGGTTCTTTCTCTATCACTCTTGATGTCTCTCTCTTTTTTCTCACTGTCTTTTTCTCCCACTTTCTTACTCTCTCACTCTCTCTTTCTCTCTAACTCTTTTTCTCTCTTTCTCTCTCTTTCTCTCTCTCTCTCTCTTTCTCTCTCTTTCTCTCTTTCTCTCTCTCTCTCTCTTTCTTCTCTCTTTCTCTCTCTCTCTCTCTTTCTTCTCTCTCTTTCTCTTCTCTCTCTCTTTCTCTCTCTCTCCGTTATCCCCGCATTTATCTTCGATCTCTCATGATCGTCCCTTCACACATCTTTCTGCTTGGCTCTCGACCCGCATGGCCCGGTCTCATCCCAGCGCGTCCTCACGCCAACCTTTTCTTTGTTGACATGCGCTTATCACATTCAGCCTCCGCAGACGTGCTGCGACTGAGGAATATAATGAACTCTTTTCGTTCCCCTCGTTTCGTCGTCGCCGCTCACCGCTCTGGCGCCGCGGCTGCTCAGCCTCCCGCGCAGCCACTTCGCCCAACGGAAGGAGTCGCGGTGCGCGGTGGAGATGCGTTCGCCGACGGAGAGAGAGGGAGGACGGAGACGCGATGGCGACAGTCTCACGTGGAAGAGGAGAGTAAGTCGCATTCGAAGGCGGAATAGTGGGCGAGAGTGGGGATACAAACGCATACAGGGGAGTTCGGCTGGGTAAGTGGGACGGGGTGAAGGTGGACGGAGGTTGAAGGGTGGCACGGAGGTTGAAGGGTGGCACGGAGGTTGAAGGGTGGCACGGAGGTTGAAGGTGGCACGGAGGTTGAAGGGTGCACGGAGGTTGAAGGGTGGCACGGAGGTTGAAGGGTGGCACGGAGGTTGAAGGGTGGCACGGAGGTTGAAGGGTGGCACGGAGGTTGAAGGGTGGCACGGAGGTTGAAGGGTGGCACGGAGGTTGAAGGGTGGCACGGAGGTTGAAGGGTGGCACGGAGGTTGAAGGGTGGCACGGAGGTTGAAGGGTGGCACGGAGGTTGAAGGGTCGCACGGAGGTTGAAGGGTGGCACGGAGGTTGAAGGGTGGCACGAAGGTTGAAGGGTGGCACGGAGGAATCACAAACAACATTAAAATCACTTGTGCTGTTAGTGACAAAGAACAAACTAAGTACTAGGGAGTATGTTACGGGACGACACACTCGTGTAGTGATGGTAACAGCGTGCGCCAGAGGTGGCGGACACAGTAGGTGGTGGTAGAAGTCTAACTTAAGACTGCGTTTTACCTTCGAATTTTAACGTAACACGTGAAGCGGGCGGGAACTGGCGGATGAGTGCCTACAAAGGCTCTTGTAACAAGTTTAGCACGTCGGAGGCGTGGCCGAGATAAACGTAGACGCATTCGCTTGGATGTGGTAAACTGCCAGGGGCAGTGGTGGCAGTGAAGGTGGTTGTGTCATGTTTCTCTGTTAGACGTAAGTTAAGTCTCAGCAGTTTATATGTCGTTACAAGCAGGCTGCATGAAAAGTGTTCGTTAAGTATTCTTGCTGACAAGTATCCTATCGCACCAACTGAGGCAGATGAGCGCCGTTGTCTGTTTTTAGTAAGGAGATATAAATGCACGGAGAAAAATGCATCAGTAATAAAATTGTAATAAATGTGTAAATAAATTAATATTCTGAAAATTAGATATTTTCAGGTAGTTCTACAAGTTAAACTATACCTTAATTTTATACCATATTCTTTATTAATTTTTGCGCGAATAACATAAAGATTTGCCTATTATACCTACTTGTCATGTTTCACGTTGGAAGTGAACTTTAATTTACTGTGTTTATGTCGTACGAAGATATTAAATTTGTTCCTGCGGAAGACGGTTATGATTTATTAATAATAATATTGTATTGGAAAACGAGTATATTTGTATCATTCAAAGAAATGTGATGTTCCACGAGCAAAATTGCTTTCTATGATATTTCTGGTATTGTTAATATTGTGTGATGCGGGTTGTCTGTTGCTTCTTAACGAATAATTACGATTAAGCTAGTTTGTTCTAAAAATGAAGTGGGAAGCATAACGGCTGCTGTTAAAGAAAGTGATTGTAAGAAAACTGTGGAATTATTTTAATCTTGGAAGGGCGAAAGATATAAGCACGGATCACGCAGTGACAACTGGGCAGGGAGTGGTGGAGAGAGAACGGTTGGAAACCTAAGGGATATTTCGATTAAAACCTAGAGTCAGTTTACACGTTTAAAATGACGGTAGATTGATTGATTGATTTTTTCGTGTTTCCGGGCAAGTCAACTGCTTTGGTCATTAGTCTCGTTAGTTTAGTGCATGTTTCTTCTCTGGAGATGGCGGTGATCTTCCTCCGCTGGATGGCGAGATCCAGCGCCGACCTACCGTCGGCTAGTGAGGTTTCCCCCTAACCAGGACTCACCCACCAGCGGGGCACCGCCCCAGCCGGGACAAGCTCTAAGCTCCCGACCGATCTCCCAAAATATGTGGTAGTGTAGTGCATGTTAGTATAAGTGTGTGCGTGTGAGGGAAGAGGATAGGACAAGGAAGAGGAAGGACAGATCGCGCGCGGTCCGTGGCCCGTTTGATAGGGTTCCGGCATTCGCCTGGTGTTGATTGGAGAAACCACGGAAAACTACCGATCAGAGCAGCCGGCCGCTAGAATTCTCCTCCAGAGAGCGACTGAATTCGACCTAGCTGAAAAGCTTGTGTCGAAAATCCTGCTGCCGTGAGGACTCGAACCTAGGACCTCGCGGTAAGAGGCGCTGCAGTGACATCAGTTGATGCACTGAGCTCCCGCTCGAGTGCGTTGTCGAGGAGGAGAAGAAGAAGAGGTGAAAGAGGAGGAGGAGGAGGAGGAAGAGGAGGAGGAGGAGGAGGGGAAGAGGAGGAGGAGGAGAGGAGGAGGAGGAGGAGGAGGAGGAGGAAGAGGAGGAGGAAGAAGAGGAGGAGGAAGAAGAGGAGGAGGAGGAAGAGGAGGAGGAGAAGAGTTGCGAGGGTAGCAAGGACGATGGCGTGAGATCTGGGGCATTGGCAGCTGGAGAGTAGTAGAGACGGCGAGGGAGGCGGACTTGGTAGCGGCGTGTCGGGACGTGTCGGCGCTCCCGGCTGCAGTGCGGTTCGCAGCCGCGACTTCAAAGGGGGTTCGTTACGACAGCCCGGCCTCTCCCCGCGCTGTGCTGCCGATTCCCCCGCACCGCCGGGCGCTAGTCACGTCCCGTCCCTTGCACCCGGGTCCATCCCTCCGCTGCCCTTTTTGCATATGTAAGATTAACTTACAACATCTCGCCGCTCACACCAATTTTATGGTCTAATGTTTCGCCACTAGCTCTGATTTTCAACGTTAACGTTCTGTATAATTTCTTTTATTGATATTTCTTTAAAACAATATCTTTAAGATTTCTTTTCAAAACAATTTATTTCGAAAATTTTACTGGGAGTGGTAGCTAAGTGCATCAAGTAATGCCACTTCAGCGCCACTGACCGGGAGGTCCTAGGTTCGAGTCCTGACGGCGGCAGAATTTTTGACATTAGCTATTCAGCTAGGTTGAATTCATTCGCTGTCGGAGCAGTACCCTACCAAACGGGCCACGGACCGCGCGCGATCTGTCCTTCCTCTTACTTGTCTTATCTTCTCCCTTTATATACACACACGAACATGCAGTATGCTACCATATATTCCGGGAGAGCGGTCTGGAGCTTAGAGCTTGTCCCGGCTGGGGCGGTGCCCCGCTAGTGGGAGAGTCCAAACCCCACCAGCCGACGGTAGGTCGGCGCCGGATATCCCCATCCTGCAGAGGAAGATCACCACCATTTTCCGAGAAAAAACATGCACAACACTAACGGGAATAATGACCAAACACGTTGACGCGCCCTGAAACGCGAAAAAATCAATCAATCAAATCAATCAGTCGACAATTTCTGTCTACACAAATTCTATGTCTCGCTATCTTTTTCTTACATAAACTTCTCTGTTGCTAGCGTAACGCTCAATAGTATGAACAGTTGGTCCAAATTTGTGTACAAACAAAATCAATAAACATGTTTGTAATAAGTTAACCTATACGTAACGTTACACATAGCACCAGAGCGATGCCTTTTCGCTCTCCTTTCCTCTCCTTATTCACCCTCGTCTCACTATTATCACCGTCTAGCGAACCAACTCACCACCAGTAGCACACGTTACTTCACACTCGGGTGCCCCCGTCTTTCGTTACAGTTTAGTGAGAGATGTTAGAAAGCTGGTTTGTGATGGACTTATTTAGCTTATAAATTGCCTAGAAATAAAAATATATCCTTCACGATATTGCCGTAAATTGCAAATTTCAAATCGATGAATACGATAAATTGATATTTCTTCACAGCTATGTCATTGCTAACATGTCATGTCCTTCTTCACAAGCAGCAGGTGTTGTAAAAAAGTTAAGAAAATAAATATCAGTACGAAAACATCCTCAAACATTTTGGAGGCGTTTCAAGTGTATATGGTACAGGATCATTGAACATATGTTTCACCATTTCTTACCCTCTGAACAGTGTATCATTGTGTTGTTTCAGTTATGTCATGTACTTGCACATTCTGTTACCGTTCATTCATTACCCAACCAAACCAGACAAATATGTAAGACATTATTCATCTTGCAGTAGTACGTTAGGTTTTTGGTGTAAATTAGATAGTATGTCAATGACATACATGCAAGTAACTGATTGTCGACAACATGAAAATACACTCAACTGCCCAGAGAAGTTAATCTGGGAGATTTAATATACTACTTCCTACGTTGTATATCTCTTAGATTGAGTACATAATTATTATAAACTTATTTTCTGTTATTACATTATGAATATTATTATGCATCGTGATGAATTATAATGGGTCGTATTCAGAAAATTGAAAACAGTGATAATTTGTAATGAAAATAATTTATAAAACAATAAAATATATATTTGCTTTTATTAATCGAAACAAATTAAAACACTCAATGTGCAACAAGCTATTGTCAGTTTTAGAATTTCGTGCTAAAGCTCTTTTCATGTTTTGCGCTCGCATTATTCCCTTCACGTTACTCAGCAGAGAGATGTCAGCGAGATGAAGGCAAGGTCCCTCCCCTAGCGCATAGTTAAGAATAGACCTTGCTTCGCTTTTGCCACCCCGCTACAATTCCTTATCGCTCCTTTTCCAATCACTCACATCATCCCGCCTAACCCCTCTTTTCCCGTTCCCCCTCTCTTCCACTGTGCACCCGCCTGCCGCCCCCTGCCCCCTGCCGCCCACCGCCCTGCCGCCTCCGCCCGCGCCCCGCCGCCCCGCCCCCGCCGCCAATGTTTTTGTCTTTTTAAACCCTAATTTATTGAACGCTGTAGCTTTTCTTTTAAAAAGTGTATTTACAAATCAAAAAATTATATATTATGTTCTTCGTATTTTCGAGGATATCAGTGAAAAGGCAGCCAACAACGGACAATTGCTTCCGACGCTACAACTTATGAAGTTCTTTCCTTTATTCGTTCGTTCCCTGCGTATAGCATAGAAGCTTATGTCCAAAGTATATTAAGATTGCTACACGCAAGGCACCTGTCGGCGATAATTTATGTCACAGGACAACTCTGCCCCCTGCATCGTAGTTGAATTATCATGTCAAGTTACGAATGTCCATTTTACAAGTGTCACGAGATATATTTCCAAATCCATGCTGTCTTGCGAGGTAGTTTCATGTTACATTTACTTCGATTTTTCTTTCACATGTAAATATATTTTCTTAACATTCCGTGGTTTGACTGATCGTTTAGAGAATAATATTTACCTGAAACGTGAGAGTTGAGTTATTGAACATCTCACTGGTCATTTGATTATTCTCGTTTGTACTAGCTACAAGTGCCAAAAATGTGAAAAATAGATATTTCAGGATTTCCTTTCGTTGTGTTTCATATTGTCAAATATCACTCGTTTCATATAGTCAAATACCAATATCATAGTTGTAAGTAATATTCTGTTTGAGTAAGAAAACTTGATGTGTTGTTCATTTCATATATTACGTTAACATTAAAATACTCAAAAACATTCACCCTTTAACAGTTATTAATCCATGGTCAGCACTTACTCCCAGAAATCATGTAATTAATTATCGTTGTCCAAATGTTTACAAACATAATAAAAATCGTTGATTTCAGATCTTTATTTATAGTTATTTATTCAAGATTATGTTTATTACCTTGAAAATTGATAGTGGCCCCTCAGGTGTCATATGAACAGCGTGCTAGCTTTCGTGGGAAGGTGCCGGGTTCGATTTCCGGGTGGGGAAAAAATGAAGCCGTAGGTTCCTAAAACAAATCATCTCAATTTCATAGCTCAGTGACGAAAGGAAAAGTTCAGGCAGGTCTATGTAGGGTGATGAGGTTACCTTATACTCTTCACATCATCTTTAGCATAGATCATTGTGCCCTTGCAAAGGCAAGAGAGATAAGTGTTGTTTTTTCGGGAAAAATGTTTTTTCGGGAAATAAATAAAAATTGATTGCATTCCAAAAGATAAAAAATAAAATCAACAACAAATTTAAGTATAGTTTAAATAAAGTTTCATTAGATTCTTATAAGTCTGCAACACTGTTAGAAACCAAAAAGATCACAAATATTTTTGAAAATTAAACACTTGAAAAAAAGCTATGACCACACTGGTATCTTGACCAAAGGAGCTAATCATAGCTGTAACTATATGAGCTATAATAATTACAATTGTCTTAAATCTGAGGGCAAAATTGTATTATAAAATTTTGAACATCAAATATCATGTTAACTGACTGATACCCTCAGGATATACTCGTACCCGACGCTCTAGGATTTCATTTATAATCTGGAGAAAAAAATCTCTGTAGAGAAAAAGGTCTTCATTAATATACGGCATATTTTTCTGTAGTCGATTTTTTTCATTTTCAGACAAAGTCACTCTTGCCAGACTTTTACGTTATATTTGAAGATCATCAAAAGTCCGGATTGTCCGGATTGTTTTGCTTTTTTAATTGCAGCAATGACGTGTTTTAGAACATGAATGTCAAATATAAAAACAAAAATTATTTTACCACTGTAATGATTTACGATCATCCAAGTCAATTATCATTTCCTTTAAATGAAAAAAACAATACCAATAGAATGATATAAATTGTATTCGAAGAGACGTCGGCAGCGCTGCACACGAACGTTCTTTTAAATTAAATGAATGCGCGGAAGAAAGGGAAACGCGGCATGAACATTTGATAGAGCACAATTTTTTAAATCGTTTGAAACAACAATCATCAAAATTGGACCAAGTTTTCGATTAATTTCGAGAATTTTAGTAATCGTGCATTTCGGCGGAATAAAAAAAAAATATGCAGGCGCCATTGTTGATGTGAAGAAAGTAATTACAAATAGATTTTTTTCGTAAATATTAAGAGAACGCCTGAAGGGAACGGGTTAGAATTTGTCAGCATAAAAGAGAAAAACTTATCGAAATTTTTGAAAGTAGTCACGATTTTGGAGGACGCCTAAGAGGCAAGATAAAAACTAAGTGCTATATTTTCATTTAGAAAAATATTCAAAACAAGAGACATTGTTGTGACTTCATGAGGAGATAGAAAGCGATGATTTGCAATATTTAATTAAATAAGGCATTGAGAGGCGAATCAGACGATACGGTAATTACCGTAGGAATTTTAAACACGATGTAGAAACAACCACAGGTCAGGAAAACGCTGATATGTGAGAAGAATAAATATTTTTCGTTATGCTGTTTGGCGCAATAAGCGGGTGATCCGCTTTCGTTCGCGGCGAAACCATATAAGCTGGAGGACAACAATGCCAGTCAGTCAGAGAGAGATGAAGTTTAGCTCGGAGCGTGAACGCGAGATCCGTGTTAGAGGTTGCAAGAATTTTTAATTATTGTTACGAGTGTATAACTTAAAAAACATTTTATTTATTTAACGGCGCGCGAACTGTGTAAAACAAACGCGCACGTAAATTGATAAACAGTGGCGATATAAGAGAGTTTTGTTATTATCGCGATGTGAACAATATTTGTCGGACATTTGGCGTGTTGTGTTTAATAGCACGAATGCCAAAGCTATTCTGGATTCACATTAAAGGGGGAATGCAAGTAAAGTTTTCTACGAAAATAACATAGTGTATCGGCGCGTAGTGGTGATGTGAATGGAGATGACGGTGGCCGGAGCATAGCGGTCATTGTGCACTGATGGAGCGCGAGTGGCAGCTGGCGACGAACGCCGCGATGCCGAAGCAACAAACAGGGAAGTGCAGTGACTAATTTGTTTTCGGTTACTACGAAGACGCATTCATGTAGAAGACCAAATACTATAAAACTTGTATAGATTAAGAGTCGATAAGGCAATTTTCAGAATGCGCATTCGGTATGAATAAAAGTTTTGTAAGTTTTTCAGGGTAAATGGTTTTTCTTTTAATTTTCGTGTCAGTTAAATTGTTTTATGTTGTCATTGACGGGTGATTTGTGTTTTTTACTTAGGTGCTTATTGTCATTGTTTAATGAAAGGAAAGAATCAGTTAGCAACAAATGAGAAACGGATAGAATAAAGCACGATGAACACAGTTGTGTTGATCAGTAAAACCTCTCAATGAAGTGTTGTGATTTCTGGTAATTATTGCTGACCCAAGCGCGCATTGCACGAGTACCACGTTTCGGTCCCTGAAACAGGGGCCATCACGAGTTCACGCCCGCATAAATTTCTAGAATTATGAAAAGTTAGCTAGTAAACGGGCATATTAAAGTATATAATAGAGGAAGCAAACGATTTTGTTACACCACATTTCAATTTACTTGCGTAGGTGGAAGCGATTTTCTGGACTCGCATTACCGCTCCATGTTTTATACGATTTACCACTCGCGTTCCTTTTATATGTTGTAAGTTTCGTACAGCTTACTTTTCTTAATTCCTTGCAAAATTCAATTACCACGCTTTCCATATTTCATACAAAATCAGTAAAACGAACTTACACCGTCCACGATACAATCAGACACATAGACACACATTGAGTATTCCCTGATTGCTGTAAGGCACTTAGCTTTTTTAGAAGAGCATATTAGTCACGACAGACTACCAGAGCCATATGTAAGTAAATGTTTCAACTACATGTAAGATGTTAGTAACATATCTCTTTTAGCTGTGCATTGACACCTATTCATATAAAATTAGATGCCAAAACCTTTGTTTTGAAACTTTTGGTACTTAGCTCCCTTGGCTTTGTAAAGCGTGAGTTAATGAAAACATGGTTCAGGCCTGGGAATACAGCGAGTTCCGGAATGTCGGATTACTTCAACCCGAAAACGCTAATTACCTACATACATGAAACAATGAAAGAATTCATTTGATTACTAATTTAAAAAAAATTGATAATATATTTCATCTTTTCTGATTACCACCTTATAGAGGCGATGTACTCTAAATTATGCGGCAAAAGGTGTTTTTCTATGTTGTTTACTAATTGTACTGGTATTTGTTTGCGGGCACATTCAAGTATAAGCTGTTTCGTGGATCTCGAGAAAGGAAAATCGTGCGCAGATCGCTACCAGTCTCGCAAGAGGATTCCGGCAACTGCTAGCCAATGCTGCGCCTTCCCTCCTCTTCCACCCGCGACCTCTTCGGCTCCACGTCCGCAGCCTCTTCTGCTTCCTGCGCCGAGGGCGCGTGCGGGCGCGTGACTGAGTTTCTGTGGCGACGCTGCCCGCCCCCCCCCCGCTCCACGCCGCAGCCTCTTCTGCTTCCTCCCGCCCCTGCTCCGCCCTGCTCCGCCCCTGCTCCGCCCTGCTCCGCCCTGCTCCGCCCTGCTCCCTGCTCCGCCTCTCCCTCCCCCCCCTGCTCGCCTGCTCCGCCCTGCTCCGCCCCTGCTCCCCCCTGCTCCCCCTGCTCCGCCCCTGCTCCGCCCTGCTCCGCCCCTGCTCCGCCCCTGCCCCTCCCCCTGCTCCGCCCTGCTCCCCTGCTCCGCCTGCTCCGCCCCGCTCCGCCCCTCCCTGCCCCTGCTCCGCCTCCCCCCGCTGCTCCGCCCTGCTCCCCTGCTCCGCCCTGCTCCGCCTTCGCCCCTGCTCCGCCCTGCTCGCCCCTGCTCCCGCCTGCCTCCCCCCGCTACGCCTCCTCCTACGCCCCGCACCCGACCCCACCCCCCCGCTCCGCCTCCTTGCCCCCTCCCCGCCCCCCCCTCCGCCCGCCCCGCCTCGCCCTCCTGCCCCTCTCCCCGCCTCGCCCCGCCTCGCCCCCGCCTCCCCGCCTCCCCCTCCTCGCCCCCCGCCTCCGCTCCTCCGCCTCCCCGCCCCTGCCCCTGCCTCGCCACCACCCACTCCCGACGATTCTATCCCGCCCCACCCACTCTCCGTTTCCGCCCTGCCCCTTGCCCACCCCTCTCGCCCCGTCCCGCTCCCCGTCTCGCCCCCACCTCCCCCATCCTCATCCCCCCGCCCGCCCCCTTCCGTTTCCGCCCTGCCCCTACTCCGCCCCCATCCCCGCCCTCACTGCATCCCGCTCCGCCCCCAACTGGCTCCCTCCCCGCTTACACCCCTACCCGCTCACCCGCTCCCTCTCATGACAGCCCGTCCCGATTCCATCCCGCTTCCGACCCACTCTTGATCCGCCACCGCCCCCCCGACCCTCGCCGCCATGCCATCGACCGCTCGCGCCCTTCCCACCCGCCTCGCCCGCCCTTCTGCCCTGTCTGCCCTGCCCGTTTCGCCCTTCTTGCCCGTCTTGCCCCCGCCCGTCTTGCACCTGCTACCTTCCGCCGTCCCCCGGAATCCAGGGTCTCCTTTACTGTTCAACTGCTGATCCCACCGCCCACGCTGCCTCGTCTGCTCACACCGCCCTTGCCCGCCCTGTGTTGTTCCATCCATTTACACCGCTTGCCACTCTCTCGCATCTACTCGCCATTTTCCCCTTCTCTTTGACTATACAAGCGACACCGCCCCTGTCTCCTACTGTTGCTCTCTCCATTTCGTTTTATCACCGTCTCTTCCGCGAACTTCGTCGCAGCCAACCTCAAGGAGAAGTCACTACCTTTGTCACTCCCCACATCTCCGCCTTCACCTTAAGCGCCACCGACACTTTCCACCTACCACCTCTACCATCTACTCCCCCCCTTCTTGAATTCCAGTTTCTGCAACGCCACCCCCCCCCGCCACCCCCTTTCCCTTTCCGGCCCCCTTCTCCACCGCTCTCGTCCCACGGTCACCGCTCCTGCCCCTGCCCGTGCCCCTGCCGTCCCAACCACCGTGGCCGTGCCCCATGCAGTTCTCCTCATGGCTCTCACCATCTTCGCCTCTGCCACTCTTGCCTCCTCAGCCAACTCTGTTTCTTCTCGTGTACTTGTTGCCCAGGCCTTCCGTCCAGACATTGCTGACACCAACCAGCACCTCACCTGCCGTTTTGGTCCGTCATAACCACCGCCCTCTCAATTTGTTCGCTTTTATCGCACTCTTGACTAAAGTGCTCCATCTTTTTTGACCCCTGCTCGTCCGACAGTCCCTTTCTATCCCCATCCCTACCGTAGCTTTCTTCAGTACATCAACTGATGTCACTACAACGTCTCAGACCGGGAGGTCCTAGGTTCAAGTCCTGACGGCGGCAGGATTTTCGACGCTTTTCAGCTAGATCGAATTCAGTCGGTGTCTGACCGGCTGCTCTGATCTGTAGTTTTGCGTGGTTTCTCCGATCAACGCCAAGTGAATGCCGGAGCAGTACCCTACCAAAACGGGCCACAGACCGCGCGCGATCTGTCCTTCCTCTCCGTTGGCCTATCCCCTCCCCTTACACTAACATGCACTACACTACCACGTAATCCGGGAGCCCGGTCTGGAGATTAGAGCTTGTTCTAGCTGGGCGGTGCTCCGCAGGTGGGAGAGTGGGGGAAACCTCACTATCCGACGGTAGGTCGGCGCGGGATTTTGCCATCCAACGGGGGAAGATCACCGCCATCTCCTGAGAAAAACATGCACTACACTAAGGGGACTAATGACCAGTTGATGCGTCCGGAAACACGAAAAAATCAATGAATCAATGAAATGGTAGCTTTCTCGGTGGCCATCCCTTTTCTTGCCCCCACCGCGGCCACTTCTCAAAGTTGGATCCATCTTCCCGTCCCGATTGTCGTCGCAATTGCCTTCACCATATCACCCATTCCCCTACCATCTTCACCGCTAACGCCTTACAACGCTATCACTTCCTGCACTTCCAACTCGACCGTTATCGTGCCTCTGACGGGGAGGTTCTGGTGTACGAATACCGACGATGTCAGGATTTTCGATACTAACCAGATAGCTGGGTCGAGATATGTCGCTGTCTGGAGGATGATTCTAGCGGCCGACTGCTCTGCTCGATAGTTTTCAGCGATTTCTCAGAAAAATACTAGGCGAATGCCGGAGACTCTACTTTCCCAAACGGAAACCACGGAACGAGCGCAACCTCCTTTTCATTCCTTGTCCTATCCTCTCCACTTACTTACACACACTTACATTATCCTTCGCTACACTATCATTCATGCCGGGAGACCGGTTGGGAGTTTAGAGCTTGTCCGAGTTGGGTTTATTTCCCGCTGGTGGGAGATACCTGTTTAGGGAAAATCGCTCTAGACGACGGTAGGTCGGCGTCGGATCTCACCATCCAGCGGGGAAAGATCACCGCCATCTCCCGATGAAAAACAAACACTACACTAACGGGAATAATGACCTTAGCAGATGACGCCCCCGGAATCACAAGCGATCGATCGATCAATCAATCAACCATTATTGCCTTCGGGTGTATCACGTCCTTCGCTACCGCCTCCACCGCTATTGCTCTATTGCTTCCAACGCCTAATCCCTCTCGTCAAGATTCGACACCGCTACCACGTTCAGTTCCATCTTCTACAGCACCGTCATCACCTCCTCCTACTTCTCGTCTTTCTTGGCCTGCACCTCCTGCTCCTCCCTTTTCTCGTTGGCGTCGCCACCGCAGCCGCTGTCGCGTCGTCGCCGCTCAGCCGCCGGAATGCCAGGCCGCCTTTGAAGTCGCTGAGACGCCTTCCTTTGCCGCGTGCGGCTTCTGAGTTCGTCCCTTCTCGGAGACGCGGAAGGCGGCAGGCAGGCGGGCTGGTGGTAAGCTACCAAGCACGCACGCAGACGGCCAGATTCTCTCTGCTCGGGAAAAGGAATGTTGGTTCTCCAGTGGCGCGAAAAGATCATGTTTATCTGTGTTACACGTTGATACCTCCAGCATCCCAGTACTTTTTCGAATTTTATTGAAAATCTACTTGGGTTTTCATAACGTGGTCGATGGTATTAGGTAATTTTTACACCTCCCACCTTATAAAATAAATATTTTTTATTAATTTGCGAATGTCCTTCATAACGAGGGTCATGGCCTCAGACGTTTGCTTATCACTGTTATGAAGATTCATTTTATAACGCAGGAGGTGTAAAAATGACCCGTCATCGGTCACGTTATGAAAATGGAAGTATAGTATACTGTTTGGTTGAGGGTTAAGTCTGGTTCCACAATAAGTATTTATTTATTTATTTTTTATTTATTTATTTATTTATTTATTTTACGTCAAAAAAACAGTTAAAAACTGCGTATGACGTGCTATGGGGGAAAGTGAATTGTGTGCACATTTTCAAAATTCTGTGATCCCTACACTAAGTCATATACTACTTAAATTTTGAATTTTAAAAGGGAGAAAAAAAACAAAAACTCCCATGTAGTAAAATCTATTTTCAAAAATAAATAAGCAATACATTTTTAATTTTGAAAGGGAGAAAAGAAACAAAAACTCCCATGTAATAAAATCTATTTTCAAGGATAAATAAGCAAATAAATTTAAATTTTGAAAGGAGAAAAAACAATAAAAAAACTCCCATGTAATAAACTCTATTTTCAAGGATAAATAAGCAATAAATTTTGGCTCTTATTACTTCCTGCCGCGACAACATGGAAACGATAATTTGAATAATTGTATTTCCCACTGAATTCTAGAAGACGTGAACAGAAAATGAAGTTACATTTATGTCCAGAAGCAAAACAAGGGGCCATCTCAGTATTTGCTCAATGGATCAGGGAAACTGGACGAAAAACCTGATCGAGATGGGGGTCATTGACCCGGAAGCTGTAGTACAATTGTTGTTACAGGTTGTTTATACTCATTTATACAGTTCAAATGGTAAATAATGCATTATGTATCAGTGTTAAAATTAATGTTACTTTTCTTGTGATGCTCAGTATAGTCTCTAATTGTATAGAAACAGTTATGCAGCAGAAACGATTTAGAAAGTAGAACTTTATTTTCGGTTATAAGATATATCTTTTCGTTTTCCGGAATGTTTTATTCGTATTTGGGATACAAAATTGCACTAAAATGAAGTTGACATAATTTCAGTCTATGTTCTAATTTATAGGTCACTCTGTCATTCAATATGATGAATGCAGAGCACTGCTGAAATAACTCAAGAAAAAAACTCGTGCGCTTCTAAAAATGTTAAACCTTGAACATGTAGATTGGGCTCAATATTTGCTTGCAATCATTTATGTAATCACTATATTGACGTTTAGACTTTTTTAGAGGATTTATTTGCAACATTCAGCGCAACTCTAGTGTGTTTGCTCGAAATCGGAAGACATAGTATTGAAATATTATCAAGACGTTGTTGCATCTATCGCGAAAATTTCTTATTAATCGTGCATAATTGCCAAAGCGAATTTTTATTATTTTTGAGATTTTATAGTACCGTCGTAAATGTGTGACAAACAATCCTATTTTACGTAGCTTTTTGCATAGTAGTCTCGAGTAAACGAGTTGCATAGAACATTAAGAGTAAATTAGAGTAAACATTATTTTGTGGGAACTATCATGGTAGTTCATTTATCAAATGCATAGATTGGCATTTTAAAATAGATAACTCAACTTCCAAAATTCATTGAAGGAAAATTATTTATGAGGGCTACAGTTCCTTGGCAGTAGCAAGCTGACATTGCATATAATGTGATACGTAATTATGTAATATGCTAGCATATAACATACTCATATTGCGAGATAAGGAAGTTACTCCCACAAATGTGCTAAATCTATGACCATGCTACATCCACCAGTATGTTTTCACAGTCACGAACACCTTAGGTGGCCCGCGCATTCCGTTTGTCTTCTCAGCGACTGCTCGCTTCCCCCGAAAATCGATTTTTTTTTCCCAAACACAGGCGACACTGATATTTTCTGAAATATTTAATGATACTAACCCCAAGATGTTTTAAAGTCATAATACTTGTCGTTTTCAGAATCTTCCTTTATGACAAAAAAATGAGGGAGACGTGCAGCAGATTTTCGGCCCAATACCTCAAAGCTCTCCCACCACTTTAGCTGTATTCGCAGCCTCAACACCGACCAAAAGTTTAAAAAAATTGGAGCTGTTTTTCAGAAATTCATATTTTTAATATTCGTTTAACAGTGTCAAAAATAAACAATTGAGCCTACTGATGAACACAGTATATTCTACAATCAACAAAAATTAAACATCGTAGAACCTTTCGTTAAACTTGTATCATTAAAATAAGATGTAGAACTCTGCATTGTGTGCTTTACGTCCTAACACAAAATTGTACTGTTATAAATACATACATGTCATAAAATATTTTTCATGTTTTTAAAATATTGTTTTTTATCACAGTTAACTAATATTTTTTACTGATTATTTCAGTCAATAATTTTTACTCACGTTTCACTTCGGTTGTGTGCCTCACAACACAAGTTGTTAAATTTCCATATAAAAGAATTGTAAATTGCAAAGTAATTTCTAGGGCGGACGTTTTATCAATATTCCTACCGAAAAGTAATCAGTTCGGGGTATCGAAAGATTACTTCCATTTCTATTTATGGAGGTTTTTCCTTCGTCTTTTATGACACCTAAATGCCACTCTGTTTGATCTGCGGGGGCCACTGTAATTTGTGTTGTACAATCGGTTTTCCTGCTTCATGTTCTTTTCTGTTCGCGTAATAACTTTCCTCCTCTTTCATTACGCTGCACACAAATTACTAAACCTCGCCGATGAGGAAATACAAATGCCGAAGCCTAACAATATCCTTTTGTAATCATCCTTTTGTAATCATTAGGGAGACAAGGCAATATTCGTCGAACATCGTATGTACTGAACTGACAATATCCATCATATATTACGTGTATTTGTTTTAAAAAAATTGTTTGTTTACGAGAACGTCGTTATGAAAAGGAAACCTGCAGAAATTTGCTAAAATATAAATATTTAAAAAAGCAACATGTTTTTCCTGTTAATATTTTTATGCTGTTTATTTGCTGAAACGTCAAAGGGTCATTTTGATAAATAAGACTTTTTTATTAATATTCCTAACATAAACATTGTTAACAAGTGCAACAGTGGACGCTAATGCTCAATTTCATTTTTTTCAGCATAATAAATGTATATTTAAACGCAGTGAAGTATTAGTTGTACTTTGATGTGGTAAATATGTTATTTTTACCTTTTCCGTTATACGTATATAACGTAAAGAGAAATAATTGTAATCCTGCAGCAGAAAGTTTCAGATAAGCTTCTATTGTGAGGCACTGATTTCGAAAAATAAGATAAAACTTGTGATTGTATGTGGTAAATGACATTCTCTGAACTTTATTTGTAGTCAGAATTCACATCTTTGATACCAAATGATGGATTGACAACAAACCACGCCCTGCGAATTTAAAACTGATATTTTTATTTTCTGGGACACTGTACATATACTACAATATTATATACATTAATAATAATTTCTTAATTTATTTTTCCATTGAATATAGAAAATAAACATTTAAAAATGGCGCAGGTCTCATTTTCGTGGAGTTCTCCGAGTCTTCAAACATTCAAAGTTTGAAACTTATTTTGGGGGTATCCCTACAACTTCAATAGTTAAAAGTGACTTTTTTCTTAATGAAATCTTTTCTTAAAATACAGACTCTTAAATAAAGCACAATCCAATTTTTCGAAAATATGAGTAGTTTTTGCGTAATTTCAGCTGGCAGTAATTTCAGCAAGCTGGCGGGTTATTTTTTCATGTGATAGGTCTTACCTTGTATATTACGTTCCGTTTTCTTTCGTACTTTTTCTTTTTGATATTCACATCTGCGATTACGTCCTGTCAGAGACTCAAGTTCGCTCCTGAAAGAATAAGTAGAGATCCTTAGCGCTTTTGTTTTGTTATTTAATGTCGCATCAACATCTAGGTCATTAGCGACCACTATTGTAGTAAACGGTATGAAAACTATGGTACTTAGCAATCTCGGCCACCGGACCGGGAGCGGTAGCTCAGTGCATCAACTGATATCACAGCAGGGCCTCTGACCGTGAGGTCCTAGGTTCGAGTCCTGACGGCGGCAGGATTTTCGACTCTGGCTTTTCAGCTAGATCGAATTTAGTCGCTGTCTGGAGGAGAATTCTAGCGGCCGGCTGCTGTGATCGGTAGTTTTCCGTGGTTTCTCCGATCAACACCAGGCGAATGCCGGAGCAGTACCCTACTAAACGGGCCACAGACCGCGCGCGATCTGTCCTTCCCATCCCTTGTCCTATCCTCTCCCCTAACACACACACACTAACATGCACTACACTACCACATATTCCGGGAGGCCGGTCGGGAGCTTAGAGCTTGTCCCGGCTGGGGCGGTGCTCCGTTGGTGGGAGAGTCCTGGTTAGAGGGAAACCCCACTAGCCGACGGTAGGTCGCCGCCGGATCTCGCCATCCAGCGGGGGAAGATTAACGCCATCTCCAGATAAAAGAATATGCAGTACACTAACGCGACTAATGACCGAAGCAGCTGACGCGCCCGGAAACACGGAAAAATCAATTAATCAATGAATCGGCCACCGAATCGGCATCCTTAGCACGTGTTCATGCACTTTCCCAGTCGTCGGCGCATTGGGGAATTGATCGGTCCACGACGTTCCTGCGTTTCCCGCGCCCCGCTGTGACGCGGAGCGACGCTCACTGCTGCGACGCGTGCGAATGCATTCGCAAGGGCTTCATCCGGCGCCGCCTGCGGCTACGCCTCGTAAGTGGCGCTCGTAAATAGGCACGCGGCTGAGGAAGCAGCAGAGAAGGCGGAGGTAGGGATGGAGGTGGATGTGGAGGCGGAGATGGAGACGGAGGCTTAGGTGGGGACGGGACCCGTAGGTGGAGATGGAGCTGGATTGGATTGGTAGGGTTTTTTCGTGTGTCCTGGCGCGTCAACTGCTTTGGTCATTAGTCCCGTTAGTGTAGTGCATGCTTTTTCTCGAGAGATGGCGGTGGGCTTCCCTCGCTGGATGGCGAGGTCCGGCGCCGACCTACCGTCGGCTAGTGGGGTTTCCCCCTAACCAGGTCTCTCCCACCAGCGGGGCGCCGCCCCAGACGCGACAAGCTCTAAGCTCCCGACCGGTCTCCAGGAATATGTGGTAATGTAGTGCGTGTGAGTGTAAGGGGGAGAGGATAGGACAAGGAAGAGGAACGACAGATCGCGCGCGGTCCGTGGCCCGTTTGATAGGGTACTGCTCCGGTATTCGCCTGGTGTTAATCGGAGAAACCACGGAAAACTGCCGATCAGAGCAGCCGGCCGCTAGAATTCTCCTCCAGACAGCGACTAAATTCGACCTAGCTGAAAAGCTAGTGTCGCAAATCCTGCCGCCGTCAGGGCTCGAACCTAGGACCTCTCGGTCAGAGGCGCTGCAGTGGCATCAGTTGATGCACTGAGCTACCGCTCCTGGTACCGAGCTGGAGGTGGAGATGGAGATGGAGACGGTGACGGAGTTGGAGGCGGAGATGGAGACGGTGACGGAAGCATAGGTGGAGATGGAGATCGAGGCGGAAGTGGAAGCGGAGGTGAAGGCGGAGGTGACAAAGGCGTAGTTGGAGACGGAGGTGGAGTTGAAGGTGTAGGTGGAGGGAAAAAGACGGAAGGGTGAGAGGGAGAGGGGAGACGAAGGCGGAGGGGTTGGGGTTACGGCGGCGGAGGCGGTGGCGCGGGCGGAGGCGGGGCATAGATGGAGGCAGCAATTGTGGCAGGGGGGTTGGGGGAGAGGCGGGCTGAGGATAAAATATCAAAAACTGCGAAAAAAACTGTTTTTCAATTGTGTAGTTGATAACTTCTATAACTACTTGTGAGAACTACTATATGACTAGTGCTCTGCAGCATATTAAAGCTGTTGAACGATACAGCACCCAATCGTTTTTCACAAAGTAGAACGCTCTTTGTACATTTGTCAAACACACGAAGAACTGACTGAACGAGTCCGAGAGGAAAGGTTCAAGGGCAATCGGGAGGGCGCGAGAGAGCGGCAATTGGCTCGTGGCTTCGGGCGGTTACGGCTTGGGAAACGGCGATGTGCGCGAAGGTGAAGTCGGGACTGTGAAAATCGGACGCCATCCAACCGTAGAACATGTTGATAGAAGTGTAGAGTAATAGAATTATTCAGCAAAATGTCGAGTGTAGTACGGAACTGCAGAACAGTGACTATATTGTTGTGATCGGACTGGAATAACTGTCGAAAACGTGGATACGTGAATCGGGCGGCACGCGCGGAATGATTGAATGCGAATTACTTCAACAAAAAACAGTGATTGTCTTGGAAGCAGCGTGAAGTAATGGAAGAAACGGTACAGAATAGTGTGAAGTACGGAACTGCAAATCGGCAACCGCACGTCATGATCTGATTGAAACAACTGTGAAATTCATGGACACGTCGTTCATCGTGCGACGAACATGGGTTAATTGAGTGCGAATTACAACAAAAAACAGTGGTAAATTTGATAGAAGACAACGGAATTAGTGGAATTAGATGAAGTCTTAAGACATTTTCATACGCTGATATCGTGATAGAGAGTGAGAAATTCAGGTCAGTGAATAATATGGGAGACGGAAATAACTCATGATGTACAAGAATAGTTGGCGCAGAAGATCGTCATGCAAGTGGACGTTTTAAATTCAAGCGAGACGTGTTGAGTGTAGATTGTCTGGGAATCGGATCTATGGCGAGGTCGCAGTGGCAAATTAGCGAGTGACGCCCAAGGCCAGACCTTCAAGGCCTTCATAGTCATCGGACGGTGGTGGGGGACTCGCCAGGCCTGCCTGCCCTACGACGGCGCCGGCAGCAGGTCAACGTAGAGAAGTCCTGACATCCAGAAATGTAAGAATGTTCACAAATCCATTATACTCATTCCAGATGGATGGGAAAAAACATTCTCGGGAAGTATACTTTGATTTATTTAACGTGGCACCTCAAGTTCACGAGCTGTAAGGAGACTGGGACATTTCCATCTAATCGGTAGATCCAATACTAAAAATCTAAATCGTAACGAATCTCATGATTGGATAAGTGTCCTCCCTCTTCATCCACCTTGAGACGCCGCGTTAAATAAATTGAACTATACAGTCACTCCCAAAACTATTCGGACAACCGAAATATTCCTTTTACCTTCCTTAGAATCCAGTTTTCTTCTTTATAAGAAATCTTGTTTGAGCCCCCCCCCCCTGAAGGTATATATCGATTCTGTTTTCCTTATTGAACCTGTTCATAATGGACATTTGAGCTAGTATATTTCGGCCGCTCTTACTTTTCATATAGTGAAATACAACCAACTGACGTTGTTCGAAAGTACTTTTTGTGCAATTTTGATGCAACCTCTACGGTGACTAGAACAAACTGTCGCTGGCTCATGAATAACCCTCGGCGTTCGACGTCCCTTAATTTCAACGGTTTCTTTTTATATTTAAAAATATTATTTTTAGTTTCAGTTCAGTCGTGCTTTATCCGAACAGTTTTGAGGCCCACTTATTTGTATAACTGATGATTGAAAGGTCATTTTCCTTCGTGGAGCTACTTTCTTAAGAAGTCGTTTTCGTTATTTTCATGGCTAACTCCTATTTACCTAAATAATGCTAAATTAAAATATAATAATGATTTGTGTAAATAATTTGAACGATTTTTTTTGAAATTAGAGCTGTTCGAATTGTTTTGAGAGGAACTGTATATAATCTGTAGGTGAGGATTGTTTGTGTCCATACGGGGAAACTAGTGAGGATAAATAATATTGAGGGCATCCGTTGCGATTCGATTATTTGTAATTTTTTGAGTGAGTTTTTTTTTGTGTGTGTTAGTCCATTAATCGTGAATTCTTCAATATGTAAGACAGGGAGCCCCGATTGATCAAAGTAAAGAAAATGGTAAATTTAACAAGCAACAACTGAGAATCAGTGTCAAAGGGGAAGGTTTGTAGATGTATTCGAGTTGTGATTAGCAAGTTATGAATATTCAGTATTTCTACTTTACCTTGAACTTGTTCACAGTGCATATCTTTCTCTTTCAGAAAGAAAATTGATATACATCATTTGGTTGTGTAACGCGTGATTCAATGACAGTACTTCCACCACGTCACAATATAAATAGCATAACAATCACTAAATAGCGTAAAAATCAATAAGGTTTATTATTGAAGTGTGTGCTTATTTTACAATAGTTTCTCATTGACTTTCGAAAACAAATATTCTGAACATTGTATAAGACCCAAATTACATTCTTCCTGTTGACGAACAATTCAAGAGTTGTAGCCAACGCTTGCATTAGCAGTGTAGCTTCTAACACCACAGGTGGTCCTTCGCCTCTGCCAGCGCTGGCTTAACTCAGGAATCGTTCATCTCAAGGAAGCGTGTAGATCGAGCCTTAGAGGGTATTGTTAGCAAAATTACATGACGCATCACAGTCAGCCATGATCTTGCAGCTCACGATTTTAACGTCATCGCATGTATTCATCGTTGCTCTCTTGAGGATATTCGCTGCTTGTACTGTACTCGCACCAGAAGTCACCATAAGTACAACATTCCGAATGAGGACCATTGTAAATCCTATGTGACCCGGAATTATAAATGAAGACAATGGATGTCGTAATCAGTTTTATTTGTAATGTAAGTTTATTTTACAATGTAAAAAACATTCGAGAAGAAATTATCATGTGGTTGTATGTGAGCGGGCGTAGTTTAGTTTTGCTACGAGTTTAGTTTGAGAAGTGCCAAGGCTAGTTATCTTTTCGAGTTCGAGTTGACATCGGAAATTGTAAGGAAACTTGGAGATCATAATTTATGGCATGTGCTTCTACAAAATTCAGTAGCGTTAAAATTTCTAAAACAGAATATTAATTTCAATACCCTGTACATGCAATACCCGACACTATATGATTAATAATGAAACGACTCAAGGTCGTAATCATAATTCTTACCTGGTGGTGAGTTAGAATATATATCTCTCGTTTCCTCAATATATATTGCCTTCCCAATAGTCCCCTCTGTTTATCTTCCACCTTTCAGCCCTGGGTAAACTGCTTCCCTCATTACCATGTCTAACGAGTCCTGCCCTAGCGTGAGCCTCTGTATGCTTCGTGTCTCCTTTTCCACGTTGAATTTTCCTTTCACGACATCCAATTATTCAAAGCTGTAATAGCACCATAGGTATTGTTACAGTTTGTAAGTTTCGCTAACTTTGAGGAAGTGGAAATATATATTTGTAGAAAAGCGAGGGCCGCGGTGGGCCGCCGCACGGAGCTGCCGTGGGGTGGAAGGCCGCGGAAATGTATGAGGGGGAAAATTAAAAGACAAACGCGGAGAAGGGGAGAAAGGGGTTGCAATGAAGTTATAACTTTTCTTTCCCCCCCGGTGGCAGGTAGGAATTGTAACGAAAGACCTGTGGAGCGGAAATCTGAAGGCGCAGAGGAATCGGGCCGAGACACGGAGCCGAGACGTGCTCTGCTTGGCTGAAATTTGCGGCGCCCAGGGGGGGGGTTCGCGCCTTCGCCCTGCTCCGCCCTTTCTGTTTCATGTCCGCATGAGTCTTTCAATCCCTCATTCCTTTCCCTTCTTTTTTTTCTTCCCCCCTTTCTACTCTCTTCCCATCGCTCCCTGCTCTCTCTGCCCCTCTCTTTCCATATATTTCCCTCCTTTCTTCCCTGTCCGTTTTCCCTTCTGCTTCTTTATTTTTCTCATTCATCATTTCTATCTCTATTTTCCTATTCCCTTTCTCCTCTGTTTTTCCTCTCTCCCTTTCCCTTTTTTTTTCCCTTTCGTAAGATTCTCCCGTCTTCTCCCTCATTTCTTTCTCTTTCTCTCTTCTGCCTCACTCCCTTCTTTTCTCTCTTTTTTTCCTCCTCTTGCTTGATCTACCTCTCGCTTCCCCTATTTCTTCTTTCCTTTTTTCCGCTTCCTCATTTTCCCCTCTCCTAGCTTTTTCAAGACGCTAGCCTGTATTCTTACGGTGCATGTAAATTCCTGCCAATAGATAGAAAACATTGTGATGATCTCAATATCTTACACATGCCAGAATATTAAGAACCAATCAAGGACTTGTAATGAACACCACTTTCTTTAGAAAATTAGAGTCAATAATGTTTGCAACACAATGATTTTCATTGTGCAATTGACACCAGATTACAACGTATTGAGTATATAATTTTATTACATAACAGTCTTGCATTTGTATTCATCGTATAATTACAAATTAAAAGTGTTTGGTAAGGAATGATCGACCATTTTATAAAAATTCGTGAAATGTAATACATTGTTCTGACGGAATTTCAGTAAAATTCGTAATACTTAACTGGTAATTTGCTTTAGTCGAATGTTAGCAACAATCGTTTTCTTAGTGTTGTATCCATTTCAGTATCTTAGACGGAATTGAATTTTCACGTCCAAATACTAACTCCAATCTAGAAAGTAGAGCTCTTTCGCGAAATTGGATCGTGTCCTGTAAGTACACATGCCTGTGCTGCCTCCAATCCCCAATCTTCTGTAAATGTAAGTATAAAATGGTCCATTCTCTTTATAGATACCTTCACAATCTTACTTTTTCTCAGGATGTTGACCTGTATTTGCTGTGTATTACCGGTTCAGAAAAAGGATGTACGACACTAAATGAAGCAAACGAACAGTGAAATGAGTGACATTGTTTCTAGTATTAATGCCGTATTTTCATTATTTCTGAAGAAATACAAAAATGAAAAAAAATAATAAACAGAAGTCTAAATAACAATAAAGTCTGAAAAAATGTTAAGGAAACGTCATCCCCGAGGTATTTTTGTTGGCATAAATAATTCATTAATTTTTTACGACTTTCCATAACATAATTTTATATTAAATAGTGTAAAATGGTTACGATATACATGGTGATCTATATGAAGTGGGGCATCAAAAACCACGAGAAGTTCATATTCTTCAAAACTATGAATGTAGAACAAGAATATGAATATAGAATAAGAGATTAATATTTTTTGTAGGTAGATATTGACAAATTGCTTGAGAAGATAAAATTTTTGAAGTTTAAATAGAAATGCTCGTTGTTTATTACAAATTTCGATTCTCCCGCAAAAAAGGAAACTTTTAGCTGATATATTCGTTTCCGTTCGTCATAGATGACGTAAATATTAAAAATAACTTTCCTGTAAATTTGTAAAATGATTAAAAATCTGCAATAAGCATTTTTGTACCCTTTTATACATTGCATTCTTATTACTGATACAAAGCCAATTGCAGTTATTTGAAAAAGTACTTAAAATGAGGTCTCTGTTTGATGTAGTTGAATGAAGTTTTCTGAGAAAATTAGCTAAAAATTCTGCATTTTCAGAAACGCAGAAAGACCATTTTCTCAGAAAATCTGCAATATCTTTTCAAAGTTTGTGTACGTATAATGATAACTACTCTGTATAAGATGACATTAAAACCAACGTGCTGTATTATGTTGTTTTAAAAAAATACGTAAATGTATTTTTAAATATCTCTCATCAAATTAATACGTAGTACATTTCCAGCGATTTGTATATATTATTCCATTTTCGATTGGAATTTCTTTAAGTTACATTCAATGAAGTTTCGAAAACTCAAAAGTTTTCTGTGAAAAAGAACTTCAAATATCGCTTTTTACAATAACACTTAAATGACATTTTCTTCAAAACGTCTCCAATTGCTATAATTAAATTCCCATATGGGACAAGGTTATATCTTCTGTAATATTCTGAATGTAATATTATGTAATATTCTGTTTTGTGGTAAGGAAACTGAAAAATTTAGAAACTTTCAAAAAATGAACTTAGGTGGCATATGCAGTTGGCAAGAGGATGGGCAAGACCGAAAAACTCGTCCAGACCAAATATATTAGAAAACGAACTAGTACGAGAAAATATGTGCCATTCTGTAGCACTATTAGTTCAAATTTTAACTTGATTTTCAAATTATTAACTTAGCTTAATTAATACTTAACTTAATTTTCAAATTATCCAAAACAATAGAAATTTTCTAGTGTTGGTTTAAGAAAATAGTTTAAGTTGCTGGACCCACTTTGCTAACAGTGTACTGAATAACTAAATGAAATAAAATTAAAATACGTATTTTGATAAAATGTGAACCAATTGATGAATACAAATATTATAATTAAAACTATGTAATTTACATAAAATTGATCATTTTCTTCACTCTAAACAATTAGATAAAAATAGACCGGGCAACGCCGAATTTTCTGCTAGTTATTTTCTAAAGTGGAATTTTTCAACCATTTTGCATTATTCTCTAGTTGTTATTTTAGAAGATATAAGCTCTGGTGTGACAGATTTTCCCTGCTCCTTTTCTCAATCTGTGTTCTAGAAAAAGTCGAACCGTATGTAACACACCAATCTACACACGCTAGCTACCCGATTGCCATGTACATGAAAGGGGTTAAAAGTACAGGAGGCGGTCCGCTAAGCTAGAGTAAATGAAAAGAGAATGGTGTGGTTGGTCCGTCACGTGACTGCCCGGGGCAGGCGGGCAGGCTGGCTTATCAGTTGACTTGGAATGTTCGCAGTGAAAAGATGTGATTCGCGACGTGGTTCGTGCTGGGCGGTCGTTGTAAACGGTGAAGGTCGTTCCAAACTGTGTTGTTTGTTGTATCTCATATTGTATGAAACACAGTATTTTAGTGGACTTATTTTTGGTAAAAACTGCTTTCGTGGCCATAGCTACAGGGTACCTTACAAAACGAAATGGTAAGATTAACCCTTCGTTTCCTACGATAAATGTTTTTTTTTCATGTTTTACTGACTGGTTATATTTTGGCCTCACAATAAATAGCTAGTTTGTAATGTTTTTATTAATATAAAATTATGAATATACATATTAAGGATATAGTCATTACTATTTTCAGGTAATGTAGTTAATTTTTAGTTCAATTATAAAATACAAATACATTCAAAATTTTTTGAAATTATTTTTTAATGCAAATTTTACTTGAACATAAGTCTCCCCAGACTAAATATTTCAAGTGGTAGTGGTGGGGATTTTAAATAATTTTTGTACATTTAAAAGTAGTTGTAGTTTCCTTAGAGTTAAAATTTGGAATATGCTTTCTCTAAAGCTGTTCCGGTACATCTTTTCTAGTTGTGTGATGTTATATTTTTAAATATTTAATATATAAAATGTGTTGTTATTAAATCATTCTGTTATTTGTTGAAATAAATCAACAAGCGTTTATGAGTTAAAAATTCTCCTTAACGGACGGAGAGTGCTTTTAACCGACAAGAACCTTTGCTAATTGTTGTAACCTGAACATACAAACTTAATGCTTTTAAATCACTTTTAAGTAAACAGCACTGCTGAATCAAGATACTTTCGATTCAAAATGTTTAATTTTACTCTCAATTGAGAATTTTAAATTTAAATGATGTATTTTTTCATTTTCATGGATCATTACTTCGCTTTAAACAGAAAATAGAACTTAACATAGCTAAACTTGTAACAATAACTGTCAATTAACTTCTCACAAAGACTGTCGTGAGTCACTTATGCAGTGACGTCCCGTTTCTCCCAAGCGGTTTTTACAACCCGTACTTTTACATATCGCGCAAATGTCCCTATATGCAGTGCCTGCGAGCTCCAGTATGCTTGTTACCTTGCCCGCGTTCTTGACATGGCTGCTTTAAAGGGTTGTGGCGTTTGTTCCTTAACAGTAAGGGGAATGGGAAGAACTGTAAATTGTATTAGAAGTATTTTCTGTATGACAATAACCCAAGTATATTTCATGGAGATTATTACGTAAGAATGAGCTTATTAAAAATGGATTTTTCAATTAACTAATTCATCTGTATTACACATGCAAGAACGATATAATTTCTGGTCTTTTGTTGTACACAATGGGAGACTTAAATGTCTCAGACGACCCATTACAGAAATATGTTTACCAATTCATAAACATTGGTCGCTCTTTTATATACAGGAAGTCCCACCAACTACTGGCCACTCTCATAACTTCTAAACTGATCCTGAAAATGGAGTTTTCACTCTCTGACTCCTTGCGGAATTATGGGGCAAGTAATGTGCCGTAGAGATATTGTTTGAAATATTTATAGTTTTAGAGGAATTTAGTCATTTTGATGTTTTTTATAGAATCATACATTTTCCTCACTAGGAAAAGATAGATCATAGATAGACAAATACGTGATGTAACATATATCAATGTTTTGATAGTATTTTCAGTATAAAATTTCACATTCTGACATGTAATTTTAAATTAAATGTATAAGATTTCTTTGAAGAACCCTGGCAACTGCCTTTGACGTAGGTTGCCTTCGCGGCGCTGGCATTTTTGCGGGGAGAGGAGAGAAACCGCAAAGGCCACGTTCCCCAAAAGCAACAGTTTTGACCGTGGCTAGAAGAAAAATTGCACGTTTAATTTAAAATCTCGTGTCAGAAAGTATAATTTTATGTACAAAATATTATCAAAATATAAACATGCGTTCACATCATTACATTCCTCTTTCTATTACTTATTTATTACTCGTAAAATTTATGGTTACGTTTAAAAAATTGAACGATTAGATTTATCAAAAACTAAAAATATTTCAAACAATATATCTACACCATATCACTTACCTCATGATTCTGCATTGTTGAGCGAAAACAGTATTTCCATTCCGGGAACCATTTAGAAGTTATGAGGATGGCTCGTTCTTGGTGGGGCTGCCTGTATATCGCACATTTTCATTATTTTCTCGATATAATACCCCCCAGTTTCATCTACGGACCTATTAATTTACTTGAATAGAAGAACAGGACAGTGCTTTGGATCAAATTGTTAAAAATGTCATTACTCTTGAAACTAATTTTATAAGATAAAAGCATATTCAATTAAGAATTAATTTAAATTAAATTTCTAGCGCACTGGAATTTTTACATAGTGGATAATTCATTATGCGACATTCGAGTTGTAACAGAACTCTGCCTCCCGACCTCGTTTGATAATTCTCCAATTTTCTTTCGTTACCGATGTCTTACAATTAGTGACTATTATGTTGAATATCGTCAATTTCTACATCCAGTTCTTTTGCAATTACTTGTATGAAAATGAACAAAGGTCAGAGAGACAGAATATCAGCGTGCGTTTGAAAGCGCCAACGTGTTGCACATCGATATAGCGATTCATTCTCGAGACCTGTTCGACAATTCCATTTAAGGAATGAATAAGTCAAAGCAATTTATGCTTCGTATTGCTATGCAGAGTGCCGCACGGTAACCTGGTAACGTGGGGCGAACTTCATTAAATTTTCATCTATATCGTTGCACGAGAATATGTTTCAGAACTTGGATAACACGATCAACGCGTCGTTCCATTTCTCAAAGGGAGACAGAGAGCAGTCATCAGCCAACATAATCCAAACCCCGCATAGCGTACGATACCGCGTTTCAATTGAGCAACACACACACACACACACCACACACACACACACACACACACACACACAAGACCGTTGCAGCAAGCATGTAACTCACAATCAGACCTCCCTCCCTTTCAATTATTCCGCACCTCCCCTTCCGCGTCTGCCGCACACCAACTCACCGACGCACCATCGCACCAGCGACGCTGGCGGGAAAAGCTCGGGCCTTCGCAGCGGGCGAGATAACTTCAAATTGAATCCCGCGTAGCAAAAGGGAGAGCGGAAGAGCATGGCTCGACCGTCCACATGCTCGCACCGCCGTCCTTGGATACGTGACAATCTGATAGCACGGATTTGAGGGCGGGGGAAAGCCCCGGCGACGTTGCTGAGGAAGAGCAAGAGCAAGGGGAAGGGAGGGGAGAGGAGAGGGGAGGAAGAGGTAAAGGATAGCGAGGGGATTTAACACAGCTTCTCCACTCCCGGCGAGCGGAAGAATGCTTAATCCGAACGCAAGACAATGTAATTCCGGCGAGGCTCCGAGAGCGGAGCAGATACAGATCGGTCTCCAGCACCGCCGCGGCAGCGGTTGGTGGGAGTGCCGGCGTCCTCGGTGCTTTTCCGAGAACACTGTTGAGGGAGACGAGCCGTTGAGGAAAAAGCTTGGTGAATTACACGAAGAATTTCATTGTTGTTGTCGTCCTTCGTTTAGTGTAATTGCTTCTCTCATCTTATTGTTTCCCGCATACTACACAAGTAGAATAGAGAAAGTTATGTAATTCTTGAGAAGAAAACAGCAATATTTTGGCAGAAAAAGTCGAATTCAAGATCCCAGAAACGAGGAAGTGGAAAATATTTTTCCTTCACGGATGTTGTAAATTACTCCTCTAAAACGTTCTGTAATCAGAATTCACGTTTTGTGAATGTCTGTCTCTGTGTCTGTCTCTGTGTCTGTCTCTGTGTCTGTCTCTGTGTCTGTCTCTGTGTCTGTCTCTCTGTCTGTCTCTGTGTCTGTCTCTGTGTCTGTCTCTGCGTCTGTCTGTCTCTGCGTCTGTCTCTGTCCTCTCTTGATACGAGAAATTACATTTCTACTAAAAAATCAAAACAGTAAATTCAATTAAGTATGTAAGAAACCAACATTATAATCTTGGATTCAGTCAATATTGACAAAAACTAGCATCACAAAATATCGTACAACTCTTCAGGCAAAAAAATTGATGTAAACAATGCATATAAATGTTATTTAAAAGTAACATAAATAGCCAATAAGGGGAATGAAATCAAATCAATCTCTCTATGTCTATTTGTCTATCTATCTGTCTGCTATTGTGTCCATCTCCTTTTTTGATACCGAAAATGAAGTTTGAGCAACCGCTCTGCAACGCGTGCAACATCGTACATCGTGCGATCTACCCCAGTGAACGGAAATACCCTTGATTGAAATGATTGAAGGCGTCAGTTTGTAGTCAGTCAGACTGTAGTCGTTTATATGGCTTCCAGGCAGCACAAAACTGAATATGGCTGAGTCATCAAAAGCTGCTTTTATTGAAGTAAAAAGTATTGTTGAAAATGACAACGCCTTCAATCATTTCAATTATGAAAATGTAAACTGTAACTCACCACTAAACCAATAAAACACCCTTGCTAGCTGGTTTCCCCGCATGGAATCCTCTTGACTCGCAAGATAAGCTTACACGCTGCGAAGTGGCGGTAATGAATTGTCTTTTGAGTTCACTACTACCGCCACCATTTCCGGGTGTTAGGCAGGAAAAAGCTCTCAAGAACAGTTAACAAACGTCAGGATTTGCTTTGTGGAGGTCTATTTAGCTTGGTGGAAGCTGCGAGTGAACCAAAGTGTTTTGCAAGATCGAATGACAACAATAAAGATGCATCTAAAATAATTACTTTTAAGTATTGAATTATTAAGTATCAAACTTTTTTTACCAAAACGCAATAAGCATTGCTACGATACAAATCAATAATTTAAAATGACAATAATTCTTTGTTGTCTGTTAATTCTGCTATATTTAAATCGTTAATTGAGATTAATTCCAGGGCTAAAACAATTTTTAATGTTCGTAATTTCTATGTTCTGAAGATTTGATACTCATTGTACAAGACAAAAATGTATTTTTATGCTCATTAAGAATTGTCTTCAATAATAAAACGTTCTGCGTTCCCAAGATTGTATCATAAAGTATCTGAAGCAAGGTAGACCGTTTTTCTCTGTGCTATTATTACATATGGCTTAAGGATAGGCTGCCAAAACATTTATTTATTTTGTCAAAAACAGTCAAAAATGCTGAAACATAGAGAAACGGCCCACCTTTGAAACTGACCAATCGTAGACTAAAAAGGATTCCTCGTCGCATTCGACGCCCACTCCAGCAGCGGGTGGCCATCAACGCGCAGCCGCCTCCACCCACGCCCCTGCCCAGCCACCCTCGCCCTCTCCGTCATCGACGTCCGCTTCCGTCATTGCCCTAGCTCCTCCGTCCCCGTTCCGCTCCCGCCCTGCCTCCCCCCGCTCCCCGCCCGCCGCTCCCTCCGCCGCGCTCCCGCCGCCCCTGCCCCGCTCCGCCCGCCGCCCGCCCGCCTCCCGCCCCGCTCCCGCCCGCTCCACGCCCCGCTCCACGCCCGCTCCACGCCCGCTCCCGCCCGCTCCACGCCCCGCTCCACGCCCCCCGCCCTCCACGCCCCGCTCCACGCCCCGCTCCACGCCCCGCCCACGCCCCGCTCCACGCCCGCTCCACCCGCCCCTCGCTCCACGCCCCGCTCCACGCCCCGCTCCACCCCCCGCTCCGCCCCGCCCCGCCCCGCTCCACGCCCGCCCCCGCTCCGCCGCTCCACGCCCCGCTCCACGCCCCGCTCCCGCCTCCCGCCCCCCCGCTCCACGCCCCGCTCCACGCCCCGCTCCACGCCCGCTCCACGCCCGCCCCCGCCCCGCTTCCCGCGCCGCTTCCCGCCCCACCCGCTCCCACGCGTCCTCCTCCGTTCACTGTCCTGTGTCTCCCGCCACCGTCCCCCATTATCGAGCCCTCGCCCCCTTTCCCCTTCGCCCGCCTCTGCACCGCGTTCCACCCCCACCGCGACCCACCGTCCCCAGCCTCTAGTCCTCTTCTTTCATTCATCGTCCCTCGTCATCCGCGTACCGTCCACCGTCTTCGATGCTCCGCTCCTCCCCCCCCTCCCATCCATCGTCCTCTGTTCCTCCCCCCGTCCCTTTTATCCATCCCTCGCCTTTACCTGACGCCCGCCCCAACCTCTTCCTTCCCACGCCCCCCCTCTCGCCTCGGTCCTCGTCTCTACCCTTACCCTCGACCCTCCCCACCCTTACCCTCGCCACCCTTCCCCCACCTCACCATTCCAAAACCCAGCCCAGCCCAGCCCAGCCCATTCCAACCCACATCTCTCACGAAGTTCACATCCAATCCCCGCTTCACCCTCTACCCCACCCACGCCTCCGCCCGCGCAGCGTGTACGTCCGAAAGGCGGCTGCTAATTAGGGTAATTGCCGTAGGGCCCGCCACCGGTCGCACCGGCCCATTTATAACGCAGGCAAATGAACTGCCGGTCGGCCGTCCGGCCGCCGCGATGCGCCCTTGTTTTGGCACCGCTGGGACAACGCGCAGCCCTCGCCCCCCCCCCCGCCCCCACACGTCGCGTCCACGTGTAATTTCACACTCGTTCTCCCGCTTTGTGTGTAGAGAGAACAACCACCACGCCGAAACTTTGCTGAGGCTGAGAAAGAAATTCGTGCTCTCTTATGTGTATTGCCTTTTATATTTATTATATAATGACGAAACAAGAATTCGTTGATGCACTTCCTTTTGTATATTCATATTCCAAATCAATCTGTACATCGATACTCATTCTTTGCACATAGAAACCTGTCTCTCCCAATCATCTCTCTAAGAACTCAAAGGCTCGTTTGCAGCTGACTCTGAAGCATTCTAATGTCAACAATAAAAATAAATATTAGGACTTGTATAAATGCAATGAAACATGTTCAGCTCGTCAAAACATCCCTCTGGCGAAAACAAATGTGAAATATTTACCGGTAGCAAAGTCAATTTCAATATCAAAGACAATGCTATATTTAATTTGTTTACAATATCGTAAGTGCATATTTTAATCTTCATCCGCATTCACATTGATTGCGGTCCCCATGTAGAACAAAGCATGTTATACAAATGGCTAAGACTGGTGATGCTAGAATCTGTTGTTTTTCTTAATTTTTCGTCACTACGACAAATAGAAATCATTTCGGTTTTTTTCTTCTCATTTTTCTTTCCTCTGAATACACTACTTAATTTGACTAGGTACGAATAGATGGCGGAGATCCGAATCTCTGCTGGAAGTGAATAGTCGTTTTGGCATCAGGAGGGAAAACTTTAGTTATTCCAATAGTTTGCAAGTAAAGGACAAATATTTATATTTTGTAATGGATAATCCAAAGTAGTACTCTGGAAATTTTTTGTTTTTATTTTTACTTAGAAATAAGCAATTTGATTCTATTACATCTTTTATACTTCAATTATTAAGTTTTATTCGAACTTACGGTATGTCTTTGCGAAAACTGAAGCTGAAATAACGATTCTGCGAAAATTGTTATCAGTTTCTGATGATTTCCCTTACATTTGACAAAAATACTATAACATAGCATTGTCCTACTGACAAATCGTTACCTATTCCAGATATTTTCAATAACTTAGTTTCCAACAACATATGCAATACATCCCAGGAAAATTCACAACTTCTGATGAAATGTTAATTGCTTCACATTTCAAATTACCTTTTATGCATATTTATTCTGAACTATGCATAATGATTTTTGTGTGAATTTTGTGAAAGAAAACATAATTTTTTTATGGAAACCATCAATACGGAATGTTATGTCACACAACTAAATGGGGAAACGCGAAACATAAAGTGAAAGAAAAGTGTTGTGTGTCAGAGGTTCATCTCACAACAGCTTTGATCTCTGACCGTCCGTACTAATGAGGGTTCATAAAATTTTAAGTGCCTGACTGTGTTTACAAAATAACTGTACGAACCATTTCAATACTCAATCACCATTTCCTGAACCATGCATGTGAGTGTTCAGAGAATTTTAGTTAAATTTTAATTTATGAGCAGAAAGGATATTTGAGGATAAGAGTTGCAGTATGTCCTTTTACTAAGAGATTCATGAGCCATAATGTTCCACCGTTCTATTTCTCCCTTCTGCCCCCCTCCCCTATCAGGCTCCCACCGGCCGTTTCTCGACTCATGCCATCCTCACGTCACCCACCCTCCCACCTACCCACCACCGACCCACCCACCCATTTCACCCCATCATCACCCACACACTTCTCCCGTTCCTCCCCCAACACATTCGCCCCTGCTTCTTATCCTCACTTCGTTGCCTCTATCTCGTCTTCACGTTCCTGCAGTTCCCGCCTTACAGGCTTTCGTCGTCGCCGAATTCTCCGTCCGCTGCCCCAAAACCCCTATCCCCGCACTCCCAGCCACCGATCCCCACGTCCCCGCATCCCCTGTCCCCGCACCCCCTGTCCTCGCACCCCCTCGTCCCCGCACCCCGTCCCTGCATCCCTTCCCGCACCCCGTCTCCTCATCCCCGTCCCCGCCTCCCCGCCCCGCATCCCCGTCCCCACATCCCCGTCCCGCATCCCCGTCCCGCCTCCACGTCCCCACATCTCCGTCCCCTGCATCCCCGTCCCTGCATCCCCGTCCCTGCATCCCCGTCCCGCATCCCCGTCCCGCATCCCCGTCCCGCATCCGCCGTCCCGCATCCCCGTCCCCACTTCCCCGTACCCGCATCCCCGTCCCGCATCCCCTTCCCACGTCCCCGTCCCCGCATCCCCGTCCCCGCCTCCACTGTCCCCACATCTCCGTCCCGCATCCCCGTCCCGCATCCCCGTCCCGCATCCCCGTCCCCACATCCCCGTCCCCGCATCCCCGTCCCGCCTCCACCGTCCCACATCTCCGTCCCCTGCATCCCCGTCCCGCATCCCCGTCCCGCATCCCCGTCCCGCATCCCCGTCCCCGCATCCCCCGTCCCCACTTCCCCGTCCCGCATCCCCGTACCCGCATCCCCGTCCCGCATCCCCTTCCCCACGTCCCCGTCCCCGCATCCCCGTCCCCGCCTCCACCGTCCCACATCTCCGTCCCCGCATCCCCGTCCCCGCATCCCCGTCCCGCATCCCCGTCCCTGCATCCCCTTCCCACGTCCCCGTCCCGCATCCCCGTCCCCGCCTCCACCGTCCCCACATCTCCGTCCCCGCATCCCCGTCCCCGCATCCCCGTCCCCGCATCCCCGTCCCCACATCCCCCGTCCCCGCATCCCCCGTCCCCGCATCCCCCGTCCCCACATCCCCCGTCCCCGCATCCCCCGTCCCCGCGTCCCCCGTCCCCGCATCTCCGTTCCCGCATCCCTCGTCACCGCATTCCTCGTCCACACAACCCCTGTGCCCACAAACCCCGACAACGCATCCCCCGTCCCCGTCTACCCGACCCTGCCTATTCATCGCTGCTCTTTCGTCGCCATCCACCCCGCCCGTTCCCCTTCGCTGGCCGGGGCGGAAATTAACGCATCGACTGTGACGCGACGCGCCGTAATGACGCGCTGACTTATGGAGCGTCTGCTCCTGAAGGATTCCGGAAGTTTCCGCAAGTTGCCAAGGGCCCCCGGCTGCCGCAGCCAGAGATATTGCGCACACGTTTCACAACGGATGCTCCAGAAGTTGGGCATGTGAGCGTTGCGGCGGTTGGTCGTGTGAATAATTAAGGGATTGGAGGAATTTCCGCAGGATTTGATGTAAAGGAACAGCGATTAGTAAGGAATCGGAAGATATTTATCCTGCATATTTTCGACTCGTTTTTAAAGCGATAACGACTATAAAATGTATGCTGTTTAAAATATAAATCTATTATAACATTGTTTATTCTTATTTTATTTACAAAATAATATAATAATTAACAATTCTATGCACCCAAAATTTTAAATAAATATCCGAACATTTGATATTTTATTAAATGTTGATATCTATTAATAAAATATTAAACTATTATAAAATGTTTGAAATAAAAATATTTCAAAACTATTTACAATTTGAATTAAGCGGTGAATGTTTTGTAAGAGGTTGACATCTTGTTAAAACAATTAACGTCGTATATTCCGTCCGTCGTACATTATTGAAAGATGACACATTTGTCAGAAATGCTGTATAGATCAAATCTTTCTTTAGTTCTAACATGGCGTCCAGTAATTAGCCTTCCAACCTTACCGAAACAGAAAAACACATCAAACCTCATGCAGGGGCTTCGTGTAGAGAATGGAATTTCCTTTTTTTCACCTTTATGAGGCTGTCTCTCCACTGTAAAGTTCGCAGATAATGCGTAGAATTAGATTACTCTTCAATTATTCAGAACTTGAAAGCAAATATTGACCATACATCCTGTGCAAAGTTACTGGCAGAGTTGCTCGTGCATGCCAGATAACGGAAGTTGGAAACCGTTAAATGCCATAAATATTCAAATAAATTGGGTCGGCGACGAGTTGAGCTTCCTGTTTCCTGTTATCTACTCCATCAGCAGGTTCGCCATAGTGTCTCTCTGTCTTCGCTCAACAGGCGTCGAATGAGGGTTCGCTCCAAGAATGTATAATGTATGTAAAATTTGTGTATTATATGTCAAATTGTTTAGTTGTAAGTGTTAGAAATATATGTATTAAATCCTATAAATTCGCTAGTAGTAAGATACAAGAGTGAGAGGTTGTATGCTCAAACCTGAATGCCCAAACGTTATGTATTTCAAATAAAAATGTACAAACCTGAAAGGCAAAACTGCCGAACAGGAAGAAAATAGTTTTTTTTTAAAAAAAGGGTTCGCTCGTAAGTGCTCAGTCGCAAATGCTTTAGTGAACAATCATAATGTGCAGAGTGCTTAAAATATTAGCTAGACCTCTACTACTACTTCTACATCTTGTGAAGATCTATTTTTGTCTAGATCGTGCGATGAAATATAAGATTTTTAGGCAATCTCATTTTTACACATTTATTAACGAACTACAGATTTATTGAAAACAATATTTTGCGACGATATATTACAATGCAGAGTTATTTTTTGGGCAAATATATACAAATTTCACTAATATTTGCAAATTCTCTTTAATAGTATATCTTTTTAGCATCCATTACTAAATTGAACAACAATAACAGGAACAGGATCTCTTAACTTCAACAAAAACGTAAATTACTCACGAGAAGTACTTAGCAGCATTTTTTCTCATTCGTATGGCGTATTGTTTGAGGGATTCTTAAGTTTTTGAAATTTCCACAAGTTTTGAAATATTTTAAATCGTTCTATAAAATAGTTTTAAAACTACACGAGGATGGCTACATCATTACAATCTACATAGGGATGAAACGTTCGAAAATACGATGAGTTTTGGAAAATGAGAAAATAATGAAAATACGGAGAGGATGCGGAAAATGAGAGTAGACCCACATTTTTACCATCCGTTGTTACATAAGAAAATTTAATAAAAAAACCTGAGGGGTTTTTGAGATGTTTATAGATTTCAACAACGAATTACGAAAAATAAGGTCGTTTCTTCAAATAATTATATGTGACGTCAATAATTAGACAAAATAAGTTCTGAAAAATTAGCTCTTTAAAAACATTATAAGGCAAAAATCTCTATCTTCATTTTTGTAAGTTTAAAATATTAACTTTTTGCAATTTTTGATGCATGGTTAGATCGCCGAATATGAGAAACATTGTTAAAAAATTGAAAGCCTATGTTTCACGCAAAATGACCTCAAAACTACTCATATTTTCGAAAAATAGAACCTGGCCTTATTTCAAGATCTGTCTTTGAATAGATTTTATTAAGGAAAACATCCCTTTCTTCAATATTGTAGTTGTTGGAAGACTCCCTAAAAAATTGCAATTTTCCGATTTTCGAAAAATCAAGGATTACAAGCAAAAAAAAAGATCTGCGTCTCGTTCGCTATCTAAGAACAAATTTAATAAAAACAATTGATGCCACGTTTGAGAAAATTTTGAAAATATTTTTGAGGCTTTATGTAAAGTACTCTCAAAAATAAAAATATCTATTTAAAACTCCCAAAGCCTCTAGTTCGTTCAGGTCAATCGCGAAATATCGATTTGGGAGATAATCAACTAAAAGACTACAGGCAGAATATAGGCATAGGCACGGACAGAGGGACGTTTTGCCGTGAATTTATTTTTCGGTATCAAGAACTCACAATACGTGAATTCTGTTTACTCCACGTGGACGAAATTTTTTTTTCTATATGTGTCAGTGAGATTTATTCACTTTTTCGTTACCAGGATAAAGTAATAAGAATTTTTCGTTCGAAAATTGGCTGTATTCCGGCTTATAAATTTCTCTCCTTACGAAGTAAATTCATAATAGTAAAACAGGTATTTGTGCGCACGCGCTTTCAACTGACGTGCAGAGAGCCAACAAATGTATACAGTGAACCTGAGAGAGTACACTATCTTCCTGAATGCAATCGCACACTCAGCAGCAAACTGCTTTGAAACTAAACGTGTGGCTGGGCGATAATAATGTTATTACCAACTGACTCGTCTAGTTTTGTGATACATAACTTGGTATACTCATAGAATTAGGTTTCAGGAATCATTTAGGGGGAAATGTATATTTTAGCGAGTTATATAAAGCGTTTTTTGACCCCTACTTATTTTAAAATTTGGCCCATTTGTTTTTACATATTTTTAAATTGGGAATATTGTATTGTTGCAAAACTCATCGCATTCAATCATACTTTGGAAATAATCTCATTCTTGTGACTGTTTTCATTTTAAGAATTGAAATTGAACGCTGTAATCAGCTGCTATTTTTAATATGTTAATGCCTTATTTAAGTAAATTACGTAATTATATCAATTTACTATCATTCATTAAAAGTATAGGATTTCGAAAATTTGAAAAATATACGTTAAATGAGTTTTAATAAAACATAATTTAAAAAATAGTATATTTTCAAATTCAAGAAAATTGAGACATAATTTAACAATCCAAAATTAATAAAATGATAACTACATTTATATTTATGGTATTTTCAATATTCAATAAAAAAGTTTTCCTAGTTTATATTTCAAATTTTTTTTTTTAAAAAAATTTGAATGGTCAATTTACAACAAAAATAGTTAAATACTTAAAATGAAAAATCAAATGTAACAATAATAATGTTACAAATGTTATACTCAAGTGTACATTAAACCTACACTGGTTTCCTACATGTACAGATATTGGCATTTCCATGCATTTGTAAGGGAATTTGTACTCCCAGTTCAGTGCTACCCCAAAATATTCTCCGCGCACCATATGGATATGTTTGGTAGAGAAGAATGCATGTTATGATAGGCATACAAAGTGCCTGCCATAGTATAGTCTGGCTATTGTGATATTTTCTCCAAATGTACAGCGACACAGCGCTTCTCCCATGAGCATTAATAAAAATCTCTTTGATTTGCATTCTTCTTCTTTCTCATTCTTTAATAATTTTGTAAACTGATCAAAAAAACTTTATTGCCGATAACATGTAGCTATCAATTAAAGATACTTTTTGTGAGTGAACAAGGAGTCACCTAAATATTTCAAATTCCAATGGGTCAATAGCACATTCAAATGTCACCCTTGAGAACATTCAAAACCACATCGAATTTCTACCACCTCTTTTTGTAAACGATGTAGATACTCCCAGTTCATTGCTTCCCCAAAACATGATTCCAACACTACAGCGATATTTTTTTGTGCGGAGAACAAAACGTGTTCAGACAGGCATACAAAGAGTTTGCTGATGTTTGCCTCCAAACCGGAGCACAGCGCTACTACTGAGAACGCCCTGTGTCAGGCGGAAATAAAAACAGCCCTCGCGCAAACATCACCAGGAGAGGCCTTGCTAATTACAAATGGCTGTTCTGATGGCCTCTGCTCGGCAACGAAAGGTCGCGAGTCCAATGTTGGCAGTGTTAAATTGCAACGGTTGGTCTCTCGTTACTTCAGAATATTATTAGAATATGTGCTGAAAATTTGTTTTTTGGCTGTTTGTAATTAATTGATAAATTAAGCGCAGTTTAATGTTTTGTTTCACACTGAGAAGAATAGTTGTTTTCACTTTTGTTTAATGAGTAACGAAACCGGATTTTAATATTCATTATCACACAGTTTACTACATATAATTACAATATTATTAAAATAGAGTTGCTTTAACATTACATCATTATCTTTGTTTTTAAATTATTCCTAGTTTTGAGATATAATTAGTTCATAATAAGCGGAATAAATTAGCAATATTGATAGAAATTGATAGATTGTTAGACAGAGAAACTAACTAGAGAAATAATCCCTTCACAAAAATTATTTTTTAAAAAAACGCTATTTTGCTCTAAAAATATTGTAAAATACAAATTTAATTCATTCATAATTCAAAGTTGCTCATATCATCATTAAATTACATATTCATTAAATATCCCAGAAAACGTGCAACAAACGTTTTATAGCCTTTTTTGTCTATCAAAAGCCTACTTTATTATCACAATGCTAAGCACTTTTGCAACAAAAAATGGATAGTACGAATAGGTAAATGAAAAATTATGCGTACAAATATAAAAATATAAATGGACAATAATTCACATACCGTATAGTAAAATCTAAGCGGGAATAGATCGGGACACAAACATAATCCGGTTTAGGGAAGTTTCCATTTTATATGGTATCAATTTTACGATATTTGTGATATTGATATTTCTGTCCAGAAAGTAGCGAGTTATATGACTTTATTTTAATTATCCAAATACATTAACATGTATCGTATTCATGGAAGAAATCACCATTAAATGAATATTAAACACTCTTCACTGACAGCTTCTGAGTTGAAAAATACACAACACCTCAGTGGCTGTATTAGAATTGCTTGCTAACTCTTTCAACCCGCAATGCGTCACTACCCAATACTATGACTTTCTAAAACCCTCGTATGGCCTTGAGCAACGCCAGGTTATGGTTTTCAACGCGGGACAGGGAGACTCGTATAAATATGAAAACTCGTTCGTAAAATTGCTCGTTTTCAAACCATGTACACCCGCTATAAAACTTAACATTGTAAACTAATTGAGTAAACTGAATTGAGTAAACTACTCTTACTGGTTGCTTTTTAAACTCGTTTTTAAACGATAATCGGGATTATTTGTTACGGTGTCACTTAACAATCTCTCACGTCACTTCTCCGCAACCAGCCCTCTGCAATCTCGCCCTAAACAAGAGAGAGACCAAGTTCACCGCGTAATCGCAACTCTCACGTGGGCTGCATTCAGCCATTGCGTTTTCTAAATGCCGACGTCGCGAGGGGCAGTAATACTTTGAAAAGCACTCTTAATGTTCGCGCGACTGGCATAATTCTTCGTTCCCTCTCTCCCAAACAAAGAACGCCTTTGCCGCACGTGTGTACTACCGCGGTTGGCGGCGGCAGCGGCGGCGGCGGCTGTGGCGACAGAGGGGAAGGTGTTATTAACTGCACACAAACAACAAAAAACAACCCGCGTCCCGCGAAAAGCGAAAACAAAAAACAAAACAAGAACGCTCCGCGCAAATGGAAACACGCGCGCGCCGCGAACTGGCCCTTAATGGGTGTCGAGGCAGGACACCCGAAAAAGTTTTCTTCTTGTTGGTCGGCTTCTGATATACAATCTTATCGCAAGGAATTTATATAAATAAAACCCAAGTGTCAGTTTGTGGTTTCAAAACAACTGCCTTTTTATACTCTAATATGTTTATTTTCGTGATATTAAAACCTTATATTATAGGCCTAGTTGTTTTTATGATTTTCTATCTGTAGGACGGGCACGGTAGAACGGAACTGGGTAGAAAAGAGCATGAAAGGGCAAGAATGGGAGAGAAAGGGCAGAAAAAGGTTAGGGCAGACTAGGGAAAAGAAAGGAAGAGGTATATTGTAGATAGAATGGGATTATTTTTCTGTCTTATAGTAAATTGTAATACAAATCCGGGAAACGCGAGGTACTTTATCTCTTAGTTCAGATATGACTTAAGATTAAATTTTAACGTTGTAACAATATAATTTGCTCAAATATAACAATGTATTCAATAGAAGAACAGAAAACTACAATTAAATAAAAGTAGCCGGGAACAGTATCAGCTGAATACTACAATGCGAAAGATCGTGGCTTTGAGCCTACCTTGAGCACATACAAGTACATTTATTTATCCCTCATCTCCTCTCAGGCAGAAAGCCGGAAGGTAAGGGGATAGTGACATCCAATCAGGAGGTTCAATACCAAAAATTTAAGTCCAATGACACTCCTGATTATGTGACACTAAGCCTGCCCTTCCTCATCGTGACCTTGAGACTACATTTCAAACAGACAAAAAATTTTGCAATTTTAATTTTGAAAATGTTATGGCATGCATTTATATATTTTTCTATTACAAGTTGTTTAGAAATAAAGAAAATAAATTTGAATGTATTATTCGAAATACTTCGGAGAAATAATTTTAGTACTATTTCCCTATTTTCAGATATTAAAAAATATCCTCCAATGAGTTTATGTAAATCGACTGAAATCTCTTATTCTCTTCCAAGTGTAGTAATCCCATGTTCTTTTCTTTTTTAGTATCTATTCTGCTAATTGTCAGAATCCATCCTTGCTAACCCGAATTGTTTTGTCAGATTTTCACTCTAAAGCCATCAGAATTTAAATGTCGATATTTGGGCAAATATTTTACATTTCTATTTTGAATGTATATTTTGTTCAAAATCCAAGCAATATTTCCCGATATCACGATTGGATGATAACTCCAAAGATTTGAACAATTTGAAGAGGAACATACTCTATCCCTTTACCATTTGAATCACTGGCCACTGGAACACGTATGTTGAATTAGAGTGCTTTTGCTCCAACTCATTCATGAATATTAACACCTGCAAGCTCGATTTCCCGTACAATAACCTTCAGGGTCTCTCCCATCCCCTTCATTGCGATTTGTTACCAACCATCCTTTTGTCGTTCACCCACGCCGACGACCTCTAACACAGTTGTCATCGATGTAAAACCACAATAACAATAGGAATACCATCCCTACAACAGCAAAAGCTGCAAGCCTTAACCTGACAATCAAACATTCGTCTAAAACTACCGCTGCTACTCCTACCACCACCACCCCACCACCAATACTACCACTACCACCACCACTTCCACCACTACCACCACCACTTCCACCACCACTACCACCAACACTTCCACCACCACTACCACCAACACTTCCACCACCACTACCACCAACACTTCCACCACCACTACCACCACAACCGCCACTACCGCCATCACTACCACCACCACTACCGCCATCACTACCACCACAATTATTACCACCACCACCATCACCATCATATCACCACCATCACTATCACCACCACCATCACTATCACCACCACCATCACTATCACCACCATCACTATCACCACCACCATCACTAGCACCAACACCAACACTACCACACCACCACTACCACCTCCATTCTTACTTCAAGCACCACAACATGAGCATATTTTCACCAAAATCATGTTATCATTACAACCTCATCGATAATAATTATCGCCAGCATCACTACTACAAACCCTCCACCTTATCGTTACCACATAAATGCTCCGAATACCGTTACCAACATTACCGCTACTTCTCTACTTCCCAACCACATCGTTTGCACCCACTCCTCTCAACAGCCCACCATTCCGTGTGCTTCACCATTCCGTGGGCCAGAGACACAGGCTGTCGCCCTACGCAAATATATGTCCGAATCCGTCACTTCAAATTATCCCGCGGCTTCCGGTCTCCGGCAGCGCTCTCCCCCCTCCGGCCCCGCCCGGTCCTGCCCTGGCTGCGCCGCCGGAAACGCGGTGAGCGATGGTGGCCGCAGGGTTCGGGCGCCGCACGTGCTCTCCCCAGCGCCGCCTCCCACAGGTATTCGCACGGGACGCCCCCTCCCGTCCCTCTGCACGCCCAGGATTCGCTGCACAACGCCGCACCGCGGACTGTCCCATCGGGGATGGAAGTTTATGGTGAAGGTGTCATTGTGCCAGATGGTCAACGATCTGGATAAACATTAAATCAAAACTGATATCGGCATCTTGGGATACTCTCTTGTCAAAACAATTTCCCGATACTTCCCTCCCTTGATATGACACCCTCGACCTTTTTCACTTCATCCTCTCGACACTTCATCCTCTCGACAGTTTATCCTCTCGACACTTCTTCCTCTCGACACTTCATCCTCTCGACACTTTATCCTCTCGACACTTTATCCTCTCGACACTTCATCCTCTCGACACTTCCTCCTCTCGACACTTCATCCTCTCGGAGTTTTCCAACGCTGAACATACGTTCCAGTGCATTGCGCCTCCTCTGCGTCTAGCTCACACCCACCCATCCTCCAACCACCTACCCCCCACTCACACGCCATCTAACTACGCATCTATCCCATGGAATGTCACACTCCTCATCCTCTTACTACACACGAATATCTCGTGACCATTCTTCCCAACACTCTACCCACCTATCTCCACACCTAAGCCCTGTTCTCACTCTTTCGCTGCGCCGCCGGCCGCCTCTCGCCGCCAGGGCGACGCAGGGAGGCGCGGAGTGATGAAGGGTCGCGGTGCGCCGCGCAGCGCAGCGGGGGGAAGGGGCGGGGCAGAAGGCGGGGCGGGGGCGGGGCGGGCGGGGAGGGGGAGGCGCGGGCGGAGGGGGTGGCAGAGGCAGTGGAGGAGGCGATGGCGTGGGCGTGGGCGTGGGCGGGGGCGAGGGCGGGGGCGAGGGCGAAGGCGTTTGAGTTAGTGCGACAGGCGCGGCCGCAAAGTGGCGGTCGCAGCCCGCGGCGCCGCCGCCCGCTCACCTCAGCTTATTGGAATTCCGACGTCGCAAGAACTGATGAAACGTAAACAAGGCCGTGTGTGAAGTCGGCCGCTGTGCTATGCGGATTCAAGGTATTTTCCGCGAATGCGCTGGGAGGCGTGGGCGGTGAATCAAAAATTTGTTTTCGGGGAACGTCTGGCTTGGGAACGTCCCGATGTTGTTGTTCTTTTTTTTTGCTTCTGGTTGAGCAGCACTTGCGTAATTGAAGTTTCGTTTGGAATTTACATGTGGCTCTTTGCAGCTGTCGAATATCATTTTCGAACTGCTGAAGCGAGGAAGAATTCGCGAGGAGAGTAATTTGCCCTACATGGACTGATGGTACAGCCCGAGTGAGATATTTTATAACGAATAATACAACTCCTGCGTCCATGTGTGACAACGAAGGTTTTGTTATTTAATGCAAAGTGTATTTATTCTTTTTAAAATTTAATGCACCATCTTGCTGTTGTATTGTAAGCGTGTCAGAAAACAATTACAAAACGCTAAACATTCTAAAATAGAAATGAAATAAATAATAGAAAAATTAAATGGAAGGTTACGTCTTAGAAATCTGAAGAAACGCAAACAGCTACTATTTTGATCCCGGGGAAATGTAAATGATGTTAGGGGAAGTAATGAGATTGATTTGTTAGCATACGTATCGGATGTGTGCAATGTATTAAAGTTTCAAACCATTGTAGCGTTCTAGCAACTTATATTAGTAAATATCGTATGAATCGGTGGTGGGGTCGGTATGAAATAGAAAAGTACTATTTTCTGTATTTGAGTGAGCAATTTCTCATTTTCATTCTGTTGTAATGAGCAGTTCTGTTGTTGTGACCAGGTATGTAGTAGAATATTAATCAGAAGTATTGGTATTAAAGCTTTATGAGTTGGTATGACTACTCATTACTATCCAGTACTTTGTAAGGCTTCATATTCCGGCCGCTCTAAAGCGTAAATATAAACGTTAGCTACGGTAATGCAAGTATGTTTGCTTGTTTCTACCGAGACGATAGTTGATGGAAATTCCTTTTATGAAAAAAATCTAAGAAATTACGACGTAGAAGTATTGAACACGATTTACTGATATCTATAAACTGATAAAATATTGTTTGCATTTGATAACTTGTTGTTACAACTTTTCATTTCAAATTGTTATTTTCTCATCTGAGCACATGTAATATTAAATGGTGTTCAATCAAAATCGTTTATCATTTCCTTTCAATGGAGAGGGGGATAAAGATGCATTCCAGCATTGTATCTTGCTTCTAAGCTTTTTAGATAATGGATCCTTGATTATCTTTTAGTACTTTTGTTATTAGAAGCTTTCGGTCTCCTTAGTGATAGTTTTCATTTGCAACGCGTAACGAATATTTAAAAAAAGTGAGTTCTGAAATAAATTTAAAAAATAAAAAATGTTTAATTAAATAGAAGTATCATTTCTTAAATATGTTATTTTATTTTTTATTATATTGCAATTTATTCTGAGATCCTACACAGTTGTATCACATTCCCTGCGTACTGGAATGGCAATGATTTGCAACAATGAATGTTACAAGGCAAATAATATTGAAGTGAGACTACTGGAACTCCATTCCCAAGACAAGTATACAAACTGAGTATCCCGTTATGAGTTCGAGGTCTTTGCATTAAGAGTTCATTAGGAAAAGCGTTGTCAGATATTTTAAGTTACAAAGTAATGGGATTACGTGTAATGAAATAATGTGATTCCAACTGCGGAATATTCAGAAAAATATGTGCGTGTTAAAGTGATAGTAGTCTTCTCATTTTCATGTATCTTACTTAATATGAGTAAACAACTGAAAGAAGGCAAAAGATCTTGACTCTCTCTAAAATTATACTACTAAAAGAGTAAAACTATGTAAAATTTAATTGAACAAATTCTTCAAAGCAATTTACAGGCTCATTTAATATGGTTTCGTAGTAGCACGTTCACAGTAAGGACATCAACTACCTAGCGGAACAAATTTTCCATCGTATTTGACACTGCTACAAAGAACATTCTGGTGCACAATGTAACATTTGATTTATTTTTATACTCACGTCTAAACGATATATTGTTTGTTCACCCTTCATTAGAAAATCCTACTGCAACAAGTTGTTAGTAGCTTATAGTAAATACGCCTTGAATATTATCGTGTTGTTTAAATTGAAATACCCAAAAAAAATTCAAAAATGCCGGTATAATTACAAATTAAACGACTCAATTAAAAATTGATAAAATGTTTCAATGTCGCGGGATTTTGAAGAAAATCCTATATGAATATCATTTGTACGTTTATACATACTATTCTATTTGCAGCTATATCCCCTTGACAAAAGTGTGGATAACTTCATTCACTTGATTGGATTGGTTAATTAGTGATTCCGGACGCGAGAACTGCTAAGGTCATTAGTAGAGGTCGGACATGTAGGTGCGAAAAGGTCAAAAATAGGTACGCAAATAGCTTCTTTTTTTTAAATGGCGGACACTTAAGGAAGTAAAACCTTAAAAATAGGCAGGGAAATGAACACAATGGTTGAATAATATTGAAATTTATACGTAGTACGTACTACATAAAGGATGAACACAATTCTCCAAAAAACAAATCGAAATTTTTCGATTGTCGAAACATTGTCAGTAATTTATCAGAAAATGATTGTAGAAAACAAAATGTAGCAAACAAAAAATACGAAAAATGGAGAAGATTCAATATAGGCACTTACAGCCTCTTAATGCTCGATTAGGCAATTATCCCCAAATAGGCATTTATAAGCATTATAAACCCCTCGCAAAAACCCCTCGCCATTTCTGAGGTAAACATTGATAATGGGATAAGTTGCCTAAAAATACAAAGAAGTAAACTAGGCAAAACGGACATTGTCTGAACTCTAGTCATTAGTCCCATAGGTGTAGTGCATGTATTTATGGCAGAAGATGGTGATCTCCCGCTATTTGGTGAGAATTAGTGCCCACCAACGTCGGCTTGCGGGAATTTTCCCCAACAAAAAGTCTCCTACTCGCGTGATACCTCCCCAGGCGCGACTAGCACTAAATTCTCGACCGGTCTGCCGACAAATGAGGTAGGGTAGTGAATGTGAGGATAAGTGTGTGTAAGAAAGGGGCGAGGAAAAAACAAAGAAGAGGAATGGAAGTTGGCGCGCCGTCCGTGGCTCGTTTGCTAAGGTACTGCTCTGGCATTCACCTGGAGTTGATCGGAGAAACCAAGGACAACTACTGATCAGAGCAGCCGACCGCTAGAATTCTCCTCCAGACAACGGTTGAACTCGAACTAAGCTGACACGATAGTGTCAAAACTCCTGCCACTGTTGGGACCACTTCATTGGATAGTTTCTTTCTTTGTATACTACAGTGCATTATTTATATGAATTTTCGTAGTATGTTTCAAGAAATATTATGATAATATATACAAAACGAATTTTTAATTTTCTGGTTCTAGCAAAAGTTCATAAGACGATTTTAAACGTTCGCATGAGAGACAGCAATACTTCGGCTTAACTTTATCTTAACACTCCTCCACTGATCCCCGCTTGTTCCACCCACCGCTGTTCTCCGCCGCTGTCCCTCCCACCGCTGTCCCACCCCCCGCTGCCCCCCGCCGCTGTCCCCCCCCGCTGCCCCCCCCGCCGTGTCCCACCCGCCGCTGTCCCACCCGCCGCTGTCTCACCCGCCGCTGTCCCACCCGCCGCTGTCCCACCCGCCGCTGTCCCCCCCGCCGCTGTCTCACCCGCCGCTGTCCCACACGCCGCTGTCCCACCCGCCGCTGCCCCACCCGCCGCTGTCCCACACGCCGCTGTCCCACCCACCGCTGTCCCACCCGCCGCTGTCCCACCCGCCGCTGTCCCTCCCGCCGCTGTCTCACCCGCCGCTGTCCCACCCGCCGCTCAAAATGGGTCAAAAGGGTGCCATCGACAGATATTTTAAAAAACACTCGAGATAGCTAGTGGTGATATCCATAAGTAATTAAAAGCCACTAAAAAGCATTTGAGATGCTTGGACCAACCTTTTCTCGAGAAATACACCAATACGTGTTTCGAAAACTCTGAACAATGATCTGAAAAGTTCTCTCAGTGAGTGGTTTCTCACCCTATAAGACGGAGACGCGCAGGATGACACCCCCTTGCTCTGAATGGGACCCCCGAAGGAGATGTAGCTGTAAGGAACGGTCACGAGAAAACAGTGAGAAACGCACGTTAACCAATGACGAACAGTTTGTAGGATTTGCGAGACTGTGCACATGTATTGTCGTCAATTAGCTGGCAAGTGCTCCCCTATGCTTGATTGATTTGATTGATTTTTTCGGGTTTCCGGGCGCGTCAACTGTTTCGGTCATTCGTCCCGTTAGTGTGGTGCGTGTTTTTTTTCTCGGTAGATGGCGGTGATCTTCCCCCGCTGGATGGCGAGATCTGGCGCCGACCTACCGTCGGGTAGTGGGGTTTCACCCTAACCAGGACTCTCCCACCAGCGGGGCACCGCCCAAGCCGGGACAAGCTCTAAGCTCCCGACCGCTCTCCCGCAATATGTGGTAGCGTAGTGCATGTTAGTGTAAGTGTGTGTGTAAGGGGAGAGGATAGGACAAGGAAGAGGAAGGACAGATAGCGCGCGGTCCGTGGCCCGTTTAGTAGGGTCTGTCATTCGCCTGGCGTTGATCGGAGAAACCATCTCCTATGCGTTGCTTTCTGTTTGGTACGTACCGCCTGGCCATTAGTACCAAATCCATGAATGCAGAGCAAGCTGCAACTATGAAAAGAAACTCATTATTGTTTTAGAAAGTTGGTTTCAAGAACGCACGTACAAGTCAATAGCTCAGGATCATTGTCAAATGTTTTAGGTTTCTACGGAGTACGAGAGCTTTAACTATGAAAGCTTCAAAATTAGAATCTTTATCAAAGTTCGTCTTGGAAGAAAGTAGTTACACAAATATGTAATGTTGCTAGGAAACCATTTGTAATGTATTGGTTAAATTTACGTAAGATTAGCTATTATTAATAATAATTTTCCTCAGCACACATTTTTATTAAGATATTTGTTTCTTTCGTTATAAACTAGTCACAACTTCCCAAACAAGTAGATACTAAAACGATCCGAGGATCTACAGTGTATTAAACAGTGATATTTGTCTGCCGTCTGCAAACATGAAGTGAACAAGTAATGCACTCTTTTGCTTGGTCACGGCCAATGGTTCCTCAACAAAACTGATTGTTCTTAACTTTATTTCTGGATTAACTTCCATTCGGTTTCCAGGAAAGGTGTTTTTGTGTTCGGTTCCAGCACCACATTTGGGTTTGTCTTGCCTTCACAGTTTTACGCTGAGTTCTGATGCGCATCATCTAAGATTTTTTAAGCATTTTATTATTATTTGTGTTCCAGTGTAGTTATTGTAGAGTGTTTATTGACGCTTTGAATTTCTTTAACCGTGGTGTAGATTTTTTCCTTTGGCTTAGTTTTAGACTTCTTTTTCATTTCATTAAATCACCACTCTTCTTCACACCTTGCAGTAATCATAAAAGTTCTTTATTTTGTATTCTATTCGTCATTCTATATTTCGAAATATAAATTTTATTCTTACTTATTCTACCGTCCCACACCTTTTGTAGCTACACTGCCTTCCTGTTTTCGTTATGTGGTTTTTAATTTTGTGGAATTTTTCTCCAAGTATATTTTGTACTCTTCATAGTACTTCCGTCCTCTGTAACGTATTCTCCTTTTCACTTTACGTGAACATATTTTTCGACATTATCCTCCGTGTATCTGACGTGTGGCTTGAGCTAGACCCGCCTCCTTCATGCCTTTCCTTTCCTTTCCTCGCGACGCCTTTGCCACTTTACCCTTGTCCGCAGGCGAGCGACGTCACCGCCCCGCGATTCTAATATCGGGGCAATCACAAGCAGGTGATGCCGCGCCCGGCCGGCCCCGCCCCCTCCACGCCCGGGGGCTGCCCGGGGAGGCATGAATAATGCAAAAAGCCCTCGAGGTCAGTGGGGATTACAGCGGCTCTCCATTACATGCCCGCCGGACGCGCCTTTGCCGCACGACGCCGCGTGTCGGCGCGCGCCCCGACGCCCGCCCCGACGCCGACGGCGACGCCCTCCGCCGCCCCCGCCCGGCTCACCCGTCCCGCCCTGTCCCGTCCCGTCCCGCCCCGTCCCGCCCCGCCCCGTCCCGTCCCGTCCCGCCCCGTCCCGCCGCGTCCCGACCCGTCCCGACCCGCCCGACCCGTCCGCCCAGTCCCGACCCGCCCCGTCACACGTCCCGTCACACGTCCCGTCACACGTCCCGTCACACGTCCGTCCACGTCGCTCCCCCCCTCACACCCCCGCCACCCGTCCCGTCCCGTCCCGTCACACGTCCCGTCACACGTCCCGTCACACGTCCCGTCACACGTCCCGTCACACGTCCCGTCACACGTCCCGTCACACGTCCCGTCACACGTCCCGTCACACGTCCCGTCACACGTCCCGTCACACGTCCCGTCACACGTCCCGTCACACGTCCCGTCACACGTCCCGTCACACCTCCCCCCCCTCCCCGTCCCACACCGACGCATCCCGTCCCACCCGAAATCCCATTCTACCCGTCCCACGCGTCTCCCCACGACACACCCTATCACACTTCCACGACGCTCCACCACACGTCACCACATCCCACAGCGCCTCACCCTCTTCTAGCCATGTCCCTCCCTCGCTTCAACCCAAACTGCTTCGTCCCCCCTCGCTTTTTCCTCCCCAGCAACACCTCCGTAGACACCGCCACGCCCTCCCCTTCACTTTCCCCTCCTCTTTGTTTCGACCTCTGCCGGCAGAGCTCGAGGAATTGTTGAGTATACATGGATTTTAAGAATGTATTGCGTTGCTGGTGAATTAGACGATCAGCCGTGTTTGCTACTATTCTGACAGTAGACCTACATGTTCGGCTCTTAAATTTGTGCAATGAGTGTAGTGAATCCTTTATATTTGATTGATTTGGGGGTGTTCAAGTAACCTGATATTGGTTCGACCTCTCCGAATTCGTCAAGAAGCACCAGAGAGCGAAAGTGTTAGTAAGATCATAATGTTTCTTGTGTCGAAGAAGGAATCACCATAAACGTCTCTTGGAGTCATTGAACGAGTGCTTCATGTTGCTTGTGATTCCGATATAAATAATAAAAATCGAAAAATGAATTATAATTAATAGGGTAATTTTTTACTATAATGATTTTGTAAAGTCAATCAATTCTTGTCATTTTTATAAAAACTTGGCGTTCAATATTCGTTTTTGTTTTGTGGATAATTTGTAAGTAGAGGAAGAGGTCGAAATATCGAATATGATTTTGTTTTTTGTTGCTTGCAACTACGTAAAGAAAAAATGATTGTGAAATATTGCACAATGAGGTGTACTAATTCTGTAATCACTCATGAGACACTAGTTGTCGCATGATACACCTCGAAGTGCTTAGAAACGTTCTTTTTAACGAAAGTGAATTTTTTCTCGTTTTGAAAATGGGATGCAAATTTGTAATATCAACGAAGCATGCTATAGTTGCTCAAGAATTTGTCCAAATCACAAACTGACATGGTTTATTTGCATGAAACATGAGAATAAATGGCATAATACTGTATAAGAGATTTTCATTTACAATAATCACAAATGTAACGCCTTTTGCCTTTGCCACTAGAGCTCGGATATGAAGGCACTAAAAAGGTGAAAAATAGGCAGACAGGCACTCAAAACTTAAAAATAGGCTGGGAAATAGGCATTATGGTTCAGTTATATTAAAATGTATATGTACTACGTACTACATTAAGAATGAACACATTTCTCTAAAAGCAAATCGAATTACGTCGATGGTCAAAACATATTACGGAGTTAGATAATATTTCCTTAGAGTTGACTCGTGTGTAATTTTATATTTTTTTATATTTTTTTGGTTAAACTGTTAAATATTGGATTTTCAAGTCTTCAAAATGGAATGATTGCAGCATGACACAAGCCAGTATTCAATTTCTATGTCTTTCTTTTGACTGCACTTGCTGAAGGTTTCAATAGTTTTTATGTTGTAAGAAATACATTTCCAGTCCGCCGCGAAACTTCTCTATAAATCCACTCTTTTAGCAATGCACTTCTTGAAACTTTCTCTTTGGCGTTGTACAACGCATGCTTAACAGGAACAGGAAATTTACTGATATGGCATGCACCTAACTTCGATAGTAATTCGAAATTATCGAAGAAATCTCCGCCTATCTTATGTAATTCTAAAGCGAATGATGCCGGGAGCACTATTTTTAAAGGCAGCTGTGTTCTTGGTAATGAACAGGTATCTCACTAATCATTATGAAGATCGGAAAGAAGAGAGCAATTTCCTTATCTCTGGAGCGCCCTTAAGGACTTCAGCGAAGTAGATAGGATAACCTGCACGGTGTCAAATTCTCATGCGTCTCTAAGCGCTGTCCCTGCTTGATGCGATACAGGCAGAGAGCACACAGGGCATGGAGCTTCTCCATTGGAGGATGCCCAGGCAGATTTTATGCGGTTGTTACTTCTTTTGTAAATATTTACCTATCAGTGATATCTGAAAATTATTGTAGAAATCAAAATATATTGAACAAAAAATATGAAAAATGCGGAAAATTCAATATAGGCACTTATAGGCTCCAAACGCTCAATTAGGCAATTATCACTAATTTAGGCTTTATAAACCCTTCGCAAAAGCCATTTCCGAAGTAAACATTCATAGTATGCCAAAAAATACATTCAAAGAAATAAAATAGGCAAAAAGGGTATTGTCCGGTCTTTAGTCACAACCGACACATTCTGCGTATAGGTTATTTCACAATCTATTGATGCCTCTAGTGTTTGTTAAAAACTTTGCAGAGCATAAAAGGCGCTCTGTATCCTGATTGCAAAGGCGAGTCTTTTCAGAAATCTGAGGAATCGTCTCGCACACTGATGGCCGTTGATTGGTCTTTCCTCCGGCTGATTTGCACTTGGCTGTGGCACCTTTTTGTGTTTTCCAAGGGACATCTCGAATGACTTCTTGTAAGGTGATGAAGTGAATATGACCGTAGTTCCGGATTTCGTTTCTCTGTTCCCTTTGCGTTTCATAATTTCTAAATCAGGAGAAATTTCCCAGGAGTTTTTCTTTCAACAGAAGACCCTGGATTATTATTGGGAATACACGTGGTGCATTGGGTTGTCTTCCCAAACACGACTGTAATAGGGGTCAAAATATGGAATACTAATAAATTCCATATATGTGACACCTACATCTTGGCGCCTGAAACCTGAAAACAGACAGAGCGCATGTGGATACTAAATAATACATGGTTATTAACCCCCAATCACTAAGTTTCAAACTCAAATATATTTCACATACATTAAGATACTGACTTGTATGTTACACAATAGTTTCTACTTAAAAATAGAAATTATGAACAGCTCACAAAATTTCTATGGCCTGAAAAATCACGGCCTTCTGCAACAACAAAGTTGGATAGACGAAATGCATGACGGTGCACAGTTTCGAGTGCTTTCCGCTGCAGAGGGGCTTCTGAGAAACCAGATCATCCGGTATTCCATATAGGTGCCCCTATTCCACGTTTAAACCTCTTACCGGTAGCGGTAGCTCAGTGCATCAACTGATGTCACTGCAGCGCCTCTGACCGGGAGGTCCTAGGATCGAGTCCTGACGGCGGCTGGATTTTCGACTTTAGCTTTTCAGCTAGGTCGAATTCGGTCGCACTCTGGAGGAGAATTCTAGCGGCCGGCTGCTCTGAACGGTAATTTTCCGTGGTTTCTCCGATCAACACCAGGCGAATGCCGGAGCAGTTCCCTACCAAACGGCCTACGGACCGCGTGCGATCTGTCCTTCCTCTTCCTTGTCCTATCCTCATCCCCTTACACACACTTACACTAACATGCACTACACTACCACATATTCCGAGAGACCGGTCGGGTGCTTAGAGCTTGTCCCGGCTGAGGCGGTGCCCCGCTGGTGGGAGAGTCCTGGTTAGGGGGAAACCCCACTAACCGACGGTAGGTCGGCGCTGGATCTCGCCATCCAGCGGGGGAAGAATACCGTCATCTCCCGAGAAAAAAACATACACTACACTAACGGGACCAATGACCGAAGCAGTTGACGCGCCCGGAAACACGAAAAAATCAATCAATCAATCAATTTAAACCTCTTCTTCTACACATATCCATGCATACAGAAAAAAGGAAAGTGATGCAACTGGAAGTTCTACCCATTTGTTAATTACTCCGTTAAATAAGAATGTATATTCTAATGTTTACTGCATTGCTTGAATTTATTATATTATCTTTACGTTGAATATCACACTTCGTTTCTCACAGCAACAAATTCGTACAAGAGTATTAAAATATATACCACGACTGATGAATATCACATAAAAAATCTTCTATACCTTGTTTACTTTGCTGTTGTTAGGATTATTATCCTGAGAAAAATTGTTACCAAAATATAGATGATTTGAACAGAAGATAGCATTGTAGGAATTTCCGATAAAAAGAGATTAGGACTAAGGTGATAGCAGAAAAAAGGTTGATACCCTAATGTGCGTTTTTTGTAATAGTGGAAGTTGACGAGACAGAGAGTCAGCAAAAATACAATTTAACTGGCTTACAATTTGTCAAACCATACAACCTTTTTTTCTAAATCTTCCATGATTTTCTCATCTTTCGTAACGTTTTAAATTTTAAGGATAATGATCATAAGTTTATATTCAGAGTTATCGAAGCTGATGTTTCTGCGAAATAATTTTCAATGACATTTCAGTCGATACGAGAGCGTCGACGCTTGGAATTGAATTCTATGCACAATTTCCAGCGCTGTTTCTGACACGTGCTTCGTCTCATTATTTACTCCTCATGTATAACTAGCACTTCTGTTGACTGCATCCGCTTTTCCAATATAAGCATTGCGATACTGTTGCATCGCTTGTGCTCGTTTCCACACACCATTTTCGCAACTGCATTGCACAAAATTTTCCCGTTCGTTGTTTGTAGTACGTTTTCTGATAATTGATAAGATTGGAGTGATATTAGAGATGTCAATATTGATTTTATTAGAAGAAAATTAGAACCAAATTAGAACCAAATTAGAACAAAATTAGAACAAAATTAGAACAAAATTTGAACAAAATTTGAACACAATTTGAAAATTTGAACACAATTTGAACACAATTTGAACACAATTTGAACACAATTTGAACACAATTTGAACACAATTTGAACACAATTTGAACACAATTTGAACACAATTTGAACAAAATTAGAACACAATTTGAACACAATTTGAACACAATTTGAACAAATTTGAACACAATTTGAACACAATTTGAAACAATTTGAACACAATTTGAACACAATTTGAAACAATTTGAACACAATTTGAACACAATTTGAACAAATTTGACAATTTGAACACAATTTGAACACAATTTGAACACAATTTGAAGAAAATTTGAAGAAAATTTGAAGAAAATTTGAAGAAAATTTGAAGAAAATTTGAAGAAAATTTGAAGAAAATTTGAAGAAAATTTGAAGAAAATTTGAAGAAAATTTGAACAAAATTTGAACAAAATTTGATCAAAATACGAAATGTATTCGTGTGCCTGAAATACAGGTAAATGATAAGTTTATTGAATTTACATGGACCAAACTTTTCAAGGAAGCCACACTTGTAAAAATCATTTCAATTTTTATGAAAAATATAATGTATGAAAATGAAATCTTGTTGAGACAAGTTTATACTTTGAGGTAGATAGTGATTTAAATGAAACTATTTTATAATGATTTTGTTCCATTTTTTGTGTTGTCTTTAATGTGTGAGATTCATAGAGTTAAAAATATTTCTTTTTTAAATGTTACTAAATAATTTTTCTTATTTATGTTGGTAAACATGCGCTTAGCTCTTCAGCAAACCAAGCATCTAAGCAACGCATTAAGAGCGCGTTTATAGCCACGACCGTTAAAACGCTAGAGAGTCCATTAAAATTAGTTGAAGTCGTGGGCTTCCGCGGCCGGAGTCATGTTAATGATCTTGGCTGTCCGGGTGACGCCGCGTCGAAGGCTGTATTCACGTTTCAACCAATTTTTTCGTGGTCTTCCTTTAGCCATGACCAGCCCTGAGGAAGACCACGAAAAGATGGTCGAAACGTCGGCAACACAGCCTTCGACGCGGCGTCACCCGAACAGCCAAGATCATTCCATTAAAATTAGTTTAGCGGGTTCTCGGGTTTAGATTTTACCAGTGCTCATAAATCTTTGGTTAAATATGTCCCTTTTGTTCCCTTGTCCTTTTTGTTCCATTTCTCTCATTTGTCTCTCATGTTCCATTAGTTCCCCTTGCCCCTCATGTCCTATTTGTCCCCCTTTTCCGCCCCCTTGCTCCATTTTGTCTCTACTTCCATTTTGTCCTTTGTCCCACGTTCCCTTGTCTCCTGTCCGATCATCCCATTTTGATCCGTTGTGCTATTTGACTCTTTTGTGTCATTTGCTCCCATATCCACAATTTGACCCTTTACTCCTCTTTTCCAATTTAGTTCATTTTGTTCTCTTTGCCACAGTTTGAACCCTTGCCCTCTTCCTTCCTTTTCGTGCTTTGTCTGTCAGGTCTTCCTTTGTCCTTTTTGGTCCTGTTTGTTCTTTTGCGCACTACAATTGTTATTTGAGAACGGTACCAAAACCCTGTACCAACAACCCTTGTTACAGAACAACGAGAGTAATGACAATTTTTAACTCATGAAATTGTTTAATGTTTATTTTGAATAACTAAGAATTTCTCAAAAATGGTTACAATTTTTTAAAATCCTTTTGGTAGGGATAGTGCTAAATCCACTTTATAAGATAACAAAAACGCCATACTGATCTATAACTTTGTTTTTTCAAATATGACAAAAAATTGTTTTTTACTAATCTCTCACGTCGTTAATATTTACATTACCGGCAATTTGTTCACATTATTGTATTTATGAGTACATGTTCTTTAAATAAAGTCATACATTTTCTCGAAAACCCAACAGTTTTCTTTTAAAATGAGCTCAAAATTCCGCATTTTCAGAAACTTTCAAACGCCATTTTCTCAAACATGGTCCAAAATGTTTACTTCCAACGTTTCTGACGGGTAATACTAATTGCACTGTTTGAAATGAAATGATATGAAATTCATTCCGGGGAATTCTTTTGTTTTTTCAGAAGTTAGGCAATTTTTTTCGAAATACCCTCATGCCGTTAATATGCATATTTCCAGAGATTTGTAAACACAATTGCATTTGTGAGTTCAACTGACTGAAATGACTTTAAATGAAGATTTTCGAAAACTCAAAAATTTTCTGTGAAAAAGAACTTCAAATTTGGCATTTACGGTAACCCTTACGTCATTTTCTTAAATAAGCTCCACATTTTTCAATTAAAATTGGCATTTATGACGAGGTTAATCTTAAATATTTTTAAAGTAATATTTCGGTTCTATTACTAGGTACCCGAAAAATTGAGAAAATGTCAAGAAATGTACTTTAGGCGACAAAAGATGGCAGGTGGCAAGAGGATGAGGCAAGACCGTAAAGACATTTCACATAAAGGAATCAGAAAACTTTACTACGAGAAAGTCTGTACCATTCTGTAGCACCATTAGCGTATTTTTTCAGTACATAATGCAGCAACATGTGCACTACTACGTCAATGTTTTTTTTCTCCCAGAATAACTAAACTAATATTTAAAGAATTCTGTGGTGGCAGCGGAGATTTTGTGTTAATCCATGATAAAATATCCAGGATCAGTGTGGTATCTACTAGAATAGTAGGCTATATAATTTTAATAAGTATCACATTTAGCCAAACACGTGTTTCGGGAACACTCTTCCCATTCTCAGTGGTTCTACAATTTTAATTACATAAACAAATTAACACATGTATCAACATCAACCTAGACACAAAATCATAAATTAACTAATGAACAATAAAATAATTATTTAATAAAATAGTACTTACCCAAGTAACACAGATTAAACACATAAATTCATAGCGAGTCGTCTAATCATGACGCCATTTTATTCGTACGCTGTACGAATGCAGACTGAGGGAAGGTGAAGGAGGAAATGAAAGGATGGTAAAACCAGTCAATAATGACTAGTTCTTGACTTGTTTTACCAGCGTACGAATAAAATGGCGTCATGCTTAGACGACTCACTCTGTGGTGGAATGAATAAAACTTGCGTTAACGAGTAATTTCGGATTTGTATTCAAATGAACGAGGTTCCACTGCTGTTTCTCTGAGCAAGCTAGATCCAACATAATATGACGCACGTGTTCTGCCGGTCCCCAATGGGAGCGCCTTGGGTTCGGGGCTTGGGCCCGCCGAGGAGCGTGGGTGGGATGGCGGACGCTGACTGCTCGAGCGCCCGATCACCTGCTGGAGCGGCGCGGCGCGGTGCGGGCGGCGCGGCCCGGCGCGACGGGCGCGGCTGGGGGGGGGGGGCGGCGGGGGCGGGGGCGGGGGCGGCGGCGGCGGCGGCGGCGGCTCGCGCGATGTCGCCAGCGTCGCCCGCGCGGTGATGGATGAAGTGCGCATGCGCTCTGCGCCCGTGTAATTACAATTTCTTTGGGCCCTGGGACATTCTCGCCCGCCCCCGCTCCGCCTGCGCCCCTCCGGTGGCCCAGCGGCCTCGCCACCTCCCCTCCTGCCGCTCTCTTCGCCAATCGCCATGTCGCCCGGCCTACCGACACCGTCACCACGGCCGACGCCTTCCTACCACCACGCTCGCCATCCTACCACGACCATCCCGCCACCATCTTACTACCTCCCTCGCCATCCTACCATCTCCCTTTTCATCCTATTACCACCTTCGCATTCCTCCCACAACCGTCACCATCCTCGCCATCCTACTACTTAACTCGCCATCCTACCACTTCCCTCGTCGCCATCCTACCACTTCCCTCGCCGTCCTACCACTTCCCTCGCCGTCCTACCACTTCCCTCGCCGTCCTACTACTTCCCTCGCCGTCCTACCACTTCCCTCGCCGTCCTACCACTTCCCTCGCCGTCCTACCACTTCCCTCGCCGTCCTACCACTTCCCTCGCCATTCTTCCCACCACATTCATCTCACCACAACCGTCACAATGCAACAACCACCCTCGCCGTCCTAATTCCCTCGCCATCCTATCACCCCTTCGATCCTTACACAACCGTCACCATCCTACCACCCCTCAATCCTACCACTTCCCTCGTCATCCTACCACCACCTTCGTCATCCTACCACAACTGTCACCATCCTACCACGACCGTCACCATTCCATATCCACCTTCGTCATCCTACCACCACTCTCGCCGTCCTACCACCACCCCCCCACAGTCGTCCCCCCTTCCCACCATCGCCAAACCTATCCACCCCACCTCCTCGACTCACCCCAATTCCAAGCCCCACACCGCCTCCCGCGTAACCCCCACCACTCCGTCACCCGCCCTTGCTGCCTCCTCGGCCCCCTCGTCCGTCGGGCTACTTTTTATCGCTTTAGGAATGATTGATATTTTTCTGCCGCGTCGCTCTTCGTTATTTCGAGCTCCGCGTGAGCGCGCGCAAGTCGGCGCGGGCGGGGGGTGGGGGTAGATCCGCGCGCTTTTTTTCCTTCGCTCGTCCGAGAGCGCGCCGCCTCCGCCGCCCCCAGAATTCAATCTTCGAGAGATTGTTCGCCGCCATATCCTACTGCAATTAGTCAGCTCGTTTTGCAATAAGGTGTAGGTCGTTTTAGTACGGGAGAGTCGAAAGGAGCCTCTCGCACTTCGGCGTACGAGATTAATAAAAAGAAGAGAGAGAGGGACGGAGGGTGAGGGAGATAAATCCAGAACAAATGTTGGAGAGTGGAATTATTAACATATTAAAACAGGAGTGGAGGGTGGGTTGCGGAAAGAGGACGAAAACAAATGAAGTTCGTTCTGGAAAGTGGGTCGACATCCGCCGACAACTGGGACACACTCTCCTAGACGATGGAAGGAAAATGGTTGTTGGAATGTATGATTCGATTGCTCTGTTTTCTGGTTATTGCGTTGATGGATCTTCAAGGAATCGAGTAGACTTTGAGTGCAGATGTTAGTTTGGTGATATTAACAGTCACCGGCAAACGTTATTATATTTATAGTTGAGAAGGGTGTGAGAATTAAATGTATAGAATCATACTGAACGCTGTTATATTTAGTATTTAATACTATAATTGTGCTCGTGGTCATCTCTGATAATCAGATCAATTAAGGAAGGTATTACGCAATGATGTCATTTAAGTAAAATTAATGGCGACTTAAGGAGATCGGAAAGAAAGTATTCTATGTTCAAAGTTATTTTTCGCGGGTGCTTCTGTGAAAGTGTGTGTTGCAAAACTGAAAAGAAATATAATTTTTCGCTGGCTCAGAATTTTAATGTTATGAAATTATGTTTGGAGTTAAGAAAAAAAATTAAGAGACTACAACAGTGAGAGATGCTCGTTCCTAGGAAACATAAATAAGATTAAAGGTAGCTGGAGAAGGTTGAAGATGTTCTTGAGTTATGATGACAAACAAAAAGAAACAAAAAAAAACGCACTTTAAGACTCCGAGCCCCTAGGCAATCCAAACTGAGGACCCTCCATTTTAGCCAATGAAGTAGTAAAAAAATTAACAAAATAATATAAAATATTCATACATCATACACGATGTGTTTTTAAACGTAGGTGTTTGATATATGTCTTGTCAAATTCATATATGCATTTGTGTCTCATATTCTCACATCTTAAATTAGAAGACATCCAACGTATAATGTTATATAATTATAAAAAATCAATATAATATTTTTATTTTTGCTATTAATTCTCTCGACTGACAATATGACAAGAGAGAGAAAACAATCTCTCGTGTTTTAACTTTAGACCGTAGGAACGAAACTTCTTTGATATGTCATTCTAGAGAAAAACTCAACCGTTTAACATTTCAACTGAAAATTTACTAAAAAACTAATATCTCAATTATAATATTTGAGATATATCGAATATGTAAACCATAATGTCCTTCATCCTCTAAATTGTAACTTAAAGTTTGGGCTACTTGAGCAAGATAGAAACTAGAAGTTTTTTTTTACATTTTAACACTGTTTAAAGGTATGCTGCCCAGAAATATTTTTTATATAGAAGGGCTCCGTATACAATTAAAACTGACCGAATAGTGCTATTAGTACATCTGACGGAAAATCGGTAGTTTTCACTGCGAGCTATGAGCAATTTCAGTGATGTGTGTTACCGAGACGGCAATCGCTTATTTTCGATTGTGTAGAAAGTCGGCGTTGCAAAAGTCAATCGCACGTTTCGGAACTTGAGTTCTGCGAAGACAAAATAATTAATTGCATAAAAGTGGTCACAAACTACAGTCAACTCCGGTTATAGTGAACTCTGATATAGTGAACCCTCGGTTAAAGTGATCTTAAGTCTCTGGTCCCGTTTCACTTACATTGCAATAAAGTATAAGAAGATTCGGTTATAGTGAACTTGAATCTCGCCTAAAGTGAACGTAGGAAATACATTCCGGAAATTAATTCCCTCCAGGAAAATAATACATCGCTTCAGTGCCACAAATTCCAACAGTAGACAGCTTGAAAAAATATCGTCGGCAAAAGGTCATAATCGAATAAGTGTCCCCTGAGGTGAAGGTAGTGGACTCAGGATGACCTTAATGACCTTATGCCACTCAGTTTCACTGCGGAAAACCTGTAGCGGTAGCTCAGTGCATCAACTGATGTCACTGCAGCGCCTTGCCCAGGCGGCAGGAATTTTGGCACTAGCTTTTCAGCTAGGTCGAATCGAATTCAGTCGCTGTCTGGAGGAGAATTCTAACGGCCGGTTGCTCTGAGCTCTGGTACTGCGTTGTTTTTTAGGACGTTCGAACGCCATTTTATCATTTAATATTTCAGCTCAACCGTCACCGCCGAATCGGAATCACACTTCCTATTAAGAAATTTAATTCATGTGTTATTTCTTATAAAGGTTTTAATTCTCAATTTTCTAGAAAACCAACGCCGAGTGTAGCGAAGATTAAGCCACTTGTTCTCAGAAATTGCAGGAACTGTACGAGATAGTTGTTAGTGATGTACCACGTTGGTGATGGGGAAAAGCTACTGGAGCTGAAATATGAAGGCACTGTCAAGTTTAACTAAATCTACTAACGATGAGTAAAATAAACCAAAACCAATGATTAACTGCAAAGGACAAGTCATAGAAAATAATATTTTGTGAAAACAAATAGATGAAGTGTAACATTTTTTATTTAATAGGTAATTATTACCTACAAATTAGAGAACGGGATGCTAAGTCTAGGCCGAAGGCCTTTAAGCCATTACAATACCTATATTCCACCGCGTTCTAACCTTTCGTATTCTGGTATTCACCCCAAATGGTCTCTCCATCGCATCAAAGCCGCGGAAACGAGACCATAAGGTACGGCTGAGGAAAAAACTTCTGAAGGGGGAAAAACCTGCCGTCAGAAGCCGAGTACATGCTAATCTATCCGGTTTTAAAACTATTTATTTATTTGGCGCGGGCGTCAGGGATTCTCCTTCCAGTGTTTGGCCTCCTCAGCACCTGAAAACAAACAGCACCACAGAAAATCGTCCGCACCAACGCCTCTGCCCTAACATTTCCGATTCCCACTTCCCTTCGCCCCCTAATGTGTTTTATTTTAACAGTTTCCTTTTATTTTATTTTATTTTATTTTATTTTATTTTATTTTATTTTATTTTATTTTATTTTATTTTATTTTATTTTATTTTATTTTATTTTATTTTATTTTATTTTATTTTATTTTATTTTCCCACTTCCCTTCGCCCCCTAATGTGTTTTATTTTAATAGTTTTTTATTTTATTTTATTTTATTTTATTTTATTTTATTTTATTTTATTTTATTTTATTTTATTTTATTTTATTTTATTTTATTTTATTTTATTTTATTTTATTTTATTTTATTTTATTTTATTTTATTTTATTTTATTTTATTTTAATTAATTTAATTTATTTTAATTATTTTAAGTTAATTTATTTTTATTGACTTATTTATCTACTTATACTTATAGAGTAAAATAATAACACGACCGAACGGAGAGGACAATCTTGAAGAGATCAAACCGAGCTCCCTGCTTCACATAGAATGGCAGATACCCCTACGACGCACACGTTTATGCAATTTCTGGAAACAAAGTGATCTAATCGCCACACTCGTTAGTGATCGAGAAAATGGAAAATTGAAACATTTAGAATGTACAGCACAGGAATGAAATGCAATTTGTTAATAGGAAGTGTGATTCAGACCCGGCGGCCACAGTGAGCTGAAATGTCAAATGAGGAAACGGCGTCTGAACGACCTGAATAATATTGCAGCACCCGCGGCCAGCTTCGCATTCCTTTGATAAACGGACGTGTTCGGAATTCACAAGCTCCTCTGCACATTTCGCTGACAGCCCTCTAAATGTCTGGCGCAAACAATATTATTATTACTTATATAATTCTGTTTTATAATAATTTCCACATTTACAAATAGTATCCCAGTAATACAAATATTTTAAAGTGTTTATACACACACACACACACACACACACACACACACACTATATATATATATATATATATATATATATATATATATATATATATATATATATGTAAAAGAACTGAGTAACTAGTAAAATAGTAAAATCTGTTATTTCATGTTTTTGAACTAAAATTGATGAAACATTTAGATCCCCAATTGTATTTTTTTACTATCCGCTCGATTACACAGCTGCCTAGTTTGCCTAAGCGGAAATTAGACCTTGGATATACGAAGGCCTATAATAATACTTAACACGGCACGAATATGTTTAATACAATTCTATTTTCTGGATACAACGTTGCGAATCAAGTAGTTATTAAAAAATAGTTTGTGATGGAAAGCGTTGGGGTAAACCATTATTTATGCACGATGAAAAGGACTGGGGAGTAAACAATCTACAATCTTATCTATCCGGCAAAAACGTTTCCTCAAAAGTGCTCCTATGATTATATTTTAAAAAGTAGTGTTTGGAGTAGGTTTAGAATATGTAGGAATGAGGGTGCGGAGGCGGGGCGGAGGCGGGGCGGAGGCGGGCGGAGGCGGGGCGGAGGCGGGGCGGAGGCGGGGCGGAGGCGGGGCGGAGGCAGGGCGGAGGCGGGGCGGAGGCGGGGCGGAGGCGGGGCGGAGGCGGGGCGGAGGCGGGGCGGAGGCGGGGCGGAGGCGGGGCGGAGGACTTCGCTCAGAGTAATTAGTTGCGTCAGTTCCACTCCGCCGCGGGCGCTCCCCGTGGCCGCCGCCCGAAGCGAGTGATTAGTTCACCCTGACACCACTTCTGCCCCACGGACCGTGCCGTTTCGCCACTCCCGACCGCCCTCTTTCCTGGAATCCCAGACGACGAAAGTGCCTTCAGTTTTGGTTGTTGGGGAAGGACTGCTTCACCGAGGCTGAAGCGACCATCATCCGTCAATACCGGCTACTGGTTCTGGTACAAATTCACTACACTACGGAAAGTTGGCGCAGTGCTCTTCTGTAACAACCATATTTATGCCACTGTTACTTCATTCAGCATTTGGAAGCGTAAGCGCGGTTGCGGAGCGCTTGGACTGCAAATTGTACGGGTTACTTACTTCACCACTTACCTCGGCAAATCAGTAATAATTTAGTTAGAAAGACCAGTACTCATTTTAAAGAAGGCAGAATAGACGCCTCTTGCATCATCTGATACAGGCTTCTGAAATTTGCTACTAAAGGAGCTATCTTGGAAAGAAGTACATAAGATATGAAATTCATTTAACTCAAATATAATTGAACTGAAGTGAATGATTGACAAATAACTAGGAAGTTATTATTACAAATAACTAGTTATTACAAATAACTAGTCTGATTAGGATGTCAATTATCCATAGAATTTAGTAAAAGCACCAAACACTTGAATCAGTGGATTGGTAAACATAGCTAATAATGCTGATAAAATGATCTACCGAAAATTGAATTTGAAATTGAAATAAAAACCCTATGCTATAAACATACTGACCATATAGTTAGGTTGATATAAAGTCTGGCATCTGTGTTATGCTAAAAGAACAGAGAAACAACCAGTAACAATCGACACCAAATGTTAAGCCGTGTGAGCAGCAGGAACGCCGAGAGCATGCTATTGGGATTGTAGTGTTCCAACCGGCGCTCGTAAAACACTAGCGATACTTCCGAGCAGAGAATCTACCCGATGTGGAGAGGCATGGGTTTATGTCCAGATAATACACGCAACGCACATGTTGATATTAGAGGGAGACATCATAGCTCACCAGATACGTCAATCAGCTTCTCGCCAAAGAACGTTGGACTTAATATCACAGTTAACATTGTTAATGCTGAGGTTGACGCAGTTAACGTGGCTATCGGCAACTTATTACGCGAGTAATTAACATAGCTCGCGATGTGAATAAGATTACGTTATGGTATATGATACGGGCGCACCAAGATCCTTCAAGCAATTCCGTGATGAGAAATTGTAATGTGCAGTTCACAGAATCAGACATGAATAATTGCACTTAAGTGCTATTATTATGAGCACCATATAGTTCACTAGGTCAAACAGTTCGAACCGTGCGCAGTTGCACAAAATTATGCAACAAAGCTGTCCGTAGGTTAAACCCCTGAACAGTTGATTACAATTAACATATTAAATGAAGGCAAATAATGCACACACGGATATTTTGAAGATTGTATTGTGAAGTAAACACAATTAATAAATGGGCGAGTATGAGTGATAGAGACGCACGTCTGCTCTGTTTGAAAGACGCAGCTCGACTGAGAAGGTTGTTACATGCTGTTTGGGAGGGGCGAGATCTCTTCGCGGTATCAGTCCCTTGTGTCAATAGGAAGGCAGCTTTCACTTATTACAATTTTAAAATATTATAAGATGAAATACTTGAAAATTAAAGGAAGTGCGTGAGCATATGATTCATTGAATTATGATTTTCGATGAGGTATCCAATGATTGTGTTTCATGAGGTTTCCAATGCATCATGTTTCCGAGAAGTTTAGCAATGTTTGCAATGGGAGCGAGGTGGTTGCGTCTACGTCACACGGGAAGCGTGTGGGTTGATTTCGTGATTTTGTCGATCGGGCGAAGCAGCGCGGGGGTATTAAGTAATTTCGAGACACACTCATGTAGATGAATCTTGATTTTAGAATAAATCTTTGGATAATATTTCTAGACAATAATTCTAGAATGAATCTTCTATACAAATTATAATTATGAGTTTTACAATACTGGGCTGATATGTACGTAACAAGATCGTGCATATTCAGGGTACAATGGTAAATTGTAGTTTAGGAGCTTGCTCTGAATTCATAAAGATTTGCGGCTTGATTGCGAAGCTTGAGAAATAATTATGAGTTTTACAATACTGGGCTGATATGTACGTAACAAGATCGTTTAATATTACAGTGTTGGTGAGGGTTGTGGTGAGGGCTTGTGGTGAGGGGCTTGTGGTGAGGGCTTGTGGTGAGGGCTTTGGTGAGGGCTTGTGGTGAGGCTTGGAGGGCTTGGTGAGGGCTTGGGGTGAGGGGCTTGTGGTGAGGGGCTTGGGAGGGGCTTGTGGAGGGGCTTGTAGGGCTGTGGCGAGGGCTTGTGGTGAGGGGCTTGGGTGAGGGGCTTGGGTGAGGGGCTTGTGGTGAGGGGCTTGTGGTGAGGGCTGTGGTGAGGGCTTGGGAGGGGCTTGGGCGAGGGGCTTGGGCAGGGCTTGGTGAGGGCTTGGCAGGGCTTGTGGTGAGGGCTTGTGGTGAGGGGCTTGTGGTAGGGGCTGTGGTGAGGGCTTGTGGTGAGGGTTTGCGAGGGCTTGTGGTGAGGGGCTTGTGGTGAGGGGCTTGTAGGCAGGGGCTGGTGAGGGGCTTGGTGAGGGCTTGGAGGAGGCTTGTGTGAGGGGCTTGGGGAGGGGCTTGTGGTGAGGGGCTGTGGTGAGGGCTTGTGGCGAGGGCTTGGGTGAGGGGCTTGGGGCGAGGGGCTTGTGGTGAGGGGCTTGTGGTGAGGGGCTTGTGGTGAGGGGCTTGTGGTGAGGGGCTTGTGGTGAGGGCTTGTGGAGGGGCTTGTGGTGAGGGGCTGGGGTGAGGGGCTAGGGTGAGGGCTTGTGGCGAGGGGCTTGGGGCGAGGGGCTTGGGGCGAGGGGCTTGGGGCGAGGGGTTTGGGGCGAGGGGCTTGGGATGAGGGGATTGAGCTGGGAGGCTTGGGCTGCGAGGCTTGGACTGGAGGGCTTGGGCTGGGGCTGGTCTGCGGGGACTAGGGCTAGTGGGGAGTCTGGGCTGGGTGGCTGGGGCTGGGGAGGGGCCTGGAGCTATGACGGGTCCGATGACGATGATGTGGCCTAGTCGAGGCTTCGTCGCGGTGTGGAAGTGCGGGTAGGGCCGGAGGCTTCGCAGGGCTTGCACGGCCGCGGGCGCAGTGCGTGGGCGCCGCCGTGTGCCGCCGATTAATAGCTCCGGCCGACCGTGAACGCGGTCCGCCCCGGCCCTCTTGCCTTTGCCCTTCCCCACACGCACGCGCGCGCACTGCCGGCTCGGAAAGGAACAACCGGAGGTGCCGGCCCCCGGTCATGCGACCACAAGAAACGCTCATAATATAAGAGATTATGTAAATAATAAAGTCGAAAAAACCCAAAAAAATAGAAAGTGGCCGATACTTAATTTTTCACTATTTCTTTTACTTATTTTTCATCTCTGAAGTCGATATTTTCAACGCTAACATCTTCTTGGTCGTTTCTTCTTCATTATTTCTTCTTCTTCTTCTTCTTCTTCATTATGTCTTCTTCTTCTTCTTCATTATGTCTTCTTCTTCTTCATTATGTCTTCTTCTTCTTCTTTTCTTATGTTTTCTTCTTCTTCTTCTTATGTTTTTCTTCTTCATTCTTCTTCTTCTTCGTTATGTTTTCTTCTTCTTCTTCGTTATGTTTTTTCTTCTTCATGTCTTCTTCTTCTTCGTTATGTCTTCTTCTTTCTCTTCTCTTCTCAATCGTATTCATCTTGAACGTCGATTTCTTCTTCTTCTTAGAAGTGTACGTGCATCTCCTCTTCAACTTCAACACAAAAATAACAATCTGAAACTGAAATTAATTGCAAATATTATAGATATATATATCTGACTGGATTAGTGTGACTATCAAGATAAAATATCAGTCGCCGCAAACACTATACGTAGACGGACTCTTAATGTTCAGACTGCTGTGTATAAAAAATTAATAACAAGGAAAATGGCTTCGACAACACGCCACCAAAGGGAATAATCGGTAGATTCTTGATATGTGTATTTGGGAAACGCTGGAGGAATATTTGATTATGATATAAAATTCACTCTTAGATCGTAGGTACAAAGCTTTTGTTACCTCGATAGCCTTTTCCCCATACTTCTGCATTTTTTTCTCTTCTGTAAACATTGTGGTGAACTACACATAGTGTGCAGTAATTACATTAATACTTTTAGATTTTATTTTCAAGAAACTCTTAACTATGTTCTCTCATCCAGTTCATCATTCACGTCAACTCAAACATTTTGAATTATAGAGAAACTGTAATTTAATTTAACGAGATTTCAAATATTTTTTTAAAAAATAAATATGTTCCATGTTGCATTGTTAATGAATTGATAGTCAGCATTGTTTCCATACTGTTAATTTGAATTGATACAATGATTAAATTTGAAGTTAATAACTGGACCGCTTACAAAAAAAAATTGTGACTTTTTCTATCTTCGTTTTTCATTATTTTTAGAAAAATGAAAAATTCATCCAGAAGTGTTGAAATTAAAAACAGTGAATTTTCGCGAAAAATACAGTATTGTACTTCATCAAATATTTGCATTAGGCCCGCTTTATTAATACATTTGTATGTAAGAAGCTTTTCATTAACATGCCTTCACTACAAATACGTTGGCTTGTGTTTTGCATCCATGCTTTGTTCTTGCTCTAGTTTAAGCCGTTCCTTCGCGTAGAAACTCACTAGTTTGTCACCATATAATATTAACAGTCTTTACATTCACCAGCCGCAAAGAGCTGTAAGTGGCCAAACGCTTCGCAGCATTAAACGCTTCGTGGAACCGTCTTGCATATTCACGTGAGGAAAGCGACAACAATGTGCTGAGTAGGCGTTGCATTGACAAAGCAAGCACGTGTGGACCCCTGCAATTATGTCCCGGAGTACGTCCCTATGTTTTTCGCATTTTCACCGCGGCATTTGCTGACTTCCACCAGCGCTAGTGCCTCTAATCCGCCTTCACTTCTTTGCATCTCAAAGAGAGGAGGCTCTATTGCGAATTCTGCTCTCGCCCTCCGCTGTAATGCAATTTGCAACTACTTTAAATTAAATTCGGACTGGCCTAGTTGTTTCCGTGGGCGTCCTCATTTTTACTGAAATTAATTTCTTCTTTGTTTGGTGATTAGGAAGCCGCGTTTGTATAGAAATATATCACAGAAGTGTCTCGCAAATCCTTTCTCGCCGTGTCTATAATATATCACCGTGAAAACGGCCAAGTGCACGAAAAAGAAAAAAAAAAACAAAATGTATGAGAGTGGGGAGGGCGGACGCATATTTCATGCCAGCGACGGCAAGGATGGAACAACGCAAAACCCAGGAGCGAACATTAATGGCTGGGTATTTTACCTGGGTTGTAATAAACGTGGTGAAGTTTTCTGTGCTATGAAAAAGTGTTTGATTTGCTTTGATTCGTAAAAGATAAATGAGGATATTATGCGACCATAGTAATTACATTTTTTGAAGAAATGTGATTAGCAATGCACCTTCCCACACGAAAAGTACGTTTACTTCAAATTCGATGTATTTGTCTCTTAATTCGAATGTAGATTCTGTGAATGAACCACTTAATATATTGTCAATGAAGATCCATTCCAAAAATGGGCTCAAATGAGTTTTTATTTCGAGATATTGTTGCAAAATATTAAACACCATACATTTTTAGTCAAAAATATTTTTCAGTTCCTTAACCAAATTTTAGAAGAATTACAAAAAGTGTTTACTGATATAAATATTAATGATTCTGAAATCATACTTTTTTTGTAATTTAATACGTAAAACTTTGGAGCATCGACTTAAATGTCATGCGTGCTCTTCAGTAAAAAAAATAATTTTTCTTGTGATTTATCAATTTGCGGTCTTGTCAAGTAATGAAATGTCATTTTTTATGAGCTGACTATGAATTATCTTCTACAAACGTGGGCTATTCAGGATGAATTTGTAGTGACAGTCATTTCAAACGCAGTTTGTTCAGTAGTATTTGCTACCCATTGACCGTTCATCGACAAGGAAAAGATTCCAAACCATTCTGAATGCTTTACACACGCAAAAGTAGATTTTTCCTTAGCAACGGGGTATTGAAACAACCGGCAAAATCTTTGACTTACCACGGTCGCCAGCTGTATTAAACAGTGAATCAATTTACAGAGAAAATTATGACCATGTATGGTCCTAATGAACGGCAGCGGAATTAACACAAAAATTTCTAGGCCTCGAACATTCGTAAAGGTGCTATTTTCTAAGGGAAAAGGCACATGATTCGAAAATATCCAAGTGAGTTTCAACTATGGGATCTAAGCTGTAGATATACAATTCAACTTCGCTTAGTAACAAACAATTATTACAAAAATAAATTACAAAACCACTGTTTTAACAATGTTAAATTCCTCTTGCTGCACAAGTATAAGCTGTAAGAGGAACAATACAGAATTAACAATAGTAAACCATTTTAACACAAATTTGGAAAGTGTGAAAGGACAAAAATTGCCTTTAGATACGTTTTGTTTATGCAGAATTACTACGTCAAACCTGGAATTTGCCAATTAATCCAATTTAGGATTGCAAACGGCTGACGTGAATTTACAACATGACAAAAGCCCCGGTTTCGGAAGCCTTTCTTTACAAAAAATACACAAATGCGAATTGTAAACTGCAATGAATCTGATTTACACATAAAAAAGGGATGAATTTCCCTAACATAAAACAGTCCATGCCACCTTTTGCAAAAACTGTTTGAACACCTATAGTGCCAACTGCGGCTTGATACACGAGCGACCTTTTATCGCCGCTCTCGGGGCCAAAATACGAAGTACTCAAATTAGACCACGGCTTCAACTGCCGTACGGGGCCATTCCTTCGTCTGGTTGATGCTCCAGACGTCCAATGCGAAATATCGTCTTACTCAAGACTTGGAGGTGTTTACTGCAACATTCAATCAAACATACATTAGAATATGCGGAATCAATACATCAACATGTGAGACTGCGCCGCCATTACGCCCTACGCAGCCAGGTGTGGAAAAGTCGCTTGTTAGGCTCGACGCAAGTTTCAAGACAATGTGCATTCGCCCAAGAAACATATCAAAAAGCAGCAATGAAAAAGAAGGCTAAATAAAATCACAACCATTTAAACATTAACATATTATACATCAATTAACCAATCCAATTCCATCACAATGTGTCATATTAAGCCACTTCCAAAAATTCAATCTTACAATGGAGTCCTGTAAAAGAAACACACAAAGAAAAATATATCGGCATAAGGCCGAGGCGCACCCGACGCAGGCAAGAAGTTGTGGCTAACGTTCGTGGCTGAGTGGCGGGTGGCAAGGAATGCCGGGCGGAGAGCCCTTATATAGCTCCTCCAGAGAGGTGGGGGCGCAAACAGACGTCACTGGCGCGTGACGCAGTACCAATCGATTGCAAAGGGGTTGTATGCTCATTTTCTTACAAGGAGTAACCTTTAGCGCCTTATAACTAGGCAAAATGCCAAAAATATACACCTGGCAGGTTGTCTATATACAGGCGTTCACAACCAGTGCACCTATTTCTCAGTGCACTCTAGCGGGCGCCAGTGGAAACTTAACATGTACATGGAAAAATTTTTCTTTTGCCAAAAAAATGAGTTTTTCAACCTTTTTAAAGGCAAACCAAGGTACCAAATCAATCCCAAAAATGATCTAAATTGTGGATTTTGTTAGAAGAAGCCATTTCTAGGCCTGATTTCTTTACAATGAGCATAAACCTGTCTTTAAATACCAGAATTTTATGTCATAAATTATGAATTTTGATTAATCACCAAATAATTGCTGTTCACAGCTTGCTGTACCATCACATGGCATTTTTAACGCTTTTCTATGGCCATAGAATTACATGAGTAGGCTTTTAACCACAAGATCTTGATTTATAAGTACTTAAAAAATAAATTAAATGTGATTCTTACTATTAAATTTAAAAACTAACCCTTAGATCTAGATTTTACAATGGTTTAATCTTCAAATGATGGATGAGCTGGCTTCTCGGCTGAATATTGAGGAGACACAAGTTCAATCCAGTTTTTAAATTTAACAGTATTGGGTATGCGTGCCAAGGAAGCCCTCTAATTCAATATTCTTGACTAAACAAATCTCGACATAGCAAACATTGTGAAGATCACATATTGAATTCTAGCGGCCGGCTGCTCTGATCAGTAGTTTTCCGTGGTTTCTCCGATCACCACCAGGCGAATGCCGGAGCAGTACTCTACCAAACCGGCCACGGACCGCGCGCGATCTGTCCTTCCTCTTCCTTGTCCTATCCTCTCCCCCTACACACACACTTACACTAACATGCACTACACTACCACATATTCCGGGAGACCGGTCGGGGCCCCGCTGGTGGAAGAGTCCTGGTTAGGGGGAACCCCACTAGCCGACGGTGGGTCGGCGCCGGATATCGACATCCAGCGGTGGAAGATCACCGCCACCTCCCGAGAAAAACATGCACTACACTAACGGGACTAATGAACAAAGAAGTTGACGCGCCCGGAAACACGAAAAAATCAAACAATCAATCGAAAGGAAAAGGTTCATTATCAGTGTTGTCACTCGGTATGTTAATTTATCGTTTTGTAGGATAATTTTGTTATGCGTAGCATAGTCGATAGTGCTAATGAGATAATCCCACTAAAAAGGATAATTTCAAAGAAAAATATATTCTATTATATATCTGTAGAAATGGAATGGTGTGTTGTAGAACAGAAGCTTACAAATGTACGGTTTCTTTAATAAGCTGCCTGATAGTATTCTTCAGAACAACTCTTCTAGAAGCGTTTAGTTTAATAGGTTCTCGAACGCCGTATTCTGGGGTGGGTAGTGACAGAAGCCCTAGAGAACATCCAACAAGAAGAGTTGCACCTCATATTTTATTAAAATTTTTATTATTTAATTATATTTCTTAAAAGATTATCTTGTACATACTATGTCTGGAGATAAAAGAACCTGGTAACTGTAATAAGTTATAGTTTCTTTTTATTTAGAACTTATTAGAATTTTTTAACAGATGAAAATATTTTTTAACGGCGTAAAGCGTCGGCAACGCGACATTCAGCTAGTTTTAAATGACAATACTGAGGAATGGGTCATTTTTACGGAGATGACCGCGCTTTACTTCTGGATTCATACAATGTAGATTAGCAAACAAGTTCCCAAAGACTAAAAGTTATCTTGCAAATTATAAGAACCTAGACAAGAGATCACAACATAATCCGATATTACCAGACATATTCTAAAAACCGGACCGAAGTCAAGCAGAAGAAGTGCCAGATAGAAGTAGGGCATATTTGTAACGACAGTTCGATCCTAGACGGTAGATATTGCACTTCACGGTGCAGTATGGAACCATAAATTAAATTAAAAGATATTTACTAGGTTTTAATTATAACATCTACAATGCTTTTGTCAACAGACCCTTTATCTCTGTCGTATCAAATAAATTGAACGCACATTTTTCACATTCATTCTTTACGTTGAACATATTTTCATCTTTGTATCGTTTCTCCATTACATCCTCAGTTACCCCTTTTTCCAGAAAAATTTGTTTCCTTCGTCCCGCTCTCAGTCGTGGTGATATTTCCTCTTCCATTTCCAAAACAGTGTGCACATCTGCAGTCCCCGATTCCGTGGCGTCGGTGGAGGAGCTGCCGCGAGGCGTGGGCGCGCTCGGCACTGCCTGTGCAAGAGGCGCCTCCGCGATGGCGGGGCTGTTCATTCGCTGCCGCTCTGCAAACCGGTGGCTCGCAGCGGAGCCTCGCGCGACTCAGGGCGAGGGCGAGGGCGAGGGCGAGGGCGAGGGCGAGGGCGAGGGCGAGGGCGAGGGCGAGGGCGAGGGCGAGGGCGAGGGCGAGGGCGAGGGCGAGGGCGAGGGCGAGGGCGAGGGCGAGGGCGAGGGCGGACGCAAGGAGAAGGAGCACAGATACGCAAATACAGAGAGAAGCAGCGGCGGAAATGTCTTGACGATGGTGAGGATAGCGACACCGACGCACTGGATTGGTGCAAGAAGGGAATGTCAGTAGAGAGATGACGAAGCTTCTCGCTTGGCGGCGAGTTGCAAACGATGTAGCGGAAGAGCGAATGATGGCGGGGAAGGAACGAATGATGGAGGGAGAGGAACGAACAATGGCGGGGCGGGAAGGACCGATGGCGGGGCGGGAAGGAACGATGGCGGGGCGGAAAGGACCGATGGTGGGGCTGAAAGGACCGATGGCGGGGCGGAAGGACCGATAGCGGGGCAGGAAGGACCGATGGCGGGGCGGGAAGGACCGATGGCGGGGCGGGAAGGACCGATGGCGGGGCGGGAAGGACCGATGGCGGGGCGGGAAGGACCGATGGCGGGGCGGGAAGGACCGATGGCGGGGCGGAAAGGACCGATGACGGGATGGGAAGGACCGATGGCGGGGCGGGAAGGACCGATGGCGGGGCGGGAAGGACCGATGGCGGGGGTACAACACACAGCCGGATTTAACGGTCAGGGGCAAGAAAGAGAACACATGGAGCGATACGTAAGTGAGAGAGCATGGAGAAGGCGCGAGCAGGGAGGCGTGCAGATGGAGCGACGAGGGCGAGTCGACGCGCGCAGGAGTGGAGGGAGGGGCGGTGGAGTGATGAGGGGCGCGACTGACACCCTGAGCGCGGTATTTAGTGCAGTTGCCTCGGCCGCCTCTCCTGTTTCACTTAGCCGCCACCGCCGCGCCACCGCAGCCGGGCCATTACCACGCTCTGCGCTGGACGTCGCAGTCAAGCGCTCTATGACAGCGCGTTGGCTTCCTGCGCGGGTCCAGTGGATAGACTCAGCTGTGCTTGCTCAGGGAGTGGAGAGAGCGGCGTTGTGCGTAGACCTTCCAGGAGTACGAAAATTCCACGCGGACTATGATCTCAGGGCCAACATTTTTGAAACAATATAGTAAAAAGCTATCAAAATTTAATATTCTCAACTGCTCTTTAAGGCAGTTTTAGTGTTCATTTTACCGTTCCACTTTTGAGTTCAGTGTCTAAATAAAATAGTTTACTGTTATCTTCACAAACGTGCAATGTAATTATAGGTTTTAGATGTAAATTCATACTATACACTCCTAAAATTGCGGTACTATGACACATGAGAGAGAAATAGAGTGAGTATACCAGCTAAAGGGTTCTACAAAATATATTTGATTATCGTAATCCACATTTGTTCATTTTTACCAAAGACGCAATAGGCAAAGAGAAATAAGCTGATATCTTTTATATTTTATATTTTTGTGGCGGAGTATAATACGAAAAATGCGAAAACAAATTTTTAGACCTTTCAAAAAAGTTAAATGTACGAAAGCATTTTGCAATCTTCCATCACAGTTATAACATACAATTTTACTTCTTCATATTACCTTACCTTTACAATTCCTTCAAAACAACCCGTACTCACCATCATCATGTCCATTTTTACTGTCGTATAGCGTCCTCAGCACCTTAATTTCATCAGCACCTTAATTTTGAATTTCCAACACATTTTCAGTGCATTTTCTATATGCCTTTCACCTGCTTTCCGTATCCTCGCATATTTCGTGTAGTTCTTTCGTTCTTAGATATCGCCGGACGCTCACAGTTTTACATCCCCCTGACATTTTCTTCTTGCACCTTCTCTGTCTCTTCTTTCACCTCCACCGCCGCCCCGAATGCGTCGTCTTTTCCAATATTTTGCCGCTCCCTGCCCCTTCTCTCCCTTCTCCACATCGGCGTTGCCATCGCCGCTCGCCGCCGTGTGCCCGCAGATAAGCGCGTATAAACACTGCGGTGATTAATTGCGGGACCTGCCACCAGAGGCGGTAGCGGCATTAAGCCAGCGGTCTCCGGTCAGCGCCGTCTGCACGCATCTGTGGACTTGCCGGCCCGCGTGTGCAAGTATGTGTGCGCGCGCGTGTGTGTGTATGCATGTGTGTGTGTGTGTGTGTGTGTGTGTGTGTGTGTGTGAAGGGAGAGGCGGGCGCACGCAAATTCAACCGAGAGCAGGTGCGTCTCCCGTGAACGGGAGGAAAGCCAAGCCTTCGCATCGGTCAGCTGGACAATTTCGCTCGCCACCCACGCAAAGCGACTAGCCGCAGTCGGGTCTATACTTCATTCAAGATAATATCGGTATTGACATTTCCACCCAATGTAATGACACTGAAGACCAATATGATGATAACCTGTGGTGAGCGACAACAGTCACACGTACTTGAATGTTCTAAAAATAGGTTAGTAATAAATAATACTTGTGGAAAATGACCCCAGCTGCACTAAATCTTATGTGAAACTCGTACAGAATAGTACTTGGGAAAACATTTGTATCAGTCTTTTCATTGTCATCTAAAATACTTTCACATAAATTGACGATATCATTTACACAATCTATTAATTGACGACTTCGAAACAATTTCACACTGAGAGAGGGGCCGCAGAGCATCGACTAATGTCACTGCAGTACCTCTGGTCGGGAGGATTTATGTTCGAGTCGCGACGGTAGCAGAATTTTCGACTCTAGCTACATAACTCGGCTGAATTCAGTCGCTGTCGGGAAGAGAATTCTAGTGGATGGCTGCTCTGATTGGCAGTTTTCCGTGTTTTTTTTATCAACACTAGGCGAATGTCGGACTCGAACAAACGGGCCACGGACGGCGCGCGATAATTTCGTACCTTTCCTAGATTGGTTTGGTTTGGGTTTTTCATGTTTCCGGGCACGTTAACTGCTTTGGTCATTAGTCCCGTTAGCGTAGTGCATGTTTTTTTTCTCGGGAGATGGCGGTGGTCTTCCCCCGCTGGATGGCGAGATCCGATCAATCACTCTAACAATTTCACACAAAATGAAAGAAATGAAAAAGTTTCCTTTCGGAACAAGAAATGAGCACCAACTCAAAACATTTCTTACTTCGGCCTTCGTAGCAGATTTTTAACCGCTCCTCTTTCCAAGTCCCATTTTTCTGATTATATTGTTTGCAAACATAACTCCATAGATTTATCGTGCTCATTCCAACTGCTTTTTCTCCATTTTTCACATTATATTGTATCATACTTTGTTTTGCATTATATTTTATGTGTATTTATCAATATAATTCTGATAGAATATTGTAAATTATTTCGTTACGTAATAATAAAAATCAAAGATATAAAATGGTAGCAATAAATTTGTATTCCTTAAAGTTAATTTTCCTCTGGCTGGAGAATTATTTGGTAGAGACGTGCATTTGAGGGTAGTGGCCTGAGAAATGGCAGACTCGGCTTACAAAGTTTTCCAGCGCCAATTACCTGCTATGACAGTTTCAGGAGTTCTGCGTCTGGAACGCGATGTGGTGTTTCGCTGCTAATTGATGCTTTCGTGCTAGTCGCTTGTATTCCTCCAAAGAAGTTACAGCGCGTGTTTCTTTTTCCTCGTTTCGCTATGACACAAGTTCAACCGGATAGTTTATACTTTGCTGTTGGACGGTTAGAGTTCGACGATGTATGTTCGATATCATGAATCTTAAAAATGAAAATGTATTCAAAAATTTATTCCGTGTCATTTTAAATGTTCGAGTAAAGAAATTGGAATATAAAGTAAATAAAAAAGAACAAATGCTTTTTTGACAGCTGATTCCGAAACAATGGCAACAATAACAGCCAGATCTTCAAACCATATTTAAAAAATATAAGTAATATTGCCGACATAATTCATAGAATGAAATGTTTAATTTCCTACGTCATGAAATCCCATTTTTTCATTGAGATACCAGACGTACGCAAATGGCGTCTTTTGACTATTTTTTTCATGAAAGGAAGATTGGTAAAGAAATTCCAAGTTTTGCTATTTCGAATGATGATTTTTGGAAATGGACCTAGCTTCTCATTAAACCACTTAACCTTAACAAATCTTTACCAAATAATATTACTTTTCTACCGCTGGAGCTTCATTAATTTCTTATGCTTCATCTTTTATCACAAAGTGTCTCAGCAATCGCAAGTGGTTTGCAAAGGCAGTTATTGCAGCTGAGAATATTGTGCTAGAGAAACACGTTTCTTGTTAATCATGTTAGGAAAAGGAAATTCTCTTCTCTCCAACACCGAATTGCTGTTTTTACTTCTGAATTTCTGTGCATTAAATTCTACACACAGCACATTCAACGCGCATTTACGCACAAAACAAAGAAAAGCCAGATAGTTATCAACCGACAGTTAAGCAATACACTTTCTTACGAGCTGTATGCATTAGTTTGTAGTACAATGTGTTGGAAACTAAATTTATACTCTTTGAATCAATATCAGCTAGTTGAATATCGCGTCGGCGATGCGTAAACTGTTTTAAAAGTATTTTCATGTGTTGTATATTTCTTTCCTTCATTTCTTTCATGTGTAGCTTGGTTCAAATATGTTCCCACAGTATCTGGCATTGAACTTAACAATGAATCGTAGTAGCCGATAGTGTTATACTCCCCTTCAAAAATTCCCAACACACAATGGTCTTGTATGTTACATCCATATGGATATGATCTGGTAATATTGCAATTTAAAAATTATAATCGCCGTAAAGAATAGTTGGAACGCATTGATGATAGAAATAGAGTTTAGTATAGCTACATTTTTTACGAGTTTTGCTAATAATGCACAAAGATCACCTGCAAGCTGTTCTTTTTTTTAATTACATTTATTTATAGTCGCATCAACTGCGAGGTTATTAGCGACTATTCAATAAGTTACAATAAGGGTGGTTACATACTTGGTGGTTACATAGCATGGTTACATACTTCTTTACATTTTTTACATTTTTGATCAGTGAATTACATTACAGTTTATATTATATTAACAGTTTATATTGTATTATATTATATTACATTACAGTTTATATTATTATTAATATTTCACATGTTATGGTAATACACACAATACATACACTAAAAAAACAGTTATTACAGTTCGTGAGAGACATTAATTGATTTACAAAATTTTGTAATTTTTTCTTGTTGGGTGCTTGAATGAAGTAAAGCATCAACATTAAAGTTCTGTAAGATTGATTGGCGGGATTGGTTGTTCTTCTGGGTTATTCACTAATCCTAATATAAGATAATTCTTAATTACTTCCAAAATTTGTCACAAAATATTCTACAACTACGTTTGATTCTTCCGCTTAACACTTCCATATTTTTCTCGTCTAATTTATGAAGAGATTAAAATACCACAAAGAATTTGGTTTACTTGCACTTTTGCAATTGCTCTGTTAATAGTTTTGAATGCAAAATAAAACATTAAAATACGACTATTTTGTATGTTTATGTGAATACTGCCGATATTTTCCATAGATATCACTCACATCAAGAATGATATACAAAAAGAATACTTAAAAGTCACAAACAATCGGAATGATTGAAGTATTCAAAAATAAAAAAATCTTTTAACCATCACAGAATAAGATGTAAGGATGAGCAACTGCTCTTCTAATTCCCCCAGTTGCGCAATGCGCCAACATCTAGCTGCGTATTTCAAGCAACGCAAATATCGTAGCTTTTTATTAATAAACAAAAGTAACTATCTATTCAATGTGTAGTAACCTCTGCTCCCATTTCTCTCTTCCTTTTTCTTGTTTTTTTACCTCACTTGTTTAAAACTGGGAGCCGATTAAGAGGGGCATCTAAATCATTCTCTTTAGTGCTTTAAAATATACGATAATATCGTATGATATATTATTTGTCCTCGTAGTTTAATACTTACCTAGTGAGTGTATTTCATGAGCATCAGTCCTATTCGCCTTGTAACTGTGAAATGGTTTCGGGTACTGTTTTTCCTTGTAAAGGAAAATTTGCATATTTGTGTTGTGGTAAGATAATTCCTGTAGTTCCATTTCTATACATTAGTTTCAAAATTAACAGAAACGTAAATTTGTATCATTCAGTACGCTACCTTAGCATGAGAAACAATTTTATGAATTTTTTAAGTGGAAGGGAAGTATATTAATTGTAACAGAAGAAAACTCGATAATTTGATTTGCCACTTGCTGAAATTAGTGACTTCAATGTGTCCTTCACCGAAATAATCAAGTTATTGATTAAAATTAAATATTTGTTAATAATAGCAGCATTTTATTTCAAGTATGTCCGAATGTAATAAATCCTAAAATATTACATGAAGTTCACATCCTTTATAGAGATTGTTACGTAATGCTGTAGGTATATAATGCATGTAGAGGTTTTAATTTCAGTGCAGGTTTTTTTTTGATCTGATACCAAAAAATAGTAATTTTTGTTCAAAGTATCTCTTTCGTTAGTAAACGATACTTGTTTGCACCTAAACCATATCTAGGATTTCCTTACCTAATATCCCCCAATTGATTTGGTTCAACTAAGTCTTGGAATTTTAATCAAATTCTTTGACTTTTGTGGTTGCTTTCCATGAAGTTTCAACAAATTACTAAACTTGATGATCTCATAAAAATTGCGCATTGTTTCTGCAATTCTTTTGCTAGAATACAAAAAAATACGTTGTGAAAATGGAGTAGGCGCAGTTAACACCTCAGTTTTGGAAAATTAAAATAGCGTAAAATATTTTGAATGCAGGGCGGGGAAAGGCGGAAAGGGCTGGTATGGCGGGGCAGTGGCATGGCGGGGGCGAAGCTTGGTGTGGGCGTGGTGTGGCTGAGGCATGGCGTGGTGTGGCGGGGGCGTGGTTGCGGGCTGGAGACGGAGGCGTAGACTGGTGGAGGCGTGGTGTAGCAGGGACGTGAAGGCGGAGTGGTGACGGGGACGTGGTGTTGAGGGCGTGGGGCGTGGCGGGTACGTGGCGTGAACGTGGTGGCGTGGTGGTGACTGAGGAATAGCGAGGGCGTGTCGTTGAGGAGGCATGGTGTGATGGGGAAGTGGCGGGAGCGTGGTGGCTGGAGCGTGGTGGCGGGCGGGTGGCTGGGCGTGGGGGGGGGGGGCCGGGGGGCGTCGTGGGGGGGCGGAAGGCGCGGAAAGTGTGACATCGCGCGAGTGAAGGGGGGCATCGGGAGCGGAGCGGTCGCTGTGTCTGTGGGCCACTGTGCCACTGCTATCGATCCGTCTGCAGCAGGCGACGACCTTCCCCTGGTCGCACGGCCTTCTTGGAACTCGCTCGCGTGGGGCGTCGACCGCACACGAGCGCCCACGCGGGCGGACGCCAAGCTGGTTGTGCGCCTGAGGGCTACAGGAGGCCTGGCACTCCAATCCCCTACCTACGTCTGAGGACGACCGATTTGATTTAATTTTTTCGTGTTTCCGGGCACGTTAACTGCTTTGGTTATTAGCCCCGTTAGTGTAGTGTATGTTTTTTCTCGGGAGATGGCGGTGATCTTCCCCCGCTGGATGGCGAGATCCGGCACCGACCTACCGTCGGCTAGTGGGTTTCCCCCTTACCAGGACTCTCCCACTAGCGGGGCACCGCCCCAGGCGGGACAAGCGCTAAGCTCCCGACCGGTCTCCCGGAATATGTGGTAGTGTAGTGCATGTTAGTGTAAGTGTGTGTGTGTGTGTGTGTGTGTGTGTGTGTGTGTGTGTAAGAGGAGAGGATAGGACGAGAAAGAGGAAAGACAGATCGCGCGCGGTCCGTGGCCCGTTCGGTAGGATACTGCTCCGGCATTCACCTGGTGTTGATCGGAGAAACCACGGAAAAGAGCAGCCGACCACTAGAATTCTTCTCCAAACAGAGGCGCTGAGGACGACCGAAAATCAACTTATCCGTAGTAGTGGAATATCTGCAGCGACGGGCGTGCTACCATATCACTTCAGGTTTGTGTAATGCCGATCCCTCATCGTGAAATTTCTCGCGGACGAGCGCGTATGCATTAGGTTTTTCTCCCTTCTGTCTTTTATTACACTATTCTCCATCATCGTTGGACGGAGCGGGTTGCTTTCCACGGGTCACTAGTTCGATATCCGAAGCTCGAAGGACCATGGACGTGGCGGGTTACCTTTGCTTGTAGTGGACTGTATTATTGGTTGTTGAAATTAGGTAGGCAATCCACTCAGTCCCTTTCGACGCTCGTTAGGAATTTTGTAATAATGTGGATTATCATGGAAACACACTTCTCACCTTGCAGAATGATGTTTAATTACCTTGGAGTTGTCACAATTGTTCTTTACAATAAAAATACACGTGAGTTATTGTTCTCAATGTGAGAATACAGGAATTTTCCATCTTGAATCACAATACATTAATTAGTTCAATACATACACAATGCTGAACTATAACAAATTGAAACAGTGTGGCTTTCACTTGGCCACAACATAAGTACAGAATATTACTTTCTGTATAAGAATTTACGTGATCTTTTAACACGGAGCCCGAGACATGCTTCTAGCAAGGGTGCTACTCAGCGACTGATTTCTGTTCGGTTTGCGAGTTCTATCGGGCATGCGAAGAGGGGATTTAAACTGATTTGAACTGGCCAATTAGCGACTGCTTTTCCAGCGGTTGCAGTATGGCGAGGTGGGGTGAATTCGAACAGTCCAATAGGGAACTGCTAGAATTTGAAATGTTCTAGAGCGGTTTAGAAGATTCGGGTCGCGAAAGCGAATATCACGCGGCGCAGTGGTGCCGCTTGGCATGGCTTTCCATGCCGCGCTTCCGGTGTTGCCGCTTAGGGCGTAGGAAGCGTTTTATTTTTATACGCCCCTTTCTGCTTTTGTGTGGGCCCGAAGAATCGTTGTATCGTGTTTTCAGTTCAAGTAACAGTCTATTTGTGATACAGGCTCCTGACACGCGCAACAATAATAACAACAACTATAATAATAATAATAATAATAATAATAATAATTATTATTATTATTATTATTATTATAAAGTAAATATGTTTCTGAATTGTACACCATTAAATAAACATCTCTATTTACAATCTAATTTATAATATAATTTGGAACATGCTTTGATTGATTATATCTGTGTGACTTCAGTATCAGTTTCCGGTGAAGTGTGCACAATTAAATAATAACAACAATAATAATATTATTATGGAGAAGAATAAGAAGGAAAAGAAGAAGAAGAAGAAGAATAAGAAGGAGAATAAGAAGAAGACGAAGTGAAAGAAGGAGAATAAGAAGAAGAAGTGAAAGAATAAGAAGAAGAAGAAATGAAAGAATAAGAAGGAGACGAAGAATAAGAAGAAGAAAAAACAAGATCCTGACGAATTTCAGTTATCACCCAAACGCAGCTGCTGAGTGGTTTCACTCCCACGATCCGAAGGTGCACGTGACATGATCGATTTTCGCGATTTACTGAATAGGCAAAAAATACGCTCAAACCATACTTCAGGGAAAAAGAAACGTACTCTGAATTGCACAAAGCTGTCGTGATGGCAGATAAGGGATTATGTCCTCCAAATGAAAATGAATTTCCAAGTGTATCTGATGATAAGTGCCTCTCTTGTTTGCAGAAAATCCTTCATGGTAAGCATACCCATTCACTGAATCAGCCATTTGTCAAAAAACGGAGACGAACGCTTGGCTGACTTTTAGAGGATTGTTTACCAAGGCAGTGCTTTATGTGTGCTATCATCAGCACACGAAAGCACAATACAATAAATATATCGTAAAGGATGGCACGGAGGATGATACTTGTAGGAGCTGCCACTTCGGTATAGAAAATATACAGCATATTGTGTCAGAATGTCAAGTTTAGCTGCAATAGAGTATAAAACTAGACACAATTTTTCCTTCAAGCATGGTACAGCTCCTTAAATAAATATTTCCCAGAGAATGTATTGGACAATGTTCGGGCAAAATTATACTGGGACAGGACAATCATTACCGATAAAGGCATTGTACACAATAGAGCATATATATATATATTATATATATATATATATATATTATATATTGCATATTTGCTTTAAATTACTCAATTATAACTCAAAATTAAGATTTAAAAAATTTAATTGTTTCAATTTAACCCTTTCAGTCCCAAATTATTGTTAAATAGACTGCATGTCTGATTGACTTTACAATACCAGACACTTACAATATTCTAGCTGCCTACGATGAAAAGAAGAAGAAAAATACACAGCTGCTCATTGAAACTAAAAAACTAAGGTTATTGAACATTTCCCAAGTTATACCAATGGTGATGTCTGCTACCGGGGTAATACCCAAATCATTAATGCCATTTTTGAAGAAGTTAGAGATATCCACTTTTTTATATACATCCATGCAGAAGGCAACAATTTCATCACCATGCAAATATTGTTCGAAAATGTTTAGTAAATTAACAATAACAGCAAGTTTTATTTCACCCTGGCTGTGTCCCGTGAGGTAAAACGTATATGTATGTACAATTTGGTGTGATTTTTTTAAATTTTGAAACCTTGTTACGAATATACTATTCTGGTCTCGAATGACAAAATATCAACCAAAATAGTATTTAATGAGAATGAAAACCATTACAGAACAAGTGTGTTTTGATAACAAATTTAGAGAGACAAGCTTATTCCTGCTTCTGGGGAGATGAAAGAATATAGTCAAAGAAGGAGAGTTCATTGAGTTATAATAATTAGTTCGCTGTATTGACAATTTTACACACGATAATGTCAGTACAACATCGAATTTAGAACAGTTCTGAAACTTTAAATGATCATTCTGAGCACAAATAGAAAAATAAACTAGAATGTGCATGACAAGTAATAAAAAATTTCAAAATATTACCTGTTTGACCATATTCTTTGCTGCGAACTATTTTCAAAGAATGGAAGAAAATACAACTTCAGTGTGTTTCGTCGGCACAAAACAATTTAGTAACACTGCCGTAGAATAAATAGAAATTATTTTAGAATTCGATAAAATGAATGGAGCTGGTGGTAAGTGAGCCTATATCAACTTACAAAAAGCATTCATTTGCAATAGGAAAATAAGTCACCCACCTTTCACTTTTTTGCAATCGGTATTTTCTCATAGAAGCTTTCGCGTTGAGAACTTCAAGAGCATGTTATTTAACATTAACATGAATCAACATTATTTATTAATTTAAAGATAACTAAAATAACTGACAAAACATTTGCTGCTACAATACGAAGATAAACATCTTTTATCAACACAGCACATAACATTGCTACTTGAGAAAAATTCAATAATAATTATATTTATTTCAAAATAATCATCAAAAAACTTCTTCCTTCTAAATGTCTCTCTACACGCATTCCGTTCTCAAATTAAAATAGTGGCGCTACAGAATGATACAGACTTTCTCGTACTAGTTAGTTTCCTAATCTGTTTCGTCTAGGCTAGCCTTTTGTCTCCACTCTCTTCTCAACTGGTACATATCGACATCTAAATTATATCTTTTGCATTTGTATTACTAATTGCATTGCATTTAAATTATGCAAAACCTACTGTTTTTTAAACTGATTATAATCTTATTTGAAGAACTATTTTTTGGAACAGATTACATTAGGAAAACGATGTGGTTTCTCAAATTGTCCAGTTTCCTTCATACAGGTATTTCACATATCATTTATCTTCCACACTGTCACATTGAAATCCATGGAACAGTTTCTGATGAAAGACGTTAATTATTAAAAACTGCTCATTTGAAAACTAATATATATATATATATATATATATATATATATATATATATATAGAAATGGAGGTGTAGCCATTTTTTTTATATTTTCTTAAAAATAACCTTTTTTATTACTAGAAACAAAAACAGAAATGCTTAAAAAATTTATTTTGAATTGGCACAAAATATTCAAAATTGACTTTGTTATGTTCCTCATACAATTAAATACATCTCTGTGTAAAATTTCATGTTAAGTTCATCACGATATTTTCTTACAATAATGTGGACTATAAATCTGGGCTGTAAATAGCTAGTGTGATAAATCACATGATAGTCATAATTACCAAATTTTAATATTTTTTTAAGTACTCCCATCGACCATTTGAAACAGGGAAACCAATCTTCTCTAATTAAGAACTTTTAACTACAAACGATTTAAGAAGATGAACGCAGAATATAACCTCATATAGCCTGAACCGCTATTGCGGTTCACATACGTTACCCAACCCTTTAGTAGTTTTTCTTTAGCCAATGTAAATGCTGACGTAGGTATGCGAATCATTTCAATATTTCTCTTCGCAACCAAAAACACCACATGCACGCATTTCAGTAATGGTACTAATGCACTTCAAATACAATCATTACGTAAGTAGTACACCACTTTGACAATTACACCTTATATAATTGTATTATTCTTTCAATATTCCGCTGATGAATCATATGATTAAATAATGGTAATCGAAACTTGACCTTTAGTGGCTATCATGTACGTATATTTCACCTGCTCAAAACACACACATTGTTACAGTAATCAATTTCAACTTAGACAGACAGACCTGATTGATTGACTGACGGGCGAACGTTTTGAAAAAAAACTTTCTTCGGCACCTTCTGAGTTCCCCAATTGGTGAAATATTATAGTTTACTGACCATATAACGTTTTAGAAGAAGTAATTTACTACACATTAGAACAGGATTTATCCACTTTTTCGAATCAAGGCCTCGCAATACAAGTTCTATAAAAAAAATGATGTTTTTGCAGCGCCATTACAGAACTTTCTTTATACCACGTATCAATTACTCCGTATATACGTCTGTATAAAATAAAGTTTAAAAAAATCTTTGTGAAAAGATACATTAATAAGAGAAATTAGATAAATAATATAAACGGAGAAGTGCATATTATCAAAAAAGACTATTCAATAAGAGTAGAAAACCAATATCATTACAGAAAATTCTTTCACGCACTCTTAATCGTTGCACAGCTTTTCGAAAATTTCTGAGAAATATCCATGCAAGCTGTTTTTGTGATACAAATGAAAACTTGTGGTTTCAACGTATTTTGATCGGCGAACAAATGGGCTGACAAACTTCATACCTAATTTTCCAGGTAGTGTTAAGGAAAACGTCCGGCATTTCTTGATCATTTCCGTTTGTGAAACTGTGCAAATATTGACTGAGTCCGCACCAATTCTTTTCACGAGAATATTTACATCGCGTGTGGCTGCAGCGCACGAGCAGCGAGCTGTGCACTCTATTCAATTTCCTTATTGACAGCACTCAACTTACCGTTCATTGGGACGCCATGAGCAATAAGAAACATATTTGTGAGGAAAATGACCGGGAGAGGTGGCTCAGTGCATCAACAAATGTCACTGCAGTCCCTCTGACTGTGTAGTCTACCGAATTTCTCCGAAAGCAGCGAGACCGATGATGACGGCAAAACCGTCGAAAGTCGGTTATCTGAATAAAAATAATATGTTGACGAAGATAACCTGTTTTATTTCTTCTCAAGCGAGCGAAGTTAAAACTGTCCGGTCAGCAAATAAAGAACTTAGTGTTAAGTATAAAATAAGGGAATAAAAGTAGCTATAAAATTTAAATTCGGAGAAGGCAATAGTTCTTGTTATATTACGTTTTACGAAAGTGCCCTTCTACCATATGTTTGTAAAATAAGTTTGTACAAAAACTAGAGCGTTAATGAACCAAATCGTAAAGGTTAATAAAAATAATTCTTGAATAAAACATTTCACTTCAGGAATATAATTTATCGGAATTTCCATAGAAGAATAAATAATGCGATTTGCTGTGAAAATGCAATATAATGATTTTAATTAGGTTGCCTAGGTGAGAAAATATGAATGTTTGAAATTTAATTTTACAATATATATTAGAGAATCTTTTTTATGTTGACTAAAATTTTTTTACCAAATAACTCTTGTATTTCCGTTTTTGGGAGATATTTTAAAATTGAAAACTTGTTGATATGACACCATTTTTATAGCACTTATTTCAGTTTACAGTTTATTATAATTTTCTACCAATGAAACGAATTTGTAATAGCTTTTAGTCCACCATTTTCTTTGTATCTATACTTTTGATAATTTCAATTTCCTGCTCCATGAAACATGAAAATCTGATGCTTGATTATTTATGCATCGTGTTCGTGCAGATATATGCTGTTTACACCTCGAATGATGTATTATCCGCTTACAGTTGTACTGTGTAAGATGGCAATAAAGATAAAAGAGCAGGCATGACAATTTATGTACTTTGGACAAGTCATGAAAATTCTATATTTTGAATGGCAAAGTTATCAGTGCAGTTGGAAATTCTGTTCGCAATGCAACGGCTACCATAAAATGGATTTAATTCCGCTTTATCAGAACAGCGAGAGAGTTTAGATAGCTCGAAGGGAGTGCAGTTGTTAGTGCAGGGTAATGGATCGTAGGAAAGTAGAAGTTTGCTGTCATTGCACGAAGAGTGGGAGTTCGGGACTATAATTGTGACCACGTTCGCAATTTATCATTCTTTATTTCACATGTGTCTATAATATAATTGATGATTAATTTATTTTTTTTTTAATTAAAAATTTTCAGCTTATTAGAACTTTATTTCAACAGAAATACATGGGGATTGAGAAAGCGTTCCCTAAAAGTTTAAAAAGAAAGATGTGTATTAAATGATTTTTAATGCATTGTGAGTTTTATTGATGCCCTGTAACAAAGAAAGCAGCAAATTTGCAGCAAATATTGAGGATATTAATGCGTGAATTAGCATAATGTTTTAAGGAAGACTAATTGACATGCGCGAGGTGCGTAGATTAAGGAATATAACGTTAAGTGCACATTACATTAAGAAAACGAAAAGAGGGGAATTATAAAACTAATGCTCATAGAAGAATTCGGAAGAAAGAGAAGCATTGGGTAATGACAGAATGATATGAAGAGTAAGAGAATAATAAAATAAAGCGATGGTAATGTAACAATATAAATTTACAGAAGACTTTTTGGTCATTACAATAATAATTGTGAAATTATAAGAAAAACTAATATCTTCTCCATTGAATTGGTTTATTAATTTCATCAACTACAGACCGAGATTGAAGCCTGTGTAAAAATCTATCATTTGCTAAATTATTCATAGTAGTATATTTTAACGATCTACTCAGATTGATGTTGTGAATACAGAAAAATTAACTACAGCAGTTTTGGTTGGTTCAACTGCTATATGATCAAAATCATGATACTAAAAAACCTGCTAGCACTGCAAGATTTTTTCCCTGGAAATAAATATAAAATAGAAAAGTAATATAAGAAAAAGAACAGAAAAGTAATAGAAAAATAATGGAAAAACGTAATGAATCAAAATTTCGGTTGTATTCATTAACCCAGCAATGAATTATGCATTTTTTGTTTATCGATAACATTGATTTAGATTACCCACACTAATTACTACGAACACCAGTACAGATAGATGAAAGTACGCACATTGATGTTCCATGTTGATTTATAGTCTTTAAGTATCATAGTTCCCGTGCAACAAAAACAACCGGCGTCTGCGATGCGTTCTCAATGTCACCAAAGTATGCATCGCCGAATACCCGCCATTAGTTATTCGAACAACGACGCTTAATATGCTGCGCACGCCAGAAAAGAAGATTAGTCGAAAGCAATTGGTCGCATGGCATTCAAATTTAATTTTCATTTAAGCGTGAACACACGCTAATCGTAAATTACAAAAACCCGGCATGAGGATGCGTGTTTTTGTGACGTAAATTCGGACATGCTTAACGGGTACCCTGGCTCGGGCGCGCACCCCATTCCCCATCGCCCACACGCACGCCCAGTGCGTGAGCGTGGCAGTGCGTAGAGAGCGCGTGGCAGTCGTGTTTGTCGACGCACCCGAACGCCGAATAAAAACACGCTAGGTTAGTTGTATGCTCGTGTCAGGGGAGCTGTGTGTGCGTGCTCTCGATGTCCGGACCGGGAGCGGTAGCTCAGTGATGCCAACTGATGCCACTGCAGCTCTTCTGACCGGGAGGTCCTAGGTTCACGTTCTGACGGCGGCAGGATTTTCGACACTAGCTTTTCAGCTAGGTCGAATTCAGTCGCTGTCTGGAGAAGAATTCTAGCGGTCGGCTGCTCTGATTGGTAGTTTTCCGTGGTTTATCCGATCAACACCAGGCGAATGCCGGAGTAGTACCCTAACAAACGGGCCACGACCCGCGCGCGATCTTTCCTTCCTCTTCCTTGTCCTACCCTCTTCCCTTACACACACACACACTTACACTAACATGCGCTACACTACCACATATGCCGGGAGACCGGTCGGGAGCTTAGAGCTGGTCCCGGCTGAGGCGGTGCCCCGCTGTTGGGAGAGTCCTGGTTAGGGGGAAACCCCACTAGCCGACGGAAGGTCGGCGCCGGATCTCGCCATCTAGCGGGGGAAGATCACCGCCATCTTCCGGGGAAAACATGCACTAGACTAACGGAACTAATGACCAAAGCAGTTGACGCGCCCGGAAACACGAAAAATCAATCGACGTCCGGCCGGTTCTGGGTGGGAAGAAAAGGGGTAGTGGGCGATAAAGCACGCTTTATTTTGCCGTGGGCTGCCGGCAATCGTACTGTGCGTGGGCGTTTAGCGGTTATCCTCCGCGAGTGCGTTCGAAGTGTTCGTATTTGGGAAGAGCGACCTTCCCGGCATAATATTTACGCGGCCACCCTCCGCGCTGTGAGGGCGTGTGATAATGCGGGATGTAACGAGTGTGAAGGGTCACGTGGTGCGAAGAGGGGGTGGCTGTGGTGAAATAGAGCGAAGGTCAATGTTGTGCTGCGGGGATCTGTTGCATGCCAACGCGGCTACCGTGTGTTTCGCAATTCGCTTTTCTGTTCTTATGAATGTCGAATTCTACTATGTGGGGGGGGTGATGAGAATAATGTGTTGATTAATATCTCAGAGTTCAAACTCTGTTAATGTCCCGTAGAATATTTATTAAATAAATAAATTTTGAGATAAGTAATCATTACAAAACTCTTCAGTTAATTGCATGTTAATAACGTACGTAAATTGTTGTTAGATTGTAGTAAGTTCAGTTGATACTGTATTCTGAAAATAAGTCAGACTTGTTATTTAATATTTTGTATACAGTACAAATGATGATTACATAGAATTCTTAGAACCAGATATTATGTGACAGCAGTTTATATTAAAACGTTTTCGTATTTTTCTTCTACTACCTAATATTTAATATTCATGATATATTTACGAGTTATTTCGTCAGTCTTCTTTGGTTTTGTCTGCATGGATGGTTCATTATTAGATGACAAATGAAACAAACGTTCAACAAAAGGTCTATATTGAATGTAAGTATTTTGTTGATCAATGCAAGATTTTCTTTTCCGTTTCGTGATATTTAATGTCGAATGTACCGAAGGTTCATATATTTTAAATATGTTTCGTCATATTTTGTTCCCCTTAATAATTCATTATTTGTGTGGGTCTGATTACATCATAAATGTTCTACGGAATTGTTTTGATTGACTGAATGACGTTTGCGGACACATCAACATCTGTGGCCATTAGTTCCATTAGAGTAATGAATGTTTTATCCCGGGACATGGTTCTTCCTTCCTGCTAGGAAGTAAAAGTTCAGATTGTGTGGGTCTCCTCAGCGTGCGTGCTAAAAGCGAGGCGCCGCCCCAACCGTATTAAGCTCTATCTCCCGACTTAACTACCGTAGTCGTGTAGTTGTGTAGTAGTGTAGAGCATGTACACGTGTGTCAGTAAGGAAAGAAGATAGGCGAAAAGTCGCACATCTTCCGTTGTGCGTTTAAGACGATTGTGCACCTGCACTGGTATTGATCGGAGGAACCAAGGAAAACTATCGATCAGAGCAGACGACCTCTATAAATCTTCAGATTACGACTGAATTCGGCATAGCTATCGAGCTAGTGACTGAACTCTGACACCTCCCAGACAGCTAGGCCAAATTCATCCGCTGTTGGGAGGAGAACTCTGGCAGCCGCCTGCTCTGATCGGTAGAGTTCCGGGGTTTCTCCGATCAGCAGCAGGTGAATGCCGAAGCAATATTCTATAAAAAAGGGGAAAAGGAACGTGCGCGATCATAACTCTCCTGTTCTCTCCTCACCCCATTCTGACACACATACTTACCACACATGTCGAGAGACCAGTCAGAAACTTAGAGATGGTTCTATTTGGGCCGCTGCCTTGCTTGGGGAGGTATGGGAAGGAGAACGGTTAGGTCGGCGCCGGATAAACCCCCCAGCGGAAAAGGAAACCCCGCTCTATCCCGGCATAAACCATTCACTACACTAGCGGGAACCAGGAGCGATAGCTCAGTGCATCAACTGATGTCACTGCAGCGCCTCTGACCGGGAGATCCTAGGTTCGAGTCATGATGGCAGCAGGATTTTCGTCACCAGCTTTACAGCTAGGTCGAATTCAGTCGCTGCCTGAAGGAGAATTCTAGTAGACGTCTGCTCTGATCGGTAGTTTTCCGTGGTTTCTCCGATCAACATCAGGCAAATTCTGGAGCAGTATCCTAACAAATGGGCCATGGACCGCGCGCGATCTTGTTCTTCCTCGTCCTTGTCCTATCCACTCCCTTTACACACACACTTACACTAACATGTACTACACTACGACATGTTCCGGGAGACCGATCGGGAGGTTAGAGCTTGTCCCGGCTGGGGCGATGCCCCGCTGGTGGGAGAGTCCTGGTTAGGGGAAAACCCCACTAGCCGACGTTAGGTCGGCGCCGGATCTCGCCATCCAGCGGGGGAAGATCTTCCTGAAGGGGGAAACCTCACTACACTTACGGAGAGTCACCTCCTGAAGGGGTAAACATGCACTACACTTACAGGACTAATGACCTAAGCTGTTGACGCGCCCGGAATCACTAATCAACCAACCAACTAGCGGAACTAATGACCATAGGCGTTCGTGTTTCCGAAATCAATCAATAAATGAATCGTCCAACGATGAATCTACACCTTTTGCCGTCTACGTATGTACGTTCCTTTTTTAACCTTTTTTACCGATCTTCCCATTCTTCTTACTTCCTCCAACAGTTACGATTCCAGGATCCATAATCATCCCCGGCGCCCTCCCCCGCTCGTACAATGTAACCCATCTGTCCCGCTCCCATCAACCACCTCGCCACCGCATCGCTTCCGCCAGCGCCACCAGCGGCGCGGCACATAAATCAATCGAGGTGGCTGCGAGCTGCTATCGCGCCGGCCGCGGCGAACAGTTGAAGGCTGTCTGCCACTGCCCGGCGGCGGCGGCGGCGGCAGCGGGCAGTAGAATTCAATTGGTGGAAACGCGGCGCTCCCAGTGCCCCGCGAGGTGCGAGGCGTTGTCACGTGTTCGCGTCGCGGCGCCCATTTGCGACATCACTCCTCCCTCCCCCACCCCTGCTGCCCCCGCGAAATAAAATAACGCGTCGCATTGTTTCCCACGCGACAGCGGTAGCAGCTGAGCAAAATGTCCCTTTCGTTTCTCCGGCAAGCGAGGCCGACGGTCGGGACTCGTTCGCCAGCGTGAAGGCAGCTCCGTGGTGCGTCCCGAATTATTTGGGTTTTTTATACGGTGTTTGCGCGTCAAAAGATTGTAAAATGCGCGCGGAATTTTAATCTATTTACTAGATGATAAAATGCGAGAGGAATGTTATAATTTTGTTTTATTACTGAAGCTCCGAACGTAAAATAAACAGTTGCTTTTAACAATGTATCGTGTGCAGTTTCTATTGAAATGCAACGGTGTGTAATTATGCAAATTAACTAGCGAGAACTATAGAATATAGTTCGAGATTATTAAAGTTCTTCTAAAATTATGTGTAACACAATTGAAAATGAAGTTAACCCATACTCACTCTTTTAAAATTTTTGTTCGTTTCTCTCATACTAATGTGCTGTTTCGTGGAAACTCATCTCCAAAATAATAGAATTGAACTAATTTTAGATTAAATACATCGATAAAATCAATAAATGATTCTTTAAGTCATAAGGTGTTCCTCATTTGCCGTTATTTTCATTATCATGTAATGTTACTCAAATAATTTGTTAATTTATCAAATTACTCTTTTCAAGTAACATAAATATCTTTAATTTTGTTTTCTTCTGTTCTTACGTCTTTGCGTCTGTTCGAAACATTTTTAACGTGTATTTTCATTCATTGTTTTCTTAAATGTACTGTTACATCCAATGAACCCAAATTGAGGAACGAAAGTCCATTATTAATGGCCAGCGACCGTTAAAACTTTTTAACAGCGTCTCAATCGTTAAAATTAACCAATACAAGATCCTAACATACAGAAAAGAAGTATGAGTTCTCACATTTAAAAAAATATTTCATGTTTACAAGTTTTTGTGATAAGATGTATTATGGGAAACATTAAACAAAATATGCAAAATATAACAGACTAAGTCTACTCCAACATAGTGAAGAAAGATTTATAAGTTCAGTTTTGAATTTCAATATAAAATATTGAGACGACATATACTTATAATAAAAAACCTCAACTAGCTATTCTAATCTTGTTAGATTGATAATATATACAGTGATCCTTTTCCGGAAGTACAATCAACCGTCCCATGTCATTGAATGAAAGCTTGTAATTGTCTATTACGTCGGAATTTGAGTTGAAATTTAGGAACCATTTTGATCGTCCCTCTCTCGAGAGTATCAGTATACACGGTTAGACAAAGAAGCAGATCTGATGGCCTAACTGCTTGGCATAAAACGAGCCAATTTCAATTCAAATCAATTCAAAATGTCTTCGCCTCCAGCGTATCCTTATCTCGCCATCTTTGTACACCTCATCCTTCATCCCACAGTGCGAAGCGACAACTTGCGTCGTCATAGACAGAATCTCGTTGTTTCGAACCTCGTTCTCCTTACTCCCCCGGATCTCCTCCTACCCTCTGAGGTCCTCGTCCTTTTGTGCCTTTCTTCCCCCCCCCTCCGTTCCTCAGCACCCTTCTTCCCCCCCAACCAGTCCCCCACGCAAACGAGCTGAATATTTATGGAGATAGTCGCTTGCATATTCAAAGGACTGCGAATCCATTTGAATGTATTTATTTGGCAGTTCTCGGCTGGTGATGCTTGGTCTGCAGGTGCGGGCATACTCGTGTTTGAGGTGGGCTCCCTGGGCTTCAGCCGGAAACCTGCGGAAAGGCCCTCCAACATGGCTGCTGAGCTATTTTCCCCTCCGGGGTTCTTCGGAGCGGAATATCAGAACAGGAAATATTTAGTTGAAAAATCGCTACGAATAATAATCCATGAATATTCCGTAGCTTCGTTTGTACGTGTCGATGACATGCCACGAAGAAGAAAAAATGCATAAAGGGAGAATTTTCTAGAATGTAGTCTGCAAAATTGCCTCTATTCCGGAAGACGGTGTGATGATGTGAAGTTCTGTCCAAGGATATTAATATAGTTTTTGAAATTAAAATTAAGACTGTTCATTTCAGGATTGTAACGTATATTTAATTTAGCAGGCTTTAGGAGAGGCTTCGCGACTACCGACAATATTTTTGTGTTAGATACCCTAGTAAAGCAGGCGCTTGCGCGTAAACGGGGCCACTTATATTGCAGTTTTGTAGATTTCGAAATGGCTTTTGACTCTATAAATAGGAAAGCTTTATGGCAAAAACTTAATGAGCTAGGCGTCTCACGTAAAGTTTTAAAAGTGTTGCAGAGCATATACGAAGACGTAAATTTCTGTGTCAGGTGCGGTGATGGAAGTACAACGCAAAAAATAAAATCGACAGTAGGAGTAAGACAGGGCTGTCCTCTCTCACCGCTATTGTTTATCTTGTTTATAAACGATTTATTGACGTGGTTACAGGATGCGGATACATCTGCGCCGGAAATTGAGGGCCTGAACATTCCCGGACTACTATATGCTGATGATTTAGTTTTATGTTCGGAGACTATTGACGGCTTACAAAAAAGTTTAAATATCCTAGAAACGTATAGTGAAACATGGGGATTAAAAGTAAATATTCAAAAACCAAAGTAGTTGTCTTCAAGAATGGATTTATCTGGGTAACAAGGAGAAATGGTTTTACGCTCAGGAGGAGATTGACCGGGTAAAAACATTTACATATCTTGGGGCAAAATTTTCCATGAATGGTGGATGGAGTAATCACATAGTGGCGGCGCACAGTAAAGGAAGAATTGCGCTCAAAGAAATCGTTTGCGCAGTGCGCAGGGTTCCGAATTGCCTTTAAAGGTGTGCGAGACGATGTTTAAATCGCTAGTTCTCCCAGCAATGAATTATGGGGCAGAAATTTGGGGAGTGGATAGGATAGATCGACTAGAAAGCGTCGAAACAGATTATTTCAAATTAATTCTCGGAGTCTCTAGATTCGCAGCAAATGCCGGAGTCCTAAGAGAGGTCGGTAGTGTAGGAATTTGGAAAGATTTTAAAATGAAACCCATTAAACTTTGGATTAAATTAGCAGGTGAACAGACTGACTCACTTATAAATAGAGGTCGTTTCTCCGGAAATGGTGGGAGATAGGGAACACGTGACATAGAACGGTTATTTTCGGATAGACTTGCGGATATTAAAAGGCAAGAGATCCTGGCAGCAACGGCCGAAAAACGTTCGCTAGTTGCGCAAATTCACGCGAGTCCGTTATGGGGTTGCGAACGTTACGCAAACACACTGCAAAAGGACGCAAGAGGGGGATACGCTTGGTTCAGGGTCGGGGGGTGGATGCAACGTAGATTAAAGGACTCGAATGGTAATGGCATCTGTGTGCTTTGCGGTGATAGGGAAGACTGGATCCATATCCTTTTTAAATTTGCAGTCGACCGAAACTTGGAGAGGAAAATGGATGGAATGGGAAATTACTACTTCCAACATAGGAACGTAACGCTCGCCCAAAACATTCTAGGGGATAAAAGAGCTAACTTCATGAAAGAATTAGGAAAATTTCTCGGAAAGGTTCGGACCACTAGAGAAACGGAAATTAAGGAGTGGGAAAACAGCAGTGGTTAGTACGAGCAGAGCCTAGACTGAGAGAAATATGTAATACATCAATAAACTAACAATAATTAAGTTAGTCAGTAAGTTATGTTAGGTTAGTAAACAGTACAAAAAAATAAATTAAAAAAAAATAAAAATAAAATAAAAGTTATAAATTGTAGTCAATTGTTAAGTATAAGTAGATAAATAAGTCAATAAAATATATATATATATATATATATATATATATATATATATATATATTAAAAAAAAAAAATTAAAATTAAATTAATTTAAAACAAGTTAAATAAATTAAAATAAGTTATATAAATTAAAATTAAATTAATTAAAATAAGTTAAATAAATTAAAAATAAATTAAATTAAAATAAAATAAAAGGAAACGTAAAATAAAGCACATTAGGGGCGAAGGGAAGTGGGAATCGGAAATGTTAGGGCAGAGGCGTTGGTGCGGACGATTTTCTGTGGTGCTGTTTGTTTTCAGGTGCGGTGGAGGCCAAACACTGGAAGGAGAATGCCTGACGCCCGCGCCAAATAAATAAATAGTCTAAAAACCGGATAGAGTAGCATGTACTCGGCTTCTGACGGCAGGTTTTTCCCCTTCAGGGTTTTTCCTCAGCGTACCTATGGTCTCGTTTCCGCGGCTTTGAGGCGATGGAGAGACCATTGGGGTGAATACCAGAAGGCGAAAGGTTAGAACTCGGTAGAATGTAGGTATTGTAATGGCTTAAAGGCCTTCGGCCTAGCCACATTGGATCAAGTTTCTAATTTGTCTGTAATAATTACCTATTAAATAAAAAAATAAAAAAATATTTAATTTCAAGAATTTATATGAATATCTGAAAAGTTCCTGAGATGGTACTTTTTATGAGAATATTTGAATGATGAACACCCATATTCAAATACTTAGAGATCAATATATTGGAGATATTGCAATTTTCTGATATCTAAAACAACTGAATTGTTGTTTCTATAAAATTATTATTAAGAAAAGATAAAATTAATGTTGTTTTTTATTGTGATATCCTTCTTATTAATCAGCAAATTTCCAGATACAAATTTATTGATTATGCCAATAAGTGTGCGATAAGTCGCCAACTAAAAATGTCTGAACCTTGTGAAATGGTATTACATATGGTAGTAAAGATTTGTAGTGATATTTGCCAAGACCTACTTTATATATTAATTTATTAACAAAATTACAAATTGTATGTATTGGTTTGCTGCAAATTTGAGAACTACCGTGTGTATTTCACTGCAATTTTCACTACCTTTTCGATTCATAACACTGGAAGGGTATGGTGAAATTGTACTTTATATTATGGTACAGAACACTTAACGGTGAGTCAAGAAAGGCCTTGAAGTAAAGATGTACGGACAAAAGGGTGGAGAAGAAATTTAGCGTTAGTAATTGGATTGGATGGCTAAGGTAGCTAAGAGCGTGTACTGATTTGGCACTTCGTTCTGATGGGTCGCGGGTTCGAATTCCGCCTCGGGCTTGGTTGTCTCCTATCTGTCATGAATGTGTTGTCGCGGAGGGCCTCGCTTTCTATTCACCCCAGCGGAGAGGATCCCGAAAGTGTATTGGTGCCAACTGCATGGTCGAATATGTCCCACATCGTGACGTAAAATTAAATAATCAAAATATTAAAGTCTAAAAGTAAAACGTATAAATCAATATATAAAATGAAAAAGTTAAATAATCAAAAATGCTTGTCTCTCCTGCTCTAGAAGAACAATATTTAAAAATGTCTCAATTTTCCAGCGCTTCGACAATATACATGTTTCATATAAACATGATATCACTTACTCATTTAAAATATTCGAAGTATTGAAAATAAATCTTTAACGAATAATATTCAAGGTGCACGATATATACCGAAGTTCTAAATATTCAGAGAACTTGAATATTTAGAACGTTTTATAAAACGTTTTGATAAAATTTGCTTCTCAATCACATCTGAACTAAATATTTCTTAAACTTAACTTCAGTAAAACAGTATAAGACCCAAGGCGTATTTTCTCCCAATTTCCGAGTGATTCATTCTCAGAAATTTCATAATCTTGGCTTTTGACTATTACAATTTCAAGTATTATTTATAAAATTAACTTTACAAAACTATGAATTTTCTTTATTATGGTAATATCAAAAATAATTATTGTAATCTTTAAAAAATATTCTCTGTGGCATTGGATGTCAAAACGTTTTCTCCACTGAAAACAACCAAATATCCTTCAATGCCCTCACGAGGACGTAACAAAATATGTCGTGTGTAACTCCTTGGAATATCCGATCAGCTCTTTGAAGTGGTTGCGGAGGGTTCGATGCGGGGTATTGGGGAGTTCCCTGAAAGACATGATAACCGCGACGCCATACTCGATCCCCTCCGTTACCCAATATCGCATTCGATATTCTATCGGATATCGCCCTGGAAGTTTGAAACTACACGCCAAAGTGCATCAGGCGACACAAGTTGCGGGGAAGTTAGCGCGCAGCGACGGAAATCACTTTATTTTAGAAGGACACACACACACACACACACACACACACACACACTCACACACTCACATCAACACACACACTCACACACTCACACACACACACATATATACCAAAACATACCAAAACATATATTACGTTGCATAGACGAGACAAAAAAATGAAAATAATATTCTGAATAAAAACTACCTATTGCGTTTTATTTTTCACTCATAAATAGGAGTATTATTAATAAAATGTGGAAAATAAAAAATACGTAGTTTGTAGCATTAAAAAGTACGAACTGAATAAATAAATGATGATTTTCAGCAACAATCTACACTGATTCTACCTTTTCAATCGCATCTTTCGTTTAAAAGATACGTCATAGAAAAAGCTGAATGTGTATTACAACATAGAACCGAACGCATTCAATAAAACACGCAAAAATAAAAACCACGAAATATTCGATGCCCCACAATATAACCGCCTCTCATGAAAACAAAGCTAAAATGTCCCTCCACCGCGAAACCCATTCCCAATTGAATGCTAAAAACAACTGTTACGATCTGCGTGAATACCCGTGCGCTCGATGATACGACCACACTCTTTACGGCCTTCTCCGTTCATACGCGAGAACACCTCTCAACTTTAAATTCAACTAATTTCAATTTCAATCCGAATGGATATTTCAATTAAAACAAGCAGATAAGCCCTCGCAGTCGACCACGACTCGGCCGGGAGGAACACGGTCGAAGCAGGAAGGAAACGTCAGGCGGCAGGAATCAGTTACGCACGCGTGTTGCGTTGATAAACGCGCGCACGCGTGCGTGCGACAATTGCGTGTCAAGCTCGCGTACCGGACGGTGCGTAATTGATACTCTCGTTGAGCAAATGCGTGTTTTTTTTCACACGCGCAGAGGGTGGAAAGGCTCCGAATACTTGTTACATCGACAAGAATCCGGATCGAACGACGCTGATCTGCTGATACGAGGCGAAATTAGTATTCATCTACACCGCTTTCTTCTCTTTATCAGGCTTCTGGGCTACGTCGGTGATGGATGTAGCGAGTGAAACTGGTGGTTAGCTGTCGGGGTAATTCGTACTTGATTAATCTAGCAATGCAACATCGAGGTTTGGTTGGCGTTCTATTACGCGAGGTGGGATTCTTGCGGTCTGTATTTTTCCCAACGGATGAATAGTTGTGCAATTATTGTTCGTGCAGAACAGAATATATAATCAGAATTTAAAAGTATTTATGCTAAAGGTTCGAGTTCCGTTCTTTCTCTTTGATAGATATCGCCTGAATAATTTCTTAAACTACAAAGGAAGCGTTATTATAAATTGAAATGTGGGCGCATTCCGTTATAAAGGAAATTTTGGTGTGGTTTCTACCAGGCATTTTCCCATTACCCCTTGTTCTCTTTCATTATTTCTCGCCCATACACGAACAGCGGAAGAGTAACATGAAAATATATCGCTATAATTCGTGAAATAGGATATCCATTCTCTTAAAAAAAAAGCTGAGAGGTTTTTGCGTATTTAAAAAAGGGTTAATGATTTATTCGCATTTCGCGATATATATTGTGTAAGCGAAAAAATGGTCATTTCATTTTTTATTTTTTATCGTCTGTGCACCTCTTTAGAGAGTGCCTTTTAGCAAACTCTTGGAAATGATGCGTGCAACTTCTTAATGGGTAAGTTTCATTGAATACTTTATCTCCATCAATTAGAAATCTGTGATTATTCATTGGCAAGGCAAATAGATTTTGTTTCGACGTTAAAATATGAGGTAGTTAACCACATTCATTTTTGCAGTTTCGCATTTTTACAATCACTGAGTTAACCTGTGTTGGAATAATAAACATTTGAATTCAAAACCTCTCCAATTGCGTGAAATTTATTATAGGTAACCGGATTCGTTTTTACTAAAATAGACTTTCAAATAAGGCATTTATTCTAGCTAAAGTAGGGTTGCAAGAAGGCATGTTAACAATAAAAATTACATTTAAAAGGAATTATTGTACAAAAATAATGGTTAATATGACTCATATTTTAATTCTAGGTTTAAAATTTTCATTAGCACTTAACGTGTAAGGAAACGATATTTTATTTATAATGTTGATCTCGCATGACCATGCATGATGCAACAAATTTGTTTTACTCACGACACAATCTCTGTGAAGTGCTATTGCGGACTATCTTTTGAATCATGGAATGACACCAGTGAAAAGCGAATGAAATTTTTCGTTCTTCGCTATTGTGTACTCGCCAGTACTGAGAAGGGCATATCATATTCAGAAATCTGTCCTCAAAAGGGGTCAGGGAACATACTCAAAAGTAGGATGGGATTCCTCGTTAGCATAAAAACTCTTATGAACTTCAGAAAAAGCAGGAAATTTTATTTGTATCTTCCTTTTCCATTGTGATTTTTAACTCAAAACTCTGCTTCCACAGAAATACAAAACACTACGATGCCTTCTTGTCGTCCAGGCTTGAAGGTACATATCCAATTCGATTGGGATCGGCGCCAGGAAAAAAGCAAGTAAATAATTATGTAAATAGTAGAAAGGCAAAAACAAAATAAAATGGCAAAAATAAACATCAGAAGATCAAGTAGGCAAAAAAAAGAATATAAAAATCTATTTAAAGATCTGGAGAAGAACAATTAGAAAATTCCAATTGTTAAAAGTTATAAAATAGTAACCGTAACAAAAGACATTCGCCAAATTTCCAGGCTTTGATCGTCATCTTCTTATTTCTACCTTCAAGTTGTGCCAACGACGAGGGGCGTTGACCATCTTTTTGCAAACCTTCCGTCACCGTGGCATATCAGAACTTCACTACATCGGTACCTCGAAGAACAAATAATAATATAATTAGATTACTAAAAGTCTTCTTGTTGATTGATAGATTGATTGATTTTTTCGTGTTTCCGGGCGCGTGAACAGCTTCGGGCATTAGTTCCGTTAGTGTAGTGTTTTTTGTTCTCGGGAGACGGCGGTGATTTTCCGCCGCTGGATGGCGAGATCCGGCGCCGACCTACCGTCGGCTAGTGGGGTTTCCCCCTAACCAGGACTCTCCCACCAGCGGGGCACTGCCCCAGTCGGGACAAGCTCTAAGCTCCCGACCGGTCTCCCGGAATATGTGGTAGTGTAGTGCATGTTAATGTGTGTGTGTGTGTGTGTGTATGTAAGAGGAGAGGATAGGACAAGGAAGAGGAAGGACAGATCGCGCGGGGTCCGTGGCCCGTTTGTTAGGGTACTGCTCCGGCATTCACCTGGTGTTGATCCGAGAAACCACGGAAAACTACCGATCAGAGCAGCCGGCCGCTAAAATTCTCCTCCAGACAGCGACTGAATTCGACCTAGCTGAAAGCTAGTGTCGAAAATGCTGCCGCCGTGGGGAGTGGGAACCTAGGATCTCCCGATCAGAGGCGCTGCAGTGACATCAGTTGATGCACTGAGCTACCGCTACCGGTTCTGCTTGTTAATGAGTTGTACTTATATTTGTGTTTCTTTAGCGTTTTATTATTCAACGTGCAAAAAAAACGCGCATGATTTTCTGCATCCGCGAGAGGAGCACGTGTCGATCTCACGCATGTTTCTCACGTGACTGAACAAAAGCGAGTGCACCCCCCCCCCAAAAAAAACGAAAAAAGAAAACGCGACGCGCACTGCGTTCCAAATGAAATGAACCTATCGAGCTCGACGTGGTTCAGTTTATTTTAGCTCCTGGTTGCGACACAAATTAGTATGGCACACGGCATTATGTGTGTGTGGACAATTGAAGTGCGCCGTCCGTCGCGCGCCGGTTAATTGGAGTTGGGCTGCGGGCGCGCAAACACAATAACGGGGCGCTGCCATCTGCTCGTTGCATCCGCGCCGCGCACGCCGCCTCTCGGCTGCCCGCCGCCGCTTAAGCGACAGCGATTCCGCCATCGCCGCCGTCAATCGGCGCGGCACGGGCGGCACGCGATCAGGCACTGCCTTGACAAAGTACTCGCATTACAACGGGTTCATCGGTACCTTTCTCTGTTTAGTTTTGCTATCAATTTTCTAATATTATTAATATTATTATTGTTGTTAATATTGATAAACATTATTGTTGTTACTAATAATTTTATTGTTATTATTAATTATAATTATTATATACTTTCTCAACAATGTTTAATACTGCATAATACCGCTTAAGCGACAACGCTTAAGCGACAACGATTCCGCCATCGCCGCCGTCAATCGGCGCGGCACGGGCGGCACGCGATCAGGCACTGCCTTGACAAAGTACTCGCATTACAACGTGTTCATCGGTACCTTTCTCTGTTTAGTTTTGCTATCAATTTTTTAATATTATTAATATTCTTATTGTTGTTAATATTGATAAAAATTATTGTTGTTACTAATAATTTTATTGTTATTATTAATTATAATTATTATATACTTTCTCAACAATGTTTAATACTGCATAATACCGCTTAAGTCACAACGCTTAAGCGACAACGATTCCGCCATCGCCGCCGTCAATCGGCGCGGCACGGGCGGCACGCGATCAGGCACTGCTGCCTTGACAAAGTACTCGCATTACAACGTGTTCGTCGGTACCTTTTTCTGTTTAGTTTTGCTATCAATTTTTTAATAGTATTAATATTCTTATTGTTGTTAATATTAATAATAATTATTGTTGTTACTATTAATTTTATTGTTGTTGTTATTATTAATTATTATTGTTATTATATATTTTCTCAACAATTTTTAACATTGCATAATACATCGGCATTCAGATTTAAGACGTATTTCTAACAGTTGACACGTTCTTTTGCTTCGTTAGAATGCAAATGAAATCAAATTTTTTATAAGAACATTGTTGTTATTGTTGTTATTATTATTATTATTATTATTATTATTATTATTATTATTATTACAGTGGCCCGGCAATGCTTCGCTATTGCAATATACTATACTTCACGCGCTGCTGATTTTCTAATTGTTAATCACGTTTGACGCTATGTTATGCAAAAAATTTAAAAGATGAAAGACTTTCTCGCGACTATGGGTTTGTTCTATGTCGTGGTTTGGACATGGTTGTCATAGAGTTAAAACGTTTTCCGTCAAGTTTGGGCATGCATTCTCTATGACACTGTTTTGAAACAATTTTATTTACTTGTCCGAGACAACGTTCAAGTAATAATTCCAGCTGATATTTTGCAATCGTAGGGACAGAATATGCAGCGAAGTCCTGCTTAATACTTGGGAAATGACGGGTTGGGAAGAGCTTCTGTTCAGGCGCACTTGAGTCATAATAAACTTAAAAATCTTAATCAACAACGCCCCCACTTGCGTCCATGTACGTCAGACATACGCATATTCCCATTGATCTATGAATATTATCTTGGCGCAAATGTAATCAATAAGTTGGCAAAGTTTTATCGCATTCCGATGAACGCTACACCAGCGCATAAAGTATAAACAAATATTGATTTTTGTATATTAGATTTATATCATTTTACTGAATTCCTCAGCACTTAGATTTGTTGTTACTTCTTAGGGTTGGAATTCTACTTACAATCGCAAATTTTACTTAATTTTATTAAATCTAATCTAATCTCAAAAATAAAGATTATTAAACGAGTCATAATATTAATTCAACTCTTTGAACTGTCTGTCTCGTTCTCTTTCAGTATTCATGTCGCCTGCAAAATTCACAATGGAGACGTCTGTGGTGACTATTTCTAGTCCCTATTCCCTCTTCCTTTCAATGGCCATCGTCAAATTTCTGCATGTATACGCGATTACCTTCCTTCAGCTGTGATATTCAAGAATGCGGGAATTGTGCCGTTCAATTAGCCAAATTCGTACAAAAAACATAAATATATGAAATAAAGAAGCGAATCTAATAACGTTAAATTACATTGTATTAACCAAAGAAAATCTAACAAAAATACGTGCGAAATAGTGCAACATTCACCACAGGGGTTCCGTAATGCAATACTAATGTGGCTGCCTAACGAGTCTTCTCTGGAAAGTGGCTAGAGCAAGACTCATACGCAGTACGCGGCAGAGCAATATCGGAATTTTTGAGGCGGATTTTTGCCCCGGGGAGAGTGGTGCTGCAAAAGTTTACCTGTGCACGACTGTACCTTCCTGTACCCCTAATTGCGTTGCTCCGTCGCGTCTGGGAACGATCCGGGTTTCTGCTTTGCTGTGGATCCCAACACTCGCTTGGGAGCATGTGGGTTTCATCCGTTCAATTCAGTTGCTCTGATCATTAACTCTTAAGTTACTCTGATCATTAGTCTCACAGTCTGTATTGTAGTCTTTATCTCATAATCTTCGAATATTTAGCTCTGACGGTGTGCCACATACCATGTACATTTTTGAGTTTGGTTTGGTTTGTTTTTTTCGTGTTTCCGGGTGCGTCAACTGCTTTGGTCATTAGTCCCGTTAGTGTAGTGTATGTTTTTTCTCGGGAGATGGCGGTGATATTCCCCGCTGGATGGCGAGATCCGGCGCTGACCTACAGTCGGCTACTGGGGTTTCCCCCTAACCAGGACTCTCCCACCAGCGGGGCGCCGCCCCAGCCGGAACAAGTTCTAAGCTCCCGACCGGTCTCCCGTAATATGTAGTAGTATAGTGCATGTTAGTGTAAGTGTGTATGAAAGGGGAGAGGATAGGACAAGAAAGAGGAAGGAAATATCGCGCGCGGTCCGTGGCCCGTTTGGTAGGGTACTGCTCCGGCATTCGCCTAGTGGTGATCGGAGAAACCACGGGAAACTACCGATCAGAGCAGCCGGCCGCTAAAATTCTCCTCCAGACAGCGACTGAATTCGACCTAGCTGAAAAGCTAGTGTCGAAAATCCTGCCGCCGTGGGGAGTGGGAACCTAGGACCTCCCGGTCAGAGGCACTGCAGTGGCATCAGTTGATGCTCTGAGCTACCTCTCCCGGTGCTTTTTTGAGGCAATGGTTCTCTCCCGAAGTGAGGCATTGGCGGCAGCACGTGCTGCGCAGTTCGACGAAGAGAGAAGCAATTTTATTGATTCATTTATTGATTGATCAGTTGATTGTTTTCAGGCGCATCAACGTCTATGGTCATTATTCCCGTAAGTGAAGTGCATGTTTTTCCCTCGGGAGGTGTTGATTTTCTCCGCTGAATGACGAGATCTGGAGTCAACCTAATGTCAGCCGGAGGGTTTTCCCTAACCAGGTATTTCCCAACAGCGGACCACCGCCCCAAGCGGGACAGTATATAAACTCCTGACTGTTGTTTTGATATATATGGTAGTATAGTGTATGTATATGTGAATATTTGTAAGTAAGGGGTGAGGATATCACAATGAAGAAGAAAGAGAGAAAACGCGCAGTCTTTCGATGGAGTATTCCTCCGGCATTCACCTGGTGTTGAGGAAGCGGCGAAAAAAACACGGAAAACTACCTATAGGAGCAGCCGACCACTAGAAGTGTCCTTCAGACAGCGGCTGAATTGGACTGCCTATCTAGCTAATGTCGAAACTCTTACTACCGTCGGGAGTGTAACGCTAGAAACTCCCGGTCAGAGGCACTGCAGTTGCATGAGCTGATGCCCTGAGCCACCTACTCCGGTGCTGAGTCAAAAACGAAGATGCGAACGGGAGCAGCTGGGCACCAAGGGATGAAGGTCATCGCAGCACTTCGTTGAAATGAGCTAGCGCGCATTTTGGTTTTACACCCACTTGGCACTGGGTGGCGCGGAAACTTCTGATCGGCGGGCGCGTAGTCATCAGTAGCCGCCGCTTTCTCCTTCATCCAGTCGGCGACTCTCCAATTCTCTTTACCCCTATTCCCTCCGAGTTCTCGTCTGCGCCTGTTTACTCTGTGTTCTAGTTCACTCCTAATGACGTCTCTCCGATTACTCCCTACGTACTCTAGTCAGCGTTTGTTCTCTCCGATTACTTCTCTTCCTCTGTCTCTCTCTGTGTCTATATCTGTGTCCTATCTCTCTCTCTCTCCTCTCTGTCTTCTGTCTCTCTCTCTTGTCTTCTCTCTGTGTCTCTATCTCTCTCTGTCTCTTCTCTCTGTCTCTCTCTCTCTGTGTCTCTCTCTTCTCTCTCTGTGTCTCGTATCTCTGTCTGCGTGTCTCGTATCTCTGTCTGCGTGTCTCGTATCTCTGTCTGTGTGTCTCTATCTCTCTCTGTCTCTCTCTCTCTGTGTTTCTCTCTGTCTCTCTGTCTGCCTCTCTGTCTCTCTCTGTGTCTGTTTTCTCTCTGTCTCTCTCTCTGCGTCTATCTTTCTCTGGTTTTCTCTTTGTGTCTCGTATCTCTTTCTGTGTGTCTGTATCTCTCTCTGTGTGTCTGTATCTCTCTCTGTCTCTATCTATCTTGCTGTCTCTCTCTCTCATTGTCTCTCCTCTTTTTGGCAAAAAAAAAATTGATATTGCGTCAGTCTAAAATTCGATTAGTCAGACCGAAAAACGAGATGATTGAATCTCTGAATCCGTTGACGTGAGAATCTGCTTAATATTCCATCAGAATACTGGAAGTTCCTCGACGCATTTGTTTGTCAAGAAGCAAGCAACTGAGTTGAGGATTCTCTAAGGTCAGGGACCCTGCCGCTTGTGAATTTCTCCGAACTCCCAGCTGCGACTTCTTAAGCAATTTTGTACTGCGTAGCATAGCTACCTGTGTAATACGTAAACCACCAATGAAAACGCCTGGACAAATAATACTACGATAATTTGAAGATCGGCTGTTGTTTATAGCTGCAATGAAAACGTTTGCTACTTGCCGTCCCATTCGGACCTACATTTCTCACTAAGTAGTGCTATTGAGCGCTAGGCGAAGGTTCGAGAATCAAGAAGACGTGCGCGTACGGAACGCAGATGAAAGGATGTCCAGCAACGTGGAATTCCTGCAATTCAAACTTTACAATATGCCCAAATGGAACCTTCGTTGCTCGGGACTTTGCAACCCCCCGCTTCTAGAGTTTTTCTAATTTTATCTGAAAACGTCACTTTCTTCATTGAGCTCCTGATTCAATCAAGTTTCTGCTGTGTGTGTGTGTGTGTGTTGTAGTGTTTGTGGGAGCGTTAACAATGAAAGTCTTTGATTCCTTAAGTGCAATGCATGTTAAATACGTTGATCTTCTCACCTGTAGCTACCCACTCTGTAATAGTGATAAACGTTTCCAGAATCTCAGAGTTTTGTTTCTCTGCCCACTGAGGATGATAATGATAACGATGATGATGATGCTGATGATAATGATAATGTTAATAAATGCTACACTACAGATTGCAATTCATTAAATTATTCGTTACTGAAACTTCGCCAGTGTTTCAGTAGCTACGTTTAGTTTCGGAAACAATCACCGTCTGTATTCATTTTTATTTTCGAGAAATGATTTTCCCGATGATAGGTATTACTTGTTGCGTTTTTTAATGTTGCATGCTTTATCATTAAAGATTCCATTTGACCTCTGTTTCAAAAGAGTCAAACTTAATACTACTACAAATTTTAAAAGACCTTCTATTCTAGTATAGATGAATAGCCTACAGGTTTATATAATAATTTTAATTTACATCTTTGGAATACAAAAACACAAGTATATAATATCTCTAGTATGTAAAAAGTTCTCTGGAAAATAAAATACAAAATTAATTAAACGATACTAGAATTGATATTAAGAAAATATTTATTTCATTGATGTGAAAATTTTCTTACACAGCATATGAAATGTCAAATTCTCTTTTTATGTGTAGTCATAGACGACTACAGCCTGAATTTTAAGCTGGCCATGCAGATAGACTGTCTGTTTGAGCAGTAGGTTAATTACATATATTAATTACCTTAAAAGATCGCTTAGGTTAGACATGGTTATATTTAGTTGATGAACTCTGCATTCCGATATTTTATTAGTATTTATTACTTCAATATTTTGATATTTAATACAGAAACCCGGAGTCATTTACATGTTATCATTTCCTCGTGTTTACATTTCGCAGAATATATGAAAGAACAATAATTCAGCGATGATGATTTTGTTTCAATAATTGACTAATAATTCGTGTCAACTACCTTGTTATGAAAGATTTATTACATTGAAAAATTGTTTCTACTGATAGCATGAAATATATCATTTTCCATTCACCTTTCCCTTTCTTTTCTTATTGCAGTTACTCATAGCGAGTTAAAGAAGAATCTAACGAATGTATGCAGACTATACTGTATACATACATTCCATTGTCACGCATACTGAAGCATCTCGCATTCTCGTTCCCGTTATGCTCCCAATGCATTCAAAGTATTTCATTATGTTCCATTTCTGAAATTCCTCCCATGCACGCGATGGGAGAAGCCTCAAATGTATCTCCAGAGTTAAAGCTGCGCAGTCGCCGAGGAAAATTTATACTTCGTAACAGAATGCTTCCATGTGAATAATAAACTACTACACAAACCATTTCTATGAATTATTGTTAAGAAATGGGAGTAGGCTTAAGAATCTTGGGTGTGATATTGTTATTGGTGTACACAAAATTCACCTGCTTTATTTCTGTAAGAATTCAGAAAAAAGTCTACTACGTACAATGCTCTCTCTTTGCCAAGATATGCGAAAGACGTTATAAAAATGTTACGATTCCCAAATACCACTTCTTTGACTGCAGAGTTTTAGATTGCGAAAAAATATTATCGTAACTTTTAAATGAACACGCTTATCTTTCGCAGTAACGACAATAATGAGGTTCATAACTGTTCTCTGTGTAGTACGTTTTTATGAGATATAGCATATTTGAATATTAAATAATTACGTAAATATTTAATTTTTAGTCTTTTACTTTTTCACATTTTGCCGAAACAACAGCTGTTGTACAGAGAAGCAGTTTTTCAATAATTTTAACGAACCAATATAGTACGTTATAACCAATTTATACATGGTACAAAATGAATACAACGGTTTATTTACAGAGAATATATTTTAATGAATTTTTTTCTCATGGATTAACCTAAGTGAAATTTTAGATAACGAAATTTAAATCAATAAAGTAAACAAAAGTTAAATCAATGAAATAAATTAATTCATGAGGATTATTATAACATAAGTGTACTAATAATACATTATCTTTTATTAATTACTATTGTGAGATTATGTCATTTGCTAGGATGAATAGTCAAATGAAATATATTTCAACGAAAATTACAGTGAATTGAAAATTTGTAAGTTTTACAATACACATTTTAAACGTATTAAATATTCCTGTCATAGCATTTTATTACCATACTCGATCGGTTTTTATACTCGGCTGAACATCATTTGATAATTCTGCAACATTTGTAATAAAAGGACATAAGATATTTATTTTCTAAGTGTAGAAGTGATCTAATGGAGATCTACTCCGATGAATAAGTTTGTAGTCTAAAAAAATTTTTTAAATTTCCAGAAAAATTTTTTAAAAAGATATGAAAAGTTAAAGGGAAAAACATGATAATTTAATTAAATACGAACTACATATTACATATTTTTGCGTAATTCCTGGGGGAAAAGGAATATTACATAAATTGAAATAACTATATTGAGTGGTAAAGGTATCACAGTTTTAATTTATCAAGGGAAGAGCATCAAAACACAACAATTGTTTAGTAATGCATTTTATTGATAATGACAGTGACATATGTTTCCAGACAGTTGATTTACACTGCAATACAGACGAGAAAGGTCCAAGGGAAGGGCGACAGGATCAGGAATGTAGCGGTCAAACGCAACAGTACGTTACACACATCGTCCATGGGAAGCGACCTTTTGTGGCTGAACTGTGTCGAAAAGTTTCTTGTTTAGATTATCCGTGGATTATAATTAAACCAAACATTATATTATAGATTTACTTGCAAACTTATAACTGAAGCATCTGAAAAGTAAAATTTTGAAATAAATCGTATTCATTCTCTTTAGGAGTATTACAGGAATTCATTACAAAAATCATACTCACATTTGCGAGCAATTGTGGTCGAGTCCCATGAAGGATAATGTTGCGTCAAGTAGGCCGTTCACTTTGTTCTTCGTCAGTCATCTCTGCCCTAAGGACAAGATGGGATATCTAGGGCTTGAAAACATGCGTGTTATGCTAAATCCTTATCACATTGCTGGATGGCTGTTCTTACTTCCCGTGTTGCAATTCATTGAGAGACTCTATTTCTTGCTTTAGGAGGTGGATCCATTGATTCTGCTATGTAATGAAACAGTGAAAGGTTAACGTAATATTCATGAAAAACATAATAAACCGTTTCTTCAGTAATAAATTATTTATCTCACTGGTCCCGAGGGAAGATAGCAATTTGCACACTTCCCCTACTATATTAAAATTATGTTGAGCCAAAGAGTAATCGAGTGTTCTACTTGATATATTAGGTGCTAGGGAGGTTCTGTCCTATCTGTAACGTGTTTCCTTGGTATGTGACGAAGAATACGAACTGATCCAATCATTCCTCAACCACGGAATAATGAATTACATTTACCTGAACTTTTCGAAGTTACAAAACGATTCTACTTTAGTCTCGCAATGTTTGCAACACGTTTGTATCCTTCAATATTTTGTGTTTGTCATACCACAACCACGAACAAATAATCCCATTTTAAGAAAATATCGGAAAATATTAAAACATTTCCTTTGTTTTAACGTTTATTCTATTATGACGCCATAAAGATGATTGTACAATGAACAAAATGAGGACAGTCATAACATACAAGTTTCCTTTCCTAGTTCTTGTGACGTTTGTGCGGAAACATATCAGTTTGTAAAATGTCATCTTTAGAGCATCATAATTATTCCTGAAAACATCGTACTTACTACTGCTGTGAGTTTATACATTGAGTAATCAGCAAAGTTAATTTAATGGAGACAAATAAATCCAAAGCTTTCAAAATTTACATTGTTATGTACACTATATGCACGTAGGATGGAGACTGTAATGCGTAAGACATTGTTATACATATTTTGTAAATATTGGTAGATCTGTAGGAAGATAGCACCTTCCTTCGGTTCTCCAATACTTTTCACCATTTGGCACATTTTAAACTTGATTAATACTTCTTACGATGCTGAACGTTCTATAGTTCAATACAAAAATCATCTTTCTTTCGTACGTACCCAATTGGAATTATATTGTTAGTAGTAGGCATACGTTTTCTGCTTACAGATTACATGAAACTCAGTAAAACATCTTGAACTCCTCTTTAAGACGAATTTCTTGATTAATCTGGGTATTATTAAAATTAAATTTAGAAACACATTCAAGCGCTCTTTCTTACACAGAAATCGGCAAGTACAAAATTCCTCAAACAAAATACACTCTCATCAAAGAACACCTCCATTCCCGCAAATATTCCCGAACGAAGTCATATTGCACCGTGTAACAGACGATTGCTTTGCTATGAAACTTACACTTCGTTTGAGTCACAACACAGAATCACCCATCACTATATTGTTTGTAACCTCCGTAAATCCTGAAGTCAGCATTGTTTTCAGTTCATTACGTTCCCGACGACGCAACTGCCTCTGACGCGTGGAAAGGCCGGAAGTGATTGTGGTGGACGCACTGGCAACCGAGAGTACATTGCGCGACAGTTCACGTGTCAAGATGTCTGCGCACCAATGGACCGAAACCTTTGTGACAACGCCTACGTCAACCGACGGTTGTTTAAGCGTAGTTCCTGGAGGAATCGGCGCCCGAACAAGAGCAGAACGGCAGGTGTCAACTCGTCCAGCGGCACTTTCACAGCGGGAGGCAGCAGCAGCCGGCGGCCGCCGAGGAAGCGTGGGGCAGTCGCAGGGGGCGTGGCAGCTTGTCGCACACAGGCGCGGGGGCCGGCGCCGCGGCCGGCGCCGACGCCGACGCCCCGCTTCGGCTGCCGTGCTGCATGGCCGCGGGCTTCTCGCCTGCAACAGGCGCATGCGCCGAGTCACTTCGACTGCCCAGACAGATACTGTGGCCATGACATACACATCAAAATGAAATATATTAAAATATATAATAGTACATGATGTAATGATGGGTATTAATACACGAGTGTGACCGGGAGCGGTAGCTCAGTGCACCAACTGATGTCACTGCAGCGCCTCTGACCGGGAGGTCCTAGGTTCCCACTCCCCACGGCGGCAGGATTTTCGACACTAGCTTTTCCGCTAGGTCGAATTCAGTCGCCGACTGGAGGAGAATTCCAGCGGCCGGCTGCTCTGATCGGTAGTTTTCCGTAGTTTCTCCGATCAACACCCGGCGAATGCCGGAGCAGTACCCTACCAAACGGGCCACGGACCGCGCGCGATCTGTCCTTCGTCTTCCTTGTCCTATCCTCTCCCCTTACACACACATTTACACTAACATGCACTACACTACAACACATTCCGGGAGACCGCTCGGGAGCTTAGAGCTTGTCCCGGCGCGGGCGGTGCCCTGCTGGTGGGCGACTCCTGGTGAGTGGGGAAACTCCACTAGCCGACGGTAGGTCGGCGCCGGATCTCGCCATCCAGGGGGGAAGATCACTGCCATCTCCCGAGAAAAAGCATGTACTACACTAACGGGACTAATGACCACAGTAGTTGACGAGCCCGGAAACACGAAGAAATCAATCAATCAATCAATACACGAGTGTGATATTACCATACGATCGAGATACATGCGAGTATCGTAAACTTCACACGAGTGTAGATAGATTTGTGCGTAAAGTGCGATAGATTTTTCTTATCTGTACAAACATATTGTCGATCTCTACCTAGTGTATGTTGCCGTCGTTTTACAATATTCATTGCTTTGTATTCTCCATTGATTTCATTTCAGAGCTTAATAACTGGCCGAAAAGTGATTGATTATGTCTTCCTGACATACTTAGCTCTCGATAGAATCGATTAATATTACTGTGAGGCATAATAGACCCCACCTGTCTTTATTGGACTTCAATGTTGCTCCATTTTCCTCAGGTGATACACATTTGTTCCCGCTGTTATAGGACTGTACGAGTATTCTTATAAGTGTGTGATTTAGTTTGATAATGTTCGGTTTTTTGAAAACCACTTTGTTCCAGATTTTGTACTATCTTTTAAACAAAACTGGGTTCAATTGCGTTGTGTACTCTATTTTTAAGCAATGCTTGTAAGCTATATATTTTTTCGTTTAGATAACTAAATATGCTCATTAAGTCCATAAAGAGTCATTGATTTTCCCTGTTTATAGCACACGTGCAATTAATATTTCACCGTGCAATTAAAAATAAACAGTTACGAATCAGAATTCAGAAAATAGGCGAATTGTTTAATTAAAAAAACTATAATATAGAGGTAGCCAAGGAATTTGCAGTGAACATGAACAAAAATGTACATCATGTATTACGTACCTACAACAACTACATATAAACAACGAATGAATAAAATTAAATTCGGAAAGTAAACGTTAAGCTAACTGACTTATGCAACAATATAAAGTATTTAACTTGAATAAATCAAATGTTTTTCGTGTAAAACATTTGATCTTAGGATTACGAATGTAAACAATTTAACGTCAGTTGTATTTACTGGTTCTACGAGTAAACGTACGTTGTAGAAAAACTGTGTCAAAAGTGATATAGTTTTTTCCCAATATTTATACATGTTGTATTCTATCTCATACCTGTCCTTACTTTTCGTGGGAAATAATGTTTTCATGACTTTGTCTGCATCTAATATTTTATTAGCAATATGTTCAGTACCTTCCATTTGCAAATATGTCGTGGAAACAAACACAATGCAAGCCCCACTAAAATAGATATTTGTCAGAAGCAATACTCTGTCATGAAATACTTGCCTTGGGTGGAAAACATGTGCTTGAACTTTTTAAAATTTGAATTACTCGTAAATGGAAGCGACAAAATACTGAACGTAACATGTGTATAAAGGGGTATAATTGCACTCATGGTATGTAAGAAAACTCGCTCCTATCGTCTCTTGTTTTCATTCATACATACCATATACGTTCATACATACCATTCTCGCAATTATACCCCTCTTTATTCACTAGTTTCGTTAATTACTATGTGCCCGTGTTGCTACCTTTTTTACACATTTTCATCAATATGCAAACGTTCATTAAAAATAATCACACAGTCTCAATATTTCAAACGTGCCACATGATATTTTTTTAAAATACTTGATAAAATCAATGCCTCCGTTATTGCAACGTTCATCTTTAAATAATAAATGTGTATTTTTTATTATTTAAAACCGTGTTTTGAATTTAAAACTTTATTTAATCAATTCTGTCCAATTTTTGGCATTAAAACAGATTGCTAAACTATTTAAAAAGGTGAAATGTTAAAATTTTAAAACAATTTGCAATGACTTGGTAAATGCAAAAATTGTTTAAAAACGATAAAACTATAATCTATGGAAAAACTTAAATTATTTACTTCTTTTACTTATCTCTGGAAAATTGAAGATTGGTATTGTATTAAATTTCTACAAAAAAAAAAATATTTTAAAGTAACTATCTTGCATATAATTGAAACATTGGGAGTTTTTGGTTGATATTTTGAAACCATAAATAATTGAGAAATGTGGGTGAAATTGGTTAAAGAACAAAGTCGAGACAGTGAACCGCTCGTGAACGTGTTCGTGTGGTTGCAAAATTTATGAAATTGCGAATATGTTGTGAAAGTGCCTGACTTTTAATTTATACAAGTTCCAAACCCTTTCGACAGCGGGAGCCAATCTAAATGCGTAACTGCTTCTAACTAAACGGTGTGGTTTCAAATCTCTCACTGTAGTCTCAATGATTTACCTTACAATAACGACGGTAGATAATGCACAGACCACTGCTGTGACTCAACTATACTCACAGAATTATTCACTACTACCTCATCAAATCATAGGAAGATGGAAAGCAGTACTCTACAGATACTACCAGGAGAGGATCCTAACGTGTTGATGAAAATAATAAAGACAATAAAGAAAACACAATTATTCAAATACAAATAGCGGTTATGAAGGTGTAGGAGCTAATAATATTCTTTGTATATTACAATGTATTATTTTCAATCTGTCTGCAATCAAATATAGAATTGTGAAACCAGTTAAAGATAATATGGCCCTTCTCCCCTAACGCACTGAACGCGAAGAACAATCCACGAGAACATGGCGGATGACATCACGAACTCACGGGCGGAACGACTTCGTGTTTATAACTTCAAATTTTCAAGGCAAGTTGACAATATTGGTTACTCGAGTCCAATTTTTTGACCAGACTTTAATCCTTGGCCATCGCGATTAACGTAAAACACTCTTGACCCTGTCCATCGCATTAATTCCAACACAAGTTATTACGCAAAATACTTTTTTGTTGAACTAAAACGTCTGTTTCTCATTTAATACTGTACCAAACAGAATGTTTCTTGCCCCCTCTTACTTCACTTTTGTTTAAAATGTCGCGACATTTGAAAGTCAATTGTGAACGTATTGAGGATCTTACCGATGACGCATCGATGCCGTAAGGTCTAAGCCCTGACAATACAGGTAAATTGACTCTGGAATTATCTTGCCTGATACATGTATATCCCAACCATCGTCGGTGCTCTACTTTCACAGTTTCAAATGATGAGAGCTTCAGAGAGCATGCTACACTTACCAAATACTCTGCTTCATACCAGAGCTTTTCATACCAAACAAAGTGGTGTTCGATAGTTTGAAAGTCAATTGAGATACAATTTTAGTCCGCGCGAACACTACTGTTAAGGGTGATTGCACACGCCCATGTGCACACATTGGGGGTTCTGATCAGTAGCAGCGCGCTCCTGCGGAGTGGCTGCCGAACTACAGCGAGTCGGCAGCCACGAGCCCTTTGTGTGTGTGCATGTGGTAGGCACGTGATCTCCGCCCCCATTGCCCATAGGGCACGCGGCCTGCAGCACTTGCTTGCGGCCTGGGCTCGTTCACTTTGAGCTGAACTGTTGAGGGAGCAGGTAGTGGTGAGCGCCACGAGCAGCAATGCGCTGCCAAGATGCCTTGATTGGGTGGTAAACCGGGCCGTTGAAGGCCAAACTGGTTATTTCAATGCATTACAATGCATTAATTTAGTTTTGCATTCACAATTGTAAAACCGGGCACTTCTTACGAGAGTGCTGGCGTAAGTGATGTGATTTTCTCACCACGCCACGTGGTTTTGGAGCATGTGCATGGAGATGTGTATTTTAATGTGTTGCTACTTTATAAGTGTTTTGTTTGTGTAGAAAGGGAAAAGGTGTTTAGTTTGTAAAACTTCAGTCATAATTATTTGTTTTATTAAATCATTTAAACTGAAAGTATTATGTTTTATTTGTATATATGTGAGTGTGTGTGTGTAAGAGTTACCAGAGGGGAACTGCCGCCATGGCAAAATTATTTATGATGCAATTGCAAATGTTTCATGGACGATGTGTGGGCGAGTTTTGCTGTGGCGTACATGTTTTTTGGTGACTCCGCCGCGATGCAAACCAGCCACTGCCTGGTGAAACATCGAGGTTCATTGGTCCTCCGATGCTGCCTAGCTGTGATGCCTGCCTGATAATCTGTGCTGGACTGCTCAGAGACCTGCTACATCTGGAGCTGCTTCTGGCCACATCACATCAATCTTTGTGGCGAGCCCGTGTGATGCAGGTGGTTTTTTACCTTTTTATGCTTGACCTCGAGACAGCCTAGGACCGTATCCAGTGTGGGCGATCTCGGTTAGCTTGTACGTGTTTGTGCACTGAAGTGAAATTAATTCAGTTGATAAAAGGGGGCAGGGTAGTCATCTACAGCTAAGGCCAATGATTTGTAATTTGTGCTATCATGTTGAGGTTAAGCTTGCTTTATGTATTATTAGTTTGTAAAGTTTAAACTCCCCTGAAGGCATTGTAGTTGTGTGGCTGTCCATTTTTACATATTTCAGTTCATATTGTTCATAATGCCACCCAAAAAGAAATTTAATACTGCTTCCAAGGTGGCTGCGAAGCGCATCGATGAAGCGAATGCGTTAGTCAGTAACTTTAATGATGATGGGTCAATTCATGAATTAAATTTAATGAAATCTTCAGTTAATAACAGCTTTGCAAGGGTGGAAGAGGAGCTATATGACATTGAGGCTGATGCGGATGACCTTGCGGTAATTGCTGACCTTGATAAGAGATTAAGGTCACTGATGGTCAGCATCGAGTTGTTAGTCAAGGCTCATACTCCTGCCACTCCTAGTTTTACTAACGTCCTACCAGCCAATTCTGCTGGGTCAAGTCAAACTTCGCCTTCAACTAAATTCCTGAATTTAATGAAATTACGAAAATCGCTTCTGAACAAACATAAGGGTTGTTTAGAGCGCTTTGGCGACCATGGGTCACTTAGAAGGTTGAAGGAAATCAAAGCAGACTTGGTAGATGCTCGTCACAGGGCAAAAAATTTTATGTATGATATTGTTATTGAGGACGAGTATGTTGCTGAGTATGATGAACTTGATGAGAATCTTCAAGAACTGATCATAAAAATAGACACATTAGTGGAAGCAAGTGCTCAATCTAATGAACAGCCTAATCAGCCTTCAGTTTTACCCCAAATTAATAATCAGAATATTTCATTAAAATTGCCTGATCTCTCTCTGCCACATTTTGCTGGCATCTGTACAGAATGGCCCAGATTTCGTGACCTGTTTAAATCGGTCATAATAAATAATCGTGGTCTTTCAGGAATCAATAAGTTCTGCTATTTAAATTCATGCCTATCAGGGGAGGCCAAACTAGTAGTTGAAAATATTGAAATGTGAGGAGAATTTTGAAACAGCATGGAAGCTGTTAGTTGAAAGATATGATGATCCCAGGGCAATAGTAAAGGAACATCTTGCAAAGATTTTAGAGCCACCTACTTTGGTATCAAATTCTGCTGTATCTTTGAGGAGGTTTCTAGATTTTTATATGTCCCACATAAATGCTTTGTTAGCATTAGAGAATGGGGTAAAGCTCCAGGATTTGCTATTGGTGGCATTAATATCTAAAAACCTTACTAGTGAACTTCTAAAGGATTGGGAGCTGCACATAAGTCAAAATATCGATCCTACGTATGAGGAATTCATTAAATTTTTAACTAAGCAACAGAAGGCTTTAGCTTCAATGGGAGAAGCTAACAATGTCGTTAACGTTGCCCCAAAGACCATTCCATCTAAATCTGTTTGCTATATTTGCAAAGGGGATCATGGGTTTATCAAATGTCCAAAATTTTTGCAATGGACCCCACAAAGGAGATTTGAATTTGTGAAGTCCAAGAATCATTGCCTCAGATGTCTGAGAATTAAAGGTGGAAATCATTCTTGCCTCACCACCTGCACATCTTGCCAAAAACCGCACAATGAGTTGTTACATTTTAATGTGCAGCCCAACTCATCAAAACCCCTATTGTCTGCCATGACCAGGTCGCTTTGCAGTGGTGCGTTTCAGTCAACTTTGTTGCCAACTGCTGTAGTCAAGCTTACTACAGGCAAGGGCAAAGAGTTTTTAGCCAATGCCTTGCTAGATTCGGGATCTGAAATTTCCCTCATAACCGAAAGTGCTGCAAAGAGGCTAGGTTTGCCTCGTACGAAGAATCGCACAGTCATAGCTAGTGCCGTGAAGGGTGAACTTGTAGCCACTGAAAGTGTGACTGTAGTCATAAGGTCGCACTGTCATGATTGGCATAAGGAGGTCACGTTTACTGTGATTCCCTCCCTTTCTAATGCATGTTCGGAAGCATTTCAGGTTGATGACTGGGGCATTCCCACTGATATCATGTTAGCTGATGCTAATTTTAACAAACCTAAGGACATTCATCTATTGTTAGGAGCTGATGTGTTTTTTGAAGTGCTGTCTGAAGGTAAATATTCTCCCCAATATGGAACATACCCATTTCTAATAGAATCTCGTCTAGGTTGGATTGTTGCAGGTCCATTGCCTAGTGATGTCCGTTTGCAATATAATAGATCATGCAATTATACTAAAGTCCATTTTGACCTTCCTTCACAGTTGCAGCGATTTTGGGAAATTGAAGAGTGTGGTTCACCTGTTGAGGTTAATGAGGATGACTTTTGTTTGCAGCATTACAATGCAGGTGTAACTAGGAGTGATGAGGGCAGGTACTGCGTCAGACTCCCGGTTTTGCCTGATGCCCCTTCGTTAGGTTCATCTCGTTGGCAAGCCGAACGGAGATTGTTAACTTTAGAAAAGAGATTTGAACGTTATCCCTTTCTTGCCAGGGAGTACAGAAAATTCATGTCTGAATATAGGGAACTCGGTCATATGGTTGCTTCACTCCCCAATCAGTCAGATAACAAAGTATTTATTGCTCATCATCCAGTAATAAAGAAGGACTCCTCTAGTACGAAGGTCAGAGGAGTGTTTGATGCATCTGCTCGCACCTCAAATGGAATTGCATTGAATGACATTCTAGCAAAGGGGCCTGTCGTCCAAGATGATTTATTCTCGGTGTTACTAAGATTCAGAATGCACCCTATTGCACTCACTGCTGACATAGAAAAAATGTATAGGCAAGTAGGTGTGCATCCTTCTGATCGCCATCTACAGCACATTTTGTGGAGAGATTCCCTGATGCCCCATTCAGGAGTGGGCATTAGCTACAGTAACTTACGGCACTACTCCGGCTTCATTTTTGCAACTCAGACACTTGTTCGTCTGGCTGCAGATGAGGTCACAATTTCCCAGTAGGCCAAGAAGCAATCCTCACAGATTTTCATGTGGATGATTTTATTAAATCATGTAAGGATGAAATGCAAGCGAGGGAGGTGTACAATGAAATAACACAATTATTGCAATTAGGTGGCTTCAAAATTAGGAAATGGAGTACTAATTCTGTCAGTTTGCTCAGAAGTATTCCTGAGGACCTTAGAGAAATGAGTGTTGCTACTAGCTTTGATGATCCTCGCCCAGCATATAAAAACATTAGGCCTATTATGGCTCCCTGAAAGTGATATTTTCAAAATTGTAACTTCTTCATCTTTGAGTAATGTGAAACCTAATCAGGTCTTCACCAAAAGAAAGTTGCTTTCAGCTATAGCCAGTATTTATGACCCATTGGGGCTCATTTCTCCCATTGTAATTCTGTGTAAAATGCTGTTCCAGCAATTGGAATTCCCTTAAAGTGGGATGATCCGCTGCCTGAAAAAATTCAACAAGATTGGAAGGAAATTTATACATGTCTTCCAGCTGTTTCTGACTTAAACATTCCACGTCTTGCATTCGGTTCAGGTGCTGGAAATGTTGAAATTCATGGATTTTCTGATAGCAGTCAACTTGCATATGGGGCCTGTATTTATATAAGATCCTTTAACTCTAATGGCACTGTCCAATCTCGGCTGATGTGTGCCAAATCAAGAGTAGCTCCCAGAGCTCTACTCAAATCGCAAATGGGGGAGAAAAATTCACTGACAATCCCCAAACTTGAACTTTGTGGAGCTCTGTTACTTGCGAATTTGTTTCACAAATTCATGCTGGCCTCTAAATCTAAAGTTGGAAATAATGTGGTTCTGTGGTGTGATTCTGAGGTAGTGCTGGCCTGGTTAAAGGCACCACCAATCAAGGGTAATGTTTTAATTCTGTCAAGCTGTTATGGCATGGAGGTATGTTCCATCCGAACACAATCCTGCAGACTTGATATCCCGAGGAGTTTTACCTAGGATCCTAGCTACAAAGGACTTGTGGTGGCATGGGCCCAAATTTCTATCTGACTCCATTGTTTGGCCTGGTAGTCCCCTGTTTATAGCATCTGGTACTCAAGTAAATATGACTGTCACTGTGAAAGAAGTACATTTAGAATTAAAACTTCGGGAGATTAAAAATTTTTCTTGTGTGAAGGTTGTTAGAGTTATGGCTTATAACTAAGATTTATTGCTTTGTGCAAGCATAAATGTCTTTGTTTACCTAATGCTAATTGTTCATGTCGTGATCACCTGTTCGGACCTTTAACTGCTAAGGAAATTGATCATGCTCGCTTTAAATATTGTAAATTAATTCAGGAAGTGTCCTTTCCAGCTGAACTAGCTGCCCTTAAACAGGGACGTCAGCTTCCTTCAGGCAGCAATTTAAGTTCTCTGTCTCCCTTTGTTCATTCAGATGGTTTATTGCGTGTGTTAGGTAGATTAGAAGAAGCTCTCATTTCGTTTGATGCCAAACACCCCATCATTTTACCCCGTGACCATAAATTTACAAAGTTCTTAATCAGTTGGACTCATGTTAGATTGTGTCATGCCAGCACTTCAAGTGTTATTGCTAGTATTCGACAAAGTTATTGGGTTGTATCTCTTAGGAGATTAGTGAAGAGTGTCCTACACAAATGTTTAAAGTGTTTTCGACAAAATCCGAAGCCTTTAGAGCAGTTGATGGGACAGCTGCCCCAAGTAAGAGTTCAGCCTGCACCCCCATTTTCGAGCGTAGGAGTAGACTATACTGGTTTCTTTAATTTACGGCAGGGTGGAGTTAGATCTAAAACCATCATTAAGGCATATGTAGCCTTGTTCATTTGTATGGTTACCCGGGCTGTTCACGTGGAAATCGTTACTTCATTAACTGCCAAAGCATTTATTGCCGCTTTTCAAAGATTTGTAAGTAGACGTGGCCTTCCTTGCCGCGTATTTTCAGACAATGCCACGACTTTCAAGCGTGCAAATAAAGAAATAAAAACTTTGTGCAAGTTATTTGAATCCTCTGATTTTCGGGAAACGATTACAAATAATTTCTCCTCATTAAATGTAAGTGGCATTGGATTCCAGCCCGTTCGCCAATGTGTGGTGGTCTCTGGGAATCAAACTTGAAGTCATTGAAATATCATTTGAAAAGGGTAATGGGACCTGATCCGTACTCTTATGAGGAATTTCTAACTATAACATCTCAAGTTGAAGCTATTCTTAATTCCCGTCCAATTTCTAGACTACAGGATGATGCTGATGACCCCAGTTTTTTAACTCCTGGTCATTTCCTGATTGGCCGCCCAATTGTTGCAGTACCTGGTCTGTCCTACCAGGATACCCCGTCAAATCGTTTGACTCGATGGCATGAGCTTCAAAAACGCACTGCTGCAATATGGAGGCACTGGTCACGGGTCTACCTACATACTTTGCAACAGCGCCAAAAGTGGCGTGAAACATGTGATAATGTAACAGTTGGTACACCTGTGTTGTTGGTGGACGACAATGTCCCCACAGGTCTGTGGAAGTTAGCAATTATATCCGAATTGCATCCAGGCAAGGACGGCAAGGTGCGCGTTGTATCAGTGCGTACAAAGGCTGGTGTTGTCAAGAGGCATATTAATAAAATATGTCCTCTCCCAATTGATTCTGACAAATTATTTAACCAGTAGATTTAGTTGTTTTTGTTTCATTTCTGTTGTATGTACATTTCTTATTTAGTTTCATCAATTAGGCTATGATTCATTTCTATTTTACTTTAGTTAGATTGTGTGTTATTTGGTTTTAATATTACTCTTCTGCATAATGTATCTGAAGCCTCCAATTTCCATGAGCATTAATTGCACGTGTTGTGCATTTCATTTCGTCATATTTATGTGGCTGCCTGTGAGCAGCATTTTGTGTGTGTAGTTTACCCATTTGACTTGGTGCCACTGGATACTAAATCAACACTATTGGTCTGACATAAGTGCAGCACCATGTTGATCATGAGCTTATTCAGTTTTTTCATGCCTATTGATTATCATTTTGGGCACTGTCATGCAGCCACTGAAACGCAATCATTTCTTTGGGCTAGTAAATTCTCTAAGCATCATGAGCTTTAATGCTCAAAACTCTGTAAATATTAGATGTCATGTACATAGATCCTTTATATTATAAGTTGGATCAATATATTACTTCATGATTATTAACATGCTTACGCTATTTAACAAAGCAATGTCAAGGTACTCGCATGTAATTATAGAAGAAAATTCATTTGATTGCAACTACTGACAGAATTATTTCATCATTGCCTGATGTAACTTTGCTATTGTTTTGGGCATTAGGGTTTAACTCTACCAAATATTGCTATTGTTCAAAAGTAACTTACTTAATTTGCTTTCTGTAATGTAACTTGTCTTTATGCATCTTCATACACAGTAATGAAATTTCTGCCTGCAGAAATTTCAGGGGGAGTATGCACACGCCCATGTGCACACATTGGGGGTTCTGATCAGTAGCAGCGCGCTCCTGCGGAGTGGCTGCCGAACTACAGCGAGTCGGCAGCCACGAGCCCTTTGTGTGTGTGCATGTGGTAGGCACGTGATCTCCGCCCCCATTGCCCATAGGGCACGCGGCCTGCAGCACTTGCTTGCGGCCTGGGCTCGTTCACTTTGAGCTGAACTGTTGAGGGAGCAGGTAGTGGTGAGCGCCACGAGCAGCAATGCGCTGCCAAGATGCCTTGATTGGGTGGTAAACCGGGCCGTTGAAGGCCAAACTGGTTATTTCAATGCATTACAATGCATTAATTTAGTTTTGCATTCACAATTGTAAAACCGGGCACTTCTTACGAGAGTGCTGGCGTAAGTGATGTGATTTTCTCACCACGCCACGTGGTTTTGGAGCATGTGTGCATGGAGATGTGTATTTTAATGTGTTGCTACTTTATAAGTGTTTTGTTTGTGTAGAAAGGGAAAAGGTGTTTAGTTTGTAAAACTTCAGTCATAATTATTTGTTTTATTAAATCATTTAAACTGAAAGTATTATGTTTTATTTGTATATATGTGAGTGTGTGTGTGTAAGAGTTACCAGAGGGGAACTGCCGCCATGGCAAAATTATTTATGATGCAATTGAAAATGTTTCATGGACGATGTGTGGGCGAGTTTTGCTGTGGCGTACAGTGATAGAATGGAAATTTAGTATGCAGGACATTTGAATAATGATATATTATTGCCAATATCATTTTGTATTGTACTATTAGTAGAACTGCTAAATGACAAAAAAATTATCAGTGCATAAATAAAATATTTCGTATGATAATAAATGTCACTTGCCCCAACGTGCCGGAGGTCGTACGAGTATTAAAATTTTGTAGCCAGAATCCATGTTTTATGGATCCTAAATAGCGAAAAATAGATTGACGGCAATACGTCTGTTTGTCCGTCCGTCTGTCTGTAGACAATGCTAACAGCGCTTCAGCTGTTTTTCTTCAAAATTGATTTCCCCTTATCGATCTGAATGAGCTTCAGGATTAAGGAGAACAAACGGATATTTTGATTTTTGAGGGTACTTTACTACATCAAGCTTCGAAAATATTTTCAAAATTTTCTCAAAAATGACAACAAATTTTCCTCAAACTTGTCTTCGATAGCGTAAAGGATACTTAAGAGACTATCTCATGGCCGTCTTCGTTGAAATCTCAGGTATTTGAAAATTGCTAAAGCACAAGTTTTTGGGATGTAGAGATTTTTTTCTTAATGAAATGTGTTACATGATGATGTATCTTTAAAGAAGTTCGTGTTCAATTTTTTGAAAATATGAGTAGTTTTCTTATCATTTGGCGCGAAATATAAGGAATTTTCATTTACAAACCAAACTATTAGAGACTGGAACAGTTTGCCTGCGACAATCTTAGAACCCTTTCCTCAAAGCTTGAGCAACTTTCAAAATAAATTAGTTTTCTAGTTAATTATATATTAGGTTATTGTATCAATGTTAATTTTCCACTGTTAGATTAGTAGTATTTCATACAAAGTAAGTTGTTTAATTGTTAGTATAAATATCAGTTGTAGTAGTATTGTTATTATTATCTTTATTATTATTATTATTATTATTATTATTATTTTATTATTCATGTACTACAGTGCAGTGCAGTGCAGTGCAGTGCAGTGTGGTGCAGCGCAGTGTAGTGTTATGAAGTGAAGTGGAGGGAAGGGAATGCGAGAAGAAGAAGCGAGTGTGAAAGAAATGCGTCACAGTTAAGTGTTGTGCAGTGAAGTGAAGTGAAATGGAGTAAGGTTTGCGTGGTGATTTTAATGTACTATTTATTATTATTATTATTATTATTATTATTATTATTATTATTATTATTATTATTTTAATTAACTCCTTTTTGTACCTTTTTGTTAATTAATGTAAGTTTAAAGTATGTAAGGTCAAGATATTCTGCCACCAAGTTACTACACTAATTGCAGAATTAACAATAAATCGAATTAAAAAAGTTACATTTAAAAAAACTGTCAAAATATTTTCTTTAATTATTTCCCGCGGATAGATGACGGAATGTTTCAAAGAATGGCGCAAATCTAATTTTCGTTCAGCTCTCTACTTTCGAAAATGGCAAATTTAGAAATAATTTGAGAAAGTATGTGTTGTAGTAGCTCATAGTATAATTTATTACTTTCTGTTCGACGGAGCTTTCTTCGCCTATTAGAAGAATGAAATGTACTATTTTAGAACTATGGTTATGGGCACTGACAACAACCTTTAAGACTATTTCGAATGCAAAATTGAAAGGACTGACCGTTGAGCACGTGCACAGTGACGGAGACGTAATTCGAAAAAGTATGTGTTGTGGTCTCCACTAGTATAATTTATTACTTTCTGTTCGACGGACATTTTTCGTCTATCAGAGCATTGAAATTTAATAATTTAAAAACCATGGTTATGGACACTAGCAGCAACCTTTTAGAGGATTTAAAAGGCAAAATTTAAAGGACTTTACGTTCAGCACATACACGGTGACGGAGACATAGAAATAATTCGAGAAAGTATCTGCTGTTGTAGCTACACTAGTATAATTTATTACTTTCTCTCCGACGGTGCATTATTCTGAAGAATGAAATTTACACTTTGAAAACCATGCTTATGGACACTAACAGCAACCTTTAAGAGGATTTGAATGGGCAAAATGTAAAGGACTGACCGTTGAGCACGTGCACGGTGACGGAGGCGGCGCGTGCGTTGCTGGGCACGCACGTGTAGTTGCCCGAGTCCTGCTGCTCGGCGCGCGGCACCTTGAGCACGCTTCCGCTGCGGTTGTGCGTGACGGTGACGCCGCGCTCCTTGTCGTAGTTGATCATCCGGTCCTCGTGGTACCAGAACACGTACACCGGCGCCTCGGTGCTGTGCCGCAGCGAGCACACCAGGCGCAGCTGCGACCCGCTCTTCAGGTGCAGGTCCGGCGCGCCCAGGATCTCCGCCTCCGCTTCTGCGCATGCGCACAAGGAAAAAAACAAATCATGCGTGGGGACGAATGATAGTAGTAGTTTATAATGTTAAGCTTTATTGCACGAGTACATGTTTTGGAAACGAGCGACGTTAGGAGCGAGTTTTCAAATTTGTACGAATGCAATAAAGCAACATTATAAACGAGTTGCATACGCTATTTTTGTATAACAGCATTATAAATTTACAAGAGAATCAAACTTAATTTCGCGAAACAACTTTCTTCTGACGTCTCGGGTGCTTGACATCCAACGCCCTCTGGAAATCAAATTCAAGATGGCATTGTTGACATCCGTGCGAGAAAACGGTGGTCGGCTGTTCCGTCTTCTTCTACCTCCCCACGATTCTCTCGCTACTATTGGCTGAATGTGTGATGACGTCATGTGGGGTTTAATAATGGCGATGACGTCATGTAGCGTGCGATAAAATACTGGATTATCCACGATTCGGGGTATCGAAAAGGGTCGTTTATAATGATGGTATACAAAAAGAGATTGTTCAGCCACGGAAAGAACGTATTATCTCACGGGCAACGAAGGAGCTGGGGCAGTAGCTTTCTGGTATAGCTATGCAAAATATCTTTATATTATCTTATCGTCTTCGAATGCTGTTTACTTACGTGTTCTGAGTGCACTAATAGGTTTATTATTAAAGATAATATAATAAAGTGCCTTGCAGTAAATAAAATGGCTCTTTATTATATCAGTTACAATAAAGATATCTGTCGAAGCCAATATAATGCTATTAATCATCTTACTAAATTGTGAGACTAATAGCTTTTATTGTCGTGTGTAATATTTTGTGTATTTACTTTGTTTTAAGTACCATTTTCTTTACTAAAATACATAAATTGTTTTTTAAATTGTCGTGTTATGTTACTTTCGGTTAAATAGTTTTCCGCGCTGATGCAAGGAGTGGTCGTATTTTGAGAGAGAGGAGATTACATGTCCGGCACCACTTCTCATTACTAGAGTAAGAATATCATGGGAAATGTCACCCACAAGTAAGTTTCATTTCAAAGTTACAAGACATCACAATATTTAAATAAAAGGTGTTGCCTTGAATTAAGTAAGTAATAAAAAATATAAATAGGAATGAGTTTTAGTAAATTGTTAATACCAATTGTATGAATTTCAAGGAGAAATGGACATAGAATATCGAAATCAAAGAAAACAAAAGAGAATAGGGTGATAAAATATAGTTTAATATTTCTGGCAGTTATTTGAGTGTATCTGTTTGTAAAAATTAAATGAAAATTAAAAATGTGTTTAAATTCAGAATTTAAATAATAAGAAATAAACTTAAAGAGATGTTGAGCCGTTTCTTTACCTACTATCTGGAAATCAGAAACTCAAGTGTGGTTCAGATGTGCCTAGCGACGTAAGTAGCTGGCTATAGGCTGGAGGGGGGGAGATTTGAGTTTAACTACTGCGCCGCGCTGTGTTGGAGGTAGGGGGAGTTCTAATAAGTCAGTAGAAGGCAGGGATATTGGTCAAAAAGTTTCATTTATTAACTAAAAATGCCCTAATAAGTAAACATTTTGGCTTTGGTAACAATTTATTCAAATTTTAGAATGTCAACTATATATCACAAATAAACAGAAAATCTAAAGAATAGCCATATTAAAAGAAGATTATATTCATTTGAAAATATTTCTGGGTGTGTTTTGAATGTCAATCATTATAAAATTATTTATTTTTAAAGTTGATTAAAACTTATTTTAAAGTCAAATTATATTGTAAAAGTTCATCGTAGAATAATATAAATTTCATTCAAAGATTGTTTGGATTCTCTGAACACGATTCTGCACAATGTAGACATGATGAAATCTTCATTTGGCAATTATTGCTATCTATGAATTAAAAAATAAAACATTTAACATGATACTACCTATAGAGAGGAAATATAAACACAGGTTTTCTCTTAACCATTCAACGTGTGTTGGTGTCCTTCCTCATAACACGATTCATTTGGTCTGTTATTTTGGTAAATGTTTTCGGGTATATTTGACATATCCCATTTCGAGTAGGAATGAGGAACAATAATAAGAATGTAAAATATAATAATAATTTCTATTCGAAATAATATCGAGATTCAATATTCCCATGATACTGAGAGACGATTTTATGGAATAGTGTAGTCGCATCTACTATAGACTATAGACAAAGAAAGCAGAAACTGTGATACCTTCTGCACTTGCTTGGAATGTAGGCGTAAGAATACTTTTATTCGATTTCGATTGTAATTAATCTAAAGGGTTTGCAGCATTTTAAATGAAAACTGTGTCAATAATATTTATTTTCATATAAACCATTGTTCTTTAACATTAACATTCGAATGTTATTTATAAATTTTCTAATTTTGTGTAGCAGTTAAGTACCTCCAGCAATGAGATATTTATTTTTGTTAATAGTTGCATTTCGACGTGTTCGACATTTCGACAAGGAATCGCAGGTATTTCCTTTCCTTATTAAGCAAGATGTTTCAAATATAATAAATTTGCATAACCCATAATCAGAATTATTCAGAAACTTAATGTTTCATGTGAATTTCAAAAATTATTAATGTATTGGAACATTAATTACGCCCAGTAACGTAGCTAGGTTCACGGAAATCCAAGAAAAGAATGTTCAAATAAATGCACTAATTAACATTATTTTTAGCATACTTTTCCTCACATTAATCATGCTAGTGTGAATGATTTGTTAAAACATTGTTACACCTACGTGTTCAAGTATTGATGATCTACATCCCCTTTCCATTTCGGGTAGGTTACTTTACAAAACTCTCTTGTGTTTGCTAGCTACAGTGTATTTTATCACACTCTGTCTCTTACTATTACGTAAAATTTTATTTGCCCCCATAAAGGTGAGTTTCAAACAAATCCGTTAAAAAAAAACATACTCAACTTGTATAACGTGGACGAATATACTATTTCTATGTTTACCATTGAAAGTTTTCGAATGAAGCACATGTAATTGTAATGTGAAATATGTTCCTATTTGAAACCGCTATGAATTGTGGTCTGGCAAGATGAATGATTACGGGATGCCTGCGTTTGTTTATGTAGAGGAAATGCTGACTGGCAAAGCGTATGTTAATGAGCCGGGGATGACATTATGTAGAAATGTATCTGCATTAAAGCTGAAGTATTCTTTTCACTCATGATTATTATGATTTTGGTACGCTTATATGAATCTTTCCCTACATGTTTCAGCGTAAATCTTCCACAAAGCTCTGAAGAGAGAGTTTTTCAGAAGCAAATGACCATTTTGAAGATCGTAAAGAATGAACCTTTATTTCCATTATTTTAGATACTTTTTTCTATTCGTAAGTCTCATAGTACATTAAAAACAAATTTTCACTGTAACGATATGCAAAAGAATATGTCTAGTCTCATCATATACAGTGTAATATTATAAATGTTTCTAATTATTTAATTATGTTTCCACGTAACGTTTCTGATGAAAATGATGTCTTTTGGACTGTTTTTCATTTCTTATCCCTCTAAATAAAGATATATTTTCTTATATGTTTTTTAATTGGCTTATATATTGTATTTTTCAGAACTCTTGATACTCCTACTGGTTTGAGTGTACTACAAGCAAATATTCAACCATCGTCTTCGAGATGACCGATTAAGAGAAAAGGGAAGAATTATAAATGCAACATTGGACGTACAGGTACGCTTTTTCTTGAGAGTATTTTGTTATGTTTTTACTCTTTATATTTCACTCCATGTTTTGTGTAAGCACATTTTTACCCACGCTTGTATAAACAACATACTGCATTCGGAAGTGTATAACGTTTTCACTGAGTTAAAACAGTGAGACCTTGTTTCTCACAACATATGGACAATGCAATCTCAAAAGTAGATTCCATGTTGACGGAAAAACACGCCAATTCTTCTGACGGCGGCAGGATTTTCGACACTAGCTTTTCAGCTAGGTTGAATTCAGTCGCTGTCTGGAGGAGAATTCTAGCGGCCGGCTGCTCTCATCGGTAGTTTTCCGTGGTTTCTCCGATCCACACCAGGCGAATGCTGGAGCAGTACCCTACCAAACGGGCCACGGACCGCGCGCGATCTATTCTTCCTCTTCCTTGTCCTATCCTCTCCCTCTTACACACACACTTACCCACACACTTACACTAACATGCACCACACTACCACATATTCCGGGAGACCGGTCGGGAGCTTAGAGCTTGTCCCGACCGGGGCGGTGCCCCGCTGGTGGGAGAGTCCTGGTTAGGAGAAATCCCACTAGCCGACCGTAGGTCGGTGCCGGATCTCGCCATCCATCGAGGGGAAAATCACCGCCATCTCCCGAGAAAAACATGCACTACACTAACGGCACTAATGACCGAAGGAGTTGGCGCGCCGGGAAACACGAAAAAATCAATCAATCAATCAATGAGTTAAAACAGGAAGACCTTGTTTCACACAACGTGTGGACATTGCAATCTCAAAAACAGATTTTATGTTGACAGAAAAACACGCCGATTCTTCCTTTGGATTCTTTCCAGTAGTCACAATGTCACCGTATTTGTTTATCAAACCTTTTTGGAAGTACTTTTTAATTGTAAGTGAGCTGTATTTACGTTTAAGCATTTCATCAATACCAGTCCCTACTTTAGATATTTCCTTTCCAAGCGAAGTACTTTTATTTTTACCACGGACTTTGCTGGCTTGTTGACTCTGTTTGCTGACCTTTTCTCTGCGCGTCCCGGACGCTGTTCGGCCGGGCTGGAAAGGGCATGCCCGGGAGCACGCCATTGCGGCACAAAGACTAATAGCCTCAGGAAACGAACACTTACCCGGAGAATTAGAGACACATCGAGAAACAAACGCCGGGCGGCGGGATAGAAAATTCATGAGGCCGCCCAGAACAACCCCGGGATTTTCCCGCACGACTTATCTTGATGTATTGCGTGTATCCAAGACTCTGGATATTTATCTAAATGCAAAGTAACTCCCGCCCACATTTTCTTGCATAATATTTTTTTTTCTTTCGTACGCTTCGCCTTCTTTTCTCTCCTTCCCCTCCGCCGGGCATTATGCAGGCATTTCTATTCACCCTCTCTTTATCTTCCCCCTCCCCTTCCGCGGCGGAACGACTTTATCTACGAGGCGCCCTGCGTTGGAGAGAGGGCGAGCGAGTTTCTTAGCCCTTCCAGTCCACCGGGCGCGCGCCAAGCGGCCGCTCCAGCACTGAATCACCGGCTCCCAGAAGCGACACTGTTGCCTCTGCAGTATTGTGGATCGAGGACTCTTAGAACTCGTAGAAGCCCAATTGATCGATCGATTGATTGATGATTCGGGGGTATGAACTCCTAATGCCACTAGTCCCATTAGTGTAATGCATGTGTTTATCGCACAGGATGGCTGTGATTTTTCCTCGGTGGATGGTGAGATCCGGTGCCGGCCTAGCCGTCAGCTTGCAGGGATTTCCCCTAACTTGGTATCTCCCTCCCAGCTGGGACAAACTCTAATATCCCGACCGGTCTCCCGACATGTGTGTTAGTGTAGTGCATGTAAGTAAAATGAGAGGGTAGAACAAGGAAGAGGAAGGAAAGATCTCTCGCGATCTATGACCCGTTTGTTAGGGTACTGCTCCGGCATTCGCCTGGTGATCAACGGACAAACCATCGAAAACTACGGATCAGCGCAGCCGGCCGCTAGAATGCTTCTCCAGACAGCGGTTGAATTCGACCTCTAATTACTTTATCAATTAATTGATGATTCGGTGGGTATAAACTCATAGGTTCACTATTCTTTACAAGTAATGCATGTATTTATCGCAGAGGATGGCTGAGATCTTTTCCCAGTAGATGGTGACATCCGGTGCCGGCCTAGCCGTCGTCTGGCAGGAATTTCCCCTTATTAAGTACTCCCTCCCAGCTGGGACAAACTTTAATATCCCGACCGGTCTCCCAATATGTAACTAAGGGTTGAGGATAGAATAAGGAAGAGAGAAGATAGATCTTGCGCGGTCCATTGCTAGTTTGTTAAGGTACTGCACTAACATTTCCCTCGTGTTTATTGGATTGATTGATTCATTCTTTTTTTTTTTGTGTTCCCGGGCACGTCAACTGCGTTGGTCATTAGTCCCGTAAGTCTAGTGCGTGTTTTTTCTCGGGAGATGGCTGTGATCTCCCGCTGGATGGCGAGATCCGGCGCCGACCTACCGACGGCTAGCGGAGTTTCCCCCAACCTGAAGATATCAGCGGGGCACCGCCCCAGCTGGAACAAGCTCTATGCTCCCGAACGGTCTCGCGGAATATGTGGTAGTGTAGTGCATGTTACTTCTAAGTGTGTGTGTCTGTGTGTGTGTGTGTGTGTAAGTGGAGAGGATAGGACAAGAAAGAGGAAGAGAAGATCGCGCGCTGTATATGGCCCGTTTCTTAGGGTACTGCTCCGGCATTCGTCTGATTATCATCGGAGAAACCATGGTAAACTACGGATCAGAGCAGTCGGCCACTGGATTGCTTCTCTAGACAGCGTTTGAATTCGACCTAGCTTTCTAATGAGTGTCAAAAATTTAGCAAAGGTCGAGACACAATCCATAGAGCCTCCGGGCGACAGGGCCTTACAGTGTAGAATTGGCTACATATTGGATTCAGTTCAAGCATTATATAGAGGAAAATTCTAGCGGTTGGTTGCTTTCATCGTAGTCGATTCGAGAGCTTGGAACTTGATCTTATCCTCTTCGGATGGGTGAAATTCAGCTATTCGACGTGTATGTCGGCGCTGGGTCTCAAAATTCGGCGTGGGATCACCGCCACCTCCCGACGGTAAGATGAACTACACTCACCGAGCTAAAGACGTAAGTGGTTGACGCGCACGAAACAATAAATGTTTGCTCACTCACTCCAACGGTGAATCGGAAAGTAGATATTAGGGTCGAAAAGGACTTCGTTTTGTGACTCTACTATCTTCACAATGTTGATGTATTTGCTTAAAACTAGTCCGTTTTGGATGGATTTGAAGTAATTTGTTCCTTTGTTAGCTTAACAAAGTGTTCATTTAGGAATTTAGACGAAATGTTCACAGGTTGGATTGATGATAATTTGTGTGCAATTAACCTGTTGAATTATGCAATACAATACATTTTCTCGCATGGATCATAAAAAGTACGTTATTAAACGTTGTATTTAAAAATATGAGAACTAATAAATTAAAATAATTGTGATTCATTCTTATGTGCTGTAAACTATATAATTATAAATTTGTTAAATGTATCCTTCATTATGTCTTTATTTTCAATTGCATAATAAGCAAGAAAAAGTGATCAGTTTTCAAAATTCGCCAAAAATATTTATTGCAAGTATATTCTATAAAATAATATGTGAATATTTGATCATCGCAGTCATTTGTATTAATTATAAAAAGTTTAGAATTTTTAAATCGTGCTTTTCTACTGGGGTTAACTTTTCGTCAACAGTCGCCTCTCGATCACAATGAACGTTGGAGTATCCCATTCCTAAGCTTACTAAATCGCAATACAGTAGAAGAAAGTGATCAGATGTCATGATTTTCTCAATATTCAGTTTGACTATATTAAAAATAGTTACAGTGGGACACCACAGTTTTTCAGACAGATATTTTAGATTACGAATAAACAGAAAAGAGAGACTTAGTATAGAATATTACAATTCTTCAGCAGGATTCAATTTCTACGTCTAAAACTTGATTTATATGTTTTATTTGGGAAGGAAATGAGGTTCATCACGAGGTGATAACGAGAAAGGTTTCATGCTAACAGATAATGCAGATACGCTAATGATATTATAAAAATGCGCTTTATATTAGTGGATTTTCATTATAAATGTCGTTGGAATTGTAATGTAAATAATGTGTGGTTGTTATTTATGATTCAAGTGGTTAACGTTAAAGTGCAAGTGACATTTTGTTTTGAAAGTAGTAAAGATTGCGACAGGAGATGAATACGTGAAGTAGCATAATCCTATAAGCAAAAGTGAAAGATTTTTACCACATGCGTCATACACTATTTTTCAGACAGTCTTTCTGACATTAATGTTTTAGTATACAAATCTATTAATTGGGTAATATGATACATTAAGGTGATTAGCAGATGATGCGGTCAAAAAATTGTTTTTTGTTCCATTCACTGTTTTATTGGAACATTTGAGCATCATGACACTTTTAGCACGTTTTCTAAATATTTAAATATCTAGCAAGGTGTACGTGCCCTTAACAATGGCTTTTATTGATGGCTAAAAAAATAATTGTAGAAAATTCACTATAAACAACAGCATTAACAGGTTAATTATCCCCAATATGAATATTTTACATTTCAAACGTTCCACCTCTTTGCTCTTCTTTCATTTTAGTGGTTAATTACGACCATTTTTTATAGACAGAGGTGCCCATAGCAAATTGCACCTCTGATACCGAAAAAATGTTTTGCACTGCTCCAAACATAGAGAATTCATATTTTTATTCAAGAGAAAAAATGTAGCAGTTTATTTGAAAATGAAGTAAAAACATTTTTGTTTGTTTTCAATAAAAAAAACATTCGGGGACCCAATTAAGGCGGAGCCTGGAGCAAGTTGCACCAGCGTTTCTCTTCCGGACGCCGCTGATTCCAGGGCTGGGTCCCCGTTAACAGCCACCCTCGCCCAGGGCCCGCGCATGCGCAGTGGGTGGAGCGGCACCGCCCAGCACCTTGATGCATGCCCGCGTGACGTTCAGTTTGTCAAAGCCCAGCGACGCCCATTTGTTCTCGTCAGCAGGTCTCGCATTTCCATTCTAACAAATGGATTTAACCGGATTCCGCGGTATAGAATAAAACAGATTATGCGCGGTTGAAGAATGGTTTTGCTCAGGCGACGCGCACCCCCCCCCTCACCGCGCTGCCGGGGACGAATATGAATCAAGCGAAGTAGGCGCGAACGGAAGGAAGGACTGTGGTGGAGTGGTGTCCTAATCGCTTGATACGTTATTCTCCCTTCTGTGGGCAAATGAATTTGAATCAAGCCAAGGAGGCGCAACGGAAGAAAGGAATCTGGTGGAGCTGTCTCCTATTCGATTGATTCATTATTCTCCCTTCTGTGGGCAAATGAATGTGAATCAAACCAAGGAGGCGCGAACGGAAGAAAGGAATCTGGTGGAGTTGTCCCTATTCGCTTGATACGTTATTCTCCCTTCTGTGGGCAAATTAATGTGAATCAAGCCAAGGAGGTGCGAACGGAAGGAAGGACTGTGGTGGAGTTGTCACCTATTCGCTTGATACGTTATTCTCCCTTCTGTGGGCAAATGAATGTGAATCAAGCCAAGGTGGCGCGAACGGAAGAAAGGACTCTGGTGGAGTTGTCTCCTATTCGCTTGATTTGTTATTCTCCCTTCTGTGGGCAAATGAATGTGAATGAAGCGAAGGAGGCGCGAACGGAAGGAAGGACTCTAGTGGAGTTGTCTCCTATTCGCTTGATTCGTTATTCTACCTACTGTAGGCAAATGAATGTGAATCAAGCCAAGGTGGCGCGAACGGAAGAAAGGAATCTGGTGGAGTTGTCCCTATTCGCTTGATACGTTATTCTCCTTCTGTGGGCAAATGAATGTGAATCAAGCCAGGTGGCGCGAACGAAAGAAGGACTCTGGTGGAGTTGTGTCCTATTCGCTTGATTCGTTATTCTCCCTTCTGTGGGCAAATGAATGTGAATGAAGCGAAGGAGGCGCGAACGGAAGAAAGGACTCTGGTGGATTTGTCTTCTATTCTCTTGATTGGTTATTCATCCTTCTGTGGGTAAATGAATGTGAATCAAGGCAAGGAGACGTGAACGGAAGAAGGACTCTGGTGGAGTTTTCTTCTATATCCTTGATTCGTTATGTTTCCTTCAATTGGAAATTGAATGTGAATCAAACGAAGGAGGCGCGAACAGAATGAAGGACTGTGGTGGAGTTGTCTTCTATACGTTTGATTCGGGCAAGGGCAAACAATTATGAATCAAGTGAAGGAGTCGCAAGCGGAAGGAAGGACTCTGGTGCAATTGCCTTCTATTCGCTTGATTCTCCCGGCTGGGGACAAATAAATTTGAATCCAGCGAAGGAAACGCGAACGGAATGAAGGACTCTGGTGGAGTTGTCGTCTATTAGCTTGATTCGCCTGCTTGAGGGCAAAGGATTATGAATCATGTGAAAGAGGAGGGAATGGAAGGACACTGGAGAGGCGCCTTTAAGTCCCTTGATTCATCTGCCTTGGGGCAAGTGAATATGAATCAAGTGAAGATGGAGACATCAAGAAAGAAAGGATGAAAGGAAACTGGTGAAGTCGTCTTTCGCTTTATTTGTTCGCCTGGGGGTATAAGAATATGACTCAAGCGAAGGAGAAGAAAACGGAAGGAAGCATGTTGGCGGAGGTACCTACTATTCGCTTGATTTGCCTGCTCCGGGGCAAACGTTTTGCTTTAAAAGCTTTACAATAAGTAACGCTCTTTATCTAGTTTTGTAAAACCTGTGACATGATCTCTTCAAAATACAGTACATTTGGCTTGGATTTATAATATTTTCATGTGTTTATACTTATTTGACTTTCAATAATTCCGATAAAGGAATAAAAAGTTAAGAGAAACCGTATCAGCTGAGGAATTATTAATCTGTTTTGTTATGTACACAGTAACTCATGGAAAACGTCATTACTTCCAGCATCAAATCACAGTATAACTCCGAGTTCGCTGCCATTCATTCCGACTAATCTCCTACTACCACTTTTATAGCAATTAAGCGTTCAAACTGTGTGATTCGCTAAGAGTATAACAGTGGATCTACTAAATTGGAATAAATCAATAATGCAATATGCAACTTAAAACGTGGCATTTCGTTCTCATTCTTACAAAAGATGACCATTTATGGTTGCTACATTTTTATCGCATTATTTAATAGCAGGTAATTTCAAAAGACTCGTGTTTTGTAAGGGCCTTATAGTTACAATGTTGTTTAATGGCATATTTTTTTCCGAAGCTGTCGAAATTGCGAATGTTCACAAATTTATCGCAATCCATCATATATGCACTCAAGTACTTTTCATAACGCATCAAATAATGTTTCTAACATACTCTATTTTCTTCTATCCACCATTGTATGCACCAAATACAAAAGCAATAATGTAGAAGGACGTGTTTGAATGTCATGAAAACATTTGGCTTGGAGTTATAACATTTTCATGTGTTGATACTTATTTGACTTTCAATAATTCCAATAAAGGAATAAAGAGTTAAGAGGGAACCGTGTCAGCTAAGGAATGATTAATCTGTTTTGTTATGTACACAGTAACTCATGGAAAATAAGAAATTCAAGGAAAGTTTTGCTGTATTAGTTGAAAAGCCCAATATGCACTTTCAGCTCTCTCGTCAACAGTAGTTTATTTCAGTTTCACTTGTTCATCTTGTTGCTTTCTTTCTTTATTCATTGTAATGAAAACTTTGTAAATTTGTGAAATTCTGTAGTTAAAGCTGTCTCATGGAGTCATAGGTAATATCGAAGGTGATTAATCTATCAAACAAATGAAATATAAATGGCAATTTATTAACATTTCATCAACTTGCGTAGAAAGTTAATCTTTCCTGTAATACTAAATTCATTGCGTAGTAAAATTCAAGTCTCAATCGAATACAAGTATTTGGTATTATGTTATACTTCAAGAAATAAAAATTTATAGTGTTACCATATATCGGTTACCATTTACACCATGAAATTCAATTCATTAATGTTCCTCAGTCAGATACAACTTTAATTCTTATTTTTATCACTAGATATTCATTTGTTTCATTGTCTGTTTTTCTAATTGCACAATGTATTTCAATATTGTCAGTGTTTTCTTAACTAATTTGAAATAAGTACTTAACGTGTGTATAGGAAGCACATGCAGTACCTTGTACAAAAAGCAAATGTTAGGTCAAGGCTCGAGCTGTCCTCTGAGATATTGAAAATATTTGTTTTATTGTAATTATAGATTTATTGGAATGTACAATGAAGCTCATTATATGAGAAGCATTTGTTGCTACAAGCAATAATTTGATTTCTAGTGTTTTTCCCTATACGATTGGGAAACTTTTCTCACATTTTTCAATATAATTTAAATGGGTGTCAATTATAGATATACGTTTGATTATATTTTATCATTTAAATTATGTTCTAGTATACACATTTTATTCTGCGTGATTTTAGTATTAATATTGTATATAAAAAATGTGAAGATATTTTGACAATGTTTGTTTTAGAACAAAACATTGTGATATTTAGGGGTTATGTACTTTAAAAAATCACATAAATATAATTTGCTTGTGAGATAGCTTGTTGGATGATATGGAATAAACATATTGAAAATAAATGTACATTATTAGAACCTGTTAATTTGTCTAGGATGCATGTTGTGCTAAACAATATATCAAAATGTACCACGAGAAGTTAACATAATTTGGATCCAAAATAATAAAAAGAATATTTGATGGAAGTAATAATTCGATGGTAAGAAATATGAAGACATCGAAAACAAAGAAATGCAGTTGTGATTAAAATTCTTCTATATTTAGTGAAACCTGAGGTCAAAATAAAAATCACTCCTGAATATTTCCCTTCAGCCTTTGAAATTTCTTAGTGTATTAGTTCTGTTTCTTAGTAGTCTTTTAGTTCATTGAGTGTATATGATATTTTGCGTGTCAAGTTTGATCCTTTATATTCGTATAAAACCAAATGTTGATTTTAAAAAACAAAACGCTATATATTTTCAACTCGTTATACACATTTTAATTAAACTTCTTTATAAAAAAGATATTTATCAGATGTACTATTTAAAATTGTCGAATTGTCGAATCGTGAATTGTTTTGCTGTGATATATTTTATCTACATAAGTAACATATTTGGTATATGCACAAGTTGGGTTTTCAAATACAAGAAATTAACCTTACTAAAATATGTATTCATAAACCGACATTATTTGATGTCTTCTTGATATTTTTGAGTTATACGATTCTGATAAATTATTGTTAATATTTCTTTTTAAAAGTTAGTTTATACTACAGTAGAGATTGATGTACGTTAAATTGGCAAATATTACCTCAATATAAACTAATTTGTAAAAATACTCATTGATTTATTTTCAATATTTCCCGTCAACCTATACTCACCTGTAACTTTAAGCTCAATGAAGATACTTGTTGGTGGGTGCATCGAGACTTGACACTCGTACATACCAGCATCACGAGGTTGCACAAACTTTATTTGCAGACCCCAATTCTGAAATCAAATATATATGTTCTCATATTATTACAAATACTATATGTGTAAGAACTATATTGGTTCTATTGTACGCACTGAAACTTTCATTTGTGTTAAAAGGTGATTAAACATACAATAACAAAATCATTTTACTAATACTTCAAATTCAAATTGATCAAATGCAACATACAAGTAATGTTTTTTATTTGGTCGATTTTTAACAAATCTGTAGGGGAGGCTAGGGCAGATTCACACAAGGGGCTTGTAAGCACTAAGTTCCCACGTCTGCCACGCACCTCGCATAAGCCCTAGCTTTGTGTCAAGAGTTCTTTACGAATTAACAATCTTCCCCCAGGAGTCTCAGCGCAACAAAATCATTGATATCAAATACGTTTTGAACTTGGAGGGTATAATTTTCGCTGTTTATTGATTTTCTTCTTTAATATTCGTAAGTAAATATTTTGATTTCCTCCTCTTTTCGGCAAAAGTATTCATCCAGTGTCTTGTTTTTCATGTTTGGAGTTTTGTTTTGAGTTCTCTAGTTATCTCTACGGCCATCATTAATCAAGAATCCCGTTCGAAGCTAGTTGGCACTTTTCAATTGAAATTGATTGACACAGTGTCAGTCAGTTCCATCCTCTGTCTACCAAACGTCTCCACAAAGTAAAACTATTTTCTCACATTTTCTCTACACTAGAATAGACGCATCACTATTCATCACAGTTTAGGACTTTTTCGTAGTTTTCTCAAAATTATAGTGTTACAATAATTTCGGAAAGCTAAACTCAAATAGCAATTTGCATACCCATTTCAGAAGGGATCCCGTACCTATAAAGGCCAATTTTTGTTTTTTTTCTATTTTTTAATGTTGTATTTCCTAAGCATTTTATTGCTAATTTTATTTCACCAGAAGTCACATAAAATTACAATATTGGGAAGTGGTCAGTAATTCCACTTCGTAACGGTCAATCGATAGTCTATCTTATGAACGTGTTTGATACCAACTAGTCCAAAAGTGAATCCTTTATTTTATATTATTGCAATGCAAATAATAATAAAATGCTTTCAGTGTATTTCAGTGTTATACATAAAAATGAAAATAAATGAACTTTTTCGTTTAGTTAACTACATATGCTCATTAATTTCACGAAAAATAATTGATTATCTCTATGTTAATAGTAGGCGTTTAATTAAAATTCAAACGTACAATTAAAACGACAGATCTAACAATCAGAATTCAGAAACGGAGCCAAATCGTGTAATTAAGAAAATATAACCGAGATATTTGCAGTCGGTCATGAAACATGAACAAAAATCGTCATCACATATTACCTTCAACTATGTATAACGAATACTATATAAGGAATGAATAAAACTAAATTGGGGAAGTTAACGTTAAGCTAGCTGACTTATGAAACAACATAAAATCTTGAACGTGAATATATTAAACGTTTGACATGCAAAATATTTGGTCTTAGGATTACGAATGTGAAAAATGTAAGTCAGTTGTGTTCACTAGTTCTGAGAAGAACGCTATAGCAAATCCGTGTCAGAGGTGACTAATTTCCCCCCAATATTTATACATGTTGTATTCTCTCTCACATCTGTTATTACTTTTCGTGGGAAAAAATGTTTTCTTGCCTTGGTCAGCATCTAATATTTTATCCGCATTGTGTTTAGTATCTTCCATTTGCAAATATTTCGTGGAAACAGTGCAAGTCCCACTAAAATAGATCTTTTTCAGAAGCAATACAGTACTTCGTGGTGAAATCCATGCATTTTTTAAAATTTGAATTATTCGTAAAAAGAAACGGAAAAATTTTGAACTAACATGTGTATAAAGAGGCATAATTGCACTCATGGTACACAAGAAAACTCGCTCCTATCATCACTCAATTTCTTGAACATACCATTCATGCAAATATACACCTTTTTATACACTCGTTTTGTTAATTATTATTGTGCTAACACTATAAGGCATAAGATTCACATTCTGTAACTTTGAAGTTTTAAATTCTTATTTAGAATTTGTGCTTAAAGCGACTTCTGCTGGCTCTGAGGCCTTGCTTAACTTATCTCTTGCATGTGGAAGTTCTATTTAGCGTCAAACTGAAACAATTATGTGAAGTTTCAAACTCAGTGTTTCAGAGATGGTAAGTATCATTTTTAATACAAAGAGAGAAAAGATTGATTAAACCGAATTAAAGACTGAATTTAAAATTCTTAATTTTGAATTCTTCAATACTGCAGTAGTTATCAATGTAAAGTTACAAAATGAACGGGGATAAAATCGTTTGTAATTTTATGAGTAAATAAAACAGTGAAAAATAATTCATTTTGACAGTGAATTATTTCTCGACACCCCTGCGGATGCAGTACGCCAACTTACCCCCTATAGGGCTATGACAATCACCACTCAATTGAGGTTGATCGACACTTGTCTTAAATTTTTAACGCCTCCTAAATTTTCAGAGCCAAGCTTCCACGACTATAAAAAGTACCATAAGATACTCTAATTAATTTAATTTCCATTGATACAAAGAAAAATGTTCAAAACTCACATTTTGAAAACTCAAAACTACAAACTGGTGCCAACCAGATCCGACCTTTCACAGACTATAATTATAACAAGATTAATACAAATATATTCATTAAATTATAGCTTTTATCCTACATGGTAGCATTATTATTTATGAATGATAATAACAAACGCCTTTGACATATGTCGGAATTATACTCAACTAGTGTAATAAGCTTAGCAATCCACCAAATGAGTTTGTTTTGTTATAAGTATATTCATTAATACAATATTGTTTGTTTCCAGTTATTGCAAATTAATTAATTTATTTAGTCGGATCAACTTTTTTGATTTGATTATGTTTCAGCGAATAACTTTTCCTAATCGTCTATAATCTTTTTGTTTTGTTTTTAAACAAATTGTTTAGGTAGAGATTATAGTAACCAGGTCGATCACGAAAAGAGTAACAGTGATTTAGAAAACTAAAGAAAAAACGTATGTTCAACTATTTATTAGTGACAATGCTTACTTTCTGTCGTATTAATTGAGGGTGCCTTGCTCACAAAAAGTATTGTATGAAGTTCCATCCTTCAGTACTTTTTTCGCCTTCTTTGCGTTGCACAACACAAACATTACCCCACTCTACCTCAAATTCTCAAACGTCCGGCTTTATACACAAATATTATAATCAAAAATGTTAGAAGAGATATTCAAGTTTGAATTTCTGTATATTTTCGCGTGGATTATTGACAAGTGAAGGGATTATGTTTTGATAGAAATGAATCGTTTATTTCAGGAACCCGTCAAACGCCAAATTTGTCGTGTCGAGAAAATTGAGAAAAAGTGTCCCAGTTTTTGCGATATCAAGTTTTTTTAAATATTAAAGTAGTTAATAAATTAATATTTTTAGGTAAATATTGAACAAGCGATGTGACTATCGTCATGGAACAATTATTCACCGCTGAAGCGCATTTTAAATTTTGGCGTTTGACGGGTTTCTGAAAAATAAAGCGATTCAAATGTTAAAAGCGATCAGTGGAATGGTTAGGAAACAGAGGCGACGAGGAGGAGCACGCTGTGAGGGTGCATCAAAGAGAAGGCGGAGAGAAGCTCTAGCAGGGAGCACAGACAAAGATAGCTCCTGCCGGGAGTCGAGGAGTCCCACAGGGACTCTCTGGCGGACCCCTCTCGGCCTGGAGGGGCAACAGGGGGAACCAACGAGATTGGCTAGATGGCACGTGGAGATAGCCCGCCTCGCCTCGACCGTCGCCGTAGCCGCCCCTACCCATCCCCACCACCAGCACCACTGGCTTCTAATTCATGGCGCCGCGTTTGTATTGGATCCATTAGAGACCGGAGCGACCGGCCGGGCACACGCGCTCCCGCTATATATGTCCGCGCGGACGGCGCGCGGGAGTGAGATGGGGAGGGGTGAATGGAGGGGGTGCAGCTTGTGGATGCGGGACGAGTAGGGTTGACGGGAGTGGAGAGGCAAGCCGGGGGGGGAAAGGGGAAGGGAAAGGGGGGAAGGGGGGAAAGGAGAGGGCGAGCAGGACGGGAAAGAGAGGGGAAGGGGAGGGGGCGGAGCGGGCGGAGCGGGTGGAGGGGCGGAGCGGGGCGGAGCGTGGTGGAGCGGGGCGGAGCGGGCGGAGCGGGCGGAGCGGGGCGGAGCGGGCGGAGCGGGCGGGCGGGAGTGGGGCGGAGCGGGGAGGGGCGGAGCGGGGCGGAGCGGGGCGGAGGGGGGGGAGGGGGCGGAGCGGGGGAGGGGCGGGGGGGGGAGCGGGGCGAGGGGCGGAGGGGGCGAGGGGCGGACGGGGCAGGGTGAAACGAGGCGGAGTAAGGCGCAGTGGGGCGGAGCGAGGCAGGGTGGAGCGAGGGGAAGTGGACCGAAGCGTGCTGGGTGAGGCGGAGCGGAGCGGACCGGTAGAGGTGGAGCGGGGCGGGGCGGAGGGGGGTGGCGGAGCGGGGGCGGGGGGGTGGCGGAGCGGGGCGGGGCGGAGGGTGGCGGAGCGGGGCGGGGCGGGGGGTGGCGGGGGGGCGGGGATGGCGGGTGGCGGAGCGGGGGGGGAGGGGCGGGCGGAGGGGCGGGGCGGAGGGGTGGCGGGGAGCGGGCGGGGAGAGTGGGCGGAGCGGGCGGGGGCGTGGGGGAGGGGCGGGCGGACGGCGTGGCGAGCGTGGCGGGCGGGCGTGGCGGGCGGAGCGTGGCGGGCGGAGCGTGCGGGCGAGGGGCGGAGCGTGCGGGCGGAGCGGGCGGGCGGAGCGTGGCGGGGCGGATGGCGGGCGGAGCGTGCGCGAGTGGCGGGGCGGGGTGGCGGGGCGGGCGGGCGGGCGGTGGCGGGGGGGGGCGGGCGGGCGGGCGGAGCTGGCGGGCGGGCGTGGCGGGGCGGGCGTGGCGAGCGGGCGGGGAGCGGGGGGGCGTGGCGGGGGGGCGGGGCGGAGCGTGGCGAGGCGGAGCGTGGCGGGGCGGAGCGTGGCGCCGCGGAGCGGGGTGCCATGGAGCGGAGCTGAGGAGCGGGTGGGGTGGGGCGGAGCGGGGCGGGGCAAAGCGGGCGGGGCGGGGCACGGGGGCGGAGCTGGCCAGGGCTACGCGTGGCGCGGCGCGCCGCTGCGCGGTGGCGCCGCTAATTGTTTTGCAGATATGAATGGCATTATGCGGCGCGGCGAGAGCGCGCGATCCATCAATAACCCCACGCGTTACCTGCGCCCGTCGAGCCCTCGCGCTTGTTCCCCTGATTACGCCCCATTTGGGCTCAACCCGCCCCTCGCTCTCCTTTTTCCGTGTTCATGGTTATTGTACGAGTAAAAGCGATTTTTTTTGCGCGCGCGTCTTCTTTTTTGGCCGCACGCGCGATAAAGCCGGTGAATTAAATGCGTGGGACGTCCCGTGAAAGGTTCTTTTTTTAAAAAATCAGTGCACTGTAAGATTTCCTTCTGAATGTAACAGTGCTTACAACATTGCTTTATGTTTGATTACTGTATTTGAAAAACTTTATAGACACCAGAGTAATGCTATCCCGATTTGTCTGTAATAATCGAAGAATGTATTTCACTTGGGATAATATTCTGCTTGAATTTTGTGATTACGCAAGTACATACAGTTATCGGACGATTTTTTTAACGAAGGTTCTGTTCTAATAAAACGATTTTAGGTATATAAATTTATCTGCTTGGCCTCTGCGTTTTATATTATTTTAATTTAATTTTATTCGGTTTTCGTTCTTTCTTTTCTAATTCAAAAACTGAAACTTTGTTTGTATATCTTGTGTTTACTAGCACCAGTTCTTTTCGAAAATGCAGAAGTTATAGATAAAACTATAAGGTAAAAAGTTTAAAAAAATGTTTTTTTAACCTTATGTATTAAAGTTTTTTTTCAGTTCTGAGAAGGAACGCTAACCGGTCTGAACAACCGTACGGTACAAAATATTAACAATACTATTAGTATAGCGATACATATTTTTCTGATTTATTGCTCACAATTTCTGCTCATTAGCAAAAGACAGTAACCACTGACATCCTGTGCAACAAGAGTTGAAGAAATAAATATTGATTACATAGTAATGAGCGTATTATTTACATAAATTATCTACTAAATTAAACAGTTTTAATGTAGTAAATAAAATGCGCCGAACAAAGTGTAATAAAAGAAAGACTGATTCAGTAAAATATTACTCTGGAAACAGCATAATGAATGAAAATTAACCAAAGTCTTCAGTCATCCACGGCCTCACCTGCAAATGCCTCGTGTGCACCACAGTAAATCGGTCGTCCCCCGTGTAAGTGCCCAGACCGACGGTGAGAAGGTGGTAGTCCTTGCGGCGAATCCACGAGACCTGGAACAAGGGAGAAAGGCTCATGAGGCGCCGCTCACGACAACGTTTTCAATTCCTCTAACGTTATAGTGGTATTTAAGAACGCGGTGAGGAGCGTAAAATGCGGCCCTAAAAGGGTTTTTATTAAATACAAACAATGTGACATTATAGAAATATTTTTAATTTTACACTGATAAAAAATAGATAAAAACCCATTAATGTTTGGTGAATTCTAATGTTTTAATGTGAAGCATTCATAAAGAATCTGTGTAGAAAAAATGAGAATATAAAATGTTTCACAAAACATTTTGAATCAACTGTACGTGATATGCGCTTGAGATCAAGAAGTAAAAAGATTTACCAATTGTTAGATCACACATTGACTTACCTCACTACCTTTTTATAAAAAAACCTTGTTTCTACATTTTTCCTCTACAAGTTTCTAGTTTCAACTAAAGAAATGTTATAAAAATGACTTCCCAAACATTATTGTAACGTAAAAACGTTTTTGATAGCATCCAGATACCATCGTCATTTGGTACTGAATCTATCAAACGCTCGGTACCATGGTACTGAATCACAAACGTCGTGAGTGTGAACGGGTGTGACAGTGCTCTTCCCTGCCTTTCACAGATTCTCACAGAATAAATTTAAACACTCAAACGATTTGTTCCGAAGAGCTGAAATTCAATTTGCAATCCACCTTATAAGGAACAGCATGTATGGAAACAATTGTGACGATGAGTAAGGTAGTTCGTATGTGACCTAATCGGGCACACGTTCTAACAAAAACCGTCACTATTAGATTTATAAATCTTACTAAAATTCTGCAGCCACATGGTAGGGTTCAGATGAAATAAAGGAAACGATTCCTAGGATCACGTGATCTTGAGAAAAAACGGAGGGTACAATTTCACAGTGTTCTCTTGGGTCGGATACGATCGGGAACTTAACATTTGAGGGTTAATATTAGCAATTACAATCCAGAAAATATGACTTTGAATATGTTAATTTTCATTTAACGTATTGCTGTATAGCAAAGGCACAAGAACGTAGTAGCTAGAGATAACATTTTTCGTAGCTTTCCTAAATATTTTGGATATGTACCTCAATAGACAATTAATCTAAATCTGTCTTAATACATTCTCTGCCTAGAAATGGTCATATTCAATTTATTTCTAATTACAATTCTAATTTATTTGTATTAATTGAATTCCTAATGATTTCTGTTACAGTCGTGGCCATTTGAAAAATTGAAATTTTTATAGTGGTCAGTTACTCGACTCAGTAATTGTCAATCAATATTCTCTCGCCTGAACGTGGTTGAACCCAAAAAGAGACGATTAATGTTGCATTTACATACACTTACATTTACTCGCACTACACTGACACACAAGTAAGGAGACCGGTCGGGAGTTTATACCTTGTCCAGGCTAGGGCGATGCCCCGCTGGTAGGAAATATCTGCATAGGGAAAATCCCGCAAGCCAACATGTAGGTCGGCGCAAGATTTCACGATCTAACGGAGGAAGAACTCCACCGCATTCTGTGATCGAACACCCACTACGCTCACGGGATCAATCATCCTACCAGTTGACGCGCTCGAAAACATGATATAATCGATCTAAAGGAGGTCTCGGATATGCTTTTCTCTGCAGGGTCTGACGCCTTGGAGAGCTGAGCGAATACGCATCGCCCAATTAGCAGCGATTCCAAACGAGCCCTGCGGCACACCGGCGACGTATCCGCCCTTGAAGGCGAATTCGCGTCGACTAATTTCGCCGTAAAAGTCGTAATGAGACAAACGAGTTCGCGGAATCGCCGCCTCCGAAAATCGATTGGACGGCGTATCGCCCCCTTCGACGTGCGGGCGAAATCCTTCGTCCGCCTGCCCGTCCGCTTCTCGCGCTAACGAAGGATAAATCATGACTGATGTCCCGGTGGACGTATTGAATAGCGGCGCCTTAGCCTTAATCTAAAGCTCGCGTCACGAGAAGACAAATGCCCGCCGACGTAGATGGGCTCTCTGCCGGATTGGCGTGGGCGACCCGACCCCCCAGCCCGGCGCCGGGCGTCAAAAAACGTCTCTGGAGGAGCGGAGGGCGGATCTTCCCACGCCCGTGGAACTAACCTGGAAGGAGAATGTTTGAAGGCGACTGGAGAACAACCGTTTCTTCGTTCGTTAGATAGTGGAGCTCATTACTTAATATCATCGTTCGTACATTCTTCTACTGACTCGAATATTACGTAAAGTAGAAAAATAAGGGAGACCACTGCCCTTAGTTTACGTTTTATCGCAAATTATTATTTGAAGAAATTGAACTGGCACGCCTGACAGACCACAGTGATACTTGCGATGTTTGAGTGGCAATACGGACATTGCGAGAACCTATCTGTATGTGTTCTTGACCTAGTTTTTGCAGTTAAATTACGATGTTATATGATTATTTAAAAGTGGACTATTATTTTTATTGCGTTTTAAGCTACACAGGATAGAACGATAAATACTAATAGGTACTGATAAATAGGTACTAATCATTATTATTCCTTTTGATGGGTGCTCTAAAATTAATATTACGATGTTCATTATCTCTTGAAGTCTGAATCTTTGTGCAATCAGTAATTAGTAACTGTAAGGCACAAATATATGTGACTAAATGTGGTACAAGTAAATGGATTAAGAAAAAAGGATGCCAACTGAACAAGGATGTTTATTAACACCAGCTCTTCGGTAGATTGGCTGTGTTGAATTATGATATGTGTCGTGATCAAGTAGAGTCGTGCCATAGCTGACTGTCACCCACACAGGTTCGGTGATCGACGAACCGATACTCAAACGCGTTGCAACTGTATGACGGCACCCACCCTCACACCCCTTCCCTTCCTTTCGGTTCAACGCATCAGCGCCCACCCTACCCCTCTCTCCCTTTCATTTCCCTCGTCGAACAATTTCCATCATTCTTTTCGTTTCGGAACTGCTCTAACCCTCTCCGTTTCCGTGCTCAAGTTTTGGTCACCCTCTGACTCATTTCATGTTCGATGGCCCTGTTTTCATTCTCCCTTTGCGCACCCCGACTCGCTTTCCGATCTTTCCGGGCACCCTTTTCAAACCAGGGTGCGAATTGGCAGTTTTTTCAGAAGAGGAATAAGTATATAATAATAATAATAAAAAAGTAAATAATAAAATGCCTAGGTGACATGACGAAACCAACGCTAGGGAAATGTGTAATTGACGAATAAAATGCACATATTTGTTTATCCAAATAAGTTTGAATGAATCCAAACAATGTAATTTCAAAAACGTTATTTCTACAGTTTCTTGATTTCATAAGTCTCAAATACCTTTTAAAATCATTACTGAGACCAGGGAATCATGTAAATATGTTAATTGAAGCGTTGCGTCAGAGACAGTCACACGATACAAAATGGTAACTTTACAGGAGAGCTGTTTCAAATTTTGGCTAGTTTCTAAACGGATAGGTTTCAAATGACTGCCTAAAATTTTACTTGGAACTTTCTGAACTATTTTATTAAACATTTGAGATAGACAGAAAAAATATAGAAAATTAATTGGTAAGTTTTTCCGAAGAACATGATAATATATGTAGATGGTGTGAGAGATGACTTGCGAGATTTTATCCCGAAAAATGTATGACTGTTCAATGACCTATTTCCTAAAAGCAGAAAACTATGTCAACTCAAACTTCTAGTGATCAACTACTAATCTACGGCAATATCTGAAATTTCATGGAAGTTGGTTAATGACTCACTCTGCCGCAACTGCTCAATTGTATCCACGGCAAGGCAATTTAATATATTTCATGTGGGAATATCATACTCTGAACGGGGATAATCCTGACAATCCCGCGTAAATCTGTACCATTCACTCGATCCAATTCCCGCTGACAATTTTCCGACACCCTCTCTTCGATTGTAACCCCCACATGACACATTACTTGTAAAAGCCATTCATTTCTGCTTCTAATTCGTCCATTGCAATATCTTCATCGTTTCTTCTTAAGTCACTCTTTTCATTTCTCGTTCATTATCCCGAATATCGCTTCAGATCCTGACCATGCTTGTCGTGTCGCATTTCTACATGCTCTCATCTCGACCTCGTCCAACTTCCTGAGACACGCCTGAATTTCTTTCAACAAAATCTATCGCTTGTACTCTTCATCTCTTGCTCAGACACTTTTGCCATTCTTACCGCTTATCAGCTTTACCATCTCCAGCCCCACCGCCTGACATCAATACCATCACCGTCACCCACACCGCACCCGCAGCCATCAGCCGTATTAACCTCTACCAATCTCCTTCCCGGCCGCCACGTGCGTCAGCTCAACGGCTGTCATCAACCCCCCGCCGCCGCCCCGCCGCCGCTAACGCCGCAACTATCCCCGCCGCCGTCGCCGCCGCCACGCCACCGCCACCGCCACCGCCATCGCCATCGCCACCGCCACCGCCACCGCCACCGCCACCGCCACCGCCACCGCCACCGCCACCGCCACCGCCACCGCCACCGCCACCGCCAGCAACCGCCCCCGCCGCCGCCCCCGCCGCCGCTAACGCCGCAACCATCCCCGCCGCCGCCGCCCCGCCGCCACCGCCACCGCCACCGCCACCGCCACCGCCACCGCCACCGCCACCGCCACCGCCACCGCCACCGCCACCGCCACCGCCACCGCCACCGCCACCGCCACCGCCACCGCCACCGCCACCGCCACACGCCACCGCGCCACCGCCACCGCCACCGCCACCGCCACCGCCACCGCCACCGCCACCGCCACCGCCACCGCCACCGCCACCGCCACCGCCACCGCCACCGCCACCGCCACCGCCACCGCCACCGCCACCGCCACCGCCACCGCCACCGCCACCGCCACCGCACCGCCACCGCCACCGCCACCGCCACCGCCACCGCCACCGCCACCGCCACCGCCACCGCCACCGCCACCGCCACCGCCACCGCCACCGCCACCGCCACCGCCACCGCCACCGCCACCGCCACCGCCACCGCCACCGCCACCGCCACCGCCACCGCCACCGCCACCGCCACCGCCACCGCCACCGCCACCGCCACCGCCACCGCCACCGCCACCGCCACCGCCACCGCCACCGCCACCGACGCACCGCCACCGCCACCGCCACCCTGTCGCCACCCGCCGCCGCCGCCCGCCGCTGTCGCCGCCCTGCCACTGCCGCCGTCCCCGCGCCGCTAACGCCGCACCGCCCCGCCAGCCACTGCCCCGCACCCCGGCGTGCCACCGCCGCCGTCCCCGCCGCCACGCCCAGCCGCACCGCGCCTCTGGCGCCGCCACCGCCGCCGCCACCGCCGCCGCACCGCCACCGCCGCTGACGCCGCAACGCCGCTGATGCCACCGCAGCCTTCGCCGCCGCCGCCGCAGCCGCCGCAACCACAGCCCCAGCCGCAGCCGCAGCCGCTGCCGCAGCCTTCGCCGCAGCCTTCGCCACCGCCACCGCCGCCGCTGTCGCCGCCGCGTTTGCCTCCACCTCCAACTCCAGCTCCACCTCCGCTGATGCTGACGCGACGCCGCCGAGCGGAAAGTGTATTGCGGAGCGCGGATGCGGGGCGGGCGCCGCCGGAGAAGACCGCGAGCGGGGCGGCCGCCGCCAATGACAAAGTGGGTTCATCCACCCGGGGCGACCGGCGCAGGGGTGACCGGGCCAGAGGGCGCCACAGTCTATCGCCCACAGAACCCACTCAAGTGGGTGGCGGGGGAGTGGACAAAGAGGCTCATGGAGGGTTTAAGTGTGCGCATGATGATTTCAGAAAAAAATTCAGAGAAGAGGAGAAGAAGCAGTGATTTCGAAAAAATAATGTAACAATTTTAATTAAATTTATTTATAAAAGATTTTCAATTTATACATGACTTTTTTCTTTATCAACAACATGAAAATAAAACATTTAATTCAAATGTTATTACAATTTCTTTTTCTACTCCAAATAGTCTGTAACTAACCTGGACTCTAAAGGGGTTTGTCACGGGCAACAAAACTAACCAACACTTCAAACTGTTTTGAAAAATCTATATATTGTAATTTTAAATTTATTACTTTTTGTCTATAGATTTTCCCCTATTCATCAGAAATTGCTAAGATTGTTCCATTGCAGTTCGGTTTGCAGTTTAGTAAATAATTTGAAATTTCATGAAAATTAGTAGACAAATAAATTAGAAAAAGTCAAATTGAAAAAATATGAAAATTCATTATAGCTACTTGACTAAATAAACGAAATTTCTAAAATAGTTGAGTTACTAAAATTACAAAATTGTTGGTTGAATTTTAAAAACAAAACAAAAATTACTGAAATTTGGTGTCATTATCAAACTTGTGATGAACTAACTAAAACTTTTCTAAATTCTAATTACTAATGAACACTTCTTTATTTTTTCTTAGTAGACTCTGGGTTCAGCTAGTGAAATGTGGCCTCCACAGTGATCTCTGTACGTTGTCTATTTGTTGTCTGCTGCTTCCTAGAAGATGTCTTCCCATCTTTTGCGTTGCCTACCATGATGACGTCAGCCAGTTCCTGGTTTCCATATCTTAGTAGCATATGACCACCGATGATCCTTCAGCTAGATCGAATTCAGTCGCTGTCTGGGGGAGAATTCTAGCGGCCGGCTGCTCTGATCGGTAGTTTTCCGTGGTTTCTCCGATCTACACCAGGCGAATGCCGGAGCAGTACCCTACCAAACTGGACACGGACCGCGCGCGATCTTTCCTTCATCTTCTTTGTCCTATCCTCTCCCCCTTACACATACACTTACACTAATATGCACTACACTACCACATATTCCGGGAGACCGGTCGGGAGCTTAGAGCTTGTCCCGGTTGGAGCGGTGCCCTGCTGGTGGGAGAGTCCTGGTTAGGGGAAACCCCACTAGCCGACGGTAGGTCGGCGCCGGATCTCGCCGTCGAGCTGAGGGAAGATCACCGCCATCTCCCGAGAAAAAAACATGCACTATACTAACGGGACGAATGACCAAAGCAGTTGACGCGCCCGGAAACACGAAAAAAACAAACCAAACCAAACCGATGATCCTGCTGTCAGATGACATGGTTACCCCATTTCCATTTTTGCACAGCTACTTGTTCTGTCGCATATTGTATCTTGGTTCTGTTTCTTATTTTCGGAAAGGTTGTAAGGTCTTTCAAAGAGATGTTGATGGTTTCCCCTCGTTTCTGCAGCTCCTGGATAGTTGCAATTTTTGTGTTGTCGTTAACGACCAAGTTTTGCACCTGAATATTAAAGTTAGTAATATGTAGGAGTCTAACACATCCCTTTTTTATATTAAGACCTCCTTTCTTGAGAAGAAAAGTGAAAGATAGGCTTCATAAGTTTTGCCAAGCCAGAGTGATACTTTTATTAATTTCAATGTAAAGTCTGTTATGGAAAAATATCAATTGGCTTAGAGAAGTGTATTCCGATACATACCATACCTGATTTACGTTCACTTTTATTGTTATTTCCTTGGGGTTAGTCATGATTTTTGTTTTATTTAGGTTTTATTTAAGTATCACATACAACACATACATTGAACGTATGATACGTACGTACGTATCACTTATAATATATACATTGAAATCATACTGTAATTTTTATATAAAATAGTTATCCTAAACACTTTTCTGTCTTTAAAATAAAAGACCAATTATAGACTGACAAAGTTGACATTGCATTTTGTAGAAAGAGAAATTAGAAAAAGGCTATTTACGCCATGTTTTCTCGGGTGCTGGTGATAGTACGCGGGGCAGCGGCGGGTTTGTGGCCGGTTTGTGGTAGGAGGAGCTGGGCAGGTGGAACAGACGAAATGGGCAGGAAAAGAGGAACTGGCGGGAGGTACGAGTATAAATCAACGGGCAACGCTAGGTGATTGTTCTAGGTAAATATAAAATGTCTCATGGATGTAATTCATGACGAATAACCTGCAGTATGAGTGTATTTGGCATTTAGGGTCGGATTTAAACGACTTTCATCAGATAGTGCTGTTCCTATGCTTCGCTTCAGTTTTTTATGTAATATCCTTGCCCAGGGGGTTAGAGGGACAGGAGCTTACTAGGCCTACCTGCGCTCTTTCTTTCGTCACTCAGCTATAAAATTGGATTACAAAACTACGGCTTCGTGTTTGCCCCAGCCGGAAATCAAACCTTGAGACCCTCACAGAAAGCACGCTGTTTGTGAGCCACACGAAGAACAGTTTTAACCTTGTTGCAAAATTATAATTGTTATTAATGAACAAAGAGCGTTATAAGAGTTTTGATGATCGAGCGGTTACAAAATTTTGTCACCCGAGATCATTACAAAGAGTTTGATTACTCATTACAGTGAGTGGTAAATACATAATTTTATTTGTTACCTAATTTACTGACACATTTACTTATGTACTAATTAAAAAATTGTTCACTTAACTCGACTTGACTTTTCATATTTCTTTTTATAATTCCCTCCATAAGAGAACATGAAGCATCATTCAACTGTTTTTTATAATTTCCTCGTAACTAGGATCCTCTCGATCCAGGTATGTTATGTAGCGTATATTGAGCCCCGTATAGGAGGCAAAACCAAGCAATAACCTGGCGGAAAAAAATTATTTCTTTCAATCCAGATAAACAAAGCTTCGTTTTTACGATAGCGAATCATGCGTATTTTCCTTACGTTTCACCGGTAGCGGTAGCTCAGTGCATCAACTTATGTCCCTGCAGCGCCTCTGACCGGGAGGTCCTAGGTTCCCACTCCCCACGGCGACAGAATTTTCGACACTAGCTTTTCAACTAGGTCGAATTCAGTCGCTGACTGGAGGAGAATTCTAGCGGCCGGCTGCTCTGATCGATAGTTTTCCGTGGTTTCTCCGATCAACACCAGGCGAATGCTGGAGCAGTACCCTACCAAACGGGCCACGGACCGCGCGCGATCTTCCCTACCTCTTCATTCTCCTATCCTCTCTCCTTACACACACACACACACACTTACACTAACATGCACTACACTACCACATATTCCGGGAGACCGCTCGGGAGCTTAGAGCTTGTCCCGACTGGGGCGGTGCCCCGCTGGTGGGAGAGTCCTGGTTAGGGGGAAACCCCACTAGCCGACGGTAGGTCGGCGCCGGATATCGCCATCCAGCAGGTCAGATATCGCCATCACTGCCATCTCCCGAGAAAAAACATGCACTACACTAACGGGACTAATGAACTAAGCAGTTGATGCGCCCGGAAACACGAAAAAATCAAATCAATCCCTACGTTTTAAAACTTAGGTTACACAAATATATGAGTATTAACAGTACAACAATTTCTTCTTTAATTCACTTAAAACATTACTTTCAGTTGTACCCTCTTTTTTGTCAGCTTCAACTCAAACATGAATAATGTGTTCGTACTCTTTTCGTTTGAAGTGAATTTCTGAAACTGAATAAAATCTTGAAAAGAGTCTACTGAAGAGAGACAAAATGGAGAGGACTTCTCTTTGTCTTGCTTTTATTTCGGCGAGTTAAGAACACTCAACGCTTTTCATAGAACGGTAATTAAATTTTATTTTCAAGAATCGACAGGCGCCTTTTTTCGACTGGAAAATTAATCTAATTAAAATGAAGAAAGAACCTGAGGTTAATCTGCTTAGTATTCTTTTCTAAAATGGAACAATAATTGAAAGCGTAATTTTAAGATGACCGTGAATCAAAATTTGTATTTCCTCTTGGTAGAGATAGAATTCATTAGAAGGTTGGAGAAATAATGTCGTGCTTCAAGATTCAGTGGCACAGCAATGGACATATTCATGGTCATACTATTCAGATATTTTATGTTACACTTTCCCAAAAGTTGATTTATGCTAAAACACAAAAAGCTGTATTATTTAAATAGAAAATATACAATATATAAAATATACTTACAATAAATTTGCTTAAAGCACCAACAACACATATAAACAATAGTATTTCAGGTATTCCAGGAATTCTATTTGAAAATGGAAATGCAAAATCCGTTCCATTTAAATTCGCATATTACAACGACACTAAAACACTGCGAATAATATTTATGGGATTATATAATCTGACCACCTAACTGAGTGTTTGGTCCATAAGATTGCACATAGTCGGAGTGACATTCCGTTGTCAGTTGCAGCAGTAGTACTCTGGTACCAGATCACTCATATCAAGGAAAACTGTAATATGGAGGTTATTTCCTATTAATTATTCGGTTACCAAATTATTTGCTATGGTTACTATTCATGTGCTACGATGCGAACAATTTTTAAGAGTTCATATTTTATTATTTAAATTTGACCCAATTACATTCATGTACATGTGTCATTTCTTCATTCTGGAAGATGTAAATTCATTCTGGAACCCAATGTCGAATTTATCTAGGAACCGGTGATTCGGAGTGGGAGCACCCAGAAAAGATCAACCTTTAACTGTTATATAAGCTCAAAAATATATTGAGACAAAAGGAAATAATAGCGAACTAACATCAACAGATGTCACAGCAGTGCTTTTGATCGGGAGGTCTTAGAGTTGAGTTAAAACGGTGGCAGGATTTTCCACTCGTTTTCGCCAGGCAATACGAGGTCGCTAAATCCGACGCGGATCTCCTTCTCTCTTTGATCGGTAGTGGATTATCCGATCGACACCAGGCGAATGACGAAAGAGTACCCTAAAAAATGGGCCAAAGACAGCGCGCGATCTTTCCTTCCTCCTCTTTGTCCTACCCTCACCCTTGCTTACAATAACAAGCATTACACAATCACACGCCGGGAGAGCGGTGGGGAGCTTAGAGCTTTTCGCGGCTGGGGCGGTGCTACTGGTGGGAGATACCTGGTTGGTGAAAATCCTCGCAAGGAGACGTAGGTCGGCGTCGGATCTCACTAACCGATGGGGGAAGATTACTGCTACCGCCTGCGATAAAACATGCACTAAACTTACGGACTAATTACCTTAGCAGTTGACGCGCCCGAAATCAATCAATCAATCAATGAAAAAAATTGGGTCATGTGGGAATATGGAAGTAATACTTTTAATTCCTGGAACATATTTTTTCGAGTTATGCACGTGACAACTTAAAAAGTCATCCGGAAGCACATATCGCCGTTCGCGTTGGACAGCCCTGGTGCTCCTGTGCTCACACGAAGGTTCCCCGACACCCGACCGCCACTTCGCCGCCGCCGCCGCCGCCGCCGCCGCCAACGCCGCAGCCGGCGCCTCCTCGGCACATATTTCAAATTCCTGCCCTTCGCCTCCGCCTCGGCCGCCGACCCGACACCCGCCCCGCCCCCCGCTCCACCGTGTAACACGCGAAACCACTCGCCCCCTCCACGCGCGGTCTACCTTCATATGTTCGCCTTCGGAACACAACGCCGGCCTTCGCCCCGAGGGCTGTTGCTGAATTATTTTTATAAATTCCAACTGTTCGAATCACTAGATACCTCCTCTGAGAATTCTTTCAAGAGTTTGAATTAATAAAAAAGATATGACTGTTTTTCTCTTACCGAGATACGTCTGGTTGACATTCACTGTGCGAAGGACATATCTCCAATATCTGCCAACCCAACGTGAAAGCATCGCACTAGCCATTCTTAAGTGAAGTTGTGGTACAGGCGGATCTATTAGTCGAGGTGGGTAAAACTTATACAGTTAGAGCATCTCGACCCAAATAATTACGGGTTGTAATCCCAAGATGGGGTTTTATATAATCCGTTTGATTTGTTTGGCGTCGTATTCGGATGAAACTAGGTCCATAAAGACAGTATATTTCTTAGTATATAGAGTATAGTCTGAGAAGCACTCTATTAAGTCTTTTGAACGAAAAATACCGAACCAAACTGTACTGTACGAAGAGTATATACTAGGCAAATTTTTACCTGAACCGCATGAGGTCAAGTACGTCACCAATAACAGGACTGTGCAGCTTTATACGCACGGAACAGCATCGGAAACAACAGGAACTGAACAACTATTGAATCAGCGAAACTGTAGCGACCAATTATTAACACCGTCCCACATGTGGGGGTGATATTCACTATCTGATATGGACGGTCAATTTGATTTTAAAGATATTTTAATTTCTGAGGTTGGGTTGTTTTAGTACGTAGTAACGTGATAGCACAGGTCTGGTTAAAATTGTTTGCTAAGTTTTCCAGGGCAATGCAGAGAATTTTGTTTCTTCGGAGATGTAACGGCCAGTCGATGAGTATTTTATCTAATTTATACGTATACATCTCGTTACCTTCATAAAGCGCACGGAATACCTACAGAAATCCATACTTAAAGTATTGTCACAAACATTGCACTATTAAGTGTACAATTAAATCAGTTATTTCGTAAAGACCAAATCCCCAACCTTTGCATACATGTTTTTGGTTCTCCATTTGCCTCTAACTTTTTAATTCTTTAAGGTCACTTTTAAACTATGAAGGTCATATAATGACCACCGTAAGTAACATTTGGGGTAACAGTAAAAAGATAGAAAAACATCCATGACTCGGGCGGGATTCAAACGCGGGACCCTTCAAGCGCAAGGTAGCTACGACTCTTCAGTATTAACGACCTCGATTGTACAGGCCGCCTGTCTCTACATTTTTTACTTGTAAAAACGCCACATACCCGTTATATTCTAGGCACTTCTCCGGAATTGTAGGGTTTCCTATAACCTGATCGAGACAAATAGCACATAGAGATGTGGCATTTTCAAAATTACCGATTCAGTTATATAATAATCGAATATTTTTCCTGGTAGCTTAAACAATATTCTATGTCTGGTGTCATGATACATCTTGTAAGTTCGGAGTTCATTCTTACTCCAGGTTTAACAGTATAGCTGGGAGATTACAAATGCTCCCAGTGTTTTCATATTTATTTCTATGGCCGATGATATTCATTGTTTAGGTTGTTAGTTACTAAGTAGCTAAGAGCATGCTAACTTACATGAATAAAAATAGTTATTTATGATATGAGTGGTAAATGTGACATTATATTTTGCGAGTAGGAAAGATTGTGACTCGAAGCCGATATGCCAAGTGACACAATTTTATATTGTAGCAATATAAAATCACTTTTACCACATGCGTCTTACATTATTTTTAGACAGCGTGTTTATTGAGTATTTTATTTTAATTCAAATATACAAATCACTTCATTGCTTACTGTTGGGTACTATGTTACAATAAAATAAGTTGTTGCTGACTATAAGAATGTATTTTGTTTTATTTGTTGCATTCACAGTTTTATCTTAACATTTTACCGTCGTTCACTTTTTGCATGCTGTGCATGCTCTAAAAATAACCGCTTTAACTAGACGCTGACTAAAAAAGCTAATTTTTAAAAGGAGTATTAATTTTCCTCTTGCAGATAAGCTGAAATATTATTTATCAATTGTTTGAATTTTACTATCACAATATGTTCAATAACTATGATAATTGTATTAGTAATTTAGTTATATTAATCACAAACATATTGTGAAGAAGTAATTAAAGTTTGTCATATTTATCACAATGTGTTCGGTAACTATAGAATTGTATTGTATTAGTAATTTAGTTAGATTAAACACAACATATTGTGAAAAAGTAACTGAAGTTTCTCATATTTATTCTGAGTGCAATTGTAACTACAATATTTTTCATACAATTGTATAATGATAGAGGTCGCAAATGCCAAACCTTAAATAAATTTTAAAAAATGCGAATCAGTAGGATGTCAAGTGTCACAGGGATTAAACCTTAAACTGCTATCCCTCATCACCCTATCCCATCATATGCCATCATCCCTATCCCTCATCACGAATCAGTAGGATGTCAAGTGTCACAGGGATTAAACCTTCCCCCATCAATCCCATCATCCCTACCCTAGAATCAGTAGGATGTCAAGTGTCACAGGGATTAAACCTTAAACTGCTATCCCTCATCACCTCTTTCCACGAGCGCCATCTCCCCTGTATCTCCTTCACCTCCTCCCAGCAGGCGCAGCGTGTGTTTTTGCTGCTGCTGCTGCTGCTGCTGCTGCTGCTGCGGCGGTGGCGGGACGCGGCGACGACAAAAAATAAACGCGCCCGTCGACGCCTCCGCCCACGCGCCACGCCCCTCTCCCCTCTCCTTTCCCTTCCGCTCTCGCCGCTGCCGCCGCCTGCGTTACAAGACACTCGTAAATTTCATTCACAGCTTTTGATCCCGGCGCCGCCCCGCGCAAGCGGCCGTGTGAGCAGGGCGCTTGTAGGCGGACTATCGGGCGGATGTCGCACCAGGGAACTTCGGTCGAAGCGCTCCCACTGGTGCAGTGGTGCGGAAGCAGACACAGCCGCGAGAAAGAAAACCAATAAAAGCGCACATTATGAAAGGAAAGTGGAGAATCAAATACTGTGTTGATCAACTGATCACACGTCAAAATCATAGCGTGCGTCATGTACCATTCGAGGGAAAAGCTAAAAGTCGTACACGCTATGAGACGCGTCCAGACAATAAGGTCTGATAGGCTGATTTGATTTTTTCGTGTTTCCGGGCGCGTCAACTACTTTGATCATTAGTCCCGTTAGTATAGTGCATGTTTTTTCCGCGGGAGATGACGGTGATCTTCCCCCGCTGGATAGTCAGATCCGGCGCCGACCTACCGTCGGCTAGTGCGGTTTCCCCCTAAACAGGACTCTCCCACCAGCGGAGCACCGCCCCAGTCGGGACAAGCTCTAAGCTCCCGACCGGTCTCGCGGAATATGTGGTAGTGTAGTGGATGTTAGTGTAAGTGTGTGTGTAAGGGGAGAGGATAGGACAGATCGCGCGCGGTCCTGGTCCGTTTGATACCGGTCGTCCGACTGCTCCGGCATTCGCCTGGTGTTTATTGGCGAAACCACGGAAAACTACCGATCAGAGCAGCCGGCCGCTAGCATTATCCTCCAGACAGCGACTGAAATTGACCTAGCTGAGAAGCTAGTGTCGAAAATCCTGCCGCCGTCAGGATTCGAAGCTAGGACCTCCCGGTCAGAGGCGCTGCAGTGACATCAGATAATGCACTGAGCTACCGCTCCCGGTCTCTGATAGGTTGCATAAAATGACACAAACTTCAATATAAACTGATGTTTCGGCGTATTTTCCGTCAAAGATTAGAAAAGCGGACTGTCAAATCTTCGTCGATAAAATGCGGGCTATCCCCTCGACAGCGTACCCTAGAAACATACTTTCCGGCAGCTCCAAGTACACAATCGAGCTTACAGAATTTATAAGTAAAATAAGTTTCTATATAGCTGTATTTAATGTTTTCAAATTATGTTTCTTATAGCTATAGCACGAGTGCTTTGGAAATTTTCGATAAATCCCCGACTCGCGAGGCGAGGAGGGGATTTATCTGAGAGTTTCCAAAGCAGACTGGTATTTAATAGAACTATTCCACAAATGAAATTACGTCCAACAAAGTTCCAAAATGCGCCGAATTAATGAATTTTATTCAACTCCTTTTGAAACTACGCTAGTTTAACTACAGTTGTCTGCTAGTGTAGCAAATGGGCAAGGTTCAACCGGGCGGTTGATACATAATGGAGATAAAGAAATTAATATGCAGACGATGACATGTAATGCATATTCCTAAGATAAATGAATCACAGCATACGACTCACTAGTAGAGAGGAGAGAGAAGAATTGGTAGAAAATACGATTAAGTTTTTGGATTACATCGCTCGGATTTAGGAATATTATATATTTAGTTAAACCCTATTGGTTTTAATTTTAGGAGTGAAATATTATCAATATTGAAATTTAAATAATGTTAGAAAGTATTTAATGTCAAGATATTCACCTACCTGAAAATGCAAACTTAAAATAAATGCATTTTTGATTGTGAATCCACCAATTTAATAATGGAGTTTTCAGACATTCTAGTCTGCTGATGGCAGTCGCGTGTGATGTTTATAAAAACAAAATGAAAGATGCACAATTTCAACAAATTGCGGTGTGGTAGTGATTATACTGACATCCTTTTAAGTGGACTTCTTAGAACAGCACTAGTTTTGCTGTTTCGGAGGAATAGCAATATTTATAGCGCTTGGATGTTGTGAGAAGATCTCAGATAGCGGTTATGGAATAAAATTGCGACTGAAACAATCAGATATTAAAATCGTGTAGATATATGATCCATATGACCTCGTTCCATAAGAACCATTAGATATCACGTGATTTCGCTTCTGTGTTTTCATTTGGCGCTTCCATAGGGTCATGTTCACACTTACGCAGTAAACTCCGCTTGGCGCAGCTTGGCTGTCAGACTATCACGTAACCCAACTCCGAGACTTCCCGTCACGCTGTCAGTAAAACAGTGTCCCCGATACAATATTCTGGCATGTAAGTTTTGTATCTGATGTTTCAGTTTTTTGGAATGGAAAGATCTATTCGTATCATTCTTTCTTTATTATTATTTTAGTTCATATACTTATTAATTTAATTATTCGATAGAAAATCCAAATATTTTAAAATATATTTGAAATTTAAAGTACAATGTTCTTAAACAGTTTTGATAATTGTGTCCATTCATCAAACGGAAGCATTGGAGAGGGAGACCCCCTCCCTTCTTTCTCACGACCATTTGTTTTGCAACACCCTTAAATTTAACTCGCCTACCACCCCTGGTGGACACTGCTGACCTTTATTATTTATAATGATATTTATTTATTTATTTATTTATTTATTTATTTATTTATTTATTTATTTATTTATTTATTTATTTATTTATTTATTTATTTATTTATTTATTTATTTATTTATTTATTTATTTATTTATTTATTTATTTATTTATTTATTTATTTATTTATTTATTTATTTATTTATTTATTTATTTATTTATTTATTTATTTATTATTTTACGTAAAAAACAGTTAAAAACTGTGTGTGACGTGCTATGAGGAAGTGAATTCTGTGCTCGTTTTCAAAATTCTGTGTTCCCTTCACTAAGCCAGATACTACTTGAATTTTGAATACAGAAAAACATTAGCATCTTTTGCAAGGATTGTTAACAAAATATTTACTGCAATGTAATGAAATATATTTTAGAATAAACAGAAACAATTTAGCATCTTTGCATGCTTGTTAACAGAATAATACTCCCGCCGCAACAACAGGGAAACGATAATTTGAATAACTATATTTTCCACTGAATTCTAGAAGGTGTGCACAGATAATGAAGTTACATTTATGTCCAGAAGCAAAACATGGGACCATCTCAGCAATTGCTCAATGGATCAGGGAAACTGGACGAAAAACCTAATAGAGATGGTTCCCGTCATTGTAGCGGAGGCTGCGGTACAATACTTGTTACAAGTTGTTTACATTTATACAGCCTAAATGGTAAATAATGCATTAAATATCACTATTGAAATAAATGTTACTTTCCTTCCCGAGTTATAGAAAACTTATTTGTAACGATAAACTAACTGCAGATTTGATTTTTCTGTATTGCTAACAAAATATTAACTCAGCCTAAGCTCCACTACCACAACAACAAAAAGAAAGAGATGTGCAAAATGTGCGTATAGTAAGCTACATTTACGTCCAGAAGCAAATCAAGGGATCTCAGTATTTGCTCAATGGATCACGAAAACTGGACGAAAAATCTGATCCAGATAGAGGGCATTGACCCGGACGCTGCAGTACAGTTTTGTTACAGGTTGTTTACATTTATACAGTCCAAATGTTAAATAATGCATTAAATGTCACTGTTAAAATTAATGTTACTTTCGTTTCCGAGTTATAGAAAACTTATTTGTAACGAAAAAAGGAACTGCAGATTTGATTTTTCTGTATTGCTAACAAAATAATAACTCACCCTAAGCTCCACTATCACTAGAAGCAAAAGGAAAGCTCAACAAAACGTAGGCATATTGAAGCTTCATTTACGTCCAGAAGCAAATCAAGGAGCCATCTCAGCATTTGCTCAATGGCTCAGGGAACCTATACGAAAAACCTGATCGAGACGGGGGTCATTTACCCGGAGGCTGCGGCCACTGCTGAGATTTAGACTCGGAGGGTGTAGGAGCGTCGGGGGCGGGGTGAGGAGGCGACGGCGCGGGGTCAGCGCGGGCGCGGGGGCGGGGGCGGGGACGGGGCGGGGCGGTGTGCGCCAAGTGGGTGTGTTCGCCGTCGCCCGCGTCGTGATGAACGAGCACCGGAATCGCTGTAAAATTCCGTGTAGCGCGCGCCGCCGAGTTTTATCCGCGTGCGCCGCGAGGGGGCGGGGCGTTCGAGGGGGAGGGGCGGGGCACTTTCCTTAGCGCAGCAGAAAGAAGGATGCACTGCGAGCGGGGAGTTATGGAGTGCCGGGTTGCGGGAACCTTCAGGATAACACTATCTTCTGCGGTATATTATGTTAAAGCAATGTAAAACCGCGCGAGGAGATGAAATACGGTCACTAGATATTGTTGTAATCTGCGGGAAATATGAGTTACCTGAAAATAAATTCTACAAATAGGTGGTGTGGCTTTATGAGTGAAGTTCTTTTCTATTAAATATATTATTATTATATATTGTTATTATATATATTATATATTATTCTTTTCTATTAAATATAATATTTGAAGTGAGCAAAAAAGGGCTTTTTATTTCACATGTTAGTTTATTGTATTATATTTTCTAACTTTTGTATAGTCAATATGAATCTCCTTCTGAATACATAATCTTAATTTCTATTTTTAAAAAATACAAATATTTTCAATGATAGTATCATTACCAAAATAGCTCCGTATAGTGTGCTAAAATCAAGGTAAATAAAATGCGGTACTAAATGAAAACTCCAGATGATTGAGATACTGATTCATCAGACAGGAAAATAATAGAATGAATTGAAGGTGTAGCAAAATGCTGACCAATTCTTCATTTGTCTCTTTAGTTTCATTGGAGACGGCTAAATCGTTTAGGAGGTAATCTTTTTCTTTCGTTCTACGGCCACCACGTTCGTGAAAGAACACATTTAGGTCCAACACTTTGTTCTCGTGTCTTATCAGGTTGTGTGTCTCATACTTGAGTAGGTGCGGCGAATGAGGGTGTGAGTTGAAGGGATGAGAGAGACCTCCGAGGGTGAGGAAGAAATGAAAAGGGGCCGGTCCTGGCAGGAGTGGCAAAGCCGTTCGGTGGACACGAGGAGTTTGCGGCAGGGTCTCAAACAGAACAGCGAGGAAGTGATGTAGGAAAAGAGTGTATCAAACTTGGAAGGGAATAAAATCTGGAAAACTAGAAAAGAGAGATAATTAAAAATTAAGAAAAGCAAAATGGTGTCAAAAAAGTCAAGAATGTGACTAAAGAGTGATAGAATTAACAGAAAACAGGCAATTCAAACACCTAAAACATTATGGGATTTAAAGAGGAGAATAGGCCTCTGGCGCGACTCATGCATAACGTACTAGTTTCCCTTGATGGAGTCAAAATTATAATTGTAGTTTTCCTTTAAAATTGTTCCAACTTCTGTGGCTGTGTGCCGAAGAAAACACCAGGCGGGCGGAGTTAACTGGTTTCTGTGGAGGAAATACGTCATGTTCGCTACATATTAATCTTATCCCAAGCAAGAGAATCTAACTAGCCCCATGCCTGGGAGGCACGGTTAGCTAGACGGCATGAGCGGATTAACGACGGAAAATGCCGAATATATACAAAGGAGAATTATCAACATGTAATAAAATGAGATTGCGACACACATAGACCAAGTGGAAGAAAGATACGTAAAGGTAAAGGGAAGATTTGGTTGGTCGGTTAGTGATTCCGGGCGCGTCAGCAGCTTAGGTCATTAGTCCCGTAAGTGTAGTGCATGTTTTCCATTGGGAGATGGCGGTGATCTTCCCTCGCTGGATGGCGAGATCCGGCGCCGACCTACCGTCGGCTAGTGGGGCTTCCCCCTAACCAGGACCCTCCCACCAGCGGGGCACCGCCCCAGCCGGGATAAGCTCTTAAGTCCCCGACTAGTCTCCCGGAAATATGGTAGTGTGGTGCATGTTAGTGTAAGTGTATGTGTCAAGGGAGAGGATAGGACAAAGACGAGGAAGGAAAGATTACGCGCGGTCCGTGGCCCGTTTGTTAGGGTACTGCTCCTGCATTCGCCTGGTGGGAGAATATTTCGGAGCAAGTTAATCGGAGAAACCAGGGAAAACTGCCGATCAGAGCAGCTGGCCGCTAGAATTCTCCTCCAGACAGCGACTGAAGCCGATCTAGCCGACAAGGTAATGTCGAAAATCCTGCCACCTAAAACCTCCCAGTCAGAGGCGCTCCAGTGATAGCAGTAGATGCACTGAACTACCGCTTCCGGTACAAAGGGAAGAAAGGCGCCGAACGGAAAGATGTAAAACCTTGGAAGGTGCAAAGATCGTTGTGTGAGGACGGGAGCGTAGGAGCCCAGACTGAGAAATCACCGGTTTGGCCCAGTTGGGTGCGGTGGCGAGGGTGGAATGAGCGGGCAGTTTCCGAGAGGCAGGGGTGAGGCACGGAGGCGGTGAAGGGCCAGGCGGCCGCGAAAATGCGGGAGGGATACGGCACTGCGCCTACTTCATCTCGCAGGATAGGGCAAGGCAGGTCCGCAGGCCCCGGGTCGCGCCATCCATGTTGGATGAGGCCTTGTCGCGGCCGGGTCAGGCACCCTGCAGGGCGGTGTTGCCTGGTAACGGCGCCTGCCACTCGGACAGTTCTCGCGCCCACACAACTCTTTGCCGTTCCACGCAGCACCTGACTCGCGCCTCGCTCTTTCCGCCTTTTGATGTAATACGATGGAAATGTTCGTTCGTGTTTATCAGCTTCAATAAACTTGAATATGTCGCCTGTGACTTTTATAGTAGAACATAATTGGAAAAATAATGTAATTGGAAACAATATTGGACAAATTGGAATGTAATTGGAAATATGAAATACGATATGCATGTGTTTTTATTTTTATTTTTTGCTTACTAATCATTATTTTTGTATTGCATATTATTGTTATGGTTATATATTATTATTGTGTTAAATAATTTTTGCATTATTATTGAATTGTTATAAAATTCTGCCACCAGTTTTGTTATTTGCAGCATGAGTTTAATTTAATTTTTTCCAAATTTTTTTTTTTTTTTTCTTATTTTTCTTATTCTATATTTATTTGTTTCTCCAAAATTTTCTTCCTAATCTAGTCTTCTCTTTCATTACATCACCAAATTTTCCCAAGTATGTTGTTTTCATCGTCTTTCTCTCTTTACTCACTGTCCCCTTACATTCGCTACTCGTTCTTACATTTATTTTTACAACTTTTAAACACCTACCATTTGTCTTTCACATTATTCATTTTTACTTCCTGGCATTAGGTTATGTATTTTTAAGTTTAAAACTACTTATTTATGTTGACTATTCCTCCTGTACATTGATTTCTTTGGAGTGTTTCCTCTTACAAACCAAGACGAACATTTTTTTATATTTGCTTATTTTCTTCTAGAATTAGATGATTATTGCAGCGTCCTTGTATTATTTTTATCCAAGTATTTTAGTTTCGTGTTTAGGGATATTTTCCTACGCTACCATACCGCTCATGGTTGGCAGAACCCCTTTGGAGCCATGGTATTTCAAAAAGTATTGTAAATGTCAAGTATTTAATGTTATATACTATTTTTTCAGTCTTCAGCCTTATGATACAATGATTCATTAAAATTTCTCTACCTTCGTTATTGTACTACAATGCACCGCATCTTACGCATTCACGTGCATACTTTAGAGCTTGTTATTTTGTTATTTCTATTTTTGAGACATTTTGTACGACTCTTGATAACAATTCACCTTTACTACAGAAAGCCTGTGTTCGTGTTTATTAAATCCACATAGGATACACGACCTGTCGTGTTGACTACTCACTACTCTTTGTCTCCGTGTGTTCCACGGTGGATTCTGTGTTCGTACACGCAGGCAAGCTTTGTGCATCGTTGTAGTATTAATTATAGACCGTATTCGCGATGCCTCGCTGCAAGTCAGAACACGTTCTGCTGGTGCACTAAAGCTCATGTATTTGACGCGACGGTGGGGGAAGACAAACGATCAAAGGATGACTTCGAGGAAGAGATTTGAAAATAATGAATGTTGGCTTTTCAAACAAAAACACGGACGTCACGTCAAGTTATTTGGGTGTAATAGTGATTTACAGAAGGAATACGTAATGGTAGTTTCTGTTAATATGTGAGGCTTTGAATGGTACGTTCGTCTCTTACGATGGTATTGATAATAAATATTCCCATCTGCTGCTTAGATTATTACTTGTATCTCTGGATTTTTCTAGAATCTTAAGGACATACTGAATACAAAATGCAATATATTTGGTTGTTGCAAAATGTTATCACTAAATAAATAGTTTGTTTTAAATATTTAACGCTTGAAGTTAAACTGTTTGTTTTTTACTCCACATTGAATTTGGTGAAGGAAAACAAGAATGCCGAGAAGGTTACTCTGAACCAAATGTCAAGTTGACTCCTCTTTCGTTCAACGTGTTGCTTAATCTTGTTGGAAAGGGGCGTTGCCTTGTCCTTTCTATGGAATGCCAGAGGTCAAAGAAAACTTAATTAGTGACGACATCCATAACAGTTATTTTGGCTAGACATTTGCCATGACAAAACGAAATACTTTTTATTTCCTATTCTATTTTTATTAACATTTACTTGCTTGCACTCTATATCAGAAAGATTGGATTTAGAACATGCATTCATGTCGATTTGACATTTTTAAAATCCGCTCTTAATATCTGCTGTGAGTTTCTAGTTTATAAGTAATGATTTTAATAAATCCGTTCTACCGACAGTTGACAAGTTTAGTGCTATTTAGTTCTATTGGTATAATTTTAAAACTCTTTTTCAGATTTCTAAGATTTTAGTGTTTTAAAAATCATCATTATAGTAACGTTTCAGCTGCTGAACTATGTTACTCAAAGTACGTATGCATTCCTGGCAGCGCCGATTTTTTGACAAGTTTATCTGCATTTCTTTATAGCACATTCATTTAATCAGGTCAAATTTAATTCTAACTAGAACGCATCAAATACCTTCGTCCCCCGCTCCCCACCTCCCTCCACAGCCTCTCCGCCGCTAAACAGAGACGCAGCATAAAGAGCGTCTTAATTTCGCAATGAATGCTGGAGTGCTGATAACGAGAAATGACGAGATTTCGGACACAAAATCGTCAGCGCTGTTCGCCCGTTCGCCCTCCCCCGTCACGTCTCACCCGTTCGCCCGTCCGCGCAGGTCTCATCCGTCCGCTCCCGCGCCCCGGTGCCTAACCGCCTCGACCGATCAGCCGTTTCTTCCAAACCACTGGTGCCGCCTCGCTTCAACTCGAGTGCCGCGCGCCGCTTCTGACGCCCCTCGCCACGGACCTACTTCGCCTCAGTCCTTGGCACCCGGTGGTCAGCTCCGCTCTCGCTCTCCTCACTGCCTCCGCTCCGCCTCCGCCTTCGCCTCCGCCTCCGCTCCTCGCTCGCCTCCGCCTCGCCTCCGCCTCGCTTCGCCACTGCTCAACCTTCGCCTCCGCCTCCCTTCACTAGCCTGCCGCCCCGCTACAAACCTGCCTCAACCTGCCTCACTTCTCACTTGCCTGCTGCCTCCGCCCTCACCTCACCTGCTTCCGTCCGCTTCGCCTCCCTCCTTCCCTTCTTTCGCTTCAGCTCGCCTCCGCTCTCGCCTCCGCCTCACCTACCTCCTCCGCCTCGCTGCCTTACCTTTTCGCCTCTCGCCTGCCTCCGCCTCCGCCTCCGCTCACTCCTCTTCGCTACCCGCCTCCGCTCCGCTCTGCTTGCCTCACCTAGCTCTGCTTTGCCCGCCACGCCTCCATCCACGCCTGCCTCACCGCCGCCGCCTCAGCTTCGCAACCTCCACCTTCGCTCCTAAACCTCCGCTTTCGCCCCCCACCGCTCCAACGCCACGCTTTTACCGCCCCGTCTACCATTCACTGCCGCTCGCCGCTGCCGCCGCCACCGACCGCCACGTCTCTGCTGTCCCTTTACCGCGCGCTGCGCCGCCCTGAATCGCTTTCATTGCGCGCAGCGCCCCTCCGCCAGTATTTACTAGAGATTCCCAGAAATGGCTCATTAGTCTGTTCCCTGTTTGAGTCTTCCGTTAGGGTTCCTCCATCAAGCAGTGCTGGCGCTGTGCGTGAAGATGCAGGCGCCGGCGTCGCGAAGCAATTTTAGAAGGGGCTGTCGCTCGAAACCGCCCGCTCGCTCCGCCGCCGACTCTTCCAACCTGTTTCAGTCACGGCGCAGAACGGCGTTCCGGGCACCGCGCTTGGCCAGGCGAAGGTGTGTGGAGGAATTCCTACGTCCACATCGCTCCTGAACAAAATAATGTGGTCCTATTTTCTCTGATTGTCAATAATGTGCAATAAAGTATCAAGTTTTTAATACAATCATTTATTTCAGCAATTGCACAACGTTTCGAACGTTGTTCTTATCAGGTGCTATGGAACTACTATCCCATTGAATTCCTTCCTAAACCATCACGATCAATACAATACTTACCTCACCAGTTGATGTCACATAACTAACCCTACAAACCGTTTGATTCCTGGAATGGAGGTCTTTTGTTAGGTTATGTCGGAAGGAGGTCGTTGTTGGCAACTTTGTTGAATGTTGTCCTTAGGGAGAAATGACGACGGTAGGTCGGCGCCGGATCTCGCCATCCAGCGGGGAAGATCTCCGCCATCTCCCGAAAAAACATGCACTACACTAACGGGACTAATGACCAAAGCAGTTGACGCGCCCGGAAACCCGAAAAAATCAATCAATTGAAGCACGGGTGACAAGGGACATAGAATTCAGGACGTTGTCTTATTTGGTCTGAATAATAGAATCTGTTTTCGAATATATCACGCTATTGATGATATATTTACATACCAGCTGAGCATTTCACGTATTTATGTGAATTCTTCTGTTAACTTGCGTTTACTTTCAAAGTGAGGCATCTCCTTGAAATATAATTTTTCAGGAAGATAAATTATTCAAATTCAGACTCAGAGCATCTCTCTACCTGATAACGATGAAAAATTGTGGAATTTCGCTGTTTTCAATTTTTATTGGGTCGTATGCTCCGTTCTATTCGTTTTTAAATGTTTCAAAGCGTTTTTTGCTACGTTTCGTAGATTTGAGCTTTTTTTTTTTTTCGAAGAGGAGTGTCCACTGCCACGCCCTTAGTGTGTGAACAGCAAATGCATTGTCTCGCATTGTGAATTTTCAGCACATTCATGTATGTCAAACATTATAAATCATAAACTATTAAAGATAATAATATAATTCTTTTTGCGGCATGTAACCCATAATTTGTTCTTGTGAATGAACTCGATTAGATAATATGTCACTAAAGGCTTCAATTATATGAACTGAAATGCCCGGAATAAATTTATAAACAATTATTTTTCTCAAATCAAATTCTGACTCTAGGTTTCACAGTATCTCTACCATTCTAGATCATTCACTAGAATATTCTATTGCAAATAATTAAAAAAAAGAATTATCAAAATATATAAATTTGTTGTAGAGTTAAAATAAAATTATTTGAAATTAAAACCTGTATTTTTGCCAATTATTTCTAAACAAATAGAGAATTTTTAAAAATTATTTAAACTCTAAAAGCATGAATATATCAAATATACAAGGGAAAACAAAATAGACCCAAAATTCTAGAATTTTGATTTCAGCTACCTTAATTCAAGATAGGATTCAATGGTATTCCACTCCAGTTTAACGTAGAAGAAACTCTATTTTTTAACACAATATTTTGCAGGATGAGGGAGTAGCTTCAAGGGAATTATAAGCTTTCTAATAATCGAGCGGCGACGAAAATCCGGACGACTCATGATTTTTTTGTCGTCTCTCGTTCATTAAAACACGTTAACGCCAGTCGTAATGCAACTCTTTGTTTTCGTATACATATTGACTAATTAACTAGACGTTCATATCACTCGGTTTCTAATGTCTAGATTTTAACTCTCTTTTTCATATTTCCCTCTTACAATTCCCTCCATGAGGGAACATATATCTTCTATCAACTGCGTTCATATTTCCTTGTAACTAAGGTCATCTCAGTCCAGTTAAGTTACGCAGGGAATGTCGTTTTTAGTAACCAAGACAATAACAAATAATAACGTATCAGTAAAAAATGAATAATATTTTTAAGCATAAAACTATAAAAAACTAAAACGAAATCATCAAACGAGATACATCACTTCGAAAGCAAACTCTTCAACGCCAGGCGGTTCGAAAGCAATGCCATTAACAACAGTCCTCGGGCGCATGTGATTCTTTTTTGAGCTGTCTGTTTCCACTCTCAAACATTGAAAGGCTTCGGGCAGTTGCAAAATATGCCACACCAGTTACAGTCATGTTCCCACGATCCGAAAATATTAATATTTCGATTTTGGCGAAAAAGTGTCAATTGTTTAATTTTTGTTCCTACCATTACTATGTTTAATTATTGATAATTGGATGAATTAAGTTATAACAATTCATGGTGGAAAATAAATACGGAATTCTAGATGCCGGAAGAAGAGTAAAATAATTTCCACCGTTTCACCAATGTACTCATAGTTGGATTATAAAATTCTATTACACTAATTGTCCGACGATATTGCGCTCTACTTTTCGGTATTGAAACTCTAATTATTATCATTGTTATTATTCGCATTATTATTAGTATTATTATAGTATTAATAATAATGGTAATAATAATAATAATTTTATAACATTATATTTACTGAAATCATAAATATTCACGTCTTCTTTTTACCTTACATGAGTTCTTTCATACATCACACAACTCTCTCTTACTTGTCTGTTTCTTCTGACAGCATATTTTGCACAACTCTAGGATAACATGCTGCTAAAAAGTCGTAAAACTTGTATTCTATAATTCTTCCAGATTATTCTAGCCGGATGTTGCCTAAAAATTATGCGAGTCGTGTTTCATTGAGAGGAATTAAGTGATCGACTGATCGGCCAAAACGCGTTTTTATTGCCTTAAAATCGCAAAAGCAGTTCTCCCATCAGGAGACAGAGATGCACCGAATGACGATCTATTTCCCCAATTAGTGGATCCGAAGGGATTTAACGGTGAGGGACGGACGGACGGACGATGAATGAACGAACGGACAAACCGACAATCAACGATCGAACGGACAAACCGACAATCAACGATCGAACGGACAAACCGACAATCAACGAACGAACGGACAAACCGACAATCAACGAACGTACGGACAAACCGACGATGAATGAATGAATGAATGAATGAATGAACAAACGGACAAACCGACAATGAATGAATGAAAAAAAATGGGAATACAACTAAAATTAGGGCAGAACAAGATGAGACACACAAAAGTTCTCTCACCTCTCCAAACTTCCTCGTCCTAAGAATCGAATATTCATATATTGGGAGTTTAATATTATTTAGAATCGTCAATTTGTTTCTTAAAACAAAATTAATGTTTGTATTATCTTCCTATGATTAGCTGTGATGTTCTTTCATCTAATTTGGTTCATAAAAGAAATACTAAAAAAGTATTTTCACTAGTTGAGATAACTGAACAAAAGAAAATTTGGTCAATATTTTGCTACTAATTTGTAGTTATAAAGAAGGGTATGTGATTATGTTTACGCAGAAACAGGAAGTTTCTCTCTATAGGTTACAAATTTTGATGGTATGTTGGGGTAACTTTTTTCCAATGAACATTTGAGAAATCTCCAGTAACAACGTGACACATGCGATAGTTTCCCTTCATTGTTAAGCATTTTGTTGTGTACTGGTGTTTCTAAGATACATGTCGTATTTTTGGCTGAGTCAGAACGATTAACTTCCAAACACCACCAGACAATGAGTATCCTGTCATTCAAAGTCAAATTTCACATAAAATGTGAATATATAAAAATGCATGGTAAGATAGTATGATGATAATACGAACGCGTTAATTTATTTTACGTACATAAATTTAGAAATCATAGAGATACTTAGAAAATTTAAATTATCTTGATTTCTCTCTAAATGTAACAATTGTAACAGCCATTAAAAAACTTTTTTTATAATACATGATAAATACTAGACCATTGTAGCCCACTGTCTTCATCTCTAGATTATGTAAATACGTCTAATACTTGACAGAGCACTATCCAGTGAAATAGCGTGTATTTTTCTTGCCTCTTCTATAGCTCCCGAGTCGCAATATTTAGTCGGAAAACAAGTCACAAAGGCACATCTAATGGCAGACGCTTGACGGTAAAGGACCCAGCGTTGGCAAAAAGATCCTCTCTCCCTTACTGTATTCCTAGAACAGCTTTCCCCCACTGTGGGGCGCGGGGCGGGACGGGGAGGGGCAGCGCCGGTTGAAACCTTGCCAGGACGTTGCTCGCCGCCCTCCGCCTGGTGACCTCAGCATCTCGTGCGGGAGGTAAAGGCTCGGCCGGATGGGGGGCGGGGGCGGGGGTGGCGAGGTAACTGCGAAAGAGCGCCGCCGCCCGCGGCTGCGGAGGAGAAATGGATGCACAAGGACGAACGCTGAGGGGGAAAAAGCGCGGGTCTTGAGCCAAGGTGGCGGAGGCGGAGGACAAAGTGACGGCGCCTATGGCGTTGGCGGTGAAAAGGAAGAGATGCAAGGCGCTTCTGCTGAAGGTAGTGATGCACGCGGTTCTGGTGAAGGCAGTGATGCACGTGACACTGGTGAAGGCAGTGATGAACGTGGCGCTGGTTAAGACAGTGATGCACGCGGCACTGCTGAAAGCAGTGATGCACGGCAGTTCTGGTGAAAGCGGTGATGCACGGTAGTTCTGGTGAAGGCAGTGATGCACGCGGCACTGATGAAGGCAGTGATGCTCGCGGCGCTGGTGAAGGCAGTGATGCACGCGGCGCTGGTGAAGGCAGTGATGCACGCGGCGCTGGTGAAGACAGTGATGCACGCGGCACTGGTGAAAGCAGTGATGCACGCGGCACTGGTGAAAGCAGTGATGCACGCGGCACTCCGGTGAAAGCAGTGATGCACGGCAGTTCTGGTGAAGGTAGTGATGCACGACAGTTCTGGTGAAGGCAGTGATGCACGCGACACTGGTGAAGGCAGTGATGCACGCGGCGCTGGTAAAGGCAGTGATGCACGCGGCGCTGGTGAAGGCAGTGATGCACGCGGCACTGGTGAAGGCAGTAATGCCGGCAGTTCTGGGAAGTAGTGATCACGCCGCGCTGACGAAGGCAGTGATGCACGTGGCGGACGCTGCGTTTGTGACGAATGTGGCGATGGAAGTGGCGGCGGAGGTGGAGAAGAGATGGGCGGTGACGGCGGTGGTAGATAGTTAGGGTAGTAGTGATTGTTAAGGCTGCGTGTGCAAAGGCTGCGGTTGCAGAAAGGCAGGCAACGGTGAAGGAGGCTTCGGTGAGTGGAGCAGTCGATGATGATGGTGGAGGAGATAGTATTTTGAAACCGAGCGAGATGGAGGAACGTGGAGATGGAGGAGGCTGTGGAGATGGGGGAGGCGGTGGGGAGATGGAGAATGAGGTGGGGAGTTGGAGGAGGCGATGGGGAGAATGAGGAGGCAGTGGGGGCATGGAGGAGGCTTTGTAGATGGAGGAGCGGTGGAGATGAACACAAGGATTTAGTTGCTGCATAGGCGGGGTCGGAAGGGATGTAATTTGTGAGAAAGAGAAAGCAATAGTGGGAAATAAATGGAAGTGCAAAGGTCGAATATTTACTGGTAAGGACCAAACGAATAACAAGAGAGTAAAAAGGAATGAGAATAATCTGGGAAGTACAGAACGGAGCTACTGAGAACAGTTTCGGTAAAACGTTTGTATTCTACCCAACATCGCTCGTCGGTTCGTCAATTCAATTCTGAAGTGAACTTCATTCTGCATTTGATTTTTTCGGTTTTAAGAACTCTTGTGTTTCATTTGTGTTACTAGAAAGCCTTCATTTCTGTGCAATTTGCTAAAACCCACTCATCAAATGGACTTCTACCTCAATTTATTTAATTAATGAAGGTATTTTATCTCCCAAATGGTTTTATATCTGCACATACTCTCGAATAATAATCATTCACAGGTGGTCACCAAAATTATCTCTAACTTGAATATGAGTATGTTTTAGTATTTATCTCCGATATTCATACATGCTTTACTAAAATGATATTTGTGAAACAACATATAAAATACAATTTGTGGATTACTTTCAATGCAAAAAGATGGAATCAAAATATTTGAAGCTGCCAGTGACGAACAGTGAAATCAATTATGATCAACAACGTGTCTAGAGATTAAATTTTTGCACATCTTTTGTATGTCTATAAGTATATATTTACATTAAGTATTACGATCAGATAATTAAAGTTTGAATTAATTCTTGACTTAAAGTTGTATTTGCATGAAAATCACTTTTCATTTCTGTGATAAGCCAAGAGGATTGAGGTTGAAAATCAGGACAACTTTGGCAGGCTGCAGGATAGGCTGCGCTAAGAGTAAGAAGGCAACAAATCGATTATATTTATAGACACATCTTCAGACTTCTAAAAATAAAATCGCCATAGACCTTTTGACTGGCATAGTCTCGGTTATTGCCGTCACACTATTGCCGTTACCGTATTTCTTGATAACTGTCAATGCTGTTGTGACAAAAACAACGTACCCCTGATGATGCTACCGTATCTAATGGAGAAAAATTTCAAACAGCATTTTTATCTTTAGCAAAGAAACGTATGTTTTAATGAATTTTATGCGATAAATTATTTGATAATTTTGATTCTGACACAGTTCTTTCGTTTGACATATTTTCTGGTCAATAATAAAATAAATTGATCTCAAAGGTGTATTGGTTGCATCGTTGTGAAGGAACACCGAGAAAAACGTACGTCAGATTTTTGTTCCCGTGGAGCCGAAGATATGAACGCAATGCATTTAATTCTTAGTTAAAAATAAAATTGTACACAGTTATCACTAGCATACCCTGCGACCGTTTACGTCACGATTTTCCACGCGACCACGCAAACCGGGAGCGGTAGCTCAGTGGATCAACTGATGCCACTGTAGCGCCTCTGACCAGGAGGTCCTAGGTTCGAATCCTGACAGCGGCAGAATTTTCGACACTGGCTTTTCAGCTAGGTCGAATTCAGTCACTGTCTGGGGGAGAATTCTAGCGGCCGGCTGCTCTGATCGGCAGTTTTCCGTGGTTTCTCCGATCAACACCAGGCGAATGCCGGAGCAGTACCCTACCAAACGGGCCACGGACCGCGCGCGATCTGTCCTTCCCCTTCCTTGTCCTATCCTCTCACCTTATACACTCACTTACACTAACATGCACTACACTACCACATATTCCGGGAGACCGGTCGGGAGCTTAGAGCGTGTCTCGGCTGGGCGGTGCCCCATTGGTGGGAGAGTCCTGGTTAGGGGGGAAGCCGACGGTAATTCCGTGCCGGATCTCGCCATCCAGCGAGGGGAAAATCACAGCCATCTCCCGAGAAAAAACATGCACTACACTACCGGGACTAATGACCGAAGCATTTTACGCGTCCGGAAACACGAAAAAATCAGTGAATCGATCAACCGTTACCAATCCCTGTAATAAGAGTTTTCCTGCCTTTTTTTCGCGCAGCATTACATAACTTTGTGCCTACTCCGTAGGGAGAAAGTAACGATCTGTTTCGGAGGTAGCGCGTTAGCGTGAATGTAGCACTGCCGTTCGCCGCCAGCTGCGCTGCCTTGAAGTGTTTTACCCGCGCCAACCCCCACGCAGCCGCTACCTCGCGAGCGCTGATTTGTGCACAACACGCCCCGCAAAAATTGCTATTCCGCGCGTGCGCACCCACTCTCGCCCGCGCAGATGTCGCGCAGGGGGGGAGGGGCTTTGCCGCGCCCTGTTCCGTCGTGCCTAGGGTTGCCAACCGTCCGCCGTTTGGGAGGGCAGTCCTCGATTGACGTCTGTTGACATTCTTTGTATTTTAAATGTCCTCTTGTAAGTAAATTTTTAACATCCGTTTTCTATTCTTTTATTTCATGACTAACATCTGCTACGTTGTATATTAAATGTCCTCTTTTAAGTAACTTTTTACATCTGTTTTATTTTCTTTTATTCATGACTAACATCTGCTACGTTGTATATTAAATGTCCTCTTTTAAGTAACTTTTTACATCCGTTTTATTTTATTTTATTACATGACTAACATCTGCTACGTTGTATTTTAAATGTCTCTTTTAATAAATTTTTAACATCCGTTTCTATTCTTTTATTACATGACTAACATCTGCTACGTTGTATTTTAAATGACATCTTTTAAGTAAATTTTTAACATCCGTTTTATTTTATTTTATTACATGACTAACATCTGCTACGTTGTATCGTTTATTGTTTAACTTAGAATAGAAAACATGAATATCCTTTTTTTGAGCGGTGCCACACGCATGTACTATAGTGCCTTTGTCTAGCGACTAAAATTTAAAAAAATAGAGACGCTCAGTCCTTCTTCATCTACATCTTTTGAAGGAGTATTTTCTCTTAAATCGCAAATTGAGAGAAATGGAGCTGATATTAGTCTATATTAGATATTTAAAAAATAATGTGTTGATGCGTTTCTTTGTTTATTAATTTTTATTAATTTTTTTGCTGATCGAGTGTGGCACATCTTTCACACTGAACATTGCTGGCAACCCTAGTCGTGCCTGTTTGCGCCCACAATCTGTCCGAACGCTGGCCCTGCCGTTTCCTCGTCCACCGCCCTCGCCGCGCTTATCGTTTTCACTGCCCCACCCTAGGTACGGGAAAGTATCGATATCAAATACGTACGGAGTACTAATAAGTACAGAGTGCTAATTATTCACAAATATACACGCAAGGAAAAATGTGTAACTAAACTCCGACAAGTATGAATAACGTGAGCGAGAGGGTAGGACACCGGACGTAGGTTATTTGTCCTGTATTCTACGCCAGGACGTGTCCGCCTATTTACCTCGCTGAAATGCTTCTTTGGTGCTGCCCTCTTCGGATTGTTGATGTGTCCTCCAGGTATTTCCTCCACTGGACCACATTCCAAGCCGAGACAAAATTTAAGCTCTCAATTTGTCTCCCAAAATGCATGATCATCCACGTAAGTGTGTGTGTGTGTGTGTGTGTGTGTGTGTGTGTGTGTGTAAGGAGAGGAGAGAACAAGGTCGGGGAATAATCGGCCGCACTACGTGGCCTGTTTATTAGATACCCGCACCGACATTCCTTTTTATTGAGCGAAGAAACCACGGAAAACTATCAAACAAATTTAGTCCCGACGAGACTAGTAGGTCACTGTCCCGTATTTCCATCGCAGCTAAAGTCACCTAAAAGCCACCCCGCTGGTGGGAGAGTCCTGGTTAGGGGTAAACCCCACTAGCCGACGGTAGGTAGCCGCCGGATCTCACCATCCAGCGAAGGAAGATCACCGCCATCTCCCGAGAGAATAACATGCACTACACTAACGGGACTAATGACCAAAGCAGTTGACGCGCCCGGAAACACGGAAAAAATCAATCAATCAATAGATTCCGCTCGCCATAACCATCAACACTCACCATCAATCAACTTTCTGTTATGCTTATTTGAATTACAAGGAACATTATTCTCGCCTGCACCATGTCTTCCCGACACCTACAACATATTCGCTACCGTCGACAGTCGTCACCTCCACCTTTGCAGTCCGTGCCGTTTCCACTTTCCGTTTTGCCTCCTACTCCCGTTGCCTCCTCCTGAAATACCTCAGACTCTCTCTCCTTCCCAAAGCGTTTCTCGCATTTCCTTATCTCCACCGATCTCACGTCGTCTCCACCAAGAAATCCTGGATCTAGAAAGAAAGAAAAAAGCACCACTTTGCTCACCGCGACTTCTCATTCCCACCAGCATCACCGCTTTAGATTCAATCCGCTCGCCATCACCATCACACTCCGGATTTCGCCTCTCTTCCCAGAGCCACCGTCATCGAGGCAACGCCGCCTCCACGCCACCGCTCGCATTTCGTGCCGATCTTTCTCGCTTGCATTTCCGTGCCTACAAACGCCGCGAGTGCTGCAACCGTCGCCCCTTAACCCCCCCCCCGTGGCAACCGCCTGCCCTCGGCACGCACGAGGCACCGTTTTGTCGATTTGGTTTGATTTTTTTGTGTTTCCGGGTGCGTCAACTGCTTCGGTCATTAGTCCTGTTAGTGTAGTGCATTTTTTCTCGGGAGATAGCGGTGATCTTCCCCCGCTGGATGGCGAGGTCCGGCGCCGACCTACCGTCGGCTAGTGGGGTTTCCCCCTAACCAGGACTCTCCCACCAGCAGGGCACCGCCCCAGCCGGGACAAGCTCTAAGCTCCCGACCGGTCCCCCGAAATATGTGGTAGTGTAATGCATGTTAGTGTAAGTGTGTGTGTAAGGGGAGAGGATAGGACAAGGAAGAGGAAGGACAGATCGCGCGCGGTCCGTGGCCCGTTTGGTAGGGTACTACTCCGGCATTCGCCTGCTGTTGATCGGAGAAATCACGGAAAACTACCGATCAGAGCAGCCGGCCGCTAGAATTCTCCCCCAGAGAGCAGCTGAATTCGACCTAGCTGAAAAGCTAGTGTCGAAAATCCTGCCACCATCAGGACTCGAACATAGGACCTCCCGGGCAGAAGCCCTAAGCGATCTTTCTCGTTTGCATTTCCATGCCTAGGAACGCCGCGAGTGCTGCAACCGTCGCCGTCTCCTTCCGCTGCCACCCCTCCCCGTGGCGACCGCCTGCCCTCGGCACGCACGCGGCACCGTTTCGTCGAGATTTAGGGCAAATTTCAGCCTCTGGCGCAGCAACCGCTGCTACGCTGTGGGCCAGCCTCGAGAGACATCGGGCAAAGTTCGTACGACTATATTTTTTAAAAAATATTGTTTATTCTTCTTGTTCGACAAACAAATGTCTTTCAAGGATGTGTACTATTTTAATTTTTTTCACAATTCAGTAAATTATAACATTTTACAATAAATAATTCCTAAGGTTACCCAGGAAGGGTCCTACATCATTTCTTATTTATTATTCATTTAATATTTTTCATTTAGTTTGTATTTCATATTGCTATTTAAGGAGGTTAAAAGAGATTTTTCGTAAATCAAGTCTTTTTGCAGTACCGCCCCACATTGGACAAGTATGTGTTATTGTGAGATGAGTGATATATTATAAATGAAGATACTGAATCAATTGAGAGAGCTTTTCAGCTAGGTCGAATTCATTCACTGTCTGGAGGAGAATTCTAGCGGCCGACTGCTCTGATCGGTAGTTTTCCGTGGTTTCTCCGATCAACACCAGGCGAATGCCGGAGCAGTACCCTACCAAACGGGCCACGGATCGCGCCAATCTTTCCTTCCCATTCCTTGTCCTATCCTCTGCCCTTACACACACACACACACACACACACACACACACACACACTTACGCTAACATGCACTACACTACCGCATATTCCGGGAGACCGGTCGAGAGCTTAGAGCTTCTCCCGCCTGGGGCGGTGCCCCATTGGTGGGAGAGTCCTGGTTAGGGGAACCCCACTAGCCGATGGTAGGTCGGCGCCGGATCTCGCCATCCAGCGGGGGAAGATCTCCGCCATCTCCCGAGAAAGAACATGCACTACACTCACGGGAATAATGAGCAAAGCAGTTGACGCGAAATCAATCAACTGAAATTTTGACCAAATGTTAGCGAACCTGGTGTACAGGGCGCCACCACGAGAAAAAGCGGCAGGCACGCACCGGCGCGCAGCCTGCTGGGAAAAACATCGTCGTATTTTGTGGATGATTTAATTTCCTAGCGGTGCTTGCGATCGTTAAGACTGCCAGTCTCGTTAAACGGCACGCTCTGGGAGCCCATGGCAGCGCGTAACAATATTTTTGTTGGGGCTCTATTTTTTAGGAGCGCGTGAAATGGTAGAGTACTTTCATTGGTGGATATTTAGATATTTATTTAGTAAAAAATAGTAAAAAAAATGTATGTGACGTATGGGGGAGAAAGTTATCTGCGCACGGTTTCTTGAATTTCAGAATCTCTTCCAAACAATTTAACTATTAATCGTTGAAAGTTCAAAAAATAGTAACAACAACAACGACAATAATAATAATAATAATAATAATAATGATAATGATAATAATAATAATAATAATAATAATAAATTTAAATTTAAAAAAGCGTAGATTCTCATTTAACAAACTAGATATTAGCGTTTCCGTGTTATAGAAAACTTATTTGCAACGGTAAACGAACTGCAGATTTGATTTTTCTGCAGATTTGACTTTCAGATTTTATATTTTCTCGATTTTTTTTAGCGAACACGTGTTTGAATCAGTGTACCTTTCATGTTATCTCAGTGTAGTATTGCTTAAAAAGCTCTTTAGTAGGGTCGTCAGAAATTGTAAGCGTGCTATTCTAAAGTGTTATATCGCTTGTTTATTTTTCGTTCGACCTTCATATTCAAAATCTAAAAGGATGAGGTTGTGCAAAAGGTGGTGACGGGCTTCTGTCAATGTTTTCTGAACATTGAGCCATCTAAAACGATTAAACCCTTGTATATTTATAACATCTATCTAAAGATAACATTGTTCTTGTGAGAATTTCAGATTCTCAGAAATTTTGTTGTGGAACGATCTGTTCTTTATATTTTTTGGTGAGCTGTAGGCATCACTTTTGCTATTCACGTTTATTTGGGTATAGTGTCATAGATGGCAACCACTTTTCTGTTTGATGATTCAGTACATTTTATACACGAACTGAAAAAGGTTTGTCAACAAGCACATTTTATTTATATTTGTGAAGATTATGTTTGTATTATATTTGTGTGGTGCCCCAACCAAAAGTGAAAATATTTCATAAATACTGGTATTATTTTCATAATGACTAAATTTTGTTTTGAATTTTGCGTTAGAGTATGTGTAATGATGAATGCAATAAATTATTACTATATTAAAGATCTATGTGTCTAATTATGAAAATATGTTATTAAAAACATTAACATTCTTAATTAGTGAAATAAAATGTGTGTCTCTGTTATTCACTTTTCAAGAAAGTAGATTCCTTCAATTTCTACGAAAGAAATAATGTTTGTTGATTTGGTTGTATTTTAATAAACTTTTTAAGATATTAATCACTTTTATTCATCACTATCAATTTTCTTAGTGTTCAGTCATTTAAAAAGTTATTTAAACTTATAAACAAGTTACTCTATAGTTTATTTGTGGTTTTAATTACAGACGAATATATTCAGCACATTTACTTTGTCTCTTCAAGCTCTGCCACAAATGTGAAATAAATTTCTCTGCCTCGTCTAAATTTATTCTGAATGCTGCTGACGCAGTTTGTTCTTCTGAGTTAATTATTTATTTCACACAATGGAATCGGCTGCGTGAGTTTTGCACTATTCACATTTTCCGGGAATTGCTGGAGCAGTGGAATAATCTGAAAATGTGGCGCCGGTTATTCCCGCTCGACTAAATAAAGGATCTCATTGAATGTTAAAAAGAATAGATTTTTCAAGAGGATTCGGGGAAAGTTTCATTATTAATTCTATTATTAATGTGATTCGAAGCTGCGTTTCATCGGTGCATACCAAACTTTTTGGGAATAAATTGTCGTTAAAAATTCAATTGTTTTCTCGTATTTACAATGGATGTCGCGACTCCCTGGGGCAGTGTATGCATGGAAACATGTGGAGGGAGCTCTTAGTCAACCTGTAGGACAGATATCTGTCAAGTACTAGCATGAGGTTTATTCTCTGGTTGGTTGATAGAAACATTCGTAAAGGGAACAACTCTTTCTAGTGGTACGAAGCAAACATTGTATTTTACGTGAGGCGTGCTCTCTAGGAGGTAGATTCGTTTTGAATATAACAAAAAATGGAATGTTTCAGTTTGAAGTAAATGGCGCACGTTTGTATTCCATCAAGGAGTTACAAAACTGGTCTACGTTACACTAGTCTGGAGACCAATTGTATGATCCGCTTGTTTCGTTAAGTTAACTGGGGCTTCCTCTTGAATCTTCTTGCCGGAATATATAATTTTTAAACTGATATTATAATAAAAGAAAGAAAATCCGTATCGATATTAATTTAATCAATAAAAATATTATACAAGAAATAATAGAAACAATTGTTAGTACAGTACATACAGGACATATGTGGATTACATCATAGAATCACATCTTTGTTTCAATTAATATATTACCTGAAAAATATCGATTACGGCTTTGAAACATCATTTTATCACAGCACTTCCAAGAGCAATGTGATCTGATTATAATTAATTATCTTTGACATAAAATGATGAAATGATTAGCACTTCACAGGATGTATGCTGATCAATCTGAGAAATTACAATACAATACAGCAACAGTTCCTTCACCATTAGACTTCCTTGATAAGCATTATTAACGTGATTATCATGGAATGATGTAATAATGGTTTGTTTTCCTGTTACACGAAATTAAATGAGCATATCAAAAACGTTCACAAAAATAGATAAAACTAGAGAAACCTTAATATACTAGTAAAACATTTCACTTATACTTAGACTTCAGACTTAGACTTTACAACGACTCTAGCGACACGACCAGAAAGCCATGCCATATTCCATCTTGGAGATACTACCCTCAGATGCCTCGTTAGAAAAACCAAAGTATAGGAACTAAAGCAGAGCGTAGCTTACTTCACTCTCAACCCCACAACACTTCTGAGAATCTGCACATGTGAAGTTCACGTTGCTCATCTGCAGATTCTCTGAAGGGATATAGAGTATTAAGGGAATAATGTAAGCTACGCTGTGCTTTAATCTGTGCGTGCGTAGAACATCAATATTAATGTCGATTGCTAATCATCACAAGGAAAGTAACATTAATTTTAACAGTGATATTTAATGTATTATTTACCATTTGGACTGTATAATTCTAGACAATTTGTAACAAGTATTGTATCGCAGCATCTCAGTCAATGACCCCCATCTCGATCAGGTTTTTGTCCAGTTTCTCTGATCCATTGAGCAATGCTGAGATGGTCCCTTTTTTTCCTTCTGGACATGAATGTAACTTCATTATCTGTGCACGACTTCTAGAATTCAGTGGGAAATATAGTTATTCAAATAATCGTTTCCATGTTGTCGCTGCAGGAAGCATTATTCCTTGAAGAAGGACGTCATGATTAAGAGCTCAAAATTTATTGCTTATTTATCCTTGAAAATAGCTCTTATTACACGAGAGCGGTTTTTTGTTTTTTGTTTTTTGTTTTTTTTATTTAATTTAAAATTCAAGTAGTATATGACTTAGTGTAGGGATCACAGAATTTGGAAAATGTGCATAGAATCCACTTCTCCCCATAGCACGTCATAAACAGTTTTAACTTCTTTGACGTAAAATAAATAAATAAAAAAATCACTATACTCTGCTTAACCGGGCAGCACACGTGCCGCTCTCGGTAATGTCAGTACTCGCATTTGGTCTCACTGACCCTTCTGCTGGCAATGAATTCAATTTTCCCTTATAAGTCGATCAAAAGCATGTATTAGAACAAAGTTGGATATTATTTTCAATAATGAGATATTTTTTTAGATAATTACTGTATATAGTGGTTTGCATGCAAACTAATAAAACTGAAAAATGAATTAGGCTGAAATATATTATTGTATTTGGTATATTTTACATACCTGACAACTTTCCTTTATTGCATGCTTCACAAATTGTTAGTGAATGCTCCAAAATAAATAAAATTTTTGCCTATTTGGCATTAATATTTTGTTAAGTCGCGTTAAATACTGAACGAAAAACATTGCACGACTGCACGGAGGTGGTCTCTGAGTCCCGTGCAACGTTTTGGAATATGTCACCGCTAAAAAGACTGCATCAACTGATGTCACTGCAGCGCCTCTGATCGGGAGGTCCTAGGTTCGAGTCCTGACGGCGGCAGGATTTTCGACAGTAGCTTTCCAGCTAGGTCGAATTCAGTCGCTGTCTGGAGGAGAATTCTAGCGGCCGGCTGCTCTGATCGATAGTTTTCCGTGGTTTCTCCGATCAATACCAGGGGAACGCAGGAGCAGTACTCTACCGAACGGGCCACGGACCGCGCGCAATCTGTCCTTCCTATTCCTTGTCCTGTCCTCTCCTCTTACACACACACGCTTACATTAACATGCACTACACTACCACATATTCCGGTAGACCGGTCGGTAGCTTAGAGTTTGTCCCGGCTGGGGCGGTGCCCCGCTGGTGGGAGAGTCCTGGTTAGGGGGAAACACCACCAGCCGACGGTAAGTCGGCGCCGGATCTCGCCATCCAGCGGGGGAAGATCACTGCCATCTCCCGAGAAAAAAATCACGCACTACACTACCGGGACTAATTACCGAAGCAGTTGACGCGCCCGGAAACACGAAAAAATTAATCAATCAATCAATGCTTATGTGAGATCAATTAATATTTCCCTAGGTCCGATAAAATAAAATGAGTTACGGTCAAATAACTCACGTTATAATACTTGATATTCGACAGTCATTAACACTTTAGCTATAGGTAAGCAAAAACACTGTTTCTCCTCATTATATTTGGCATTCGTCACTTCACTATGCACAAGTTGCATATTTGAAAGAATATTTGCAATTTGAACCCGAACACTTTCATTTTAGTAATATTCTTTGCCTGTTTCATCATATATGAATTACTATTCATCCTTGGCAGTTCATCCAGCCTCGTTCATATCAGCTGCTTCTCTGTCCAAACATGTTAGGGAAAGTAGTACAAGGAAGCGCCGTAAGGTAGCTGCACAAGCTACCAACATTATTCGTTTTGCGTGGTTTAACTCTTAGCAGTCGCTACAACTGCTTTAACTCTTAGCAGTCTACCATGTTAGGTTGCTGGTCATGAACCTGTTATTTTTCAACTGTTATTAATAACAGCTATTACGAGTAAGCTGTTTTTGTGATAACAGTTATTGAAGAAAAGCTGTTAAGCCCATCTCTAATTTGAAGTTCACGGTGCATTTGTCTGTTAGGAATGAACCAGGGTGCGTTAAGAAGTCAAGATAACTTTCGAGACCTCGGGGCTCTCGGGGATCTCGCAGCTTGAGCTCCAACCTGCTACGCGAGCAGGCAATGGAGAAGCGTCACGGAGCGGAGCCGTGGAGGTGGGAGGGAGCGTGCGGGGAGTGAGAGCAGGGAGGCTGCGATACGCGTGTTCGCCATTGTGCGGGCGCGCTCAATACTTCCGGCACCATCCGTCAAAGCTGTCGGGGCGCCAGCGTCTGCGCGCCGCGGTGCCTGGGGCAACAGCAGATGGCCAGGCATCGAGCCCGCGTGGTTCCGCGGGTGAAGGACACGGGCCGAATGGGAACTGTTATATTTGCACGCTTCTCTTTCAGGAAAAATTTCTGAATTTTGGTGGACATGCGCGTGCGCAAAGTGCTGTTTCAACCACTAGCTGCAACAATGCTGAAGCGCACGTTCGCCAAAGTTCTGGAATCGTTCGTCAAAGGGAAGCATGTAAGTCCGGTCTTACGGGTTTTTAACCTGTAAGGGAGGTGAAATCTTTCCTAAAATCGAGTGGCGGCAGCAAGACCGAAAGGCCCTAAATTAGTTGATTATAAAAATCGACCGTTCGTACGTAATAAAATATGATTTTGAATGTATTGTAATGAACAATGAATATTTTGAAAAATAGAAGTTTTATATATTTAATAAAATATATTTTTTGTCGTCATTTACTTTTAGAGTATATAAAATAAGTGGATTAATGAAATCAATTTCAATCTTTTGTCCGAGCCTATGTTTTTTTTATTAAAACAATTTTAACGTAGAAAAACTAGAAGAAATTTAAATCCAAAACATATTCAGAAAATACTCAGTGATGTGGCGTTTTGGATAATTTGGATCCTTTGGCATGTTTGGTTTCATGAAATAAAATTCTAAGCTAGTGATGTTAAAACAGCACGTCTTTAGTAATGGTTATATAATATTATTTATACCTCAATTTCTCTTCAAATAAACACATCTCAGTTGACATTTTAAATAATTTCTAAAAGATTCATTTGTAAACGTATAACCAATGCTCTAACAAAAGAAACGAACAAAGAAGTATGAAATAATGTACACATTCTAAATTACGTAGCATCCACGAGTAAGAGGTGTTTATTCTAACTTACGTAGCATTATCTACAATACAGGATCTATAATAGTTATTCTAATTTACGTAGCACCTACACTTAAGCGTTAGCAAGAAAGTAAAAATGAGCCAAAACAGATTTCGACCAACAAGTACCTGTACAACGCGACGTCACTGCCCTGAGGAAGCCCGTGACATGACAGGCAAAACGTCGGCCGCTCAACCCAGTACGCGGCGTCACCCGGTCAGCCAAGAAGTCATAAACTCGAGCCGCGGAAGCATACGTGTACATATACTTGTACACATGTATTTTCATCTTCTTATTAAAGAAATCAACAATATATAATATGTAGTTGAAGAAAAATAGCAGGTGGTAATGTGATTTATGTGAGAATGAATACAAGACAATCGACTGAAGGAGCTGGTGCTGCCAACGATAAAAGCGGCAGCGACGGCCCCAGCAGGAACCACGCCTCTCGAAGCAACGCTGGCAGAACAAAAGACGCGAAGCGAAAGAAAGCGGGCGATATTAAATAAAGGAATATCGGATTTGAGAAAGAATGGAATAAAACAAAGGAAGCGGAAATCTGCGCGTTGGCGGAGATAGCGCTCCGCGCCAAGACGACATCGACGTCAGTCTGTCACTCCTCAGCAAAGCCTCGGGATCTCCTGTTCCTCCCACCTTACCATAACCACTCTCTCACGAGAAATGTTCGTGGCACTTCCAAGTGATATTGGTCACTCTCCCCTCCTCACTCCCCTCACTCTTACCTGGAGAGGTGGCTCAGAGCATCAGCTTATGTCTCTGAAGTGTCTCTGACCGGGTGGTCCTAGGTTCGAGTCCCGACGACGACCAGATTTCCGACACTAGTTTGTTAGCTAGGTCGAATTCAGTAGCTGTCTGAAGGAGAATTCTAGAGGTCAGCTGGTCTGATCGGTCGTTTTCCGTGGTTTCTCCGATCAACACCAGGCGAATGCCGGAGCAGTATCCTACAAAACGGAAGCGCGCGATATTCCCTTCCTCTTCCTTGTCCTATCCTCCCCCCTTACACACTCACTTACACAAACATGCACTACACTACCACATATTCCGGGATACCGGTCGGGAGCTTCGAGCTTGTCCCGGCTGAGGTGGTGCACCGCTGGTGGGAGACACCTGGTTGTTGGAAACCCTGCTAGCCGACGGTAGGTCGGCACTGGATCTCACCATTCAACAGGGGAAAAATCACCGCCACCTCACGATGGAAAACATGTGCTACACTTACGGGACTAATGACCTTAGTAGTAGACGCGCTTGGAATCACTAACAAACAAACAATCATCCCTGACTCTTCCTCTCCCTCCCACCTTCTCTCTCTCTCTCTCTCTCTCTTTCTTCATCTATCCAACTCTCGTCTGCTAACCTTTACACATCGCTTCTCTCAGTTCGCTTTGTCTCCCCTTTCCTATCCCTCATTCATTCCGTCTCTCCTTTAACTATCTTTTCCCTTTATTTCTACCCCATCACTTTTACTTTCCTCTCTCCTCAAGTATCTTCCCTCCATTTCCTTTCTACCCTCTCTGCTCCTTCTCCCCCTTTCTGAGCTCCTTCCCGTTCTCCTTGCTCCCTACCGTCTCCCTGGCCTCATTCTCTCCGTGAAAACACAAACACACACGCAAGCGCACATAATTTTCAAAACGCTTATTTATTAGTTTTACCGGAGTATTTAGTCTCTTGCGAAATAAGTGACATTCTGTCTCTCATGATAGCAGCACTTAAGTCCACAATTAGAAAGTTTGATTCTCCAAGCAGTGATAAATAATTGTAATGCAAAGTTATTCAACCTAAGTGATCAAAATTGTTAAAATTACAAATATTACCAAAACAATATTTCTACGAACTAGTCTGTCCAGATATTGCTGCGTGCCAATGCAAAACGTCAACTTTATCACTCTTGCTTCATCGCCGTCTTCAAGACGAATAATGTGCGACTCATTGATCTTTATTAAAACGATTATCAGTATTTGTTCCTTTCAATAACATTTTTAAGAGACGCTTTGGAGTTTTGGGGCATTTTTATAATACTTTTTATTTGATTGGCCCTTTTTTTAAATAATATTAATGATTCTATTGGTCAACCTGTAAAAGTGTGTGTCGGGATTGTGGCCGATGAAAACAATTGCTACTGAAAGGGAGTCATTTTGTTGTCAGACTTGTCTGCGTCAAGTGACGTCCTCTAAAATACCTGGTAAATTTCACTTCTGAGTAATTACGAATTTTAAATAACAATTTTCTAATCACTGTCTAAATAGATTTGTGACTACATTTCAATGAGAGATTATAATTTCCTCGTTGCACTAGTAATTCGACTTCAAAAAGATCTTTGTCGCTTAAAATAGTTCTTGAACATAATTAATACAATAAAACATTAAATTCAAGAAACTACTGAAAGAGAATGGAACACGAGGAAAGTACCAATTCCTTTTATAACTTGGCATTTAGTGTAATTAGCGTCGTATTTCTATCCAACCAATTTTAATTACAAGGTAAGCACCGAACGTCACAAGTGCGTTGTCTCACGAGGTCACAACCAGCGTTGAAGTAATTATACATACAATCGGCACGAAAGGTTCAGACTGGCGTTATGCTCCTACTAATCTTTTAACTTCCCGCTACTTTACACGATATCATTTTCTTGTTTGTTCTTCAATTTGTAATGCCTAATAGTTTCACTGAAGTTTCTTTCATGGAAATGTTATTTTTCACGGAATATACGTGTTATTTATGTCCCAGTACACCACATTCATTGCTATAAAATTTGTTAAAGAAAAAATGCGTGAATTGCGATGGTATGTGTGTTCAAAATGTTTCCCATTGTGAATTGCTTCGCTTTGGACGTTTTTACACGCATGACGCCCACGCATTCCCGAAACAAACGAAACAAAATATCTCTTACATATTTATGAGTTTTCCTCAGTCCCGTGGAACCGCAGTTTATAGACTGTACCCACTATTGCTTTTTTTTTAGAAGTAAGTGTTTACGGTATATAATAATTTATGGGACAAATCAATAGCAAAGCGGCGCGTGCACAGCCGAATGGTGTGGAGGGTAAGATGGGGTTTTGGCGTGTCGTTCGGGTCAGTGGCAGTTGCTGGGGGGCAACGTTAACCCACGAGAGTGGTGGGGTTAGCGAGGGGTTTCGTGAGGTAGCGAGCGGCCACGAGAGGGCGACGTGGGGGCGGCGATAGAGAAGCTGGCGAGTGAGACGGACGAGAGAGAGAGGGGGGACGAGAGAGAGAGAGGGAGAGAGAGGCAGACTGAGGGAGAGAGAGGCAGACTGAGGGAGAGGAGGCAGACTAGAGAGAGAGGCAGACTGAGGGGGGAGAGAGGCAGACTGAGGGGGAGAGGCAGACTGAGGGGGAGAGAGGCAGACTGAAAGCGAGAGAGACTGAGAGCGAGAGAGACTGACTGAGGGAGAGAGAGAGAGAGAGAGAGAGAGAGAGAGAGAGAAGCAAGAAATGGTGCGGGAGAGGGCAGTGTGTTAGGAATGTTGACAATAGACCAACGGCAAACGTATGGCCAAAAACGTTAGAGGAATGTGTTGATGGAATCAATGATCGCAGCAATTTAGCTGATAATTTAGCTTGGAAGTCAACGGAAGTTTGAATCTAGTAAATTTATCACCTTTGGAGAATATAATTTATTTCTTTAAAACGCGAAAGACTGTCCAATAGTAGTAATAGTAGTTAAGGTAAGTTGGGTATTGCTTTAGAAGTATTTATGAAAGTTCTAAATTCTACACATTTAGATGTATTTATAGAAGAAAAAAATCATTGTTTCAAAAAGAGTTTTATATGATAGATTTAGAAAGAACGAGTGGTACAACAGTTAAAGTAGTATATAAATATACAGTGAGCTTTTCAGTCACCAGCATAAACTTGCTGACTCCTTCCACCTTTAAATAGAATTCGTGTTCATATAATGCTAATTCATTTATGTTGAATCATAGGTGTATAATACGTAAGCACAAATAATTAATTGTTACTCCAAGTTTTCATTCTTAAATAATTATAAGAAATTTAATACAGTATTTAATAAAAAATACAGTTTTAATAAGAAATATTACTGTCGGTGGACTGTTCATTTCGATGATTGTTTTAATGACATGGAAATACTTCATTATATGTGTACAAAGTAGATTTTATTCCCAGATTCTAGGGTATTTTCAACCGTGAGAATCATCAGTTGTCCATATTTGTAATGCAGGATCGACACAGTTGTATGATGTGGGAAAAGTCAATACCTACAAATAATTCGGTTGTAAGAACACCGGTTTTCATGAGTAAAGAATAAAGGTGAGGCGCTGTCTTCACGGAGTTGTTATGGAAGTTCTCCTTGTCTTCACAGTAATGTGTTCTCCATGATTGAGTCACTCGGATATGGTAAAATTTTATAACCAAGAATTTATTACTGGTACCCGCCACTTCTCAATTGTGCACAAATTGTAGAAAAATGATTATCTCATCTCAGATATGATTAGCCGCCGCGAGCCAAGTCATAAGATATAATACTGTATAGGTTAATTAAGCAACGAGCAATCTCACCTTTTCTGTTCCAGTATTATCTATTCCTCCTCATTCTAATGAAAGTTTGGTTATGTTCCTGTAACAAACGTTTTAACGAATTCTCTTTAGTGGAGTTCTAATGGAGTTAAAATGTATATATAATGTGAATCGAACACTAGTTGAGTTGGCAATACTGCGCAAACTATGTTCATCGGATTTATTAAATAGATAGTATAGTCGAGCTACATTTTCTTTTTCTGGTGGGCGGCAGCTTCCCTGCGAGCGGCAATCAGTGAACTAATTGCGCAGTCAGTTCCTGGCAGCTTACATGTGTGACTTGCCGTAACGGTAGCGGTGCACCTGTCAATATTAGATTGGAGAAATTCAAATTCTCACTCTGCGATTGGCGTATTGACAGACGGCCAACTTCATTGCGCCGCCGGCGGTGACGTCTACCATCTCCACACCAACCGTCACCTCCTCTCTCTCTCTCTCTCTCTCTCTCTCTCTCTCTCTCTCTCTCTCTCTGTCCCACTGCAAATCCCTCCCCACCACACTTTCCAAGAGGCGCATTCAAGACATATATTAAGAAACTAAGAATAAGTCAAAACAAATGTATCCGTATTATCTCTAAAAAAATAAGACTGCTTCTTCACTTCCTCTCTATAAACAACTAAATATTCCACCATTTTAACATCTTTTTGTATATAAAGTACTACAAATATATTATCTCAAAAGCGGAAATAATTTAACTGAGAGAATAATCCACAATTACAGTACACGTAGCAAAGCCACTAATCAATTTAAAAAGCCCAAAATTCAAAAATCTTTAATATAAAGAACCTTGGTGTTCATTGGGTCTCAAATATATAATCAATTACCATTAGCTCTGAAAATAGTTAATCCTTAAATATTTTCAAACACAAGAAGACTCATTTATCAGTTAACTTACTTCATACAATAATTCATCATGAAGATGCAGAATGAGAGTAACAGTGGAGGTTTCTATGCACTGCCGTTTGTTCTCTCTCAATCGGCGAATTCGGGGAGACTCATTTCGAAACACTGCCTTCAAACTCTGAAATATTGCAATAAAAACTTTTTTCTGCATAAATTAAATATAAATTCATTTATGTAAATATATATTTTGTATAAGTAAATATACATATTGTATCTCTGTAAATCTTCACTTATTGTATAATTTAAACCTGCTGCCGAGATTACAAATTACTGTACGGGCAGCGTATAAGCAACTCTGCCACTTCAATGTACTGTTGTAACATATTACTAAGTACATGACACCACCTACGTCACAGATAAATTAAATCTCAAAGTATTAAGACTTACTGATAGGCTATTACACGTATTCACATCATGTTCATAACTTTCGCTAAAGCCGAACCTTATCGCCTCCACGACTTCGTGTCAGTCAGATGAGCAGCAACGCTGCACCCTGGCTGTGAGAAAGTAAACAAATCTTCGCAAGCGTATGCTACAGAGCGGGTCACATGACGTACCTCAACATGTGGCGAGAGAACTATCAGTTGCTTATACGCTGCTGGTACTATAACTTTACTTAAAAATTTGATCTATATTTCCAGTACTAGTATTAAGAGGATTAGGAACTGATAGCATCGTAGTATATCAAGAGAAGATAACGGGGCAATGCACGTATATGAAAGGAACAATATTGTTAGTATATGAATGGATATTTGGAATTAACGCAACGATTTAAATATTTCATTACGTGTAAAATATAACATGTTCCTAACACAGTTAGGAGAAAACATCAATTTATCTTGGCCCATTAATGATATCGATGAAGATATGACCACCCCTGTAACGGCTGCAGGGACTCTTGAAATTTCAAACACATTCGAGAACTGTTGGAATCATATATCTAAGAAAACGCAAAATATCTTGTTCGAAAGATGGAAATCAACGAAGACTAGTGAAAGGCACAAGAAAATCTCCAAAACTATGAATGAAAAACCTCCTAAATGTGACTATTGTAAAGTTCATCTAAATGTAAAACACATATTAGTTCACTACCTGCTATACAAAAACTGCAGGTAAAAGTACCAATTAGAAGGCAGATCTAGCTCGACATATTATCAGAAGAGAATTATTGACTTTATTAAGGACATCCGTATTTACAACAGCTTTTAGATGAAATTCTTATTATTCTTATATTGTTTGTATTTTATGTATTGTATTAATTGTATTATATCATGTGAATTATATTCTCTTACACTTTTTTAATATTGAATATTGTTCTAAATTTCACATTGTAATTGTAAAATGTATTTATCTGTTAAGTCGCTTATGACCTTGATGTCGATGCGACGATAAATAAATATATAATAAATAATAAAATAATAATACGTTTATCTAAAATAGGTATCCTCGTTCTTTTATAAAATGTTCTTTATATTTTAATGAAACATTTGATGAAATCTTCCGTATGTGGAATATGTCGCTTCCTCGATAGTATTTTCAAAGCGTCGGCAATGATGCTTCGCCCTGCTAAGAAGTAATATGATATGAAACATGCCCGACGTTGACTGGTGCCAATTTAAAATAAGCCCCGTCTTTCTATTTAAAAATCAAGCCTCACTTGGAGGGACATTTTGAAACATAATTATTACTGATAAATGTAATTTGGGCGCCAGAAAAAGGTTACACTTGAAACTTAATTATTCCTACATAATTTAAATCTCTCTCCTTACACAATTATGTTGTGCTAGCTCAGTTAATTGGGGTTCGATGTTCATAATTGTTGCTATTTACTCTGCAACCAATTATTCAATCTGGCATCCATACGGAGTGGAGAGGTATCTGAAAATCTTATTAAAATGCTGGATTGCACGTAACGAACAATGATAAACATGTTTCTTTCAACTTAACATATTAGAATTTATTATATTGATAATCAAAAATAAATCGATCTTTGGTCATGACCAGTTTTCTCTATATTACAATAGTTATAAAACCTTTCGTGGGTCTTCACGCGCTCTTCACTTCTTCGTTCGATGGCGCCCCGTAGAACCTAGTCCGTCGACGAAGCAGAATCTTGCTTCTGGATAAAGTCATCGCCTAATGTCCGTGATCTGGTTCCAAATTCTCATGGCGATATTATTATAATCCGTGACTTCCGTCACTTGCGTCTCGGGTGGACGCCTAGACGCTAATTTTACTTCCTACAAGAACGCTATATCCTAATATAAAAACGATAGTTAATTTTATACAAACGTCAATTAGTCTTTCCTCGACCTGGTAAAATATATCAAGACCCGACCCGCTTATCACCGCATTGCTCCAGCGAAAGAATGTTCTTCTAAAAACTCGGAAGCATCCGAATTTTATATATTTTTATTTTGTCGCTCAAAACAATGCTTATTCCGCCTCTGCTCTGTCATTTCCACCCAACGAAAATGATCCTTAACGTCGGTTATTTATTTGTCACATAGCGACCCCCTGGCGATCGTCTATTGACATCCCTATATTCCCTGCAAATGTCATATAAAATTATATTTCCATAATTATAATGGTTCGTCATTTTGGTATATTACAGATGTAAATGGAAATTAATTACAAATGTACCCCCAAAAATATTGTATAACTTAACTCAGATAAGTATGAGTAAAAAACACGATAGCCCAGACGACACAGAATGGAGAGAACGTTTTGCAGCGAAGTATAAAATTTTCCATTGCAACCGAGGCTCAATCTCTAGCATGTTCTTCAAACACCGTGCCGGCACAAATTTCTCATGACGACACGCGGGACAGCAGTAACCCTTTAGAGTTGTTTAGTGCACGCACAGGAAGTCCCACTCGTACAGCCCTTGTTGCTCTTTAATGTGCTGCCAACAAGTGTCGGAATAATGGAACGTGGCTTTTCATTTTTGTAAATGTATGGACGGAAGGGGTGTGTATGTGGAACATTGTAATCCGGAGTTATAAACGTGGTGATGAGGGTTTGCAACCAGAGAAATTACGTACACTCTAGGGATGAAGGATGGTTAGCACGATGGCGGAGGGAAATTTTTTCAGACTCAGGGAAATGATGGAAGGCCTCGCACTTTTTTCTGTAGGGAAACGATTTTCTCCTATCTTCGTGCAGGAATTGTAATGTGGAATTGAGATTGTTTACATGTTATGTTCTCATAACAACACTTGTATGAAACTATTAAATGATTGTAAAATGGTATACACTAAAACTGTTGGCGAAAGCGCATTTTTTATATTTTGTACTGTGACGTACCGGGTAGGCCGGCTTGTTCTCAGTAAATTTATTTGTAAGGGACAGGTGTTCTTTCTCGTGAATGGGCTCGGGGTTATTAATCAAACACCACTGTTCCGTGAACAAAATAAACTGAACTATTTATTAATTCTATACAAATCACTAATGATACAATATTTATGGTGGTCTCTACCCTTTTCTTTCATATAACCCAGAATCACTGTTAGTCTCTCGATCTTATCGATCGAAGAAATATTTACCGTTACTTCTTCCACTACGAGCGTCGGCGGCTTCGGGGACCCTCGGGTTGCCTCGCGCTCCTTCGCTGCTTGCCGGGTTCGTTTCACTTGGGACCAGCCCAGGTGAGGCGCTGCGCTTCCGAAGTACGTCTCCTTTCCAATTCTCCGATCCACTCGACGTCTTTTGATCTGTGTTACTCCAAATAGCAGCTATCACTTTGGCAATATGTCCGATCGACTATTGATTGTTATCACGCACAAATTGTCCGTCAATTAATCTTTCTGCACTCGTTCGTTCGCGATACTAGTTTTCTTTTCGATCGCGGAGCAGCCCCAGATACGTCCTTCCTCGCCGGCGGTCAGCCAGACACTGACTCCTCGCGGCCTCGTTCCCACGGTCGGCCAACCGACGACACCTCGCCGCCCGTAACCGTTTTTCGTGGCTAGCGAGCGCCCTCTTGCAACCGTTCTGCCGCGTTCTTGCTTGATGTCTCGCCGTTTCTTTGGGTGGAAACGCGGTGCGTTTCAGTACTAAATGTCAATCAGTGGTGTATTTATTATTTTAATAATTGTGTGAACAAGTTTCACTGCTTATATTCTTAATAGAAGACCTATTATGGTTTGTTTTAAACTGGAGTCATTTATCATGATTTTCATTATTCTTTAATACAACAGAATACATTTCATAGAGTACTAGAATAGATTAAATTTAATTTCGTTATATAATTCTTTTTCTTGAAATGTATTGCAATCCTGTCTTCAGTGTGTTTATTTTTAACATTAAAGAAATAAATGAATCTGCCGTATGTATTGTGTGTGGATGATATTGTGATACTGCTATTAAATTAACAACAGACATAATTAAATAGAAATACGTAAACCCATGAATTTAAATTGTTAAGAATATTACGTAGTCAACGTAATTGTAAATTGCTTTGGAGATTCCGCTCGTCCGTCATAAGGCATATTTTAGAATGAACGGAGCTAAACCTCTTTTTTTATTTATTTCGTCTCGTTCGACATACTTGTCTTTCGAGGAGGTTAAATCATGAAATACACGGTTTGTTACTTTTTGGGAATGGCCATCCATAAGCAGTGGTTTATATTACTCGGAATAACGTAAACATTGGGCTAAAGTAAATGAAGCGAGGTTGAAGACTGTTTCAGTTTGATCTATTGACAGTTATGGGAGATTACGGTGGTTTGAATCGGTCTTTGGGATACCTGGATTTGATACGTAAGTATGCAGCATTGCGACCTAGGCTGAAGATTAAGGAGCATGGGGAAGTGTGAAGGTTTTGGTAAACGTTTTGAGCTATTTGAGTTATGTGATCGCTTAATGAAGGCACTTTCAATTCTCTGCGAAACTGGGTGTTCGGAATGAACCAGGGGGCATTTAAAGTTCTTTTAAAAATACATTCTGAATGGCTTTAATTTTTTTTTCGTAATAGGGACTAATAATAGCATCTGGATTCAACTTTCAATGAAGAATATGCATGGATTAGAGGAAAGAGTTTTGAAATCTTTGGCAGATGCTTTGTTAGCTATTGCATTTATGTATGGCTGAACCTCTAAAAATGCAATAGATTCCCTAAAACATATCATTTTCACGATGCGACCTAACTAACACAGCCCAACTCTGTTGTAGTACTGCATAATTTTTTTCAGCAGATACGCAGCATACGAGAAAGCATTCATGTTATTCATTAAGTTATTTTTTCTTGTTCACGTAAATATGACATATAATTTCGATAATTATGCACAGATATTCATAGCAGGTACCCTTTCCCTCAGATAAAGTGGCCGGCAAAATTTTTTTAATGGTAATGGGTAAATAAGAGAAACATATAGTTTCTAACTCACGGTTTTAAAAGGAGCCTTTGAAAAAATTAATAATACAGCTATTCGGTTGCTCAACTTCCCTTTGATAGAAAACCAGAAACACTCATTTCGACGTAATGCACATTCAAAAATAATTTGTATATAATCAGTTTCCTCTTTATTTGATAAATATATCGACTTGCAAATTGTTGCATTTAAAAGAGAATATAAAAACAAAATAAAAGTTATGTTCATACTTGCCATAAAAATACGGATTTAGCGTAATTAAATTGGCCACAGAATTTGTTTATAAGCTAAGTGTTTTTTAAGCGTAGCAAGCAAAAGCGCAACATTGGAGAACTGTTTTTTTTCAGTATGCTTGTGTTAAGTGAAAACAAATGAGGTCATTCCAAGATGTTAATTTCTTATAAACAATTACATATATCTCGAGAACGAAATATGATAACACCGATCGAATTCCGAAATTTTGTATCGCGTTTAAACGCCACTCAGATGAGGCAATAAAAAATTTGCAACAATTGAAAATTAATAAACAATTTCCAACTTTTGCAAATCTAAAGGGGGAGGGTCTCCGATGCCTAAAACCGAAAATTGTGAATTAACAATTTTGCAACAATTTATAATTTTATAAACAAATTCGAAATATGCGTTAGAACGACCGGGGAGGGTCCGCAAATTGTGCCTGGAATGAGCATCTGAAAATTGCACTTCGACTGGAGTTACAAATCGATTGCTAAACGTTAGATCAATTGTTGCTAAAATGCTAAATATTTACGGGTCAATTGACAATAATTCTGGACGGAAACCCCCGCTGAGAAATTTTTTTTCGTCGTGGCGAACGTGCAGGCAAAATGTCTCCATTGGTAGGGAGTATTTCCACCTCGTACATAAACAAACTAGCCCCCTCCCCCTAAGGCAATGTCCTTTCCACCCCTTGGGATGTTGCACCAATCACAGACAACTGTGGGTCTACCTGCTAGCGGTTGGTCAACGCGTCCCTCCTCCTGCCCTCCCCCAGGCCGAGGGGTGTCCAAGTTTGTCGGCGCGGTGTGGAAGATAGAATTTTGCCGGCCACTTTATCTGAGGGAAAGGGTACATACTTATCATCTGAATGCATTGATTGTATTCCGTTAAGATTGCAAGATTTTTCTATGAAATTTAAGTTTATTACTATTGTAATAAAGAATTTGAAAGAAATTGGGTCAACCTTCGGAATCATGAGCGCATTTACACGTTTAGAGCATTGAAGGGGCATATTTTCGACCCCGTTTGTTTTTTCCTGATCATTATTTTCACTTTAAATTGATTCTAATATTTTTCTTCAATATTTATGTATAGTTATATCCCATAGATTAATACTTAGTTATAATGCTGGGCTTAAACTTACCTTTATAGGGAACTTTACAAAAGTCTTCTCGAACCGTAATACACTTGCCGTTTAAGAGTTTTGGCACGGGTAAATAAGTCATTTGTTGAAACACTTACTGCACGCACAACTTTTTACATACAGAAAATTTAATATTTCAACGTAATCACTATTGAAAGTAAGAATCTTGCAAAAACAGTGAATAGGACACAATATGATATAATAAAGTATCTATTTATCACATTCGTGTGAAGCCACCATAACAAGCCTCGAACAAATTAACAGCAGTACCTATGTGATATATTTGAAAACAACGTAACTACAAGGTAATTTTAACAAGTAAATTTAAACAGCTCTCTTAACGATTCGGGCAGAAAAATAGTAGAATGATTGACGGCTACATGTGACACGAAGTATAAAAGGGGTACATTTTGGACTCCATGGAGAGAAAAATGCATTTCCAGAAAAAATAACTGTATAATGTTTGTACTGAATGCATTTTTTGATTTATTGGGGAAAATATTCAGCTAGAAAAAGACTGTCATACAAAAAATCTTTATATTCCTATTTAAATGTTTCAATATATTTTATTTTTATAGTTTTGAACTCCTTTTCTGACGTATCGCATTGTTACGTGTTTGCAAAGGTTATATACTGAACCTATTTTCTACCTGCTTGGCAGCTGTGCCCCGTTTGCGATAATGTTGCTCGAAACTGCCGTGTTACAACGAGTTCGCGGTCAATTCATTCGAACTCCATAGCAAAGAATATTTTGTACTATTCTCGTCCATTCATTCACAGCAACAAATGAATAATTGCTGGTCGGCGGCCGAGATCGCTGACAGTGTCGTAGTGATCTCGGACCGAAGGGTTGCGATTGGAGACCCGCCGATGGCATGGATGTATTTGTGTTCGTCCTTTCACCCTTTATCATCACCATTTCGTTTCATCTTAATATAGCTACCATACCGTTAACACCAATAGTGGTCGCTAATGACCTAGATTTTGATGCGACCTTAAATAACAAAAAAAGAGTAGATTACGTCATCCAATATGCTTCTAATAACGGTCCATAATCCCATTTCCTTATGATGTTCTGTGATACAATTGGCGGATCGGAACACTCAAGCGTCAAGCTGAAAGAAAATGGACATTTATTCATTTTGTTTGAATGTTTTAGCCGTCACTCTAATATTTTAACAATGAACATATGTAAATTAGTGTAACTAGTTTACCAATTTCTGGAAGAAAATCTAATGGAAATATCAATTTTCAGAAGTTAAAACTAACTGAAATATATTTTACTCGTCTTAGAATTCTAATTGATTCTAAGGATGGGATAAAAGCTCCAGTTGGCTAAAGATTTTCACCTGGCTAAACGTTTGATAAATGCACTTGAATTAGAGTGCACGATGAAAATTTTTTCGAATATATTATGTTCTTAAATATATTTGAACTTTTTGATATTAATTGTATAACCCGGATTTTAAGAAAACTCATTTTCATGTTTTTTTTTTATTTTTTCTGAATTTTTTCTTTCTTTTAATAATTTTGTAATATTTTCCGTATAATCCCTTTTTCGTCACCCGACTCCAATCACTGAGCTTGCCACTGGCGATGGTGGAGGTACTGAAGCATATCTTCCGATTGACAGACAAAACGAGAAGTTACTTGAAGTCATCGTATTACTTACGTCTCTTTTAAATTATTTTTTAAATTTAAATTCACATTAGATGAAGAATAAAATAATAATACTTCATCTGATATGTGATGATTGACATCTTTCGTTGTAAAATGGAATGTCAAAATTTGTTAGTACATTAAGGTTTTCTTCGATATAATTCTACTATATTCACTTTTAATTGTCAGAAACTATGATTTAAATTAATTGTGAACTCTAATAACCGGTTCATATGTCTAAATAATAGTATGTGTAGTAACATTTTTTTCATCTTCCGTCCCTTGGAATTCCTGGAAATTATGGAAAAACCTTTTACAATAATAATTGCATGGAATCGAATTCACATAAAATCAGACATTTAGAGATAGCAGATTGCTGTTAATTGATCTCATTACATGTTTCGCATTGATTAGCAAATATACGTAACATTGTTACAGTTGGAAAGAGGATTTTTATAAAAAGTAACTTAAATGTTTGTGGCAACGCTGAAAAATATATTTTACGTTTATGTTCCTGTTCAACGATTCGTTGAAAATTGATGCAATTGAAAGTGTTCATTTGTGAAGAGCATGTTCTTCGTCCGTAATTTAATTACTGTCGACATACATTATTTTCCATGTTATAAATCAAAAGGATTCATTTCAATATCCCCACATATTGGAAATATATAAAAATACTTACATGCTATCCATTACTATTTTTAATGATATTCGCTGTGTACCACTAACAAAAGATATTAAAATTTATGTGCCTCGTAGCGAATATACTCCTTGGGAAAGTATTTTCATTATAAAAGAAAACTAAAGGAAATTATTGTCAATATTGGGAACACTATCTCCAGGTATGTTTTCTACGACAATCTGGTATTCACTTCCATAGCGAGCTTTTCAAAAAATATTACAAAGATACATTCAATTATTCACAAAAAAATATAAGGCATGTTCTTTAGCATCGTATCTACCAATCTTGAGTATTTTTACAGCCAGGTATTTATCCTCTCAATGCACCATTTGGGGATAACAAAACAAAGGATTCTTTGCAAGTGTTCTTTTTACCATTTTGTTAATATCGTGTCCACGAAACTCTGCAATTTTCAATATATTCAATAAGTAAACGAAAATATTTTATGGGAATTTTAAAATGCGTGTTTTGCCTCATCAAATATTTACTCGACATTGTTTATAATTCAAAGCAGCTTCAAATATCTCGCCACCATCCCTGACCTATTGTCTCAGCCATCCATTCAGAATTTAACGCCTCATGTAACCATTTGGTGGTAGGCAAGCTCCCTCACACCACTTGCACGTATCCCCTTCTCTTCTCCTTCCTCTCCGTTTCGCCTCTCCCCACCATAACCCGCTCCGCCACCTACCGCATCTCCCCTCCTCAACCCCCTCACCTTTGCCCTTGGCCGCTCCGCCTCTCTCAACTCCCCATGCCTCTTTACCTCCTCTCTCCCCTCCCTCACCGCTTCGATGCTCTCTGCTCCATCCCCTCTAAACTCTCACGCCCCTGTTCTCCATCTCTCCCCGCCCCTCAACGCTTCAATCGCGTCCGCCCTTCCACTTCGCTCCGCTCCACCCCTCTCCGCTCTACCCTCGTCGGCTCCGCCCCCTCTCGGCTTCCCGCCCCTCTCCCTCCGCCCCTCAGATCCTCATCCTCCTCCTCCCGCCCCCTCCCGCTCGTTGGGGGGTTTGCTTATGCGCGTGCAGCGGCGTCGTTGATTACTCGGCGAAAGAACGCGGCGCGCGTATGCCGCGCATTAATACACGCGCGCCATCTGCTGCACGGCGCGGGACTTCCCATAACTTCTCATAGCAAATGACGCCGCCGCTCGCTGCCCGGAAGATGGCATAGCTCGTGCCCCCCTTCCCCCCGACCTTGCCGCCCGCCCGCCCGCCCGCCCGCCCGCCCGCCCGCCCGCCCGCCCGCCCGCCCGCCCGCCCGCCCGCCTGCCCGCCCGCCCGCCTGCCCGCCGCCCGCCGCCCGCCCGCGCGCGCTCGCCGCCCGCGCGCTCGCCCGCCGCGCGCTCGCCCGCCCGCGCGCTCGCCCGCCCGCGCGCCCGCCCGCCCGCCCGCCCGCCCGCCCGCCCGCCCGCCCGCCCGCCGCCGCCCGCCCGCCCGCCCGCCCGCGCGCTCGCCCGCCCGCGCGCTCGCCCGCCCGCGCGCTCGCCCGCCCGCGCGCTCGCCCACCCGCTGCGTCAGCGAGACTGCCCACCGCGCCCAGCGAGCCGGTGAATTGTGCCGATACACATCTTCAGGTAACGGATGAGCTCTGTAACTGATCGTGCTAGCGGGAATTACGGCGTACAACACGGAGCGTGCACGAATATACGGCACGTGCGTCTGTCGCCGCATAGAAAATACGTGCGTAGTAGGACAGAGATAAATATGTGGGATAAGGCAGAAGTGAGGTGAATGTGAGGGAGAAAAGCGAAGAAACGAAGAATTTTTGTTACGAAGGTTAAATTTCTTGAAATTAATTAAAGAACTGTCTTTTTGGTATTTTTTAAATCTTGTAAGGTACTTCGATTTTTTAAACAGATATTCGATTTAAAACAAATTTTATTAATGATTATTTTTTACATTTTTATACACCAAAGTTTCGAAGGTCATTGACCTTCATCGTCTGGGTCTAATAAGTTCAATTTATAATTAAATTAATTTGACATAAAAATGTACAAACTGTAAATTGTAAAAATAATTGAAATAATATAATTAATATTACTCTCTTTATGGCATACCTTTTGGAATTTAATTTTTTGTACGAAACATTTTTTACAATATATTGATAATACAATCACAATAATTAACAGAAAATGAATATCATTATAAATTAGATAAATAAAATACATAAATTAGATTAAAACTCAAAGGGCCTGGCAAGATTTGAAGAAATAAGTAAGCGAAATTATGATTGTTGGATTTGTGTGTAATGTATGCATGTAACATATAACATTCGTAATTTAAACATAAATATTTCTGAATTATATAACACTACAGTATAATTTCGAGAGCTGTTTGTGTTGTATAGCAAACGACATTGGGTGAGGTTTGCACATAACGTTTGCAAAGGTTTGGGTGAGTGGTTGCACACACCTAAGAGTTCTTGATAGTAGTTCATAAGTAGAGACCAGCTTTTTATGTAATTACATATCTTTGTAAAGTTAGTTTATTTATTAGGGTTGAATTAACTTAAGATCATGAACGACCACACGTTTATTACGAAGATTTACAACAATTGGTGTAATAAGGTATTACAAAATGGTATAAATAGAATGTTACAAGTATATGTTACAAAATAGTACAAAAGGCATGAACGACTGTTATTAAAATGATATGTGATAACAATATAATGGTATTGTCTTAGTACTCTTGTTGCTATTGACCCCATATTCGTGCATTACTTAATAAGTATTCTATCAGTTATATACTGTAATATACGTAGTAGTATAATATAATTTTATGATAGGTTCTATTGTTTATAGTCTGACTGCTAAACTATGGTCCTAGATATTAATAGATGAATTTTTTACTGCTGTCGGGAAATTTCGAATCGTGCAATGTATGCATCAACGTGTGCCCTTCAAATAATTTTCAAAACGTTTGTATTATTTTTAAAATTTGTTTAGGATTCTTTTATAAATAAAATTTCTTATTATGTGAATGTGTTTTATAATTAGTATATTTTAATATGACATAATATATCCGATTTTCCATATTTAGTACATATCTATATATTTAAAAAAATAAGGTATTCTGCCATGGCTTCGTTTAGAGCTTCTACTGAACCGATTGTTGTATTTTTTTCTTTTCTAAAATGAAAGAATATGATCAGTAGATGTGTTATCAGATATTGTTTTATTGATTCACCAACATTTACGGTGTAAATTAATTAATTAAATCATTCTTTAATAGTACGCTTATCAATAGTCAATTGTTTTCTTTCAAAGGGTGGGAGTTTCCAAATCGATATACATGAGTCCATAGATCGATAAACATGAGTCCACGCTGTTTGATGTTTTGTTTTGATTGTTGAGATTTGTTTACAATTCGTCAAGGTTTTGTTTCAGAGTAATAATTGCACTGTGGTGTTGACAGTTTGCATGTATTTGCTTCTATGGTGTATTTTGTAGAGAACATTCGCACAGTGGGTTTTGTTCGGTTGTAATACATTAGTGAAGTTGTTTACAGGTTATGTCGAATTCCGAATCATTGTCCACGCGTCCCAAAAGACGCAAACGTACTTAACTGGACGCAGGGAAAGAGAAAGTCAGCGTAGGTGTGATAGTGAGGTCATTTGGTTTCTATTAGGTCATTGTCTATGAAATGTTAGTTTTGTTCTGCTTTGTACTTTCCATGTGAGATAAATTCTGCAAACAATTTATTCTGTATGGCTTAAATGGGAAAAAAAGTATACGTTCGAGCAATATGCCAAAAGAAATCAAACAGTTGTTTATAGGAGGTGATGACACATCAAAAAACTTTAGAAATAATATCCTTCAGTATAATAGTGTTATATCTTTTGTGCCGATATTGCATTGCCATCTAGTCATGGTCCATACGTGTTCAAAATTTGGAAACTCATCACAGAATATCTTCGTTATATCCTCAAGATCCAAACAATGCAATATATTGTGAACATTAGTCTGAGTACTTTATTACAATCTCACCGTCAAATTTTGACGGGATTATCACTAGTTCTTCTTGTTTTCATTAAAATATGTACATAAATATGTGACACCTCATACAACATATTTTTCTGGCGTCTGCTTATAATAAGCTAACGTCACTCGAAGCTAAGTCATTTAGAAAGCAAGCGATCGATATTCATCAGTCAACCTTTTTCTTTTTGCATTGAAATTCTTTTTCATTTCGATCAACGATTACTAGCTACCTTCAGCACGTAGAAACTTCTTCTCAAAAGGTTTCTTTTCAATTCAATTAAATCTTATTATCCATGACAAAGCTTAGGCCCACCGGCCTACTCTCCCGCCTGATTAAATTTCTTTTTTCTCTTTTTGCATTGAAATTCTTTTTTTCGCTTCTTTTAGCCTTCAGGATCTTTTACTTACAGCCTCTGTGATGACTCATGGGCAGCGTACTAGCTTTCGGTGCTGTGGTCCAGGGTTTTAATTCCGGTCGAGGAAACAACAGAGCTGTAGCTTTACTTTAAAAATCGTCCCAGTTTCTGTAGCTGTGTGACGAAGAAAAGCTCACGCAGGCGGGTAGTTACGGTGAAGATAATACGTCATTTTTGCCTCGTGTTGCTCTTACCCTCAAGCATGGGAATTTAACTAGGCCCAGGCATGGGGGACACCAGCAGCACCAGCGAAGTCGGACTACCGACACAATAACGCCAAATACATATCTTCATCTTTTACATACCGTAAATCTACAACATGAGACAGCTGGCTTTACTTTCCTACTGAAAGAATATGCATGAAGGATTTTTTCGCCATTAAAAACCAGGGCTTCGATCGGGTTTGAACCAGCATACCCGGGTATAAAAGTTGGATACGCTAACCGTTACACCTCCGAAGCCATTTTCCACGTATTGGAAAATTCTCGTACGCCACTTGACGTGTATTCATTCCGTCGTGTACATTTTGCAACACCGCGCAGCGCAGTGCGGAGCGGTGGCGAGGTCGAGCAGCCGTTGGCGAGCACCTGCGAGGCCTCTCATGAAGACGAACGGCCAGGACGCGCGTCGGCAAAGGCTTCTTTCGCTCAACCTCCCGAGGCACGCGGTCTCTCTGCGTAAACGATGCCGCGTGGAGCGCCCGAGCCCAGCATGTGGCAGGAGTGCCGTGGCGAATCTGAGGGGCAGGTTAAAGTTGACGAGCTGTGGCCGGAATTGCTGGGTGATAATATGTTTTGTAGAGATGAGAGATGGTTTGTTTTCGAGTTTTCATATCGCGACACCGGGAGAGGTGACTCAGTGCATCAGCTGATGTCACTGCAGTGCCTCCGACCGGCAGATCGTAGGTTCCAGTCCCGACGGCGGCAGTATTTTCGACCCTGGATTTTCAGCTAGGACGAATTCAGTCGCTGTCCGGAGGAGAATGCTAGCGGTCGGCTGCTCTGATTGGTAGTTTTCCGTGGTTTCTCCGATCAACACGCATCGTCACCCCCGAAAATCTCGGCGATCGCTGCAGTGCCTCTGATAGGAAGGGCCTAGGCTCAAATCCAGACGGCGGCAGGATTATCGACACTAGCTATTCAGCTAGGTCAAATTCAGTCGCGGTCTGGAGAAGAATTCTTGATGCCGGCTGCTCTGATCGGTAGTTTTCTCTGGTTTCTCCGATCGACACCAGGCGAATGCCCGAGCACTACCCAAACAAACGGACCACGGACCGCGCGCGATAATTCCTTCCTCTTCTTTGTAATATCCTCACCCCTTATACACACACTTACACTAACGTGAACTACCCTACGCCCCGGGAGACCGGTCGGGGACTTAGATCTGGGGCGGTGCCCCACTAATTAGAGATACGTGGTTGTTGACGAAAACCACGATGATCGACGGTAGGTCGGCGCCGAATCTCGCCATCCAGTGGGGGAAGATGCCTGACACCTCCCGATGAAAAACATGCACAACACTTACGGGACTAATGACCCCAGTAGTTGACACGCCCGGAATTAGTAATCAATGAATTAATCATATCGCGACTGTTCCTATCTGATTAGACAAATGTGTGACGCAACTTAAACGAAAATTCTAAGGAAATTTGAATCCTGGAATGTTTTCTGCTAAAATAATTGAAATTTGTGGGATACATATCGGAGTAATCAATATCATTGTGAGAGGTAGCGGTACGAAGAAGAGAGGTGAGCGTACGCACGAGACGGTAGCAGGGCCTGGGCAATACTCGGTCCATTAGCACCGCCATGGAATTGCAAGTATTCCGCCGTCAGAGAGATGTCGCATCCTCTTGAAAACAGCGATGGAAAACCAAACAAATGCCATTCAGATAAAATAGATTGCAGTAACATGAATGTAAAGCTTGAAAGAAGAATCTTCGGTAATAAAACGGTCTTGCAACTGCCACATCATTTATGGTTTGGAATGTGTATACGAGGACCTTAATAAAGAAATGATTAATCACAAGAGTAATTTTGCACGGCGCTGAAATATAGCAGCATGTTAATTAATAAAGCATAAGATAGAAACCGCGATTTGAGCTCAGGAGGGAAAGTGCGTGAAAGGAGTCATTTGAATCAGTGGCAAGGCAGTTAGTTTTGACACATCACACGGAGCGAAGGAACAGTGAAAGCGTTGTCGGTTGATTGTTGGTGATTCCGGGCGTATTAACTACTGACGTCATTAGTCCCGTAACTATAGTGCATGTTATTTCATTAGAAAGGGGCTAGATGTCGAGATGGGGCCCCAATCTACCGTCGGCTAGTGTGGTTTCCCTCAACCAGGTATCTCCCACCATCCGGGACAAACTGTAAGCTCCCGACCGGTCTCGCGTCATGTGTCGTAATATAGTACATGTTATTGTAGGTGTGCGGGTAAGGGGAAAGGATAGGGTAAGGAAGGGGTAGGAATGATCGCGCGCGGTCCGTGGCACGTTCCTTAGCATACTGCTCCGGCATTCACCTGGTGTAGATCGGAGAAATACCAATCAGAGCATCCGGCCTCAAGACTGCGACTGAATTCGACCTAGCTGACAAGCGAGTGTCGACAATCTTGCCACCACCGTGGGGAGTGTGACCGTAGGACCTCCCGGGCAGAGAGACTGCAGTGACATCATTTGATGCACTGAGCCACCCCTCCCGGCATGAGAGCGTCCTCAGTGGGGCCGATCGAAGAGGCGCGGAAAGTGCGTGGGGGCGGGGTGGGGGTGGGGTGCGAGCGCCGCGATGGGGTCTGTCTCGGGCGCCGTCGGCGAGGTCTGGGCTCCCTCTCCGTGCACGGCGCGGCGCGGCGCGGCGCGGCGCTTCGCCTGGGCTCCCAATAAGCTTTCCATCATGGCCTGTCGCGCCCAATACGCGGCTAATCTGTTTCCGCCCCGGCTGCCTCCCTTCGCCTCCGCCCCCCCCCGCGCGCCCCTGCGCCCTTTCCCCTCGCGCGCTGCCTTCGCCTCGCTGTCGCCGCCTCCGCCGCCTCCGCCGCCGCCTCCGCCGCCTCCGCCGCCTCCGCCGCCCGCCGCCTCTCCGCCGCCTCCGCCGCCTCCGCCGCCTCCACCACCTCCGCCGTCTTCGCCGCCTCCGCCGCCTCCGCCGCCTCCGCCGCCTCCGCCGCCTCCGCCGCCTCCGCCGCCTCCGCCGCCTCCGCCGCCTCCGCCGCCACCGCCGCCTCCGTCGCCTCCACCGTCTCCGCCGCCTCCGCCGTCTTCGCCGCCTCCACCGCCTCCGTTTCCACCACCCCTTCCGTCGCCGCAGTCACCGCCACCGACGTCGCCGCCGCCGCCCTTGTCCTGGCCTCCCCTCCTTGCTTCACTCCCTTTACCGTCCTACCTCACCTCCCCGTTTCATTTTTCTCTTCTTGAATCTACCTGCTGCATTCTGTTTCATATTGTCGTGTGACCGGGAACGGTAGCTCAGTGCATCAACTGATGTCACTGCAGCGCCTCTGACAGGGAGGTCCAAGGTTTGTGTCATGACAGCCGCAGGATTTTTGGCACTAGCCTGTCAGCTAGGTCAAATTCAGTCGCTGTCTGGAGGAGATTTCTAGCGGCCGGCTGCTCTGATCGGTAGTATTCCGTGGTTTCTCCGATCAACACCAGGCGAATGCCGGAGCAGTACCCTAACAAACGGGCCACGGATCGCGCGCGATATTTCCTTCCTCTTCCTTGGCATATCATTTCCCCGTAAACACACACACACACACACACACACACACACTGTCACTACCACGTATTCCGGGGGACCGGTTGGGAGCTTAGATATTGCCCCGGTTGGAGCGGTGTCCCGTTGGTGCGAGAGTCGTGGTTAGGGGAAACCCCGTTAGCCGATGGTAGATCGGCGCCGGATCTCGCCATCCAGCGGGGGAACATCATCGCCATGTCACGAGAAAAAACATTTACTACACTTACGGGACTAATGACCTAAGCTGTTGACGCGCCCGGAATCATTAATCAACCAAACTTGTCGTATTATGTTTCATCCTCCCTGACTTGCATTTTTTTGTGTTTTATCCTGCTCCCTCTGTCTTCTGCTCACTTTTACGCCCTGTCCCGCCCTGTCACTCCCTACATATCCGGTTTGCTTCACCCTGCGTTGAGTCCTGCGTTAACTCTTCCCTGTCGTGTCTTGTTCACACCCCCACCCGCGCTCTGGTACGCTGACTCTGCTGTCTTTGGCAATAAACGTCGGCTCCCGGACGTACGGAAGGACACGCCTTGCTCATGGTTGGTCCACATTGTGTGAGTTCAGCTAGCTTGCATCGAAATTCAGTTGGTTTTATCATTTTCAAAGATTTGGTCCATGACTCTGAAGAAAGTGTTTTCGAGGTCGATGCATTCAAATCGGGTGACAGGAAGCTGCAAGGCTTTAATCGAGGTTTGTCTCTTCCCCTTTAATGTCTTCAATTCCCTCGAATCCCATTTCTCGTGTGTTCTTTTCACTGAAAACATTGCCTGGTTCCCCTTGACCGTATATCTTAGTTTCATTTTCATCACGTTGACATTTACGTAGCTACTTCACGTGATCTGTTATCTCGTCCATGTCTCCGGTAGTTCTCTTAAAACTGTACTGGCAAGGGTTCATATCCTTCTGCTATTACCTTCACATATCAGTTGTCTCGATAGTGTTATAAATGTTGAAGTCAATCTTTTGGAATTTTTTTTTTTTGTTCTCTTAAAACTGTACTGACATTTTTCACAGGTAATTATTACAGACAAATTAGAAACTTGATCCAATGTGGCTAGGCCGAAGGCCTTTAAGCCATTACAATACCTACATTCTACCGAGTTCTAACCTTTCGCCTTCTGGTATTCACCCAATGGTCTCTCCATCGCCTCAAAGCCGCGGAAACGAGACCATAAGGTACGGCTGAGGAAAAACCCTGAAGGGGAAAAACCTGCCGTCAGAAGCCGAGTACATGCTACTCTATCCGGTTTTAGACTATTTATTTATTTGGCGCGGGCGTCAGGCATTCTCCTTCCAGTGTTTGGCCTCCACCGCACCTGAAACAAACAGCACCACAGAAAATCGTCCGCACCAACGCCTCTGCCCTAACATTTCCGATTCCACTTCCCTTCGCCCCAATGTGCTTTATTTTAGCCGTTTCCTTTTTTATTTTAATTTCATTTCTTTTTAATTTATTTAACTTATTTTAATTAATTTAATTTTAATTTATATAACTTATTTTAATTTATTTAACTTGTTTTAAATTAATTTAATTTTAATTTATTTAACTTATTTTAATTATTTTAAGTTAATATATATATATATATATATATATATATATATATATATATTTTATTGACTTATTTATCTACTTATACTTAACAATTGACTACAATTTATAACTACAATTACTACAATTTATAACTTTTTTTTTTTTTTTTTTTTTTTTGGTCCGAACCTTTCCGAGAAATTTTCCTAATTCTTTCATGAAGTTAGCTCTTTATCCCCTAGAATGTTTTGGGCGAGCGTTACGTTCCTATGTTGGAAGTAGTAATTTCATTCCATCCATTTTCCTCTCCAAGTTTCGGTCGCACTGCAAATTAAAGGATATGGATCCAGTCTTCCCTATCACCGCAAAGCACACAGATGCCATTACCATTCGAGTCCTTTAATCTACGTTGCATCCACCTCCCGACCCTGAACCAAGCGTATCCCCCTCTTGCGTCCTTTTGCAGTGTGTTTACGTAACGTTCGCAACCCCATAACGGACTCGCGTGAATTTGCGCAACTAGCGAACGTTTTTCGGCCGTTGCTGCCAGGATCTCTTGCCTTTTAATATCCGCAAGTCTATCCGAGATTAACCGTTCTATGTCACGTGTTCCCCTATCTCCACCATTTCCGGAGAAACGTCTCCCAGACCTGAACGTTCCAGTAGCAGTTTAATTTTATACGACCAGTAGCGTTGGTTGCTTCCTGTAACTGCACCGAAAACATCTATTTATAAGTGAGTCAGTCTGTTCACCTGCTAATTTAATCCAAAGTTTAATGGGTTTCATTTTAAAATCTTTCCAAATTCCTACACTACCGACCCTCTTAGGACTCCGGCATTTGCTGCGAATCTAGAGACTCGAGAATTAATTTGAAATAATCTGTTTCGACGCTTTCAGTCGATCTATCCTATCCACTCCCAAATTTCTGCCCCATAATTCATTGCTGGAGAACTAGCGATTTAAACATCGTCTCGCACACCTTTAAAGGCAATTCCGAACCCTGCGCACTGCGCAAACGATTTCTTTGAGCGCAATTCTTCCTTTACATGCGCCGCCACTATGTGATTACTCCATCCACCATTCATGGAAAATTTTGCCCAAGATATGTAAATGTTTTACGGTCAATCTCCTCCTGAGCGTAAAACCATTTCTCCTTGTTACCCCAGATAAATCCATTCTTGAAGACAACTACTTTGGTTTTGAATATTTACTTTAATCCCCATGTTTCACTATACGTTTCTAGGATATTTAAACTTTTTTGTAAGCCGTCAATAGTCTCCGAACATAAAACTAAATCATCAGCATATAGTAGTCCGGGAATGTTCAGGCCCTCAATTTCCGGCGCAGATGTATCCGCATCCTGTAACCACGTCAATAAATCGTTTATAAACAAGATAAACAATAGCGGTGAGAGAGGACAGCCCTGTCTTACTCCTACTGTCGATTTTATTTTTCGCGTTGTACTTCCATCACCGCACCTGACACAGAAATTTACGTCTTCGTATATGCTCTGCAACACTTTTAAAACTTTACGTGAGACGCCTAGCTCATTAAGTTTTGCCATAAAGCTTTCCTATTTATAGAGTCAAAAGCCATTTCGAAATCTACAAAACTGCAATATAAGTGGCCCTGTTTACGCGCAAGCGCCTGCTTTACTAGGTATCTAACACAAAGATATTGTCGGTAGTCGCGAAGCTCTCCTAAAGCCTGCTTGCAATTCTGATATTTTACTGTGCTTTTCCGCCCATTCACTCAGTCGCCCGTTGAGTATTTTACAAAATAGCTTGCTCAGCGCTGGTAAAAGACTAATTCCGCGATAATTTTGTGGGCAATTCGTATTACCTTTATTCTTAAAGACTGGTTGGAGGATCGCTGTACTCCACGTTTCTGGATACGATCCAGAATCAACTATTGCATTAAATAAATTTAGAATACTCTCTGGGTCTATGTGCCACAATTCCGAAATAAATTGTGTCGGAATGCCGTCCGCGCCGCCTGCCTTCTTATTATTCATGGCTAGCATAGCCCTATTCACTTCATTCCAGGTTATCGGTTCGTCTAATTCAGGGACATCCCGGTCCGTGATAATATATATCCCTGTTTCAATATTCGCTATTTCGAGCGCCCGTGAAAAGTACTGCTCCCACGCGTCTGATGAAATTGCATTACTTACATTTCTTTTATTACGCAGTGATCTTATAACGTCCCAAATTGATTTATTATGATTGTTTCTTAAAATTGCCTCTATTCTTGCTGTCTCACTCTCCTGCCAAGATTTCTTCGATTTCTTAATTGTGGCCTCGTATTGCCTACGTAGTAACAAGTAACTATTTCTCGCTTCCGCAGTTCCACTGTTTCTGAACATTCTTAAGGCTACTATTGCTTCACGCCTGCTCACCCGACACTCCTCGCTAAACCATCCTTGGGTCAGTACCCTTCCTCCTCTCCCCCACATTCGCATGCCCCTCCCTGCGCGAAAGAGTCTCCTTTCTAAATTCTTTGTGGTAGGGCATATATGATGTACGGAGTCATACGGGGGATATTTTGAACGTGTTTTCTTCTCTTTCTTGATCGGTATTGACCAGAAGTGTCTTTACAAAACCGATGCCATTAGACAGATGGATTTTAATAAAGCGTGTCTAGATCCAGAGAGAGATAATCCAAAAACTCCCGACCAATTGCCTTCATTTTAAATGTGGTCGCATCAATGTAATTCTTGCTACTTGTGTTTTCATTATTTTTGGTGATTTCTTGGCTGTCCGGGTGACGCCGCGTAGTGAGCTGTGAGGCCGATGTTTCGCCTGTCATATCGCATGCTTCCTCAGGGCAATAAACATTCTTACGTGTACATGCAATATTTCCCCCTTTTTGTTTCCCCTCGTAGAACCTAACATCGCCTTTATGGACTGATTTTCCTTCAACCCTTCTCGCGACACCCCGTTCGCGCCTTCCCTTCCCCTACCCTCTTCTCCATGTCCCCTTCGCTGGCCGCCCCCGGCGGCGGTCCGCGTCTTAAGCGGATCCCCGCGCCGGCGCGGCGGTCGCCCGCGTGATCCGGCCCGGATTGCTCGCGATCCGCTTCTGCTTCCACTGCGCGAAGGACCGCCCTCCCCCTCTCCACCCCCCACCCCACCCCGTCCCGGCGCATAGCCGGAGCCGGGGTTCGGCCCAGGGCCTTGCAACTGTCCATCAGAACCGGAGACTAAGCTGGAGGGTGGTACTATAGTGCTAGTGTCGCCGGGTACAGCTGCAGGTTAGGCTTGCCAACTTCCGCACATAAAAATCGGCTGCCGATCCGGGAGCCCGAGATCGCTAAGGTAGTAGTGTCGTAGCGATCTCGGACCGAAGGTTCGCGGGTTAGAGTCCCGCCTCGGGCATGGTTGTATTTGTGTTCGTCCTTTCATCCCTTATCACTATATAGTTTCATCTTTACAATTACCATAACGTTAACTCCAATAGTGGTCGCTAATGATCTAGATTTTCATGCGACCTTAAATAACAAAAACAATTGGCTAATTGTTTGAGAAATACGAAAAGGATTACCTAACTGTTCAATTATTCATAATACATGTATATAAGAAACCACTGAATAAAGCGCCAACATCGACGCCATCTTTTGTAACATTACCGCCAGCTTGCGTCTCGCGAATTCATACAGCAGCTAAGCACGCTTTACGTTTCGTTGGCGGCAATTCGTTCTTTGGTTCCTGTAAGAATGTGAAAGATGCGAGCGCGTTGCTGTGGTGGTCTCCACAACGTTGTAGGGGAATTGACCCTCGGCGCCGTAGGCAGTCGGGCGCGCCTAGGTGAGGGAGCTGGCGATGGGAGTGGAGTACGACGTGGGAGGGAACAGGCTCGTGGGCGTGGTCAGGCCGACTGTCACGGAAGCAATGAAGTGGTAACTGTGGTAAAGTCAGAGACAACGAGAAATCTGTGGTGAAGTCAAAGGGAAGAGGCGAAGATGAGAAACGATTCGAGACTGACACAAGGTTTGGACGGATTTGAGAAGACGGAGAGATGGGAAAGAGGCAATGCGGGATAGATATTAGACGAAGCTGATCGGAGACTAAAGGAAGCCCGAATAAAAGCTAAAATACACGAAAGGGGGACTGGAAATAGACGACACAAGGCGTGGTCGGAGAGTGGTGGAGGTCTGATGATCTTTAAGATAAGTGTGAGTTGCAAATAAATTCCGCTCGTAAAACCTATTTTTTTCGCGGTTCGTCCCATTTTAGAAACTGAAACATGACAGGTAACTACCGAATGGCAGCGACATCAGCGTTGCACAACAAAAGAAGAGTCAGCAGGGTGTTAGGTGGTAGAGGGGGTTCGACGACAGGGTCAAGGACAACTGCAGGGCAGGAAGACCGCCGTGGTCGCTAACAGCTCCTCTTAGAAGCCGACCCTTCCACGACCCTCGTCTCGGCAGGGTCGGCTAGGGCTGCGGCTGTACAAACGGCCGAGTCGGATCGGATCGGGTCGGGTCGGCGGCAGGGTCAGGAGCGGCGTTTGTGGCCTCCCCTCGTCCACCACTCTGGCCGCGACTCTCGTCTCGGCTTATTTGCCTTACAGCGAGGATAAACCTGTAAGTGGGCAATTAGTTGAAATTGCGGGCTTTATCACACCGGCAGCCACATTTCGTCGCTTATGTTGCAGCTCTACAAGATGAATTGCGGGAGTACTTCGTTAAAATTCATGACCCGTTTCTACTGAAATGATTCTGACTGTATAAATACTGAACCATGATTTAATATTTTCTCATGAATTTACATGCGTTTTTAACTTCAAGTACGGTAGAGTATCTCGGATGTAAAAATTTGAAACATGATTAAAATGGGTACCACGGATTTGTGCAAAAACTGCATATTATCCATAACTAATACACACATTGATTCTGATTCTGAACATTTTGGTAACAATACATAATTTCAAGGGTATTTTCAGATGTTCACAACCTTATTACCAATTTCTATTGAAATATTACCAACTGAATGACAAAGGTCTAAATTATTTTTACACCAATTGAAATATTTATATAGAGTACTTTAGAATAAAAAAATCTCGAGTGTGTTGTTGATAATTGTTGATAAATTTTGCAATCGAAATATGGTGAGAAAATTTAATAAAACGAAATTAAACACATTCATGATTATGATAATGCGGATTTTTATTATCCGTCCCTGGATGGTCGACAGCATATCATGAACTGAACAGCTAAATTTACTGTCAAAGACAGTTTGTGTACCTGACACACACCGGTACATGATGAGTTGCATACCACTTAGGGTACTTCTCTTCAAAAAATTCGTGTGTAACTTTACTATTCAAGACTTTTCTCATGTTCATTGACAATTGGAATTCATCATTGACCCTTATACATGTCTCCAATGTTTGTAACACAAAAAATTTTCACTTAGAAAAAAGTTTCGGCTCTCTACTCACCTAAATTTCTCGATATTTTCCTTAAAGAAAACGTATCGGGCTTCAGATGTGTTATCACTTGCTATCATTAACAAGTTTTATAGTTTAGAGAAGTTCTTTTACACCTTAAAATTAATAGATTCCTCTAATCTAAAATTTTTTATTTTCTAGTACGTTTTCTACAAATCAATTCTGCCCTTTTGCAATGTAATCAAATACATACACAGTTTTCTTTATATAGAACATGTCATTATGAACCACGAAATCTGACAGATTCTGTCTTATGCAGACTTTATGTTCAAATAAGGAGATCGGATTATTGTGCAAATAAGAAAATTACTAATTTAATATTTTTTTTAAATTTTGCATCTATTAAATGACTGTGAATAATTCATAATTTCAATTATATGACTAATATTAAAATTAAAAACATTAAAAACGCATGTATATTTCAGTGTAGGAGCATAAATCGTTTCGTGAAGGAAAAAACATCTTAATTAGTAAATAAACTATATTATTTTGATTGTATTTCAAACAGTATTGGAAATAAATTTATTTTATTTATTACCATATCAATTTAGTAACTCCAAGTTGGTTTTCGTATCAATATTCATCAATGTTTTCAATGATTTCTGCTTCAGCTCATTAATTTTGCACATGTGTGTGCAATTGGGAAGAAGGATATTGAAAAACTCGGTTTATGACCATGCCTTTTCATTTTATGCACCAAACTAGCAGTCGGAACTTACGTAAGAAGAATGCTTCTATTTTGTAGACAACTCTGGCACTGCTTCAGCCGTCTCCAACTTCCCCACAAAGTGAAAGCAAAAACTAATTTGCATCAATTCCTCCCTGATTTCCCTGCGCGAATCAAATTCTTCAGCCGCGTCTTTGTGAATACTCGAACTTTCTTTCGTGCAATATTCTCTCCGTTGCAATTCAAATGGTCGCCAACTTTATTTTAAGCGAATATTTTAATATTGACGTATGATAATTTTGAGGCCGTCCTACTAGTCTGTAGGTTACGCATCGCGCAGGAAGGAAGCGGAGTGAAGCGGAGTGAAGTTGGGGAGAGAGGAGGAAGACGATGAAAAAGCGTTGTCCGTTGAGCTGGATGGGGAAAGGGCGGAGAAGGGGAGAGCGGGAGATTAGTGAACCCAGCGGTTTCACTGCAATAAACCCTTTACAGCCGTGCCGTCTGCGGCTGCAACCTAAGGCCGGCCACCATTTCACTTGGAGTTACAGGATCCCTGGACAACCTTTTCCTTTGAGCCGCAGGCGCTGATTGAATTCCGAGACAAGCTGGACTCGAGGGAAATGTTCAGCTTGCAGAGATGTGTTTTATAAAAAAAGCAGAGCATTAGCTCAGGAACGCCTGTTTTGTGTGAGATCATAAAATTTTCTAAGATTCACTGTCTGCTGTTGTAAATGGAAAGAGCTGATAAGATAATAGATTTTTTTGTACTTCATTTAATAAAAAATACATAAATTACTTGTTGTAATAAAAAATAATTATTTTCATCGTTAGAAAACTCAGACAAAATTAGACTGATGTGGAAGGAACATTCACGAATAAGGGAAATTAGTGAACCTCCAAATAATTGTCAAAAAATGGGAGTTGTTTTAAAATGTGGAAAGAAGCTTGAAGTCAGAACGGGCGAAAGAAACGTTCCAAAACATTTTGTGTTCTTTCACTCCTCCAGCTCCCTGTAACTATATTCGTTTCTACTCCTCGCTGCATGTGCAGAGACTTCATATTTTATCTCAGACTAGACTCTCCTATACTGACGCATGCAATGTATGTTTATAAGTGAAACTCCTTTCATGAAGACGCTTATGAAAAATTACATCAAGTGAAAGACCAACATAAAAGGGATATGTAGTAGGAAAAGTGACGTGCATCTACCTCGACTCCGTTTCCTTCACTCTAGTAAAAGTTGAATTTTTGCACTCAAAAGCAGTTTGATGCTAGAGAAGCCGCATTTTCCATGGTCCTAGACGTGATGTCACCTCATAAATGTGCACCACTCATAAGACGGGTATGTGACATTTCACTGACGACCTCTAACCTTTCACATTAATCGTTAACCACAAGTAAAGCGATATTTGAAAGGTAACTGGACTGCCTTGAAAACGACTAATTGCGCTATGTCTAAATGTTTAATATGTTGCATGTTGCAGTGTAGAGTAAAGGCCAGTACGTATTATTATTATTATTATTATTATTATTATTATTATTATTATTATTATTATAAGAAAAATAAAAATTATTACAATATATTCAGTTATTGTAACAAAGAACCAAGTAAATTGAAATGGAAAAGTGGGCTGATTGATTGATTGATTGATTAGTTCGTGTTTCCGGGCGCGTAAACTGATGTGGTCATTGTTTCGTTGGTGTAGCACAGGGTTTTATTTCGGGAGATGGCGGTAATCTTTCCCCGCTGAATGGTCGGACCCCTCGTTTACCCACACATCGGATACCGATGATTACCCTATCCGTGTATCCTGTGTGAAGGTTGATTGATTGATTGATTTTTTAATGTTTCTGGGCACGTCAACTGCTCTGGTCAGTAGTCCCGTTAGTGTACTGCATTTTTTTTCTCGGGAGATGGCTGTGATCTTCCCCCGCTGGATGGTGAGATCCAGCGCCGACCTACCATCAACTAGTGGGGTTTTCCTCAACCAGGTATCTCCCACCAGCGGGGCATCGCCCCAGCCGGGACAAGCTCTAAGCTCCCGACCGATCTCCCGGAATATGTGGTAGTGTAGTGCATGTTAGTGTAAGTGTGTGTGTGCAAGGGGAGAGGATAGGACAAGGAATGGGAAGGACAGATCGCGCGCGGTCCGGGGCCCGTTTGATAGGGTACTGTTCCGGCATTCGCCTGGTGTTGATCGGAGAAACCACGGAAAACTACCGATCAGAGCATCCGGCCGCTAGAATTCTCCTCCAGACAGCGACTGAATTCGACCTAGCTGAAAAGCTAGTGTCGAAAATCCTGCCGCTGTCAGGTCTCGAACCCAGGACCTCCCGGTCAGAGGCGCTGCAGTGACATCAGTTGATGCACTGAGCTACCGCTCCCGGTCTGTGTGAAGGTTCTGCTCCGATATTCGCCTGGCATTGCTCGAAGAAACTACGGAAAACTACCGAGGACTGCAGACAGTTGCTAGAATTCTCTTCTAGACTGCAGCTGAATTCAACATAGGCTCTGTATATAGTTATTGTCGAGAATCATTCCATTGGGACTCTTACCCTAAAACCTAGAGGTCAGAGGTCCTGCGGTTACATCAGTTGACCCCTTGAGCTATCTCAGTTGATATGTGTGTGAAGTGCTAATACAGAATGAGGGGTAATATGGCCCTGACATTTTGCACGTTGTAAGTCATTTTCTTAAAATGTGAAAATACCTCCTGGATTAACGTGTGTACCTCCAGATAAAATGCACTTTACTTCCTTCACAGTAAAATCGTTGTACTGACCACTCAAAATGTTTCCAATTATTCTTGGAGACACAACATATATTCTAAGTTTAAGTGAGCATGGTTCTACATTTACTGAGAAGTACATAGTTGATCTTCAATTAATGGTAGAGTTTCAAAGACATTTCTATTGACTGGAAGATATTCTCTTGATCAATTTTTTTCGTACTTATGGAAGGGTGTTGTTGGCGTTTTCTTTAAATTATTCATGTCACTCTGAGTTTTCAATGTTGGCGTATATAAAATGAAAATATCAAGCATGGCCATAAGTTTAAAGTGATCAGAGGCAAAAATGAACACAATTGCAAACACACTTTTAAAAACGTTAAAAAGGAATATTGTATTAAGTATGTTCTTAAAAAATTTTGTAACATGAAGTTTTAGGCATGCAAAATCAGAAATAGCAAAACTTAATAAATTGTATTTTAAGTGTTTTAGATGGATTATGATGTCTATTGAGTACATCAAGTACTTAGTAGGTTTCATCTGCAATATTGAAACGTTTTAAAAAATAATAGTATTATAATTACTAACACTAACTGTTCGGGCCCATACGCAAAAGCAGAAAGGGACGTATAAATATAAAACGCTACCTACGCCCTAGGCGGCAACACCGGAAGCACGGAATGGAAAGTTCCATAAGCCAAGCGGCACCACTGCGCCGCGTGATAATTCGCCTTAGCGACCCGAATCTTCTAAACCGTTCCAGAACATTTTCAAACTCTAGCAGTTGCCTATTGGACTGTTCAAATTCACCCCACCTCGCCATACTGCAACCGCTGGTAAAGCAGTCGCTAATTGGCCAGTTCAAATCAGTTCAAATCCCCTCTTCGCGTGCCCGATAGAACTCGCAAACCGAAGAAAAATCAGTCGCTGAGTAGCACCCTTGCGAGCAGCATGTCTCGGGCTCCGTGTTAAAAGATCACGTAAATGCTTATGCAGAAAGTAATATTCTGTGCTTATGTTGTGGCCAAGTGAAAGCCACATTGTTTCAATTTGTTGTAGTTCAGCATTGTGTATGTATTGAACTAATTAATGTATTTCACACGAAGTTGCAAGTAAGTTGCCAGGCGAGCACATGTTCTCGCGCTTCGTGATTCAAGATGGAAGATTCCTGTATTCTCACACGGAGAACAATAACTTAGTGTACTTTTATTGTAAAGAACAATTGTGACAACTCGAAGGTAATTAAACGTCATTCTGCAAGGTGAGAAGTGTGTTTCCATGATAACCCACATTATTATAAAATTCCTAACGAGCGTCGAAAGGGACTGAGTGGATTGCCTACCTACGTTCAACAATCAATAATACAGTCCACTACAAGCAAAGGCAACCCGCCCCGTCCACTAACATCAAAGTATACATTTTGTACTTAAATAAATTAGTCATAGGATGGAGGGTCCTAAACACACTTCAAAACGCATTAAAGAAGAGACACAAGCCCAAAATGGTTGAGATATTCTGAGAGAAAGAACAGCAAGTGAGATGCTCTTTGAATAATAAAAGTTAAGGAAGTGTTAGTTATTGTTCCAATAGATGAGAAAAAGTAGTTTCCTTGAAATTCTAGAACTTATTTGCGTGCGTAAACTTGATATCCTAGAATCCAGTATTCACGATAGCCATATTCGTAATTTTTCACATTTCATTTTATTGTTAATGTCAATGAACGAGTATTTTTCATAATTTGTACTTAAACTGTAAAATTGAGCGGTCCAGCTTTTAATCCCAGCAGAATGTTATTTACTTTCCTAGAGCACGGAACATTTATTTGTATCTGATAATTACAAGATCTAAATTCCTGTGTGTTATCATTACATTTCATTTATTATCGTTACATTTTAATCTAATGCTTTTAAATTGTAGTTTTAAAATGTGCCGTCGCAAATCAAATCAATCTTTGAGCAACGTTTGCTCCTACAGGCCTGTATATGAAAATTGTTCGAAACGGTAACAGCAGAGCTTAATTTTTTTCTTGCAAAGTTTCCGTCCAATGAGTTGCAGTCCTTCAAACACTTTTACCACTAGAATCAAATCTTTGTATTATGTACTTACAGTAATCACAATAGTAATCACAATAGTAATCACAATAGTAATCACAACTTACAGTAATCACAATCACAATTATTGTTTTTATTACCTGGACCGATGTCCGATGACCAGGTCGTTCCAGCTGAGTCTAAAATCAGTATATATGTGCTTTCGAATGCTTTCGAAAGTGAAAAGTGGATAATAGCCAGAGTGAGATGAATTCTTTTTCCGCATTGGAAGTTCCCGTTTTATTCGTGTGATATATTATGTCAGACGAGATGACTTTTCTCGAGACTGAAAATATTTTCCGTCTTGTACACGATTTCGTCTTGAAGTTCGGCCTTGAACATGTTTCCGTCTAATATTTGTTTGGCACCAATGCCTCGGAGAAAAATTCTCTTTTACGAAAAAGAAATATGTTGCTTTGAAGAATAGAATAGGTTCTCTATGTATTCTAGGTTTAGGGGTTAGGGGGTTTGAAGAATAGAATGTATTCTCGGTTTTCGTAAAGACATCCCACTTAGAGCCGGTTGGCGCAGTGTTGCTAATTGACCACTGCTGTGTACACTGTTTCAAACCTTTTTCATTTTAAATGAAATAAAGAACTAAAACTCATTTTAATTTCTATCTAGTTTCAGAGCTTCTGTTTTATTAAAAAATCTCCGTCTATTTGGATAAGGACGAAACTAACGGTTGTGTGAACTTCACGTATTTTCATATTATTTTTTCAGTCTTGTAACTCGTGTGCTTATATCTTTATTGACAGGAGAATATATTGATTAAAAATAACTTGAAATATTCTGATGTACACAAGTGCTTTTATTGTTTAATTTTTTTTTAATTTTTTCTTTATTCAAATATTAAATTTATTTGGATAAAATTATATGAATGCTTAAAAATTACTTATTAGAACTCAGAGATCTCTTCTGATGCAATGACTATAGCCCCTGTAGAAGTCGGTTAGGCAACGCAAAATGCTCCACACAATTATGCTATGCGGGTTGCCTATGACGTAAATTACGAGGCTAGGGAATCTTACTATAGCTGAACCGCTCGCAAAAAAACATCCTGGCGGACGTACCTTTGGTAAAGTCTCGGGGCCCCCTGTGGCATCTGAGATTTCCCCTCTTGGCGATAAGGAAGCGCGTAGGCGAGGAGAGGCGACTGCGAGACTCAGCGATCGCGCTGGCCGCCACTCGTCATCACTGCCCTTGTCCTCAGAAGAACTCGCACTCCCAGGAGTGCCCAAAGAAATGACAAATTCATCAATGTGTTGGTCCTTCACATTATCTGAATTATTTTGTCGCCTCTATTCCCTACACATGCTCGCAGAATTTCTTCCATTGTTCAACACTGTATTGTGCAAACTTTTGTCTACCAAACATTTCCTTTTCTTTTAAGGGTGCACCAATTGTTTCTGCTGCCTCGCGCTCTTTTATAAATACCCAAACAAGTTCTATTGGATTTAGATCTGGATGGTACGGTGGAAGACGGAGAGTAATGTGGCCATGTTCAATGATTTTTTATCAACGACCTATCGTTGTGGATATACTTTGAATTATTTACAATTGTTTTGATTTTTTTGTGATTACAGCAGCTACTGTGTAAAGCACACTGTCGCTGCTCACTAGCCACGGTAAAACAGGGATTGGAGACCGAAACTTTCAAAGAGACGGTTTAGTTTCTGTTGAGCGTTTGGACAACCCCTACTGTAGAGACACGAAAGCTGCCTTTCGCCTGATCCTTCTCACTCACCAGTTTGTTATCACCAAACTCGCAGTGTTGAATTACTGCGCGACACAGGGGAGAAAGACATAGAGAGAGAGAGAGAGAGAGAGAGAGAGGAGAGAGAGAGAGAGAGAGAGAGAGAGAGAGAGAGAGAGAGCACTATAGATATTCTGTGACAAAGAGCGCAGGCAGGCGGGGAAATATTAGAAGCTTTGGAGGGAGAGGCCACGTTCGGGCATGCGCAATGGATGGTTGTTGTTGTTGTTGTTGTTGTTGTTGTTGTTTTTTGAGTTGTAGATCAATAGTTACGGTGAAGAGAATACGCCATGTTCGCCTCATGTCGCTTTGACCCCCAAGAATGGGAATTTAACTAGGCCCAGGCAAGGGGGACACCGGTAGCTGGCCGGCAACTTCGGACTGCCGACCCAAAACGCGAAATACATTATTATTATTATTATTATTATTATTATTATTATTATTATTATTATTATAATTATTATAGAGCTGATAATTAATTCTGTATGAAAGAAGAATAAGAAACCTGTAAGAAACCTACATTAATAAACAAATACACCTTTTGAATAAATCTAATGAATTATTGCAACAAATGTAACCTGTAAGTACGATCATTTGAATTGCAAGCGACCCGCGCTTCACAAAGAAGAAACGCGACGTGAACCTCCGAACAAAGCGCACTATACTCCGCTGTACGGGGGTTCGCAGCGCGGCGCATCTGCGGCCCTGTGCGACCTCCCCGCGCACTCATTCCCCCTCCCTTCCGCTCCCCTCCCCCTCCACCGCCGCAGTAACAGATGAGACCCGGTGCGCGCCGCCTCCTCCGACGTGTTTGCGGCGCGCGCGATGTATGCATGTATGTTAATCACTGTGTCCGCTTATGCAGATATGTTAATTCGCGGTTTGACAAGCGGATTGAGGGGCACTAAGCTCCTTCATCTGCGAGCCCGTTCCGTGGGGCGCCCGTTCCACGCCCGGCCACGCCCCCTGCGCGGGCCCGTCCCGCGAGGGCCTTTGTCGCTCCGGCCTCCCATAGGTGGTGTGGATGCCTCAGACTGGATGCGGTAGCGAAGGATGTAAGAAGACTCGTGTCTTGTGTCGAGGCTGTGTCCCGGGAGAGGTGCCGTCAATTGATGTCACTGCAGTGCCTCTGATCGGGAGGTACTATTATCGAGGCCCGGCACTGGCGAGATTGTCGATACTAGCTTGTCAGCTTGGTCGAATTCAGTCGCTGTCTGGAGGAGAATTCCAGCGGCCGGCTGCTCTGATCGGTAGTTTTCCGTCGCTTCTCCGATCAACACTAGGCAAGCAGTACCGTAACAAACGGGTCACGGACCGCGCGCGATCTGTCCTTCCTCTTCCTTGCCCTATCCTCTCCCCTTACACACACACTTACACTAACATGCAGTACACTACCACATATTCCGGGAGACTGGTTGGAAGCTTAGAGCTTGTCCCGGCTGGGGCGGTGCCCCGCTGGTGGGAGAGTCCTAGTTAGGGGGCAACCCCACTAGCCGACGGTAGGTCGGTGCTGGATCTCGCCATCCAGCGGGGGAAGATCACTACCGTCTCCCGAGGAAAAGCATGCACTACACTAACTGGACTAATGACCAAAGCAGTTGACGCGCCCGGAAACCCGAAAAAAATCAATCAATCAATCAATCAAAACGTAGCGCTATTCCCGTCTGGGGGAGATAACTCGAGAGAGAAATACCCGGCAAGCCGACATTTAAGATGACACTGGATCTCACTCTCAAGGGGACGAAAATTGCCACCTCTCAGGTTGAAACATTGACTACACTAACGGGACTAAAACCATAGCCGACATTCCTAGAAACATTCATAATCAACTCAATAATGTGGTACGTTGTCTACGAATAAGGGAATATATAAGGTGAAGGTCACAATGTGCATACACGCTTTTGATCTACCGTTCATTTCCGTATTTTCATATACCATTCGTGATGTTTTGTTGCATGCATCAGGCAACAAAACGAACAATGTTCATATAGTACCAGTGCAAGCCTTCGGTGCACGAATGCCTCACTATTATTCTTCGTGTTGTCGACGCTGTTTGATAATGATTTCCTGTGTAATACGACATTACTTTCTAATTTTATCTTTTATGGCAGCACAATAATAACAAACTATTAAATTTACTAGTGGGAATAAGTTTTACGTGTTATTTGTGTGTTTTATATTTATCTCCTGAGCTCTTTCCTGTTGTTTTCTACTTTTCACTGTATTCTTGAAATTATCTGGTCTGTTTTCTTTTTTTTAACTCGTTCGAAATTTTTCTTTCAGTTAATAAATTATTTACAGTAATATATTTTTTGAATTCAAGTATTGAAATTAGCTCTTTTGTAATTCGGACATTTATTAATTTATATTAATTTCCAAAATATCTTATGTGTAACGTTGAACCTTTTCTTCACAAATTATTTTTTAAAGTGAACAACATTTTCTTCAGTAACTCTAAATAAAACATGTTACATTACTAAATAATTTATATGCCTTCAGGTGAGAAACAAGTAGCCTTCAAAATACTGATACTAGTCTTATTGTCAATTAATTTAAACAATGGAGATCTGCCTTTAAAGACTTTCGTAGGTTCTATAAATAAATGAATATACTAGTCAATCGTAGTTAATTACTAATTAGACTGTTGGTGATGTTGATACCTTATTTTTTCAAAGTAAATAAAACCAGACAACCTCATTTTTATTTACTTAGTCAATCGTAGGTTTCGTTTCTTTCACGAAAATTGTTGGCACCCTACAGTTCATTTGGCAGACTATTGGGGTGTGATGTCTGTTATGTCGTTTTTTGAAAGGGTGTATCTAAAATATTTGCCTCTCTTTTTAAATTAATTGTGAACATATTTAAGTTTCATATGAATAATTTTAGTAGAAAAATATTACTCAATCTTACGAATATAAAAACTGCAGAATTATCTTAGTTTGTCGACAGGTACGTTTGTAAAATAACATCTTGTACTATATCTAAAAAGCAAAAAAGGAATAATAACAAAATTATAAACATGGTAGAATGTAATAAGTGCCCCATTCTCTTTTAAAGATTTCTATAAATAGTAACTTTTATCGGATCACAAACTATTTGTAGGTCGCTAAATATTCACAACCATCAGTCACGGTGCTGAAAGTTTAGAGCGAGAGAATCCCTGCGTTGGTACACAGAAATAGCTCAGCGGACCGAGGAAACGGTCCTTGTTGTGCTGGTGAGCATTTGGGGTCTGCGACGCAGTTGCGAAAATGCCACTAGAGCAGCGTCTGTGGCGAATTCTCTCGTTCTGAGCATTGTTTCCGCTAAGCGGAGGTTTTGCGGCGTCGTTCTCCTCGGAGACTGCTGCTTGCGAGGAAACGCTTGTCGCCGTGTAACTCCTCTGTTGTGGGTTTCGGTTTCGATTTCCTTCCGACCGCGACGCCGCTGGGAGGAACTTTGAAGAGTATTTCTCACGTGATGCTCACGCCGCGGTCAGCGAGTGCCAATGCGAGCGCTGAATGTTTAGGCTGCCATGACAACTTGTCAATTATGAAATGTTTATTAAAACGATTACGTTAAAATTCACCCAAAAATAAAACTATCGATTTCAAGTTCAAGTAGCCTCAACATCGATAAGATCTATTGAGGAATATCAACTTATTTTTAAATATAATATTAATATAAATATATAAATAATAATAATAATAATAATAATAATAATAATAATACTTAATAAGGAAAAATAAAATCACCCATTTAATATATATTCATGGCCGATGATCCTATGGTCCGCACCACAGATTTCAATACGGTAACTTACTGAAAATATTAAATTAAAACGCTTTCAAACTTACAACAGAAAATAAGATTTATTCATAATCATAAAAATACCTTGCACAATTTTTTTTCAAGCTGAAATAACATTTAGTTAACTTCACAATTTTAAATAACTATGCCTACGTATATATTCTTCACCTTTCAAATAACACAAGCCCTTACGTTAGGACTATATTCATCTATAGAATTCTCTATTTCCACTATTCCAAATACTTTTGTCCATTTCGTAATACTACCCTCAGTCAAATAGACCACGAAGAGAACATTACACCTCTTACAACAAATTCTCCACTTAATTACGCCACTCTGATTGGTGTTCTATTAAACTTTTTCGTCCTCGCTCAAGAGCATATACTTTATTTTTGGTGTTGATTTTCGTCCTTCTGTCAGTGCGTCTGTCCGACCGCTTTCCCGTCCGTTTCTCCGTCTGTCTGTCCGTCCGCCTCCGTCTGTCTGTCCGTCCGTCTCCCCGTCTGTCTGCCTCCGTCTTCTGTCCGTCCGTCTATCCGTCTGTATGTCCGTCAATCTCGCTATCCATCTGTCTGTTCGTCAATCTGGCTATCCGTCTGTCTGTCAATCTGGCTATCCGTCTGCCTGTCTGTAAATCTGGTTATCCGTCTGTCTGTCCGTCAATCTGGCTATCCGTCTGTCTGTCCGTCAATCCGGCTATCCGTCTGTCTGTCCGTCAATCTGGCTATCCGTCCGTCTGCCTGTTCTTGTCGGTCCGTATGTCTGTCCTTCATCCCGAGTGTATCCATGAAAAATTAGTTTATGGTGGCTGTTTAATCGGCTGTCTCCCAGCAACGCCAGTATGCAAACCGTAGGAAGGATTTTCGTCAAATTGATATTCTCTGACAGCGATGTCCACGAGCTCTGTATATCTTGACTTTGAAGAAGCTATGATTGAAGGTATCTTGAACCTTGAAGAACTTCGAATATTTTTCAAAATATGTTCTACTTTTTAGAATATCATTAAAATAAAATAATCCAGATCCGATTTTGCTAATTCTTTGAATTTTCGAATTTTACAATAGATAAAATTTAAAGGCTTCTCCTTCAACTCCATTACTTATGACAATTTTTTCTTAATGAAATATGGTCTCAAAATTTCGATAATTAAATGAGGGCATGCTTTTTTGTTGTTTTTTCTAAGTATGGATAGTTTTATCATTTTTTGCGTGAATTAAGTCTACTTAAGACACATTTTTTAAACTATCTCCAATTTATTTTTTAATATTTTTAGGAGAATGCGAAGTACGAATAGTGCAGATGCGATTTTCGTCTCTTTTAGTTTTCGGAATATGCTGAAGTCACTAATAATACAAAAACTTATGTTTCGTTTTAACACCACTAGTTACATTTATGAAATAATAAAGTAAATTCAAGTAAGCCCTCAAACTGAAATATTATTAGAAAAAATAAAGCTATTAAATTTGTGTGTTTTTTATAATATCAACAAATACTTCCAATAATACGAATAGACTATAGTGGTTACTAGACACTCAGTTTTTTAAAAAATTTATAAAAAATATGAAATCATCGACCACTTATAAAATTAGACAGAATTGGAGGGACAATGTAGATCATTATGATCTATTAAACTTGATGTATTTTGATCTATTATCACTTTGATCATATTAAAATAATTAGGGGGGTCGGTAAAAATGATTTTGTGAATTACTGATTTAAAACATAAAATCATCCAATTTGATAAGAAACATTTATTAAAAATTATTGCTTATTTGTTTCGATATAACTCCGTTGACGTAGCATTCTCATTCAAGCCATCCCACCATACCTGGACTTCCGAGATTTCCTACTCGTCTTTCAGGAAATGCTTCATGCTTCCTCTTCAGGGTTTCCCAACCCCACTTGAGTGGATCAGTGGGTCGCGCTTGCAAGCAGCGCATTGATTTTCTCCTAAATTTGTTTGCGACTTAAAGAGGATCTGCTGAGCAAGGAGACGATGAAGCATCTTCCTGTGACGGTGCAGGGGAGGCGTCGACTCTCTCAAGAAGAGGAAGAAACAGATAGCGCTGCTACCAAGTCAGCGTTGCATCTGTTGCTCGTGAGAAAAGATCAAAAGACACAAAAGGTCACTAAGAAAATAGCGATTAGTTTAAAAGAAAAAAATTAGTTTTCTTTCTAACGACAGTTATATGTCCTAAAATTATTTGCTTATTATTTTATATCCCGTCATTACAGCAATCTGGCTTTCACATTCAGCTACCGCCAATGGTTAATAGCATAAGAAATGTTGACGTAATGTTCACGCTCACTGATATTCAAGTGGGAGGGAGGGTGCGAGCAAATAGTGGGGAATTTACAAACAAACTGATACGCAAGTAAATTACTGCTAAGTACATGACAAACTGCTGGACACGCCTAATCCGTATTTCAAATATAATTCACTCCTAGTGTTCAAAACAAAGATTTGTTATTACAGTCAATACAGAGCATTATGATTAATTTTTGTCATGGATAAATTCAAGCCCTAATCAATATTAATAAAGTTCCATTGTCCCATAATATTCTAACTTAATTAGAGTTATAGGGAAGTATCAGTCACTCGCAAAGAAACTGAAAGAGATCTGGCAGTATTTTTGCGTTCAGCTCAAATGAAATAAAATAATTAACATGAGTTCCCTTTACGCAAGTCCTGAATCTTGGCAACATCCAGTTATCTTCTTAGAATCTACGTTTCTTAGGGCTCATAAAATAAATATTCATGTGAGGCTTGTTCTTTCGTCTACTGGCAAGGTCCCACTAACATTTAAGATTGAGTCTTGAATTCCACATTAAAACCGTTTAGCAGAGCTATTACAAAAAATATTTTAAAAACAACTGATATTTTGGCCATAGATTTATCAAGCTCCTTTTAAAACTCCTAACAATGAATGACACACTATCATCTTACTATATGTTCCTAGAATAACTTTCTTCAGAAAAAAATTCCAATTGAAAATTTTACATAAAAATTACGAATAAATTACTTCTTGAACAAAATCTTGTTAGAAATGTTAAGAATTAAATCTCTTAAGAAGATAAAAAAGAAAGGATGGAAAGAAAACTCTCCACAAATCACTTATTTGTTCTATGTGAATCACTTAAATTTTTGGTTAAGTAATATGTAAATCAGATATCACAATACATTTTAACATAACATGCACTTGTGTTGTGGGGTATACAAATACGCCATGCTCTGTGCCAAAGGAGGAAAAATTGAATCACAAACTTCAGTAAAACTATTAGCCGACTCAAGTTTAAAACAATAGTTGCAACCGCATGACAGTTACATAAGTTTAGGTTGAAACTTTATGATTCATCACAGAGATAACAAGAAGGAATTAGAAAATAGGTTTAGACCCTGCCTTCGTAAAATTTTTGAAACAATCTGCTTTTCTAGAACGAAGTAAAAGCTATGAAATTTTCGAGCAACCTTTATTTCTCCTATTGTCGTATTTCAACTGGAATTGTCATTTGGCCACAAACTGATCTCGATAACCTAAACATGATTGTACGCACAATGCTCACTAAATACATGCAGCATAACTCTAAATCAGAAACTGAACACATACATGCCTACAAAAAAAGGTTTGTAGTATGCTAGATTTGAAAGCATATGCAACTGTCAGATAACAGGTCTCAAAAAAGTACTTCATAACCCAATATGAACTACATGATAAAATAATATTTTTGCCAATCCGGGTGGCCGAGATCACTAAAGCAATAGTGTCGTAATGACCTCAGACCAAAGGGTCGCGAGTTTGAGTCCCGCCTCGGGCATGGTTGTATTCGTGTTCGTCCTTTCACCCCTTATCATCACCATATCGTTTCATCTTCACACTTACCATAACGTTAACTCCAATAGTGGTCGCTAATGGCTTAGATGTTGATGCGACCTTCAATAACAAACAAAATAGTATTGTGAGAGAAGAGTCTTACTCCTTTAAATCTCGGGAACAATATAACCCTATTTTGTTCTTTTTAATGTCTCTTTTTAACAACTTGGTCATATAGCAGTGATTCTACTACAGCTACTACTGTGATTCTTTTAACTGAGAGGAGAACACATAAGGACAGCACAAACACACACACAAATCCTTGCCCTAGGAAAAACTCCAACCCGCGAACCTTCCAGCCGTGGCAACTATCGTCCTCCAGTCTTACCAACCGCGGCTATCCAGGTATTACCCTGTTAGTCAATGAAATACAGCTGGCAGGGAAGACCAAACCTCTCCGTGGTTTTCACATGCTCTGAAAAGTGCCGACTACGAGGCTTCTTGCAGTGTATAAGAGATAAAAAAATACAGAAAAACGGAATGTTAATGGCGTGTGTAGAGTCACTGATATCCAGTCAACACTCTACCTACAATGGTAAAATCTGACAGCAAATATTATAGACTTAGAACTGGTTACCAAACATGGACTTCTGGTAGAACAGACAATCATCCCTTATTATAAAAAGAAAGGTAAACCTGCTTATTTGGTTCAAAATGTATTAGAACCTTCCAATACACCAGACCATAATTAACAAGACATTCTACTACATAACGTGCAGGAATAGTATGCATTCATCGTAGATATTACACAGCCTGCAGATTACAACATTACTTAAGCAGAAATATGAAGAAATTAAAATACATTGTCATCGCAGTTGTAACATAAAGAATTAAATAAACTTAAGTATGTTGAGATTTTGCCAATTGTGATAAAAGTAATAAGTCTTATTAATAAAAACCTCAAGTATTATTTGGAAGAAATAGGTGTTTCTCCTCACAGAATTATTCTTAAAGGTGAAATTCCTAATGCCTAAAGGTAAAAGTAATTATTCTTGAAATCAACCAAATTCTTTGCACGGGTCTATGTAGAACTAGGAATGAGCTATGCCTAAAGGTCCCTCAAAACTTGTACCCCATGTGAGAAAAATTAATAATAATCATATTAATAACAATAATAAAATAGACGTTTACTTAACAAATTATGTATATACACAGACCACATTTGAGTTTCCAATGAGCACTTTCAACATCCAACATTCACGAAAGTAAAAGGAGACCTTTGAAGTTTTCCAAGAAAGCCGGAATTGAATCGATCCTTCGATCCCCCCACAGCAAACGTGGTGACGTTATCCGACGGCACGTGGCACCACATCGTATTTCGTGTTCCGCCCCCCCATCCCCCCCCCGCCCGCTTTCCTTTCCGGTTCGCGCGACCTCTTCTTATAAATTGCCCCGCCCCCCCCTCTTCCTCGCACTGCCCGTTTCGCCCAGCGCTTCCCAATGCAGCGTTCCCAATGGCCCGCGTATTTACGTAAACGATTCAATAGCTGCTTCCACCCCACGAGAATCCTTATAGACCGTAAAGATGTCACATCGCGGAACCCAGTGGACTGTGAGGGTCGCGCGCGAGCGCGCGCGCCAGATGGAAAAATAACAGACATTTTCCTTTTTTTTTCCGCCGCCGCCGCTTCTCGGAACGAACTCCGCATGGCGTGCACGGTCAGTTAGGAACCGCCGATACACTGGAGATGGTTTCGCCGATGACGTTGGAAAGACGTTCGGATATACCGATTGGCTGAATGTGGCCAATGAAAGGAAACCGTTGGAGGATGTTCCCAAAAATTGTACAGATTAGTAGTCAGCGGTAGTAAAATTGTTTTTTTCCAAAATGTGAGGCCCACTTTGCTTAAGAGCAAAAGTAAAATACTCTTGTATTGCTGCTATAAATTAAAGTAGCTTCTTCTTCTTCTTATTCTTTTTCTTTTTCTTCTTCTTCTTCTTCTTCTTCTTCTTCTTCTTCTTTTTTCTTATTATTATTATTATTATTATTTCATTATTATTATTATTATTATTATTATTATTATTATTATTGCTGTTGTTGTTGTTGTTGTTGTTATACTTCTTCCACCTATATTACACACGGAATTTTGGCGTTGGAGTACTAAAAATTCTTACTTTGTTGTCCGTGTCACTTGAAAAGTCGGATGATTATTTAGATAATGTATCGTATTACACGTCCACCAGCATCACGTTGGACTGACACCCACGCCTGTACCAACGGAACCTACATTGTCTCCGCTTAGGTCGGACGACGTCTTGCTCATCGATGCAGTGGTGCATCTTATAATCCGCGTTGCGTTGAATGTCATTCGCGGCTGCCTCCTGGAGACGTTCTATTATCGCCTGAGCTTCGCAGCCCTCAGGAAACCTGACCTATTGTTTAATTTCATAGTTGGAGCTATAGAGAATATGGCTGTCTTGGCGGTGACTAGGAAGGCTGGAACGAATTTGCTAACAATACCCTAACGTGACGTGGAGTGACGTGACATGAATTATGACGTGACGTGAGAAGAGATGGAGAGAAGGATCATGACAGACATGAGTGTGCGTGAGCATGTGTTCTCGGTTTTTCCATAAACGAGAGAATGGAAAAAATGTGTTGATAACGCGTCAATCAAGAAAATGCGTTTCAAAAGCAGCGGATGCAAGAAAGATAGTGCAAGTACATGATTGATAATTTCGGAGTCAACACAGGAAAAAAATCAAACTTTACACGTCTTTCCAATTACCACATAGTTTTGAAATGGTTATTTCTTAAAGCGATGAAGAATGAGGTGTTTCTCAAATATTGTGTTATAAGAATGTTCAAAAAATTAAAAATGCTGCTTCATTAGAATTAGTCTCTCAGTGCAGACCACTATTTTTTCTCCCTCAGCAGAACAAATTGCCTAGAGGACACAGTAGTCGCGGCATCAATCGCCCGTAGTAAGGATGGCGAAGTGAGGGCCACACCTGAGATTTACCTGCAGGTTTTCAACAGCAGCCCGTTGGACCTGCGCTGCGCAAGGGCGGGGACGGCGGGGACGGCGGGGACGCGGGGACGGCAGGGGACGGCGGACGGCGGGACGGCGGGACGGCGGGACGCGGGGACGGCGGGACGGCGGGGACGCGGGACGGCGGGACGCGGGGACGGACGGGACGCGGGGACGGCGGGGAGCGGGGACGGCGGGGACGGCGGGGACGGGGACGGCGGGGACGGCGGGGACGGCGGGGACGGCGGGGACGGGGACGCGGGACGCGGGGACAGCGGGGACGCGGGACGCGGGGACAGCGGGGACGGCGGGGACAGCGGGGACGGCGGGGACAGCGGGACGGCGGGACGGCGGGGACGGCGGGACGGCGGGGACGCGGGGACGGCGGGACGGCGGGGACGGCGGGACGGCGGGACGGGGACGGCGGGGACGGCGGGGACGGCGGAGACGGCGGAGACGGCGGAGACGGCGGGACGGCGGGACGGCGGGACGGCGGGGACGGCGGGGACGGCGTGGACGGCGGGGACGGCGGGGACGGCGGGGACGGCGGGGACGGCGGGGACGGCGGGGACGGCGGGGACGGCGGGGACGGCGGGGACGGCGGGGGATCGGGGGCGGCGGAGGCGGCGGGGATGGCGGGGACGGCTGGGACGACGGACGGCGAGGCTGTCTGCGAGAGCCAATCGTCGGGGACGCGCTAAGCCTCTTACGCCGCCGCCCGCCTATCAACACGACCATTAGCAATGCCAACACGTCCGGCTCGGCGGGGGACGAGTGTCGTTACGGTTGAGTGTGCCAACCCCACCCACGCTTCGTAGCCCGCTTCTCACTCCTGCCATTTCCACTCGTCACCCGCCTTCCAACACTCACGTTAACGCCACGCCCACTCCCGCCACGCCCACTCCCCGCCACGCCCACTCCCGCCACGCCCATCCTCCACGTCCGGTCCCCGCCACGCCCACTCCCCGCCACGCCCAGTCCCGCCACGCCCAGTGCCCGCCCCGCCCAGTCCCCGCCACGCCCAGTCCCGCCACGCCCAGTCCCCGCCACGCCCAGTCCCCGCCACGCCCAGTCCCCGCCACGCCCAGTCCCCGCCACACCCACTCCCCGCCACGCCCATGCCACACCACGCGCACGCCACGCCCCGCCATGCCCAATCCCTGCCACGCCACAGCTCTCTCACACCCTCGCTGCGTTTCTATAGCGGAGAGGTAAGGCCAACGGCGAGTTAACTAGAAGGACCTGAGTTTGAGTTTCGATACGCAACATGTTTGTGCTGGTTGAAAACAGATTTGCAGGTTAATTTAGTAGTATATTGTCGCGGAGTAGTTAAAAATAATGCGAGAAAGTAAGTGTTGTAGTAGCACTTATTTTTCACTAGGTACGTAGTAAGACGAGAATGTAAAAACAAAAGAAGCATGCAATTCTCGTTACTACTTTTACACGGAATAACGTGTTTTGCTGTAAATATTTATCTGACTGTTAAAATTCATCTACATCTTTCCCAGTTACTGATAAATATATGTATATATATATATATATATATATATGTATATATATATTGTATCACAATATATATATATATATATATATATATATATATATATATATATATATATATTGTGACGTACCGGGTAGGCCGGCTTGTTCTCAGTAAATTTATTTGTAAGGGACAGGTGTTCATTCTCGTGAATGGGCTCGGGGTTATTAATCAAACACCACTGTTCCGTGAACAAAATAAACTGAACTATTTATTAATTCTATACAAATCACTAATGATATAATATCTATGGTGGTCTCTACCCTTTTCTTTCATATAACCCAGAATCACTGTTAGTCTCTCGATCTTATCGATCGAAGAAATATTTACCGTTACTTCTTCCACTACGAGCGTCGGCGGCTTCGGGGACCCTCGGGTTGCCTCGCGCTCCTTCGCTGCTTGCCGGGTCGTTTCACTTGGGACCAGCCGAGGTGAGGCGCTGCGCTTCCGAAGTACGTCTCCTTTCCAATTCTCCGATCCACTCGACGTCTTTTGATCTGTGTTACTCCAAATAGCAGCTATCACTTTGGCAAAATGTCCGATCGACTATTGATTGTTATCACGCACAAATTGTCCGTCAATTAATCTTTCTGCACTCGTTCGTTCGCGATTCTAGTTTGCTTTTCGATCGCGGAGCAGCCCCAGATACGTCCTTCCTCGCCGGCGGCCAGCCAGACACTGACTCCTCGCGGCCTCGTTCCCACGGTCGGCCAACCGACGACACCTCGCCGCCCGTAACCGTTTTTCTTGGCTAGCGAGTGCCCTCTTGCAACCGTTCTGCCGTGTTCGTGATTGATCTCTCGCCGTTTCTTTGGGTGGAAACGCGGTGCGTTTCAAAATATATATATATATATATATATCTTTGGGACTTTCTGACTGGACATTTTCCTATATTGGGATTTACTGCCAGAGTTTCACCAATCGGTCTCACCAGACGGGATCTAAAAGTCTCACGTTTGGCCATTTTATTCCTTGTAATTACAAAAGAATAAAATAAACGGAACTGAAAAAGGAATTTTATATGTAACTTTAAACTCATATTTAAAAGGCTATTCATTAAAATCCTGTTCAGGAGACAATGATACCGGGAAACAATCTTGAACATATTATTTATTGATTTTATTGTACAAAACACATATTTTGAAAAAATCAAGAGATCGGTAATGGAAATATTACAAGTGTCATTTCGAACCGAGTTGTAAAAAATTCACGAGTTACAATGCAATTGTAAAAAGTTCACAAATTACAATAATTACAATAATAATATTTCATACAAATTCGAGTAATTTATTACAAAATTTAATAACGTTAAACAAAAATATCATTTTAAATATCAGTTAAATGTCAAAATAATTGTACTTTGCCTTTATATTGCAAAGAAATCTTCATATACCAATAGAAAACTTTTTTTTATGAAGGGAACTCGTCCAAAAGTAAACAAAGCAAGCTAATTTGGGTGGTACTGACTTTGCGCCTTGTCGTCGTCGACAAATCAATATCATGCAGTTGTTATTCAATTTCTGTACTCTTCGCAAATGAGAAAAATAGTGAATATAAATAATCAAAACAGTAGTTGTGTAAATTTACTTCAAAGCAATGTAATCTCTGAAAGCCAAGCAGACAAAAATATACAAAATATTTTACATATTTTATTACAGAACAACGCAGATTCAATTTTTCGAACTTCACAACTTTGCGATGAATTTTGAATTTTGATCATTTTTGCGCTCAACGAGTCTCCTTTTCTGAGATTCTTTTTTCTGGTTCTTCAAGTATTTGAGTTGCGATATGGCAAAACACACTTTATGAGTATATCTGACCTTTTGCTTCTCTCTTTTGCTGTCGTTTTACCGTCGCTGCTCGATATGCTATAGCCATTCCGCCTTTTGGTGCCGTCAATGATCGCTGGGTATTATCTGACAGAGTGGAGAGCTACATTTTGTTGGATTACCACCAAAATTCCTGTTATTGCCCTCTTCGTGTTTTTTTTCGCTTTTCCAGGCTCTTACAACACTTTTGCGAGACCTACTTTTGATGATGTTATCGACGTTCTCTTTTATTTCCTCTTAAACTGTGCCATTCCGGTTTTGAAAATGCTATCTCAGCCGCTTTTATTGCTTTTGTTTCTGTATTGAACGACTTCCGGACGTATAGCTTATACAGAGTTCATCGAAAACTTGTTTCTGTATTTATTGTCTGCCTTAAAAGTACCATGTCATCATGCAAACTGAGCCGCATGTCATTTAAGATTCGTTTCAGTTAGTGCCTTATTTCTGAGCCCAGTTATAAAATCATTAAATCATTCATGTTATGAAATAAAAATACACTACGTTAACAATAATATATTTTAGTTCATAATAGTAAATCATGTATATTTTACATCACTCATTATATTAGATAATTTGTAATAAAAAGCATTTAATTTAATATTCAATACAATTTAAAACAATATTCTCTTACATTTTGTGTGGTCAAAAACCATTTATTTTCTATTACATCCTAACCATTCATCTTTGTCCACTTCTGCTGTCCTTCAAACTCAAGACTTTTGATAGATTACGAAGGAGCGTGTTAAGTTCGTGGTAGTGCAAACCATTTTTCTTAAAAACGTTTTGGAAATAATTCACAGAAATGAATGGCTGTGTAGAGTTCTGTGAAAGTTTGGTTTTTGTTAATTTCAATATTAGTGGGTAAAAAATATTATTCTTACAAGACGTAATATTTTATAACATTCTGTATCACGTCTGCACGAGACACTTCTTTTGTACGTATAATTGGAAAGTATTGCGTAAATTCGTTTATTAGTAAATAGATTGTTAATGACATACTGATTATAATACGAATGACTGCAAGAAAAGAAAATCCAATACATTTCGTTAATTTCTGGAAATATAGTATACGAATTTCACGCGTTGTTTCTGGATACTTCATAGTAGCATATGAAAACAATATAATTGTAAATACTAAATTGTGCAAAAATAGTTATTGAAAGAATGAAACAAATTTTAAAAATTAAGTACAATTTGATTTAATACACTTATTCAAAATTTTAAATAAGCTTGAATTCTAAAAATCAGAGAAATTTACAATTTGAAAACGAAATTTTACGAGTACACAAACACATGCGAAAACTATATCATACATCTGATTAATTAATTTTTCTTTCCAGGGAAAGAAACAAATGCATTTCTTAAAGAAAGCTTAAGTGCAATCTGTTATTGGTGAAAGTATGACATGGAACAGTATGAATGAAAATAATGGATACAAAAATCTAGAGGGATTCAGTGTCTGTAATGAAGGCATAATAGAAGGAAGTGGAAGAATAACTAAGGAACATCATGTTGGAAGGTCTGTAATAACAGACCCAATAATTGGATGTCATTCATCCCTCTGCGTTATTGATCTTGCAGAAGCATCTAGTTAGGGAAATCTACTCTACTTATCTTGCCAGCCTTGGGGAAAATAAAAAAAAAACTCTGTGGGGGATTTCCAGCCTTGATGTTGATTAATGATTTGCTTGCTCTTTCATTATTTATACGGCGGGCGCAAGCGTATATTAGTACGTTCATGCTACGTCAAGTTGATGCGTCGTGCTTTAAATGAGTGGTTTGAAACCTGTCTGGAGAAGTGAAGGTTAGTGATGAAGTTGTTATCTCTTTGTACATGGGCTCTGAGAATATGACGTTAAAAGAGTGTGGTGATCTGAATTATTGAGGCCAAATGAAATGACTGGAATCTGTCACCTCCGTAAAATACCAACATATTTTGTTTTCTCTGCCAGATACAATGAGCACCAAGCAGTTATGTGGATATTCGTGTTCAATATAAACATTCAGTGTAAAATTACACTTGCTAAAATTGTTGTTTTTAGATGAAATAATGTTACATCTATATTATTAAATTATATAAAATTGCTTTTTGATTGTTAAGTGCAGTTAGATATTGAGAAGGTGACTGTAACACAGTCAAGGTATCGCTGCAATATTGAAACAAAGAAATGAATACAAAAAGTATACTCAAAAGCTCAACTTGAACATTTTTCCTCATAAATTTGTTCATTTGATCAAGAGAAAAGTACTTCAATGAATATCGTTTGTAAATGTGTCACAATCGTATAATTTTGATCTTTATTGTTTTGTGTACTTTGATCATTTCATTGAAATACCATTGTATTTCTACTAATAATAACATAATATTAGTGTAGTATCTGTAAATTTATGCAGTTTTAAAAGTGGTTGTATACTTAATAAGGAGTTTATTTTATTTAGTAAGACAAGAAGAATAGACAGTTTCCCACCAGCGAGCCAAGACGCGTCAACTGACTTGGCTTATCCCAAACGATTGATCGGATTTCGAGTGACAGATGCGGATACACCGCTTACTTGACAGCAATTACAATACTTACTGCATAATATGTGCAATAGTTATATTACAGTAGTATACACTAATCATAATGTGTATTGTAATATAATTACTTAAAAGGGAAAGCCAAATTACAGAAAAGAAAACATTGTACATACTCATCAAAGTCAACTATATTTTTATTCAATTGTGGCTTGATCTTTGAATGTGGAAAATATTAATTTAAAACATTCTTATTGCTAATTATATTTATTTAAAAATTTTGTATACTCTATGTTCACCAAAAATTTATATTATTTTCGTTCTTCATTTCTTAACTTCTTTGTAAACACGTACGCTATATTGTAATAATATTATAGTCTGTGCAGAGAAGTATATGGTTCACACAACAAGAAAGTAGAAAGGATAATGCTTGAATAACTGTTTAAATAATATTAAAAAATTTTAAAAAATTTAAGTGCTAATGACTTTACAATCCACTTGTTTCGATTTTCTATTTCTAAATGTTTGAGGTTTTCTGCTGAGTGAGTGAAATGAAATAATGACTAAAGTACAACGAATATCAAATATCAATACCATTGCTTTTCTCCTTATTGTATACTTCAAAATGAAAAGCATTGAAAGAATTAAAACATTATGATTTTGAATATAACTCAAAATCCGGGGTTTTAAAATTCTTTTATAAGAAATTTTCTCTCACATCAGAATTAATTAATGCAATTCCAAACATGGTTTAAAATTGGTGCAAGTGGAAAGTGATACATGCAATTTGCCCCAAAGTGATTTGTATATAGAATAGATATGGATGATCACAATAATTCAGATTCGAAAAGTTGGGCATAGATCCAGTTGTCCCGTTCCGGATATCATTAGTATATATTTTTGTAATTTGAGGGTTACTTTACAAGAACCCTGTGACATTTTTAATATTTTGTGGAAAATGTTTAGACTATTTTAAAATTATTTGATCTTATAAACAGTATCGTTCCCAATTTTTTTTAAAATCTCTGGCAATTGAAAAATGCTAAAATATTTGTATTTCAAACGCAAAGGGTTTTCATTAAGAAAAAAAAGTTTGAGCTTTCCACTCAAACACATTTCGTGATTTTTGTTTTAAATAAAAATTAGTGATCTCCAGATATTTTATCGCTTGCTATTATTAAATGATTTTGTAGGGTAAACCCTAGATGTTAATAAAATCATACAAATTAATTGAATGACCATATCTGCTGATGTATTTCATTATTTTATTGTGTGAGTTGTAATGAATATTTCCTCTTTTTGAAAACATGTGAATGTAAGATCGTTATTAGAGTAGTCAATATAGCGAGTTTTCGTAAGTTCAGTGTTTATCAATAGAGTGATTTAGAATTGTATGCCAACAAAATGTAGAGCAATCGTCTGACACATGTATCCTTTCACAAAAAAGCCGGTGGTTACTATTATGTGGTGTATTACGTTTTGTAGGTAAAGTGGACACCAAGATTTCTTTGGCATATTTCAGACAGAGTACATGAAGAGATCTTGAGAAATAAAGACATTTCCAAAAGATGTTGAACTGTCGATTTTCAGTGAACAGTGATTGTATTGTTCTAAAAGTGTAAACCTCACTTATTTCATTAATCTTGAGACTTAATTCTGAAACTTTTATATCTTTTCTACAGCTATCCACTTCCATCTAATTTTCGGGGCATCTTCCCGCAGTAAATTTAAAAATGTCCAACTTTCAAGACATATTTCAACCCTATTATTTGTAGTGGCTTGGATTTTTATGAGAAAATTCATTCAACTCTGGATCTTTAATTGACGTTATGACATTTTAAACATCAGAGAAATTATTGAGTAATAACAGTCAGTGGAAAACGTTTGGTTATGCAGTGCATTTCCACTAGATCGTTCTAGAAGACGTCTATTAAATCAGCCTTAATACCCAGAAATGCATTAATCTCTTCTTAATATAATCTAAATATTTAATTATTGATACTGATGGGCCTTTATTTCTTATTGAGCTTTATTTCTCTACTGTTTCGGATTGATTTGTTCTTACATAATATTTAGTTAGTACATTCAAATAGTGAGACCCTCCTCTCGACTTTTTTTTTTCTCTTGAAAAATATAAATCAAATAATGAGATGTTCTCTTTTTCTTTCGAACAATACTTAAAGGTAAATCTTATCTTCTCCTCTAAGAATTCATCTCACAAACCCTTAAAAATTACTTTCCCTCCAGCACGTCTCAACACTCCAATATTAAATCTCGGTCAAAACGCACATTAACCTTCACATTAGATCCGGATTCCCAAAGATTTCTTTCGCTCACCTAATTCATAAAATCATTTGCCTCCTTTTCCCCCAAAAAAACCCTTCCCTCCACTTCTAAAAATGAATGCAAACCTCTCTTAGTTAAATTAATCAAATATGAAATTTTAAAAATATTGAAGGGTTATACGAGACCTGAATTTGCATAAGGTTGACCAAGTAAATTCATTGTATGTAACATTTTACCGAAAAACTTCCTGAAAGACGAAAGTCGAACGGAGATTTATCAATTTTAAAAAACTGCATCTTGTCTGCTCCCGTTTTTTTTTCTGTTTAAATAGAATATTATCCGACTACAATTTCTGAGCGTTAAGAATGGACATGGTTATAAAAATACTCAAGTCACCACGCATTTAAACAAAAAACTTATATTCTTAATATTCTCTGGAGACCAATGAGTTCAATGGAGTTACAAAGAATTTTTCGATTTTGCATGTACATATTATTTACATTTTAATGCAAGTTTGGATCAACCGTTTCCTCTTGTTCGCATTTTCACCTGTTTCTTATTAATTCTTAAAGCAAGTTCAGAAATGTTAACTACAAACGCACTTTGCTTTTTAAAAACCTTCGTAAACCGAGATTAGGTATAACGACATAAGGCTGATGTAGATCAAATTACGATAAAAGTTTGTAAGCCGAGGCGATTACCGACATTTATAACAAGTGAGTGATTCACGATATGGCCCGCGTGTCGTGCAATATTTTTCGTAATACAATCTTCTTACAATAATGTATGTATAAATAATGAATTTCTTTTCTGAGAATAGGTGAAGTTCTTTTGCTAATACTGATTTGTTTCAATTGTTTATAACGTTGGACTGTTAAGCACTTAACTGTCATGGACCGTTAAGGGTGTCGATTTGTTCATCTATTTGATTATATTATAGTTATTTATGCCATTACGCCGAGGAACATCAAATAACATACGCACTTGAAGTTTGTTCATTATGGTGACAATCGAATCATATAACCAACCAAGGTTTGTATGTTTTATCGTTTGTTGTTCAGTACATTATTACCATCTTCTTTTAAGAAAAAATATGTAAACAAATATCATTTCTCGGGGAAAGGGTACTGTTACGTCATTTATATCTGCCGTTTGGATTGTTGTGAATGAACGGCGGACTGTTAATAATTAACGAACATAGCTCGATGGTAAACCCGGAAACGCAACGTTCTAGACACAGTTGTCACAATTTTGTCCGTCACACGGCAACCTTCCTCGGAGAAATGGCTTATTGTGACGGCCGAAACTTTGCCATCTGTGTCTATGACGCGGCGTTTCCCGGACAGCAAGTCTCTAGAGCCCCCGGAAGTATAATCTTTCGTTCTTAACGGACTCCCGCAGAGTGGCGTTCATTTCTCTGGTTACGTTCTGTCGATATATCAGGACATCAATAAAAAATTTTAAGAAAAGAATAAAATAAAAAAATAAAAATTAAAAATTAAAAATTAAAAATTAAAAATTAAAAATTAAAAATTAAAATTAAAAAAATTAAAATTAAAATTAAAATTAAAATTAAAATTAAAAATTAAAATTAAAAATTAAAATTAAAATTAAAAATTAAATTAAAAATTAAAATTAAAAATTAAAAATTAAAAATTAAAAATTAAAAATTAAAAATTAAAAATTAAAATTAAAATTAAAAATTAAAAATTAAAAATTAAAAATTAAAAATTAAAAATTAAAAATTAAAAATTAAAAATTAAAATTAAAATTAAAAATTAAAATTAAAAATTAAAATTAAAAATTAAAAATTAAAAATTAAAAATTAAAATTAAAAATTAAAATTAAAAATTAAAAATTAAAAATTAAAATTAAAAATTAAAATTAAAAATTAAAAATTAAAATTAAAAATTAAAATTAAAAATTAAAAATTAAAATTAAAAATTAAAATTAAAAATTAAAATTAAAATTAAAAATTAAAAATTAAAAATTAAAATTAAAAATTAAAAATTAAAATTAAAATTAAAAATTAAAAATTAAAAATTAAAATTAAAAATTAAATTAAAATTAAAATTAAAAAATTAAAAATTAAAAATTAAAATTAAAAATTAAAAATTAAAAATTAAAATTAAAAATTAAAAATTAAAAATTAAAATTAAAAATTAATAAATTAAAATTAAAAATTAAAAATTAAAATTAAAAATTAAAAATTAAAAATAAAAAATTAAAAGAAAAAATGAAAAAAAAAAAATAAAAAAGTAAAAGGCACTCACCACTGCGTTGTTTCCGACCTTCCTCACGACGCAGGGCAGCGTGGCGGTGCCGCCGATTTGCGCCGCCACCACAGAGGAGTTGTCGGTGGCGAAGATGCCCGCGGGCCCGGCCACCGCGTTGCCCGCCGCGTCGCCGCCCCGGTGCTTGCCGGCTCGCCGCCCGTCGTAGTGCGCGCCTCCGCGCCAGCAGCAGCGCCGCCCCGCCCCGCGTCCCCCGACGCCCCCGCCACGGCCGCGGCCGTCGCCGCCGCCGCCGCCGCCGGAGAGACGGCCGCTGACGTGGGCCCGCTCGCGATGTCCTCTGCGGAAGACAGAAAGCCACGAGTTAGGCCCAGCAAAATATACCTAAACATTGATACATCAATGTTTCAATACATCGCTAAAGGGTTTTTGATGTCGATGCAACATCGACGAGAAAACATAGATGTTTAAAACATCGATGTTTCGATACATCGCGAAAGGGTTTTCGATGTCGATGAAAACATCGACGAGAAAATATCGATGTTTCGATACATCACTAAAGAGTTTTCGATGTCGATGAAAACATCGACGAGAAAACATCGATGTTTCGATACATCGCTAAAGGGTTTTCGATGTCGATGAAAACATCGACGAGAAAATATCGATGTTTCGATACATCACTAAAGAGTTTTCGATGTCGATGAAAACATCGACGAGTAAACATCGATGTTTCGATACATCGCTAAAGGGTTTTCGATGCCGATGGAAACATCGAGTAGAAAACATGGATGTTGAAAACATGGATGTTTTAATTAATGCTTAATGAACTCGCTATTTTCCTATCCATTTTTAATTACAGTACGTACAAGGGATATATTTTATTGTTTGGTTACCAGCATGTTAGTAGTATGTAAAAATTATTATCGAATGAAAATGTTAAAACTAACAATAAATAAAATGGTGTTTTGCTATCGATTTTGTGTTCCACTCTCAATTCAGATAATGACACGTCTGGCGATAACATTCATTCATAACACGACCAGCTCCCAAACTTCCTCAGATTGCACAGGCGAAATGCCCAATAAAGAGGATGACGCAAAACAACGATATTGCTGGGGACTGCTGCTACGCTAAAACGTGCTTAAACCCGTTGATTAAAAATAATTGTAATAATAAAAAATTTAAAAAATACATCGAGATTTGATGATTTTTGACAACAAAATATTGATGTGAAGAAAACATCGAAAGCAAAATATTGATGTTAATATATCAATGTTTCTGGTTGAAAACATCGATGTTTAAAATCATCGATGTTTAAAACCATCGATGTTTTAAAAACTGGCGTTTTTGTGTCATCTTTAGTTCGGCTCCGTTTACAATGCAAACTTAAACGTAAGCATAGCGTAACCGCACAACATACAAATGAGTTGTTAAGCGAGGCCATTCAAATGCCTTGACGTAATCGCAGACGTAAATACGTAAACTTAAGAACACACAAGCACTAAGCTGTTACGTCAAGTTTATGTGGGAATTCTACCGCAGACCAATCACAGAGCAGCAAGAAAGACACAAACATAGTGGATATCAGATTGGGTTCACATATTTTGTGGTTATGCCATTTCATTACTGTTATATACTGACCTAGTTTTCGAACGGTTTTGTTGCCAGTAGTGAATTCCAAGCAGGAATTCGGGACATTTATCTTGTGACTTTAACTTGGTTGGAAATAAAACAATAGCGTTCGACAAATTACTATGAATTTTATACAAGAGAATACTTAATAAAACGTAATACGTAATAAAATAAAGGAAATGCGAGCAGTAATAAAACAGCCCTTTGCATTTATATTTAAAGGCGAATCGGTAAGTAAATAGAAGAAAAAGCTAGAAACTATGGTGAAAAGATATTTTCACCATGCTACAAACGAATCGACAATCCATCAAGCTTCAATAGGTTTGTATCTGATTGGCTCAGGTGAAACTTACGTTCCAGCTTACGTCCGTCATTGTGAATGCTTGTTGTCATTTTGAATGTTCCAGATTACGTGTAAGTTTGCATTGTGGATGAGGCCTGAGATACACGCTTGCCGAGTTGCAAAGGACATGTCGTCGGTGCACAAGAAAAATTGACACGAGTCGGAAGTTTTCAGTTTCTCGGAATGGTTTAGTTGTGAGCGAGACCGTTTCTTTCGCATAAAAATGGATGTTTCACTCTATATTCTAGCGTCAATTACTTTGATAAAATTGTTACACGAAAAACAATAATATATAATAGTTTCGTTCGCCCATTTTTTATGTCTACGTATCAATTTTCTTGCGCACCGGTGATAATTATACCAGATTTACGGTCACGATAATGTTATTTTTTGTAACTGAATTGCCACAAAAATCATTGTCTATATTTTGTTCCAAAATGGGTATTATCTTATCAGTAGATTATTTGATTAGTCAATCACTGAAAAAAAAATCACTTCTAAAATTATTTGTTTTAGCAACTACTTTTACATGTTGAAGAATAAAAGTGAGAGTAGGAGGAGGTTAGTAAATGATTCTGTTCAGATTATTACAAGTTCTGTAAAATATTTCGCAATGTATGCAGTGATATTATGTAAAAATTAAGAATTATGTTATTATTACAACAGATATATTGTTTAACTGATGTATTGGTCATGGTTCTGTCAGCATGTAATGAGTAAACATATACGTCAGTTAAAATTAAATTATTTTAAACTGTAATATTATTTCTGGTTTAAATAACCCAGAGATTATAATTCAAGTCTTGACAACATAGAAACAGATAAAACACAAATCTTGAAGATTAAAACGTACGTCGAGACGAACAAGTCATATTTTGTTTCCACGAATGTACCTCCCATAATAGGCAACTGAGATTAAAAACGTGATAATATTTTATATAATTGTTGTTGTCCTTTTGTCTGCGTTCATGCACTTGCAGTATCATTACCTACATGTTTAAGGCAATATTTCTGGTGGAGTATTGAACTAAACGCTCCAGGATGTGAGGTAATTGATATTTCATTTATATACATATATTATCGCTTGAAAGAATGTGATGTTTCACATAAAGAATTCTGGCGGTTCTTTGTCATTCATCTTAATAATTAATTACCAACTAGTGAGAACCCGTCAAAATTTGACGGTGTGATCTGAGATAAATGTAAAATACTGGGCCCAGACTAATGTTCACAATATGTTGCATTGTTTGAATCTTAGGGTATAACGAAAATATTCTGTGATATGGAGTTTCCAAAATGTTGAACACGTATGGCCCATGACCAGATGGCAATGCAATATTGGCACCAAATTACACAAAAGAAAGAGCACTATTATACTGACGAATATTATTTCTGAATTTTTTTGATGTGTCATAATCTCCTATAAACAACTGTTTGATTTCTTCTGGCATATTGCTCGAAGGTAAACTTATTATCCCATTTAAGCAACACAGAGTAAACTCGTTAACAGAATTTCTCTCGCATGGGAAGTACAAAGTAGAACAAAACTGACATTTCATAGACAATGACACAACAGAAAACAAAATGACCTCACTATCACGACACATACGCTGACTTTCTCTTTCTCTGCTCCCAGTCAATGTAATACGTTTGCGTCTTTTGGGTCGCGTGGGCAACGATTCGGAATTTGACATAACCTGTGAACAATTTCACTACTTCAGTACAACCAAACGAAACCCACTGTCCGAATGTTCTCTATAAAATACACTACAATAGGAATTACATGTAAACTGTCATCAGCACAATGCAATTATTACACTGAAACAAAACCTTGACGAATTGTAAACAAATCTCAACAATCAAAACAAAACATCAAGCGGCGCCACCATGAAGCGGCGGAGACTCGCATCTATCGACTCATATACATCAATTTTAAAACAGCCACCCTTTGGGAGAAAACAATTGACTATTGATAAGCGTACTATTAAAGAATAATTTAATTAATTAATTTGCACCGTAAGTGTTGGTGAATCAATACAAACAATATCTGATAGCACATCTACTGATCACATTTTTTCATTTAAAGGAAAAAATCTCGATCAGGTTTTTCGTCCAGTTTCCCTGATCCATTGAGCAAATGCTGAGATGGCCCCTTGTTTTGCTTCTGGACATAAATGTAACTTCATTTTCTGTGCACGTCTTCTAGAATTCAGTGGAAAATACAATTATTCAAATTATCGTTTCCATGTTGTCGCGGCAGGAAGTAATAAGAGCCAAAATTTATTGCTTATTTATCTTTGAAAATAGATTTTATTACATGGGAGTTTTTTGTTTTTTTCTCCCTTTCAAAATTCAAAATTTATTGCTTGTTTAGAAAATAGATTTTACTACATGGGAGTTTTTTGTTTTTTTCTCCTTTCAAAAATTCAAAATTTAAGTAGTACAGACTTAGTGTAGGGATCACAGAATTTTGAAAATGTGCACACAATTCACTTTTCCCCATAGCACGTCATACGCAGTTTTTAACTGTTTTTTGACGTAAAATAAATAAAAAAAACATTACAATCGGTTCTGTAACGCTCGAAACGAAGCCATGGCAGAATACCTTATTTTTTTAAATATATAGATAATGATAACCTATATATTTAAGACTTACGCTTTCCATCTAGAATGAAACTCAGCTTTTTAATCAACCAAATTTGAGAGGCGGTGGTCCCTAGTAAATGTGTCATCACTTCCTTTTATTAAGTGGTTTTGAAGTAAAAGCAGTTATTTTCCGTTACAGGTATACCAATTCCTAAGAGTGAATTTTGTGAAAGAATGGTTCTATTTTGGTGGTGAGTAATTTTTTTCCAAGTTTTCAATAGTTTTACAGCATATCTCGTAACACAATTTGTTCCAATATTACACAAAAGGACAAAGTATTGATGCGTACACCATGAACTTCCTTTGTCTACGCATTACTTACGAAAACAAGAAAGAAATTATTACTTTTTTCTTTCAGATAAAGAGCATTTTACATATTCCAAGAACATGGGTCCGCGGCTCTGACATGCTTTTGAATTTAAAAACATTAATATAAGTTTGTTCGTAACGAAAATGTGAATATATGCCAATTCAAATATTATTTATTTTACTGATCTAAATTACCTTAAAGGAAAGTTTGCAAATTTTTACAATTGAAATATAAACGTAAGTGTATTTAATTTTGTTAAAAAAATATGAATACAATGAGTCATAAATATATCTGATATTATGATTGCCACTAATAATATTAATAATATAATACACAGGTGCCCTTTTTCTTTTTGAAAATCAGTAAACCAGTTTTTGAAAAATGTTTTACTGTCCAGGTAATGCTAGAGCACTATATTTTGCGTGATATTGACGTGCACAATCAGATGTAAACAAAGAAATAAATTATAATTGAAAGTTAAAGAAAAGATAAATTAATGTTGATAATGTTTGAAATAAAATAATTTAAAAATACACAAAAATCAGAGATGAAATTATGAAGAAAATAAGTATAAGTAAAGAATGTAGTAACCAAAAAATATTTAATTAGACAGGAGAGAACTTAGCAAAACTTGTTAAAATGAAGAAAACATTTTTTGAAACATTTTATAACATTTATAAATAAATTATTAAAAAAAAAAATTTCCCCAAATATATACATCCTTTCATTAAGAAGGTAAAAAAAAACAGAAATGCTAAACATTTTTGAAAAAAATAGCCGTTGTAATGTGAGAAACGAAGGAACCAAGTAAAAATGGAATAATCGGAGGTGAGAGAGCGATGGAAGAGATCAAAAGATACGTTTTTTGCCTTTACTTTTATAAGTGTACTTTTTTAGATCTGTTCCTTTCCCCTTCCACCTGTAATTATTCCTGTTTTTAGTCGTTGCCATTGTTGTGTTTTTCAAACTTTAACGACTTCCCTATCTATAACTTCATACTTGCTGGCGCTAGGCCGAGACCTCATTGTAAAAAAGTTCTTGACCCAAACAAACTACGGAATGAATTCTGTAGATAAGTAATAATTCTATTAATTTAAAGATTTTTTAAAGATTTGGTATTTACATTAAAACAGTGGTAATAATAGCACGCCAAATTCATATGGAGCACACGTTTCATTTAAAGCAAAAGTCTCGAAATTTGGTTAAATAGAAAGCTTTTTTTCTAATAGAAAACACTTAATTTTTTATTTCATTTATTACAACTCGCTCTGCAACTATATGGTCTTAAGCGATTAAAACATATTTTACAATTTTACATTATATGAAAACATCCACATTTAATTATGTAACAATATTTTATGACATTGTCTTCTAACAATTTAAAACAAAAAAAAACAATAATGACAAGAATATGCATTTTTTACAAGAAACGAAAACTCTATATATATTTTCTAAATTTGCAGCACTTAGAAATTTCATAATTTTTTCACACTGCGAAGTAGAATTTAACAACAATCAGAATCAAATTAATTAATTCTTAATTAAATTAAATTCTTTTTCTGAAATAGCTTGTGAAAGGACATTCGACTAATAGATGGGATGTATAAATAATTTCATCACAATTGGGACTTGGATCTGGATTTGTCTTCTTCAATAAATAACTGTGACGCAAATTAAAATGGCCAATTCGGAGTCTTGATAAAATAACGTGATGTTATCTTTTGAAGTTGACGAGGAAAGAGAGTCATCTCGTACTGAATTCCTAAATTGACGTAATTTTGAATATTTGATTTCCATTTCAAATACATAGTCGTAACGTTGATAATAGAAGACGTCTTTTAAAGTAATAAAAGGAACCATTATTGTTTTAATATAAGACTTTTTACAATTTTAAAATTGTACTATTTTTAATAAGAAGCGATTTCCATAATTACAAATTTACTTTATTTTACGTAGATGAGTTTATTTTTAAATTCAGCAACTTTCTAAAATATTTTGAAAATGTCACAAGGGTTTTATACAAAATAAAATATTCCACAAACTAATATATCTTAATAATATCCAGAATACACAACTACATCTTACTCTTGATGTATTTACCAAGTTACTGCTCAAACGTATCAAATCTGACAGTGATACGTGACACATACTTCTATCCATTCATATAGACAATCCTGTTCTCGGGTACAAATCGTTTTGCTTTATCTTATCGCACCAATCTCAACTATTTTTGGAACACCACTAACAGACCTTTATCCTGATATGTGTACAAAGACAACTTGAAGGAACTTTAAACACGGATTTTATGACCGAATAGTCGAGATGGCGTTGGTGGGGTGATTTCAACACTTATTCTTCTCACACTGCAGAATAGGGAGGAAAAGTAATAAAATGTTAGGTAACTTTATGACGTAGTTTGCTGCTTCTCCGCCAGGAGCGCGTTCCCCGCGGTTCAGAGCTCTTAGGAGAGTAGATTTAAATATTTTTATCAGCAGTAGTCAACGTCATCCTGAATCAGCAAATCATTATGCCATGAAGAAGCATTTTACCCTTATGAATAAAATAAAATATTTCATGATGTGCACTACCTTTTAATTCACAATTCTTATAATACGTTGTCATTAAATTCCACTGTCTTAGCGAGCGTGACAAATCAATAATTTATTTTTGAAATTGGTAGAAAAGAAAGTGTCCTACCAATGAAAGTTTAAATTTCGTAATTTAGATTTGAGAATAAGAATGTTGCTAACATATTTCCGAGAAATTTATAGTTGATAGTCGAATTTCTCTTAGAGAAAATGTACATTTAATATTAAAAGCACTCTTTCAGAATATTCTTTTCTCAAATATCAAGATTTCCTACCAGGTACAGTACAAAATGAAAATGTACGAAATCAGGTAAATAGGAAATTAAATGAAAATGTGTGTGGTCTTGATGAAAATACAGACTTCAAATAGAGATGAAAGTTCAGATATCATGGAACGACTACTGCCAAGCTTTTTAACCCTTTTCTGGGGGTACACAGCGAAAGCCCACTGATCTAATTATAATTGTATAGTTACAATATTCAGATACTAAGAGGGATGTTATTTGAAATAAATTGTACTTTTTTGCATTATCTGATGCCTTTATACTTTACTACTCATTTGCCTTCTAAAAATACGTTTGTGTATAAAACATCTATGAAATTATGTAAAATGAGATGTTTATTATTGAGTTAATTTCCTTTTTGTATTTAAAAATTACCTTTCTTATCGTAAAAAACGTTTTAATCGGTAATTTCTATGAGTCTGGAAGACATGTATGTTTTCAATCGTCATAAAACGAGTAATGAATAAAATTGAAGCAATTTATTGCGCTTGAATGTTCGTATGTAATGTGGTTTTAGACCTATTGGAGGTACGTGTTAAAAGATTGTTCTGTCTAATTATTCATTTGTGTCCTTAAAACATCGAATATGTTGTTTTTATAAGTAAATTCAGTGAGGAAAAGAGACTATCTTATTTTATGCATTTTATTAACCTTGCGTCTCTCTAGGATCGGCCTTCCAGTTAACTACTGGCCAAACTCGATCACAACTCACGTAAGAACGCTTCGTGTCTTAGCGTAAACTTCCTCTCAAAGTTTCCTAATGAATGTTGCTCGGGGGAACATCGTGAGAATACTTCAGAATTTGGCATTTACAAGGTAATTTAGGAGAGTTAGCGTACAATTATGTAGATGAAAACAAATACTTTAACGCAAGTTTCACGCCATTATTTTTATTCTTTTTTTTAAATATTGCAGCAAAAGCCGTTTTCTGCTTGAAGAAACAAATTACACGTCACTTTTCCTAACGTCACGTGACGGCTTTCCTTTGACACATCCGATAATCCATGCATAAGCAGAGCTCCACACTAATTTACGATTCTCATTAAACTTTACACTCTGCGATGCTACTCGTCCGCTTTTTTACAGGGGTTTCCATCATCCTAACAGAAAGTTGGTGTTTTTATTCCTCCTCCTCCCCTGAGCTTCCCTCATTAACCATATTTTTTGCAAACTTTAGAATTTTTGTGTTTGTAGTATTTTTGTAGACTGATAATTATTCTAATTAGAGCATACATACACTATGTTTGAAAATGCATGATTGAATGAAGTTATAAACAGAATATATAATTTTATTGAGAAGTTTCGATGTATTGAATGATGTGTTCATTATCAAAGTTGTATTTTCAAAACGTGAACTCTGTTTAATTAATTTCTAACTCCTATAATGCGTTGAAATGCACACTCAATATCTCCAAGTGAATTATTGTGGCTTATTTGAAAGTCGTTTTTATTTTAAAATAATATTACGAGAACTGATTTTATGTTACGAATATTACATATAAAATTTATCGTTAATATTTTGTTTACATCAAGATATTGATTTGAGTTTTCTTTGCGTCACGATTCGTATCCAAGTTCAATGTCATCTCATATACAACTTTCCTTGTCTTTTTATCTTATTTTCTAACTCATTACACTTTCTCCCTCCTTACGCCTGGTCATAATCACAATTCTGCCAATCTCGCGTCATCTACTTCACTTTCCTGACCGTCCTGTCACTGCTAAAAACGTCTCACATTGTCCTCATCTTTTTTTATCCTCACCCCTCTCATTCCTTTTATCTTCGTTACGTTGACGAACCGCACTATCATCAACAGTACCCGTTTCTATCTGCATTGCTTTGACCATGTCGGATATCTTTCAATCTTCACTCATTTCATTATTTTCACTTTCATTACTCTCCTCTTGCTTCTATCCTAAAACTCCCCATGTTCTCTCAGCCGTACATTTCAACATCGGAAAACAAAATCCTCACCACAACAGATTAAAGCGTAAAGTACCGGGACAGTTCTTCGACCCTCCCTGATCATCATGCAACCGATGTGGCTCCGCACATTTAACCTGCATGAACTCAATGTAATTCATCTGCCAATAATCTTTCTTAAACTATGATAACATCATTCAATGTACCTTTAATGTATCGTACTCGGTTACTGAGAGCCTTCGGGCAAAGCAGATATAAATGAAAGAAAAACAAAACGTTCATCACTCCTGCCAACCGCACAATCCTCAACATTATCTGCCCTCTCGCAGTTGGTCCTTGTCATGTGCGGCTGCCAGTTATTCCCGCATTTGATTCTGTGATCCCGTCGCCACCGCCTCCTCTCGTTATCTGCCCGGTCCACTCCGCGTCTTCCATCACTTCCTGTCCCCGGCACCTCGCAGGCGTCGGGCGGCCGGAAGGGCGACACGTCGTTAAGAAGCGTCCGCGGAGGGCGCTGGCGTCAGCATCTCGACGCCGCCCCTGACGCCGCCTCCGCCGCCTCCGCCGCCTCCGCCGCCTCCGCCGCCTCCGCCGCCTCCGCCGCCTCCGCCGCCCCGCCGCCTCCGCCGCCTCCGCCGCCTCCGCCGCCTCCGCCGCCTCCGCCGCCTCCGCCGCCTCCGCCCTCCGCCCCTCCGCCGCCGCCTGCCACCGCCTCCGCCGCCGCCTCCGCCTCCACCGCCTCCGCCGCCTCCGCCGCCTCCGCCGCCTCCGCCGCCTCCGCCGCCGCCTCCGCCACCGCCTCCGCCGCCGCCTCCGCCTCCACCGCCTCCGCCGCCGGGAGCGCCGCAAACACCGCGGTCTTCGCTTCTGTCGCCATCACCGGCGCTATCTTCACCCCCGCTCGCAGCACTACCACACCTCACCCCACCCTACTCCTGCTCGCCTTCCCACAAGTCCCCATCACCACCACTCCTTACCGCCACCTTGCCGCCGAGCTTTCCTCACTATCACCACCCCTCACCACCCCACCCCGACGGCCACACCCCTCACCCCACCACCACATCATCATCATCATCATCGCCACCATCACACTTCCACCTCCACCACAATACGACTATTACCACCACCACCACCACACTACCACTTCCACCACCACCACCACCACCACACTACCACTTCCATCACCACTATCACCACCACCACCACCACACTACAACCCAGCCACCACACTCAACCACCACACTACCACTACCACCACCACAACTGCCACCACAGCCACCACGCTACCACTACCATCATCACACTACCACCACCATCACCACACTGCCACCACTACACTACCATCACCACAACTACCCCCACATCACTTCCGTTGTCACTATGATGGTCCCCGCCCCCGCCCCTTCCGCGAGCGCCGCCAGAAGGGCCGCGCGGTGCTAAGAGGGCAGCGCTGATTGAGGGCGTGGCGGCACGGAGCGGCCATCGCGTCCCTTCGTCGCCGTTTATCTGGCCCTTCCGCTCGGCTGAGGAGGCGGCATCGCGTCGCCCCTCTCGATGGCCCTCGCCCTTAGGGCTTAACGACGCCCCCAGCCGGTGGCGCCGCGACGGCGTGTGGTCGAGGTGACGAAGTAGCTTAGGGGAGGGATTTTCTTCTAGGAAACGTTAGTTATTTAGTCGCTTGCGTTGGATACGAGAGGCGCTTGTTTGTGGTTGATAGGACAATGCGTAAAGAGAAGTTTAAATAAATATTAAACATTTATTTTCAATGACGATTCACGACAGATCAAAAATAGTTTCGAAATAAGAATGCAATGTGACATATTTCAGTTATTGTTAGTACATCATTTTGTATCGATTTTATAGCGATATTATATCTTTTTTAATTATTGAAACCATTTGAAACCACCAGAAACCGGTAAGAGTGTATTAAGTCATGATTCCTGACTTGGACGAATTAATCGCCAATTTTGAGATGGTTGCTATCTCGAGAACGAAAGAGACGAAATAATATTACGCTTCAAAAACGCTACTCGTGAAATTAGACTTCTACCAGAAGATTAGTTACGAATGACTGTTGGAATCATTAATTTTCGGTTTTGTTTCAGTAAAAATACAGATATAATGAAAACGCTTTGAAGAAAATAGTGTCTAAAGTTCATGGAACTAGTCTTTATAGGAAGACAGCCCCTACGACCACTTGGAATGTGTTGAAGTATTATGTTACCACAAAGCAAATGCACAAGGCTATTTGAAGGCTTAAATGGTAAGTGTTAGCAATCAAACCTTGACAAATAGCCTAAAAGTGTTTAGCAGGTTATTACGACTCTTCGCTGCATCTTCTCTCCTAACAACAGGACGCAATATAATAAGATTTACGTTGGCTAGGAAACGGTTTACTGGCAGTTATATTGACTACCCCTTCTATTTACTGATGTGACTCAAATGTTGATATGCCTCAGATGATAGAATAGTTACTTTAGGTATGGATTGATGGATTGATTTTTTCATGTTTCCGGTCGCGTCGACTGCTCTGGTCATTAGTCCCGTTAGTGTAGTGCATGCTTTTTCTCGGGAGATGGCGGTGATCTCCCCGCTGGATGGCGAGATCCGGCGCCGACCAAACGTCGGCTAGTGGGGTTTCCCCCTAACCAGAACTCTCCCACCAGCGGGGCACCGCTCCAGCCGGGACAAGCTCTCAACTCCCTACCGGTCTCCCGGAATTTGTGGTAGTGTAGTGCATGTTAGTGTGTATGTGTAAGGGGGAAAGAATAGGACAAGGAAGAGGAAGGACAGATCGCGCGCGGTCCGTGGCCCGTTTGTTAGGGTACTGCTCCGGCATTCGCCTGGTGTTAATCGGAGAAACCACCGAAAACTACCGATCAGAGCAGCAGTCGCTAGAATTCTCCTCCAGACAGCGACTGAATTCGACCTATCTGAAAAGCTAGTGTCGAAAATCCTGCTGCCGAGGGGAGTGTAACCTAGGACCTCCCGGTTAGAGGCGCTGCAGTGATATCAGTTGATGCGCTGAGCTACCGCTCCCGGTTTTAGGTATGGAGGTGGCGAGGAGAGTGTCTCTCATGAAGCAGCGCAAGTAATGATTTCTTACGGAAGGGAACCGATTTTGTTCGGGAGTTTAAGTTTAGTTATAAACCCGTTTTGTTATAAATGGAGCTTGAACTGAAAGTTTTCGCATTGATGCAATGCATTCTATTTCCCGATTGAGAAGTATTGTGGAAGTTATTAGTTAATAGGCGATATCACCTTCACACACACTGGCCATCAATGTTTAAGAAATTATTTTAGAGTACACTTTGTTTAAAATTGAACAACCTGCTAAAGTCCATATTGAAACCTGATCGAACATGTTTGTATTTAAGTGGTACGACACATTTGAGAGGCAGATCATCTCGAAACACTCAACTGTAATCGATAAATGGAGACTTCTACCGCGAAAAGAATACAGAGTATTTCTTTGGTGGATAAACAGACTCTCCAATTCTGTCAGTAATCCACTTCAAAAGCGGCTGCTCATCTATTTGATTATATTATTTACAAAAAGTGATGCAAATGGTTTCGTTTGATTTGTGTAATATGCGGAAACGTTTTTAGAGACACGTTTGCGAATAAACAACAAAATTATATTGTTGAAATATTCATTCAAGTGGTAAAGTTTAAAGAAAAATGAAGTTTTTTCACAACCTTTTTAAAGTTTAATGTGATTTCCTACGAATTAAGCTAATAATACAGAGGAATTGAAGTAACTAATTGTAACTTTCTGAGCAGAATAAACGCAAATACAATTTTTTCGAAATGTGATTTTAAGAGTACACCAAGAACATTTTAGTTCTCGTCTTGAATAATTCGATTTTCAAATCGATTTTATAATTTTTGTTTAGATAAGTAAAAATAAGTAAAAATTAGTAAAAATAAGTAAGTTTAGATAAGTAAAAATAATAATACTATTTGTACCCGATTAAAAATATCCAAGCGGCGATAATTTGTGTATTTTGCTTGCTTTTCGTTCGCAATATGTTTTTTCTGATTGGGGTTAAAAAATTCTTATAGTGAAATTGCATGCACTAAGAGGAGTGTTTATTTAGGTATGTTTTAATTTTCTGTATAATTATGGGACAAGTAAATCAGATCACAGAAATTCATATCTACGTCAAGAATTCTTACTAACAAAGACATCATTCATATCCCCTCTGGGCCCGTTTACACCATAATGCATTCTTCATGTTCATTGGCTAATGCACGGCCGTAGCTTGCTTCCGGCTTCCAAAGAGATTCGTGCAGCACTGGCATTTCCTCGCAGGGCCACCTTGTAAGCCAGATCGCGCAGCAGCTGCTTTCTGTTGCAAATGGCGGCGTTCTCCTTTAATGGCCGCCGGCGGACAATGGCTCCATAACGCCGCTGCGGCGACTGTAAAAGCACAAAAGCCTTCCGAGGGAAGGCGAGGCCGTTGGGAAGCTCTCGATTACCCGGTCAAACTTGCTGCTTTTCGTATAAACACTGGGTTATGATATCACTGATAGAAAGTGGAACGCTGCAGTACTATCTTTCACTTGTTATTACATTATGCCGGGGAGAGCGTTTCGTCTTTGTTAGCTTCTCACGGGAGCTTGTTTGTCTTTTGTTTCCAAGTTACGTTTTGACGTTTTCGCTGAGAGAGCGGAGAAAACTGGCTCCGTGGCACTGTGAGACTTTTCGTTGTAAACTGCAAACTGCTCTGGTTTATCGCCCGACCATCAGGAATGCTCAACTTCCTTTTATGTTCTATTCGTCATAAATGTTTATATTTACGCAGCAGTTAAGACCAAATTAACAAAATTAACACAATTTCATCAAACTGATAGACGGCGTAAAGACGAGATTTTGAATTTTCTTGCTACTTATGAAAGAGCATAAAATTCTCTTTGTGGAACATCAACAGTTACGAGAAGTTAAGAACAATATTTGAAGAGAATGAAGTTAGTTAATAGAATATTAACCTAGTATATCCATAAGACGTTTTCAAAGTTATATGTGTAAGTATTTATCTAAAGAATTAAACATTTACACATATATTTATTTCATGATACTTTTTAAGATCGTATTTCATAAAAACAGTATTGTGATAAGTATTTATATTTTATTTTATTTTCTATTACATTTTTATTGCTTCAGTATTTTGATGATAAGTAGTACAGAGTTCACTGAGCACTTGTTATTTCAGAATTGAAAATTTGAGAGAACGTTTGTTCCCTCATAAAATTCTTGCTTATAATCTCAAATATTTGTTGCATTAGAATTTTCTCATATTAATTAAAATGAAGCCAGTAAATATTACAGAAATAAAATTAACAGAATTTTGTAATTTTAAATAGTCACATACCAAAAGTATGGTTTTGTGTTTTAAAAAAACTCATAAAAATAGTAATATTAGCGTAAGTTAGTAAAGTAAATGGATTGTATACATTTCAAATATAGTAAACGAAAATAATTCTCTGATAGAGTCGTTACTGAAAATATTTCACGTAACGCTAGGGTTTAAAAAAGAAATTTAATTACTGCTATGTATGTTTCGCACGTTATTTTCATCCTTAGGAATCTATTTGCACAAAATTATTTTCACTTACATTCTCAGTGTTTTTTCTATCAAAGACTTGATTTTGTGATCTATGCAGCAAACCTCTTGTTCATCCTATTTATGCGAAATAAATATATAAATAATATATTTTTAGAATGTAGTTACTCCGTTGCGACAATCAAATTTTGCTACAATTCTAAAAAGTATTTGACTCGATTCCATCATCACTATTGTATTTTTTCGGCCATTGATTCAAGAACGTGAAACTTATTTTATGCTTCTAGGGGGTATTTAAAAAGATAGTCGGCATCATATACAGTGAATGTAATGTAACTCGATTATATTTAGAGTAGATAAATATTTTATTTATCAACTTAAACATATTTAATCTTACATCACAGTATAAGTTTGCAACACCTGAAGCTTTCCACTAATACGTAACTTGATATTTAGATTAGTGTACAGTTTATAATAATGAATTCTATCCTTAATACCCATTGGTTTTAATCTCTTACCACACATTTAACATTCCTCCAAGGTCCCCTCCACAGCGCACCACTTCCAACTTGATCCTGCTCGTCTTCCTGTCTCGCTCCCGTCGTCCTTCGCGAGCAGCAAATGCGAGCACCGGAGCCTCCTCACAAGATTTAAGGCATCGCCTGGTTCATAATGCAGGGCGCCGCCCCCGTCGAGGATTCCGTTGTTCTCGGTGCAATGAAGCGGCCACGAGCCGAGCGACGGCCGAGGCGGAGGTGTGTGTGTGTGTGTGTTTGTGTGTGTGTTTGCAGTGCTGGTGGTGGTGGGAGAGGCCGATCGACGAATTGTGAAGGCGAGACGAGGACCGCGACGTGGAAGCAACGAGGAGAGGAATGGCGTGGAAACGGAACGGCAAAGGAGTACCCTAGAGGATGTATGGCGGGGAAGTAGCAAGCGTGAGAATCTAGCGAGAGGGAGAGCGAGAGAAATCGAGAGTAGGAATGTGTTGAAGAAGGGGGTAGAGGCAGTTGGAGAAGGGGAAGCGAACGGTTCAGCGTTGGTAAGTGAAAGAAGTGGGAAAAAGGGAGGAGAAAAGGGTGGAAGAAGAGCGAGAGCTGCAGAAGTGTCGGGGCGGCAGAGTGTCGGGGCGGCGAGTGCGGGACGGCAGAGTGTCGGGGCGGCAGAAGTGTCGGGGGCGGCAGAAGGTCGGGGGCGGCAAAGTGTCGGGGCGGCAGAGGTGTCGGGGGCGGCAGAAGTGTCGGGGGCGGCAGAAGTGCCGGGGCGGCAGAAGCGTCGGGCCGGCAGAAGTGGCGGGGCCGGCAGAAGGGCGGGGCCGGCAGAAGTGGCGGGGCCGGCAGAAGTGGCGGGGCGGCAGAAGTGGTGGGACCCTTGAAGGGACGGGGATCGCAGTAGGGCCAGGGATTGAAGAAGTCGAAGGGGACGGAAAAGTTGCAGGGACCTAACAAAAGGCGAGGACCAAAGATGGGACGGTCAAGGAGAGCAGCCGTGGCTGGGGGAATGGCGGGGGCGATGAAGTGGGGCTGGGCGGGGCGGCGGCGGGATCGAGGAAGTAGCCGGGTCGCCGCGAAGGCCATACGGGTTCGGGGCGTGGCGGGGAGCAGGCGCCGCAGGAAGAGGCGGGGCCGAGCGTGGCGCGCTCTTGTCGCGGGTCCACCCCCCGACGTAAGCCGCATCAATAACCTCCAGCGGGGCGCCGGCGTTGACAGTAATGGCGATCGCTGAGGGCGGGACGGAGGAAGAGGCTGGGGGAGGAGGCATAAAGGATGCTGGTGGAAAGAGGAGCACCTGGCGCGATGCATGCTAGATGGAGCAGCATTCAAACTCGTATTCAATGCGTGCTGGATCCCTCACGTCAATATTCTTTACAAGCATAATGCCCGTTACACTTCTAAGCCATATTATTTAAATAAACAGGATAACTAAATAATAAATATTTTGTTGCATTTAATTTGAACTAATATATATATATATATATATATATATATATATATATATAGAGAGAGAGAGAGAGAGAGAGAGACAGATAGACAGACAGACAGACAGACAGACAGACAGACAGACACACACACACACACACACACACACACACACACACACACACACACACTAAGAATCCGAACATTCTATTTGTAACTGAGTTGTTCGGTAGTCATCAATTATCAAGCCGAAGATCAATGAAAAAAAGTGAATATAAAATTACCAACGGTAAGAAAAGTGAGGAGGGTTGTAATAATCCCACTGGAAGAAGCGGAGAGGATACAGAGAATGAATAGGTTGTAGGAAGAGCCTAGCTATGGTCAAGCGACCTTGTTTTTTTCATCGAGAGCATCAAGAAAGATTAAGAAGGAAGAGGAAAAGATGAAGAAAATGACAATATATGAAAGTAAATTGATAACTAGCTGACGTCAATAAAATAGTCTTTCTGGATAAAATAAATATTTTTCCTATATTTAAAGCGTTCAAAAATTAATTTCATACCTGATTTATATTACGAGTAATATTTTAACACATTCAATTTGTGGTAGATTACATAATGTCATAAAGCATTCTTTGTAAATCTTAAACTAATATAATTATATGAAATATGTGCATTGTGTTTCACAATCTTGAAGCAATATAATGTTTAATAAATCTGTATTAAAATTCTCGTAATGTTAAAATAACGAAGCGTTCCATGATTCTGGAACAATTTTCGTACAACGCCTTTTTAATGTCTTCTTTTCTGACTGTGTTTACCTGTTTTTATTTGCTGTCTTATTACATTAAATGGATATTAATTTCATTCTCCAGTACCTCTTTCATTTCCAGCAATTCTTGTGAAGCATTTCTTTAGAATGTCCTTTCTTCTTTGCATAATTACTTGTAAAAATGCTAGGCTACGATTTTTTGTCGATAACACGTCTACAGAATTGTTACTAAAACAAGAAATATAAAAAATGCTTTTTGAAGACGCTTTCGCATATTTATTGCTAAAAAAGGGTCTAGTAAATCGTTTAAAGTATGAAACTGAATAATAGCTTCGTAAAATGTCAAGACAAGCATGAATAATTATGATTTTTTATTGATGCGTGGATAGGTCCCCATTTGATCTCATTGATCTAAAATTAGAACAGTCATTCAAGGGCTTTTTATTTTTATCTCAATTAGTTTTTCCTGTATTATGTGTCTTCAATAGATAGATACATCCTAAATAAAACATATAAGCAAGTTTTTTCATTCCTGATTTCTAGATATCTATTTAGCCATGATTGCTAAGGTGTTGTATACTCTTAGCCAGGGAGTACAAATGATTTGCGTCGGTTCGAATCTTCATTTAAAGCCGTGCTTGTCTTCTATGTGCCAGTGGTTAAGTCGGAAGGGGAGGCAGGCGTAAAGCAAATGGCGGTTGGCCCGCTCTGAAGTTCTGTTTTTCTACTTTTCAAAGAAAAATGTTCATACTCCAGCTGTTAGCGCTTTGGTGTGCTCTAGTAGTATCAGTTAGCAACACAACGATGGATTAGCACTCAACGTTGCAAATACATGCTACCAGGAAGCTGTATTTGACCTACCGATGACTGCGCACACGCACGTAAATCCCTGATTTTTTTGAAAATTGTAAAATTTCTATTTTTTTAAATAAATTTCTAATTTTCATAACGTTTCAGTTATGAAAATAATTGTTTTTGTTAATGAAATGTGCTCATCGAAACCGGAACTTCTGATAAGATAGTCTTCTATTTTTCGAAAATGTAAGATTTTGTGTTTGATTTTCCATTAAAGATAGACAGTTCTTAAATTTTAAAGAATTATTATTTGCCAAAACGAATCCAAATATTTTCTCAAAATTTTTGTCACATTTTCAACTCCAAAGTGTTTCTTTATTTTTTTATTTAACTTTCTTTCAATTCTTTCTTTTATTTAAGTTTCTAGCAATGAATGATCAATAAAGTAACGCTGGTCTCATTTTCGGTGCATTATCTGTATTTTCGACAATTGAAAAAAAAATAGAAATGGCAAATTCAAAGGGCACCCCCAGATAAGATGGTAAAAAGTTTCCCTAAACCAAATAGCATATAAGTAGTTACACTATAATTCTAATATGAAAAAATAATGTTTTCGAAAGACTTCGTAGCCCTGGTCCCGCCACCAACACCCCTCTGCAGCCCGTGTTTTTTTAATTGTTTTTCGTCAACTGAACACTGAAAAATATGATAAATAAGAAAACAATTCGTACTATCACAAAAACATTTTTTTAATATTTTCTCAATTTCAGACAAAAAATATTTTTGAAAAGAATAAACGGGCCTGTGACTTACTGTGACTTAAAAGCCTGGAATACTATTGAAAAAATATTAAACGTTTGTCTTAAAACACAAATTGTTGTGATTTTTTTTTCAGATATTTTCGATGGCTGGGCTGAAGTTAAAAAAATTAAAAACATTTTCAGGGAATATGATGTGTTCCCTTCACCGTAACTAGCAATCGTCCGCTTGAGATTTTCTTCGTGACACAACTATAGAAACACGGGTTTTATGGAAAGCTACAACACTATTATTGCCTGGAACCGGAATCGAACCTAGGAACATATCACGGAATGCTAGAATGGTGTCCATGAGCCACTTAAGGCTTAGATAGTCATAATAATACAGCAAATTTATGGTACCGGCTTTGTGCAAACGCTGTGAAATTGTGAAGTGAAAGAATTGTGAAGTGATGTTTGCAGACTGATTCCATTGCGGTGCGCGGAAAGCAACAATTAAAGAACAACGATGGATTGTAGGATAAATTGTAATGTAATTGAAGAGAAATGTCCCTATATATTTAAAAATTAATAACACAGGAACACTAAAAGTTTTGTCAGACCCAAGCACTTGAAGCATGTATCTCTATGTAATTTGACGCGCAAAACCCGAATCTGAAGCCAAAATTGCGCCTTCACCCTCCAGTTTCTTTTAAATTGAAAAAGAAAACTGGAAATTTAAATTGTAAATTTCACGATTTTTTTCGCGATTTAGAAACACGGAGGGTGGTAACGAATATCTGACTTCAGATTCAAATTTAGCGCGTTGAAATACATTGAAAAACATGTTTCAAGTGCTTGGGTTTGACATCTTCGACTTTTTGGAATTGTTTTCTGAACGTCATCAGATCTCGCCATCCAGCGGGAGAATATCCCTGACACCTCCTGATAAAAAAAACACGCATTACACCTACGGGACTAAAGACCTTATCAGTTGACACGCCCGGAAACACTAGTAATCATTTAATCAATCATTCCATGAATTGTGTTCGACTGTTGTGTTCAATCATTGTGTTTGCAAGATGTATGAAAAATGGCGTAATGTTAAAAAATTACACTTTATATCTTTAGTTTTTCGTAAAAGTTGTAGTTTCCAACCACGTAAGAAATTCACGACACTCATGAGTATTATCATTCACTTATACTCATTTATTAATGCCTGTCATTACATAACCAATTCGAAATATTCTATTCAGTACCATTTTCAGCAAGTTATATAAGACTAGTATAAATTTGTAAAATCATCGGCTGTAATTTCTTGACCACTCGTACAGAGTTTCACCCGAATACTGTTTGCAACGAGCCTCTAAGTCGCGTGTTTGCATGTCCGCGTGACTCCTATTCACGAGGCCCCGTGACTTGCGCAGATCTTACTTCTCCTCCCCGACTCCGGAGGTCACGCACCCTAATTGTGATCTTTGTTTCCGAGTTCTGATCTGATGATAATTATATTATCAAGACTTATTCCAATTTGAGATAGTGAATTTGTGATAGTAAAATTCGCTATTAAAATGAGACACCAAGAGCTCAGGTATTCCTTAGAGACACATTTACTCTGCAGATTGTGCTACCTACGTTGTTTAAAATCTCATTAGTAAAATTTGTTGTTGAAGAGTGAACGACTTGGAACGTGCAATAACTTTGGAAACTAACTATTCAGTACAAACTCAATGTAAGTATTTTGCATATATAGGAAGTATAGAGAAAGTTATGTAATGCTGCGGAAAATCGATTTCGAATTGGTCAAGGAAGTACATGTTTTGGGGTCTCCTGGTACCGAAAAGTGTTGTTTTTAAAAAACGTCCGTCCATTCGTTCGTCCGTCTGTCCGTCTGTCCGTCTGTCCGTCTGTCCGTCTGTCCGTCTGTCCGTCTGTCCGTCTGTCCGTCTGTCCGTCTGTGCGTCTGTGCGTCTGTCCGTCTGTGCGTCTGTGCGTCTGTCCGTCTGTCCGTCTGTCCGTCTGTCCGTCTGTCTGTCTGTCTGTCTGTCTGTCTGTCTGTCCGTCTGTCTGTCTGTCTGTCTGTCTGTCTGTCCGTCCATCTGTAAACACTGCTAGCGCCTGAATCATTCCTAGAATTTTTTCCTAAAATGGATATTCTCCGGTCGTTTTGGCTCCAGTCGAGGCGCTGTGATATTGAAAGACTTTTTTGAAAATGTGGGAGTATTTTACATGAAGTCCTCCGGACATTTTCAAAATTTTCTCAAAAACGGCTCCAAATTTTCCCTTAATTTTTTCCTTAAATTTCTTGTATGTATAGAGTAAAATACACTTATAAAGGTGGCATAGATCCGATTTTCACTGTTAACTCTGCGTTTTTTAAAATTGCAAAACTTTGAATTTTTCGGCGTCTATACAACTACAAAATTGAAGAAAGCGAATTTTCCTTCAAATGAAATTTTTCGTCTTTAATTAGTTCTTTCATTAAGGTCATGTTCATTTTTTAAAATCTTTAGTAGTTTTTGCGCAATATTTGCAATTTAAAAAAACTACAAAAAACGGGTTTGTCTCAAAAAACGGCTCCAATTATTTTCTTGAATTTTTGGTAAGGATAGTTCTAAAGGGAAACGAGATTCAAATTTCGCATTTACTGTCACACTTAAACGCCATTTTCTTAGAAACGGTTCGAAATTTAGCAATGAATTAATGGCGAGGTTTCACTCTTTTTTATTATTTTTGAACTAAAATTTCGGTTCTATTATTAAGAAATCGAAAAATTATGAAAATGTAAAAAATAAATGTACTTTGGTTGGTGATAGATGGCAGCTGTCAAGAGGATGGGGCAAGAACATAAAACCAGCCCACAGGAAGGAAATTAGAAAACTGTACTACGAAAAAGTCTGGTCCTTCTGTAGCACCACTAGTTTTTTCAATTGTATTATACACTTATTAATATTATGTATATTTCATTATTACTATCACCTACATTTATAACTACCAAACATTTATAATGTCGAAAAACATTTCAGTTAAATCTCTTAATTTTAGTCGTGATGATTAAAAGATTATCAAGTTGCATTTTCCTAATGATTCCAATTGTTCATGAATTCCAAATTGGTATCGGAGAAAGCGCAAGACACTGTTCATCTAATATCGATACTTGCTTTGCGAATCACAAATCTCTGCCATCGACTCCTCGATGAAATGTGAACCAAATTTCTAGACGTGCAGAATTTACATGTCGAAAACACAAGAACATTATTGCGACGGAATCGCATTTGCAGTAAATTTTCTTCGAAATGTGACACTCGTTGTCAATGTGCTCCTACTGTCCGAATCTATCTCAGAAAAATATTCGCACGTCACTTTTCGATATTTATTGTTGAATCTTGTGTGTGGAGCTGGCAATAATAAAGGGAAACTTGTCATTCCGTGCAGCTTTCCCCATAGATCATGTCATTGATAATTCATTAAAGTACTTGGAATGAAATATTTCATTTTCGACTACCAGAGACATTTATTCACTATGTGGCCATACTTGTTGGAATATTTAACACGGAAAACGACGATGTATGGACAAGAAGACCTTATAGCTCTGTCGATAAATACTGCAGACTGTGACACTAGAAATTTAGTAATTTTACTTTGCACTGAAGTATACAGCCTCCACTGTCTCCATTGAAGAATTATTTATTTTCAAATATTTATAGAGTATGTTACCTTTGATCTTATTTATGATATATCCCTCAAACTTATCAACATAATATTATTACCTAACAATCTTTTAATTTTTTCCAATTATAGATGAATTCAATATGTATCCATTTTTGATTTTGACAAAATGTTTCTACAAACTTTATAGTCTTTTGTAATGCTATTCAAAATTAGTTGTAAAAACAAGTGTTTTGTGGGTGAGAATTGGTTGTAAGCAATGGTTTTCTCATCGAATATAAAAGTAATTGTGAACACAGATTACACTAACTAATGACATCATTTATCATGAACCTATCAACTAATGATAGTCACACGAGATAAGAAATAATTGCTTGAGCAATACAGCCCGTTATCAAATAAATAAAAATACATTCTGTGAACTGTTTATCTTCTCTTGTATGATTTAAACTTGGAATATATTGATTAAAATTCCATGCTTGGTCGATCATTCAGTTGTGCTAGCTGGTATCCCATGAACCGTCGCGAATGAAACATACTCTAATTGCATAAAAAACGCATCCGCGAGAAACAAATTACACGCTGCAGACGAGCTCGTTCTCCCCGCTATAAAACAACACGACAGTCAAACATCAATGTTATAAGAGCAAACATCGATATTTTCCGACACAGCGACAGGCCGCCCTCGCGGCGACGCCAGGCTTCGGGCGGGATGCACACGCGCGGCACCACGCGGGCGGTTGGCCACGCGTTGCAGCCCCGCTTCCTTGCTCACACGCCTCCCCCCCCCCTCTGCGTCTGCTTCTAGGCACGACCTTCCTCCACTGCCCTTCCTCTCACCGCCCCTTCCCTCTCACCGCCCCTTCCCTCTCACCGCCCCTTCCCTCTCACCGCCCCTTCCCTCTCACCGCCCCTTCCCTCTCACCGCCCTTCCCTCTCACCGCCCTTCCCTCTCACCTCTCACGCCCTTTCCTTTCTCCCCCCTTTCCTCTCACTGCCCCTTTCCTCTCACCGCCCCTTTCCTCTCACTGCCCCTTTCCTCTCACTGCCCCTTTCCTCTCACTGCCCCTTTCCTCTCACTGCCCCTTCCCTCTCACTGCCACTTTCCTCTCACCACCCCTTTCCTCTCACTGCCCCTTTCCTCTCACTGCCCCTTTCCTCTCACTGCCCCTTTCCTCTCACTGTCCCTTTCCTCTCACTGCCCCTTTCCTCTCACTGCCCCTTCCCCTTACTACTCATTCCTGCCCTACTTCCCTGCCCTAACATTCCCACTTCCCCAATTGATTGTTAGTTTTTTAAATTTCTTCCTTTTCGTTCGACATTTCTGTCCTTCGAAGAGTTTGAAAATAATACATTTTATATTATAACATTTTGGATACGACCTTCAATAGCAAGGAGTAATCATTTCTACTCGTGGACTTTGTCTAAGTTTCGAAGGTTTGTTCAGGCTTTCAGGGCTGAAAGTAGGTGATTTCAAAGAAAACGATCACGCTGATTTCGAAAATTTTATAAGACGCCAAGAGGACCGCGATGCAAAAGAAGATCAACATACATTAATTAAAGTAGGGAACTAAAACTATTTTTTTCGTACCTTCATGATGAAAGTAGGTGATTTCAAAGGAAACAATCACGCTGATTTCGAAAATCTTTATAAGACGCCACGAGGACTGTGATGCTAACAGAAGATACAACATTTAATGAAACTAGGGAACAAAAACTATTTTTTTCGTACCTCATGATGAAAGTAGGGATTTCAAGGAAACATCACGTGATTTCGAAAATCTTTATAAGACGCCAAGGACCGGATGCTAAAACAAAAAATATTTTTGTTCCCTAGTTTAATGGAATGTTGTATCTTCTTTTAGCATCGCGGTCCTCTTGGCGTCTTTTCGAAATTTTCGAAATCAGCGTGATCGTTTTCTTTGAAATCACCTACTTTCATCCTAGAACCGGGAGCGATAGCATCAACTGATGTAACTGCAGCGCCTCTGACCGGGAGTTCCTTGGTTCGAGTTCTGATGGCGGCTGGATTTTCAACACTAGTTTTCAGGTAGGTCGAATTCAGTCGCTGTACAGAGGAGAATTCTAGCAACCGGCTGTTCTGATCGGTAGTTTTCCGTAGTTTCTCCGATCAACACCAGGCGAATGCCGGAGCAGTACCCTACCAAACGGGCCACGGACCACACGCTATCTTTCCTTCCTCTTCCTTGTCCTATCCTCTCCTACACACACACTTACACTAACATGCACTGCACTACCACATATTCCGGGAGACCGGTCGGGAGGGTAGAGCTTGTCCCGGCTGGGGCGGTGCCCCCCTGGTGGGAGAGTCCTGGTTAGGGAGAAACCCCACCAGCGACGGTAGGTCGGCGCTGGATCTCGTCATCCAGCGGGGGAAGATCACCGCCATCTTCCGAGAAAAAACATGCACTACACTAACGGGACTAATGACCAAAGCAGTTGACGCGCCCGGAAACACGAAAAAATAAGTAAATCAATCATCCTGGAGGTACGAAAAAAATAGCTTTTGTTCCCTAGTTGAATGGAATGTTGCATTTTCTTTAGCATCGCGGTCCTCTTGGTGGCGCCCGCTGCGGCCGCCTGAGCTTCCACATCCACGGCGAGAGCGCGCGAGGGCGGGCAAGCCGCGGCCGCCGCCTATTTGTCCTGCGCCGCGGTCAACACATAATTTCACGGCCGTCGCGGCACCGGACGCGCAAACAAGCGCCTCTTGCGGCGACCTCGCGAACTAAAACATGATCTCTCGGCGCATTCACAAAATATAACGTGTGATGCAGTGTGTGCCCGCCTCGTATGTCAGAGACACTGAGAGAAACGCTACAGTAGAGGAAGGTATGGGCTGAGGCGGAGGAGAATGCAGAGTTTGTCGCGATGGCAATGATGACGGCGATAGCGAAGTATGAAACGACTTAAATGGAAATAACGATGATAATATATGGAGCGGATGAGGCGGTGGGAAAGGTGACAATAAATATGATAGCGGTGTTATTATAGTGTTAGTAAAGATAGTAAATATAAAGGTTGTTGAAGCTTCATTATAAGTTTTAGACTCGTGCAATTACAGGCTTCCACTGACCGGCGCGGAAGAAACGCAGCGGATGCGGAGCGGAAATTTCCGCGCTTGACGCGGCGATGAAATTCCTGGATCCATTCACACCGCAGATTCACTTATTAGTAATCATTTGGTGACAGTTTTCCTCATTCGATAAAGAAAACGCTCACGCTTCCATTTATGCTCGAGATAGAAAATGCCCACACTCATTGTACATTTTCTGAGCACATACAGTGCGGTTATTTACCATATTTTACATCAAATGGTTATTATCTTTTCAGGAAACGAAGAAAAGAAGTCCATGATTTTGACCTAGAAAGGAAAAAGTACCTAGACTTTAAGGAGGAAAATGTACCTTGGTGTCCACAAAGAACGATATATAATTTACTAGAAAGACAAATCACTACTTTGATGAAATTTAGAATCTGATCGCTGAAAACATAAGAAAATCTGACGAGAGTCTGCAGGAGAATTCTAGCGGCCCGCTGCTCTGATCGGCAGTTTCCCGTGGTTTCTCCGATCAAGACCACGCGAATGCCGGAGCAGTACCCTACCAAACGGGCCACGAACCGCGCGCGATCTGTCCTTCCTCTTCCATGTCCTATCCTCTCCCCTTACAAACACACACACACACACACACACACACACGCTTACACTAACATGCACTACACTACCACATATTCCGGGAGACCGGTCGGGAGCTTAGAGCTTGTCCCGGCTGGGGCGGTGCCCCGCTGGTGGGAGAGTCCTGGTTAGGCGGAATTCCTACTAGCCGACGGTAGGTGAGCGCCGGATCTCGCCATCCAGCGAGGAAAGATCACCGCGCATCTCCCGAGAAAAAAACATGGTCTACACTAACAGGAATAATGACCAAAGCAGTTGACGTGCCCGGAAACACGAAAATATCAAATCAAATCAATTTAAATAAACAAGATACTGTCTTTGAATTGAAAATTACAGGGGATATGTGTTTTGAAAGTTAAGAGAACTTCCAACAGAAACAGGAGCTTGGTGAATGAGTGTTGATTGTAAAAGTGCGAACAGGTGGAGATCGAAAGGCGATTCAATAAGGCTCGCTCTAGTTACACTACCATTCGGATAACGATACAGTTAAAGAGACTGAGTAATCAGGAAGCAAGGGGCGGAAGAAATGGATCAAAGAGATCGACTGGTCGATTGAAAGGGGCAGAAGAGCATAAATATTGCTGTGAGAAATTTGTATTTATTTAGAGTGGGACCCTTACGGCCCGCCAAGAGAGACGATTGGATGAAAGAAAGAAATTAAAGTCATTTCGTGTAACAGACTACATGATTAAAACATACTGATGGGGATATAAATCATTTAATCTGTTGGTCAATTTCCCAGAAGCTTGTTTGGTTGTTTAGAATGTCGTTCTCTCAGTTAGTTGATTTGTTTGAACGTTTGGTCGGTTGGTTGGGTTTGGTCGGTTGGGCATTTGATCGGTTGGGCATTTGGTCGGTTGGGCATTTGGTTGGTTGGTCATTTGGTCGGTTGGGCATTTGGTCGGTTGGGCATTTGGTCGGTTGGGCATTTGGTCTGTAGGTTATTTTGTCGCTTGATAATTTTGTCAGTTGATCTTTTGATAGAATGGTAGGTTGTTCACACGGTTGGCGAATGAATCGAGTTGTTCTCAAGCCTCCCAGTTATTCACTTGGTCGATTACTAGATCATGGTTTGTTGAATCTCGGTGAATCGCCACAGCGGAAGTACATCTGAGACACAAGCCATATGCGAGAACAGCCTCGAGAATATAGCACTTGAACGAGTGACCGAAACAGGACGCTTGGGAGCACATGAACGCTTGCTCTGTCTGGTCCACCGCTTCTGCTTTCGGAATCGTTAAATTACGTCCCTATTACTGTCGCGGAAGTTCAGGGAGGCCAACCGGGGAAGCAGAAATCTGTCTGGGCACTAGAAGGGGCGGCTGGAGAAACTGCATGACGTAGCTTCTGTGATAGAGGCAACCGGCTCTCCGGACGCAGAAATATAAGTAGCGAGTGGGAAAGACGGCCCTTCTCAAATAATCACTTCGCCGCGATAAGTTTATAGCCGTTCCTATTGTATTTTGTTCACGAACCTGCAAACCATTCTTCTTTGTAAAGTTAATACAGAAGAGTAATGCAATAACACTAGTTGACATAGTTTATACTCTAGACTTTATATTGCTACTGAATTTGATTTTACACTTGTTATTATTGATGGCATTGCTTTGCCCTTGTTCACGAATAGATATGTGTGAAAAGTTCCACCCTGAGGAAGGTTGCATAATGGCGGCCAAAACATTGGCACCTGTGCCTAGGACGCGGCGTCTTCCGGACAGCCAATTACATACTGACACCAGCCGCAGAAAGCCTTGCTTTCATTTGACCAACCTCTTCGGGAAGAAAACTTTTACACTCGCGTGTGGCATTTCGCCCTGAGGAACGTCGCAGAATGGGGGCCGAAACGTTGGCACCAGTGCCTAGGACGCGGCGTCTCTCGGACAGTCAATTAAATTGTGACTCCGGCCGCGGAAGCTTTCGCTCTCTTGTGTGAAAAGTTGTTTACTTTGTTGCTCTTCGTATACTACATTTCCCTTTTGTGTTCTAGCGGCAGAGGAATGTGATTTCTGCGTCAACATGTACTGCGCTCAACCGCTGCGTACGTGTCGCTGAGAAGCGGGTGCGCGCTGACGGTTTGATTGGTTCGTAAGTTAGATCGAAACTTAGAAGAGATTTGCGAATGAAGATTTTTGTGAGAAGAAAGTCAGTGGAACGGTGCGTGTGATCTGAAAGGCAGAAAGACCATGATGAACGTGAAGACTCTTCAATTTTAGTCAATCATTTAAGGATGAAAGAAAGTATTACGCATTTGTCGTGACATTATTTTTATTTTACGTTTGCCACCATAAGATGACTTGGATAATTATGTGTTAATTACACGTGAGTTATTGATAAATCCTGGTGTAAAATAAGAGGCAAGATTGGTATGAGCTTCCGAATAATTCCTATGCATATTACTGACACTAGGTCGTGATTCAGTCGCTGTCTGGAGAAGAATTCTCGAGGCTGGCTGCTGTGATCGGTAGTTTTCTGTGTTTTTTCCGATCAACACCAGGAGAATGCGGGAGCAGTACCCTAACAAACGGGCCACGGACCGGGCGCGATCTTTACTTCCTCTTCATTGTCCTATCCTCTCCCCTTACACACAAACTTACTCTAACATGCACTACACTACCACTTATTCCGGGAGGCCGGTCGGGAGCTTAGAGCTTGTCCCGAGTGGGGTAGTGCCCCGCTGGTGGGAGATGCCTGGTAGTGAGAAAACCCGCTAGTCGAAGGTAGGGCGACGCCAGATCTCGCCATCCAGCGGAGGATGGCTACTTCCCGGTGAAAAGAAATACACTACACTTGCGGAACTAATGATCTCGGTATTTGACGCGTCCGGAATCATTAACAAGTAACCAACCAACCTTGACTCGCCCGGAAACAAAACAATCAATGAATCAATGAGTGGAATCAATCGTTCGGTGTGCAGACGTGTGGTTGGTTGAACGACCCGGTGGCCTCGTTGCTCGGTGCCACTGTTCCGAGCCAAAGAGCAACTGAACTACGCGTGCGCGACCGGTCACGTGTGCACAGGCTAATTGGGCGACTGGTTGGCGGGAGACGTTGCGGCCCCACGTTCAGTCGCGTGGAAACTGCAGCGCGTTGGAACACGTTTCCGCACCCGCGCCCGCGCTCGCGCTCGCACCGCGCCGCGCCGCGCACAGACACGCCCACTTTGAAAGTCGTTAAGTTACATGCATATTACGGCGGCCTTTGTGCGGCGGCTGCGGCGTGTGATTTCTGTCCCCCACACGCTCCGCTCTCGGGCGCACCCTCCCCACTCCCACTCTCACTCCCACTACCACTCTCACTCCCACTGTCACTCCCACTCCCACTCTTACTATCACACCCACTCTCATCCCACTCACTCTTACTCCCACTACACTCTCACTCCCACTCCCACTCCCACTCTCACTCTCACTCCACACGCCTCGCTTCGCTCCGCGCCACCCTGCTCCGCGGAAGAGATCGATTAGAGCGTGCAAACTCCATTGGAAGTGAACAAAATTGATAGTTGGTGCGGGTGCATAACTACTATGCGTAAAAATGTAAATGTCCTGTGATTTTATTTGTGCTACTTTTTCCTTATCTACGTTTCTCGGATAATTGTTAACATTACCGAAGACTTTTTTTTCTTATATTGACATTTTTAGTACGCCGTGAGACATAGCAGATTGTGTATTTATTTATTTATTTTTTATTTATTTATATTTTTTATTTATTTATAGTTTCGTGAGGTCGAAACACTTTCTCTCGATCTGAGTCGTAGATTCAATGCGTCTGGGAGACAAATGGAGTGGACATCGGTTACAAGAGTCAGCGTTTCAATGCAAGTGTATGAGATACAGATTGAAACAATTTGTCAGTTTATGGCAATGCTTATAGACCGTGTCTATTTAATGGCAACGCAGTATTTGGTATAAGTAGTGACTCTAGAGAGTAGATACTAGACGGTAGATGCTACTGGGTAAATACAGTGTTAATTTTTTTTCATTAAACCCGCACACATAGAATCACAGTGATTGAAAGGTCGAGAAAACACTACAGCAACGAAAAGTGCATCTTCCGACAAACTGATTTTGAACTATCACAAAAAGTACAGTTCTACGACTTGTGGTGAACCGTACAAACTCACGGAAAGATAATTTTCAAAGGAACAATTTTCTTCAGTATGATATATGTATTTAAAATGATTACGGAGTGAGCGATGAGAACCTTGTTTCCAATCACGCGTCTAGAAACCCATCGTACTTTCTTATGAATATGTCTGTACTAAATGTATTAAATAGGATTTAATTATGAATTAAAATAATGAATTATTTTATCTTTATCAGAACCGTATAAATGAATTCCGTAACGTTGGCATAAACATTGTTGTTGGCACATAACTTTCAAATTATTGTCGATATACGTGCATCTACTTTGATTTTAGACAACATAAATTATTTTAGGTAGTACTATATAAGTAGAATTTTTACTCTTGGAAGTGTAAATAGTTTTGAATTCAAAGAAATCTGGGGCAAATGTTTTTATTTTTATTACACATTGAGTTCATGAAGTACAATATAGCGGATTGTGACTCATAACAATGTGAGGAAAGACGCAATTAGAACGTAATTACTCTTAATGTTTAATGTCATTAGAGTTTCGGTGCATTTGGATGAAGTAAGTTTTACTGATATGACTCTTTTTGTACTTTACTCATGATTATTTGACGCAACCCTGAATATTGCAATGTTCATGACATGATTTAGATAAATGCATCCCCTAGGTCAGGGTGGATAGTCATAGGTCCACTGGACAAAGTCCGACAAGACATTTTGATTGGTCCACCGATCACTCAAGATCAGATGCAAACATAGTTATCACATCTCGACTTTCCATTTAGACCGGTTTTCTTAAATGAAGGATCTTGCTGTAAGGCCCATGTGCAGATTTAGCTTTACAAACTTTGTAAGGAAAGTCTTCTACCGTGTGTGTAATTAAAAATAAATTACATACAACTATATACAGCTTGCCAATATACTTCTTCAGTGTACATCAGAAATTACACATAATATTGATAGATATTTAAAAGAAAAGCAGGATCAAAATGTACTCTAAATTAACAGCATAGGCCTTCATAACTACAGAACTTTAAGTCGAATTATGAAGTAGTTCTCTAATAATTCAGTATGTTTCCTTTTAGGGTAGTTTTAAAAAATGTATAAATAAATTATATGACTATATAGATAACTTTATTCCTTTTAAAACATAAAGCCCTACGTATTAGACTACAGCCATACATTTACCTGCATACTATACTAATATTTTTAGAATATTATAGTTTACATTCAAAATAGTTATCAATATAAATTAAGTTAGATGATCACTTACATTTTTTTTAAAATCAATTTACTGCCTCAATCTCAAAATAGATTGGCATGTTTTTGAACGCCCTGTACAAGTGAGCTGCGCCGAAGTAATGCCATCTTTAATACCAATCGCGAGTATAGTGTGAACAGTACGGTTTCGTGGATGTAACATCTCCTTGTAAATCTAGTATCATTAGTAACGATCCCTGTATTCTCCTATAGTTTCATTTCTTGACAATGTGTTTTTCCGCTAACATGAGAAGACAGTAGGCTCATTACATAGATCTTTTATTATTGCTTGGTAGAGTTCAATTTTTTAAATTTAATTTTTGTTTTTCCGAAAACTTGGGAGTTTAAAAGTAAACGTGTTGTTTTTACTTTCAATGTCGTGGACTGAAAATGTGCTGAAATATACGCGTAGTAAAACAGTCAGAATATTCACATCATGACCTTTCAATTTTTCGTTGGCGTTGTTCTCACTTTGTTGAATGGCAACACAAACTCTATAATGACGATGAGAAATTATTTCAGTTGGACCAGATAGAAATCTGATATTTTACAATCAGTCTGTTCTTTATAACTATTTACAGCTTTATTGGGCATTCCTAAATCAAACGAGGTGGCATCAACGGAAATTATACCGTTACAAGAAGAGAATTCAATATATTATTGAACATATCGGCGGATTACATTACAGTTTTTGCTACAAAAGTTACTGATTGCTTTGCACGAATTGTGATGCAAATAGTGTTTCCGATATTTCTCGTAACTTAATTTTTTTCTGCGCTTTAATTTTCCTCGTATAGGAGACCATAAAAACTGATCTGAATAAAAACAGACATTGTAATTACAAGGAACACAACTCTTTAAAATTACTTTTATCTGTCCTTGTCCTGCTTGTCACCCATGTTACGTTTCCACTGCTCTCCTTCTGTCCTACCTTTCCTACGCGTTCATCATTCCATTGTCCTCCACACCATGATTTTATTCCTTATTCCGTGTCGTCCGTCTCGGAGCGAACACGTCATTTTATATCATTCTACGTTTTGTCCTCGTCTGTTTAAGATTCTTTTAAAAATATACACAATCATTTTGTGACAGTCTAGTGGTAGGTTTCAGCTGGAAGGCAATGGCAAAGGTTTACTGAGAATTCTAAATAATATTATGATATTTCCAAATCGTCCCCATTTGTCTTGATTTCGTCGATATTAATAGTTCATATTCCGGTTGCAGTGATTTGTGAAAATCCTGTCTTTCTTGCTTTTCCAAGCTTTTGTCTTCCTTTACACCACAAAATTGCTTGCTACTACACTCTTAATCTATTCTCTCAACCACTAGAATTACATCTGTCCTAACTGTACTCTCGAGCTGACCTTCTTTCGCGGCCGCCATTCTCAGCCTGTCGCTATTTGGAGGGATTCATGTGGTGTAGCGCCATCTGCTCTGAACAGTAATTTTCTGTGTTTTCTCCGGTCAGTACCAGTTGGAAGCCGGAGCATAATCTTAGCAAACGGTTGACGGATCGTGCAGTTTTCTTTATAATCCTTGTTATCTCTCTCTTTATGCACACTGGTAAACGTAGATACAATACTTTACCACATGTGTCGGGAGAGTAGTTTAAAATTTAGTCCGGTTGAATTGGTGCGCCCCTCTAGGGAGATACTTGCAGGTGGGAAACCCACAAACTATTGTGCAGAACTGCGGCAAATTTCACGTTCCATTGAAGTGGAAACCCCCCACCTCCCGGCGTATACCTTACACTATCCTTACTGGATAAGTGGCCTAAGTGGATGACGCGTTCGGAATCTATACTCACTCACTTATTCGCTCACTCACTCACCCACTCGCTCGCTTGCTTATTCATTCATCTACCCACTCACACACTCGCTTACCTGCTCACTCAGTCAACTACTCACTAATATTCCCCCCACTCATTCACCCCCCCAATTTTCCACTCCCTCACTTACGAACTTACTCAGTTATTCATTTACTCCCTTTTTCCACCCAATCATTCACTCGCCCACCCCCCCACCCACCCACATACCCACTCATTCATCCTCCCACCCACCCATTCATGCACCCACCCACTCATTCACCCACCCACCCACCCACTCATTCACCCACCCACCCACGCACTCATTCACCCACCACCCACCCACTCATTCATCCACCCACCCACTCATTCATCCACCCACTCACTCATTCACCCACCCACCCACTCACTCACTTATTAAGTCCCTCACTCACCAAAGCCTTCCATCTCACGTGTGCCATACTTGGAGGACGCCGACGCGTGCGTCGCTGGGTGTCGCCTGCCTGTCGGTGGCGCGTTGGTCGCAGCGGTAACCGAAGCCGCCGACTCGTCGCGGCAGAGTGCGGCGCGGCGCGGCGCGGCGCGGCGCGAGGCCGGCCTTCCGGCGGCGGAGACAAATGATTTAGGACGCCGCGCCCGAGGAGGCATTAGTTACACGAGAAAGGAGATGCTTTCGGCGATGGAAGCGCTGGGCGCCGACGAAAGCCGACGCTATTGTCTTGGAGCGCTGAATAATAGAAAAACAAGATAAAGTTAGCTCGAGGTATTGGGTGCACTTGAGTTGGAGAAGATAAGTGCTCTCATTTAGAGATTGATAGTGCTTTAAGAATTTTGGGGATGAAAGTCTTAAAGATTCCTTTTCAACGAGGTTTTAGTTCGGTGTCTGAGAAGTAATACTATGCATCAAATCAGAATCAAACATGTCTAAGCGTAAAATATTTGATTTTTGATATTCCGTTATGAGCTAAATCTTCTAGAAAGATTTGTTTTTCAAACATTTTGAATTGAAAATTAGAATTTAGTTGTAATTAGGAATAATAATTTTTGGGGAGTAAGATACATTTTATAGTAATAACATAAACATTTTAACAACTACAATAAGGTAGTCTAAATACGACGTGACCACGATTCTGTGGTTAAAAGGAAACATTCAAGTTAAATCTCTCATGTGCGATTTTTGCTGCAAAATTACATGAGTACATAGTGATTTTCACTACTTCAAATATCATCAGATGATAAAGCGTAAAAGGCTATTCTTTTACTTGCGTAACAACGTTCCTAATTTTGGCGTTGATTGTGGAGTAATTATCCGTGAACGTAAGTCATTGCATTTTATCTTTACTGATTAAGGGCTGAGCAACGTTTGAATTCAGGGTTCCCAGATAGTCATTCTTTAGGGAGTCTGCTGGTGTCTGCAGTTGTTTGCCTTCCGTGTCTTTACGGAGCTTGTTAAGACGTTCGGCCAGCGTCGCAATAAGATATTGTTTCTTCCGTCACGATAGTCTTCTATTATTGAAAAATAATCTTACATACAACTTTTCTTCTAAAGAGCCTTGAAAATAGTTATTTTATTCAGAAAAATTAAGGCAACAATTAGGAAAAAATATAGTCACCGAGAACATTTTCAAAACTCATTCAGACAATTAAATATTAAAATCAAAGTTTAAAAATCTTAAATTACTTTGCCAAGGAGACAAATAAAGTTAATAAATCAGTTTGTTTATTTATAGAAAAATAATTTCTATAAAATCACTTATCACAAATAAATTATGATTATATCCTACAGAGAATATGAATTGAATTTGTGTAACGAAATGCATATGTTAAGGTAAACTAGTGTCCTTCCGGAAATTCTTAATCGTTTCCACGAGAACATTTCATGTTCAACGTAGCATATTATTCAGTCACTATTATATTTTATCGCGGAGGCGAAAAAGAATGATCAGCCTCAAATCTACTCAAGCACGATTCATCATATTTGAGCAATGCTTCATCTTCCCCACACCCTGTAGAATCGCAACGTCCCCTGCACACACACACACACACACACGCCGCGGACAACAGGGACTCGGTTGCAGGCGCAGGCCTACCCCGCTGCCCGCGAAGTGAGACACACGGCCTCCTGGATCGATTCAATAAGGCGGATCCGGTGACTCGCCGCCTGATTTAATGGCGGCCGCGGCCCGCGAGGGCGCGTTCTCAAATAAACAGCCCCTCCCCCTCCACGGGCACTCCGTGCGACTGCAGCGCCACCGCCTCCTCGTGGCAGCGGAGGTTCCCCGCATTAAAATTAAGGGACTTCCTCGGACGTAAGAAATGGGGATCTCCTTTATGTGACGTGCCAGGCCTGGCGATACGTATGGCTCGGGTCCTGAGACGACGACTCTTCCCATTCGGCGCCCTTTCCCCGCCGGGTTCTTCCGCTCCTTTCACCCCCACCCCCCAACCCCGCATTCTCGCTCTCGCCGACCTTCTCGCTCCCTTTTCCGCCGACGCCGCGTCGTTGTTAGAATTCCTCCCTCGAATCCGAGAAGTGGTAAGATTTATTTTCCTCAACCCATCTTTATTGACTGAGGTATTCTTTATGTGGAGGTTCCAGCGTCACACGGGGTGTGGGGTTGGAGGGGCGGGACGCGACCCGGCCTGCGGTTTTCTCGGGTGTGTGGGCGTGTGTGTGTGGGGGCGGGGCGTTTGTGTGAGTGGGAAAGGGACGGAGAGTCGGCAGCGCAGCGGCGCGGGGACAAAGCGAAGGGCGCGACGTCCGCGGAAGAAGAAGCTTCATCGTGAATTCATGGGCGTGTGCCGCAGCCTCGAGCCGCGCGCCGGTGTCTTGGCGGGCCGTCGCGCCAAGAAAGACGACCGGTGGCGCCCCAAGCGGCAAACAAGCAGAAATATGCGCGATATGCGCACCGCCGTGTGCGACCTTCCCTGCCACCGCGTCAGCTTCTGGATCCTGTTTTATCCGGGGCTACTTCTTTCAACGTCTTCGATGATTCTTGCACCTGAGGTACGCTGTTTCGACTGAAGCCGATTGACCCTCGCTTTTTGGGTTGTGGCTGCAACTGCCTTCGCCCACCATCAATGACTCTCCAGCACGATACGCCGTTTACGATTATCTTCGACATCATCACTATCTTTATGAGAACAAGTGGATTACCACTTTCACTATCTGTACAATTTTCTCTAAGTTCACAGTTACCACTACATTGAATAATATCAACGCCAAAATTGCTAAGCAATCTTATGTTTCACCAAAGTTTCTCTGAAAGACATGGTTAACCACAACTAGAACCACAATAATCGTTACCATGAGCTGCTATCACTTTCCCACTCCACAAATCAGTCACCAGCTTGACACCGGGAGCGGTAGCTCAGTGCATCAACTGTTGTCACTGCAGCGCCTCTGACCGGGAGGTCCTAAGTTCGAAACCTGACGGCGGCAGGATTTTCGACACTAGCTTTTCAGCTAGGTCGAATTCAGTCGCTGTCTAGAGGAGAATTCTAGCGGCCGGCTGCTCTGATCGGTAGTTTTCCGTGGTTTCTCCGATTACCACCAGGCGAATGCCGGAGCAGTACCCTACCAAACGGGCCACGGATCGCGCGCGATCTGTCCTTCCTCTTCCTTGTCCTATCCTCTCCCCTTACACACACACTTACACTAACATGTACTACATTCCGGGAGACCGGTCGGGAGCTTAGAGCTTATCCCGACTGTGGCGGTGCCCCGTTGGTGGGAGAGTCCTGGTTAGGGGGAAGCCCCACTAGCGGACGTTAGGTCGGTGCCGGATCTCGCCATCTAGCGGGGGAAGATCTCCGCCATCTCCCGAAAAAAACATGCACTACACTAACGGGACTAATGACCGAAGCAGTTGACGCGCCCGGAAACACGAAAAAATCAATCAACCAAAACCACCGCCGCTACCGTGATATTGGCATTGCTGAAGCCATTGCTGTCGCCAGTGTATCTGCTTTCCTGTAGCCAACGCGCCCCACCGCCCCCGATCCTCGGGGACGCGCAACGGAGAGAGATAGACCTAGCGAGGGCCGCGCTCCGCTGCCGCTTTTTCCTCCGCGCGCAGCGACCTCTGGGAGCGCGCAGGCGGCACGAGTGCGTAGTCGCACGACGGTAGCGGGGACACCACCCTCCTCTTCGGGCCGCTGGTGAGCGAGATACGGAACGCCACGCGCTGTGGTGTCGATATTCCAAACGGTCCCTTCCGGCGATGGTGCTCTTTGATGTTCGCGTCGCGGTCTCTATTCCAGCTTTTTTGTTATGTGGGGTGTAAACTATGTTTTTATAATATTTGGCTGTGAAACGTGCAGATGGATGGGAAAACATTGTTTCCTCACAGCAAAATGTGTACGATTCCGAAAATGGTACATTTTACTTTCTTACGTAGTAAAGAGAAACTTATGTAATTCTACACGAAAAACATTGATTGCCAGGTCCTGAAAAAGAAAAATGGATAAATCCAGTTGCAAAATTAAGAAAAAATCCCGTAACATGTGGTGTAGCCAGAATCAGTGTTTTGTGGGTCCTTGATACCAAAAAATCAATTCACATGAAGACATGCGTCCGTCTGTCCTATGAACACCACTAGAGCATAAACCATTCGTACGTTTTTTTTTTTCAAATTTAAGAAACACCTGTCGATTTGGCTCGAGTCGAAGCTTTGAGATTTTCAAAAACATTCTTTGAAACTTGGAGGTGATTTACTTTAAGCCCCTGAAATATTCTCAAAATTTTCTGAAAAATGATTTAAATTTATTGTAAAATTTTCTTGTAAGAATGGAGTAAAATACTCTGATAAAGGTACCATAGGTCCAATTTTCATAGTTACCTCAGAATTTTTGGAAATTATAAGTTTATTGAAATAATGAAGTTAATTAATTTTTTAAAGTTTTAAATGTCAAAATTTTAGTAGCATTTGTGCAATATTGCATGCAATATGTGCAATATTAACAAAAACAATAACAAGATTTTCTCAAAAACGGCTGAAATGTTTTTCCCTAACCTGGTTGTGATAGTGTTAAATGTACTGTATAAGATGATATAAACGCCAATTTGCTTTATTCTTTTGTTGTTTCAAATATTACAAAAATGTAATTTTTTGATTTGTTACTTACATCGTTAATATTTACATTAGCGGTTATTTGTTTACATTATTATATTTATGATTACATGTGCTTTAAATATTGTTACATTAAGTTTCTCGAAAACTGAACAGTTTTCGGTGAAAATGGGTTCATGGTTAGCATTTTGAGAAACGCTCAAAAGCCATTTAGTCAAATTTGGCTCCAAATGTTTTGTTCAAACTTTTCCCAACGGATAGGGCCAATTGAATCCTTTAATATGATGTTTAATATTACTTACAAGTATATACTCTTGAGATCGTACCCATTATACTATATAATCGGGCAGCGATATGTAATTTGATACGAGGAGCAATATTGATTCATGTCCCTCCAATATTTTCTTTACCTTGCTTCCCGCTAGGTAGAATTTCCTAATCAATAGACGGAAACTGTATTATTGGTTTCCATTAATGTACACTACCAAATATTTTATTTCAGTACGTGCAAAGAAAAAATTAAAATGTTGCAGTAAAGCATCTTAAAACAGAGTTCGCGCGTTGCAGTAGGAGATCGAGAATGGCTTTGGGCATCGCGTCGTTTACTTCCGAAGGATCAGTGTCTGCCCGCCAGGGGCGCTGTAGGAGCGCAACGTGCCTCGACTTGTGCTATCGATTCCCAGGCGGAAAGCCACGACTGCAACGCGATCTCCAAGTTAAGGCGCTAAAAACGACCACGTATATCGGGTACACGGGCACGCTCTTATAACACACTGAATAAATGTTTTCGAACAAGTCAGTCCGTGACTTCTCCTACATGCTATTCATAGGTAGCCAGATTAAATGAGATTTTGGTGTAAGACTGTACGTGACTCAAGAAAATGAGATTTTATGTTTTATAGTGGACTTCTTATCGAGTTATAAAACGGTTTTTCAAACTGAAGTGCCGATATAAAATACACCAAAGTTAACGATATTTTGTAATGACTTGAAGAAATTACTTAAAGAGGAACGATAGGTTTTGTAGAGATAGTGAACTGATATTTGACTCTAGACATAGGATTACTGTCGTTTATCTCACGTAGATTGCAAGTACAAAATGCTTACATTAATATTGCAGTATGGCCGAATAATAGTATTCATTCTGTGGCGTTTACTGATTAGTTTTCTCTTATGCTTCCTCATTGCTTCTTCATTGTTTGCAATAGATTTGAAGCTGTTTTAAGACGTAAATGGTACCGTAATAATGAATATAAAGTTTTGTTTGTCTCTCCTGCAACAAAATTCGTATTTGTAGCCATCCAGTATCTTTCATTCATTAAATACATATTTAACGTGTTGTCAGAAGTAGATGTTGACTCATACGCATCAAATAGTTGTTTGTATTAATTTTATAAACAGTTTATAAAATAATCGGTTAGACTTCATTACCAGATACGATGGGACTGCCTATGGGATCAAAATCATAATTAGTGCTCAGTATATCCATATACAAATATGTGTATCTATTATACCTAAATTAGGCCATACGTAAAAGTTTAATTCATATTCACGTTAAATTAATAACTATCGACTTTCACGACTTAGTAACAAAGGCTACTGTTCGTATCGAGACCAGTGGATCATTGAATCAACTGATGTTATTGCCCGGATACCTCTGACCGGCAGGTTCTAGGTTCAAGTCCCGACGGCTGCAGGATTTTCGACAATAACTTTTCAACTAGGTTGAATTCTGTTGTTGTCTGGAGGAGAATTATAGCGGCCTTGCTGCTCTGATTGGTACTTTTCCGTGCTTTCTCCGATCAACACCAGGCGAATGCCGAAGCAGTACCCTAACAAACGGGCCACGGACCGCGCGAATTTCCCTTCCTCTTCCTTGTCCTATCCTTTCCCCTTGCACACACTTACACTAAGAAGCACTACACTACCACACACCCCGCCGGGAGACGGGTCCGGGACTTAGTTCCGGCTGGGGCGGTGCCCTGCTGGTTGGGGAAAACGTCGCTAGTCGACGGTAAGTCGGCGCCGGATCTCGCCAGCCAATGGGGGAAGATAACCGTCACCTCCCAATGAAAGAAATATGCACTCCACTTACGGGTCTAATGACCTCGGCAGTTGACGTGCCTGGAATCCGTAACAGTTAATCAACCAATCTGTTTCGTAACAGATGTTTCTTGTTGATGACTGTGTTCCTTTGAGTCAATAGTCGTGCAATTACTCTTTGGAACTCTCAAATGACTTAAAGAGATATTTCTCTGTAAACCAATTTTTCGGGGTAAATCACTATAACTTTTAAATTCTGTACAAAATTTATCGACCCAAAGTAGACGTTAAACTGAAAAAGATTTGTTTCTGGGGATTGAAATTCTACGCATTGTTGTGAGTTCTTGCTTCCCGCGCACAGTTATGGTAAATTTTATCTTTGAACTTTCAGAAGTTATTGTATTCTAAAATGAACGTTAGGATTTCGTACTCTGGCCAGATTGAGCGCAAGGGACTTTTAGAACAGAGCAGGGGAATGGTAGGGAGAAGAATTACGTACAGTGGTGTAGAAGGAAGAATGAATTATGAACAGTTATGAAAGAGAATTGGAAAGAAATGTAAATCATAATTAACGCACTCAGGTACAATGGAAGAAAGAAGTTGAGAAAAAACATCTTATTCTCAAAAAGTAATTATTTATGATAGATCCACTGAATTATGTACTCGGATTATGAGAATACTGTAAACCATCAGACAATACTGTTCTTAGAGTCACATCACATCTGATGTCCTTCGCTACATCGGAACTGACAAGTGCATCTAAAATGAACGAAAAGGAGGACTAAAATATAGAATAGAGCAACAACAGCAAACGAAACTGAACGGTAGAAGAAAACGCGTCGAATTCAGTCGCTGTCTGGAGGAGAATTCTATTGGCCGGCTGCTCTGATCGGTAGTTTTCCGTGGTTTCTCCGATCCACACCAGGCGAATGCCGGAGCAGTACCCTACCAAACGGGCCACGGACCGCGCGCGATCTGTCCTTCCCCTTCCTTGTCCTATCCTCTCCCCTTACACACACACTCTTACACTAACCAGGACTCTCCCACCAGCGGGGCACCGCCCCAGCCGGGACAAGCTCTAAGCTCCCGACCGGTCTCCCGGGATATGTGGTAGTGTAGTGCATGTTCGTGTAAGTGTGTGTGTGCAAGGGGAGAGGATAGGACAAAGGAAAGGCAGGATAGATCGCGCGCGGTACGTGGCCCGTTTGATAGGGTACTGCTCCGGCTTTCGCCTGGTGTTGATCGGAAAACTACCGATCAGAGCAGCCGGTCGCTAGAATTCTCCTCTAGACAGCGATTGAATTGGACCTAGCTGAAAAGCTAGTGTCGAAAATCCTGCCGCCGTGGGGAGTGGGAACGTAGGACCTCCCGGGCAGAGGCGCAGCAGTGACATCAGTTGATGCACTGAGCTACCGCTCCCGGTGGACGGGGACGACCGTGGGGCAGGGAACGAGGTCGGGGCTGGGGTGTGGGACTGTCGTGGCGTGACGGGCAGCCGTGCCGTGACGTCGAACTCTGGCCTTGCAGGGAAACGCGGTATTCTTAGCCGCGACTCCGGCCCTCCGGCACGGCAACTCACCGGGCTCCTCCTCGCAACTTAAGACGGTTTTTTCGACGAGATTCGTTTCAAGTTGCGGTTTATCTCGGCTGAATGCTAATTGCTTAATTCCGTGGACGTGGAGCTCTAGCGGTTTTTGACCTGCTTCTTTTGGGTTAAGTTTTCAAGAAGATGTACTCGACATATCCTGCCTTTACAAAAATTTTCTGACAGAATAATTATTAATGCAATTAAGCAAATATGATATTGGCATCGCAATGAAACACGGATATTATACCAGTTTTAGTATCCTGTTATATCATACGTAAATAATACATAGTTGAGTTTACGGCGATTAAAAACAGTTTTTATTTAACAAATAAAAGTATCCAAGTTTTTTATTACAATCATTTCTTTCAGCAATTGCACAATGTTTCGTAACTAGCTTTGTTACATACATGTAACAAAACTAGTTACGAAACATTGTGCAATTGCTGAATTAAATGATTGTCATAAAAAACTTTGGATACTTTAATTTGCAAACATATATTGACAATCAAGAAGAAATATTGATTTACGAAGTTTTTATTTAATTATGACAAAATAATGTCATAACTCTTTTAGAGTATAGGTATTGAAGCACCTTATACCAAGTGTATGTACGCGTATATTATTGCATGGTCATGTTTATATTAGCACATGAGGGTAAAAGAATATAAAAAAATATTTTAAAAAATATTGATTTCTTGGAAATGCTCCTTACTTCCCTTGTTTATAACAAGCGGTCAAAACATTGTTTTTTTATCAAATCAACCTTACAGATGAAAGTAGACAATTTTTGTTGCACTATATTATCTTGAACAAATGCCAAGATAGTTTAAGCGTCTGTGTTTAAAAGCAACTCTATTTGCAGTACAAGAAATGTTTGCAATAAACTTCTGAAATTAAAATATTTTTAAGGTATATATTGTAATCATTGCCAGGCATAATCGTACTGAATGCATTTAAAATAAGTTAAAGTTATATTGCTTTTTGAGGGTCAGTTTTACTTTGTAAATGTTTCAGAGTAAATAACATGTACTGTGTCCAAAATTGTCTCTGAAAGGGATAACAAGCTTTTTGATGATGGGAAATGTTAAATTATTTCTGTTTAACCTTTCTCTACTGGCGTTCCAGTCTGACACGTTATTACTCCCGTGCTCCACTGAGGGTGTCAACAAGAGGAACGATTGTTTATTCATATCAAATTAATAATTACTATGGATTAATTATATATATTAAGAAAAATGAAAACTTATTTCATAAAACCAGATTATTGACTTTTGTAGTTTGGTCAGTGTCCCTTGCTGTTTAGCTCATTGGTCATACCGGGAGCGGTAGCTCAGTGCATCAACTGATGTCACTGCGGCGCCTCAGACCGGGAGGTCCTAGATTCGAGTCCTGACGGCGGCAGGATTTTCGATACTAGCTTTTCAGCCAGGTCGACTTCAGTCACTGTCTGGAGGGGAATTCTAGCGGCCGGCTGCTCTGATCGGTAGTTTTCCGTGGTTTCTTCGATCAACACCAGGCGAATGCCGGAGCAGTACCCTAACAAACGGGCCACGGACCGCGCGCGATCTGTTCTTCCTCTTCCTTGTCCTATCCTCTCCCCTTACACACACACACACACACACACACTAATACGCACTACACTACCACATATTCCGAAAGGCTGGCCGGGAGCTTAGAGCTTGTCCCCACTGGAGCGGTGGCCCGTTGATGGGAGAGTCCTGCTTAGTGGGAAACCCCACCAGCCGACGGTAGATCGACGGTAGCCGACGGTAGGTCGGCGCCGGATCTCGCCATCCGGCGGGGGAAGATCACCGCCATCTCCCGATAAAAAACATGCACTACACTCACGGGACTAATGACCAAAGCAGTTGACGTGCCCGGAAACACGAAAAAATCAAATCAAATGAAATCTCATTGGTCAGCGTGCTCGCTTTCCATGACGCGACCCCGGGGTCGATTTCGGTCCGACAAGATTATAATGTGCGTTTACCTCGCAATGCCCCAGTCTATGTTGCTATGAGACGATGACGAAACTAACTTCTCTCTTTGTGAAGACCAGAATACGGCAAGGGGATGTCTTTGTGCTACCCACACGTCCCCCCTTAAGCCATGGCCGCGAGGCCCGGACGCTGCTGGTAGGTCATGGCTTATACACCGGCTGTTGCAGTACAGTTTATCAAGTACAGAGTGTCTGTCAAGAACAGACAGACACTTTTGTCAGTGAGACTGGCCGTTGCCATTTTCTCACATCATTATTGTTTTGAATTTATACATGATTTGTACGAGAGAAAATTGTCCAATGAAGTATAATAATAATAATAATAATAATAATAATAGCAATAATAATTATATTATACACATTTATAATAATAATAATAATTATTATTATTATTATTATTATTATTATTATTTCAGACATCAACATTACATTGCAAAAATTATATTATAATACTATATTATAGTACACAGGAAATAGAATGTAAACATTATACAGAAAACGGAAGAACATTAGTCACATTTAGAATCATTGTAGTATCTCGGAAACAGTTTTTTTTATTTCGACTAAGCCCCCTAATAATGTCACAATATCAAATATAAATATATGGTTGTGAATTTGCTTTAAAAGGTTATAAACTTGTTATGTGGAATGCGCCTATTTTAACCCGGGCCTGTTTTACACTGAAACCATTAAATTATATTTTATGTGTTTTTATGTAAAAGTATACGAACGATTGTAAAAATACGATGGTGATATTTTACACAATATATTTTGTACTTGACGCCATTATATGTAGTAACTGAATTGTACACTGAATGTATTGGGAATGATTCGAATGGATGAATGAATCGGAGTTGTTGTGTGATTTGCATTATTACTCACGCGGCACACTCTTAGTGTCGAAAATGTTTTTGAACGAATTCAGCTAGCGTTCTCAGAGCACCTGCAGGGGAGCAATTTAAACACCTCCCATTCACTGTAATAATTAGAACAGTGAATAGGAGGATTTTCTAATATAGTCCACTACAACGTATATGGACAAATGTGGATAAATATTAAACATATCTATTAATTTTTTAAACATTTTTAAACCTAAGTTCACAATTATTAGTAATTTTACTCTTCCAGGATTTCTAAAACTCTCGCACAACATTATTCTTTGAGCATAAGTACTGAACAGTGTAGAACAACATTTTATGGGTATAGATTTTCTGTTTAGTGCTTATGTAGTACAATGTTTTTGTTTTCTTTTGTTCTTTTAGATTGCTTTTTAACTACTTGTTCATACGGCGACGACTATGACTGTTTTAAGTGTAGGGTAAACTCGAGGAAGAATATGTAAGGACAATACGAACACACACGAACATCCATGTGAGATGCAGGATTCGAACCCGCGGCCCTTCCAGCCGATGCTCCTACGGCCCTACATATAGTACTTTTCAAGTGATACATTTTTACAATTCCTGCTTCTGTTCAAAGTAATAGCAGAGGTTCAGCTAGTATTTCTTTAATTATCTAATACCATTTTTACTCACTTCCTTTTGACTAACGATTTTGGGAAGTTTAGCGAACGCGCGCTTTCAAGCAGCGGCTGTCACTCCCGAAGTCCCTGTGTGCATGCTTGCGTTTGCAATATTTCGTAATTGCATCCTCAAAAGGAATGATAATCATTATGCAACGGGTTGCAGCATCAAATGACAGAACTATACAATGGGAGTATAAAAACGTATAAATCGGATCTAACGTAACACACCATGATTAAGAAAAGTGTCTCTCTTGTGATAAAACGACAGAAAGAAAGTAGAATACATTATGTCTCAATCAATCTATCACATAATAATCTGCCATCAAGCATAAAGCATAGTACTGCTCCATTTATGGCACTATTCAAATTTTGAAATTTGTGATAATTATGTGCATTGCCAATTAATGATTCAAATTATGTGGAACATAGAAACAATAACCGTACTCATGTCAGTTACACCATCACGTACATTTCCAGTAATGAATACATTCCCCAGGCGTTTTTAACGCTTTTATTTAACTAATTGTTAATTACTCTTTACTTTGCCGAAGCGTTGTATCCTCCTTTCTGGCTGCTACGTCTTTTTGCGCCGTCGGTAACTCTTGTTTCTTCTCGTTGCCTTTTTGCCTAATGAGATTTACAATTTGAAGTAGAATTATTTTTTCGTGCTCGTCGCATAATTTCGGAACATTTAGTTCTCCGCGTAATTTGCATACTTTTGCATGGCGTCCAAGAGGAAAGCAGCGAGCGATGTGACTCGCGCCAGTGGACTCGTCAGATGTTTTCGGTGTTGGTCCAAGGGGACGCACTCGGACGCGAGTGAGGACGAGCACTGGGTCCTCATTCCGAGACCGCGCGTCGTCCTCAGTCCTCAGTCCTCTCGGGAGGGCGTGTAAGAAAAGTTGGGAAACGGTGCAGCAAAGACGCCAGACGTGGAAGTCTTGGTTCCAGCGAGAAGTATTGTTGCAAATTAAAATTATTATTTGCCTCTGAAGAATGAAAATAATGCGGCTTTGTGAAGATGGATCATGCAATCACTTTCTCGCATACTGGCTGTCCGAAGAGGAAGTGTCTAAAATTCGAAAAATGAGCTCCAAAGATAATTGTAAGCATATTTTGTCTAATAAACTACTTGGATATTCCGAATGTCTGAGCCGCAATAAGCACTCAAAAGTTGGTTTGCAAAAATGCTTTCTTGGCAAACATTTGCATTGCAGAAACATAGAAACCCTCGAGAAACATGTAAGTTGTTCATTATTTTCGTACGAAATCAATATATTTTTTCAGAAAGAAACGTTACCCGAGAAATTAAAAAACAGACAAATTGTATAAATTGTGTCCTTTTTTATTTCTCGGGTAACATTTCTCTCTGAACAAATATATTTATTTCTTACGTAAATAATAAACAGTTTACATGTTTCTCGAGCGTGTCTATGCTTCTGCAATGCAAATGTTTGCCTAGAAAAAATTTTCAAACCAAAAATTGAGCGCTTATTGCGGCTTTGTCACTCAGAATATCCAAGTAGTTTATTAGATCAAATATGATAAAAATTGTCTTGAGAGCTTATTTTTGAATTTTCTACGTTTCCTCTCCTGACAGCGTGTATATATGGTACGCTAAGGCAAGTCCACGGTTTTGTACCATTTGTAAGTAATCATCAACTCAAACTAGTGCGCGTGTGATACTGTTGGGTTAGAAATTATTCCTTATTCGTTCATAAAATAGATTAAAGGTGAAAAGAGAATGATTCAAAAGTTTGTAGAACATGCTATAGCAAGAAAATAAAGTGTATATGCAATCCGCACCACACATTCACATTTTCAATCGCACATTACGCGGAAACAAAAAGTCTTTGGTCCTAAACACCAAGTTTTCGTGACTCTCCGGGAGAAAGAGTTATTTTCTTAAGTCATAATTTAAAAAATGGACATTCTTTTACAGTTTTGGAAGGTGTCACGACTCCGTAGTTTGAGATGTCAAACACATTCAAACTTGGTTTTCAATAAGATGCTTTTTGACGTTTAAAACATCCATTTAGATAGTTAGTAATGTTCGCATGGTTACCAATCAGTTTATTCTATTGTTTCACTAAAAATTACGAATAGTGTGTCACAAATTAAGAAATGTACGTAACGGTATATTAAAAATAATCATTCCTGTCAAGCAACAGAGCATTGTGTCCGACAAATTCATTAACTTAATATTTTATTTCCAACTTAATAAAAAACTATTAATAAATCAGAAGGGATCTACGTAATCCGGAGCACTCATGAAGTTACAACACACGTCGTCATACGTAACTTGAAGATGAATGAAAGCACTTAAACTGTTTTCTTGCCCTCATAGGAGAGCCAAGTTAGATGTGTTAGTTTGAAGTGTACAGAACTGATATTTTAGACCCTCAATTGAATTTCTGGAGGTTTGTAGGTGTACCCACTTTGATATACAGATGGTCGGAAACGCGCAGACTCTCAGAAATGAGTTTCTCAATCACAGACTAAATTGACTATATGATATTCTTCGTAATTCATTCTCACGGGCCTTAGTCCATTTGATAATAAATGCATTATTAGGATACTTACTCATGAACTGGATCTGCTCGACGTATATGATATAAATTGCTATATTCACCAGGCCCAAAATAGCTGTGTTACAGTATGAAACTGTTCCCTTCTACAAGATTAATTTTAACGTGCGGAATGTTTACAGAGTCCAACTAAATGTAATAATTACTGTATTTCATTATAATTAATTATAAAACAATAATTGTTGATTTTGCGGTCATTTGAAAACTAAAAATTATTCTAGGTCATGAAACACAAAATTATTTCCTCATATATCCTCATTAGTTCTATATAGATTCGTTTTTATCAAATTTTATGGAGCAATATTATTTGTTCTAGATTTCACTGTATATTTTTCATCAGCATTTCATATTATACTAAATAAAGCAGACACTGCGTCAATATTTATAGTTCTCCTTTAATAATTTACTATAATTAGAATTTATAACTAATCCTCTGAATCTAAAATAAATGCTCATTTCAGCCACATTCGTTCTCAATATAACCAGTTGATCCTTAAATATATTAAAATATTAGTTTTTTCTTTTTGTAATCATAATCTCTCATTTAATCTGACTGTCCCTTTTTGGAAATAATTTTGCAATAAATGTAGATATTCAAATAATATTAAAAATTTAAATATCTCCCTAGAAAGTGTACACAAATAAAGTTTGTTAGCAGAGCGGTACCACACACAGTTGTAATTAAAAGACAGCAAGATCACAAAATTATTAAACATTTATATGTATTGTAATGTAAAACAGTATTTCAAAGAATAACAGATTTTTCGTTAAAGAAGGAACTTCTTTAGCTACGGAATAAACATGCTTGGTTCAAGAAAATTTTATTTAATGATTTATGTACAATATTTAATCAATAATACAGAAGTTCAAAATAATTCTTCATTGTAATATGAAATAGTGATTATTATAAATATATGGTCTTATTTCTACAAAAAATATTTTTTAAACCATCTCTCATATTCTCGTGATGCTGCTTTTCATCTAGTCTTGTTCTTTGCTTGGTTCTTAATCAAGGCAACTGACCCAAATAATACCACAATACTACCTCATCACCCGGAAGCAACAAAATTTACCTGACCACCCCGCGCGCCGCAGGTCTTTCCAAATCTGCCCTTCCGGGGGCCTTGCACAGGGTCGAGGTAACGAGGCCCGAAAAGGCCAATTATCCCCTCCCGCACACCTAGGCGGATCGCACGTCGTAATCAATTAACCAATTAATCAATCAGTCGGCGTCCATTAGGCTACGCCACGCCTCTCTCGGCCCTGCCCCGCCCCCTCCCACGCCGCGCCGCGCCGCGCCCGTCGACACGCGAACCGAAGGGGTCCCAGCCGTCAAAGGGCGACACATCGCGTTGCTTGGTGGCTGATGGCAGCGCCATAACGAACACGCGAAACATGCTTATTTATAGAGATCGGATTTTTATGTAATTACATATTTTTTTGTCTTTCTACTCACCGTTCTAAAAATTGAAATCTTAGCGAACCAGGGCAATTCTAACACAATATCAAATTTTTCATTACATATTTTTACATATTTAGTAATATATTACATATTTTGCTGTTTTCACAGAATATTTTTCATTATAAATTTTCTTTAATTTTTTTGCGTGTTTTTGAAAAAAGTATTTTCTTAATTGACACTTTTTCCTACATTATTACTGCGAGCTGTCTGTACGACGTACGGTACGTAAAGACGCCCTCAAATGTTCCCACAGTCTAGCGCCTGCTTCAGACTTCTTTCAGTTAGTCATGAAGGTTTTGCTACTGACGGGAAAGTTGTATGTTGCAAAGCGTGCATAAATTTGTGCTCTCGAAATAATTTTTAAAACGTTTGTATTGTTTAAAAAAAATTAGGAATTTTTTATCAATGTAATCTCCTATTATGAAAAATGTTCGTTTTATAATTATTGTGTTTTAAAGGGCGACACATCGCGCATTTTATTGTGTCAAAGGGCGACTCATCGCGTCCGGTGGTTGCTTGGTGGTTGATGGTAGCGCCCTAGCGAACACGCGAAAGCCTCTGAATACTTATTTATATACCATTATCAAGGACGAGAAGGTTGGCTGGTTGGTTGGTTGTTAGTGATTCCGGGCGCGTCTACTACTGAGGTCATTAGTTCCGTAAGTGTAGTGCACGATTTTCATCGGGAGGTAGCGGTGATCTTCCCCTACCGGATAGCTAGATCCCAGGTCGACCTATCGTCGATTAGCCGGATTTTCCTCAACAAGGTTTCTCCCACTAGCGGGGCACCGCCCCAGTCAGGGCAAGTTCTACGTCCCCGACCAGTCGTCCGGCATGTGTTGTAGTGTAGCACATGTTAGTGTGTGTGTGTGTGTGTGTGTGTGTGAGAGAGAGAGAGAGAGAGAGAGAGAGAGAGAGAGAGTAACGGGTTAAGATAGGACTTGGAAGAGCGAGGAAAGATCGCGCGCGGTCCATGGCCCGTTTGTTAGGGTACTGCTCCGGCATTCGCCTGGTGTTGATCGGAGAAACCACGGAAAACTTCCAATCGTAGCAGCCGGCCGCTAGAATTCTCCTCCAGTCAGCGACTGAATTCGATCAACCAGACAAGCTAGGTGGAAAATCCTGCGATTGCTGCGGATACTGAGAAGCGGCGTAGCCAGATCGCAGCATGTCACTTGCATAAACGGTTAAATACGTAAATGTACAAATTAAATTATTTTTGCGGATTAGAATGGACTGTGTGACAAGAGCAGATTAAAGAGTCTAAAGTAAAAAACTTGCACCGAGATCTATAATGGAATTTTTCAAATTGTATTTGTTCTAGAAATCTTAGTCCTTTGAAAGTTCATTGAAATGTCAGTATTCATATTTTTGTAATAATGTATGATGTAATCTGATAATATCGCAATTAATTAGCAGAGATTTTATTTAAAAATATAAATATTATTTTCTATATTTCAAATTATACGTTATAAAATAGTATTACTGCTCACAAAATCCTCACAATACTGTTAATACTTCATGTTAAGTTAATTTTCTGTGCATGTTGACTTACACGGACGGTGTGTTTTTGTTTCTTGTTGCACTAAACATTAAACAATTATACAAAAGAATTAATTAATACAAAATATATCTAATAAAATTAAAATATTATTTTCCGAGAAAGTACTAAACTTCTATTTGAACTTCCACCATCGTAAACACATAATTTTGTATAATTGTAACAATTTTCACATCATTTTGTATAATTGTAACCTTCAAGGTATGTAGTTTTTCATTACTATACTCATATTGTTTTTAAAATGGATGCACATTTACAAGTTTGAACCTCAATTCTAATTTGTCTTTTACATTTCGTGAAGATGGCTACAATATTTGTAAGACCAAAACGTTGTTTAATTTTTTTAATAAAGTAATGTAAGTCTGAATTTAAATTGGTTGATGATTTGATTTTGATAATATTATACACAGTAGAGATGTGTCGATTGCGAACGAACTGGTTCAATTGAACTATACTCGAAAAGGAACGGTACGATACGGAATGACCATATAGTGAACTATTGTTAATCTGACACCGGTCACTGTTCGTAGTTCGCCGGTCTTTTTGGTTGGTTGGTTTTTTCGTGTATCCGGGCGCGTCAACGGTTTTCGTCATTAGTCCCGTTAGTGCAGTGCATGTTTTTTCTCGGGAAATGGCGGTGATCTTCCTCCGCTGGATGGCGAGATCCGGCGCCGACCTACCGTCGGCTAGTAGGGTTACCCCCTAACCAGGGACTCTCCCACCAGCAGAGCACCGCTCCAGCCGCGACAAGCTCTAAACTCCCGACTGGTCTCCCGGAATATGTGGTAGTGTAGTGCATGTTAGTGTAAGTGTGTGTGTGTGTGTGTGTAAGGGGAGAGGATAGGAGAATGAAGAGGTAGGGAAGATCGCGCACGGTCCGTGGCCCGTTTGGTAGGGTACTGCTCCGGCATTCGCCTGGTGTTGATCGGAGAAACCACGGAAAACTACCGATGAGAGCAGCCGGCCGCTAGAATTCTCCTCGCCGGTCGTCGTTCAACTAGTTCAGAGATCTCCAGTCGTTCTATTAGTTCTTCGGTCGTCGTTCTTCGTTCATCTTAGTTCAGAGACCCCCCAGTCACACCCCAGTCGCCGGTCAGCGCTCCTCGTTCACTTTGGTTCTTTATTATTTTGCGGAATTTTCATTCAGGGATATTGCACCACATGAAAATGAAATGCGTTTTTATTATACATGTAATGATTTTCATAAACCCCGTACAAAAATAAGTTTCTTATAAAGTAAGCAAAGCGTGCTAAGTGTTCAATTTTTAGCACTAGTGGTGAAAGTGAGACATATTAGTTATATTCAGATAAAATTGAGATTGCAATAATGAAAACAAATTACATTCTTCTGATCGCATGGGCTACTAGTGACCTTCATACAACATGGATATGATTTGTATGTTTGAATTAAAATATAATGAAAATCAATAAGGCTGACTAAAATAGAGTATGGCTCCCGTTGTAAAAATTATTTTTTTTTGTTCGTAGGATTGCTCCGTTCGGTTCATCGGCATCGTGATGCAAGATTTTATACACGCTAAATACAATGCAACATTTACTACTCGTGTCATAAATAACAAATTCACAACTCTATGGTAAAGGTAGATTCTGCCCATTTGTTAACAGCACGTCAAGTATAGGCAATTTTTTATATTCATTAAAAAAGACGGTTGCCAAGACAACTGTCTTGTTACCATGAAATTCATGGAAATTTAACGAAGTATCCCTTGGTAACCCTCCATAACTTACTGCTATTTCTCGAAATATCAATCACCTGATGATATATAAACTTACAAACTTATAACCATCTTAATTTTTATAATATATAAAATTATATAATTGTAGAAAAATGTTCATATTTCGTGAGCGAAGTGTGTGTTTTTTATGGTCTCGATTGATTTTTTGGCCTCGACAAAAATTCAACACGTAAAAATAAAATACAGAGGAAACCAAACAAAAAAGAAATAAAAATCAGCAGAAAAATTAATTATTTTCAGAGAGGGATTTTTCATCTGCGCGAATAAGATCTACAGGCGGTAGCGCGAAAACAGGAAACGGCGTGTCCTACGAAGCGGAACATAAAGATAAAAACCAACAACACAAAAACAACATAATTTACTGACACTGAGACGTCACGCCAGTGAGGGATTCCGTGATGAAAAGCAGATCGCGACGAACTGAGCAGGCATATTCGATGAATCGGAACGTAAAGCAGGAAAATAAACAAAAGAAGAAAAAAAAACGCAATTTGACGCCCTGTGGACGTCATACCAACGCGGAAGTCCTGACGTCACTCTGGCCGGGACGTCAAGGGAGAGCGAGGCTCGCCGGTGACAACGAGGGTACTACGGCGATAAAAGTTTCAGCGGAATCGATGGCGCTGCCGTCGCCACCGCCTCGCGTAGAGGGCGCCTCTGTGCGAGCGACCGGTGGCGCCCCTAGGGGAATCCCTTTATGGCGCGGATGTGTGTTTAATTTAATTGCAAAATACCTTCCTCCCATTTCAAGATTTTTTTCGTTTTGCTGGGGACGAGTGTAAATGGGATTTGTTGTGAGTTTCGCTGCTCGTGTTTTCGTTTTGGCATTTGACATTTCGGAAATTTAATATATACGTACATTTATTTCTCTGCTTTTCGTTTTGTATGTGATGAAAATGTTTCCGTTGCAATTTGCAATTTAATAGATTCGTTTAGCTTTGGAGATTATGAAAATAGAATAATAAGGGAATTGATGATTCTGCAAAAAAAGAGGTTTATGAGAATTTAGTTTTTCTTTTGTTGGAAGAGGACAGTTAATTCCAAACTATCTTCAATATTATTTATATTATTAGATCGTAGGTATACTAGTATTATTCATCAGCATATTTAATGGCTAAGAAACTATAAATAATAAAAAGAACAAAAGAATAAAAATAATATATTTTCTTAGCACGTGTGAGAATTATAAAAAATAAAAAGTATTTTTTAAATCAATATACACAAAATTCAAATCAATATTATAATAATGTTTAAACTATATTCTAGAGGATGTTCAACTGGTATTTCCCTAGGAACAATTTTTAATTCTAAAATACTACTATTTCACAGGTGTGGGAAAACAGAACGATAAACAAGGCTTCACTTTGCCACCTCGCTTAAATGAATATTGAATTTAATGAAAGGGGTGGTACACTTTAGAGATAGAACATAACTTTTAAAACTAAACATTCTGTGCAAACTAAATCTAGCATACATTTAAAAAATATTACGTACAAATCTCATAAAAGAAAGCGAGATCTCATATAAAAAAATATCAGAAGAAAGTCCTTGTCGTTTGATTTATGGATAACTCAGAAAAACCGGATGGAAATGTAATAACATATATATTAAATCGTCTTTAAGAAATGAAATATTGTAAGTAACAAGGGTAAATCCAGAGGTAAATCTCAAAATGCCGACCTTTCAAGGGCGAACTGGGCGCTGTGGCAGGTCTCGAAGGACGGACTCGTGACTGCACGTCGTTCAAAAGCGGCTGCTTCGTCACGTGACGCGAGCGAATGCCTTCCTACGGTCGAGCGGTTTCCATAATGGCGCCGTCTACAGCCTTCCCCGCCCGTTCCTCTTCTCACGTCGATTTAAAACAATTTGTTAAGGGCCACTCGTACAACGCTTTTCTTCGCTTGGCGGAGATGTTGCCGGTGATAGGTGCTGTGCGTGGTCGTGATGACAGGGGTTACCTAGACATTTTCATAGGAGATTGTTGTGATTTTTGCATATGCTTTCTTTGTGAGGGAAAACTTAAGTTGTTTTGTTTTAGATAGCCTTCTGAATTGTAATGTATTGTATCCTGGGGGGTTTTGTTGGAAAAGTTATAAAAGAAGCCAGAGTTTTAACTCAATATTTTTTCGAAGAAGCAAATTATTGAAATATCCATCCGTTATTGCTAGATTCCGTTTGCACAAAATGTTTAGTTTTAAAATTCATGTTCTATCTCTAAATGGTTTCACCCAATTTATTAACTTTAACCTTCATTTAAGGGAGGAGGCAACATGAAGCATTATTTTGTATCTTAAGTTTTCATATATTTACATGTGAAATAGCATTTTAGAATTAAAAAAATTGTTTCTATGGAAATACCTATTAAACATGCTCTAGAATGTATTTTAAACATTTTTTTTATAATTTTGTATATGTTGATTTATAAAAAAATATTTGTCTTTTTTATTACTCGCACTCTTGCAAGATTTTATATATTCTTTCAGTTTTGAAAATCAAAAACAATCACTCATGGCACAGGTCCTTTGATAATAATATTAAGTTGCAAGGGAATTCTGGCTTTACGTTTGACATGTTGTGTGTCTCAGGTTATCTAAGGATGCTTTGAGTACAGGGCCAGTTAGAGTGAAGTGTTAGGGTTCAAGTCCGGACGGCGGCACGATTTTCGACACTACCTTGTCAGCTGAAATGAAAAGTCACTGTAGAGACCGGAAGCGGTGGCTTAGTGCATCAACTCAAGTCACTGCAACGGACCGGGAGGACCAAGGTTTGAGTCCTGACGGCGGCAGGATATCGACACTAACTTTTCAGCTAGGTCGAATTCAGTCGCCGTCTGGAGGAGAATTCTATCGGCTGACTGCTCTGATCGGTAGTTTTCCGTGGTTTCTCCGATCAACACCTGGCGAATGCCGGAGCAGTACCGAACCGCGCGCGATCTTTCCTTGCTCTTTCCTTTCCTATCCTTGTCTTTATCCTTTCCTATTTTTGTATTATTTGTTTCCTCTTCCTTGTCCTATCCTCACACACACCTACACTAGCGTGCACTACACTACCACACATGCCATGAGACCGGTCGGGGACTTAGAATATTTCCCGGCTGGGCGGAGCCCCCCGGGGGGAGATACCTGGTTGGGAAACCCCCGTTAGGCGACGGTAGGTCGGCGACGGTAAGTCTGGCCATCCAGCGGGGGAAGATCAACGCCATCAACACTATCAAACATGCACTACACTTACGGGACTAATTACCATAGCAGTTTTCCGCGTAGTTGATGAGTGATCAATCAATCAACTAACAATGAATCGCTATAGTCACCGCAATGCTGGCTCTGGGCTAAAATCACCCGGAGTATCTCAGTCAAGTGGCTGGAAGTTTGATACGCTGCTCAGCAGTCTACTGGCATAACAAGCGAGCGTTCCGCGGCGCCGCGAGCTGGAGCTCACTGCGAGCGCCGAAAGGAGTGGCGGGAGGCCGGCTAATGGACCCTCGCCGCCGTGCGCGGGCGGCCAAAGGGCGGGGCGGCGGCGGAGGGCGCAGGGCTCAAAGGGCCGGCAGCGGCCAAGGCGACTTGCAAAGGGTGCGACGCGCCGTCACGCGGCTCATTACTCTAGCCTCCATCTGCGTCCGACGCCCAGTCGCGACCCCGCCCCGCCCACGCTCCGCCTCTCCCCTGCGCCGCCCTGTTCAACCCTGCTCCGCTCCGCTGCCCCGCACCGCTTCGCTCCACCCCTGCCCGCCCCGAACCGCTCCGCCCCGCCCGGCCCCGGGCTGCCCCTGCCCTGCCACCCCGCCCTGATCCTCCGCTCTGGCCGCCCTGCCCCACTTTGCCCTTCGGCCTGCCCTGCCCGCCCTTCCTCGCCTCGGATTTCCCCACCCTGCTTCCTCCACCACGCCCTACCCTGCCCTGACGCATTCCCTGGACCCACCCCCCCTTCCCCCGGCTCTCCCTTCCCCCCCGCCTATCCCCCCGCTTCGCTCTATGCTACACCGCCCCTCTTCGCTCTACACTGCCCCGACACGCTACGCCCCGTCCAGCTGCGCCACGCCACTCGACCGACCCGTGCCGGCCCGCCAAGACCCGCTCCTCCCTGCCTACCCTGCCGCGTCCAGCTCCCCGCTCTTTTCCGCCGCCCGCCCCGCTCCGACCCACTCCGTCCCGCTCATCCCCGTCTCACCCCGTGGCGTCGGCCTTGCCTTCGTGGATCTGACGCGCCTGCTCGGCGGCCGCTCGACTTGCCCTGTCACGACGCGCGCCTACCCTGACACGGCTCACGCGCCTTGCTCGCGCCCACGCGCCTAACCCTGCCTAAGCGGCTCAATCACTCAGACCACACTCGCGCCGCCCGGGGACACACATCCAAGCTCTTCGCAACCGATCTCGCGACTCATCCGGCCTATAAGATCAGGTCCTTCTCCATCTCTCAAACCCGGAGCGGTAGCTCAGTGCTTCAACTGATGTCACTACAGCGCCTCTGACCGGGAGGTCCTAGGTTCGAGACCTGATGGCGGCAGGATTTTCGACATCAGCTTGTCAGCTAGGCCGAATTCAGTCACTGTCTGGAGGAGAATTCTAACAGCCGGCTGGTCTGACCGGTAGTTTTCCGTGGTTTCTCCGATCAACACCAGGCGAATGCCGGAGCAGTATCCTACAAAACGGGCCACGGACCGCGCGCGATCTGTCCTTCCTCTTCCTTGTTCTATCCTCTCCCCTTACGCACACACACTTAGACTAACATGCACTACACAACCACATATTCCGCGAGACCGGTCGGGAGCTTAGAGCTCGTCCCGGCTGGGGCGGTGCCCAGCTGCTGGAAGAGTCTTGGTTAGGGGGAAACCCCACTAGCCGACGGTAGGTCGGCGCCGGGTCTCGCCATCCAGCGGGGGAAGATCACCACCATCTCCCGAGAAAACACACGCACTACACTACCGGATCTAATGACCGAAGCAGTTGACGCGCCTGGAAACACGAAAAAATCAATCAACCAATCAATCCATCTCCCAACCACTTTCCACACGCCCGCCGAAGTTCGTGAACATTATATTCACTCTTGAAGCCTGTTGTACAGTTCCTCGTTAGTCTTTCACTACCCTTCCCTCTGCTTCACTCTTACATTCTGTGTTTATCTTTTGCAAATATTTACGTACCTTATTCCTATATCTGATTGTGAAACTAGGAAATTAGATAGATAGATAGATAGATAGATGGATAGATGGATAGATGTAGATGATAGATAGATAGATAGATAGATAGATAGATAGATAGATAGATTGTATTAATAGTTGTGAGACTAGATTAGATAGATGGAAATAATATTAGATAGATAGATGATAATGACAGATAGATAGATAGATATAGATAGATAGATAGATAGATAGATAGATAATGATAATAGATTATAGATAGATAGATAGATGATAGATAGATAGATAGATAATAGATATAATAATAGATAGTAGATAGATAGATATGATAATAATGGATGATAATATAGATAGATAGATAATAAAAGATAGATAGATAGATAGATGATATGATAGATAGATAGATAGATAGTAGATAGATAATAATAGATAATGATAGATGATATAGATAGGGTAGTAGATATAGATAGATAGATAGATATGAGATGTTATTAAGTTCGCTTTGACTAATGCTCGTGGAACATTATTCAATTAGATATTCGACAATTCAACTACGAATATTTACAAATATTCAATTGACTAGAGTTCAGTTATAATTAATTTGATTTATCAGTGTTGACTTATAGCCTTACACTTCCTCACTTCCTTCACTTCATTTCACTGCGCTGAAATTTATGAAGTAAAAGAGAAAGAAAATTTATCAGCAAAACACCGTTGCAAGTTGGGTTTCCTTACAAGAAATCCAATTCATGTCATGAATGGATCCACGAATTCAACGACATTGGATCCGTCTGAGGAGGGTTTGTGACCGACTCTCTGATCGGTATTCCGTAGTTCCCGATCGCCATGCGAACAGAGCAGTTCTCTAACGACGCACGTCCGCGGACCATCATCCCGTTTCTATCCTCTCCTTCGCTAACGCACTTACATACATAACACATCGATATCTGTCAATTTAGATACTGAAATGGGACCATGTTGGTCTTGGAATGACTCGATGACGAAAGCCTCCCAGTCTATCTGATTCGGCGCCGATCTCCATCCAGCGAAATGCACCCTCCGCATAAAGCATTATCTCTAGGATTCGCATAGCACCGGCAGGAGTCAGTGCATTTTGATGTCACTGCAGCCTCTGGCCGGCAGGTCTGATTCGAGTCCTGCCAGGAGGTTTTGAAAACTTTTCAGCTAGGTCACTAGTCGCTGTCCGGAGGTGATTCTGGCAGCTCCTGATCGTAGTTTTCCGTGGTTTCTCCGATCAACACCAGGCGAATGTCGGAGCAGTACCCAAACAAACGGGCCACGGACCGCGCGCAATCTGTCCTTCCCATTCCTTGCCCTATCCTCTCCCCCTTACACACTCACACTAACATGCACTACACTACCACACATTCTGGGAGACCGGTCGGGAGCTTAGAGCTTGTCCCGGCTGGGGCGGTGCCCCGCTGGTGGGAGAGTCCTGGTTAGGGGGAAACCCCACTAGCCGACGGTAGGTCGGCGCCGGATCTCGCCATCAAGCGGGGGAAGACCACCGCCATCTCCCGAAAAAAAACATGCACTACTCTAACGGGACTAATGATCAGAGCTGTTGACGCGCCCTGAAACACGAAAAATCAATCAATGATGGCCATAGCAGTTGACGGGGCGGGTAACAAAAAACAGATCCACGAATGAATCCTGTCCAAACCATTTCCTGGAACCTTGTGCACAAACGTGTTCATCCACCGACGCCGAGCACGTGGCAGCGAGCGGCGAGTCACGGCGCAGGCGCGCGGGGGACGCCGCGCCGCGGGATTTGCGCTGCGATTAGAGAGCGACTGCGGGCGCGCCCGGCAGCGGCCGCTAACGGCGCTCGCAATTAGGAGACGCACTGCGCGCGGCGGACGCACGTCCTCAAGAGACGCGCTTTACTGCAAACGCTCGCGCGGTGAAATGTCGAAGACAAAAAACATGTAGAAACAATTCTCCAGAAGGTTTGATATCATTTGAGTTTTTTTTTCTTTCCGGACACGTCAACTGCTTTGGTCATTATTCCCGTTAGTGTAGTGCATGTTTTTTCTCGGTAGATAGTGGTGATCTTTCCCCCTAACCAGTGGTTTCCCCGATCAACACCAGGCGAATGCCGGAGCAGTACCCTACCAAACGGGTCACGGACCGCGCGCGATCTGTCCGTCCCATTCCTTGTCCTATCCTCTCCCCTTACATACACACGCACTTACACTAACATGCACTACACTACCACGTATCCCAGGAGACCGGTCGGGAGCTTAGAGCTTGTCCCGGCTGAGGCGGTGCTCCGCTGGTGGGGGAAACCCAACTAGCCGACGGTAGGTCGGCGCCGGATCTCGCCATCCAGCGGGGGAAGATCATCGCCATCTCCCGAGAAAAAACATGCACTACACTAACGGGTCTAATGAATAGAGCAGTTGATGCGCCCGGAAACATGAATGTATCAATCAATCAATCAATCCACCAGGCAGTGACTGAATTTGACCTAGCTATCTAGTCTTGTTAGTCTCGCCGTCGGGACGTCTAGGCGGTGACAGAGACACTGCAGTGATGTCAATTGATGCTCGGAGCCATCTCAGCTGGTGGGAGTAAAAACAAAGATAATATATGATTGGAAAATTTACATTCGTGACGGAGATGTGTGATCTGATTACATCGCTAAGAAAAGATATCAAAAATAAGGAAACGGGTTTATAGACTGTTTTTGGTCACTGTATCTACAATAGCCCTCCGAAATGTCTAAAGAGTTCTATAATAATTCTTGCAAGACACATAGCTTATTTGCTGATTCGGTGGCATATCTGAAAAGCTCCTTTTTTTTAAAAGACGCCATTGAAATTTCTTGTTCCCATGTTAAATGTGGTGGTGAAATGTCAACATGTTCTTTCCCGATACATTTGAAGGCCATACGTATCCTTTTATGTCAAAATATGGAGGTCTAAAAATCTTATTTATTTATATTAAAAATTCATTACTGTCACGTTTTGGCTTTCGCCATTCAAATTTTTCCGTCACATTCGGGACCGTTTATTTACAGATTTCTTAAACGGATTTACAGATGGTTGTTTAGACGGCCAGTGTGTCCCAACATTCCTGGACATTTCTTTTTTTACATGAGATTTTTTTACTACAAAGAATTTGTTCTACACTCGACTGATATCCACCAAAACCGATAAGACTGATTTATCAACTCTCGTAGGAAGGTGAGCAGGTCGGATATTTAGGAAAGATAGTTTCTTGAGACGTCATCGTGAGCGGTAAATAAATTATGCGAATAAATAAATGTACGATAGTGGATGTTAAAAAACAACGACGCTTAGAATTCATATATTTTATTATTTAGAACTAGTTATGAAGTATAGCAGTGCATGTATATGTCAGTTGCAACTAAAAGCACCTCACGTCCGATACCAAGCAAATCTAAACAGATCGAAATTCAGCACTTCAAACCATCGCTTTCACTCATTTCATTTATTTATTAGTTTATACTAAAACTTCAAATATCCGTAATTTATGGCAATTTTTCCAAACCGTCTTCGATGGATTCATTCATTAGTGACTCCGGGCACGTAAACTACTGCGTTCGTTAGTCCCGTATGTGTAGTGCATATTTTTAATCGAGACGTGTCAGCTGACTTCCCCCATTGGAAGGCGAGATCTGGTGCCGACTTACCGTCGGCTAGCAGGTTTTTTTAACCAGGTATCTCCCACCAGCGGGGCACCGCCTCAGTCGGAGGAAATTCTAAGTCCCTTCCCGATCATCCGGTATATGTGGTATTGTAGTGCGTGTTAGTGTGTGTGTGTGTGTGTGTGTGTGTGTGTGTGTGTGTGTGTGTGTGTAAGGGGTGAGGACAGGACAAGGAAGAGGAATCAACGATCGCGCGCGGTCCGTGGCGCGTGTGTTAGGGTACTGCTCCGGCATTCGCCTGGTGTTGATCGGAGAAACCACTGAAAAATACCGATCAGAGCAGTTAGCCGCTAGCATTCTCCTCCAGGCAGCGCCTGCATTCGACCCACTTCACAAGCTAATGCGACGATCCTACTGATTTCGGAACTCGAACCTAGGACCTCCCGGTCAGAGACACTGCAGTGAGATCAGTTGATACATTAAGCCACATCTTCCGGGTTTTACAGAATGAACAATGACACCACATTTACATGTATTTCATAAAATTAACATTTTCCTTGGGGTTTAGTTGTGTCACATGATACCATAAGCTACCGCTCCCGGTCAAAACCGTCTTTCGACATGTAACCTTAACACACAAACACACACACACACACACACACACACACACACACGTGTCATTACAAATGCATGTTTGCTTTCGGGAAGGCCGTTCTATTCCGAAATCCCTGTTTAAAATGCTCTAATTTGCAAGCGCTCCGTGCAAGACGTCGGAGCGAAGCCAGTGCTAACGCGGGGCCGGCGCGCGCCGAGGGCGGATGCCGGTGGCGGGATCAAGCGGAGAGCGGGGAGGGCGGCGGGCGGCTGCGGCGGTAATGAACGCGGTTGCGTGGGCGGAGGCGGCCGCCGCCTAACGAGGGCGGGCAGGCTCAACGAGGGGCGACGGCGCGAGCGGCGGGGAGAGAAAGTCCATGAGGCGGTCGGGGATGTTACCGGGAGCGGTAGCTCAGTGCATCAACTGATGTCGCTGCAGCGCCACTGACCGGGAGGTGCTAGGTTCCCACTCCCCACGCCGGCAGAATTTTCGACACTGGTTTGTCAGCTAGGTCGAATTCAGTCTCTGTCTGGAGAAGAATTCTAGCGGCCGGCTGCTCTGACCGGTAGTTTTCCGTGGTTTCTCCGATCAACACCAGGCGAATGCCGGAGCAGTAGTCTACCAAACGGGCCACAGACCGCGCGCGATCTGTCCTTCCTCTTCCTTGCCCTATCCTCTCCTCTTACACACACACACTTACACTAACATGCACCACACTACCACATATTTCGGGAGACCGACCGGGAGCTTAGAGCTTGTCCCGGCGGGGGTGGTGTCCTGCTGGTGGGAGAGTACTGGTTTGCGGGAAACCCCGCTTGCCGACGGTAGGTCAGCGCTGTATCTTGCTAAAGAGCGAGAGAACATTACTGTCATCTCCTTAGGGGAAAACATGCACTACACTTACGGGAATAATGACCTATGCTGTTGACGCGCCCTGAAGCACCAAGCAATCGGAGGTGTTTAGGTTGAAACGGACGAGGACATGAAGGAGAATAATAAGAAAGAAATGGTGGACGATGAGGAAAGGGAGTAGGGCAAAGAAAAGGAGAATGCAGTGCAGGCGTGTCAAATCGTGCCTGCACGAACTACTTGCCCGCCTGGGCAGTCCGACCCTCCTACGGGCATGAGCACCTTCTTCTGAAACCTCTCTCATTTCCCCTTAAAATTCAGAAAGGGGTGTACACGCGCAAGCTTATGTGACGCGAGGCGGTGAATAGTTGCTTCATACGAAAATATGTTTGCGAGGTGTTTTCTATCAAATAAGTGAGAAATGTATTATGTTTATATTCTTTACTAACCAATTAACCTTATTACTGCATGTTGTTAATTTCCTTGTTAAATTCTCCCTTATATAAACAACTTTGGTAAGTGACAGAAATTTGTTTGATTGGCGAGTTCGTTCCTTGTATTCGTTTCATGTTCTGTATTTAAGTCATTCATTTATTTCCTGTATTTTGCAATAATGTAAAAGAAATTAACAAGTCTCTGTAACTTAACAGCTCTCGCTGACGGACGGACATTGATTTTAATAAACAAGAATATTAGTTTGTTGAACGTTCTAACCTTAACGTAGGAAGTTCATACTTTAATATCACTCTTAAATGAACAGGACTACAAAATCAAGACTGTTTTGATTCAATGTTTTACTCTCAATTGATATTTTGAAATCTGACTGATGTATTATTTCATTGTAATTGATTTTTTTTGCCTTGAAGAGAAAATGGGAATTAACATAGCTAAATCTGAGACAATAAGTGTCAAGTAACTTCTCCCAAAGACTGTCATGAGACAGGTATCCTATGACGTACCGCCACTCCGGAGGAATCTGCACAACCTTCTCTTTTAAATCTCACGCCAACTTCTCTGGACGCAGTTCCCACGAGCTATAGTAAGCAGGAAATCGACATTCCCCTCCACTGCCTGGAAGAGGCAGTGGAGGGGAATGTCGATTTCCCGGTAGCGCCTTTCCGCCACGCGCCATTGCTTTGCTGCGACGTCACTGTTCCCGCTGACTCTCCCTCGGGAAACGCCCCACCTCTGGCGGGGGGAGGGGAAGCACATCCCCAGGGTTGTGTAGATACACTAGAGAAGGCATGTCAAGGTCGCGGGCAATGCAACAAGCTTACTAGAGCTCGTGGGCACTGCGTCCAGAGAAATTGGCGCGAAATTTAAAAGAAAGGGTTGTACAGATTCCTCCGGTACGTCACAGGATACCTGTTCCATTAAAATCTTTGGGAGAAGTTACTTGAGAGCTATTGTCACAAATTTAGCTATAAGTATTACAATTTTCTCTTTAAAGTAAAGAAATTATCCATTAAAATGAAATAATACATCAGTCAGGTTTCCAAATCTAAATTGAGAGTAAAACAAATGAATAAAAAGAATCTTGATTTTGTAATCCTTCCGACTAGGCGAACTGACCCCTCCCGTCCGCAACTGCGCTGAGGAAGCCAAACCTCTCGGTCACTTGCGGCTGTCAACCGGCTTGAGAAAGAGACTGTGAACAAGCGGGCTCTTCCATGTGGGCAGTATTTGGTTTGATGGACGGCCACTTAGCTATGTTTCAATGTCCGAATTTGTGGAATGTGAAAATAAATGTATTTGTTGTTGTTGTTAAGAGCATAGTTTGATTGTGTAGTAGCCCTGTACTAACAGATGATGATGATAAAAAAAGGTGGAAGATGATGCCTAAAATGAGGAGAAGGGAAAGAAAAAAGTGGAAAGGAAAAAAAGAAGAAAGAGAATAAGAGAAGGAGGAGGATAGAAAAGGAAGAGGAGGAAAAAAAAAGGGGGGAGAGGAAAATAGAAAAAGTAAGGAGTACTTTTTAACAGGAAGTATTGAAAAAAACCCATCGGATCTGCAGTTCTATACAAGAAATCACTTGGATTATTTATTTATTTATTACTAACAAGAATCATAAAAAATGTTTTTTGAAGACTTCTTTTATAACTTTCTGAAAAATTGGTTAGAAAGATATAAACGAACGTGATAAAACTATTTTGCTTCAAGCACTAGCTCAAAAAACCTGTATTCATTGACACTTAGAATTGAAGCAATATGGCTAATATTTCCAAAGCCATATCAGAACTTATTGTAACATTGTACAGTTAAGAAGAGACTTTTATAGTCATCCTAAATCTTGGCCTGTTGAGAAACACCAGCTGCTCTCACTGACACATTCTGACAACATATATGGGTTCTTCTATTTAAAATTAAGTTAAATTCCAAAAATATTTTTTCTGAGTATTTTCACGTTGGTTATTAATATATTGATCCACTATAAAATCATGTAACAAACACTTTTTTAATTGTATGCCAGTGGTATAAAATTTTTAAAGGAGATAATTTTATATGTAAATTCAATGTAGAACTAGAGAACAGCGAGGATAAAAAATTCATAATATTACGTTAGGCGGTAAATTTTTATTTCACTCCAGAAGTGCATTAGAAGATAAGTCAGAACTTAATACCTCAAGAAATTGTTAATAAGATTGTTCAGAGGCCGGTCTTGAAAGGGATTTGCACAATTCAAAGCAAGATACCGAGTGAACAAAATGAATCGAGACGAGTTCGGACGATTCAACGAGGCGTCGAAACATTATAAACCGAGGTGGCGTCGTCGGATGCCGTACGAGGCAAGAGCGGATAGAAGGAACGAAAGCTTCGCCCACGGAACAAGCGACGGCGCCGCGCGCGCCGTGTCCGCGGAGAAGAACAAGCGCCGGTGAAGCAGCGCGATTGATTGATTTTTTCATGTTTCAGGGCGCGTCAACTGCTCTGGTCATTAGTCCCGTTAGTATAGTGCATGTTTTTTTCGCGGGAGATGACGGTGATCTTCCCCCGCTGCATAGCCAGATCCGGCGCCGACCTACCGTCGGTTAGTGGGGTTTCCCCCTAACCAGGACTCTCCCACCAGCGGAGCACCGCCCCAGCCGGGACAAGCTCGAAGCTCCCGACCGGTCTCCCGGCATATGTGGTGGTGTAGTGGATGTTAGTGTAAGTGTGTGTGTAAGAGGAGAGGATAGGACAAGGAAGGAGAAGGACAGATCGCGCGCGGTCCGTGGCCCGTTTGGTAAGGTACTGCCCCGGCATTCGCCTGGTGTTGATCGGAGAAACCACGGAAAACTACCGATTACAGCAGCCGGCCGCTAGAATTCTCCTCCAGGCAGCGACTGAATTCGACCTAGCTGAAAAGCTAGTGTCGAAAATCCTGCCGCCGTGGGGAGTGAGAACCTAGGACCTCCCGGTGAGAGGCGCTGCAGTGACATCAGTTGATGCACTGAGCTACCACTCCCGGTGTGAGGCAGCGCGAGTCGGCGCAACGTTGGTGCGGCGGCCGCCGTGCACAGTTAGCCGAAGAGCCAACAACGCCGCCGAAGGCAAACACGAAGCCAGCGGCGGTTCCGCGCCCGACGGCGGCGGAAGCAGGGGGGTGGGCGGGCCGGGGCGACGGGGCGACTCGCACGGGGGGGGGGGCGTGGGGCGGTTGGCGCGGGGTCGGTGTGACAGGGGCGACGGAAGTCGGTGGGGGCGGTGGGGGCGTCGGGGATGGCGATGTTGTTGACGAAAAAGGGGGCTTCGGGGAGGGCGATGTCGTGAGAGGGGGGGGGGGCGGGTGGATGGTGAGGGTGATGGGGGAGGGTAAGTACCCTGGGGGAGGGTTAGGGCGATGGGGGGAGGTAAGGGCGATGAGAGAGGGTAAGGGGGATGGGGTGGTAAGGGCAATGAGGGTAGTAAGAGCGATGGGAGACAGTAAGGGCGATGGGAGAGGGTAAGGGCGATGTAAGATAAAGGCGTTTGGGGTGGCAGGGCAGCGGAGATGGAGGGAGAATGATGAGTGTGGTGTGGTAGTGGGGGGTTGAGAAGGTAAGGTGACCACGAGTTCCAAGGCCACTGGGGACGAAGAGAGTGGGGCTGAGGAGGAAAGGGGCGGGGTGAGAAGGGAATAGGCGATACGCAGATACAGGAAAGGAGGACGGCGGGAGGGTGGGACGAGAGGATGGGCATGGCGGGGACTGTGGCAGCGGAGGCGGACGGCTCTAGTGGGTTCGGTCGGAGTGGGAATTCCGCTTGCGTAACTGCTTCGTCCTGAACATGGACCGCCCGGGAGTTGGCTTGTCCGAACCAAATGCATTATCCTCACTCTAGGTTAAACCTCATTCGTATTCACTAGCAAATGAAGCAGTGAAAACAGTTTTGAAAATACGTTTTTAAAATTAAGCTAGTGGCCTGCAACAGCAAAAATACTGCCGAGCAAAATGGTTTTCCCAAAACGTTGCAAGCACACTGGCCAACTATAGAAAAATCAAATACTCTCATATAATATTAAAACTTAATTAAATATTTTAACAAAACAGACTTCGCAAATACCGAGATAACATACTATAGTGTCAAGTACATATATAGTTACATACATATTTTCCTTTATGCAATACATATGTGAATAGCGTATTAATGACGGGCGATATCTTACTTGGAACCTTACTGTCACATTGCGTCAACTGTGTCGTAAGCAGCAACGTACTGAGCATACGAATCAATTTAGTTTACAGAATGAGAATAGTAGAAAATCATGTCTCAGTCTGTCTGTACTTGGCGCGGCAGACCGCGTATGGGCCAAAACCTTCTAGCAGCGTCCCGGCCTCGCGGCCAAGAGATGACGGGGTTGGATTAATTGATTGATTGATTTTTTCTTGTTACCAGGCGCGTCAACTGCTTCGATCATTAGTTCCGTTAGTGTAGTGCATGTTTTTTCTCGGGAGATGGCGGTGATCTTCCCTCGCCGGATAGCGAGATCCGGCGCCGACCTACCGTCGGCTAGCGGGGTTTCCCCCTAGCTAGGACTCTCTCACCAGCGGGGCACCTGTCGGTACAAGCTCTAACCTCCCGACCGGTCTCACGGAATATGTGGTAGTGTAGTACATGTTAGTGTAAGTGTGTGTGTAAGAGGAGAGGACAGGACAAGGAAGAGGAAGGACATCGCGCGCGGTCCGTGGTCCGTTTGGTAGGGTACTGCTCCGGCATTCGCCTGGTGTTGATCGGAGAAACCGCGGAAAAAGTTTGGATTAAGGCCATATTGTTGGCACGAAGACATCTCCTCGCCGTATTCTGATCTTCTCAACCTGAGAAGTAGGTTTTCTCATCGTCACACAGCAACATGTACTGGGACACAGCGTTGCAACCAACCACATATACTGGGACATTATAATCTTGCCCGACTGAGAATCGAACCCTGGGTCGCGTCATGGAAAGAGACCGTGTGACCAATTACCCAAACAGCGAGGGTTAAGACTATCATGTACTTGCATTATTTAAAAAAAATCGAAACTTTTAAAATTTAAAATTTATCGTTATTTAAAAAAATCATTAGGCCGGAGTTCCATAGTATTCTTTCAGTTTCCGTGTGTTTTGTAAATCAGTAACGTAGATTAAATTTCTTTAAAGGGAAATGGAAATATAATATATCATGTTTGCTCATGACTCCACAGCAAAACGAATTTTACCTGGCAAACGTTACTGAGTACATTCTCTGAATAACAATAACAAAAGTTGAAAACATGCGTTTATAAAATCGATTTGCATATGAGTCATCGTAATGAAGGATTCTGTGCATGAATTCATAGAAAATTAAAATAAATTGTTTTATATTTAAATCGTGTTCTTGGATATTTTGCATAATTTAGAAGTCATAATCATGTTTTATATTACATTTCATAAATTTATGATAGTGATTCTTTCTCAACAGATAATAATACAATTTAACCGAACTTTATCTATAAATTATGAAGTATTGATATGAAAATGTTCATTTTAATCACAATGATTTTGATTTTTTAGGTGCAATAAAAGTGCAGTATAAACGATGAATGGTGGCATAGATTACAGTATAAAATCCACTATCATAGAAAAACCGGATTATAAATATTGCGTCGAAGAGAAAAAAGTATTGATTCAAAAATATGAAATGTATAGATACTGAAAAATCTAATGTTTCAGATCATTTAGAATGTATTGAAATGGGATGAGATCAAATTCGCAGGTACCCTAATGTGTTGGTTATTAGCGTGCCAAAAACACTTAAATTCACATGGGTACTTTATGATCTGGTAATACAAAAATTGCATCATTTCAGTTCTCCGTTGCAAGTAAAATGCATGAGAGCACTTTTGCAGGAGCTTTTGTGTTCACAAACAAGAAATAAGAGTGTGATGCTACGAATACTCAATAAATGTCAGAAGCAAAATTTTCTTCATTGGGAGAATTTCTAACTCAAGCCATGCGCGCTTCATTTCTGAATCAGCGGAACTCTATTTCTTGAGACAATGCAGTCAGAATCTATGGCAACATTGCAGATGGAAGGTAATGAAAAATGATAGTAAAAATATCTTTATTTAACCCCTTGTGAGGGTAGATCGAAGAGGTGCCGAATAGATACGAGTGTAAACGCGGTCCTGCGCTTTCAAACTTCTTCTGTTTCCATTTGAGTATTATTGATAATTCTATTTTCAATATTCAACACTGGTTAATAAGGAAATGGCTAAAATTTAACACTGCATCCCTATATTTAATATAATATTAGCTATACAAATAATTTAGTTTATTTGTAATATACTAACATTATTACAATTGTTAGCATTACAATTGTCCCGGAATCCAATTTAAAATATTACAAAAACAATAAATCATTCAGATGTTAACTGACTTTATCCGCGGGCATTTTCTCAGTATAAAATTAAGGACTAACCTTTTGTAAATATCTTTCAGCTGTTAGGAGTGAAGTGCAGCATGGTATTTAAATGAACGTTAAGAAGACAGCCAATAGCTACAAGAACAAACCAAAACGCTTTTCTGCGCTCAGGGAGATTTCATGCGTTGTTCGTATTGTCGACCTAGGGTAGAGTAGCATATGCACCGCGACGTCCAAGATCGCAAAGTTATTTTTACGCATCAAAAAGTGAGCATTTCCAAGTCTTAACATGGTACAATTTTTGCAACGTTTAGCACAAACACATTTATTCCCAAGCTATAGCCTCAATTTTGTCTGTTAAAAAGAGACTTGAAATGCCTTTTTTATAACCGTTAATTTACTACCGTTTATTTACTACCGTTAATAAACGCCTAACTCTCATGTAAACTTGGAAGGTTTTTATAATTAACAAAATAGCCCAACACGCATAATATAAAAAGGGCTGCTCAAATTTACATTATATGATGTTAATCCTTTTGATTTAAGGAAGTTCAGACATGAGAAAGTTTTTAATATATTCACGTGTTCATCAGATTACAACGTTGTGCGGTGTTGAATAATTTAAAGGCCGGTCAGAGAAAATCTTCCATTAGTTTCCGGGGTAAAAAGTGTGCGTGTCAGTTTTTAGGAGAAAAAATTATACACTCAATTCCTTTCACTCTTTCAGACAATCAAGTTTGAGATTTTTTATCTAAGCATTAATGTAAGACAGGGTATAGCTTTGCCTATTACGTGGTTACATTGTAATATACAAAGGTCTTTTAGAGCCTGTAGAAGCTGAAATGTTATAGGGTAAAAAGTATTTCTGTACACGCGAGGGAATTTTGTGAGTAAGGAGATTTTTTGCGGCCACTGCTATTTTCAAAGATAAAAGTGCAACGTTGTTTTACGTCATTAAAGCAAGCAAGGTTATTGCTGTTTTTGGAAGATACTATTGCTATTTTCTGTTTATTAGTTTATCTGTTCACCAAATTATATAATCAGCTTTCAGCGTCACAACTTGAGGTTCCTAGTTACCAGGACAGTGTGTCTATATCTAAGACAGCCTGTTGTTGATCTGAAGGGATAGAAGAAACACTCTTCACCTAAAATATCCAGTTTCACGCACTGGTTCTCTTTTGCGTGAAAATTTGGAGTTTGTAGAATTTTACAACCAACAAACTCGAAAATCGAAGTTTACGTGTTTTGGGAATTAAGGTTTGACTAGTGATACTCTTGAATTTTGGAGTAAAACATTGGTGTACAATGCGAATGATACAAGCTTCAATGCAAGAAATCTTCACTTTGAAATATTTTTTTTTTAAACATTATTCTAAACATCGTCCTAAATACTCGGAAATTTTGCTAAGAATTGGATTACTCAATTTTGTATTTTTTAATTTTTAATGTGAACATTTTAAATAATAACTTAGTAATTGATAATTAAATTGAAATAATCGATATTAAAAAATAACAAATTCACATATCTTCAAATCAAACGAGCTGATAAACTACTTGCCCTTTATGCAAATCCAAAAATGAGACACTTGGTAAAAGGTCACCCACCCATTGTCTGGCCAGCAAAGACAAACTGTACCTTTCACTTGGACTGATCACCATCCATTTTCCCTTCTCTTCTCTCACATCCAGGCAAATCCCATTCGTTTCACAGTCACTTCTCACTGAAACTTTAATGAGAGGGTGAATAGAAATATTTGACCCCCACCAAAACCCGCCCACCCAACCGCCCGCCAGCCCGCCCGACCACCCACCCGCCCGCCTAACCACCCGCCCGCCCGCCCAACCACCCGCCCGCCCGCCCAACCACCCGCCCGCCAACCACCCAACCGCCCGCCCGCCCGCCCGCCCGCCCGCCCGCCCGCTCGCCCGCCGCTCGCCCGCTCGCCCACCGCCCACCCGCCCATCCGCCCACGCACTCAACCGCCCGCCCGCCTAATCGCCCAATCGCCCGCCCGCCACCCACTCATCTACTCGCCCATTTCCTTCTCCCCCTCCCTTCCACTTACTCACCATCCAACCAACCAAGCCACCTTCAATCCACCCACCCACATATACACAACTTCACCCACCCATCCACAAAACCACTCACCAACCCGCCAGCCTTGCCCCTCCCCCACTCCGCGGCCGCGGGCGAAATCTGCAGCACCATTGCACGGGTGGCAGCTCAAACGCGCGTATATGCTCTCTCTCCGATACACAGAGCCGTGTTTATTTTTAATTTCATGCGCTGCCGTATTGCGAGAGCCCCCGCGCTCGCTGCAGGCCCCGGCCGCCGGCAGCGCGCTCACCTCATGCCCTGGCTGACGCGCACAATGCACCTACGACCAAGTGGAGGACGTTATTCGTTAATGAGTGTTCGTTTCACGGAATATAATAAGAGAACCGGCCTAACGTGTACTCGTGATGGACTGTACCGGAGAATGTTCTCGTTAGGTGGCGTGATAGTTGATATGAACATATATGTGTACATTCTCTAATTGGAGTTACTTGAGCATATTTGTTATTGAAATTAGATATTTGAGTACTTGGAATAGTGCCTTGCGGAACTCCAACAGTACTTGATGCACTTACTAACTCCAGAATCCGGGAGTTGACTTTAAATCTACAATGTCCCCATGATGTAGTAGAGCACGGGTATCGATAATGAATGTTTGGTACTGTGAATATGATAAGAAAAGCTTAGCAAAATCTTTTGATAAACATTCGCTAAAGATTGCGGAACTTCATGCAACTTCATATTTTTATGATTGACCATATCAAAAGTAAATGTATATAATTTTACCCGCCACAAAAAATAAAACAAATCTAGACCACTTTTATTTTGCATTTTTACATATTTATGAGATTTTTTCTTTAACTGCATATAACAATGTATGCGGCATTTTAAGGGCATATATTACAGGATTTTGTGTAGAAATAGGCCGAAGTCAGATATTTTGCTGTATTTCTCTTTCAAAGGAAAGTGAATTAAACCATGCCAATGCTTATGCGGAATATTACCATGCGGAATATTACCAACATAATATTGACCGATAGTCTTCTGATAAGATTATTTTCTATGAATAGATTTAGTTCCTGTTACTTTATTCGTGTGCATGCACTTAGTGAAATGGACTAAATGTTCCGGCATCATGTAACAATGATTTTGGTTCTCTGGCTTAATATTTTTTGTTTATTATGATTGAAAATAATTTTTATTATACGCGTTTTGTACTGCAGTGCAAACGTTTTGTTCTACAGTTAACTGTTTCTCACTATATTTTCAACCCATATTTTTAATTTTAAGCGCGTATATTAACCATTTGAAGTGCCAATTTTAAGTGTATGGTTGCATGCATGTTTTTAAATCTTTTAGTGCATGAAGTTTCGGGGTCTTGTCATTACTGACCGTACTCGTAACATTGTGCAACAATGACGTTTACATAAATGTTATTCTACGCTCATGAGACATTTTAAAATATTTTTGTGGAAATTAGTTTATTGTGTGCTTCCGTGGTTCGTTGTACAACGGTAACACTAGTGAGTACGGTCAGTGGCTTCGAGGAGCACTTCGCTACCTAACCTAACGTATCACTATCGACCAAAAGTACTTCACTTTTTTAACAGTAAGGGTTATTCATTACCGAGTATTATAAAAGACGGCACTGATATTTACACTTCATGGATAGTGTCTACTCCTCTCCCCTTCCCCATCCATGACTCTCGATATTCAATGGAATACTTCAAAATTAACAGAATTGTTGAACCTGAAATTAATTTTTGGTCAGAGTAAATTGAGTCGTATAACTTTCTTTGGATGCTAATAGCCTGTATGTTCACGCTTCCACTCTGCAAAGCAGCTGTGTGGATTTATTTTCATCGCTTGCAAACGGGATCATCATCCACCCACAGTAGGGCCAAATATCACAAAATCGGACTCCAATTTGTCATTATGTAAACGTTCCATGTGCTGGAAAATTAAGCTCGTAATAAAGGAACGAATTTTCTGTTTGTTAAATCGAATGCTAATTAACGATAGACCAAACTTCCGTAAACGCTGATTCAATTGGATCAGAATACAATAAATCTTGCTCATCAATCTTTCCGATTAAGCGGTCGTCCTGTAAGTATTACCGATTATTTTTTAGTGGAAATGATTGATTTTTCCATTGTACACAAGTAAATTGTAGTGCGTAGATTGACCTTTAAGAGGCGATCACGTCTAACAATTTTCAACTGTAATAGAATAAAATGGAAAGATGTGACGATTCTGTTGGTTTAGCATCTTCTCGCGACAGGGTCTATTGTCAAAATTATTTATATCCCTATACTGTATTTAAGAAACTCCTCAAGTGTGCAGATGTGTGGGTTTCTGTCACTCACAGCTAGATCATGTCCCGTGCACCATTAGAGACATATGAAGTGTCATTCGACGTGTCTCGATTTCCTGATGGATAAGATTTTGCGGATTCGGTCAGCGTACCGAGCTGTTGTACCCGAGTTTGCGGGTTCAAATCCGATCGAAGCCGTGGATTTTTAAGGGCGAAAAAATCCCTCGTACGCCTTCCTTCGGAAGGGAAATAAAGCCGGCTGTTTCATGTAGTAGATTTACTGAATGTAAAAGATCCTCAAGCCTAAAAGAAGCCTCTGAGCAAAGTTGAGATTCGCGAGTTTTGTCGCCCAAGATAATACCTCCTTTCTCCGCTAGGTGGTGAAAGGAGCGTAGCGAAATTTACGTGGTTAGACGGAAGAGCGGGCCTGATGGCCCGAGTCTCGACACGCAAAATAAGGCATTAACTAAACTAAACTAAACTAGGCGGTAATTTGTTTTCAGATCCGGGCAGAACATTCAAAGAAATTTTCAAAAACTTGTTTTTGCGAGATTTGGCGCTACGATCTTAGTGAATAAGTCAGGAATTAAATCAACGCCACCTAAATAGATGCATGTAGGTGTCGTGGATTTAACTGTGTGGTTTCCCACCCAATACGCGTTTTCGCTCAATACGCCGTAATTTTCTTTCAAGACATTGGCAACACTGTTGCTGACATCTTTAAGTGAACAAGTGAAATTAATTTGAACAAAAGAGTGAATCATGCGACATATTTATTTTAAGTTATCCGTAAGGCCTATTACCATATTTTTCAAAATAAATTTGAAAAAACCTGCCAAAGTATTGCCTTGGTAGTTATTGAATTTGAATAATTTCAAGTGAATACGGAGAAAACAAAACTGAGTAATGTTAGAGAATGAATGAAAGTTCAATTTTTCACTTTTACGTTCTTGAGTGAACGAATACCGATTTTCAAATGAATGTGATCCAGAACTTAACAAACACTTTATTCATATAAACATACAAAATAGTCGGCTTTGAATGTTTTATTATATTCGCATATGAAACGATTAATTCATTAAATGCAGGAGTGGAAGTAAATACAAATTAGACTAAGTTTGTGGAGGTTTTATCTTTTGAAGAACTAGGGGAGAAAAATATGGAAGTGTTAAGCAAATCCGGGGAAGAATTCAATGTAGTTGAAGATTTTGCGACTTAATTTTCGGAACTAATTGAGAATGATCTTATATTAGGATTAGAGGATAACCCAGAAGAACAGCCTTCATGTGACCTTTGTCCATTATTGTGCAAAATTGAAAAAATCGTAAAAAATTATAGCTGTATATATTCGCATCAATGCCGTCCGTGTAATCTTTACAGCAATTATAATTTTGAAATTGCAATATTAACAATTCATTCCCCGTATGGTGATAACATACAAGGCCATTAGATGTTGGAAATTTTTGAATAATAATTTTATGAATAATAATTTTGAATAATAATTTTTCTATAACATTATCAGATACTACGATTCATTGTTAAGGCCAATGCAAGATACTGTGGGAACATATTTGAACAAAGCTATGCATGAAAGAAATGAAGAATGAAAGAATTTTGAACACATGAAAATACTTTTAAAACAGTTTACGCGTCGGCGTCGGCGCCACCATATTCAACTAGTATATAAATAAAAGAGAATATGCATGGGTCTGTCGCATAGAAACGCACAACTACTCGACCGATTTCACTGTTTTTAATAGTATCGGCAGTATTTGAAGGGTAGTTTGAATTCAATCGTACATGTGGGGGCGTAGTTTTTGCAATGTTAATCGTCGAATTGGGTTTTGGGCCATACCAGGATCTTGGGAGAAATGCAGTTCATGAATAGGTTTTTGAACTACACGCCTTAATCGACTCATATTATCGAATAAATAGAAGTTGCGATCTAGAAAGGAGGAAGTTTGAACCAATTGCTGGTTTTCCACGTTATTCGAATATTTGATATTTGAAGTGTAGTGTAATATAGTAAAGTGTAGTTAATACGTAAATAAACTGTAGTTAATACTCAGTTAATCAGCATTGAATGAATTGATTTTGAACTTGAATTGCATTTATTTAATACACTGCAATAGCGATGCATTTTATGGTTCGCTAGTTGGAAATATAGCAGAGCGATTAATTTGAAATAACAGGGGTTTTAAACATTTCCACAAACTAAAAAATAAAGCGTTTGATTCGCCCATTCGGCAACATTTTCGTGACGTTTGGTAGCCTCCCAGCGGTTCTCGGCAACGAAGAACACAGAGTTCGCGAAAGAGATCTGAAGGCCATTTGTGAGCACCCTTGACTAATCGCCCAACACTAAAGCTCCTACCGTAAAAATCTGCATCTGTATGTAGCTTGTTTGTGAGTTATTTTCGATGAGTTTGATTGATTGATTTTTTCGTGTTTCCGGGCGCGTCAACTGCTTCGGTCATTAGTCCCATTAGTGTAGTGCATGTTTTTTCTCGGGAGATGGCAGTGATCACTGGGTGTCAGGAAGGATGATGGCAGGAAGATCACTGGATGACCGCTGGATGGCGAGATCCGGCGCCGACCTACCGTCGGCCAGTGGGGTTTCCCCCTAACCAGGACTCTCCCACCAGCGGGGCACCGCCCCAGCCGGGACAAGTTCTAAGCTCTCGACCGGCCTCCCGGAATATGTGGTAGTGTAGTGCATGTTAGTGTAAGTGTATGTGTAAGGGGAGAGGATAGGACAAGGAAGAGGAGGAAGATCGCGCGCGGTCCGTGGCCCGTTTGGTAGGGTACTGTCCGGATTCGCCTGGTGTTGCGGAGAAACCAAAAACACGATCGGGCCCCGGAGAGGAAGGACAATCGCGCGCGGTCCGATGTTGTGAACTGAGCTACCGCTCCCGGTATGAGTTTGAAAATAACAGTTTATGCAATTAGTTTATAATGTTAAGCTTTATTACATAAAAAACATATTTTGTTAGCGAGCGACATTAGAAGTAAATTTACACATTTGTACGAATGCAATAAAGCAACTTTATTGGGGGAAGGACAGATCGCGCGCGGTCCGTGGCCCGTTTGGTAGGGTACTGCTCCGGCATTCAGCGGGCACGGTTAGAAAATCGCACTATAGTGAAGGTGTCGAGTGATGGGTTTTTGGGTTTTTCTAACTGGCCCTTTCTAACGGCTGATGACACGTCATCAGCTGTTCCGGTGTCATCCAATCGAGAGAGAAAACGACATCACGGTGACGCCACTGTACCGACGTTTAAGCTCCCGATTGGACGAAACTGTATTAGATGATCAGCTGTCATCAGCCAGGTTACAGAAACCCAAGTATAGCCTGGGACAGACGGCTGGTGAGCTGTGAGTGCTATGCACGTCCGGAGCGCGATGATATTCAGTAGCCGATGTGTTGTGAGATAACCAGTAATTAGATGTAGTTTCAAAAGAGAGTCAACCGTGTTAGTGCTTGGAATATTGGTTTAGTGGTGAGTTATTGTTGACATTTACATAATTGTAATAATTGAAGGCGTTGTCATTGAAACAAAACTATTTACTTCAATGATAGCGGTTTTCCATCGCTTTCGGGCTAAGCCATCGAAAGCTTCTATTATTGAAATAAATAGTATTGTTGGCAATGACAACGCCTTCAATCATTTCAATTCAGTGCTTGGAAACTGAAGGATCTGTGTTTCTTCGTCTTCTCAGGGGCGTCACCTGGATGGGTGCTGCTGGAGGAGTCGCCGGAGGAGATGGCTATCGGCACAACAAAGAGGTAAATGACATCTGGGGACATTTCACACAAAGACCTTGAATGAACTAAGTCTAGACTTCAGGGTGGGCGCATATGGAATATTAAGAATAACATTATACTTGTGCCCACGCTTGATGTAAGATCTTTGTGAACATGACAAAACTTGTTTTCTCTTATAATTTACCTTCTTTGGGGGAGGAGGGGTTACCCAATGATTTTATTCAGTAATTCATTTTATTATTTGTTCTCATTAAGGGTAATGTTGCAGTGTTACACTGCTAGGTTTCTTTGTAATACGTTTCTTACGATATATTGATATCTTTTTAAATGTAATGTTATTTTATGTGTTTTTGTTATTTACTTGTACTACCCACAGGGGAAAGGGAGAAATATTGTAGTTTAGGCAGGGGAACAGTACGGAGGAACGCAAGACAAGGTCCAGGAGAGCGCGGGGGATGTAAAGATTTGTTTTTCGAAACTGGATGGGGTGACAATTTCCCCAATGAAAGCGTCGATGGTCAAAGGTCTCGGCCGGACCCACATATACCCGTACTGGCTATATATACCCAAGCCGAATCGACGGCTTTGTCTTGGAAAATTAAAAATAACGTCGTGAAAATCCGACATTTTCCTATCAAACCCCGATTCAACCCTGTGCGTACTGTCACAATAGCAATGTGACTATTATATTTAGAAGTATAAATACACTAAACAAACATATATTGAGCAAGGGTTATTGTTCACTCGAATTCACGTTTTCTTCGTTTTTCTCACTGAATTGACCTCCATCTCGCCTTTTCAATCTGACCTGTTTCTTCACGCCTTACGTTTCTCCTCGCATTTCTCAGATCGCTGGAGCTTTTCTCCCGGCGTTGGCATGCCAAGATCACTCGTCCGCTTCAGGCAGGCGGGGGAGCCGCCTCGTCGAGAGTTTTACAATAGGCCGCGTCTCCAGGATGTCATCTCGCGCGACGCGTATTGAAAATGTCCGTCACGTGGTATGGATATATCCGACTCAAGCGCGCAATTTACCGGTTTACGACTGACACGTGTTACGTTCTCGTTCGTCGCAGTTCTTCTGTTCTTTTTTTTTTTTGGTTTTTTCTCGATTTTATACGACTTTGATCCGTTTCGACGTTTTGGGTTTACGGCAGTTTTTCTTTTTGTTAGAACCGGCCCTTCATTCTCTATTTACCGCCCGCTTGTATAAAATTCTGCGCTTTACGGTCGCTCTGTTTGTCCTCGGCGCACCTGCGACGATGGTGCTGACATCTGCCGGGTAAATACGCGAAGGCGGTCTCTGACGTCGATAAAGTGCTGAAGCAGTCCGCGCCGTTCTTTTGTTCAACCGGAAGTCGCCCCAGGCAGCGGGCCTTCCTCTCCCAGGCACAATGCGACGATAAGTCCGCAGTTCGCCGGCTGCGCATTAAGATAACGAGCAGACAAAGCAGCCGGAGATTGTAAAGTTCTGCGAATCCCCGTTGCTTGTATTATCTGTGGTTTCTTTCCCTTTTTGCTGGATGTAGAATGCTGGGATTTTGTGACAGTGTATTTATATACCTGCAAGGTGTAAGAATGTGGTTGTTAGAGACGTATGGGCCGTAAAAAAATAATGAAATAGTTTTTTCTTTGATACAACATTGCCCAGGTGGAATTCTGTGTGAAGCTTTTAGATTATTTTATTTTGTTTTTTTTAAGTGAATGTCATAGTCGTATTTTTGGACAATACTAAGTTAATTAATGTGGTTGCTGAGCGTGTTTTAAAAATTTAAAAGGCAGATAACGAGTTAATGATGATTTACGTTAATATGCTCCTAAAATATTGATTTTTAATTAGGCTCTTGATTTTACCAAAATTAATTTCTTATTCGCCAAAATAATTTTCGTATCTATTTTTAGCTTGTAGAAATTTAGAATCACTAAATACGTTGTTTAATTTTTAAATTGTGAGAAATTCACCAACTGTTAATCTGCTCCTCTTTTCTTTTCTACTCTCCGTAAATTCATAAGCAAAAAACCAAACGACTTCAAACGCTGACATAGCATGCAAAGAGGCATTTGAAGAGCACTCACAAAAATGGAAATGAGTTCTTTTCACGTACTACTAGTAGCAACAAGTCACACTAATACTCATTACCATTTATCTGTGTTTTTATCGGAAGCTATTCAAAAAATGTACCTTTAGATGAACCACAAAAAAACTAGTGGTATTGCTATAAACTGGAGGAGGCACTTTAAAATAATTACCATTCTGAAAAAAATATTCTGAATTAATCTAATGAAAAGGTTGCATTTTACCATTCTGATAAGACAAGTTTGGATAATGCACTACATTCAGTTAATTAACAATATCTTTTACATCACAAAACATTTTATATAACGTCTAGAGTGCCTATTCTAATGTAGGAAAATAAGTCAAAATCTTGCAAAATAGAAGTGTACATTTTGTAAAATGTTAGTAATTTACAGGCATGAAAGTATATCTTATTAAAAAAGTATTTTTGAATCGGGGATTTGAAAAAACTTAGAATACATATATTGCAAAAAAATCTACAAACATACTTGCCTATCTAATGAACACAAAATATTATATTACATTATTTTGGATTCATAACAGGTTAAGCAATTATTTTAGATTGTGAAAGATCTTGGCTGTCCGGGTGACGCCGCGTCGAAGGTGTGTTGCGTGCGAAGGCAACACAGTCTTCGACGCGGCGTCACCCGGGCAGCCAAGATCATTCACATTACTCCGGCGGCGGAAGTCTACGACTTTATTTTAGATTGTATAATAGGTTAAACTTCCAATCAAACTCACTGGCGGCTGCTATCTTTTGCTTACAAGCTGGCCACACCCTACAACAACCGCCATCACACTGCAGTTGTAGCAAATTGTGCGGTTGTCTGTGACTTGTAATAATAAATATTTTGACTACCTTCCAGTATTATTCGCAAACACAACACAGATTCAGTCTAAAATAAATCATACTTCCCGAGCAGAATGTTCACTATGGATGTATTTCTAGGGGTATATGTTTCATTCAGACCTCATTTTAAAGACAGCGTTTCGTTTTTAGTTATCCAAATCCCATCAATATACGGTTGAATGCCGGCATGCAAACTCTCTGGAAAACATACCACATATTACTGTTTAATCTTTTCATTTTGATTATCACAACACGTTGAATTTTGATCAGAATGAAATGTCCAGCATGACTTACCAATGTCTCAAAAATTATTTCTATCGTTAAGACTTATGGAAAAAGTTACCTGACGAACATCGTTAATTTTGTTTTCGCAATAAATAAATATATAACAAATATTAACTAGTATTATGAGTGATCTGAAAAGCGTAAAGCTCATTCCAAACTTCTGAATCGTGAGGCCATCGTTTTATCTTCACCGACCACTCAAATCATTGACAACACAATCTTTGTAGGAAATGCGTTTTTTCTACAGAAATGTTTACAGATACAACATCAGTACTGGCACATTATTACTCATGTGGTATCCCACCATTACATGAAATCATCTTTCTGGTCGGTTTAACATTCTCTAGCCTCGTTGAATTAATACTGGAAATTTACAAACATTTTCAAACATTTAAATTTACATCTATCAACATCTCTTTACTATTTGAAGATTTATTAAGACTGCTCTAAAGTACATTTTATTCCTCTAGTTAATACCGCGAGCGGTGGCTCAGTGCAACAACTGATGCCTCTGACCGAGGGGATCCCAGGTTGGAGTCTCGACACTGGCAAGATTTTTGGCACTAGCTTTTCAGCTAGGTCGAATTCAGTCGCTGTCTGGAGGAGAATTCTAGCGGCCGGCTGCTTTGATCGGTAGTTTTCCGTGGTTTCTCCGATCAACACCAGGCGAATGCCGAGCAGTACCCTAACAATCGGGCCACGGACCGCGCACGATCTGTCCTTTCTCTTCCTTGTTCTATCCTCTCCTCTTACACACACACTTACACTAACATGTACTACACTACCACATATTCCGAGAGGCCGGTCGGGAGCTTAGAGTTTGTTCCGGCAGGGGCGGTATCCCCCTGGAGGAAGGTACCTGGTTGCAGAAAACCCCAATAGCCGACGGTAGGTCGGAATCGGATCTCGCCATCCAGCGAGGGAAGACCACTTCCCGAGCAAACCACGCACTATACGTACGGGGTTAATGACCATAGTAGTTGACGCGCCCGGAATCACTAACAATGATTCAATCCAAATTAACAAACATTATCTTATCTAAACTTTTCGTAACCTTAGATTTCTTTTTTTTTTTCATCTAGACTAAATGGTACGCTAATATTCGGCTATGAGTAGTCGTCATGTTGTCCACATGGCGTTCTTCCTCGACCCTCTCCGCCGCCATCGCTGCCCCCTGCCCTGCCACCCCCTCAGCTCCCGCCGCCCACGCCGCCCACGCCGCCCCACCGCCTCCGCCGCCCCCGCCGCCTCGCCGCCCCGCCGCCCCGCCGCCCCGCCGCCCGCCGCCCCGCCCCCGCCTCCAGCGCCGTCACCGCCGCCGCCCCCGCCGCCCCTGCCGCCACCGCCGCCACCGCCGCCACCGCCGCCACCGCCGCCACCGCCGCCACCGCCGCCCATGCTGGCCGCCGCCGCGTCGCTCCCTACCGTCCACTTCACCCATCCCGCCCAGTCCGCCCACTCCGCCCAGACCATCACCCCCTCTCCTCCTGCCTCTGCGCGCCTCCCGCGTGCCGATCGGTTGCGTGGCGCCAGCGGCGCTGTCAGCGCGGACGAGGCGCGCCGCGAAAACTCAGTGCTCATTGCTCCATTGCTCCCCTTTGTGCGCCGTTTGCTTCGTTTTTGCGGCGGAACAGGAGGTCGCGACGCAAATGGTACTGATGGAGGGGAGATCGATGTGAGAGACGGCAAAGAATGAGGGAAAGGGAAAGTGAAAATGGGCCCAGGAGAGACGAAACGGGGACATGGAAAGAGGATTCGAACTGAAGCAGTGCGTACGTCATCTTGGGAAAGAGAAAGGAGGAGGGAATACGGAGGTTACTGTTTTCTTGGTGTACATTAAAATTATTCTTGCAGGCCTTTTCGGTAGAGAATAAATAACGTATATTTGCATTAAGTATTGAAAAACGCTCAGTTGAATCGTATCTCATGACAATTCAGCATTTAATTATACCGCTTTTCTTCTGCGCTATTTTGTTATCTTGATTTGCGCTTAACCACTGATTTTAAATTTTCCGTTTCCTCATGAAGCATTTAATTGGATTCACATACTAAAAACGTTTTCAACATGGAAAAGGTGACGTTAAGAGTACTGAACAGAGCCAGGGAATAATTTATGCCGAGAGTTTTTGTGGCAGTTGAGATCGACATTGGACAGTGTAAAACAGAAGGGAAGAAGGGTAAGCAATAGGAAAAGCAAACCAATTCACTTGCGAGTTAATGTTTGAGCGGGCATGAGAGCAAATATGCAAGACCAACTACTTTCTGAAACTACAACTTCCTAGATCATTAAGGCGTCGAAATCCAATATTTAGTAGTATTTTAAGGCCAAGGTCATTGTATAAATATTCATCAATAAGGCAGTTTTGTGTTTCTTATGACGTTTACTTATTTCTACAAAAGGTACTGCGGTTAGATGTTGGTTGGTTGGTTGGTTGATTGTTGGTGATTCTCGGAACGTCAACTACAGTGGTCCTTATTTCCGTAAGTGTTGTGAATGCTTTTCATCGGGAGATGAAATGCAAGTTCTTCATCGGAGCAAACACAGCGATAAAGGGGTAGGGGAAATTCGTGGAATGAACGTAGATTGTCAAAAATGGCGGAATTTGAAGTGTTAATATATTATTTTTGAACCGGACAGGCAGATTGGACGAGTGCACGACAGTAAAAGAGACACGGACAGGCTAAATAAAACATGTAAAACTGGATAGAGTAGCTTGATGCAATTCTGAGTGGACAAATAGAAAGAGATGTCGGTGGATTGGTGGGTGTTCCTAGATGATGCTTGTTATTTGCACGAAACCCGATACTCGCCCATGGTCACATACAGTATCTAAACCCAATATATTTTGAGATTAGAAGTCCGAGTTGTACGATATGCTACCGATAGAATCTTGAAAATGTTAGTATTAGAAAAGTTTTAAAGTCTTACTTACTTTTACGAAAGTATGGGAAAGACAAGCCACGTGGCACAACCTCTGAACAAATTGGCTGAAAGTTAAACAACAGAATAGCGGGTAATAAGCAAAACCAGTATATACAGAGGTACAGGTTTAGCACTGCAACTGACAAAAAGGGCTACAATTTGGGTATAGGCGGCCTCAGTAAGTAAGTTCACGCTAGTTAGCCATGAACTGATATAATAGAGAAAGTTTTAATAATATACGCGAAATCATAAACGCACGAAAGAGGAATATTGGGGTCCGCTATTTTAATGAAGCACAGAAGGCGAAAGAGCTAGCGCACACGTCGAATGTCAAACACCTGAACAGCGAAGAAAAATCAAAGAAATTGGTAGGAACGGCTTTCACTGAGTCCAGGGAGAATCTTAGGCACCGACGAGTAAGCGAGTATCGCGAGGTGACTGACATTCGTTATTTGTATACAAATGTCTGCTTATTCACCAACTCGCTTCTCCATCCTCCTTTTTGCCTCCTGTTCGCCCGCATACACTAACACTACCAGAACATAAGACATGATTTGGAGTAAACTAGATAGTTTTCGTTTCGTTTCGAATATCTTATATGCATCTATAGCAATAATAAACGTAAGGAGGAGATGAAAGGCTGGGTTATTGGTGGAGTGACGAAGCAAGGGGTTGTGATAGGCCAACAAAGTGGAGGGAAAAAACAAATTGACGAGCGGGAGAATGACGAACAAACTAAATGACATGATAGATAACCAAACAGCGAGAAGAGAGGAGAAACGGGAGGAACGTTAAATCCGAGTTTGGATAAACAAACGGGAAGAGAGTCGACAATCGCAAGCTGCACTAGATCCTCGTTAATTCTGCAATGTCTCAGCATGGACTTAGAAGAGATGCGTTGACACAAGCAAAGGATAGTACAGCGTGGAGCATCGGATTGAGCATGTTTATTCATTGATTGATTTTTTCGTGTTCCCGGGCGCATCAACTACTTTGTTCATTCGTTCCGTAGGTGTAAAACATAATTTTTTCTCTGGAGATGGCAGTGATCTTCCCCCGCTAGTTGGCAAGATCAGGCGCCGACCTACCGTCGGCTAGTGGGGTTTCCCCCAAACCAGAACTCTCCCTCCAGCGAGGCACCGCCCCAGCCGGGACACGTTCTAAGCTCCCGACCGGTCTCCCGGAATATGTGGTAGTATAGTGTGTGTGTGTGTGTGTGTGTGTGTGTGTGTTTAAGGGGAGAGGGTAGGACAAGGAAGAGGAAGGAAAGATCGCGAGCGATCTGTAGCCCGTTAGGGAGGGTACTGCTCCGTCATTCACCTGGTGTTGATCGGAGAAACCACAGAAAACTACCGATCAGAGCAGCCGGTTACTAGAATTCTCCAGACAGCGACTGAATTCGACCTAGCTGAAAAGCTAGTGTCGAAAATCCTACCGCCATCAGGACTCTAACCAAGGACCTCCCGATCAGAGGCGCTGCAGTGACATCAGTTGATACACTGAGCTACTGCATGAGGAAGAGAACTGTGAGAGCGAATGTGTAACCCATCAGAGGACGGTCAGGCGGCCGAACAGCGAGGAAATGAACGGAGAAATAGATCACACGAAATCGGACTCGATTCCAGACAAACAAACGGGAAGAAAGGCGACAATCGGAATCTGCATTAGACACACGTTAATCCTGCAATATCTCAGTATGGACTGATAGAAGAGATGCGTTGACAGAGGCAAACGATAGTACAGAGAGAAGTATCGGTTTGAGCACGAGGAAGGGAAGGGAGCCAGCGAAAGTGTAACCCATCAGTGGACGGTCAGGCGGCCGAACAGCGAGGAAACGAACAGTGATATACATCACGCTAAGTCGGCCCCATTCCAGGCGAACAAACGGCATGAACGCCAACAATCGCAATTTTCACCCGCAACTAGATCCTCGTTAATCCTGCAATGTCTCAGTATGGACTTAAGAGAGATGCATTGAAAGAGGTAGGAAAGGATAGTGCATTGAGAAGCATCAGTTTGATTATGAGAAAAAGAGCTGTGAGAGCGAAAGTGTAACCCATCAGTGGACGGTCAGGCGGCCGATCAGCGAGGAAACGAACGGAGAAATAGATCACACGAAATCGAACTCGATTCCAGACAAACAAACGGGAAGAGAAGCGACAATCGGAATCTGCATCAAACACTCGTCAATCCTGCAATATCTCAGTATGGACTTGATAGAAGAGATGCGTTGACAGAGGCAAACGATAGTACAGAGAGGAGTATCGGATTGAGCACGAGGAAGGGAAGTGAGCCAGCGAAAGTGTAACCCATCAGTGGACGGTCAAACGGACGAACAACGAGGAAACGAACAGAGATATACATCACGCTAAATCGGCCCCAGTCCAGGCGAACAAACGGGATGAACGCCAACAATCGCAATTTTCACCCGCAACTAGACCCTCGTGGACTTACGAGAGATGCATTGAAAGAGGTAGGAAAGGATAGTGCATTGAGAAGCATCAGTTTGAATATGAGAAAAAGAGCTGTGAGAGCGAAAGTGTAACCCATCAGAGGACGGTCAGGCGGCCGAACAGCGAGAAAACGAACAGAGAAATACATCACGCGAAATCAGACTCGATTCCAGACGAACACGCGGGAAGAAAGGCGACAATCGGAATCTGCATTAGACACACGTTAATCCTGCAATATCTCAGTATGGACTTGGATGGAAGAAATGCGTTGACAGAGGCAAAGGATAGTACAAAGAGGAGTATCGGATTGAGCACGAGGAAGGGAAGTGAGCCAGCGAATGTGTAACCCATCAGTGGACGGTCAGGCGGCCGAACAGCGAGGAAACGAACAGAGAAATACATCACGCGAAATCGGACTCGATTCCAGACGAACACGCGGGAAGAAAGGCGACAATCGGAATATGCATTAGACACTCGTTAATCCTGCAATATCTCAGTATGGACTTTGATAGAAGAAATGCGTTGACGGAGGCAAACGATAGTACAGAGCGGTTTGAGCACGAGGAAGGGAAGTGTGCCAGCGAAAGTGTAACCCATCTGTGGATGGTCAGGCGGACGAACAGCGAGAAAACGAACAGAGAAATACATCACGCGAAATCGGACTCGATTCCAGACGAACACGCGGGAAGAAAGGCGACAATCGCAATTTTCACCTGCAACTAGACCGTCGTTAATCCTGCAATGTCTCAGTGTGGACTTAAGAGAGATGCATTGAAAGAGGTAGAAAAGGATAGTGCATTGAGAAGCATGAGTTTGAATATGAGAAAAAGAGCTGTGAGAGCGAAAGTGTAACCAATCAGTGGACGGTCAGGCGGCCGAACAGCGAGGAAACGAACAGAGAAATACATCGCGCGAAATCGGATCGATTCCAGACGAACACGCGGGAAGAAAGGCGACAATCGGAATCTGCATTAGACGCTCGTTAATCCTGCAATATCTCAGTATGGACTTGGATAGAAGAAATGCGTTGACAGAGGTAAACGATAGTACAGAGAGGAGTATCGGTTTGAGCACGAGGAAGGGAAGTGAGCCAGCGAAAGTGTAACCCATCTGTGGACGGTCAGGCAGCCGAACAGCGAGGAAACGAACAGAGAAATACATCACGCGAAATCGGACTCGATTCCAGACGAACAAACGGGAAGAAATCGCGACAGTCGGAATCTGCATCAAACACTCGTCAATCCTGCAATATCTCAGTATGGACTTGGATAGAAGAAATGCGTTGACAGAGGCAAACGATAGTACAGAGAGGAGTATCGGACTGAGCACGAGGAAGGGAAGTGAGCCAGCGAAAGTGTAACCCATCAGTGGACGGTCAGGCGGCCGAACAGCCAGGAAACGAACAGAGAAATACATCACGCGAAATTGCCCGAGTCCGGGCGGACAAACGGGAAGAGGGGCGGGCGAGCTCGACGCTCGTTATCCATGCATAAACGCGCGCCCGTGGTCACTCACGCATGCCGTTTCGTGGCGCGATCGCGCTGCCATCGCCGTCGACGGTCAACGTCTGCGCGCGGGCGATCGTCGATTTTCGAAGTCGATTCGATGACGAGAGCCACTTCCGCGCGTGCATGTATATCGATAGGTACCGGGGTTGCGCCGTCATTCGAGGAGAATGAAGTGCGTGGGTGAAATTATCGTTAATGGATGAGATGAACTTGTGTTAGTTTCGAAAGTGCTTTTGGATTAGGAATCTATATCTGTATCTGCTCTAGTAGTGCAAGGGAAAGCTAAATGAAGGTTTAAAACAATATGAGAGATGAATATATGAAATTAGATATGCAAGTACATGTGCTGATAAATATATTCTTCGGCATGTTAAGATTATTTATTTATTTATTTTCTATTTTTTTGTTTATTTATTTATTTATTTTCTATTTATTTATTTATTTATTTATTTATTTATTTATTTATTTATTTATTTATTTATTTATTTATTTATTTATTTATTTATTTATTTATTTATTTATTTATTTATTTATTTATTTATTTATTTATTATTTATTTATTTAATTTTTTAGTCATTCATTTATTTATTTGCATACGTATTTACGTGGGAACTTTGAAATATGATAGGTTTTACCTGTTCTTTGCAACGTGTACAGGAAGTAATTTGCGACAATTCTTCATTGCAACTGAATAATCATGTAGGATGAATATTGTGTCAGTCTATTGCAAAGAAAACCTGTTGTCATAGCAATACAAAACCTGTCCAACCTATTAAATTTCTTTTTTAGATATTTGTAGTTGTAAAGCGAGTATTCAACTGTTGTCGCCGTTTCTCGCTGCCAAATCTCCGTTTCTTTTGATTTTTCGAGTCATCATCTAATTGTCTGGCCGACGTCATTGATCTTGCGTCTTCCTCCCACTTCCTTCTTGGTCTGCCTCTATATCTTCTTTCTTTAGGATGATATTTTCGCCTCATCTTTGGCAGTCACTTACTGTCCAACCTCTTAAACGCCCAAACAGTAATAGAACTGTTGTTTCTATTTGTTCTAAGGATGGTTTTCAAGTTTTCATTATTTCTATTATTATTTTAGATATTATATAAGAATTTTAGCATATTTTTGTTGTGGGTTTGTCATATCTTCTTTTCCTCTGGAATATTACTCAAACATTCACCTGTCCATGTTGTATTCCACTGCTAGATTTTCTAGAGAGTTCTTTTTGATTTATACATAGATAAATTAATTATACTTCCCCACTCCAAACTTTTCTTCTCATAATTCTGAGAAGTTTATTGTCGTACAGTAATTAATTCTTATTTCTCTGTGCTTGACAGTATTTTATGATGGTGGTATATGAATAATAATTATAATAACAATTATAACCATAATAATAATAATAATAATAATAATAATAATAATAACCAAAAATAAAAAAGAAATAATTTAACTTATTTCTTTTGATATTCACACTTTTGTGTTTCCGAATCCTATATATATATATATATATATATATATATATATATATATATATATATTTCGTCTTGCTGAGTGTGCGACTTGGTGCAATCCGCTAGGGATCACGGAATCCCATCGCGCCGTGCTCTGGGGTCTTCCGTGGCTGGCAGTTCGAAGCCCTGGATGGCCCAGGCGGAGGCACCACTGCCTCCCAATAGTTCTGCTATCGACCGGCTGCACGGCTGGGCGCGGGAGGGCAGGGGGGAGGGGGAAGTGAGGGCGGCGGGGGGAGCGGAGCGGAGTGGAGCTCAGCGGGATGCTGTGTGGCGAGAAGGAGCAGGTCGGATTGGCAGGGTGGATGGTCTAGAGGAGAGTCGTAGGGGATAGAAGCATGAGGAAACAGACTGTAGATAAAACAAGAATGGGAGTTGAATACTCTAGAGTGGATAAAAAGGTTAATTGATACGGTAGATATGGAGAAAGATGTCCTGAACATAACATTGAGGTAAACCGGCTTAGAAATGGGGCCTTGTAAAGGAATAATAATATATGAAACAGTCAGGCATGAAAAGAAGAAGGATAAGGAAAGACAAATGAAGAAAATGGACATAGAAAAATTAGACATGGAGTAAACTGGAATGGAGGAAACGGATATAGAAGAATCGGGCATGGAGTAAACGGTCATGAAGTAAACGGTCCTGAAGTAAACGGGCATGGAGAAAACGGGCATGGAGAAAACGGGCATGGAGTAAACGGGCATGGAGTAAGGGGACATGGAGGAATCGGGCATGGAGTAAACGGTCATGGGGAAACGGGCATGGAGTAAACGGTCATGAAGTAAACGGGCATGGAGTAAACGGGCATGGAGAAACGGGCATGGAGGAAACGGGCATGGAGTAAACGGTCATGAAGTAAACGGGCATGGAGAAAACGGGCATGGAGTAAACGTTCATCAAGTAAACGGGCATGGAGTAAACGGTCATGAAGGTATCAGGCACGGAGGAATCGGGCGTGGAGGAATCGAGCACGGAGGAATCGGGCACGGAGGCGTCGGGCACGGAGGAATCGGGCACGGAGGAATCGGGCGGGGCGGGGTGGGGCGGGGGGGGGCGGGCGCCCCGTCGACCCGCTGACCCCTGGTTCGGAAGGGGGCACTGCGGGGCAGGCCGCGCGCTTATTGCCTGCCGTTTGGGCACAACGCGTACAAGCGATGGGAGTATGCAGCTGTCCGCAAACACGGCGCATTCTCCTGCACGGGCGCGGCGGCCGCGGGCCTGTATGGCGTGTACCGCTTGATGCGAGTGCGGCTGCGGGGGAGAAGGCTGGCTCTGTTTCTGGCTGTCTTTGAATGGCCAATAAAGTAACTGACATGTGTATTTGCGTGTTTGCTCACGTGTCCGCTGTTGTTGGCTAGCTTGTACGTGGGGCAAGAGTGTTCTGGAAGTAATTGTGATTCAAGCTGGCTCTATTGTCAGTAGATGCGATCGAATTGTTGATTTAAAATTCGTTTATCTAAGTTATCGTTATCTTATTTTTTAAATGTTGCTTTGTTAGTTCTGATAACATTTTTACGGACTTTTGCTTCTTGTTATCACAGTATATGCTGCAGATTTTGAAGGTTTTCAACGTCACTGAAATGTGATACAAAAATATGTTCAATATTCAAATATGAAAGATCTTTGCAGATTGAAACAAGTATATTTTAGAGTATGACCATTTGACTATAAATGAAGTAATGTAAAATTAATCAATTATATTATATTGCAACTAATTTGCATGGATTCATTCCGGAGAAATCTGTTGTTTGAAGTTTATTTCGAAACCCCAAAAATCAAATTATTTTACTTTACTATCAGTTATAATCAAAACAATTAAACTTTTTCGTTATATGGACGAGAATTTGTTATTTACTCGATACCAGATTAAATAAATTGTATTTCGAGATACGGTCCTTTACTGATTCGTATCATTGCATTTCACAATTAATCGTGAAGCATGGATCAAACTACATCTTTAAATTACGACTTTGAACTATCGTAATACCTTAGTTTTAAAATCATATTGCGGTCGGATGGCGTGTTTTCAGATGAGTCTCTGCAATGGTTATGCGTTACCTGCACGAAGAGCAAACACACAATTCAGAGTGTATTATAGGGGTTATATTCCTATGTTTCTGCTAGTGTTGTAGTCACGGAACTGCGAACTGATTTCTATTTTATCTAATTGCACTGTATCACGAGAAATTTTCTTGGCACGTGTATTTTATTACAAAATAAATATGCTTTGTAATATATTTAGGCAATTCTAAGAAGTTCACATTTCCGCAATGCATCATAAAGAAATATGTCTTTCTTTTTCGTATTTGCTTTGTAATATGATGTATATTAAGGATCTTTTTTTCGAGTATTTCTGATGTAACAAATATAACGATTTTTATGTATTGTAAAATGAAAGAAATATACGTGTAGTTAAGTGATAAGTGTTTATAAATATGGAAATAATATCACTGTAGAATCCTCATCACTTGGGTACAAATATTACTTTTGGTTACTTAACACTTCATTTCTAGATATTCTGAAACTAATTAGCGTTTTTTAAACAATAATATATTGGAATCCATATCCCTAATTTTATATGTTATCTTTTAATTCTAACAGTATTTGAATTATGCATATTGATTATTATTATTTTGAACAGTTTTTGAGGCGCATGCTTGTAAAGATATTTGCTCGTTACAACATACCAATATCGAAATCATACTAAAGTATTCCATATCGTAAAATTGATTTTGGACCCGAAGAAAAATATTTCAATTTCGGATACATTAACGTTTTTATCGGAATCGTGCTAATTTGTCATTTTTTGTGAAACAATTGTAATTCCCTAATGAATTATCGACAGGAGAAATATCCGACGAGTTTAAATCCAATTAGAAATCATTCGTGAGTGGCTCATCCGAAAAGTGCGACAACGGTTTTTGGTTAAATCTCTTTCTTTTCTCCGCATCTCTTATAAATTAAAACGCCCCCCCCCCAAAAAAAAAAACCTTGCCAGTATTTCGCTCGGCTGATCGTTGGCGGAATAATTCCCAATCGCGAAGCACTGATCGTGCGATATTTCCATCCCGCTCCCAATAGCACGACTGAGCGCTCGCGACTGCCTTCTCGTCCTCCACTAGCACTTCTATAGAGCGCTCCGTCACAAAATCACTGGAATGCTTCATTGGATTCAGGTATCGGACGCAGGCCTGCCAACCGCCGCTGCGCGCGGGCGCGTGCGGGTGACGTCGACAGTAGAAGGGCGTCGAACGTCGAGAGGCCGACAGCCCTGAATGGGAGAGGCCCTTTTCCGTTTGGAATTAACTTCCTGGGGAACCAAAACGTTCATTGGGAGATTATTTCTCCAAGTTACCGTTTTTATTTGCCGAGTATTTTTTGAGAACCATATGTTCATTAATTCTGGACTGTGATGTGAGAATGAAATAATTGGCGTTTGGTTTCTCAATTTATCGATATGTTGCGAAGTTTAAATTAATTATACTATCCTCCTATTTTCAATAAAAAGAGTAAAATGTTTATAATTTCAAATAAAAATCTAGTTATAAAAACATATTTGGGTGTTAAGTTTTCAAGTATGAGCAAAAAAATATAAAACTCTGTTGAACAGCATTGTTACTCCTAATACAGTGGCATGAACATTTTTTATTGTATGAACTTTACTAATATAATTTATTTCCAAAATCCGACATAGCATATTAAATCCTAGCCCCACCGTATCCGAATTTCAGATATGCTGAGAAAAAACATCTGGCATGCGAGTAAGGATGATTGTACTTTCGTTTTGTTTTCCTTATCAGCAAGTATTTCTGTAGCGTATAAACTTTTCCATCTCGGTACTGAAAACGAGATACCATGACAATGTGTATCTAATGTATAAAAGAGAATGTATATATGCGCGCGCGCGCGCGCACACACACACACACACACACACACACACACACACACACACACACACACACAAAACACACATACACACACATACACACACATACACACATACACACATACACACATCACACACATACACACACATACACACACAACACACACACACACACACACACACACACATACACACACATACACACACATACACACAACATACAACACATACATACACATACATACACATACATACACATACATACACATACATACATACATACACATACATACACATACATACACATACATACACATACATACACATACATACACATACATACACATACATACACATACATACACATACATACACATACATACACATACATACACATACATACACATAATATATATATATATATATATAGTGGATGTATGTCCCACAGAAACATCTAAACCACAGCAGCAATCGCTCGTAAATTTTGCGCGGATATTTTTGAGCTTCGTGTAAAATAACATATGCATAGTCACGGTTGAAAACGTTGCCTCAAAATATGATTTTATACGAAAACAATTAAGTTAAAATAAATCCTCTGAGCATGTAGTAAGTTGCACTGTTGCTGGGCGGCGCGAGAAGGGGGCGGACGACCGAACGAAGTGGAGCGATGGCTAGGGGGCGGGGCGGGTGCAGTGGCAGGACAGGTGAAGAGCGGAGGACGTGTGCTAAATAAATGCCGGAGTAACGCTGAGCAATCAGTTAATAGGTTTCACATTTAATTATACAACTACCATTTAACTTTAGAACAAAAAATATTCAGTGTTAAATAACAATAATGATTTGGTATTTTAAATCCTCTGTAGACATTGCGAATGCCATTCTTCAGGCAGATATTCCCGTGATTCAGAGTTTGTTTACTGGAAAGTTATCGAATGTTATTAAGAATGTCTCCATCTTTTACAAGTATGAGTATCAATCAATATTTCAAATATAGATAGTTACATATTGCTCGATAAAATCTCGCTGTTGTTGATATTGGCAAGAAATATGCCGTTAAATGAAATACCACACATTCCCACGTGTGGGCTGCCGTGCCAGCGCGTTTGGTTCGCGCAAATCGAGCGGTTGCGCTGAAGTCCTCCAGGCGCGTGGGAGTCGCCAGTAGCGTCATCAGCTCGTGATTAATTCGCTTCGCAGGCGAAGGCGGCGCCACGATACACCCACGCGCTCGTCCCTCGGAGTGCCATTCCCGATAGCCATTCAAGAGGCCTTTCCCAACACTCTGTGAAGGATGTGTCAACCCCTCGCGAGGGAGAAATAAAAACGGCTGAGGGCGAGCAAGGCGACGTGTAGTACGAAACGCATATTAAACTTTAAAATAATGGTTTTTACTCTCTCGTATACATACGTTTATATGGGGTAATACACGTAGTATAGAGAGAGTTATGCAATGATGCGGAAAATCGATTTCGAGATTTCTACAGAAATACACGTTTGGGGATCCCTGATGCCGAAAAATAATTTTTTCAAAATTCCGCATTTTTTCTTCAAACTTTCCCAAATGATAGTGCTAATTGCACGGTTTAGTATGACGTAAAGTTCATTGTGGTGTATATTTTTGTTTTTTCGAAAATTACACATAAGTAATTCTGTTACATATCTTTCACATCGTTAAAATATGCACATCTCGATCGATTTTATACATTACATTTTAAGTAGAAGTGTTTCAAATGACTTCGAATGAAGTTTTCCGAAAACTCAATAGATTCTTGAAAAAAAAGGCTTCATATTTCGCATTCATAGTAACGTTTAAAAGCCAGTTTCGTAAAAACGGCTTCAAATGTTTCAATAAAAAATTGCCATTTAAGACGAGATTTTACTCTTCTATAATAATATTAAAGAAATATTTCGGTTCTACTATTAGGATACCGAAAAATTTAGAAAACTTCAAAAAAATGTTGTTTCGGCGGCGATAGATGGCAGTTGGCAAGAGGATGGGGTAACGTCGTCGAGCCTGTTCACACCTAAGAAATTAGAGAACTTTACTACGAGAAAGTCTGTATCTTTCTGTGGCACATCTAGTTTAAAAATTAATTTAGGAGTTTAATTTTTTTTCCTGATTTAAATGAAAGTTTGTATGGGTGACAACCTGAAAGTTGTTGAAAAGTAGAAAATGTTTGCTGTTGCAGATGAAGTCACGACTGAAAAGTAGTATTAAATTTTGTTTGCCTCATTTGAGTGGAAAGTGCGCGTAAGGATATCTAAAATTAAACATTACTGTGTATTAACGTTTACATTACAATTGAGTTTGAAATTTAATATATTCAAAAAACTTGAGCGTCGTAATTTTACAATTTTTTCCGTGAATAAAATCATGCGCATGCTCGTTTTTCGACCTCTGCAAAAAATTTAATAGTGTATTGCCATCAAACTAATTGAAACATACACTACAGGAAATATGTAGCAATATTTGTTATTTTCTTTTAACATGAATCTGTAAAAGTCCTGAAAGTGTTCCAAATCGAGGACAACCGACAATTCCGAAAAAAATATTGGTTTTTGTGAAAATGCAACACTGATTTTTTGTAAATGTCAAATGCTTGTTCTCTTCAGAAATACCATACAATGTCACGATGTTTTTCTGGAATTTTATGATAGCGGTGAAGTATGATTACAGGTCGCAACCTTTATTATAAAAGCTTAAAAGAAACATAACTTTTCATCAACATGGAATAAACATATCCAACAGATTTTTTAATTCACACAATAATGTGGTTTGTAATGTAGTTAACTCATACATTCGCTTAAATAAGACAATAACTTGTTCAACTTTTAAATACACACAAACAGTTGTTCTTGTCGTAAATCATGCGTCTGCGTTATTCTAAGAACACATTAGAAGTTCTTTTATTTTACACTAGCCAAGACAAATACAAATTTACACATGGGGCAATCCTATTGCAACTCAATTACACCAATAATGCACCATTAAACCCTTATATTCTAACGTGATTATCATTTTCATAATTAAAAAGTAATAATTTAGGGAAATTAACAAACATAGCCACTGGGATGTATCATGTTCTATATAGATAGTTTTATTATCTAATATTCGTCAGCTTTACTCCGGGCACTGGGGATGAAGCCTGTAACGTAATTAAGCCACGCTGGTTGAGCAACAGGAGAAGGGAATGCGAGATGAGGGTAATATCGTGAGGTACTTAGATAAGATGAACAAGCAAGAGGATGAGAGAGTGAGGGAGCTAGCAACAGAAAAACTACTATAGGACGAAAGAGGTCCGGAAGCAGAGTTAAAGAGGAAAAGAGTTTTCAAGTGTATGCAGTCAGAGGTAGAGACAACAATGTAGATAGGGCGACGCTAGTGGCGAATTCTCCGATAAACCGCGTATTCCACCGGTATACTTAGTAATTTGAAGTGTATAATAAGTAGTTCATAAATATGGTAATATTTTAAAAATTAGAGATTTTGAAAGCTTTCAAACAGATGCGAAAAAATAACTCTGATTTGCTAACGAGAGCCAGTCAATCTTCCGCATCCGTAAGCGCTATGAAGAGCGGTAGAGCGAGAAGTTCCAAACATGTTTTAATGCTTCCAGAGAATTCCTAGTTCAGGAGAAGGTACCGCATGTCAACAGTGATTTCCTAGGGCTCCTCGTGTTTCAAGGGCGGGGAGAGGGTAGGATGCGTGACTGGAAGGTCGGTAGGCACCGTAAAATAGTACGGTAAACAGTCCTTCTCTGTTTGTTTGTAAGTTACTTCCTATTAAGCTTCTCTCAAGAATTTGTAAAAATGGAGTGTATTAATGATTCAGACGTTAGTGATTGGTGAAATTGTCTTATATAATAATTGTTAGGGACAGAATTTCATAGTATTGGGATTTCAGGAAAGGTCAAAATAAAAGACTACGGTAGCTAGGTAGAACTAGCTACCATAAAGTGCTTAAAATAATGCTTGAAATATACTTAAAATAATGTTCATGATTCTCCACTGGACGACGTGGAGCTAGAGAGGGAGGAAAGGTTCGTTGGTTCAATTCCGGGTGTCAACAGCTTAGGTCATTAGTCTCGTAAGCGTAGTGCATGTTTTTCATCGGGAGATGGCGGTGATCTTCACCCGCTGGATGGCGAGATCCGGCGCCGACCTACCGTCGGCCAATGGGGTTTCCCCCTAACCAGGACTCTCCCACGAGCGGGGCACCGCCCCAGCCGGGACAAGCTCTAAGCTCCCGACCGGTCTCCTGGAATATGTGGTAGTGTAGTGCATGTTCGTGTAAGTGTGTGTGTGTGAGTGTAAGGGGAGAGGATAGGACAAGGAAGAGGAAGGAAAGATCAGGCGCGGTCCGTGGCCCATTTGGTAGGGTACTCCTCCTGCATTCGCCTGGTGTTGAACAGAGAAACCACGGAAAACTACCGATCAGAGCTGAGGCTGCTAAAATTCTTCTCCAGACAACGGCTGGATCCGAGTTAGCCATCAAAAGTGTCGAAAATCCTTCCGCCGTCATGACTCTACCCTGGAACCTCCCGATCAGAGGCGCTGCAGTGTCATCAGTTGATGCACAGAGCTACCGCTCCCGGTAAGGGGAGGAAAGCAAAAGGGGTGGTAGGTTTGCGACGTGGAGAGATGTTGTGGCTTCCCGGAGGCCGATAATAGCCATCCGCCTGCCCACAATCGACGGCAATGAGAGCATTCACTGCCGCGTGTCTGTGTGCTGCGTCCGCTGCACTAAGCGCGTGCTCACCGAACACCCAACCTCCCGAATCACCCACCCTCTCCCGCAAGGTCCCTGTTGCGCTTGCCTGTTCTCCGGCACCCAACAGTGCACTCAAAATTTTTCCAAAAAACTCTGTCTTCATTTCATCGGTCTTTGATAATTAAAATAAAACGTAATATGTTAGATTGCTGAATTGAATTGAAGATTTTTAATGAAGATTTGATACATGTGAACATGGTAAATATTTGTGTTTAATGCAAATATGTTAAACATTTTGTTAATTTTAAGTTTTTTGTAATTAAGTTATAATATTTTGCGTAACTGTAGTGCATGTTTTTCAACGGGAGATGGCGGTCATCATCCCCCACTGGATGACGAGATCCGGCACCGACCTATTGTCGGCTAGCGGGATTTCCCCCTAACTAGGACTCTCCCACCACTGTTCATTATTTTCATAATTGTACTCTGTCTTTTAATTGAGGTTAAAGCTCATAAATATATTACTTATTTACGCTTTCTTCTGTCTTGTACCGCCGGTGCATGTCTCATATATTACCTGTCTATATCCACTCTCTCTGGCATAAATCATGTCTGATCATATTTTAAATTTTAAAAATCAAATCTTCTGACATCTAGTAGTGATTTTGATTTATTATCTTTCTTTGGATATTTTATTACCCTTTTCCATCATATTACGTCACATCTTATACAATTCACATAACTTAAATTCCCTCACTTCGTTTGAGAGCCTAACTAATCTCAGAATATCATCCACCCCATTTTTATCATTCTTTCTCTGCCGTCACCCATAATTATTTTTTCCATCGTACATGATTCGACATCGCAATCCGATGTATCTCTACATTTTATCCCATCTCTTAACATCTACTACAACGTAGCATTTTACATTAAGCAATTACATTAAGCAATTTCATCCCTTTCCAAGCAACCCACTCTCATTTCAGCAGAGCACGTTCTACTTGACCACTTTTTTCGCCCCCTCCACCTGGCCCGCCCTTTCTTGCCCTGCCTCTCAGCCTCCACGCCCCCTTCCTCCACTCCGTCCCGCAGCCGCGGCCGCCACTCCACGACGTGAGCACGCACCCGCCGCGACCGCCGCAGTCACCGCTTTCGGGCAATTATAAACGCGGCACAATGATGTCATTGTGCGATGCGGCGGCGGAGGCGGTGGCGGTGGTGGCGATGGTGGCGGTAGTAGCGGCAGTGGTGGCGACGGTGGTGGCGGTGGTAGCGGCGGTGGCGGTGGCAGTGGCGGTGGCGGTGGCGGCGGTGATGGTGGTGGTGGGGGCAGTGGTGGTGGCTGCGGCGGCGGCGGCGGAGGGGGCGGCGGTGGGTGCGGCGGCGGGTGCGGCGGCGGGTGCGGCGGCGGGACGGCGGCCGGGGCAGCGGCAGCGGCGGAGCGGCGAGACGGGGCGGCGGGAGGGGTCGGCGGCGGTGGCAAGGGGCGGCGGCGGGGCGGCGGCGGGGCGGCGGCGGGGCGGCGGGTGCGGCGCGGGGACGGCGGCCGGGGCAGCGGCAGCGGCGGGGCGGCGAGACGGGGCGGCGGGAGGGGTCGGCGGCGGTGGCAGGGCGGCGGTGGCAAGGGGCGGCGGCGGGGCGGCGGCGGGGCGGCGGCGGGGCGGCGGCGGGGCGGCGGCGGGGCGGCGGCGGGGCGGCGGCGGGGCGGCGGCGGGGCGGCGGCGGCGGCGGCGCGGGCGGCGGCGGGGCGGCGGCGGGGCGGCGGCGGGGCGGCGGCGGGCTGCGCGGGGCGGCGGCGGGGCGGCGGCGGGGCGGCGGCGGGGCGGCGGCGGGGCGGGTCGGCGGCGGTGGCGGGGGCGGCGGCGGCGGCGGCACTCCGCCCGGTCAGCGGCTGCGACTGAGGCCGCACGCGCGCTGCGCCAGCGCCGCCGGAGCACGGCCCCCTGCGGTGATTGTGCCGGCGCTTCCGCCGCCCGCCCGTCACGGCCTGCCGGATCCTCCTCTGCCCGCTCGCCCGGCGCGACCGCGCCCGGCCTTGTCCAGAAGGCGTTTCGTTTCCCCAGCAGCGCAGCGCAGTGGCTGGCGGCGGAAATCAATGCGGCAAAATGCTTTGTCGTCGTAATGCTAAATGCTTAAGATGTAATAGCAAGGAAAGAATGATTTCATTTTTAATGGGTTGTGAAGAGGCTCATATAATAATAATAATAATAATAATAATAATAATAATAATAATAATAATAATAATAATAATAATAATAAATAATATGTTTTAAATATTATTAATAAAGTTTATAATACAGGGATACCAAAGCAGACTTGGTTATGAGCTGAATGCAATGTGCATTTGTTTGCTGACGTCATTGCAATCATACTGCCAATTTAAGTGGAAGAATTATGAAACAGAAATGGCATTACTCACCCATACCCCATTTTGGCATGCGCTTTGTTCCCGTCACATTGTAATGCCAAATTATTTTCAAAGACAAGTTTTCTCGCTTCGCTCTCCCGGATCAAAGTCACGGCGAGGCTCGGGCCTTCGTCTCTCGCGTTCACTATAAATAACCTTCAGTCTGTCCACCGCTTAATTACTAATTCACTTTTATAAGAAAGCACTTTAATGGTTAAGTTCACTGCCGTCACTGCGGTGACGGACGAAAAACATCGTACAGCGCATAAACCATTCTCCGCCAGTAAACCCAATAATAACAATACAATTATTATTATAAAATTACTTCTGTTTTTTGAGACATAAGCGAAAGATACAAACGTGATAATTATTCGTAACATTTCTGCATCAATCGTGAGTCATTTGAATATTCATTTACGACAGTAACTTTGGTATCCTTTCTGTCTAATAAACACGGACAAATGACGGTTTTGTGTCGTGTATAAGAAATAATTGATACATAACCACTTACGTGTGGTACCGCCGAATATATAATTAGTACTGGATGACACAGATTTAAGAAGAAACTAGTGGTGCTATGGAATGGCGCAGACTTTCCCTCTCTAATTAATTTCCTAATCTGTTTTTGTCAAGTTTTCAGTTTTCCCCTCGCCCACTTTTCAGCTGTTACCTCAGCATCTAAATACTTTTATTTACATTTTCTCAATTTTTACCCCAATAATAGTTAAATTTATAAACGATTTTAAGAATATCACAGAAGGGTTAAATCTCTTTTAAGCAAATTTTCATTGAAACATTTGGAACGGAACAGAAAAATAGAAGTCATTTGAGCGTTCCTGAAAATGTGCAGTTTTAAATTCAATTACACAAAAAGGTTTAAGTTCTGGAGAAACTTTATTAGAAATCATTTGATACTCTTTCACTGACAAATGCAAATGAAGTTCGCGGATTTTTGATTGGGGGCGAATCGAAAGTATATGCAACCCGTGGAACACCGGTGCAACATATTCACTACAACACGCTTTGTGAATAGCTCAGAAATAAGTCGCCCCAAACCGTTGAAACTGGATTTTGGTGGACCCTAATTTCATTACTCCGATTGTCCTCATTTTCATACACACATTTATAGTCAACTCAAATTTGTTTCATTTGCACGAATTTGTGTATTTTATGTGTTAATTATATATTTTTCTTATATTGATTACAATTTTAGATATTATATGTATTGATTACTTAAGTGCTTGTTGATTATTTAATTACTTGATTGATTTTAATGATCAAAATCAAAATCGTTATTTGTAGAAGATCTTGCGTACTCAATTAAATGGTTCGTTGGGTTGATAACTATTCTGTTGAAGTTCTTACTACCCAAAAGGTTTGTACCTACACAACATTTATTATTTTAAAGGAAGCACTGTTGAAAATAAGAGGCTTGCAAAAACAGCCAACGGAACACAGCATGTTATAATAATGTTTTCATTTAGCACATTCGGGTGAAGCCACGATAATAAACCCCAAACAATGTAACAGCATGTACCTATGTGATGTATCGAAAAACAACGAAACTTCTAGTTATAACACCGGCAGCGATAGCTCAGTGCATCAACTGGTGTCACTGCAGCGCCTCTGACCGGGAGGTCCTAGGTTCAAGTCCGGACGGCGGTAGGATTTTCGACACTAGCTTTTCAGCTAGGTCGAATTCAGTCGCTGTCTGGAGAAGAATTCTAGCGGCCGGCTGCTCTGATTGGTAGTTTTCCCTGGTTCCTTCGATCCAAACCAGGCGAATGCCGGAGAAGTAAGCTACCGAACGGGCCACGGACTGCGCGTGATCTGTTCTTCCCATACCTTGTCCTATCCTGTCCTCGTACACACACACTTACACTAACATGCACTACACTACCCCATATTCCGGGACACCGGTCGGGAGCTTAGAGCTTGTCCCGGCTGGGGCGGTGCCCCGCTGGTGGGAGAGTCCTGGTTAGGGAAACCCCACTAGCCGACGGTAGGTCGGCGCCGGATTTCGTCATCCAGCGGGGAAGATCACCGCCATCTCCCGAGAAAAAATGCACTTCACTAACGGAACTAATGACCAGAGTAGTTGACGAAAACACGAAGAAATCAATCAATCAATTCAAGTGATAACACGTAAATTTAAACCGATCTCTTAACGATTCGTGCAGAAAAATTGTATATTGATCGACTACCACATACATTATGTGGTGATTCCTAATATTATTTCCTCTTTAAAAATGAAAAAAGAACATTAAGTTTAAGATCACTCACCGTAACGTGTTCCGATGTTTTACCCAAAATTGTGTACAGGAACACTCACCTGCAAAGCAAGAAACATGGTGTAAGAAAATTGAAAGTTCGTAATGTCAAATAAAAATATGAAATTTTCAATAACAATGCACACATCAGTATTTCGTAAGGAAATGAGCCTAATTACCAATCCAAAGACGACTTAGGAACTCGTTGAGACATGATACATAAAGTAATTCCCACAAACAGTTCTAAAGACCCATCTAAAGATCTACAGCTATTGTCCTCAAACTTTTATTGTTCAGTCGAGTGTGAAACATTTCTGAACCATACAGGTTGAGAGCATTCTTATATCTTCTCAGTGACGAGATAGTTGAAAAGAGGGATATATAAGGTTCATGTTTAGCTTAAAGTTTCGTAACATTGTAGCATGTAACTTTTACACGCATCAAATGAAATGTAATATATCTCATTTGACATTTGATTTATGATACACATTGCGGTAAGATTGTGTAGAGTTAAAAACCAACAGCCCTAATAGAATGCTGTATAATTTTGTTATAAACACTAATGTGTTGTTGGAATGTTGGAACACTAATAGGTGATAGATATACCGTGTCAAGAAAAGTAATTAATTGTACTTTACTGCTGAAAACAAAATACACTTACAATATAGATAGTGAAAAGTGACTATAAGTCGAAATAACGGTGTATTTACCATTTAGCAAATGTTTGATCAGTTTTGTTAAAATAAATGCGTGCAATCGTTGGAAAACAATGGTTCAAATCCACGCCTATTATTCTAAAATATCAGTAGCCTCAAAGAATGCATAGAAAATTTGTGTTTGAATCTTTCGACATTTAAATTGCGTTCCCAGAAAAGGTATTGAAGATACTTTCTGTTGATTAGCGGAAAATATCCGCGATCTTTCAAACGCTTCCTCAGCATTGTCGTTAATAATTCCAATGCACTAATAACGTGAATAATGTAGGAGAACACGGTAGTCTGATTGGAAGATAAAGTCTTACTTTCCTGTGAACATAGAATTCACGTTTGCACGCTACGAAACTTTGAGACATTATCGCAAGTACACCCAATAGTTGATCCCGGAAAATGGTTGGGTGATATTTCAACGTTTGGAAGTACTACTTTGGTGGCAGCAATGGATCTCTATAGAATTACTATGAATATTTCAAGATTAGAGTGATGTATCGAACAATTAAACTGGAGGTAGCGAATGAAATTTGCTTATTTAAGCTCCGACAGAAATGGAATGTCTGGCTTACATATTTACCTACTCATTACGAATGCAAAATGGATGGAAATAATGATACGGAAATAATGAACAGAAACTGGACCGATTTTAAAGGAAAGCTACAACTCTATTTTAGCCTCGAGCGGGAGTCGAACCCGGTTAAACTAGTTATCTATTTAATTTCGTCACATGTTCATTATCATTTTTCACTTCATAAGAAATTTTCGTTTTGTTTAAACATTCTAGTATGTGTGGCTTGCCTTTGTTTTACTTCCTCCAATGCTACACATAGCGTAAGGAGAAAACGTTTTTAAATCATCTCAACAATATGACCTTGAATAGGGATTGTAAAATACGTTTGTAAGGTTCTTTTGAGCTTTTCACACGCGTAAGTATTAAGGTCTATAACTGCTTGTTCAAAGGTGGGTAATATTGATGCTTACGGAGGTGCGACAAATGCTATTTTGTATCTCCAAAACGTTTTACAGAAACCGAAATTGTATTGGAACACGACTGATAAAACAATTGGGTTAAATTGTCGTTCAAGGCAATGGGAGAGGCGGAGAGAGGCGAGGCGAGAAGAGGCGAGGCGAGGCGGGGAGGGGAGGCGGGGGGGGGGGGGGAGCGGCGAGGCGGGGAGCGGCGAGGCGGGGAGGCGAGGCGGGGCAAGGCAAGGTGGGGAGAGGCGAGGCGGGGCAAGGCGAGACGGGGCGAGACGAGGCGAGGCGAGAAGTGCAGGGCCGAGAGGGGCAGAGCCGAGAAGGGCGGGGCGAAAGGGAGGGCCGAGAAGGGCGGGGGAGAAGGGTGGGAAGGGAGGGCGAGAAGGCGGGGAAGGGCAGGGCCGAGAAGGGGGGCGAGAGGGGCGGGCCGAGAAGGGCGGGCAGAAAAGGGCGGGGCCGAGAAGGGCAGGGCCGAGGACAGGGCCGAGAAGGGCAGGGCCGAGAATGGCGTGGCCGAGAAGGGCAGGACCGAAAAGGGCGGGGCGGTGAAGGACGGGGCCGAGGCGAGATTTGGACGGCCGCCGCGAGCGGCAGCTGCCTCGCCCATAATGGAGCCGGCGCCGCTTTACTGCGTTCGAGTGCGAGCGCGCGCCGACTTTCCTCGTAAAGTTTTAATACGGAAGAGAGCAATTAAGAAGCGGGCAGCAGGTGTAATGCGGATTATTCTTTGCCGCATGCAACGTCGAGGATTTTGTTTTCCTTTCGCCTTTACCGACTTTCACGTACCCCTCTCTTTTGTGGGTTGTTTTCTTTTCATTATAATATACGAGCCTATGAGGACGTGCTTAAGGTCTTTGCTGCTTGATATTACTATTTTGTTTGCGTGTAATGAGAGGTATATTAATATAAATTTCCGTACAGAAATTTAAATGTGTTGAGTTATGAATTTATAAAAGAAGGCTGGCAATAAAACGCTGTATAACTTTATTTATTTTCAATTGTTTATTTTACCACAAGCTTCTACTGTCTTGTATCAGAGATGTTGATTTTTGGGGGCTTGAAATATACTATTATATTTTTGTACTTATTGAATTATTGCATGATTAATTTTTTGAAGTTGTCTTATTAATTTATTACTTTTAAAATTCAAACAAACTTATAGTTCTTATAATATTTGCAGTACTGTTTCCGCCGTGCTGCAATGCAACTCACTTATTCAAACGTTTTTCTCATCCGCGTTTTCTGTTTTGTACATTATCTCTTGCACTTAATCTTTTTATAATACTTGTGTTCTTTTATTTAAGTACTGGTGAAAACGTTGGATGATAATCAAAGAATGACTGTTCTGACATCAACAGGAACAAAATCAATACTTAAGTTCGAAATATGGGCAAGTTGCTCATTCTTTAGGACGTTCTCTTCTCATCCTCGAAACACTTTAAATATCTTACCATTGCTGCCGTAAATCCTTGAAATGAAATTTTACCCGAGATTTTTTCAATCTCCTGATACGTTTTCCCTGCTCCCCCAGCAAGAAGACCACCTAGCAGTTTTAAGCGCTAAGCTACAGATTTGTCCCACACGAACTCAAAAAAAATAGAAACTTCTTTTCCAAATAAAAAGTCTCTCTCAGATTTCGTGAAGCGACCGGCGGTTTGAGACAGCACCTTTCAGGTGAAAGGAAGGCTGTCCCTAAGTATCCACGGCAGGGTGGGGGGTTATCGGGGACCTATCACGTGGGCAGGAGGCGAGAAGATGACTCGAGAGGTTGGGAGTAAACGGGTGTTGTCGGATGTGGTTGTGCAGAGCTGTGAGTTTCGAAACAGTCGCACCGGGGCTTAGCTGGTATTCTCGGAAAAGCAGGAGATGCCCCCATCGCCACTCTGCCTGCAGCCTCTGGGGCCAAATTATACATAAAATGCCGCGGCCGCCAAAGGGGCGATGTTCGAGGACGGTCATCAGGCCAGTGGGACTCTGGGAAGGCGGAGTTGGTGGCCATGGGAGCCGCGACGGGAAAAAAGAAAGAGGTGGATAATTAACTGGAAACCCAGGCGCAGTCGCGGGGATGGCTGTGTAGAAACCCACATGGTGCAAAAGGCAAATATGGGAGGAAAACAGAAAAGGACATCGCGTGTTTAATTATTGATTCCAGGTGCGTGATCAGAAGCGGTAGCTCAGTGCATCAACTGATGTCATTGCAGCGCCTCTGACCGGGAGGTCCTAGATTCGAGTCCTGACGGTGCCAGGATTTTCGGCACTAGCTTTTAAGCTAGGTCGAATTCAGTCGATTGCTGGAGGAAACTCCTAGCGGCCGGTTGCTCTGATAGTTTTCCGTAGTTTCTCCAATCAACACCACACGAATGCCAGAGCAGTTCCATAACAAACATTCCACGGGCTACGCAAATATACACTACCACATATTCCGGGAGACCGGTCGGGAGCTTAGAGCTTGTACCGACTGGGGCGGTGACCCGCTAGTGGGAGAGTCCTGGTTAGGCGGAAACCCCGCTAGCCCACGGTAGGTCGGCACCGGATCTCGCTACCCAGCGGAGGAAGATCACCACATCCCGAGAAAAAGCATGCGCTACACATACGGGACTAATGACCAAAGTAGTTGACGCGCTCGGAAACACGAAAAATCAATCAATCAATCGATCGATCGATTCCTGGCGTGTCAACTATTGTATTTAGAACATCAGTGCCATTAGTGCAGTGGATGTTGTGTACAAGAAGGTGTCGGTATCATTCCTGCTAGAATGTGAAATCCGACGCCGTCAGATTACGGAGTTTTCTCCATCCAGGTATCTCCCTCAAAGGAACACAGCTGTAGCTGGGATAATCTCCAAGCACCTGATTGGTCCTTCGACTTGTGTGGAAGTGCGGTTCATGAGAGTGTGCATGTCTAAGGGGTGCTAAACGATACATCGCCAAAGGATAGATCGCACCCAGTCCGTAGCTGAGTTTGTCTGTCACTCGTTTGTTTCGAGTTAAGAAAGAAACAGGTCACTGCGTACACCGGCTGCTAGTGCAAAAACAGAAGTTGAATGCGACGCAGTTAGTGTTTAAAACTCTCCATCGTCTGGACTCAAACTGCGTGTCATCCCAGTCAAGAGATGTGAAGAAGAGACGATACTATTGCCTTGAAGCTGTTGGGAGAGGAGCAGTCGCTGTCTGGAGGAGAATTCTAGCGGCCGGCTGCTCTGATCGGAGTTTTCCGTGGTTTTTCCGATCAACACCAAGCGAATGCCGGAGCAGTACCCTACAAAAACGGGCCACGGACCGCGCGCAATCTGTCCTTCCAATTCCTTGTCCTATCCTCTCCCCTTACACACACTTACACTAACATGCACTACACTAGCACATATTCCGTGAGACCGGTCGGGAGCTTAGAGCTTGTAGCAACAGGGGCGGTGCCCCGCTGGTGGGAGAGTCCTGGTTAGGGGGAAACCCACTAGCCGACGGTAGGTCGGCGCCGGATCTCGCCAAGCGGGGGAAGATCACCGCCATCTCCTGGGAAAAAAAACATGCACTACACTAACGGGACTAATGACCATAACAGTTGACGAGCCCGGAAACACGAAAAAATCAATCAATCAATCAATCAATTGGGAGAGGAAAACCGGATAGAAACGCAAACGAAGGGAGGTTAGTCTGAGTCGGTGGTAGGGGCGTTAGAGAAGTGGCTGACATCGGCAGGTAGGGGCGTGTTGTGTAGCTTCCCATGTGTTTCTGTTTCTAGAAGAAAGATAACCGAAAGATAAGATATTGAATATTTCCGGAAATGTAGTAGGAGTCATTAAGAAATGATAGGAATAAATTGCAACTCCTTTAAAAGAGACCGATTGGCGACCACTGTCTGCCCTAAAAATACCTGTGTGGATATTTGTAAAAGGAGATACATCGCCGATGCCAAGTAAAGTGACAGGTTTCAAAGATCGGCAATTAAGAGTTACGTAAAAAAGTATATGTAGAAAGTGACATATTTTTACTTAGAAACCACTGTTAAATATTTGAAATGGCGTTGCGAAGGTTTCAGTATGCCACTCCACTATATCAAGTGGACTTACTAAAATATGCATGGGATCCCAGACTTGGAAGGAGAAACGCTGGCAGGCAGAAGAAGAGGAGATAGGACGAACTAAAAATGCTGTTTGGCATTCATTGGTCTTCCTCGGCAAAGGATCGTCAGAAGTGATAGACCATGTCTAAATCCAACACCATGAACGTATACTAGATTATTCATTTTCTCACCCACTTGATAGGTATCAATTCGGAAAGTAGTTAACGAAAGTGCTAGCTAATTAACATTAAGTTGTGAAGTCGAAGTGAACAGTGTTAAATTTGACAGTGCAAAAGTGAGCAGTGTTACTTATTTTGTGTGTAAATAGCGTTTACCTTTTATTTTGTACGTAAATAACATCTGCGTAAGGAAGTTCCCAAATTGGGCGCTCGGGAATTCTACCACTATGTAACCCACCCAACAGCGGAGGTCATTGCCCTCTACGGGATTATAACAGGCTAGAAGAAGGAGAAGAAGATGAAGAAGAATATAAATTTCAAGAGGATATTCCCAAGACAGTCGGCGTATGTACTAAAACTATTTCATTTTGCATGGGAAATGAACGGCTTTGTTCATATTTCATTCAATTGTAGATATTTTTATTTGTCTCTTTTCTTCAGAATAAATATTATGCCTAAATATTTGCTAAAAAGTATGTACGTACTATGAGATGAAAATAACTGTGTATCCAAATGGTTTCATAAAATTCTTATGAAAGGAAGCATCAAAACGTGAGGCTCCTAATACAATATGTAGAGGGGATTAATATATCGATCATACGAATGAGAAGTAGCGAGTACTAGAAATGTGTAAGAAAGAGTTGAATATAACAGTGGCTGAAGCAACCAAGAGCAAACTTACGCCCCGCGAGTGAAGCACAAAGCGACGAAATTTCATCGCCATTGCGGTTACAGTCTGCTTGAGAGTAGAATATGCAAGGGAGGCGCAAATCCCTTAAGGCGGACGCACCCGCACTCAAAATGAAGTGCAAAAACTCAAATTTAGCGTCCTTGCACGCTTTTTAAAGTACACTTCCCAGTTGAAAATTAGCATATCTGCAAAACCAACTGAGAACTGCGGAAAAGCAGATCGTACCGTTCCCTACCTGAAACTCGGAATAAAGTGGAAGTTTTATTTGAAGCAGAGACTACAATAGTGCAAAGAAAATAAATGAGAATAGGTGAAATGAAAGTTGTTTATTTTGTTTTATTTATTTATTTACTTAACAATTAGGGGTTTAGAAATTCTACAACTACTGAGGTTATTAAAACTGTAATGAGAAGATGATAGTCGTGATAGTCATGTCGATGATATGAATGATTTTGGAGAATGGACGTAATGAGAGACAAAAGAAACGCGAAACCCAGAGGATATCTATCGAGAGCTCTTTTCGCCGTCATTATTTTTACAGGTATTAGCCAAGGATCGAAACCAGACCCTACTGCTGGAAGGCGTATGCGGTAGCTATTACGTCACAAATATGGCCTTCCGTTAACTTTGCATCCAGCGAGACATTTTATTTCACTGTTATTGGTTTTTGCAAAAAATAGTTACTCCTGAAATAAAAGGACTTATCCTGAGAAGTGTGTCACCGAATTCATGCCGTTTTATAATGTTTTAGTATTTTGCATTTTTAGTACAAAAAAATATGATTTGTTTCACTACACATAGTACTCCAAACTCATATTCCACCAGGATTTTCCACTGTGAAATATATTCTTAACTTAGACTTTAGTACATAATGTACTAATTTATATTGATGTATGGAATCATACTCGAATTCATTGTGATTCTCTGTTCAGGTTTGAATTTTTACATCATGTAATCATAGATGCACTACCAATGTCTGAAAGTGAACAATCAACTTTGGTCTGTTTGAATATAAATTTCCTTAATCCAACCAATCCACAGTGCACAAATCGTTCTTTCCGAACCAGAAGTTCTTCTCAGATGTCTTTCCACGCAACCGTACGTTATACCTAGCGAGGCGTATGCGATTCCCGCCTATCCGCGCCACCGATGACTTACCAACGCAAATCATCACGAACCGCCAACTCCGAGAAATTTGCTCACTTTTGAGGCTCACTTCATGGAAAATGGAGGCAATCCAAAGTTTGCGCGCCAACTTTGCTCTCTCCTCCCGCGGCGGCGCCGTGGGAAGGCGCGAGTGTGCGGGCGCTGTTTGCGGGAGACGCCGTGGCGGCACGCTCCGATGGCCAAACAGCCGACGCTCGCCCGGATCGCTGCCTGCCGCCACCGCCACCTGCACCACCGCACCAGCTCCATCTGGGAGAGGTGGCTCAGGGCATCGGCTGATGTCACTGCACTGCCTCTGACCGGGAGATCCTATGTTCGGGTCCCGACGGTCGCGGGTTTTTAGACACTAGCTTGTCAGCTAGGTCGAATTCAGTCGCTGTCTGGAGGAGGATTCTAGCGGCTGGCTGCACTGATCGATAGTTTTCCGTGGTTTCTCCGTTCAACACCTGGCGAATGCCGCAGCAGTACCGTAACAAACGGGCCACGGACCGCGCGATCTTTCCTTCCTCTCGCTTGCCCTATCCTCACCTCTTACACACACACACAAACATGCACTACACTACCATACATGCCGGGAGACCTGTCGGGAGCTAAAAGATAGTTCCGGCTGGGGTGGTGCTCTCTGATGGGAGATACCTGGTTGAAGGAAAAACCCGCTAGCTGGCGCCGGATTACTTCACCCATTGGGGGAAGATCACCGTTGCATCCCAAAGAAAACCATGGCCTATTCTTACAGACTAATGACCTTAGCAGTTGACGCTCCTGGGATCCCAATTAACGAACCAACCTATCCATCTGTGAGGAGATGACTTTGGCGTTGAACGCCTAGAAGCTACGCTTTTCTTCGGTCTATTAGTCCTCTATCTGATCGTTAATTCTGTAGAACATTCATTTCTTAAATCCGGATGGAAATAGAAAACTTCGAGTTATCGATTATTTCAACCTTCCGGGGTTTCTGTTATTGAATATCGAGTGTAGATATCAAATTCGATGTGTTATATCTCGAATTGTCGAAGTTTTGTTGTTCAAAGGCCAACAAAATTAGAGACAGAATTCGAAATTTTAGTGTTAAGTATCAACATTCAATTTTTATGCTCGTTCTTCTTTATTTGTGAGCTTCACAAGTTTTAGCATGCACATGTGTTGTCATTGACATGTCCATCTGTTGCTCATTTCGTCCATTTATTAGAACCAAGAATTTCTATGTCATGAGTCACAAGGGTTTTCCATCGAATTCTCATCCTACCTTTTTTAGGTGTTCGTTTAGAGGTCTCCAATTTCATATGAGCTTGTTCCTGTATTAGAGTTCTTTTTCTTTTACAGTTTTATATTTCATCATGACTTATAACTCTCCGTTTGTTTTTTCTTCACTTGAATTCTAATTACGCCTTACAAAACTTTCCACCATCTAATATATCTTGCTTCCAGAAACTAGTAATTGGAGCTTAGTGTAAGATAAAGAAACGTGCAGGAAATAATCAGGGATCATCAATTTTCTGGGAGGCGCAGTCTACCGGGGGTAGGTCGACGTTCCAAGAGCCAAACAGACAGGGTTTGCCCTGACCTACTCTGCCGTCACCACGGCCTTTTCTCTTGCCAAGTCTGTATTGCTTCTATTAACACTCATTTACCATTCATGCTCTTCTATCTGTTCGTGGTGTGATCTTTTCCTTTTTGTGGCATCTTTATCCTACTGTAATCAAGAAAGTGGAAGCAGGCCTTTGTTTTATCAAGATTTGTTACATTATTCATTTGATACTTTCTGTTACATGCCTGCTTAGTTTCCTGCAATTTGTATTCGCATCCTAAAAATTCAAGAGTCACTTCTCTTTCTTGAACATATGTCTTACTCATTTTAGCTTCTTTCCCACTTACAGTATAGTAGAGTTTTCCAAGCCAGCTGTGACTTTTATTTCTGTGATTACGTGTGTTGTTTTTTCTTTTGACTTCTTTTGACTAACATTCACATTAAGTAATTTACATATTTTTGTATTTATTTACTTCGAGTATATGCTTTGTTTTATATACGTTTTATTCTCATTTTTGCTATTTTATCATTTATGAGTTTCCTCATCCCATTTAATTGTTAATTTTTATTCTCGTCTCTCTTGTCTTCCACATTATATCATTATTTTACGAACTGCATATCTTCTTTAATTTTATACTTATCCTGCTTCGCAGGTACAGAAGATAAAAATGCATCCAAATATGTGAAGAATTGAATTTTGTAAAGAGCATGGCTGATTAAACCACGTGGTTGTGGCTTGTTTGTAATTTGCATGCTGTCAACAATTCTATCTGCATATCATTATTTCATAGCTTCTAATTCATCTATTATCACCACTGATGCAGCCAATGTTCGCATCATCATTCATCAAACAGTGGAAAGGTAAAGAAAATCTTAATTAACTACACAGGAAAAGAGACATACTCTTTCTTCATCTACGTTCTCCAAAGAATATGATAATTATCACATGGAATTCCACATTTCCTTTTGTCTCGTTATCTTTTTCTTGCTATGTATGTAAGTACGGCTAATGCTCAGAACCGGCCAATTCACGAACAAACTTGTTAATGTTCACATTATCCAAATTGAGTGGATAAAATCTGAAGGAAGCAGTGATTCCATGCATTCTTCAGATTTTATAGGAATCATGTTGTCGTTAGCCAACATGTGGTGGCAAGGTTAGATAAAGCACGTTATGGTGACGAATACTGGACGGTAATATGTGATATATAGAGAAAAACCGCTGGTGGAAAACTTGTAATTCTAGTGATTGACGTGGTGTGTGGTTTCGAGATACAGTGTATTAGCTGTAAATTTCTATTGGCGTGATTCTACATAACCTATCCTCAACATTAGCTCAAAGCAAATTTAAGTAAATCTATTTATCTCTCTCCCTAAATACTATACCTCAAGGTATTTTTCTTTTGGCGACAAGGCCAAATTGTGTTCGCGATTTATATAAATTTAAATATCTGTAGAGCATACTGTGTAACAAGTTTTTTAACATTTTTTTTGCCAAATTTATGCAATTGTTTGTAAATGTCATTTATGATTAAAATTTATATCGAAATGTATATACTTGTTTATAAATGTTTATATGCCAAAATTATATACTTATTTATAAATTTTTATATGCCAAATTTATGTACTTGTTGGAAACACGACGCTTCACAGTCGAACTTTTCTCACTGCTCGGTGAGTAAGGTGTCCAACACTAGCCGGATGAAATGAACCGTTCGTCTTTTATTCATACCGGTATAAAGGCGATGTAAAATGTGTTCATTTTATCGTTCTCCGAAGATTCGAGCGGCGTCGCCCGGCTTGTCGAGAGGTGATTCGCCAACCGAGGCGCTGACTCAACTCCCGTTCTGGTACATCGGAACTATTGCTGCGTTTATCTTACCCTAAAGAAGATGCTGAAAGTGGTGACGTTTGGCTGGATTGCATTCTTGGCATCTCCGGAGCACATTATGATTTACCCTTCGAAGTAAGTCTGGAGGAACCCCTGCGATTTTCTCTTCAATAGAACGCTGGAGCTCTTCCTCCGAATGCGGATTTTCTGCACATACCTGATCTTTCAAGTGCTCCAAAGAAAAAAGTCGCAAGGAGGCAGATTAGGTGCTCTAGGAGGCCCTAATCCATGACTAGTGATTCGATCGTCACTATAAACATTATTTAAAACGTTCATGGGTCGAACAGCAGTGCGAGCAGTCGTCGAATCTTGTTGAAAATAACCATGGACGCCTCAGAGATTTTCTTAGATATTGTTGTAATCTGTCAGAGATTTTGCTCACCTTCTCTTCTGTCAGAACATAGCGCTTTCCACAGTTTTATTTGTCAATGAAAATTTCACGGGTGAGAAGTTCCTTTACAATATCCAGAATTGTCGACCGATGTGGAATATTCACGCCCAGAAATTTCTTAAAAAACCTCTTGCGGAACTTACTGGGCAATTGAAGTCGAAGAAAGGTGTCATAGAGAAAAGTTCTCTGCCTCGAAGAGAATTTCATGATGTACAGTTGAAGGCTCTCGGGACACTGGCGTATCGGCCGGTCGCGCCGAACGACGAACGCGCCGGATGAACGGGGGCCTTGTTGACAAATCCCCGGGGAACCGACGGCTCGATCGCTGAGGCAAGCTACTCGTCTTCTTCGGCGAATGATAAAATAAACACCCGTTGTATCATACATGCATACTACGTAAAAAGTATTCGAGAAAGTAACATTTATTATGACGACTAATTGTAGTATATATGCCTTCTATGAGGCTAGCGGCGCGTCATCTTTGGCGAAAGATAACATAAAAAACAAAATTATGAGTATTCCAAATATTTGAAAAAAATGTGAAGGCATTAAAAAAATTCTGATCAAATTGCATTTATTCGGCATGATCTACACCGTGTGGATGATGTGCAAATTAACCGGTCACTCCCAACATTAGCCTCTCAGCGGGAGGTCCTAGGTTCGAGTCCCGACAGCGGCAGGATTTTCGACACTAGCTTTTCAGCTAGGTCGAATTCAGTCGCTGCCTGGAGGAGAATGCTAGCGGCCGGCTGCTCTGATCGGTAGTTTTCCGTGATTTCTCCCATCAACACCAGGCGAATGCCGGAGCAGAACCCTAACAAACGGGCCACGGACCGCGCGCGATCTGTCCTTCTCCTTCCTTGTCCTATCCTCTCCCCTTACACACACATTTACACTAACATGCACTACACTACCACATATTCCGGGAGACCGGTCGGGAGCTTAGAGCTTGTCCCGGCTGGGGCGAGAGTCCTGGTTAGGGGGAAACCCGTCTCGCCGACGGTAGGTCGGCGCCGGATCTCGCCATCCAGCGGGGGAAGACCACCGCCATCTCCCGAGAAAAACAAACAAACATGCACTACACTAACGGGACTAATGTTCAAAGTAGTTGACGCGCCCGGAAACACAAAAAAAACAAACCAAACCAACCCAACATTAGCGCTGTTTCGGACCTTAGCCGTAACTGACTCCAGCTCACTGGGCACCGCCGCCTCCTCGTCTCCCTGGCGCTGACCCGGGGGCCGCCGAAAGGTCCCCGGCCGTACCTGGGCGGCATCTGCAATGCTAATGCGGCCGGCCTCTTGCCGTGCCCCACCCTTGCGGCGTCCGGGCAATTAAGGCTAATTATGAATCGGAAACGCTGACCCCCGCTAATGGGTTTTTAATAGTGTACAAATTCCAACGTCCTGTCACCGGGGCTGCGGCCGCCCTGTGCCGGACGCTCTGTTCCGGCCTAACTGATTTCGTTGCGCCGTAATGGCCCACCACCCCCGCCAAAAATCACGGGCAGTTTCCGGCGGGGCTTCTCGGTAGCGGTGCGTCAGCGATTCGCGTCCCGGCTTCCGTGAGCCTTGGTTTTCCCTGCCGGAGCGCGGAAATTTTGAAACTAGTGGAGTTGTCTATTTAAAAAGGGTACTTGCGATGTGTAGTAGAAGCAAGTTGATCGACAAAGTAGGAGTTGTTCTTGCCTCACATTAAATGAAATATTACTTATGAAAGTGAGAATATTATTTGTATGTTTATTAGAATCAAATACCCAGCATTTCGTTACTTGCTTACTGTGGAACATATTTCATTGTACTTCTACTCTATAAATTCCACCTTCCTCTTTAAATATATCTTTCAAATTCTCTTGTGCTCCATTACCTCCATTTCTTTTTATCTGCCGGCCGCTTTGTGAGGATTTGTGAGGATTTTGAATGTACTAGGTAATAACATGATAAACACAGTGAAACACGTGAAATAAATTGAAACAACATGTCTTCATACTTTCTTGGCGTTACGATTTCGCACAAATTATTCCTAGGCTTAACATGGCTGAGGTACCAAAGCAATATTAAACCAATCTAAAACTTTACAATGTCAAAATCACGTTCAATTCCATATTTTTATTCTTCTCCAGCCTCTCTGGCTGCGATTTTTTTAAATTTCGTCATGGGATTTTGTATGTGAAGAATTGCGAATTCGAATAAAACTGCAATTATTATTCGTGAATCCAATTGTTTGAAATGAATCTTTTCAATCCCTTCGAGTTCCTTCATCTCTTCAAAGCCCTTTATAAACAGGTTTGGAAACGCAGCTCGTACGAGTACGCCGTTCGTCATGTGGCTTAGGTGGCTCAGGGCATCAACTGCAGTGCCCCTTACCGGGAGGTCCTAGGTTCGAGTTCCGACAGAAGCAAAATTACTGGCTTGTCAGAGAGTCTAGGTCGAATTCAGTCGCTGTCTGGAGGAGAATTCTGGTGTTCAATTACTTAGATCGCTATTTTTCGTAGTTCCTTTGATTAACATCAAGGGAATTCCGGAGAAGGACCCTAAGGCATGGGGGCCACCTTATGATCTTTCCTTCCTCATCTATGTCCTCTCCTCACCCCCATACACACACACTTACATGCACTGCACTACCTTACATTCGGGAGACAGGCCGGGAGCTTAGAACTTGTCCTGCGGCAGAGCCTCACTTGTGGAAAATTCCTCATTGGTGAAAAAAGAACCGCAAACCGACAAAGTAGGTCGGAGTCGGTTCATACCATCTAGTGAAGGAATATTACCGCCAGCTTCCGCGGTAAAAACCATTCACCACGGTTACGAGACTAATGACCTTAGCAGATGATGCGCCCGGAATCACTCATCAATCAATATATAGTTTTTGTTGGAATGTCTTTAAATATTTGCAATTTTAATGAAAAATATTTCTCACTAATTTTAAATTTTAACAATCTTTTTACAAACCTTGACCAAAGATAAGATTTTTGAAAAAAATTGAAAAATTTAACCAAAATTAACTATTGAAAATTGTATTAATATGTTTTGAAAACATTTAGAATAATTATATTTTTAAATTTTAACAATCTTTTTACAAACCTTGACCAAGGATAAGATTTTTGAAAAAAGGATGAAAAATATAACCAAAATTAACTATTGAAAAATGGTATTAACATAAGTTTTGAAAAATTTAGAATAATTATATTTTTAAATTTTAAAATCTTTTTAAAAATTTAACCAAAATTAAAAAAATTAAAATAAGTGTATAAATACTTAAACACGAGTAGAAGAAATATACAATTCTCGAAAATACCTAATCTTCTAAACTTAAAATATATCTCTTGAATCGCATTACAAGTATTGGTGCAAGAACTTTCGTGTAAAACGTCACGAGGATATATCATTTGTCAAGAAGGATGAAATATTCTGTAGATTACGAAAGGTAAGGCGCTGCATATAACGTAAGAAGATTGGAGAACGTAATTTTGAAAGCATTAGTTTGGATTACATCGTGCACGAAGGGGAAGAGCTTAACGTTGTCTCGAATGTCTGCAACGCCCGTCAAATCAGTAAATGTTTCCTCCATTAACGCTCATAACTTCATAATATTTGTTTATCATCGGGGGTTGTTCTCATACTCAAATCCATCGGTTTAAAATTTGCCGGTATTCTTATTGATAATATAATTTTGTGATTTATTTATTTTTAAGTCATTAAACAGAGGAAACTGATTTTAGACTGAGTAATCTTATTTTCAAGATTTTTGCCCATAGTTTGGCGTTGTTTTCATCCTTCATTCTGAAAAAAAATAATAAATATACGAAAAAACGCGTTACAAGTGAGATACTCACAAGTTAACGGATGACACTTATTTATAATTTTACGAGATTATTAGTCATAATCCGGTTTCATTGTTACTTATTGTTATGCATCTTATATAGAGACCTAAAAAGTTTGTAAACAGGAAAGGAGTGTTTATTGATATTCTGTGATATAGAATAAGCCCGTATATTATATGTAATTGAAATATTTTTCTTGCAAGAGTGATTAATTGTATCTACTAATGTACGCTTCAAGCTCGAGAAGGCATGACTCATGCATGATATAAGTCATAATAGTTTATGTAGATATACGCTTGTTTGAAAGTAACTGCTCTCCTTCGAACCTTTCAAATGTTCCAGACCATTGAAGTCAGCTGCTTGACAAATTAAACGCCAAAGATTCAGCAACGTCGGATCAGATCAGAACTTTGCCTCCGAAAGGTGGAAGACGCAACGCTTTCTCTTCAAACTTGGCTATCGCCGGAGCAGCACGAGACATGCTGTCGCAGCAGCAACTTTACGCCCCCGGAATGCCGCTCCACGGCGGCGTCGGCAGCGGCGATGGCATGCGGCAGACGGACCGGAGGGAGCGGGTGGAGGGGACGGACGGCGAATAATGAAGACGCACCGACGTAATTAACGGAGCAGCGCCGAAGCGGCGCGAAGTCGTGTGTCACGGCGCTCGGTCCGTCGCAGCCGGGCGACCAATTACCTGCCCTGGCAATCAAGCGGCATTCACTCGCTCCCCGCCCCGCCCCGCTCCGCGCCACGCCGCCCAGGCCGCGTGCACGCCCTCAAATCGCTCCTCCCTAGATGGTGATGCCCGGAGTCCCTCCCTGCGCTGTGGTGCGGTGCGTCCATGTCCCCTCATCCCCTTTTGTCTCCTCTAGTTCACTCATAGTGTCGTTCTTTCATGCGCTTGTCTCCTCATCGTCTCTTTCTTTCGGTCCTCTCCCCTCTGGTTCTGTCATCTCCTCGTTCCCTCGTCTCCTTGCTTCGGCATACCCTCCCCCCCCGCCTCGTTTTTCCACTCCCCATCCCCCTCGTCTCCTCGCCCATTCGTCGTCCCCCCATCGTTCCATCGCCCACTCGTCCCAACGCCCTCTCGGCTCTTTGCTACCTCGTCTGCCCACCCACTCATCCCATCGCCCCCTCGTCTCCTCCCTTCTCTCATCTCCTCACCAATTATTCCTCTTTTTCCCTTTTTCCACGCTCCCTCCTTTTTTGTCCTCTCTTGTCCTCTGTCTTCTTCCTTTCACCTTCAATAAAAACGATTATTTCCTTTTTCGTGCCTTTTGGTCCTCATGACACAATTCTTGAATATATTCCTCGTCCCCTTCGTTGTAAGCTTCCCTGGCGATAACGTCCTGTCATTATGTTCGTATATTCAGCCGGTATGCAAGTGTTATTTGCCCCCCCGTTCCATCTGTTCCTTACTCCTTTTTAACCCCTACAATTTTTTCGTATTCCTTGCCTCTCTATTTTAAGCTTCCTCCATTTGAAACTGTGTCCTGAGCGCTTTGCCGTATCCAATCCATCGTCTTTGACATCTTTTAGGTGTCACCCCCATTCATTTTTCCCGCCCTCCAATCCTCTTCAAAGTTATATTTCTCTTCAAATACCATTGTTCCCTCCATTTCCATTGTCCTGTTTGTTCTCTCCTTTGTTTGTCCTCTCTGTTACATTCCATCCGTTTTTCTCTATGTGGCATATGCTTTTACAAATCAGATTTGTGAAATGCGAATTGTACTAACATTTTTTCGCAATTTTAGAATGTATATTTTCTATTCATTTCGTCCGTATGCTGACCGAGAGGTCCTGGGTTCTAGTGCTGACGGCCGCAAGGTTTTCGACACTAGCTTTTCAGCTAGGTCGAATTCAGTCGCTGCCTGGAGGAGAATTCTAGCGGCCGGCTGCTCTGACCTGCAGTTTTCCGTGGTTTCTCCGATCAACACCAGGCGAATGCCGGAGCAGTACCCTACCAAACGGGCCACGAACCGCGCGCGATCTGTTCTTCCTCTTCCTTGTCCTATCCTCTACCCTTTACACACATTTACACTAACATGCACTACACTACTATATATTCCGGGAGCTTAGAGCTTGTCCCGGCTGGGGCGGTGCTCCGCTGGTGGCAGAGTCCTGGTTAGAGGGAAACCCCACTAGCCGATGGTAGGTCGGCGCCGGATCTCGCCATCCAGCGGGGAAAGATCACCACCATCTCCCGAGAAAAAAAACATGCACTACACTAACGGGACTAATGACCAAAGCAGTTGACGCGCCCGGAAACACGAAAAAAACAAACCAAACCAATCGTCCGTATGCTTTCCATGGTGCCTTCTTCCTCTTCCATTTCATTCTTTATGAAATTGACTTTCACTTCCTTTTATGCATCCACTGGAGTTCCTACAAGCATTTCACTAAATGGTGTGATTCCCGTTCATGTTCTCGAACAGGAGCGACATCATTTAGTGAAAGGAAGTCTATTCTTTCTCCTAATACTTGTTTTACCATTCCCTGACACGCGTTCTGTCGATTTCATGGCCACCCATTGACATGTTTACTCAATCGCGTGTCTATTTGATCTTATCCAATCCGATTCGACAACTTTTATTCACTAAACACTCTCAGATGAATACTCCAACCCTTTGTACCAACAACTCATCCACTTCCATATTTCCCGAGAATTTGAGAACTCCACCAATACAATAGACCTTTCCATACAACTAGTCAGGTAAAATATTCAGAGCCTCTACTCAGTTTCTTTCAATTCCCTTAAAATCATTATTTGTGCTTGAAATTGAAGTTCACTCTACTGATTGCAAATTATATCCATTTCAGAAAATGACCCATGCTTTTAACCGTCTCTGCAGAAGGCATTGCTTTATTTTTTAATTGCACCACTCTTAGAAAAATTGACGGCTTATTTGTATGTTCATCTTCCCCTGCATCCCACATATTCCCAGCTTTTTACCTTTAGTCTCCAAAACAGTGCTTCCTCGTTCTCTCTCTTTCTTTCCTTTTCTTTTTTTACTTGTTTTATTCTTATATCTCTCTGCCTTCATCGCCCCATCAATTTATGTCTTTTCGTCTTCGATGACCACAGAGTTCTCCCTTGATCTAACCGTTTGTTAAGGCATTTTAACGATATTTCTGTTCCTGTTGGAAGTACGGCTGTTTTTTTCTCGCTTGAATTTCGAGCCTACCTCCGTTTTTACAGAGGTCGACTTTCCTACCTCTTTAACTCTCAATAGCTCTTTTGTGGAACTGCGTCTCGAATCCTTCCTCTGCAACCGTCACCACTGCCCCTTCGTTCAGCGGCGATGACATCCACTCCGTCACATCTACGATTACCAGCCGAGTCTCCATGGCTGCCGCTACCACCCCCGCCAATAGCATCATCGGTACCACTACCTGACTCCATCACCGTCACAGTCCCCGTCCCCGTCTCCATCGTCATCATCGTCCTTGTCACCGTCCCCACCGTCCCGCCCCTCTTGTCACCGTCACTGTCATCGTCACCGACACCGTCAACATCCTTGTCACCGTCGCCGTCACGTTCTCTGTCACCGACAACGTCACCGACACCGTCACCGTCACCGTCACCGTCACCGTCACCGTCACCTTCTTCTTCTCCTTTTTCCTTCTTCTCCCGTTACTGTCCCGTCCCCGACACCGTCAACATCCTTGTCACCGTCGCCGTCACGTTGTCACCGACACGTCACCGACACCGTCACCGCCCCCCCCCCGTCACCTTCTTCGTCCCTGTCACTGTCGCCGTCCCCGACACCGTCAACATCCTTGGGCACCCCGTACCGCCCCGCCGGGCGCCTCCGCAAACAAAGCGGGCGATCGCGGCCAATCGCTTCTAAGTTACCGTCCGGAATTAGTGCGCCATTTTGTGAAGTTTCTCGTTGGCACGGATTCGCGCCCTTCCCCGCCCGCTTTCCCCTCATCCTACTCTAACGCTTTTTATTCCTTTGGACGAAGAATAAAAGTTTTGCGGAGAGTTCCCTAGCTCCCACAAAGATATTCCTCCGTCTTCAATCTTTTCGCTTTCTCTTTTTATTACGGAAAAGTGTGCGTGCTGGAATCGAGATTTTGTATCGATAAACATCGTGTTCATACATCTGATTACTGTGCCAAATGTTTCGAACTAAAGCAATAACCTACAAGGGGAGTTTCATCTAATAAAATGTCGTACAGAATCTAACTTATGAAAGAGAAAGACGAAGTTTGAGAAAATTTTGTTGGAACTGTAACCAATCGCGAGCTCCCATGTATATTACAAAACTCCTCTAGACGATATTAAATTTTATTGCTTCGTGTTGGCAATGACGAGCTGTGGTCGGATTAAAGTTCAAAACGAGAAAGTGTCTCTTGTCATGGTACTTGAGCGTGAAGTTCTATATCCTTATTGACCTATTTTATGGCCTTTTTTCTATATTAGAAAAGTTCATGGGTCAATAATAAGCGTAGAAATATATTACCATTGTTTACCGTACTACGTATGTAGAATCTAAAGTTTCTAGAATGTAAAGTAGAATCGAAAGTTTCTACATTTCTGGTGTTGCGAATTACAAAGAGTATAATAACTTTTGCGTTATGAAATAGTTATGTACGCACCAAGAGCATTATGAGGATTCAAATGATCGATGGGCGACACGAAGGCGAGGGCCTTTGATTTGAGGGATTTTTGTTGCTCGATATCATTAGAGCTATATGTAATATTTTGCCTAATTTTAATGATTCATAGATACTTATTAACTAATCAACTATATAACTTGAGTCAGTTTTCTATTTTCATATTTCCCTTCTATAATTCTCATTCATAATTCGATAAGAGAACGCAGCATCATTAAAATGTTTTTATATTTCCTTCCTAACCACGATCCTCAATCCATGTAAGTTATGCAGTGTACATTGAGCTCCTTATCGAAGGAAATAACAAGCAATAAATTATCAGTAAAAATTTGTAAAAAATATTTATTTCTTGTCATTATTTTGTTTGAAGTGCAATAATTAAAATTATATTTTCGAACTAAATAGGAAACGTTATAAAAAATATTTTTATCACGCTTAGTTTTTCCATTGCCTATTTCATTTGGGAAGACCACACGCAGCGCTTCCGTAGACGTACAAATCCTATAACAGGAGGGCTGAGAGCAACTGGATTTCAGAGTCTCACTGGAACCACTTTTTTCTTTAAACATTTTTGTTTACTTGTAATATTGTTCTAGAAAAAATAAAACATACACGTATAAATTTAATGATATTATTTATTTTAAAAAATTATAAAAGCAATATTTCAATGGAAATTTAATGCTTGATTACTATTTTCTTAAAAACGACTTCACATTTTTATTTAGGCTGAAAATTTCCTTTTAGGATGAGTTTATTCTCTTCTTAATTAATTTTAGAGTAATATTCCCATTCTACTACTCGTATTAAGAAACCGAGTAAAGAAACCGAAAGTTAAAAAAATGTAAAAAATATGTACTTTGGGCGACGATAGATGGCACCTGGCCGGGAGCAAGTCCTTAAATCCAGCCCACACCAAGGAAATTCGAAAAATTTGCTTCGAGAAATTCTGTGCTATTCTGTAACACCTCTAGTTTTCATATCGTAATATTTATTTTTAAAAAAGTCTTTTAGAAAACTGTAATTATCACTTGAGACTCAAATTAAAGGACGTAGAAGTATTTTTTTATGTATCATTTACGAAAATCAAAATTTTGGAGATATATTAACTTTTTCATTCAATTAAATTAATTCCCTCGCTCACTTTAATTCCCTGGTTAGAAAAACAATTAATGTCATGATTTTGTAAGTATGTAAATTTTGTTCTCCCATTTATTTAATTAGTCAAACGTATTCAGAAGTTAGATCTTGAAAATTGCTGAAAGAAATCGGAAGTTTCAAATTTTAAAAAACAGATAAATATACGCTTATTCCTAAAATGAAAACAAAGTAAATTCTTTTGCGTTCCCGCAAGTAATATAATCCATCAGTTTACGTTTCCCTCTTTCCAAAACAAACTATGACCCTCCTGACTACTATTCTCTCTCTCTCTCCTCTCCTCTCTCTCCTCTCCTCTCTCTCTCTCCTCTCCTCTCTCTCCTCTCTCCTCTCCTCTCCCTCCCCCCTCCTCTCTCTCTCTCCTCTCTCCTCTCCTCTCCCTCCCCTCCCCTCTCCTCTCCCTCTCCTCTCCTCTCTCTCTCTCCTCTCTTTCTCCTCTCTCTCCTCTCTCTCCTCTCTCTCCTCTCCTCTCTCTCTCCCCCAAATTCTCACTCCCTTCTATAATCTCTCTCTCTCTCTCTCTCTCTCTCTCTCACACACACACACACACATACAGCATCCTTCTCCCTTTTCCTTTAACTCTGTACATCCCTGAGGCCTTCTAGTTCCCTTCCTGGGGGCGTAGCCCAACGCTGACAGAAGCAGGCCTACCGATCGGATTGATCAGATCCCCGGCGTCCCCCAGGGCTCTCCGCCTTGGCCCTTCGGTTCTTCTTCACCCCTTCCGTCCTTCCACGCTCCCTTTCGAGGGCCAATCGGATTACCCCGCCCGCCCGGAGTTTGGGTTAAACCTTATCACTCTCGGCCGCCTTCGTGGCAGCCCGTCACCGCCGCCTGGCGGAATCTTACAAAACTAATTACCAATTTACGCCGTCGCTTTCCGCAAACTAATTTTTTCGTCGGCTCTACCCCTCTCTTCCTAGCTTCCCCACTTCCCGCCCCCCATTCACCCCTTCGTCGGCGCTGCCAACCTCCGCGACGTAACCGCTTTATCCATAACCAAGTTTATCTTTTACACATTTAGGCTGCGTCTCTATTAATACACCGGCCCCACGGGTGAACGCTCTTGGAAGTTGCGCTGACGCAGAATGTAATTCAATTGTTTTTCTTAGCTACGTCGTGTGATTTGTCGCGGGTGGTTCAGTGCTTCTGTCTTAATATGTTTTCAAAAAATTGTTAGATATTATTATGTGAAGTAATATGTTAATAAAATAATATTAATAAAATAAAATAATAAAATAAATATGTGTTCATTGAGCCGTAAAATAAGTGTTGAGTAGATCATTAAAAATTAAGTTTTTTTTTTTTTTCAAATACTTCGAAATCTTGAAAATTTGTCTTGAGAATAATGTTACAGCGTTTAAAGGGTTGAAGGGAACACATTACTTTCAAAAGATTTAAAACACGAGAATCTTTATGTCAAACGAACAATAGTATAAGCTTATAGCCTGGTGTACCCTATTAGTTAAATGAAAGATTGCAAATAGTCGCCTTCCGCTTCCACAACCTCAACCTGGGTATCATTTTATTCACAACGGCATAATTATTGTCTAATATCAACGTTTATTGTTTCTGAAATTTCTTTTTACTCCCGAGGAAATGAAATATCATTTTCGCGTCGTAGTGTGTCGTAAATCATTTTAGGTCGGCAAGTTTACAAAGCATTCAGAGTAGATAATGGTGGATCATATTTAATTTCGGAACATCAGCATTATTCATTTATAATATTGATACTAATGACATTCAATATAAATGAGGAGCATTTTGACTGACAGACTCTAAAAATACATATGAGTTCGTTGGCCTTTATCGAGCGATCTGATTTATACAGTGGAAGTTGAATGTGAATATCAAACAAAGCTACCGGGAGAATTAGAGAATACAGTGCATATTCTCAATTATTGGTAATTTAATCTCATTTAATGACATAAATGGGTTTGATAATTGTCAGTACTGTATCTTCATTTGTTTTGGCGAGTTTGTAATTTTGCGAAATCTCATGAAGCAACATAATTAGTTATTTTTGACTAGAGCATTTATCTTTCTGAAGTATGAATAGCATTGTGCCTAAAATTACTTCACATTTATCAAAGAGGTTTTACGAACGATTACGTGCTAGACCACCAATTGGTCATCCGAATGAGCGGAGAAATTCATGAGAATGCCACGTTAAAGTATATTTGCATTTATTTACATTTATAATGCACAACACCTTTTCTAATTTATTCCATTTGATGCAGAATAATTGCTGACGTTGCTTGTATTAAGCGTAGGACTATTATTACTGCAGAGATGTCATTACTTGGTCTTCGAGAAATTCGTATTTTGTATAGCAGAAACATTAATTCGTGTAACTTACATTTGCTCTGGTTTAATAATCCGTTCGACGCATATTGTAGCTCGGTTTCTTTATCGTTATATGTAATAGGATTCAAATAACTCTTTTAGTTTTTAATGAGATATTTTTACTTTTTCAATGAATATGACCTATCTCCAGCAAAACCTTCAAAGTAAATTGCAAAGTGCAGAGAGATACAGAGAGAGAGAGAGAGAGAGAGAGAGAGAGAGAGAGAGAGAGAGAGAGAGAGAGAGAGAGAAAATTTAATTATGGGACACAATTCTAATTGATGGGTAAAAGTTATGAATAATAAAAGCATTACTCTAAACGGCATAATTAAACCCAAAGAACGATCTAAATAATGCTAATATTTAAATAATTCATTTCATTAGTAATTTTTAACCTGCATTGATGTGTTCAAATTTTAGGTGACATCACTATAAGGCTAAAGAGTGTCAAAGTTAATTCGCTATTATGAAATTATCTCGGGGAAATTTTATGAAAATTACAAATTTATGGTTACAAAGTTAATATAAACATGAAAATAATGCAATCTGCAATGTTGTACCACAGACTAATGTACATCAACATACATCAATCGGAAAAAAAAATTCTTGAGAACGATGGATAATAGTAATACTTTGAGTTCATGATTTTTTTACCAAAGTCTAAATTGGGCCGTGGTTCCATCGGGCAGAAATAATATAGCCTATTTAATAGAAATAATATGAGTATATCTAATGCGATGCTAACTATTTGAGAAGCTTCAGCTGCTTAGTTCAATATCATTTCATTCGTTTTATAATGCTTAGCTGTATTGTAGCGAAGAAATTTGAATAATATGGAATTGCATATGTGCAATTTCAAATTATTTTCGATGAGTTTATGAGATACTTTCGGTGAGTTTGTACCTAATGAAATTGTCTTTAACAATATTACTTTCTTGACACTATGATCCTCCAGTCAGTTTAGCTCAGATCACTTTCTTTGATATTTATTAATGTGTTATTTTTTTTTTAAATTCGGTCTCTATTTCCAGCCCTTCTGTGATATGTCAGTGTGTTTGTTGGCCAACTACTGTTTTCCTATCATCATATCAAACAAAATTCCGAAATTCCAATTTTTCTTAGGTTGTTTCTGTTATGTTTGGAAATCAGCAAATTAACAATAAAACTGATTTGTATTATAGCGTCGCAGTCTTTTCAATAGTTGCACCAAAATCCAAAAGAGAGTAAACCTTTATACAATAGCCGAGTCACCAGATGTTCAGTAGAAGTTCAAGTCCGAAGCCGAGTTCACCACAGTTAATCCAGAAGAAATCACTTTGTACACTGCCGGATCGCAATCACTATACTAAACACAATCCAAGCTCAAGTTACTCTCTAAACACTCTGTATACTGTTCTGCCGCTACTCCGGCGGCTGCCCGTTATAACTTGCTGCGCGTCGAAGACTCGTTTCCTCGTAGAGGCTTCGCGCGCCGGCCGTTCTGTCCTCATTGGCCGGCTCCTTCCTTGCTCGGCTGCCCAGTTCTCGCTCGCTGACGTCACGGCGTGCCGACTCCGCGGCGCGCGCTTTGGTGTGGCGGTCACCGCCGCAACAGTTTCAAACACTATTCCAGTTCTTAACACGACATTGCACGCAGGTGGTCCGAGAGACCCAGGAAGCATTTACTCTAATGTGATTACTTTTGGCCACCCGTGACCACTGCTTCCAGGTATCTTTTCCTTCCACAGATACGAGTCACACATTTCATGAGAAAGTGAGTATTGTTATCCTTTCCAGCGGTGAGACATTCCAAAACGTTGCACGGGTCTCAGAGACAACGTGCGTGCACTGTTTTCGTTCGGTACTTTACGTGATTTATATGTGATATATATATATATATATATATATATATATATATATATATATATATATATATATATATTAGATATTAGTGTCAAAGATGCAAAAAGTTTATTTTTTGGAGCATTCACTTACAGTTTGTAAATCATGCAATGAAGGACATGGCGCATATATGTAAAATATACCAAATACAATGAAAATAATATTTCAGCCTATTTCATTTTGTCATATTTTTACTTGCATACAGACTACTAAATACAGTTATCAGTTTTTTAAAATATACCTCATTATTGAGAATAATAATCATATTTTTTCTGTTCCACTCCTTTGATCGAAATTTTAAGGGGAAGTTGAATTAAGGGAGAAGCAGAAGGTCTGCGAGACCAGGCGCGTGTGGTGCCGGGTAAAGACCGTACTTCAAATATGTGGCAACTCCAAAATTTTGCAACTTTTTCATAAATAATCAAGGACATACTCATGATAAGTTTGTTCAGATTCCTTCGTAGACTTTCTTCAAATTAAAACGCACTGTAATATTTGGTTAACGTACATATTTTATCCTTATCTTAAAACATTAATAATTTTTTAAATTTCTTAGTACTAGAGTTATTTATTTATCAGCTGTATATAATGTATTATGACTAACCCATAAAGAAGTTGAAATGTGAACACAAATGGAAATAGACGTTTTTGTTAACTAATGATAAGAAAATATTCGCCAAGCAAGTGCGAAACGAATTGTACATAGTTTTGACAAGGTTGCGCTGGCAACAGTACGTTGCTCGCTTCTGTGTGATTTGCTGCGAATACCGAAACAGTCAAATTTATTCCTGTCTGTTTCATTTGTAGAAGTAAGAAATGATATATACTTCTGTCTATCGAAATGAATGCAGATATCTCAAAGCTCCACTCACTCCAAACAGGCACTTTGTTTGAATTCTTTAAATTGGTCGTTTTCAAATAATAGTTGAGCTCTTAGTAGCATAGAAATTGCAATATTTCAATATGACGTAGCTGATTCAAAAACTGCGAGAGAGTATACGCTCTTTGAGCACCACTAGTTTTCTTTAATTTTAACATCTACGCTAAAGCTTTTCCCTTTCCGATTGTTAGTGCTATTGTTAGTCATAATAAACGTGAATAAATAAATAAATACATACATAAATAGTACACCTGAATTATTAGAAAAAACATTTTTATTCGGAAAACATATTTCGGGATATAATTTCAAGGAAATATCTGTTAATATTTATTTGTATTATTTTAGATTGAGATAATATGCCATGCCATTTTGTATATTTTTCGAGAACTACGACCCCCACCGGGAGGTCCTCGGTTCGCGTCCCAATGCTGGCAGGATTTATAACACTAGCTACATAGCTAGGGTGAGATCATCCGCTGAAAGGAGGAAAATTATAGTGGTCGGCTGCTCTGATCAGTAATTTTCCCTGGTTTCTCCGATCAACACCAAGCGAATGCCGGAGCAGTACCCTAACAAACGGGTCACGGACTGCGCGCAATTTTTCCTTTCTATTCCTTGTCCTATCTTCACATCTTAATTACTTTACGTGCATTGCACTACCACACTTGCCCACAGATCAGTCGGGAGCGTTGAGCCTATCTTGGCCGGGGCGATGCTCCGCATGTGGGAGATACCTCGTAGGGAAAATTCTGCTATCCGGCGATCGGTCGGCACCGGAACTCACCATTCAGATCACCGTCACCTCCCGTGGAAAAATCTACACTACACAAACTAGACCTTAGTGGTAGACGCACCCACTAATCAATCAATAAATCAATTACCACAAATACAGGTGTTCAATTGACTTCTGCTTTATCTAAATGTTTGTTTTCTGGAATACTATTTATTAATATCGATTAAGTGTAATATAAACCTCTCACAACATACACCAAGGGAAGATCAATTCACGACGTATGTTATGATATGAATTTCCTTTCATGTCTTTAGTCTTATTTGATATATAATAAATGTTCCTAATTGAAATTGATGAAAGCATATTGGGCGCAGTTGTCAACGGAAGTGAAAAAAGTAATCATGAAAAATTGACCTCTCCACCAAAAAAAAAACGCAGTTTGCATATCCGAAATCTTTCCTTTCGCCTCGAACAAGTGTTGGCCGTAGTAACTGGGTCGAGTTGTTCGCAGATGGTGTTTATTACAAAGTTGCGTCTTCTTGAAGTCCCATCAACGAGTGCTGCGCATAGATATAACGCTCGGGGAACTCATAGAAGAGAACTTGAGCAAAATGTATAATATTTATCTTGTTAAGAAGGAAACTTTGCAGTTATATAACTCATCTTAATAGTTTCCCGCCGCGCGTCTCGCCCTGCGCCATGAGAGAATTCCCGACGTGGTGACTTAGCGTCCCGCGAGAGCTCCGAAAATGTTAAAAACTCCACCGCCATATTTGCGGAAGGAAAAATAAAGCATGCTTCTGTGTTCGGCGAGAATTCAGACTCGCCTGGTTTTAACGGATAGAGGGGGAACCTCAGGCATTTCTTTATGGGGCAATGTAAAGTTTTGAACTTAAAGATGATGGTAGTGCACTTGTAGGGAGTGCTGTACATAGTTATAAATTAAAGTAATACTAAATTTATTATATATAAAACAATTGAATAGGAGAGAGAATGTTTTTTTCTGTAGTATGAATCTGCTTAGTAAATTTACTATACTACTAAATAAGAGTACTTATATGATTGAGTACATAATAGAACGGAGCACATTTAGGAAATTGCTACCATGCAGTGATAACGCAATAACTTCCCATTATGTACGTTATTTCTATAATCGCTGCTTTTCACAGTGATGTAGTATGGCTTTATCATAATATAAATAATAATAATAATAATAATAATAATAATAATAATAATAATAATAATAATAATAATAATAATAATAATAATAATAATAATAATAATAATGTGCAAATGTTTTGAGGGAAAATGTTATCAGAGTAATCAGTATTAGAAATTATCAAGATGTATTATCCCCTAAAATATTACTTTTGTCTATATTCTTTCGTGAAATCGTATTCAAATTGGCGTGTCTTATCTTGGACTACTTTGATCTCCAAATATCATTATTGTATCTTTTACAAAATTTTGTTTGATGCAACCCGCAATGCACGTAGCAGACTTGGGTTGAACTGAGACCAGAATCGGCTTACCTGGCTCAGTTTATTAACTGACGTTTAGCTAAATAGCTAGGTCGAATTCAACCGCGGTCTGGAAAAAACTAGCGATTGGCAGCTCTGATCGGTAGTTTACTGTGGTTTCTCTAATCTATACCAGACAAATGCCGGAGTAATACACTAATAAACGGGATAAAACGCGTGCGGTATTTCCTACCACAATATTGTCCTTCCATTACATACACATACACTTTCACGTACAACATTACCACACATGACGGGAGATCTGTCAGGAGCTTAGATTAGTTTAGTTTGGTTTTTTCGTGTTTGCGGGCGCGTCAACTGCTTTGGTCATCAGTCCCGTTAGTGTAGTGCATGCTTATTTCTCAGGAGATGGCGGTGATCTTCCCCCGCTAGATGACGAGATCCGGCACCGACCTACCGTCGGCTAGTGGGGTTTCCCCTTAACCAGTACTCTCCCATCAGCGGGGCACCGCCCCAGCCGGGACAAGCTCTAAGCTCCCCACCGGTCTCCCGGAATATGTGGTAGTGTAGTGCATGTTAATGTAAGTGTGTGTGTAAGGGGAAGAGGATAGGACAAGGAAGGGGAAGGAAAGGTCGCGCGCGGTCCGTGGCCCGTTTGGTAGGATACTGCTCCGGCATTCGCCTGGTGTTTATCGGAGAAACCACGGAAAACTACCAATTAGAGCAGCCGGCAGCTAGAATTCTCCTCCAGGCAGCGACTGAATTCGGCCTAGCTGAAAAGCTAGTGTCGAAAATCCTGCCGCCGTCAGGACTCGAACCTAGGACCTCCCTGTCAGAGGCGCTGCAGTGACATCAGTTGATGCACTGAGCTACCAGGAGCTTAGAATTTGTCTCGGTGCCGCTGGTGAGAGATACCTGGTTAGAGAAATCCTGCTGGCCGACAGTTTGACGCCGGATCTTACCATCCAGCGATGGAAGATAATTGCCACCTCCGCGATACATAAGCCACTACACATACGAGATTAATGTCAGCAGTTGACGTGCCCAGAAACACTAATTAACCAGTCCATCTGTGGGGTGGGGCATGATCGAGGCAGAGCCTGATGTGGGGAGTTGTGGCTTGGGGGGCGGGGCAGGGATGGGCAGCGGAACGGTGAGGGAGAGGGGGAGGGAGGGCGCGTGGGTGAGAAGGAAAGAGCCGGAGTGGAGAGGTAACAGGTTGGGGCTGAGCGAGAAGGAACATTCAATTCCTTCTGTTATTCACTAAGATAAATCCATTCGCTTTTGTGTATGATAAATGATGAGAAAAAATATGATGGTAACCCCGAGTCACTTCAATTAGTTTTTAATTACAAACGCCATTATTTCCGTACATATTAAGCTATACTGTTTTGTAGTATAGGTGATACAATAATATATTGATACTTAACTGAATTCTGTACTTGTATTCAATCATTCAAGGAGTTACTACATACACATTAGAAATTCATGCTAAAATACTTTTCGTCGTTGTAGAACTAACTTGAAGTAATTTTTGACATTTTCTTAAAAACGAAGTTTTCTGTTTTTATTTTCATTACGAAAACCATATTATTACCCCCGTCCTTTACAACATTAATCAAACATTTCGTTTCCCGAAAAACACTCAGACATACGCCGAGGATAATACTTTTCTCTACACAGAACCCGTTCATGACGGTCCATATATTTCTGGGAATCCCTCAATTATTTGTTCAGCTTTCGGAATCCGCCGCCGGGAGCGCGCAGCGCGTTGCACGCAGCCGAGGCGCAGAAAGCGACCGTCGTCTGTCTGCCGCCTGAGAGATGGCTCCGCCCCCCCCCCCGCCGCCAGCGCCCAGTTTATTGCGGTGGCTTCTTCGCGGACTAAAAGGCAATCAAGTAATTTGTAGCGAGGCATTAACAAGAACAAGTGCAAGAATTAATGGGTTGCATTCAGAGCCTTGGCGAAACAGTAACTACTAGGCAATTTGCTATGAAATTGCCGTTAGAAAAGCCCCTGAGTTCATTTCACTCCTCATTCATTCCTCAGCTACTAATTCTGCTGGGAAGGAGCGTCGGGCGGGAAGATGTACGTGGTTAGTTCCAAGCTCGTTGGCCTTATCTTGTCTGGTCGTTTGCCGACATTTTCTTGGTGGTTTCGTGCGGTTTTCTCAGCATGTTTCTTGGCCTTCCTTTTCATTTTTGTTTAATGCGATCGTGATCTCATTTTCACGTAATTTAGGAAATTAATTTGATATTGACTGTAATGTATGAATTAGGTAGATTTCTTTCTGCTTAACTCTTAAAATGTTAAAACTGAAGTTAAAATATTTTCATAATAATGAATATGATGTTCACCTTAAAGAAAAGAATGAAACATTTACATATTCGCTCAAGCAATAAATTTTACTGAGAAAACAATCAAATGGTGAGGTGTGAAAATGAATATTTTTAAATTGCCATTCTCAGCGTTTACTTATTTGGTAGACTTATTAGCAAAAATTGACTGACAGTCATTACCGCACACGCAAAATTACTGGAGGTAGAAACGTGGAAATTGAAATATACATTCCTAGAGCGATGTAAATTTAAAAAAGCATTTTAGAATGTATTCTGTTTTTTTATTAAACCAACGAGCAATGCACATAAGGTTTGCGGATTGCCGGACAGTAGTGTGGGCCATGCATTGTCGAGACGGAGCATGGAGACACAGGAAGGAACAGAAGTAAAAATGGAAGGCCTATGTTGAGATAGACTTTAAAGGAAAGACAACAGTGCACAGCAGGTATAGCAGACCCGCTGGTTAAGCAGTTGAGTTGGGATGATTCTCTTCCTTAGTTTGTCTACTCATTTTATGTCCTTGTAACCTCCCATCCTCCCACACCCTCTCTCTACATCTCTCTTTCTCTCCCTCCATTCTTTCTCCCCTCTTTATGTCTCCGTTCACTTTATTTTCGATCCCTCTATTTTCCCGTCTCTCCCTTTCTCTCTTCCTTCCGTCCACCTGTTTTCCATCTCTCTAATTACTCCGTCTCTCTCCATTCGTCATCGTCTCCTCTTCCGCCTCATCGACGCTCGTCGCTAAGAAGGAGTATGCCAAGCTGTAGGGGACAGCCGTTGTATTGGCGTGGCACGCTGGCGGTTGATTGCTTATCACCGCACTTCATATCTAGATTATTCCGAATGAAGTTTGTGGAGCATAAAATGGCCTTCTTCGTAGTTCGCTTCCATTTTGCTTCTGCTTTAATACCGTTTATTCCGTCATTTGTATCGATCGATGTAACTGGTTATAACGTAAAACAAATACAGACTCGAAATATAAAGTTCGAAAATGTATAACTGATTATCTCGGATCTATCGTCATTTAAGTTATTTTAGTAACTCGTTGAAAACTGAATTTGCAACCCTAAAGCAATTAAACAATTAGGTCCATCATTCTACCGTTTCTCTCTTGTGTCTTCTCACTTTCTTTGCTAATTTCTTTCGAAACGATACAGCGATATATCTCATTTCTCCTTATATAAACTTTAATATAGAAATTATTATTTTTCTGAACGGTTCACAACAGATATTAGTAGGGGGCGAATTTTAATGAAATACAATTTGTTTTTTTTTCACTTTAAGGCAATGTCCTTTAGTATAGAAATTAATTTGATTCGACAAAAGGAAATGACTCATTTTTCTTTCTTTCTTTTTATTTTCTTCGATTTCGACTAATAAGTCGTTTTTTACTTTCTTTCATCATTTTTAATGCATTTTTCGTTGATTTCACCGATTTTAATAGTACTTGCTTCAAATAATATTTATGAGATGCAACAAATTCTCTACAGAAATCCTGATTTTAGAGCATTTATTGATCATTTTTGGCAACGTTTTAGATTATCAAAATCCGTCCCCTAGTTATTAGTATAACGAAAGCACATCCGTAAACTGGACACTTTCCTATACACGTTCTTATGCGAGAATATACCGATTTTCAAATGAATGTGATCAACAAATTATTCTTATTAAACTTAACTAATACGAGTATTTTTCTCACATAAACGTTCCAAACAGCCATCTTTTAATGTTTACATAAGTTTTCCTACAACACGATTAATGGAGCAAGTTGTAGAAATACAAGAGAACATAAATCAGACTGAATGTGTGGAGTTTTAAACTCTTCAAATATTTGAGAAAAAAGTGTTAAGCAAATTCAGGGACAAATCTGATGTATTTGTAGAAGATGTATGGCATAATGTTCGTAAGTAATTGAGAATTATCTTATATTAGGATATGATAATAACGCTGAAGAATAACTTCCAGATGATCTTTAATGATCATTTTTATAATATTAGCAAAACTCGTAATAAATATTGCAGACTAACTACTCCCATCATCCATACCTGCAAGTATTTTAAGGCGATTACAATTTTGAAAGTGCAATATTACCCGTTCATATCCTACATGGAGGTAACATGCAAGGTCGTTGGGTGTTGGAAATTTTTGAACGGGAGTGTAACATTATCAGCTACTACAATTCATTGATAACCTCAATGCCAGATTCGGTAAGAAATGATTTGAACCAAACGGTGCATCGTTTTTAGACAGTTTCATGAAAGTCCTTTAAAAACAGTTTACAGCGTTGGAGATTACATATTTAAATTACTAATCGTATAAGCAATATACTACATTAGGCATGCACTAGTAAAAGAAACGTTCAAAAATATATATTTGAGACAAATATGTTTGTCCGGCTCTTACATGAGATGCAGAATGGTACCAATTTCCAATGTTTTGCAATTTATGAAAAATATATTATTCAAGTTTATTGTTAAATGTTCATATCTAACTACACATGTGCAGATATTTATCGTATGCAGAAATACACGGAGCATGTTAAGTAAGTTCAAAATTTCTCCCACGCTTCGTAGAAGCTTGTGGTGTATTGTCTTCAGAAGTCTTCAAAAATAAATACACATTTCGTATTTTAAACATGAAAATTGCCAAAGACTTATGATGAATGTATTATGTTAAAATTGGTTGAAATTAATACAATTACATTCTACTAAATACATATTAAAAATGAAAAGGTATCTGGTAAATGAAAGTGTTTGCATTTGCTCAATAATTCCAACACTGACCGTAGCACAAAGCAAATCATGCGCATATAAAAGAACAAACACTTCCCAAACGTCAGCCTTTGAAATTCATTGACGTGACAAGATATGAGATCGAACACGACACGGCACTGAAAATTAGACTTCCACTGCCCTCGTGCAATATCCAGGATTGTTCATCACATTTGATGGATATTCATGCCGGAAAAAACGACAGCGGATAGACATTTTATGGATGCACAGTTATTGATTGTTGCGCCTGTACATTTGAAATCTGCCTCGTCGAGGAGCACGGGTAGTGGGGGAAGAGCAATGACGGTATTGGGTGTACCCGGGAGCCCAGATTGCGTTGAGACTTCGTTTCTCTCCGAAGCACCCTGTCTTTGTCGCACGCAGCTCCCAGGCGCTTTTTTCATAGTGGCTGCACCCGATCCCTTGAGAAATGCTCCAGAACAGGGCTACTGCAAGTGGCTCTGGGCCACGGTCCAATTCCCGGCAAGAAAGTCGCAAAAAAAGCTATAAACGTTGTGGTGGATTAGAATCTGGAAGGTGAGGTAGAAATTAACTGAGGACGGGATTTTCTCCAGTTGAGCAGAGAATAAAACACTAGAATTGATTTAAACTTGAAAAAATGGTTATTTTTAATTGTAAATATTAAAATATTTACGATATTTCTTTAGATTTTAAATTACGGGCATATAGAATCTGTTAGTCTCTTACGTTGACACTAGAGTGAATTTTAGTCAAACAACCAACGTTCACTTGGCATTGCCAGTTTAATTCACACTGTATATTTTGTAGACTTTCTTTCTCAATTTAAATAATCTTTGCAATAGTGCTTTTTGGCCCAAGCCACATAATGATTTTATGGGATTAATTTTTCTTCTCGACGAAAACACCGCGAGCTGTCCGCCTATGGCAAAAATCGACGGACGCTGCTCTGGCAATGTCGGCGGCGGTCGTTGCTCTGGCAATAGTGGGAGCGAACGCTGCTCTGGCAATAGTGGCTATGGACGCTGCTCTGGCAATATCGGCGGCGGGCGTTGCTCTGGCAATACTGGGAGCAGACATTGCTCTGGCAATAGTGGGCGGACGTTGCTCTGGCAATAGTGAGGCGGACGTTGCTCTGGCAATATTGGTGGCGGACGCTACCGCGACAATAGTGGGAGCTGACGCTGCTCTGGCAATAGTGGTGGAAGAGGTAGGTGATAGACGGACGTGTAGAAAGAAGCAAAGCTGAAGGTGACGGCGATGTCGTAGATTAAACAGAGGTAGAAGAAAGCACATATTAAAAGCGTGACCGAGGTGTCCAAGGTGATCATGGTGGCAGTAGTCACTATCGCTGGTGACGGAGGAGAGAACGACTGGTGTTGGGGCAGAGGTAGCAGCCCTCGCCAACGGCAGGGAAAGGGGGAGGGAGAACTGCGATGGGGAAAGACGGAGCGGGAGCAGAAAAGCTAGCCTTGGCAGCCTTTTTGCTCCCCGTTATGAGGGCTGGTGGCGGCGGGATTGACAAAAATGGAGCGGATGTAGAAAGGCTGCCTTCAGCCATGGTGTTGTAAGAGGCGATGGCGGCGACGGCGGCTGTTCGAGCAGTCGGCGACGACTGAGATGGCGACAGCGAGGGACAGGGAGTGGAAGCAGGAGGCGCCGCGGTGGCAGAGGGATTTTGACGCGAAGGAAGAAACGTCGAAATGTGATGATGAAAGAAGCCTTTTAACCTTAGCAGTATTGTTGACGTAAGATGAAAATGGGGAAAAAATGAGAATGTGATGTAATGAATATGGTTTTTTTGAAGTATATGAGAAAAAAATGATGTAGAAAGAAGTGGTGTAGTAGGAAAAACCTGCACTTATATAAAATAGTTGCATACCAGACAGCACCAATTTCTAAATAATTTTATTTATTTTACTGTGGTTCTTTAACAATTCTATCAAATTTCTTCTATAAATTAATTCATTACAATACATTGATGTAGTTTGTTTTTTTATCATACTTCGGCCATTTGCCTAAGAGTGCAAATGACAATTCTTACATCATCGCACTTTCGACGTTTCTTCCTCCACCTCTGCCAGTTCTCATAACATCTGTGCCGCAGGTTTTAACAGCCGCCGTCGCTCCCACCCCCACCGCAGCCCTAGCCCTTTCCACCCGCCCCGCCCCCGTTTTGGCTATTAGCGCCACCCAAGCCGCCGCCCCCGTCCTTGCACTCGCTCTCGCTTTCGCTCTCGCCCCCGCACTTACATTCGCCTTCGCGCTTGCCCTCGCTCGCACCCTCGCCCTCGCCCTCGCCCTCGCCCCTCGCCCTCGCCCTCCCTCGCCCTCGCCCTCGCCCTCGCCCTCGCCCTCGCCCTCGCCCTCGCCCTCGCCCTCGCCCTCAAGCCTCGCCCTCGCCCCGCCTCGCCTCGCTCTCCGCCCTCGCCTTGCCTCGCCCCGCCTCGCCCTCCTCTCCCTCACCTCGCCTTGCCTCCCTCGCCTCCCTCGCTCCCGCCCAGCCTCGCCCTCGCCCTTGCTCGCACCCTCAGCCCCGTTGCCCGCACCTCGCTCGCCCTTGCTCCGCCTCGCCTGCCTCGCCTCGCCCTCGCCCGTCGTCTCCCCGTTGCCCGGCCTCGCCTCGCCCTGCCCCCTCGCACCTCCCCGCCCCGGCTTACCCACTGTCTCCAACTCAGCCCCTTCCACGGGTACTATCACTTCCCTACCACCGCCGCCCTCACCCTTTCCCAAGGGCCCGCCGGCCTCCTCCCTCACCCCACCTCCGGTCCCTATCCCACCACTGCCCCGTTCCATCTCGGAGACGCGGGCGGCGGTGGAAGTGGCAGCCGATGAGGTCGCGGGAGAGGCTCTCGTCCTCCCGAGCGCGTCCCCAGAGGCTCGCCCACAATGCCCCGTCCGATGGCTGAGTAATACCCTCGTCCCCGGTCGGTGCGTCGCCTGGGCGCGAAGCCGGGACCCGCGGCGCACGGGGCGCCGAAAGCGCGAGAAAGGCGGCGGCGTCGAAGGGCTGGATGGAGCCGGTCAGCGGCCCTTGAGGAAGTGAAATGGCCTTCGCTCTGCCACGAAAAGGGTTTAAATGGGTTTCGTCAGCTATATTTGAGGAGCAAACACTCAAAACGCGACATATCTACTTCACTTTTTTTTTTTTTTTAATGTAGCCTCAAACATTACACTTTTCAACATTGCCTTTAAGTCAACAAAGTGGTACTTAATGTATTGTAAGACATCTTATGTGTCTTTCTGGGAACAAACTTTTAGTTGAAAACAACAGAAGAACTCAATTTTTGCCAAATGGGACATGTCACCTTTTGAATGTTTGCTCCTCATTTAGAGGTATAGTACGTAATAGAGACAGGTTGGCAGTATGGTGTTGTGGTGGTTTCTTCAAGGATGGTGTCCGATAATGCCGTTGCTGTTTTTTTATTGAATGTGTTTTAGTAAAAGGAATTTATATTGGTGTCATCGATGTTAATCGCTTCTCCTAGTTTGTTCACTACCCACAACCCACAAATCCTTCTTCATGCTACGTGTTTACATCGGCAAAACATTTTGTCATTCTCTACTTTGAATTTCTTTGATATTCTGAGTAAATTACTCTCAACGTTCATGATGGGTCGTTCAGACAACGTTCATGATAGACGTTCTAAACTAGACTATTTGTATTTTCTAAAATGCTTTTTCCAATTTTTGTACTCTGTACTCGGTAATTGTAGTACATTTTCTTCGGTTTCATTATGTTTCACAATAAAGTAGCTAGTAATATATAATATTTTATTATTGGTACTATTCACACACTTAACGTCCTCATACAACAGGCGATTAGTTTTCAACAGTCTTTAAGATTTCTTAATAAACTCCGGGTTATTCGTCTATTAACGAAATTCGTTTATTGATGGTTGTGAAACTTTTATAATGTTATTACCAATAGACATTAAAGGTTACCGATACTTTTAAATCTCTTTTTATTATGTGTGATTCCGATAAAGTTCTTTTTTCAACCGTGCAGTTCGATTTTTTCTTATTTCCACAGTTCTATACGTGTCTTCTCAGCTAGAAGCACACTAAAGTAATAAACTAGCAAACAAAGTATAGACTAACAATTTGGATATAAAATGAGATTTTATCAACATAAAATCAACATAAAATGAGATTTTATATTGAGAGTGAGCGTGATATTAAAGTGAGAGCCACAATAATATTTTTCTCTAGAACTGTGCTGTCACATAACTAGCATTTACTACCCATTCATCTCCTGTATAATTAGTAAAAATACATTCCGTTTCTTTGATGTTGCAAATGTTAGTCGACCCCTAGGCGGTCATTTTCCATTGTCGATATATCTTTCTATTTATTTTATATTGTTACTTAAGTTTAGCCTGTCGGTCTTGGCTCTTCTCTTATTGACAAGCAACTCAAAACGAGATCCAAATATACCTTTCACCTCCTGCAGGCAGCCATCCCTCACGAAGCACGCCTACTCAACTTTTGAAGCAGAGCCGACGAAAGCAGAACAATAAGTTCACTCGAGCAGAAATACGCAACCCGCCTACCTTGCTGGGCTCGCATCTCGTAGTTTGAAATATGGAGGGAAACAGCTTTCAATATTCTTCATTAAAAAATCGGGAGATCGCCGAGCCACTCTGCTGCGGAGGCGGCAAAGGCTCGGAGATGGCCACGCGTGGAAGTCACTATGCGGTTTTTTTCATTTATTTCATTTATTTTACATAGATGGTGAATACAAGGGTTGCGGGTTCAAACCCGATCGAAGCCGTGGATTTTTAAGGGCGAAAAAATCCTTCGTACGCCTTCCTTCGGAGGGGAAGTAAAGCCGGCTGTCCCATGTTAGTACATTTACTGCATGTAAAAGATCCTCAAGCCTAAATGACGCCTCTGAGCTAAATTCAAATCGCCTGTTTCGTCGCCCAAGTAATACCTTCTTTCCCGCACGATTGGTGAAAGGAGTGTAACGAAATTTGCGTGGTCAGACGGAAGAGCAGGCCTCATGGCCTGAGTCTCGCCACGTAAAATAAGGCAAATTCAATTCAATTCAATTCAATTCAATTCAATACATAGTTCAGTTTAAATAACTCTACATATGTTTGATGGCTTAATACTAACTTAAATTAAAACTTCAAACTAATATAAGGGTTGAGGTTACCCATGGGGCTCCTCTAGTCGGGATCTAGATCAGAGAATTTTTTGAGAAAAATGTGGAATGGAAACTTATTTTGTTTTCGGGTTCTATGTGATGGGTTTTTGCCGAGTCTGTGAACTGATAATGAAGGGATATGTTTGAGAAGAAATTGGTGGCTAGATAGGTGATGTGATGGTCTATAGTCTCTAGGTCGAATTCATTATGTAACTGTTGGTGACATACCAGGGAGCATTTGAGATAATTCTGAGGAATTGGTTCTCTATTATTTGTAATTTCCTTTGGTTAGTTTTTGCTGCATTTAACCAGATTGGGCAGGCGTATAGTAGCAAGGATCTTATTATTGTTTTGAATATTGATAATTCTGAATTATATGATAATGGGCTGCATCTGTGTATTAATGAATTTAGTTGCATTAGTTTGATTTTGGCTTGAATGATTTTGGCATCTATATGCTGCTTCCAATTGAGTTTTGTGTCCATGTTCAGTCCTAAGTATTTGATTGGTGTATTAAGAGGGAGCCAGTTGATGAGTGTATTGTTTAGCATGAGTGGTCGCGGGGGTGAGTGTGGACGGAGTGTGAAGATCATGGTGGCCGTTAAGCCCCGCCGTAATGCGAGTTTTGCCGCAAGAGCGCACCACCGCTAGAGGCTCAGCAGATCCAAGACTCATCTCAACCTCATCGTTTGCGTGCTCTTTCCGGAACTAAGTGCGGTGGCCACTAGCCCTGCAGTTATGCAGGTTTTTTGCTATTCACCCAGTTTTATTCGGTGTTTAAAGTGTGTTGGCTTTACTAAACAATGGAGGGTCGCAATACCTCGAATCAGTTTTTTCCTTGAAACTTTTTACGAAACAAAATGCGATTTTTACTATTAATTTTTCTTTCCGCTTTTAGATTTAAATATTGACGTAATCTACCCAGGTGAAAAAAAACATAAATACCGTGTTAAAAAATCGGTAAATCATAAATACGTCGATAGCCTTTGGGATGGCTCATGGCAGCGTACTACCTTCCCGTGCTATGGTCTTTGGGTTCGATTCCCGGTCGAGGCAAAAATATAGTTGCAGATTTCCTTTAAAGTCGTCCCAATTTCTGTAGCTATGTGACGAAGAAAAGCTCAAGCAGGTGGATCTTGCTAGTTACGGTGAAGAGAATATGTCATGTTCACCTCATGTCGGTCTTACCCCCAAGCAAGGGAAGTTAACTAGGCCCAGGAAAGGGGGACACCGCTAGGTGGCCGGTGAAGTCGGACTATCGACCCAAAACGCCAAATACACATAATAGGTTGATTAACAAAACGATAAATAAGTTAAATTATATTAAAATTTCAAGTATCTTAATTACGTTTCTAGCAATATTTGTCAATAACGGGGTACAAGTATACAAATGACTCCTTTCTTATTTCAATTATGTTCGTTTTATGAATGTTGAGTAGGGAATAATAAAACAGATTTTAGCCGACCAGGGTAGGGCCAGGGGCCGGAGTGGGGCAGATGTCAAGTTGCACACAGGAAATTGTGTTCAAATGTTTTCAAGTTGTGGTGGCGGCATGGGAGTATTCTTAGCTTCTCATGCATTACCTCTAGATCCTTATCTTCGGGGTTCTCTCATGCATCCCCTGGTAACTTAGTACATTTTCCTCAATGGGTTTAAAAAAGACTTAGGTGAACTGGCACTAGTGAATGAACTGGTCGCTTAATTCTACAGCATAATATAGGTAAAATGTACATAAGATATAGGTAAGGATTATCGGATAAGGCATCCCATAGATTGAGAACGAGGTGGAAAAGTTTTCTCCCGAGCAATTTGTTTGTGTGTGCCTCGGATTCGTTTTTAAGGTATTTCATTATGCGTGCTTGCTTGCTATGTGTAAGCGCTTGCTTCAACTGTCATATCTGAGGTCTCGCGATACATGACGTTTCCAAATACGCAATGTGTACACATTGCCATTACTATTAATGTATATAAAAATTATGCTAGGGATTTAGTCTAAATAGTAAACGATCTACAATACGTTACCGCTAAATATAAATTGAATTTGTAATCATAAATAAATCACGTATTCTCATTTTTAAACTCTTTTTATTTTGGTTCTTTTTATAATTTATTATTAACAGAGAAGTATTTATATTTAATTTATTTATGAAATTATAAAATTAATTATATTATCTATTAAAGAAAAGCCAACATTTTACGTTGGGGTAAAGGCTTATTTATATTAAGACAGCTCAAAACATCTGCCTTGGTGAGTTAATGCAAGTTAGAACTCTTTTGCAATTTGTGTCTTCGTTTGCGTTTTCTGAGTAGTAGAGTTCCGTTTTTTTCCCTTATAATGTTTATTGTACTTTTATTGTCACTAATGAAGATATTGTCGGTGATCTAACATTAGTTTTTTTCTTCTACTATGTAATTTTCTTTTTAAATGCATCTCCTAAAACACTTTCTTTGTTATACTTCTTCTTTCATTTGTTTATATATATATATATATATATATATATATATATATATATATATATATATTGCGTCTGATAGATCTCACACCATCAAGTATCGCTTCTTTCTTTCATTCTCTTTTTCCGTCAATCTTGACCTGTTTCACATGTATTCCCTTATTCCTTCCTTATTCCTTTATTCATGTTCTCGTATTCTCAGTATTATTACTTGCATTATCATTTATCAGAATACATTTTTTTAGTCTAACGTTCTTGATATATACTTATAAATAATGGCAACAAATTATTCATTTTAGAAATAACGTGTTACATTGTGCACTTTATGAAGTGATTATTAAAACATTGACCACTTCGAAATAAATCTTTTAATTTTTCACATAAACTAATGACTAATATTAATCGTCTAATCGGTTTTCTTAAGATGGAATTAAATGCATGTAACTAATGTACAGTGTTTGAAACTTTTTTCAATTGAATGTCTTGCGCCTCTTCACCGCAGTCTGTATGCGCTATTGAAAACAACTTATTCCACTCTGCAGGAGGAGAAGGGGCGTCTGAGATATTTAATAGAAGAGTGGACAAATAAATTCAAGGATTCACCTGGTAATATACTGGTCGTAAATATAGATATGCTACGGAAAGGGCAATTTTATTCCAGTTCTATTAGATCATATTTATACCAGTCTAATTTCGTGCCTTTTGTAAGACGTCTATAAACACAAGACAACTAGTTCCTTTTTTGAACAACCTTTATATTACGTAGTGTTGCTATCAAAAATATGGAGTTGTAATAGGTAGCTCGTTTTTGACAGTTAATCATACATTGGTTTGTTATCACAGCTTGTGCTATTATATATTATGCAGAGCATCAGGCAATTGAGTCTAGATACTGTGACTTCCCTGGTTCTGGTCACGTCTATAGGTGTTCTGTTCTTATTCGACAGGCTATGAATCAAACCATGTATCATTCATTTTAAATTTCTTTAAGGTAACTGTCTACCTTTTAATGAAAAATCGTGAAATAGCATTTTTTCAGTTTTATTAAGTCACATGATCTGTTTTATTCTCTTTTAAATGCTTCAAACCATCTTCTTTCTACGTTTCTTAGTTTTCCTGCAATAGGTTACATTTTTAATTATTTTAAGCGCGTGCGCGTGCGCACTTCCCTATAGTCAACTGTGAAGCCCTTCGTGAGCGAACTTCTCATGCATATTTTTCTATTAGCAATTGTATTTCTATTAGGAACACTGTCATGGACGTAAAACATCATAAATCATAAAACAGAAAAAATAATCATATAATTCTTCTTGCAACTTGCAACCTATGATTTAAGAATGTACTTGAATAGTTAATGTGTCTCTAAAAGTTACATTTAGATGAACTTTTAATATCACCTTTAACATTCTACTTAATGTGACTTCATTTTTCAGAACATGCATTTTTGTTTAATTTACAAAAGGAATTATCAAAGTACATCAACTTGTGAACAGAGTCTGAATAAAAACCAGTAGTTTGAGACCAATTCATTTTCCACAAATAAAGATTTTTTAGTTATTTTGTCTCTCAGAATGTATAGAAATCAAACGTACCGGAGAAAACAAACTATAAAAATAACCGGGTATTGTTTCCTCAGGTGGGCAGCTACCTCAACGGAACGTAAGGAACGTGAATTTGTAAAGCGTGGCCAATGCCCGAGCAGCCGTTGGCTCTCGACGGTCGCGCGCCACCGCAAGAGCGGAGGACGCGAAAAGAAGGGTGGCGAGGAAAGGCCGGCCCCCGTTAAACAAATGCGGAGCGTGCGGCGGGCCAGCCCTGCCCGGGGAGCGGCGGAACGTGCCATGCGGCCCAACGGGGCCTGCGAAAGAAAGCCGTACATCACGACAAGTGGGCGGCGCCGGCGGTGGAGGTAGTGGAACGGGACCTACACGACGATGTGAAGTAGCGGTAGGTGTGGTGGGGGCGGCGGACGGGCGGCAGTGACGGTTGAAGCGGTGAAGGGGGATAATGCGGGCGGTACTTGTTGCAGGTTTAGCTGGATTGCTGGAGGGCGGTGTTGCTGGTTGGGTTGCGAGACTGGTGGGGCGATGCTGCTGGTTGCAGGCGTGCGGGCTAGTGGGTGGCAGCTGGTCAGGTGGCGGACGGGTGGAGCAGCTGGTTACTGGATCGGCGGGACTGCTGGGGCGGTGCTGCTGGTTACAATGCTGGCGGGTCTGGTGGGGGTGCTGTTGCTTGCAAGGGTGGCGGAACTGGTGCAGGCGGTGCTGCTGGTTGCAGGTTTGGCGTGACTGGTGGGGGCGATGCTGCTGGTTGCAGGCGTGGCGGGACTAGTGGGGGTGGTGCAGCTGGTTACAGGGTTGGCGGGACTAGTGGGGGGTGATGCTGCTTGCAAGGGTGGCGGGACCGGTGGAGGCGGTGCTGCTGGTTGAAGGGTGCCGGGATTGGTGGGGGGTGGGGGCGGGGGCGGGGGGCGGGGGCAACGGTGTAACAGGGCAGGCGGGAACGGCGGGAGCTGTGGGCGGCGGGGGAGGGGGCGGAGGTTGCAGGGGGGGGCCTGAAGTGGGGTGGGGCGGAGCGGTCGCACGTGAGCGGCATCGCAGCGGCCTCCCTCGCAATTGGGCCCCCGCCTCCACTGCCAGCGCCACTTCCGGTCCTGCCTCTTCCGGCACCGCCGCCGCCGTCGTCGCCGCCAATCGCCCGCAATCGTGTGCTTTGGCCCCCCCCTTCCCCTTCCCCTGCTGGCCCTCTCGCTCACGAGCGCTCTCAAGCGGCCTCCCGAAATGCAGGCCTGCCTCCTTGGACGCCACTCAGGTCCCATTTTACTTCTGAGCGTTGTTCACGTATACACAACATCCATTTGTTGGTGTTTATTAAGCCACATTTGACATGTAATTATTCTACCCATATTTCTCCTTGTCATTCCTTTTTTGAAAGAGTTATTATTTTTCACTTTGATTTCAAGTATGTTTTAATCTGTGCCATTGTTCTAATTGCTCTTTTTATGCTTAAGACTAGCCTGGTCCACAACACGTCTGTATGTACCGTTTTCGGCAATGATCGTCCATAATCCTGAGAGCTCGTACGAAGCCCTGCAATTTCACTGCGTATCGCGGAGGTACTCTCTGCTTTGCCTTTATTTCTATTGGCTGGCTCCTCAAAAGGCAAAGTTTTTCGGAGGGGGTTTTACACTTTTGTATTATTCTTCACTATCTAAGGCTAATCAATACTTGTACAGTTGTTTTGATGCTTATTGAATTATATTTCAGAGTACACTAATGTATTACATATTTCAATTTTTTTAAACCGTATGACTAATTGGTGAGTTATTAGTTTCCTCGATTTGTTCTCTCACATTATTTTCCATTCAACAAGTGCATTTGACACTTCCTGCAAAACTTCTTTATTGCGATTTATTCATCCTTCATGTATCCCAGAGCAACCAATGCTCTGCAATGTATGTGCGCTCTACTTTCATGTTAATGTAACGTTTACTATCGTTCTCTAACGTGGGCGTCCACTAACCAGCATCTCTGAATATTAGCGACTTCCTCATGCTTCCTCCTGCTCTGTAGTCCGCCTCCTCGAACTTCGTATGTTGTTGTGTGTGCTTGAGTAGGTTTTTAGTCTCCATTCTGACCGGACGGAAACTACTTTGATACACTAATTTGTTCACTTAACACAACATTAATCAGTCATTCAATAATTCAATACTTTTTTACATTTCTTCCTCTTTTAAAGTTTTCACGATTGCTTATGTACGATAGTTTTATGTGATTTTATGTGATTCATTTTTGTGTTCGTACATTTACTCTTTGCTTGAGGCCATCCTCATTCTCTGCTCTAATTTCTCTCCTTATGCTCAATTATAGTTATTTCCTCGTATCGCACATTTTATTTATTTTTATTTTATGGATTTGTCCTCATCATTTATCGAGATTTGATTACTAAAATATTTTATATATTGTAACGATTCTTACTTCTATGAACATTTAATTATATCTGCTAGCATGACGAACATGAATGAAATCAATCATAATTTTCATATTTTGATTCTAATCCACGATAAAATCATTTTCATTCCTATTGTTTCATCAAATTTAGTGTTTCAATGTTTTAATGACAACTGAATTTATTTATAAATCACACTCACATACATATCAGTCATTGCAATACAGCATCACGTTCCTTTGCAAATAGCCTGAAAAGGGAAACAAGACGTTCTCCAAAACGTTGCAAAGAAGCATGATGGAATATTGCAAAGTCTGGTATGTATGTGAGTGTGATTTACAAATAAATGCAGTTGTTTTTAGAATATTGAAGTCCTAAATTTGATTTAATGTATGCATAGACAACTACTGCACTCTACAAAAAGTATTCCTATTGTTGCCCTGATTTACTCATGTATCAGTGTAGAACATAAGTCTTACTTTATATCAACATTCTCATACTACCGGGTAACATGAATAATATTTATGTTTAATATATTTTTCGATACCTCAGTTCGGCATACGGCTGACCAATACTTACTTTGTCGAATGTGGACGGGCTGTCAATACGGATCAGCGATTTATGGAAATTTACTAACAGAATTGTTGATTGATTGCAAATAATTGTTAATTAATTAGCCTTTTCCTCGGGCCTATTTGAATTTTTTATGGCCCATTCTCATACCAACACAACACATAAAACATTTTTTATAGTTTATCAGCGCAATTCACACTGTTATTCACTCTTATATAACTCTTAATAAACCATTAACATTTTTTTTTTTTTTTGAAATTTTACTGAAATTCACTGTCCGTAGTTTCGTTAACTTTTGCGAGAATTTCTGCAGGAACTTTACAGTATTATTTCTTATTGTACTAAAAACCAGTGGAACATTGATTATACAATAGTAAATAGATCCACACTCTGTTGTTTATCTGACATTATACTGACAATAGTGACGATTACGATTCGTCTTTTCACTTTGACTCAAGAAAACAAAATATTTCGAATTTTCGTTTGAATCAGCAACGAACTAGTAAATCATAACGTTTTGTATGCACCACGACCGTTACTAGATGTTTTGTTTCTCAGGCGATAGGCTCGGGACCCTCCGGTTTGGAAGTCGTCCTCGGGGCAAAAACATTTCGTTAACGCCCTTGATCCTTAAATAACTATTTATCTACAAGGGCCTTTGGTTTGGTTTGTTTTTTTCGTGTTTCCGGGCGCGTCAACTGCGGTTGTCATTAGTGTAGTGCATGTTTTTTCTCTGGAGATGGCGGTGATCTTCCCCCGCTGGATGGCGAGATCCGGCGCCGACCTACCGTCGGCTAGTGGGGTTTCCCCTAACCAGGACTCTCCCACCAGCGAGGCACCGCCCCAGTCGGGACAAGCTCGAAGCTCCCGACCGGTCTCCCGGAATATGTGGTAGTGTAGTGCATGTTAGTGTAAGTGTGTGTGTAAGGGGAGAGGATAGGACAAGGAAGAGTAAGGACAGATCGCGCGCGTTCCGTGGCCCGTTTGGTAGGGTACTGCTCCGGCATTCGCCTGGTGTTGTTTGGAGAAACCACGGAAAACTATCGAACAGAGCATCCGGCCGCTAGAATTCTCCTCCAGACAGCAGCTGAATTCGACCTAACTGAAAAGCTAGTGTCGAAAATTCTGCCGCCGTCAGGACCCGAAACTAGAACCTCCCGGTTAAAGGCGCTACAGTGACATCAGTTGATGCACTGAGCTACCGCTACCGGTACAAGGGGCTTTGGTTTCCTATCAAGCAAACAATGGTGTACGGATTGTATGTGTTCATTCTCCGTGGCTACTGTTATTGTCCGCTACCGTAGCAACTCGTTCATGTTGCCTCTAATAATTCTGGATGTCCAAATAAACTTCAGTAACTGTCGGCTCGGTGGCCGAGATCGAGAAAGGACGAACATAATTACAACCATGTCCGAGGCAGGACTGGAACCCGCGACCCTTCGGTCCGAGATCACTTCCACACTACTACTCGTGCAACTTTTCTTGAACGATGGATTGAAGAAATGCGGGCGGAGTGGGGTATTAGTTACACAGTCGGCCACTAGAGTATTTACAGTTATTCCAACCTCTGGAAAATCAAAGTCAAACCCGCTATGGCGAGGTCATTGCTCTGGGTGGGCAACGACAGGGACACTAAATAGGAGTTTTAGGTGCCTTTCTTGAAGGACCTGGATCTACCTCAGCCATTTCTTTAGGTAATGGTAATAAAGCTGAACAGAAGTTCTCGACTATGAAAGCAATTATCTTTGGCTAGCTTATGTTTCGCGCCAACGAAGTTTTAATGCTTGGAACGTTGTCATCAGTGCTCGCTGCGAGCTTTTGCCTTCAACTCTTTTTTGCTCAAGGGAGGGGGAAGCAAGGTCATCGTTCAAGAAAAGTTGCGCGAGTAGTAGTGTGGAAGTGATCTCGGACCGAAGGGTCGCGGGTTCCAGTCCCGTCTCGAACATGGTTGTAATTGTGTTCGTCCTTTCACCCCTTATCATCACCATTACGTTTCACCCTCATAGTTACCATAACGTTAACACCAATAGTGGTCGCTAATGACCTAGCTGTTGATGCGACCTTAACAAAAAAACTTCAATAACGTAATATTAAATATTTTTATTAATAAGGAAGTGTATTCCTTATTATATAGGAATAGGCTACCACAATACTCTCAACTTCGTCAGTTACTCAGCCCAACATTCCTTAACTTAGGAATATCTGTGAAAATCACTTCGGCAAGCGCAATGGCTTTTTGGGTTTTGTTATGCCTTTCATCCAAATATATTATCCGTATCTGCGTTGAGTACTCAGTACTTTCATTCAAATATACATGTTAGATTCAGTAATATAATTACTAATATTCAAACATAATACCTCTCTAAAGTTTCATTCTTTAACGCTAGATAAAATAATGCGTATGAATTTTTATACCGACTCTCATTTGACAAATCGTGATCCTCATTTTAACACATTCAAAGCACACCATTGACACTCATTCATTCAATATGACTCTTACTAAGACACTCATTTTTATAATAAAATCCAGAAGCTTTGAAAATTGAAATACCTCAGTCGGTATTAAAGTACGATAGGTGCACTTGTAATTTTAGTTTACTAGAATGCAACTGTATGATCTAAATAAATTTCACTGCTCTCCAAGAGATATACCATCTCTCATTGTAATATTTTCATTAACATATGGAATAAAAGTAATAGATATAAATTGCAATTCACAAAATGAATTTATGTTGATGTTGAATGTTGAAAAAAACGACCTTTCCTCCAAATACTGGGTATAGTTCTGTAAATGTACCTCCGAGTTACGTACTAAAGCCTTGTTAGCCTGCGGTACTTCAATAATACTGCCTGTGTAGGTGAAAATTGTGAAAGGAAAAACGGGAGTATACGGCCACATGACCACACAATCAAGAATTATTGTGAAACGCAAATCCTACCCGCGAGCGAAGTACATCATCAGTCTTGTTAAGCACGCTGCCGCACCAAATTTTCACCCCCATCACCAACGCTTTACACCTCGTTAAACTCTCCTAACTCTTGTCCCAGACTGTACTGCTTAATACGCAAGTTAATTGTCGAAGCAATCAGACAAAACCGCGACATTTCGGGGATTTGAGTTTGGGATGCGGTAACCCGTGCTATGTTGTGGAGAAGTAGCCAGTTGCCGCTCTGTTATATGACGTAAAGTTCAGGAAAACAAACAGCGATGTTTCATTTTATCTTAAGAAAGTGGTGAAACTGTTATCTCTGGAGAATCTCATGAATTAGAATCTTTGATAGGGATAAAAAAAGTCTAATTTTTATTTTTAATGTTCTTCATTAATTCCATGCAATTGAAGGGAATGAAGGGAATCTAGTGTAATGGCAAAGTTTATTTTTAAAGTAAAAAATGGCAAATGAAGCTGAGATACTTGCACTGTAGGGAAAATATTCCTTCACTAATTTTCTTGGCAGTTATTTTATTTAAAACAAATTTGCAACGGTGTTTGATTTTATAATAATTAGTGAACTGGATGAAAAACTGGTAGTTTTTAAACAGTAAACCTCGCGCAAAAAACAGAATTTTTGCACATTCGTTTTTTACTGATTTCTAGGAACAATCGGGTCACATTCCAAGAAAATCAAAGAACCCATTTGCTAATGTGTGCGATACAAACTTGTAATCAGACAAAATGCCAAATGATGTAGTTAAATATGATGTAGTTAAAATGTGCTTGGTGAATTAAAAAAACTGACGGAAATAGGAAACGAAATTGGAGACTCGCGATTCATTTAATTACTTTTAAACAGTAATAATATAATTTTTATTTATATATTCGTTTTTCATTAATAAACATCGCATTCAATTATCTGTATTACCAGAGGTAAATTCTGTCACGCATGTCTTTTTCGTGAAAATTTTTATATCTGTTGCTGTGGATTTGTCCGAAAATAGTAATGAAACTGAATTTGCAGTCACGCCAGTTCGTGTGACTCGGATGATCCTAGAAAATCGGAATCTAAATCCTATTTCTGGGTTGTCGTGCTCTCAATAATAGCTTTTGAATTGATATATGACTCTTTAGAAGCAAGAATATCATGCGATCATCACATCTTTTTTTATTTTTATTCGACTTCTCAACTCTCAAATTGTGCTGATAGAATCAACAAATTAAATTTATTTTCACACTTTTCCTTATTTTATCTCATTTTAACCGCTTATTTCTTTGTAAATCATTTGGTCGTACATTACATTTTTTTCTCTATTAAGATATGTTTATGATGTGAATTGACAACTTATTTAGATTATAAAAAACAATTGAATTTATCTCAGAGCCAACATTACGACTGCCTAGGGATTGAGACCCGGCGATGGAGAATTTTCGATACTTAAGCTTGATAGCTGTCGTATCCAGGCGCTGCCTGGAGAAGAATCCTAACGACCAGCTGCTCTGATCGGTAGTTTTCCGTGGTTTCTCCTATCAACACCAGGCGAATGCCGGAGCAGTACCTTAACAAATGTGCCACGGACCGTGCGCGATCTTTCCTTCATCTTTCTTGACCGATCTTCACCCCTTACTTACACACACTTACACATACATGCACTACACTACCGCACATGTCGGAAAACCAATCAGGAGTGTAGAGCCCACGTGGGGCGGTACCCCGCTGTGGGAGGAAAGTCGCCCGCAAGCTTACGCGTAGATCGGCACCAGATCTCAGGAGAGAAACTCCGCCACCTCCAGTCATAAAAATCAATCAATCAAATTAGTGGAATGGAAGGCCCTGGAATGATATCAGAAATGTAAACCATATTCGAATATACAGTGATGAAGAGATTGTGCTGAGAGAAAACTTGTTTACAGCCAACATATTTCTACGTGCTCCATACAGGCAGTTACTAAAAAAACTATCCAAACTCGTAATTAGTGTGATATAGGATCGTAACGGTTAATTACATAACTGCACTTTCAAAAATCTGTTCAATAAAATATTTTCACTTTTTTAATTTAAAACTCGTTCCAGCGATGGTAACGTAGTTTTGAATTATATCGTGGGAATAGTTGCATGAACTTACTAACATTGGTAGATTGTAAAAAACAAACTGATTACTTTGAGGAACAACCTTATTTTATTGAATAAAATTTAATTTATTCTATATAGTTTATATATATAATAAATGTATTAAATGTATAATATATATTTCACTTATTCTCCAAGGACAATGCATTTTTCTTCAATCCATGTAAAACCAGTAGTAAGCAGCATCTTACCCATTTTCTTCCTCTCAGTGAACTTCTGAATTCCATCTACGTTGTATCTGCGTCATAAGTAATCCTTTTCTTTAAACGCAAATCGTGAAAGAGACGTTTAAAGTTCCCATTTGCCTCAAATATACTTTTTCGATTTATCTCGCTTATTTGCACGATTTTCCTCTCTAGAAGTCAAGTCTGCAGACATGGCGTTCTTTTCTTAGTCTTTCTCGCATTGATTTTCGCGAAGGTACCAATTTTCTGCAATTTTTGCCGTTAGATTTATGGGGAAGGCTACCGGCAGCAGAGCCCGTTGGGTTTTAATCTGAATGGAGATGAATGCGACGAATTTCGACTGTAAAGTCATAGTCGACCTGTTCTCTAAGGGAATAAAGAAGAGAAAAGTACTGGAAGTACTAAAATAATCTTTAGAATTAAAAGTTTACTAGCAAAAACGTTAGAATGCAATTTAATGAATTTATGGTACATAGAAAGGCCATCATTTTGTGATTGAATCCCTGTGGTTTAGAACAATCATGGAATCTTTAATTCCTAAAATTTCTTATGACATTCTTTTCAAAAATTAGTTATATGATTGATATATAATATTATAGTTTATAATCAAATAACGTTTAATATGACGCATGGAACGAACTCTTAAAAAAATGGATATTGTCTATCTATCAATGTATTTATTTATTAACATACAACAAGGCAAAGCCCCAATTACAGTCGGTATTACAAATATAAATTAACGAAACGGAATACAAAACACCAGAGAAAATCAAAATCAATGAAGAATACTTAAACTGAAGCAAAAATAATGCAAATTGAAAATTGCAATGAATTGCATTGAATGCATTGAACAATGCAAAATTAAAGGTAAAAAAATGAGAAAATGCAAACAAGAAAATCATACACGATTAATAAAACATAGTACACTAAAGAAAATCTGCAAAAACTTAATAGTGAGCAATAATAATTTATTTCATCCAGATTTATTATTTTCCAAAATTCAATTCAGATTGATTAGTGATTCCGGGCGCGTCAACTACCGAGGTCATCAGTCACGTAAATGTAGTGCATGTTTTCATCGGGAGGTGGCAGTGATCTTCATCCACTGGATGACGAGATCTGGCGCCGACCTACCGTCTACTATCGGGGTTTGGTTCAACCAGGTATGTCCTAGCAGTGGGGCACCGCCCCAGCCGGGACTAGTTCTAAGTCCCCGACCGGTCTCCCAGGACGTGTGGTATTGTAGTGCATGTTACTGTATGTGTGTGTATAAGGAGTGAGAATAGGACAAGGAAGAGGAAGGACAGATCGCGCGCGGTCCGTGACCCGTTTGGTAGGGTACTGCTCCGCCATTCGCCCGGTGTTGATCAGCGAAACCACGGAAAACTACAGATCAGAGCAGCCGGCCGCTAGAATCCCGCCCCCCCAGACAGCGACTGAATTCGACCTAGCTCACTAGGTAGTGTAGAAAATTCTGCCGCTGTTGGGATTAGAATATACGACCTCCCGGTCAGAGGAACTGCTGTCACATTAGTTGATGCACTGAGCCACCGCTCCCGGTTTTGAATTCAGATATTTCTTGTATCTATTAAGAGGATTGCTCCGAAAGGTAGTTTAAAAATTAATTTAAAAATTATAAACTAAATAATATTATCCCCTCTATACGTAATATGATGAGAAAATATGCCAAGTTATTCCTTTTTATAAGAAACTTTGGATACAAAACTCCGAATTCGTATTACGTCTCAATAGGATTTCCTCCAAAGAGTTGAATCAGCAACATTTAACTCGTTGATTCATCAACGACAGACGAACAAGATTACACAAATGAGATCTGGGAGACTTGGCGCGCGACAAACCGTATATCACAATATAGAAGTAAATGATTGAGCGAGTCGGTTATTCATTTACATTTTTTTCATCATAAAAAATAAAATATAATTATTTTATTTCCGGAAATTTAGTATTCAATTTACTAATTTGTTAAAGAAACTTATTCAATTAATATGAAATATTGTTATGTAATCAAATATGTAAATTTTCATGTAATCTAAAATTGTAAATTAGTTTTTGATCGCTTGTCATCATGTTTTTACACTGCGATCTAAAATAAATGAAATAAAAAATGTTACAAAATCTAGACTTTCACCACTTGCCTCACCTTAAAGCTTTTCAAATATCTGTATTGTAATTTTCGAATTTTAATTGCTTTAGTATAGAAAGGTATGACAGTTCAGACTTTCTATATAGAAGAGAAAGAGAGAAGTGAGAAGAAAAACATTGGAAAATTTCCATTCCAGAAGAAGTAACGATTTCTGAAAAGCTTCATTCTCCTGCAAAGGTCAACCCAAAGTATTTGTTTTTTCCTTATATTGGATCCAGGTTCTCTGTTTGTGTATATGATTTCATGTTTTACTTCCTACAGCTGATAATTTCAATTGTTACTTTTGCTGTATTCACTATAATATTCCAGGAAAAATTCAGTATATTCTGACCGCGGGTCAGGTCATTCAAAGTCATTTTCTAGCATAAACGCATCATGGGTATGAATTACAAGCATTGTAGGAGTAATTAATTTTCAGCAAATAAGTCGCAAGTTTTACTGGACTTTCAGTGCTAGTTCTTGAGTCACTTAACATTTGTGTTTATGAATATTCTATCATTACAATCACTCAGTATTTATCAAATAGCTGTATTCCAAGTATCCTAAATTGGCTGGCTTGGAACTAAAGTGGCTCATGAAAAATGTTGGCTGCAATGTAGGTTATGGTAAATTCTATCTGAACTGGTGAGCATCTATACATTCTACAGTGGTCTATGTGTTATGTGTCGTTGTAGGTGCCGCTTAATAAAAACACCACTTCAGTATCGGCAAATGGTTTTAATGTTGGTCAATTCGTAAGTGGTCGAAGTTACATTTTATATCCGTATCATAGACCACTTAGGTTCCAGGCGAATGCAATTATTGAATTATCATCTGAGATACATCGACTACGAACACATGTTCGCAAGAAAATTTTTATATATTATTGTATTTGTGATTGAAAGCTCTTCCAATAATTTATCATGAAGCTTGTTGAAAACTCAAAAGATTAATTTAAAAATGGGCTCAATATTGTGCTCAATATTTTCAGAAAAGCTAAAACGATGTTTTCTCAAAAGCGGCTCCAAATTTTCCAATGAATATTTTCATGCAAAACCTGGCTTTACTCTTTTACGCTATTCTAATAGACATATTTTCATTTTGCTATTATTAAGACCAAAAAATGAGAAAATGTGAAAAAATGCATTTTTTTATTATAACACAATTTCCTCACTACAAATATTACCTGAGCGTTAACAAAACAGAATTGTTAACTGATACACGCTGTAAATAATGTTCTATATTTTTGTAAAATTAATTAATATTGAGAAAATTGTTCATTATTGAGGGTCGTGACAATGATGACATAGATCCGAGAGATCCGGAGTGAAAGTGGTACGTAATTATACAAAATATTGATTATTAATTATTCAAAATTGTGTTGCAAGCTAGTTTTATGTTTGATTAATTTATTGTACATAATGAATAAGAAAAATCCCTTTGTTGTAGCCCTGGCAAAGGCTTAATAAAAGTCGAAACGTTGGCAATATAAATGATGTTTGTTTTTATTGACCAAAACTCAAGAAAATTCCATACTAAAATATGCATATAATTCATTTCTTTTCTACCGAAATTTACCGATGGTGAATAATAAATACGTGGAAAACACAAGGTACTTCAGCTTACGTATAGTACTTGGTATTCCGGAGTTCAGGAAAACAGTGGCACGGATTGTAGTGTACATACTAACTAACAAAACGAAATTACGCTTCGCTTCAATCTAAGCGTTTTATTTTTCTTTCGATACATGCATATTGAATCGATCATAATTTTCTTTTTCTGTCCACTTGTTCAGCTCGGAACTCGCGAATCAGTAACATTTCGTATTTTGACTGAACGCAGGTACTTGAGATAAAATAACATACGAAAGCCATTGTGGGAATATTAGAGGAGTTCACTGTTTTCCCCTTAAAAATATGAGAACGCTGGTAAACTACACACTACCAGCACAGCCGGAAAACAAAAGAGAAAACGCGTTAACAAAATGGGATTGTTCGTATTTCCTGGAAAGCAAATAAAAGAAGCTTTGACATGTATGTACATTTCACATTCACCTTCTTATTCAAACTGTTCATTAAAGTATTATGTTTCTCGGAATTCATTCAAATTGTGAAGCAACATGTAGACTCTGAGACAGAAAAAGAAACAAAAAACATTAATATTGGGGCAAACTTGTGATTCTGTGTATATTATGACAACACAGGGGTAAGATATCATTATTTTCAGATAAATGGTAATTCTTTTGACTGACGATTTATTCAGTAGATTGGAAAATAAAGATTCAATTTTTTCGAAGAAAATAGATTCTTACAAAAGAAAAATATTTTGCCCGATGTATTATTAAAAATTAAATACATGGTAACTGAAAATAGCCCGGTAAATTCGAGACTTATTTACTGAAGACCGTCTATGAAATGTTTTGGCGTAATCTTATGTAAGAAAGGGAAAAACAGGAAGTGATAAGGAAGGGAAGGAAAAAAATGAGGAAATGAAAAATCGACAAAGAAAGCGAAGACGTATTTTTTTAATTCAGAAATTGCGTATTTCAAAATATCCACTTGAACTTCATCCAATAAAATGAAATTATATATCTTTAAACTTCCGCAAAAAGATTCCATATCAATACCAGTCGTCCTCAGAGCAAACGAGCTTCTTCAGAACCTGAAGATGATGGAATTACGCTTGCGATTTTATTTTCCATTGAAGATTACTGTAAATTCTACACCACTTTTACTAAAATGTGCTTAAATCTGTCGAGTAGGATCTGCTAATTACTGTTGTGGGGAAGATATACTCAAACTCACAAGCGTTCCCTCTTAATTTAGTTAATAATTAAGAGTCCTTTCAACTCATCGATTTTCAGGGAATGTAGTATCCTGCTGTCCAACTTCTCTAAAAGTATACTAGAAACGACAGGAGAGGAATCTTGCTCTCTGAATAGACGAAAGTTAATACATCAATCAAAGATCATTTTTGGGAACAATGCAAACGATAACTCAAAGTGGTCAAACATTAAAACATCCGAATGAAAGTTAGAATGCATTTGATGAAAAATCAAATAAAAATATAAGTAAATTTTTTAAATGTCTTTTTTTATCAGTTTGAGTTGAGAACACTTTGAAAATTATAAATTATAAAATAATTTCCTGCGCCCTTGTCCTATCGTCAAGCTTGTGCAACTTGTACAAGATAGAAGCTTCAATTTAATTGAATATTATAACAATGTAAGGATACGCTGACTAAAAGGTATTTGAGAAATAGAAACTGAAAACCGAACACGTCTCTATGGAGTCACTCCATTATTTGGTGCAGTTGGAACGACATCTGGCGGTAGAATTCGTCAGTTTTCACGACGCCGAATTTGGTAGTTTGAGAGAGTTTGGGGTAAGATTGCCTGGTTATTTTGTACAATACTGCAATTTCAGTTAGTCTACTCCAAGTAAAACTAAAGACATAGATTGATTATTTCGTGTTTCCGGACGCGTCAATTGCTATAATTATTGGCCCCGTAAGTGTAGGGCATGTTTTAACACGAGAGGTAGCAATTTCACCCCGGTAGAGGGTTACATCTGGCGCCGACCTTCACGCCACCTTGCTGGAGAGTTTCCGCTTTAAGTTTCCCTCCAGTGGGGCACCTTCTTCTTTGGTCCTATTTTCCATATACGGAAATTAGGTGACCCCTGATGGATGTTCTTGAGAGGAAATTCTCAGGATGATTTCCCATTGCTTTCCCTCTCATTTTGTCCCATGTTGCTTCAGAAACCTACCGCCGAAACAGATTTTGGGACCTTATGGAGTAATCGCGAGTCGCGGGTGGTCCCCTGATGCCCCTGGGTTCGTTTGGTTTGGTTTTTTCGTGTTTCCGGGCGCGTCAACTGCTTTGGTCATTATTCCCGTTGGTGTAGTGCATGTTTTTTTCGCGGGAGATGTCGATGATCTTTCCTTCCTGGATGGCGAGATCCGGCTCCGATCTATCGTCGGCTAGTGGGGTTTCCCCTAACCAGGACTCTCCCACCAGCGAGGTACCACCCCAGCCGGGACAAGCTCGAAGCTCTCGACCGGTCTCCCGGAATATGTAGTAATGTAGTGCATGTTAGTGTAAGTGTGTATGTAAGGGGAGAGGATAGGATAAGGAAGAGCAAAGATAGATCGCGCGCGGTCCGTAGCCCGTTTGGTAGGGCACTGTTCCGGCATTCTCCTGGTGTTGATCGGAGAAACCACGGGAAACTACCAAACAGAGCAGCCGGCCATTAGAATTCTCCTTCAGACAGCGACTGAATTCGACCTAGTTGAAAAGTTAGTGTCGAAAATCCTGCCGCCGTCAGGACTCGAACCTAGGACCTCCCGATCAGAGGCGATGCAGTGACGTCAGTTGATGCACTGAGCTACCGCTCGCGGTATGATGGATTTTCTTGAGAAGAAATACTCGGGATGGTTTCCCATTGTCTTCCCTCTCATTTTGTCCCATGTTTCTTTAGAAACCTACCGCCGACACAGAGTTTGGGACCTTATGGAGCAATCGCGACTCGCGGGTGGTGCCCTGATGCCCCTGGGATATGACTCTCACTTTCTTCGCCTGATGACGGTCTCTGTCCGAACTATTGGGGTGAAAGTGAGATCTCGTTAGGGTGAATATTGTCGAAGGGATGTAATTCTGCCAGGCATATTGCAAGGGTTCTTGTACATGCCACAAGAGTGACATGGCTACTGTGGATTTTTCGACCTTCGAACATGTGGGCACCTCGGCCGATTGAGGCCGGGGCCGGCGGAATCGAACCCACGCACTGGGGGTTCAGAGATAGCAGTAAGCTAAGTGAGCTAACCCCTCACTCACCGTGAGGCACCAACTCAGGCAGAAAAATCTAATCTTTTGTCATGTGCAGTAGTGTAGTGCATGTTAATGAAACTGTGTGTGTGTGTGTATGGTGAGTGCGTTTAAGGGATTAGGATAAGACAAGAAAGAGGGGTAGGGAAGCTCGCGCCATGTCTGCGGTACATTTGTTAGGGGACTGCTCCGGCATTTTGGTATTGAGCGGAAATACCAATCAGAGCTGCCGCTAACTATAATTTCCCTCAAGCAGCGATTGAATTCCAGCTAGCTTCATCCTGTCACGTTGGGACTCAAACTGTAGGACGTTTCGGACAGAAGCACTGCAGTGACATCAGTGGATATCCTGAACCACCTCAGCCAGCAAAAGCCAAATAGACTTTACTTAAATGAAGAACCGGGAGTGGTAGCTCAGTGCATCAACTGATGTCACTGCAGCGCCTCTGACCGGGAGGCCCTAGGTTCCCACTCCCCACGGCGGCAATATTTTCGACACTAGCTTTTCAGCTAGGTCGAATTCAGTCGCTGTCTGAAGGGGAATTCTAGCGGCCGGCTGCCCTGATCGGTAGTTTTCCGTGGTTTCTCCGATCAACACCAGGTGAATGCCGGAGCAGTATCCTACCAAACGGGTCACGGACCGCGCGCGATCTTTCCTGCCCATTCCTTGTCCTATCCTTTCCCCTTACACACACACACACACACACTTACACTAACATGCACTACACTACCACATATTCCGAGAGACCGGTCGGGAGCTTACAGCTAGTCCCGGCTGGGGCGGTGCCCTGCTGGTGGGATAGTCCTGTTTAGGGGGAAACCCCATTAGCCGACGGTAGGTCGGCGCCGGATCTCGCCATCTAGCGGGGGAAGATCACCATCATCTCCCGAGGAAAAACATGCACTACACTAACGGTACTAATGACCAAATCCATTGACACGCCCGGAAACAGGAAAAAATCAATCAATCAATTAAATGAAGAAAGAAAAGTGTAGGAATGATCAAGGAATTGCTAATATGAGAGTTTTGATTTCGTTTAGACATTTTGCCAGGTTACCCTGGTGCGGTCATTTATTGACGTGCAGCGAGTCGGGTTGCGCCGCTTCGTTATTCCGCGCGCCAACAGGTTCGCGTGTCCGTGACCGCGCTGCTGGCGCGCTGACGTACGAGCGGGGTACGAGGTGGGGGCCGGTGCCGCGAGCCCCGTGACCTGCGCGGGCAGAATTACGGAACTCTCCTCACGAAACTCGCTGAGGGCGGCGCGAGCGACCTCTGGCGCCGCAGAATGGACTCGCGGGCCCAGGGCGGGGGCGAGTTGCGGCTGGCCTTAAATGCCCCCCTCCCCCCGCTCTGGATGTGCTTATGAATACGCATAGCTGCCAGGTTTGAGAAATATAGTTAAATTTTTGTTGCGGCGGAGACGAAATTGACGGAAACCACATACTGTTATACATTGTCCATGTCTACGAATTTCTTACAGCGTGTTACAACACTCATATTTTGATGTGGAAAATTTTAGAAAATTTATTATAAATGCCTCAGCATTTACAGTCTGAGTTTACCTGAAAGACAGCCTTGCCACTGACTGTGCAGCGACTCTGAATGGGAACTCAGAAGATTCAAGTCCCGACGTAGCTTTTTTTTATAGTATCTAGATTGATACAATTTTTATACCAGCTAGCCAGATAGAATTCAGCCGCTGTCTGGAGGAGAACGTTTAGCCACAGGTTGCTCTACTTGGTAATTTTTCATTGCTTTTACCTCCAGTTCCTGGCGATTGCTGGATTCTCAGAAATAAGTCTGGGACCGCTCGCGATATTTTTCCTCTTGTCCGATTTCCCCTTCACCCATACACACACACACACACACACACACACACACGTGTTGAGAGACAAGTCGGAAGTTAAGATCTGGTTCTGGCGGGGACGGCGCACTTGAAGGATATTGCTGGAGAGAAAATTTCCTGCAAGCCGATGTATGGGTCGGTGCCGGATCTCGCTATCTAGAGAAGGAAGAACACCGCTACCATCCATGTGAAAAACATCCATTCGGGACCTACGACCATTTCAGTTTACATGCCCGGAAACATCTATCAATCAAAGCATTTACACGTCACGATTGCGAATGAACGTTTTAATACAATATACTCCATACTTACACTAAACCCTCCTCCCATGCCATTAGTAGTCTAATGGCATGGGAGGGGGAATCTAGGATGATATGTTTAAGTTCAGTAACTGAGTTTGCTTCGCTTAAAATCTCGAAAGTTGCAAATTTTAAATATTTGTAGTTACATTGTTGGATGTCATTATACGCTAACACCAATGTCTCAGTCTGCGATGAAATATACATTTATGAATCGGCATTGTTTTGTTCACCTGGAAATCATTGATATATATGTTGATGATGGCAAATTATCACGGATTGACCAATTATATTTCTCACTGTGCGATATTCTATGGTGTTGCGAGGCGCAAGATGAAAATTCCGGAGATGTCAGACTTCAGCATTGACGGCAGACACTCCCGTCTACCTCCACCACACTTGCATGTTTCATTATTCTTCTTATATTATTGTCGTCATACATTTCAATATTCTACAATAAAATTTCTGGCATTGTATTTTTGACCCCAACCTATAGATCGCACATCGGAGAAGAATTGCTATGATTCTCAGCTCTTGGAGCGGTATCTTCTATTTTTTAGTCGGTTATTTCCCAAAGTCTTGTAGTATTACTGCCGTTTATTAATTTAGTTAGGAAAGTAAAGATCAAGATGTGAAATAAATGCTTAAAGTGTCTACTTTCGTATTCCTCATTAACTCCGTTTTTTAATTTTTCAGATAAGAGCACTAAACGAACTTAAAAACCATATTAGGAAATTGACCTTTGATTTTTATGTTTCAACAATGCATTTTCTGATACATACCTCCAGGATGAGAACGCATAACTTATTCTTCTGTGAAAATACTTGAAAGAAAGCGCCTTTTTGATTCTTCTTTTTTGTTGATTTGCATGACACCAGACTTCGATAGCAAGTTCTGAAATAAATATTTGCAAATGATCTAATTCATGGAACAACTTCAAAATATGCATATTTAATGAACTGAAAATTAGATAATAAATCAGCTAGCTTCATTCATTAATAATTTGGTAGGCACCTAATACTGGTTATCGACTGTTTCCCTAATGATGACAAATAATTACCTCTGCATATAACAAGCAATTATTATCTCTTTATACACGAAATTTTGATCACGACTGAAAATAATAAATGTAGCAGACGGTGAACATATTTGTTACTTGTTATAAGTGTTTCGAGTAAGCCGTTAGATGGCCGAGCAGGAAAATCCTACAGCATATCTAAGCCAACTTCCAATACACCGACGAAATCGCTGGCTCGCAAAGGACCGGGGCTGAGGCTGCAGTTGAAATGAGGATAAGTAAAAGCACAAAGGAGCGGGAAAGAGATTAATTCAGCCTCAGAGGAGCGCCCGCGCTGCGAGAGGGTGTTGGGGAGGTGGGAGGCAAGGGGACGGGGGTGGCGGCAGTGAAGGCGAAAGCCGCGGTGAGGGCGGAGGCAGCTTTCGCGCCTGTGGGGTTGGCGGTGGAGGCGGTAGAGTCGTCGATAGTGGCATCGAGGGCACCGATGATGTAGTTTCTTTCCACTGAAGTTAAGATAATTTACAAATCAATAATAAGACCAACAATGACGTACGCTTGCCCGATATGGGGAAATGCAGCAAAATCTAACTTGAACATACTGCAAACTACACAAAATTAAATTCTAAGAATTATCATTAAATCCACATGGTTTATTTCAAACAATCAAATCCACTATGAACTACAAATTCCCACAATAAAAGTACACATTTCCAAACTGTCCGAAGATCACTCCCCGCATCGCCCAGTGCCTCCATATTCGACCTTGGACGCAGAGCAGAACCGAACATACGTATAAATTCACGCTTCTCTAAAGCAGATTCCGACCACCAGCAGGAAATTGACCTCATGATATATCCTCCATCGAATAATCATATCATCGATCATTATCTGGAATTTCAATTTTCTTTCAAAAATAATAAAAATTTTTCAACATAAACCAAAAACATTGAACGCGCCCATTCAGGGCACCCACTGTTAGGAAATAAACCAAACGTTATGTACGTTTCTATTCACAACCCTGAAAAACATGTATGTATGTTGAACAGGAAGAAAAGAAGTTAAGATAAGTTAAGATAAATTTATTTAAATTGTAATTGGGTGTAATCCGGTGGCAGTTAATTACATAAATGAGATATGATAGACGTAGTTGACGAGCGGTAGAGAGTAGTTGTAGATAAGAGGTAGCGTAGAATCCACTGAGATGTGAGATAACAAACGCTAATCGAGGAGATAGCGTGACGCGTAAACAAAACCAGGAAATCAATGGTGTGGGTACTAAGAGTAAGACAATGATCTCACCGGGAGCGGTAGCTCAGTGCATCAACTGATGTTACTGCAGCGCCTCTGACCGGGAGGTCCTAGGTTTGAGTCCTGACGGCGGCAGGATTTTCGACACTAGTTCTTCAGGAAGGTCGAATTCAGTCGCTGTCTGGAGGAGAATTCTAGCAGCCGGCTGCTCTGATCGGTAGTTTTTCGTGGTTTCTCCGATCAACACCAGGTGAATGCCGGAGCAATACCCTACCAAACGGGCCACGGACCGCGCGCGATCTTTCCTTCCTTTTCCTTCTGCTATCCTCTCCAATTACACACACACACACACACACACACACTTATACTAACGTGCACCACACTACCACATATTCCGGGAGACCGGTCGGGATCTTAGAGTTCATCCCGGCTGGGGCGGTACCCCGGTGGTGGGACAGTCCTGGTTAAGGGGAAGCCGACGGTAGATCGGCGCCGGATCTTGCCATCCAGCGGGGGAAGATCACCGCCGTCTGCTGAGAAAAAACTTGCACTACACTAACGGAACTAATGACTAAAGCAGTTTACGTGCCCGGAAACACGAAAAAATCAATGAATCAGTGAACAATGATGTCTGTCTGTCTGTTTGTACTTGGCGCGGCAACCCGCGTTCGGGCCATCACCTACAAGCAGCGTCTTGGCCTCGTGGCTATGGTTTGAGGAGGTACGTATGGTTATCACGAAGACATCCCCACGCCGTATAAGAAAATGATATACTATTAAAATTAATTCAAGTGATGGTGCTGTTACGTGTCAACGCTTCTTCAGAAGAAGAGAATGCCCATTAAACAGTTTAAGTAGATAAGAGAAATGACAGTTACGTGGTATGTAGTTTGCTACCACATTAGACTTCAGAGAAGATTTGTAAGTGAAAATAAAATAATCGCAGCGGTGACGGCATTGAATACGAAATCAGTGCCACCGTTCTTCGTGGCAAGTTTGTTTTGGCAGGGGGTATAGAAGGCACATAGAAGGTGATTATGTGGACGAACCCCACTAGCCGGGGGAAGATCACCGCCATCTCCTGAAGAACAACATGCACTACACTTACGGATCTAATACCTAAGCTGTTGACGCGCCCGGAATCACCAACCAACCACCCACCCACCCAAACCCACCCAAATCCACCCAAATCCACCCAAACCCACCCAAACCCATCCACTCACCCACCCAAACCCACCACCCACCCACTGGCCCACCCACCCACCCAACCAACCAACCAACCAACCAAAGTGATGTTAGAGGCTGTGGGAGGGGGAGGGGCTTTGGTGGCGGCTGCGGCCAAAGAGACGAAGAGCGCGCGTCTGCAGGCCGCGCACCCGGAGCCGTTCGCAGCCGAGGGATAATCCTTTGTTTCGCGGCAGTGCGCGCAGTCGCGTTCATTTGTTGCCAGTGCAAACAGCGGCGCGGAGACACACAAGTCATGTGCAGCGACGCAGACTCCTCGGCGCCGTCTCTGTAGAAGCTCCTCCGGAACCGCGGATGCCGCCGTCTCCATCGCCAACTCCACCGCCACTTTCGTTGACTTTCCTTTGCTGCACATCTCGACGTCGACTCAGTAACATCTGCCTGTATCTCAAGTCCTTCACTCCACATTTAATCGTGGAACAATATAAGCGTAGGTTTTAACGCTATTAATAGGTAATAGCGAATCGCATGTGTCAATGAACAATTTTCTGTAGCCTCCACTTAACCGCCTTTGTGGAATAAAAAGATTAGCAGGTATTATTTTTAAAAGCTGCTCATCAACTGTACGACTTATATTCCCTTCCATTTTGTTTCTAGTGAATCTGTTTTTACGAAGATATCTTCCTTTCTATCGTTAATAATTATAATTATTTTTGTAGTATAGGTAGGTTTTGCGATTCTGTCATTCAACCAACGATACAAATGAAAAGTCAGAAAAAATAGAATTTTACGGAATACTTTATACTTTCATTTATTTATTTTTTGGTGAAAATTACACGTAGGCACGTATAACAATTAGGCAGACTGAAATGCAATCACGCAATACGTGGTCTGTATAACGGTTTACCTCTTGACACAGATCATGGACGACTCACTTACTACGGTATAAGATATTAAAATTTGGTTTTGATGGTTGTGAGGCTGAAGGTATTTTTCTGACTTACTTGACAATCTGAGATTTTTGTGAACATTATGTATTCGTAGTGCTTTCACTTCTTTGGGGTCAGGCAGTTTTAGTTGGAACACTCGAGTTCTACTAAAATATTTTGCTGACATTTTCCCTTCAGACGTACGCGAAGGACAGGTTAGTCGGGTGTATATACGTACGAGTTCTCTCTCGTACTGTAACGCTATTGTTTTCTAATTTTCTTCTATGTCAATACTAAGTATATAAAATTGTTCATTTTTGTTTTATTTACGTTTTATCATTTTGGATTTCATGTATTGTTACTTTTTCGCATTTCGTTTATATTTAGGTACGTTCCATCGTTTTCATCCTGTTCGTTTATCCGTCTCGTGTATCATCAATAATTTTACCTCCTTATGGCCATTGTTTCCAGTGTATGCACCTAGCAGTGCTTTCCCCTATGCCCTTGTCGCTCTGGCTCCCAGCGGTGCCGCCGCCCCGTGGTTGGGATGAGCGTAAGAAAGTAGCGCCATCGCTGTTGCGGAACTCTAGCGAACACAAACTGTCCCACTCTCCCATGCTCAGGTGGTAAATGCACTCCGAGGTATATGTCGCCGCCCTCCGGCTTCTCCAGACCCCCGCCCCAGACAACGCCACCGACGCCGCCGCCCCCCCACTGCCCCCCCACCGTCACCGACCGGGAGCGGTAGCTCAGGGCATCAACGGATGTCACTGCAGCGCCTCTGACTGGGAGGTCCTAGGTTCCCACTCCCCACGGCGGCAGGATTTTCGACACTAGCTTTTCAGCTAGGTCGAATTCAGTCGCTGCCTGGAGGAGAATTCTAGCGGCCGGCTGCTCTGATCGCTGGTTTCCCGTGATTTCTCCGATCAACACCAGGCGAATGCCGGAACAGTACCCTACGAAACGGGCCACGGACCGCGCGCGATCTGTCCTTCCTCTTTGTTGGCCTATCCTCTCCCCTTTACACACACACACACACTTACACTAGCATGCACTACACTACCACATATTCCGGGAGACCGGTCGGGAGTTCAGAGCTTGTCCCGGCTGGGGCGGTGCCCCGCTGGTGGGAGAGTCCTGGTTAGGGGGAAACCCCACTAGCCGACGATAGGTCGGCGCCGGATCTCGCCATTCAGCTGGGGAAGACCACCGCCATCTCCCGAGAAACAAAATGCAGTACACTAACGGGACTAATGATCAAAGCAGTTGATGCGCCCGGAAACACGAAAAAACCAAACCGAACCAAACCTATCGTCACCGCGGCCACCACCGCCGCCGCCGCGGCCCCGCCCCACCCCCACCCATCGCCCCCGTGCCCCCCACCGTCACTGCCACCACCGCCATCACTGCCATCGCCACCGCCACCACCACCGCCTCCGCTGCCTCCGTCACCTCCGCCGCCACCGCCATTGCCACTGCCGCCACCGCCACTGCACCGCTCGCGTCGCACCCACCAGTACTGCCGTAGTAGCGGATTCAAGAAAGAGACGCGGGGGACAGTTCGCCATCAAAAGCCAACACTTCTCGTAACTTTACATAATGAATTCAAGGATATTAGTTTTTAAAAGGTCTCATTACGTGCAAAGCAGTATTCCCGGACCAAATGTACTCGCTCTTTTTCAAAAGTACAAAAGAATAATTTCAAAAAATATATTATTTCAAAAAAATTATATTATTTATTTATTTATTTATTTTTGTTCAGAAAGGGCTGAGTTTAGTTCAGAATCACCTGCTACCGCTGATACTAAAACCGTTAGGCATAGTTAATCGTGAATTACTTTTTGTCCATCATTGAAATTTATACAATTCACAGTTTCACATTACTATCTTGAGAGTAAAATTCAATATTTTATCTTCTTATTGTACGGAAATGATGAGTTGTCATCTTTTCCGAACTCCTCACCGTGATAAGTAATCGTGCTGCGTAGTCAATAATCCAATAATGTACTAATGCTTCTTCGACCATGCCCACATTTTTAATTAGATTCACTGAAACTTCAGATAATTAATTACTTTTAGAAACGATTATTGTCTTCTGGTTACTGTACTGCACTCAATATCATTACTTAATCAGAAAAAATGTAATCTTGCACTTTATTGGGATGTATACATGTGTAAATTAAATGTAACATTTGTTTTCAGAATGGATAATCGGTTCGCAAATAAAATGCTTACCTATATTCGTTAATATTTATGTAATTCATTTGCAACAGTGTAACGATAGCGTATTTTATTTGCTATCTACGAGCAATCCCCTCCAGCAAGGTTAAAGCGCAAAGTATCAAAATAAATGAATGGTGTGTCAACCCAACAACAGGAACACACATCATATTTATGTGCGTTCTGATTTGTGCTTTCATCATCTGATTGCATTTCATAATTAGTCCTTGATTAAAAGACTCAGAATCTTGGTAATCATTCAGTGAGATAAACGACAGCGCTTTTTGCGCTGAGACTAATCATTGTTCCTCCACTAGTCATATTTACCTCGTTTGTTCTCTTCTATTGCCATTTCTTTTTCACTCTCGACTCTCGTCGCTCGACAGCCATCTATCATCTCTTCTCTCTCACACACTTACATCGGCTACCACCCGACCAATATCTTTCGAAATGACTGACAAATATCATGTCGGGTCACTGAAGCTATCATCGCTCGATCACCGTAGTTACTGCCACAATATGCGCTCTCCCTTTTCTAATTGGCGTAATTTTCATACGCCGCTTTGTAGATATGCCATCTCTACTATCCAATTATCGGTTTTTCCCAAACCCTTGTCATAACATTCCAACAATATACAGTGTAGCATAGGAATCTAATTGCAGCACATATTATACCATATAATTAATTCAGGGATGTTCAGGGACAATAGATATGATTTATTAGCGTAGTGTATTTTTATTCCAATTGAAAAAAGGTCCACTCTCAAATTAATATTGTTAGAAAATTCAAACTTAATTTTTATGTAGTTTGTGAAATGTATGTAAATACACCCATTTCATTTCTCACTATTCTGCTACACATCTACAAGTCTATGAGATATTTCTGCAAGTACAACCACAGCTGGTTTGTTCCCAGTCGCAGATTCTAGAAGTATTTTTGTGTGTGCACTTGTGTGTTGCCAGGTTGAAAGAACCACTATTGCTTTTGACACTATCAAACTAAGTGAGCGACGGAAACGCGACTCACTCGCAGAAGCCATCACTTCCAACGCCGCCGTCTCCGCAGTCCTTCGCCCCCGCCTGCGCCCTCGCCCCCGCCCCGCCCCCGCCCTCGCCCTCTTCCTCGCCTTAGCCCCCGTACTCGCCACCGCCCTCGCCCCCGCCCTCTCCCCCGCCCTCGCCCCCACCCTCACCCCCGCCCTCGCCCCCGCCGTCGCCACCGCCCTCGCCCCCGCCCCCACCCTCCCCCCGCGCTCCCCCCGCCCTGACCCCGCCCCCGCCCCCACTCTCACCCTCACCGTCGCCCGCGCCCCCCTGCAGCGTCTCTGACCGCGAGGTCGTAGGTTCCAGTCTCGATGGCGGAAGGATTTTCGACACTAGTTTTCAGCTAGGTCCAATTCCGTCGCTGTCTGGAGGAGAATTCTAGCGGCCGGCTGCTCTGATCGTTAGTTTTCCGTGGTTTCTCCGATCAACACCTGGCGAATACCGGAGCAGTACCCTAACAAACGGGCAACGGACCGCGCTCGATCTGTCCTTCCTCTTCCTTGTCCTCTCCTCTCCTCTTACACACACGCTTACACTAACATGTACTACACTACCACGTATTCCGGAAGACCGGTCGGGAGCTTAAAGCTTGTCCCGGCTGGGGCGGTGCCCCGTCGGTGGGAGGGTCCTGGTTAGGGGGAAACCCCGCTAGATGACGGTAGGTCGGCGCCGGATCTCCCCATCCAGCGGAGGAAGATCACCACCATTTCCCGAGAACAAACATGCACTACACTAACGGGAGTAATGACCAGCAGTTGACGCGCCCGGAAACACGAAAAAAATCAATCAATCCATCGCCCTCACCACCGCCCCCAACCACCCTCACCCCACCCTTGCCCTCACCACCGCCGTCGCCCCTACCCTCACCCCGACCTTCGTCCCGCCCGCGGCCGCCCCCGCCGCGCGCGTGGGTCACGCAGCGCTGGCGCCTGTCGCGTGCGCCCGTCGATTATTGCGGCAGCGAAAGCCGAGCCCAGTCGAGAGGTCGATCACGCCGGTCGTCGATTCACGCGAGCCGCGCTCCGCCGCCTCGACCTCCACCCCACCCCCAACTCCACCGTTCCCGCCTTTGTTCCATTTGCTCCGATCAGTTGCCGCCCCCGTGTTGCTTTCAGCCCCCGTCAACTACAACTCCTACTCCCGCACTTGCACTTCGACGCCTCACCCCTCTCCCTCTCTCCTTTCTCCGTGTACATTACCGGCGCATACCCACAACCGTTTTCCCTGCAGCGCCTCGGTTCGAGTCCTGACGGCGGCAGGAATTTTTGACACTAGCATTTCAGCTAGGTCGAATTCAGTCTCTGTTTGGAGGAGAATTCTAGCGGCCGGCTGCTTTGATCGGTAGTTTTCCGTGGTTTATCCGATCAACACCAGGCGAATGCCGGAGCAGTACCCTACCAAACGGGCTACGGACCGCGCGCGATCTGTCCTTCCTCTTCCTAGTCCTATCCTTTCCCATTACACACACACACTTACAATGACTTGCACTACACTACCACATATTCCGGGAGACCGCTCGGGAGCTTAGAGCTTGTCCCGGCTGGGGCGGTGCCCCGCTGGTGGGAGAGTCCTGGTTAGGGGGACACCCCATTAGCCCACGGTAGATCGGCGGTATCGGCGGATCGACGGTAGATCGGCGCCGGATCTCGCCATCCAGCGGGGGAAGATCACCGCCATCTCCGAAGGAAAACATGCATTACACTAACGGGACTAATGACTAAAGCAGTTGACGTGCCCGGAAACACGTATCAATCAATCAATTAATCAAAACCCACAACCGCCACCCGTCATCTGTCGCCATTTGTCCGTTGCCCATTGCTGGGCGCTTGCTGCACTCGGCTCGTTGCTCGTTACTCTGCTCGTTGCTCGTTGCTCGTTGCTTCTTGCACGTTGCTCGTTGCTCGTTGGCTCGTTGCTCGTTGCCCGTTGCCCGTTCCCCATTTCCGTCGCTCGCCACACTTTGCTCGTCGCTCGTTGCCCTTTTGTGTTCGTTGCCCGTTGCTCGTCGCTCGCCACACGTCGCTTGTTGCTCCATGCCCCGCCCCCCCCCCCCCCCCCCCGCGCCCCCCCCCCCTCGCCTGGAATTCCAGAAATCCGGGCTCGTTTGGCGGAGGAAGCGGCCCAACGTCCGGCGCGGGGCGCGGAATTTATCCAAGCGCTTGGGCTGTGTTGTCGGTCAAACTTGGACGAAGCCTCTTCGCCCAACGTGTCACGACTGTGAGGGAATGCATCCGCGTGCGGAGACGCCATTCAGTCCACCACGCACTCGAGCACACGGGAGAAGTTTTCTGTTCAGGTTGGTTGGTTGCCTGTCAGTGATTCCGGGTACGTCAACTATGGAAATAATTAGTCCCGTAAGTGTAGTGTATGTGTTTTTCATCAGGAGGTGGCGGTATTCTTGCCCCGGTGGATGACGAGATCAGGCGCCGAACTACCGACGGTTTGGTTTGATTTGATTTGATTTTTTCGTGTTTGCGGACACGTCAACGGCTTTGGTCATTGGTCCCGTTAGTATAGTGCATGTTTTTTTCTCAGGAGAAAATGGTGGTCTTCCCCCGCTGGATGGCGAGATCCGGCACCGACCTACCGTCGGCTGTGGGGTTTGTCTTCATTGGTTCCGGATAGCGGCTAGTGGGGTTTCCCCCTAACCAGGACTCTCGCACCAGCGGAGCACCGCCCCAGCCGGGACAAGCTCTAAGCTCCCGACCGGTCTCCCGGAATATGTGGTAGTGTAGTGCATGTTAGTGTAAGTGTGTGTGTGTAAGGAGGAGAGGATAGGACAAAGAAGAGGAAGGATAGATCGCGCGCGGTCTGTGCCCCTTTTGGTAGGGTACTGCTCCGGCATTCGCCTGGTGTTGATCGGAGAAACCACGTAAAACTACCGATCAGAGCAGCCGGCCGCTAGAATTTCCCTCCAGACAGCGACTGAATTCGACCTAGCTGAAAAGCTAGTATCGAAAATCCTGCCGCCGTCAGGACTCGAGCCTATGACCTCCCGGTCAGAGGCGCTACAGTGACATCAGTTGATGCACTGAGCTACCGCTCTCGGTCCTACCGACGGCTAGCGGGGTTTTTCCAAGCAAGGTATCTCCCACCAACGAGGCACCGCCCCAGCTGAGACAAGCTCTAAGCTCCCGACCGGTCTCCCGGAATATGTGGTAGTGTAGTGTATGTTAGTGTGTGTGTGTGTGTGTGTGTAAGGGGGTGAGGATTGGAAAAGGAGGAGGAAGGAAAGATCGCGTGCGGTCCGCTGTCCGTGGTCCGTGCTCCAGCATTCGCCTGGTGATGATCAGAGAAACCATGTAAACTACTGATCAGAGCAGCCGGTCGCTAGAACTCTCCTCCAGACAGCGACTGAATTTGACAACTAGCTAATAACGTAGTGTTGAAAATAGTTTTCTGTTTAGCTTAATAACTTGATAACAAGCAAAAAATAATGAGAGATAGAGATATATCCCTGGCTGTCATTATGGATTACCACAAAATTTCTATCACAACGAAATTGATAGGCAAAAATCCTAGAATTAGCAACTTTACTGAGTATCTTGGAAAACCAGTTCATTAAAAATTAAGGCTTTCGATATATATACCTGTTCCGCGTTCAAATGATTGCAGCTTGTCTTCTGAGTCACATTCTGTGAGAAATTTAAGTAATATCATTAAATTGGTGCTTACTTAAGACAAAATACAGTATAGTAATTGAACCAATGTTCTAACTTTGAACGAACCTTTACATTTAACTTAGGTCATGTTTGGAATTTGTAAAATAATATGCTGAATAGAGAAATATTATTCAAGAGATATATTTTTACATTGAAATGACGTATGTTAGATTCTTCGTTAATATTGTCTTTTGTAATCTAAATATTAAACCTACATATAATACAATATTTCATTCTATATTCCATTTTTGTTACACAGTGCTCCCACTTACATTACTTCTTATAGTACCCAAACATACGAATATTACAATGAATGCTTGACTGTTCACATTGATCTTCCGCTGAGTCAGTAAAAGAATTTATTGTGTCAGTACAGGACATTTCGATACTGAATTTTGTACCGTGAAATTCAAAATTTACTAATACGTAGGTTAACTTTTTAGGTCAAAATAGATTGCTTCAGCTTTGCTTCGCTAAAGATTTTTTCGCAAAGTCTTATCCACACAGACATCAGGAAGCGTACCTGTGTATAGTATAAATGAGAGAATTTAAAAAGTTGCACTCACAAACAAAATCAGATCTAAAATATTTACGATATACAATCAGATTCGTTACAATCATCTTGAAAATTTCCTCAAAAAGATATACTATTAATAATGCATGTTCAACTACAATAAAATACAGAAGGAAAGTATCAAATTTGGGTTGAACAATTACAATTCAGTTTATTCACAATCATGAAATTATATTATAACATAATTAATAATGTAATTTTATGATTATATGCTTGTCTGCTAATTGTTTAAGCTTTTTATTTCGCTTCCTTTGACGTTTTACACACCGTCAAGTTAGATTTGCAAGATTACATCGTGTAAACATGTTACAATAATTTTCTAACTCGCATTTTAAAATTACAAAAAATTATATTTTTTATTGCATTAATAAACACAATATTTATATCAGTGATCTTCCACCGAGGTGACAAATGTTTCTATTGCAATGCACCATAGTTTTTTATAAAAATAAAGAATCGTGTAAAAAGCAAGAAGATGCACCGTAGTTTGTTTGTGTGCTTGTAATGCGTATCAACAAAAAATATTGTTTCCGAACATTTGAATGTATACCAAAAATTTAAATCGTCTGCGTGATGCAATTATAAAACTGACTTTACTGTATCTAAACTCCAAGGAACGCAAAATAAAAGCATTAAATATAATTAATAATGAAAAGATAAATTATTATCTATGTTAAAATTACTTGAGACACATTAATAATATTTTTCTCCTAGCCCTGTTATTGGTCTCTGGTTCCCTTATATTGAATTCTATCAGAAACTGATCTTCTATTTTTCTGTTTTATGGTCATCCTCGTAACATGCGGAAAAATAAAGCATGGAATATTGGATGATATTAGTGCATTACATTTCATAAGCTGCATATTTCCATTTATATTTCTAATAACAGCAGTAGTAACTATAAAATATAAAGAACATAGCAGTATTTAAGAGAAAGGTATTTTTTAAGAATATTGTAGAAGTCGAGAGAAATCGGTTGTGAGTAAATGCAAATTATGTATTAATAATAAACAGACACAAAAGTAAATAAAGCAAGAACAAAATTAGTTAAATAAGACAATTTTCCTAAAAGTTAAAAGAAACGTGCAATGTTTAGAGGTAAATGCCACCTAAAACAAAAAACTTGGCCATTGCCGAAGAAACCTACCTTAATACTCGTACTTACCAACAGTTTTTGATAGTTGCAGCTCTTTTTAAATAACACGACAAAATATCAAAAACGGTAACTGAAAATTAGTACAAAATCTGTGTGAGAAAAACTTGTCTTAGGTTATTATCTAACAATCAATTCACATTAAAATGTGTCCATTATAAACATTCATAATTTTTTGTATGAATAAATCAATAACTTTCTATGAATATGAGAAAGTATTGATTTCTTCTTTATATTTTACTAAAAACTTCACTTCTTTATATTTTACTAAAAGTATTTTATTCACTATAACATTACCAACAAGCCCTTTGTTTCTTTCCTCCATCTTCTAATTTCGTAACAATACAATTTATATTTTCTGTTTGTTCTGTTATTGCTTTCCTTGATCATATTATTGTTTACCTTTTGATTTTGTCGTAATGTCATACTACCTTTTCCCAACTTTAAATTGTTAATCAATATTCCCAATCGTTACCGAGAAATTCAATCGTGTGCGATAGGAAAAGCGCTCATCTTCCTTGGTGATTTTTGACCCGCATCTACTCTTTCTCTCTCCAGGCATTCATTTGTTCTTTCTGTCTGTGCTCCCGCGACCGCATGCTATTCCTTTTTCCACCGAAACCTCTCGTGCATGATCATTTTCCGCCCTCTTCCCTTTGTCCTCTTTGGCCGATAGACTCGTGTGTATTTTTCCGCCCAGATTGCCGCTCTCATGAAAACAGTGCGATTTTTTTCTGGTCCGAGACCACGTCAAAACAGTTCAGTCAAATGAAATATGCAGATGCGCTCGCCCCCCTCTCCCCCCTCTGCCCTTGCGCGTTGCTTCTTCTACAGCAAAAGGGCCCCTCGGCATTCGCGTATCTGTTTGTGCTCTCTGAGGGCCTAAAAAAATGTTTCCTGCGGTTTCGCATATTAGCCCGGTTGTCGAGAATAGGAGAATGTCCACTGATGTATTTGTGTAGAATAATTTAACTTTACAATGAGTTTTCGATTATGACGAATCCCGCACGGATGTATTTACATTCTGTGTAATCTAACAAAAACCTACTGTACGCTGGAGGAAAAATGTTTAACTGAAGACGTCTAAACGGACAAAAACCGAGCTTTGGGGACTTGAAGGGAAAGATATCATATTTCAATGTCCATACGTTCATTAACACATTCAGCTCAAGGAAATATTTAATGTTCACACAGTTTTGAGATCAACGAAGCATCGAAATTAGAAGTCCTTTTTTTTCACTGACTTTTGTTTTATTTTCATTACTAACTGATGAATTTAATAGTATTACTTTTTTACAATATGTGTAAGACATTCCTTGTAAACGAACAAAATGTGTAAAATGCCGCAGAAAAACACATTGTAAAGGACTATGGACCCCAAAACAAAAGTTAAAACTTAGCCTGACTTAAAAGTTAAAAGACAGCCTCACCGTATTGCGTGCGTTCCTTTACTCATTCCACCCAAGGAAATATTTCACTTGCAAATTACTCTCCCATCACTACTCAAAAGAGTTTAAGATTCTCGCGCAAAACAGAAAAATGACACGAGTCTTCGCCCTTCACCACTGATACTTTCTTTCAGTCTACGCGATACGCTAAAAGACGTTCGTTCCAAAACGACGTTCGAAAAAAAAAATGCTGGAAGGCATTCACTATCGACCTTAAAAAGGGGAGTGGGCGTTTTAACACGTGGTGTTCGCGAGTCTGGCGGGTAAAATTGAAAATTGATTTTGTAATCAACCAGCGAACTAAAGAACGAAGAGACTTTGTTGCCCCGGCGCCTAATTGCACTCCGCACGTCATCAAGATGGCGGCTTCTCAGCCGTAATGAGGCGTGCGGGGCCCGAAATTCGGATAATAAGAGATTACAACGGCTGCTTTGTTTGCTCACCCGCGTCGCGGGGACCGGAGCGGCAAACGAGGAGGCAGCACAGAGCGGCCGCCTTGTTCGTATTCTGTTAAATACTTTTTCCCTGAATTCCCGCATTCCCGTAAACACGAAAGCTCTCCCCTTAATAATTCACGTTGTTTACTTGGGAAGCACAGCCTGGCGCCGCGTTGTAGACTTAATCGCGGTAATTAAAAGCGCGGTCTGGCGACGCGACGTCTCAGAATAGCCTTGAAGCGAGCGTCGGTTTTCTTGGTTCCGCGTAAAGTGTCTGTTTTCTTTTCGGTTCCATCGCATTTAGACCACTGTTCGTCTTTTGTCGAGTTGTGCGGCGATGGGTGACACCAAATGGGTTGGGAATGTTTTAAGGTGTTCTGTTGTAGGTATGTCTGGGTGTCGCTTTTCTAGATCTGGAATCTAGTTCAGGCGTTCACCTACAAGAAATTCAGAGAATTTCAAAGTACGTCTGTTTTCAAACGTAGCTTCTAATGTTGTGAAATCGTATGGAATTGCAATATGTGTAAATATTTTAGTTTATTTTCCCTCATTTGGTTTCTGAAAGATATTTTATAGCTCGCTCCAGAGCTGAAGTATTTTGTTTTTAAATTAACTCTTAAACGTTTGTAGACAGATATTAACTAGAGATGATCCAAATAAACTACTGCTCCTCATATATCCATTCGTATCTCTATTTTATTTTTATTTTTATTTTTATTTGTTTTACGTCAAAAAAGCAGTTAAAAACTGCGTAAGACATGCTATGGGGAAAAGTGAATTGTGTGCACATTTTCAAAATTCTGTGATCCCTACACTAAGTCATATACTACTTAAATTTTGAAAAAAAATCTCAAAAATCTCAAGTCTATTTCTTAGAATATACACATCTTATGTATGTAAGACATGTGTGTAATTTCCCAATTATTATGCAGTATATCTAACTTGTTATGTTGAGCACCGGGGTAATAAATTATCCAGCAGGGAAGATCATCTCCGACAGGAAAAATATGCACTACTATTTCGGGACTAATGACTTAAGGAGTAGACCCTCCTGGAAGCACTAACCAATCCATCAGTCACGCTTAATTGCCTATTCCATCCATTCCTGTGTCTCTCTGTTTAACCATTTTTTAAAATGTTTAATTCGATAATAATCTCCCCTTCTTCTACATTCGCCACTACATCTACTCCATTTCCATATTCCTCTTCCATGCCTGTTCACACTTCTAGTCTTTCTGTGACGGGGAGGTTGTAGGTTCGATTCCCGACGGCAGCTATATTTTTGACACTAGCTTGTCAGCTAGGTTGAATTCAACCGCTTTCTGGAGGAGAATTCGAGAGGCCGGCTGTTCTGATCGGTATTTTTCCGTGGTTTCTGTGATCAACACCAGGCAAATGCCGGAGCAGTACCCTAACAAACGGGGCAAGGATGGTGCGCTATCTTTCCTACCTCTTTCCTCTCCTATCCTCACCCCTATACACACACTTACACTAATATTCTAAACACTACCACACATGCCAGGAAACCGATCAAAAGCGTAGAACGTGCCCTGACTGGGGCGATGTCCCGATGGTGGGAGATACTTGGTTAGAGATAACCCCGCTAGACGACGCTAGGTTGGCGCCGGATCTTCGCATCCAGTGGGGGAAGACCACCGCCACCTCCCGAGCAAAGAACACGGACTACACGTATGGGTCTAATGAGCATTGTAGTTGACACTTTCGAAATCACTAACACTCAATCAATCCATTGCGTAGTTATACACAGTCATTCCTCCATCCTTGGACGTCAAAACCTGGCTGCTTTCTCCTCCTTTCGTTGTTTATGACATACTGTTTCTGTGTGCCTCTTCTAATTTTACCCATATTACTTGTGTATGTATTCTTCTTCTCTTTGTTTTCCCGCGACCCTTGTCTGCCCTTACTAACTCGTTTGAAACGTTTCTTTGAGACAGTCGGTTCCAATTTCTTTTACTTACCACGCTTCCTTCTCTCTTTCTCTGCCAACTTTCCTTTCTATTCTTCCATCTCTTTCTCTGGGCAGTTCTTTCCATCTCATCTTATCCTTTTATTTTGTTTCAAGTTCTGTGAATTTTATTCATTGATGTAACTATTTGTTGTTATAAAATAACAAGCGCTACTCACATTTTAAATCTACAAATCTAAATTGAAACACTAATGGCAAAGTACCCTGTCTCAAAAAATATTCCATTCAAATGTACAGTGCCTAAATAAAATGCCCCTATCTGTCATTTCTGAGAATACGTAATGAACGATTGAGACTCTTCATAGACACAAAGAGACTTGTTTAAAAAAATATGTATCGATATATTTACTGTAAATAACTAACTTCAGCCGTAATGGTAATTGTATTGTTCTTTTCACATTGATACATATGTGCGAAGTTTAGTATTTCAATACTCGTTTACATAACGATACAATAAACTAGAATAATCGTTTTGGTAAAATCCAATAATTTTGTTTGATGTCAAATCGCACACGAACAGTATCTTGACCTCTAATTACTTTTCTCTGCAAAAAAAACTGTGGTCTCCGCTCCAACTTCGTAATTATGAAGACAACTTTACTTACATAGGTCGTCATGAGGATTCCGCAAACTCTCAGAAAGCAATTGAAATGCGTTATGTTCCCAGTACACAATTTGAGGTGGAGCTGATAAAGACGCGAGAGATATTAAGGTACTGGTATTAAAAATTTTGCAATGTATTCTTTAAAAAAAGTACTTTTAACATTTGAAGTACCCCTACAATAAGAAATTTAGTGTCATTGTGTCTTTTGTGAGAAACTTGAAAATAAAGATATAAAAATACCATTCTAGGAAAAGGAATTTTTTTTCTGCAAGAATAACAAATTAAGTTTTTATACATAAAATGAGTAGAATTGAATTATACGTATATATTTTTGAAATATTCTCAGAATCTGATTAGAATTATTGTTATTTAATGATACAATTAAAAAATTGCTGTGAGTGTGTTTGCGCAAAATTGTGCAGTAAATGCGAGGCTGCAGTATATAAAACATGTAAACGGTGAAGGTTATCATTATATTCTGCCTTCCCTAGCAGCCTTAAGTCAAATAGAGAGCAATTTTTTGGACCACACCCAGTGCAAAACATTATAGCACATGCCAAAAGAGATACTTACAGTCAGATTTGGAATATTGTGAAACATTTTTATATCTTCATTTCATTTGCTGCCTGAATGCCGCACAAAACCTTTCAGCGAGCCATATCCTCCTCTAGACCGAAACGCGACTCATTGCTAGAGCGCATCCCAGACAAATGAAATGCGATCGAATCCGGGCCCGGTCCATCTAAATTTTTTAACCCTGCCCGCCCATGCACGGTTCTAGCGCAGCGCTTGACGCTCTCGCCCCATCCCCCTTCCCTACTCCTCTCCTTCCTTCCTCTTCCCCCTCCTCCCCTTCCTTCCCTTCCCCCCCCCCCCCCCCCCCCCCTCCCCTCCCCTTCCCCCCCCCGCCACACCTATCCCGCCTCTTCCCATCCCCTCCTCTTCCCATCTCCCCTCTTCCCAATTCCCTCCTCTTCCCCTCTCCCCCCTTCCCATTCCCTCCTCTTCCCCTCTCCTCCCCTCTTCCCATTCTCCTCTTCCCCTCCTTTCCCCCTCTTCCCCTTCCTTCCTGTCCCTCTCCCTCCTCCCGCGCCGTTCAGGGAGCGGTGGGGTCAGGGCGGGGCGGGGGAAGCGGGCCGATGATAAATGGCTAGTTTTTCCCCGAATTTACGGCGACTGCAGAAGGCCCGATGCTCTGCAAACCGCCGGGCGGCACAATGGCGGCAGCCCCGCAGATAAGCGTTACGAGCGTCAGCTGCCGTCGGTCGCCAGAGTTATTACGCCGCGGCGCCGCCGGCCATGTGCGAGTCGCCATTCGCTGACGGACGGAACGAAACGCGTGGGCGCGCGGGTGGGCGGATTCGAACTCGAGGCTTCTGGGTGCAGTGCACTCCTTCGCGCCACCGGGAGCGGTAGCTCAGTGGATCAACTGATGCCACTGCAGCGCCTCTGACCGGGAGGTCCTACGTTACACTCCCCACGGCGGCAGAATTTTCGACACTAGCTTCTCAGCTAGGTCGAATTCAGTCGCTGTCTAGAGGAGAATTCTAGCGGTCGGCTGCTCTGATCGGAAGTTTTCCGTGGTTTCTCCGATCAACACCAGGCGAATGCCGGAGCAGTACCCTACCAAACGGGCCACGGACCGCGCGCGATCTGTCCTTCCTCTTCCTTGTCTTAACCTCTCCCCTTACACACACACAAACATGCACTACACTACCACATATTCCGGGAGACTGGTCGGGAGTTTAGGTGTCCACTGGTGGGAGAGTCCTGGTTAGGGGGTAATCCTACAAGCCGACGGTAGTTCGGCGACGGATCTTGCCATCCGGGGGGGGGGAGATCACCGCTATCTCCCGAGAAATAACATGCATTACACTAACGGGACTGATGACCAAAACAGTTGACGCGCCCGGAAACACGAAAAAAACAAACCAAACCAATCCGCGCCGCCGCCGATTCCACCATTTTATTTCCGTTTGTTGTATGCCAAGTGATGTGTGTTGCCGTGCGATGTAATACTGAGCTTATTATCTTCATTATTATCATTGTCCACTATTGTTATATTGGTATTCTTAATTTGTTTTGGTAAGTCACTGCCATTGTTAGATTATTTGGTGTTCGTAGACCCGTCAAAAGCTTTAGTTGTGTTCATTAGTCTCGAACGTGTGGTGGACATTTTGTCACGGGTGGAAGTGGTTGCGATGAAGGTGGATTCGTTATGTTCCCCGGTTGATCGAGAGAAATAACGTCGACCTGGAAATCGGCCAACGGGGTTTTCTCCAACCAGGTGTCTTCTATCAGCGGAGCATCGTTCCAACAGGGACAAGCTCTAAGCTTCCAATCGGTCTCCAGTCACGAGTCGTAGGATAGTGCATTTTAGTTTAAGTATGTGTAAGGGAAGAGGGTAGGACAAGGAAGAGGAAGGAAACATCACGCGTGGTCCGTAGTTCATTTGTTCGCCTGGTGTAGATCGAAGAAACCACAGAAAACTACCTATTAGAGCAGCCAACCACTAGAATTTTCCTTCAGACAGCGGCTCAACTTGACCTACAGCTGTGTTCTCAGCGTCGATATTCTTGCAACCATCGGAACTCGAATCCCAGGACCTCTTGATCAGAGCCACTGTAGTAACATGAGTTGATGCCTTGAGCCACCTCAGCCGGTACACTGCCATCGTTGACCACAACTGCAGTAAAATATGTTATTATATCTGTGTTCGGACTGTGAGTGTTGAGATCAACCAATCTATCGAAAACCATTATTAATAGCCACGAATCGTTCTGATAGATTGATTGTTTCGTGTTTCCGGGCGCGTCAACTGCTTCGGTCTTTAGTCCCGTTAGTCTAGTGCATGATTTTTTCTCCGGAGATGGCGGTGATATTCCCCCGCTGGATGGTGAGATCCGGCACCGACCTACCGTCGGCTAGTGGCGTTTTCCCCTAACCAGGACTCTCCCACTAGCGGGGCACCGCCCCAGGCGGGACAAGCGCTAAGCTCCCGACCGGTCTCCCGGAATATGTGGTAGTGTAGTGCATGTTAGTGTAAGTGTGTGTGCAAGCGAAGCTGAAAAGCTAGTGTCGAAAATCCTGCCGTCGTCTGGACTCGAACCTAGGACCTCCCGGGCAGAAGCGCTGCAGTGACATCAGTTGATGCTCTGAACTACCGCTACCGGTACGAATCGTTCTGTAATGACATCATTCATCATATCTCAACAACTAAATGTGACCGGGCGGAGCTATTGGGTTTGTTGTCAATTGGAGGGTACCTTTCAAGGTGTGCTACTTTCTTTATCAAAGGGCTGTAGTTCAAATGACGTACGTGTGCCCAATCTGATCTTGTGATCATCTCCGGTTATAGTGAAGACTCTGAATCTCTGGAGATTAACATCAAGATCCAAGGTTTCTCTATATCTGATATGGTCAAAATTAAATGGAATTTCTCCACAATGATTGATTTTGTTAATATAGAAATACAAAAATATCAATTAATTGCACTAACTGAAAATATCAATATCTTTATTTGCCCTTAAAAAATGAAATATTTTCAGTTGTTATCTTCGTATATTTTTCATTAGTACTTTCTCAAGATCCTTCTCCTGAGTTCGTTCTATCTCCGTACTTGATCCTGCATTGCCCTCTGTCTCTAAGTATCAAAATGCAGCGTTGACATCTTTCAATGCCTCATGCACTGTTAGAACACCATCCCACTTTCCGAAGGCCCTCCAACTGGCCTAAGAACCTGCAAGATGCAATGAATTCCCAGGACTTATTTACTATGTTCACTATAGCAGTGGTTCAGGTTCCCTATAAATCCCTATCTTCAAATTCCCTATCTTCTTCTGCTTATTTGTAATGTAGGTAAAACGGAACCAGTGACTTAAGTTCACTATAAGCGAGGGTTCACTATATCCGAGTTCGCTATAACAGGAGTCGACTGTAATGTGCACTCCACATGTTAGCGCTTTCCTCAGTGACGGGAGAAATAAAAAAAATAACCTGTCGTGAGTTGACACCGGTGATACATTAACGCAACGATTTATTGAAGTAAATGATGAGTCTGAGGATTTTTCAATTATTAGTGGAGTGATGGATTCTTTACATGGTAGCTGTGATCGTTGAGATATTGCCGATGAAATTGCTAAATTTTCAAATGAGTTGTTTCTAAACGAACTTGATCAAAAAATTATTGAAAACCCAGACGTATTAAATATCAAGAAATATACATATGAATTTATTCCGTGAATTTCTTTTTTAAAATTACAAACAGAAAATGGGCAATTTAAAATTGATTCAATTCGCCTCCCCCTTACATTTTATATACTTGCACTTACGTGTACTACGGCACCGCACATATGTAGAAGGACACACTACAAGTGGTTGAGGGCTTGTCACGGGTGCCTTGCTCTGAAAATCATTGCTACATTCTGGGAAATAGTATATATGTACTATATTTACGGGATCTGATGATCATATCAATTGACGTGGCCAGAAACTGCAATAAATCAACGTCATGCAGTGAATCTTTCAAGTTCTGTTTTCCAAAACCAATACAATTCGTTCTCCAAATCAAATAAGTACATTTCTGGCCTGGCCTAATTCTCATAGTTTACATAATTAACACTTGCACTCATGTACCCTTTTAACAAAGCATTTTTCTAGTTGCAAACTTTCTAATTATTTGGACTCCGTGGTTCCTCAATGTTTAAAATTTCCTCTACTTATCTTTCAAAAGTTTCTGTACTTATCTTTCTCAATCGCTTCTCCTATGGCTCGTGTTCCTCTTTCATGCGATTTTGATCAAACATATTCTATTTATTATAAATATATTCTATTTATTACAAATAAGTTTTCTATAATAAATTTTTAAAATTTTTTTTTTATTTAATATATTTTTTATGTTTCAAATTAATAGTGAAATTGTTGGGAAGGGATTCTGAAACTCAAGAAAGCGTGCGCAGATGATTTTCTCCCCTATACGTCACATACACTCTTTGACTGTTTTTGACTAAATAGATAAATAAATAAATATTTGCAACAACTTAGGTCACTTTATTCTCGCGTACTTCCTGCTCACGTACTTCCTCAAACATCGTAATGGCCAGACCCGATAGCCGAAATCACCGAGGCTTAACAGCCGTTGTGTCCGTATACCGTTACCATTACCACCAATGTTACTTACAGTTTTCGCTACGACAGTCGTTCAAAAGAGATCGTAAATAAGTAAAAAGATCGTAAGAACACACATCTGAATTAAAATGCATCCGAAGGGACCTTTTTCCTCGACATCAGTTGTCCAGAGGTGAAACGCCCCTCGCACATTCTTCTTGCCCATTTGAATGGAATTCGATTCCTACGCTTTGATTGATTGGTTGATTGATTCATTAATTAATTCATTATTTTGTGTTTGCGAGCGCGTCAACTGTTATTGTCATTAGTCCCGTAACTAGTAAAACCAGTAGAACGTGTAATTCATGTAGGTTATGGGAAGTATGTCACTTTATTCTGATATATAGACCAAGATGGTTTTGATACCTATTTTACAATGTTCATCCTAACTTATTACAAGGCAACTAATGTACTTTTTTTAAAAATATCGTCAATTTGAAATTAAAGTGAAACGATATATATTGTTTCACTTTAATAATTAAATAATATATTAAATAAATATTTATACAATATTTTTACTTATAAATGTTGATAATATTAGTATAATGTAATTATGTAAAATAATTCTTAGCTTTAATTTTTTTTGTAATTAAGATTTTTTGTATATTTTGAGTAACTGTATCCTTATTGTACTTTTACCTATTTTTCATTCTTTCCATAATGGTATCCTGGCGTATATATGAGGTTAAAGCCAAAAATTATATTACTTACTTAGTCCCGTAACTGTCGTGCACTGTTTGTCACGAGATATGACACACTATTTCCGCTGGATGGTGAGATCCATCCGGAACTTCACTCAGCTGATGGGGCTCATCTTGGAATCTTCCGCCAGCAAGGTACCGCCCCAGCCGGGACAAGCTCTAATCTCTGGACAAGCATGGTAGTATAGTGCAGGTAAGTGTGTGTTAGGAACGGGGAGAGTACAGGGTAAGGAAGAGGAAGGAAAGATCTCGTGTGATCTGAGGCCCGTTTGTCAGAGTACTGTTCCGGCATTCTCCTGTGTTGATGGGGGAAATTACCTGATCCATTGAGCAAATGCTGAGATGGCCCATTGTTTTGCTTCTGGGCATACATGTAACTTCATTTTATGTGCAAGTCTTCTAGAGTTCAGTGGGAAATACAATTATTCAAATTATCTTTTGCATGTTGTCACGACAGGAAGTATAATTCCGAAAGACAACATGGATAAGAGCCAAACGTTTATTGCCTTTTTATCCTTGAAAATAGATTTTATTACATGGAAGCTTTTTTCTCCAAAATTTAACTAGTATATTACTTAGTGTAGAGATCACAAAATTTTGAAAATGTGCACACAATTCACTTTTCCCCATAGCACGTCATACGCAGTTTTATCTGTTTTTTGACGTAAAATAAATAAATAAATAAAAATAAAAGAAAACTACCGATAAGAGCAGTCATCCGCTATCATTCTCCTCCAGAAGAGCGGCTGAATTCGACCTCATATGACTGACAAATATCCTGCAACCGTTGGTACTCAACCGGGAGCGGTAGATCAGTGCATCAACTAATGTCAATGCAGCGCCTCTGACCGGGAGGTCCTAGGTTCCCACTCCCCACGGCGGCGGCAGGATTTTAGACACTCGCTTTTCAGCTAGGTCGAGTTTAGTCGCTGTCTAGAGGAGAATTCCAGCAGCCGGCTGCTCTGATCGGTAGTTTTCTGTGATTTCTACGATCAACACCAGGCGAATGCCGGAGCAGTACCCAAACAAACGGGCCGCAAGCTATCTTTATTTTCTCTTCATTATCCTATCCTATCCCCTTACACACACTTACACTAACATGCACTACACTTCCAAATATTCCGAGAGACCGGTCGGGAGCTTAGAGCTTGTCCCGGCTGGGGCGGTACCCCGCTGGTGGGAGAGTCCTGATGAGGGGAAACCCTGCCAGCGGACTGTAGCTCGGCGCCGGATCTCGCCATCCAGCGGGGAAAGACCACCGCCATTTCCCGAGAAAAAACATGCAATACACTTACGGGACTAACGACCAAAGCCGTTGACGCGCCCGAAAACACGAAAAAATAATCAATCAATCAACGGCTCTCGAATCCTAGGACCTTTCGGCCAGAGGCACTGTAGTGGGATCATTTGATGCCCTTCGTTTCACAACTAGATGGAACCAGAATAAACAAAATATACTAAAACTAAAGAATACTTTCTCTTGGAAAGTAGATGCCATTTAAAAATTATCTCTTCTCTTGCAAGTCTAAGTAAAGCAAATTGACAGGTTGGTGAGGGAAACATTTTGAAAATATTCATTTTACTCAGAATTAGAGTTAAAGATATTTTGAATTTTTTTAAAATTATTTAGAAAAAAGCGTTTTTGACATCCTGTTAAAACTGTTAAATTCGTTATTACGTCTAACTTTAATAAAATTGTGAGTGATACCTTGATGATGAGTATTAAGCCGCACACAAGACTACAAACGAGACCCGTCTTTGATTATATTTTTCGTCTCTGAGGAAAGTGACGCTTCCGAAATACTCGCGCCTAATGTGGTTCTCGTTTCCTTGTATAACGAGCATTAGAGTGTATATCACCTCCATTTGTAGGTGATCAGAGGAAGGAAATGGTTTATGCATTTGTGTATTATTACTATCATTTGCTTTAAGGAAATTTTCCGGTGTACTATGTCTTTTGATTTCCAAGAAAATGGACATGGAAGGATCGTCTTTTTATGGAACTAATTGGGACTAACTATGGAACTAATCAAACACTAATTAGTAAGCACATCCTTGTATATTTACAGTTCTTGTTGTGATTTCAGTGTTATAAATTTTAATTTTTTAACAGAGATGGACGCGGTTTTTGTAACTCCGACGATCGTTTTTTCATCCTTGACCTAGGCCTCTCTGTTTCACAGCCTCTGCGATTGATTGATTGATTTTTCGTGTTTCCGGCGTCAACTGCTTTGGTCATTAGTCCCGTTAGTGTAGTGCTTGTTTTTTTCTCGGGAGATGGCGGTGATCTTTCACCGCTGGATGGCGAGATCCGGCGCCGACCTACCGTCAGCTAGTGGGGTTTCCTTCTAACCAGGACTCTCCCACCAGCGGGGCACCGCCCTAGCCGGGACAAGCTCTAAGCTCCCGACCGGTCTCCTGGAATATGTGGTAGTGTAGTGCATGTTAGTGTGTGTGTGTGTGTGTGTGTGTGTGTAAGGGGATAGTATAGGACAAGGAAGAGAAAGGAAAGATCGCGCGCGGTCCGTGGCCCGTTTCGTAGGGCACTGCTCCGGCATTTACCTGGTGTGGATCGGAGAAACCACGGAAAACTACCGATCAAAGCAGCCGGCCTTTAGAATTCTCCTCCAGACAGACTGAATTCGACCTAGCTGAAAAGCTAGTGTCGAAAATTCTGCCATCGTGGGGAGTGTAACGTAGGACCTCCTGTTCAGAGGTGCTGCAGTGACATCAGTAAAGCACTGAGCTACCGCTCCCGGTCATCTGCAGCGAGCAAAGGAGGGAATTTGAAAGCAGTAATATCGCCGGCAGCTTGACAAGTGAATGACAAGAGATGAAAAATAATTTTGTGCCAAATTGGTTTAATTGATGAAATTTGAAACGAGAATTTTTTTGTGATGTCAATGACACTATCTTCAGAAAGACAAGCATTCACACAAAGGGGATGAATGAATAAGGTGGTGGAAACTGTCCGCGAACCAAATCGATAATAAGAGAATAAAAACTTCCGTAGATTCCCAGAAAATCAGGCAATCCTTTGCAGAGATACGAGAAACGTTTTTTTCATGTTTTTTTTCTTTAGGTTCTATTTCATGTATTAGAATGAAACAATTGGAGAAACGGACGAAAATAGTTGATTTTTAATGTATTTTGGACAAACAATTCCGACGCCAAATTCAAATCGAAAAAAATTGAAATGGACTTTCGACGTGATAACTTTGGAGTACTCTCTGAGCTTTCCTCATAGAATGTGTATTATAAATTCGATAACATATATTTTTTCAGATTTTATACAATGTGAACGATAGTGAAAGAAAACTAAAAACCAATTTTATCAGTTCAAAAATTTTAAATACACGTCAAAATATGACTGGAAAACGGGGGTAGTTGGAAACTCATATTTGGTGTCATTTACAATGGGCCATAAATGTAAGATATTAAACGAAAAATTGAATAGGAAAACTAACATGAAAATGTTGAATTTCTTTCGATGAAAAACCTTGAAATGTTTGGGTTTGTGGACCATGACTCTGCCAACAACCCTTACCAGCACCAGCACCATTACCATCAACAGCAGCATCGTTACTATTACCACTAAATCCACCAAACATTATTGGATTCAAAAGAATAAAAACTATTGACTTAACCAATATTCGTTTTCAGAACTACCCTGTTTCTCTCCTCCTCTGCCCCCTCTCACTCTCTCTCAACTACCTCACAACACCATCTCCAGAAACATCAATCTAGCTCTGTTGAAGCTTTGAATTTAAGTAAAGTGGCGAGAGAGCTTGAAGAATGGTCCGAAGATCCGTTATACTTATTTCCAAGCTTTTGTCAAAGGGGAGGATTCTGAAAATGACAACTATTAAGACTGTTACCACACCTTGGCATTAGGATCGGATTTTAAAACAAAATAATAGAAGAAAGTATTAGTATTATCTACGTCTGGGCGAAAGGAAATCCTTTTCGTTTTTGATTCTTTTTCGATATTCGTGTATATCCGTACGCGGTCACGCTGTTTTATGAAGTGCCACAAAACGCTGAATCACTGAGAAAGCAATATCACGGAACTTCGGAACCGCAACGTTATATAAGTAATTCAACTTTCAGGGCAGTTGATACGCGTTTATTACTAGTTTTTTTACACGAGCGACCACCACGAGACTGCTCGCATGTCTGATTTTCAAACAATGTGATTTCGTCGCATCTTAGCTGGAAGGAGCTGGTTTCTCCGAATCTTGACACTGGGTATTTAGCACGCGGACACTTCCGCCTTCCAGGAAGATTCATTGTTATTTATTTTATTTATTTATTTATTTATTTATTTATTTATTTATTTATTTATTTATTTATTTATTTATTTATTTATTTATTTATTTATTTATTTATTTATTTATTTATTTATTTATTTATTTATTTATTTATTTATTTATTTATTTATTTATTTATTTATTTATTTATTTATTTATTTATTTATTTATTTATTTATTTATTTATTTATTTATTTATTTATTTATTTATTTATTTATTTATTTATTTATTTATTTATTTATTTAGTTTAAGGTAAAAAACAGTTAAAACTCCGTATGACGTGCACATTTTTAAAATTTGGGGAGAAGTGCACATTTTTAAAATTCTGTGATCCCTACACTAAGTCATTTACTACTTGAATTTTGAATTTTAAAAAATCGCTTCCATGTAATAAAACATATTTTCAAGGATTAATAAGCAATAAATTCATCCCTCTCAGCATTTGCTCAATGGATCAGGTGAACAGGACGAAAAACCTGATCGAGATGGAGTCATTGACTAGGAGTCTGCGGTACAATACTTGTTACATATTATTTAGAATTATACAGTCAAATGGTAAATAATACATTAAATATCAGTGTTAAAATTAATATTACTTTCTTTGTGATGCTCAGTGTAGTCTCTAATTGTATAGAAACAGTTACAGCTGTCTCTAATTCTACTATACAGTTAGTCTCTAATTGTATAGAAACAGTTGTAGCAGAAACGATTTCACTTGGGACTTAAATTCCTTCTCATGGTCATCTCTCGAGTAAGTCGAGCAAATACTCTTACACAATTATTTTTTCTCTCTGTAATGCAGTCGCCGGTTTTTGAAAGAATGAATAAGTTTTTCTTGAGAGCGGGACGTTTGAAATGTATGTCATTTGCTGGTAATTCATCCCAAAGAATGGTTATAATTGTTTGTATTCGAAGTTTTGCGCCAAATTTGAATTTATTTGGCCGGCGATGTGAAAACATCCTCCATTCTGTACCCATCACCCCACCGCCATCTCTTCACCCATCCCTACCACTAGAATGACCACCATTTTACCAGACATTTCCACTACCACTATCACCACCACTTTCTTCGCATTTATACCATTACCTTACTCACACTACAATCACATCTACACCATTACCATTCACTTTTCTCACACACATCTCCAGAAATTCTCCTTCCGACAGTCCTCGCCACCGGATCTTGGCGAGCGGCAGCGGCGCAACGGGGCGGGACGGGGCGGGGCGGGGCGGGGCGGGGCGGGGCGGGGCGGGGCGGGGCGGGGCGGGGCGGGGAGGAGCGCACTCGCTAATTGGCCTCCGTTGTATTTGCAGGCGCCCCGCCCCCGCCCCCGCCCCCCCTCGCCCGCGCGCACTCCCCATGCGCGTAATGAAGTGATTACTCTCTGTCCGAGCGTGAATGCGGCCCCCGCGTTTAATGGACAAAGTCCCCCTTCCCCGGACTCGCCACCCGCTCCCCGCCGCTCCCCGCTCCGCCCCGCAGCTCGCGCGCGAGTCGTCAAAGGCCTCGCACCCGACGTATTGTTGCAAATCAACGGGGACACAACAGGCCTCCGCGGTTCACCGCTCGCCTCCTCCCGCGCTCCACCGCCAGGTGTCACTAGTGCTCCGAGGGCGAAAATTCGCTGGTCGGTCTGCCTGCCCCGCCCACCTATTCCCGAAATGACTCGCCCTCGCTCGCCCCTTGTTTTCTTTGTGCTTTTGTGCTCAGCCGTTGGCCGCGATAGGATGCGATTATTTCGAGAACGCGCCGGTTGTTAATGTTGGAGCGCTGGCGAGTTCGGGATGAAAACGCGGTTGCTTACTTCATCGAGTTGAGTGTTTGCTTCCAGGTACATCACCCATAACTGTTTGTTTGACGTGTTTGTGGGAAAGTTATTTGTTCGATTGCAAATGCGTTTGCGTTCTACACCACGTGGTTTGAAAGTGCATCTACAAAGAGTAAACTCTTTATTGAATTAGAATTGATGACTGAAATTAGTGCTCATGGCACTATTCCTGTGGTGTAACTAGACACAGTATTGCAGACTCTTGCTTACCTGTAGGTTGGTGACAAATCTTCTGGCCCTTACAGCATCTAAAGTGAACCATTACTAACACGAGATTCTTGTAACACTATATATTTGCTGAAGTAGGGAATAATGTTTAGTTCAATATATAGTTTTTGAAAACAGTGCATGGTGCAATGTTGTTTGATATTTTTCTACCAAGTCACAATTGCATAGTGGAATGTAGGTTTCACGACATTCAAACAACCACCTTGCCATCACATTCCTGGCGCATTCCATGTTTCCTATACTGGATGTAATGCATAATGATTTGAATAATATTATTTGGGAAAATAATTTTAGACAAAATGAATGAACATGCCACAAACGAGAGTATGTTTTAAAAAATGATTTTGAAATATCCACAGTTCAAGAAAGGCAAAGTACCATAACACTACTAACTTATAACTGCACATTTACTCAATCAGAATCAATTCCCCAGCGACTGTGGAACGACTAGGAAATAGCAGAGTTAACGTGAAACAGAAGCATTACGGCAAACTTGGTAAAACCTAATTCCTAGAATAATTCCATTAACCTTCATTCCAACCTCTATTTCCGTTCCAAATTGATGGGAATCGCCGAGAAAACACAGTAAGTTGGCGTTTCCAAATAGCTTGAGTTCGAGGCCAACTTGGGTGCTGGCGGCATCCGATCGACAGGTTATAGGCGTAATTTACTTCCCCGAGGCCCCGTTTGCTCCGCGGTGAGCGCCTCGGTCGCCGCCACTCCATTGCGGCCGAACGGTGAGGCCCCAGGCAGGGAAGGGGTGGGGGGCAGTTACGCAAGTTAGAAAATTTAGTCAAGTCGGTGATGTCTTGTGAAAATCCATAGTCCATGTGAGTTATATCATGTATATTATATATACTATCTTTAATAATACTAATTAACTAAATTCTCTGATAAATAATAACTCAACTCTTCGTGTTAAAACTGCCAAATTAATATACACTTCAATTATTAGACCTACTTTAACATATACATATCTAATTTGGTCAAATGCTGCTAAATAAAATATACAAAATATCCAAAACAAATTCTTTAGAGAAATTATACATGCGCCTTGGTTTATTCCCAAAGCACAAATTCATAATGAATTAAATATTCCTACAATACATGATTTGATTAAAAATTATAGTCTCAAATTTTTAAGTACTCTTCCTTCATTATATCTTGCACAATATTTTAATCAATAAAACTTATCCCTTTCCTCGTAGAATTAATTCTAAATTTCCTAAAGACAAATTTCTTCCTCCGTAGTTTTATTTTCTCATATCTCCATTCGAATATTCTTATCTTTACTTTTTTTTAATTTTCAAATTTTACCTTAATAAATTCTCCTAAGGAGGTTACTGTTAGTGTCTCTAACGACTGTCCTTTTTTGTAAATTTCAATGCTCTGAAAGGAATATTATCGAACAGAAAGTAATAAATTAAAAAAATACTAATGTAATTATTAAGAATTATAATAATCATAATTATGTATTGGCTAATTTCGATAAAATCAGAAAATACTTAAACGAAAGTCACAATAAACCTCTCTAACTGGCGTTCACTATGACATGCCTAACGAAAGTTATACAGAATTGGTAAAATTGAAATACAAGGCTATAGATGTATCAGATTTACATAATTCATAGGAAAGAAAAACGGAGAGTGCTATTAGATAGAAAAGATATATAAAGAAAAAAAATGTTGACATAATCAATATAGATATATAAATAAATTATAGTCATTTCTTCCGGGGTACTTTCAGTGAAGTAGAGTAAAACAATAGCTTTTGGCCGTAAACACAGTATATCTACACAATTTCTGTAAATTCGTAATCTTTTCCGCTCGAAGGTATGACCTTACGACCAATACTGACCTAGTTCTAGCTGAAATACATGTCCTGTGGGTATGTTGAATTCCGTTGCAGCTGATCAATTCCCTCAGAGTACATTTGGGGAAACATTGCGAACAGAATGGCCAGCGACAACAGTTATACTTTGTATCTACTGCTACCAAGTAACTCATAACTTTCCGATTCATTGAACTTCAGTTATAAGTACTGGAATTAGTGAAACACACACCTCGATGTAATTTCTCGTTTATAGCACCCATATGAATGTTTGCTACACAGTGCGAGCGGCCCGCCCATTCAAATTCCGCATTTTGTATTCATAAATATGCTTTCACATTCGTGTGATGCGATCCCATCATTTCATTAAAATTGTGGTTGAAATAACATCACGGTTCGTGTATTGTTTTCCAGTTGTATCATTTTGGGAAATGCATCCCTATTCATGAACGACTGGAATGTGGGAGCGTCAGCAAAATCAGAGCCATCTGTGAACTACGTACATTAAATGACTGAAGGAATTTTCGATCTTTCTATTATAATGAAGAGAACTGTTGCTTTTTACTGTCTAAAATATTTACTGTCTACACACTTGTTTTGCAGCATATCGAATGTTCTTAAAGATAATAATATTTATTTTTATGTAACAAAGGTTTTAAGAACAACATGAGAAGATCAGGCTAATTTAAGACGATAGCATTGTTTATTTTGTCACATGCTTTTTTTTCACGGTATTAATTCAACTTATTTTTCTTCTCTAAAATTGAGCCGTACATGTTCTGAACCCATGACGAACGAAAACCGGAGAACCCAATGGCTTACATATAGTCGTATGTTGGCTAAAACTGTAGGTTTTAGGTGCTTTTTAGTAAAAAAAGAACCTATGAGAGTTCCGTTAATGGCAAGAGGTGTCTCTTACATGATAATATAAAACACAAACCATTTATGGGTAAAGACAATTGACACGAATTGTTAAGAGCAAACTAATTGCATCGTCTCTTCTTGTGAGATTCGAGTGATCTTGTATGTCGAGCAGTACAATTAATTACAGAGCGGCGTCTGCTTAATACGCAATTTCCCACAACACTCGACGATATCCTTACCGTTCCGTGACAGGACGTTCAGCCCGCCATTAACACCCCATTAGCAGTCGGTTTCCAATTACAGAAGTTCACGGGGCATGGAATTAGAGATCAATTAGGTCGAAGGATTTTCTGCAACGCGCTTCCTGACGAGGGCACCTAACTAGGCATGTTACGAGTGCCACAGTCTATTTGCAGAGTCTCTTCGTCACAGTGACATGATAATACTATCTACAGAAATACATTTGAATAAATAAAAAAAACTTTAAAATATTAGCTGAAAAATGGTTTTTTAATGTATGAAAATTACACAAATTTTCTCATCGAAATCGACTTGTTCGGATTTTTTTCTTGGGTAAGTGAAATTTCTTCATTTGTGGCTTAGTACTCATGCAAGGAATAAATGTTGATGAGAAATGTATCGTGTTGTTGAGAGCGTTTCTTTATTACATTTTCATAAAGAAGTCGGAGTGAAGTGCTATTTTAATCTTTTTCAATGTCAAAATAGTTTGCATTATTATAAAAGTAAAGAAGAACATGAACGGAAGTAGGATATGTCATGATTTTCACATATAGATTTGTTTTAAAATATCGTAGTCAAGTCCATCGCGGAAGGCATTTATTCAAGAGTCTTGAACTTCCAAATGGCTCAGTTCCTCTTTGTGTACATCTCTATCATTAACTGACACAATGGTGTAAATTTAAAGATGTCTTTATAGAGATATTGAAATTTCAAAGCTCTTTTTAAAAGTAAGACGACTGCAAAGAAGTAATTGTATCAGCGTGACACTGCTGTTAATAAAGAAACAAAAAAAGTTCAAATTTGCTTCCCAAAAAAACAGACTTTTTTTTGCTTTAATGTACAAGGAAACAAAAAAAATTTTTATACCATTTTCGTGTTAACTGAAACGATATAATATTGTGACATTTTATATCACTTTTCTCCACAGTATGTATCTTTCTATTTAGCTAAATGATGATATGAAGCCGCAATTTACGTAATATGCGTACTACTGTGAAAGAGGGAATTTAATTTTTTACCTATTAAGCTACATTCTACAAGAAATGTTACCACTAATAATTGTCTTGTCTTTATCGGTGAAAAGTCTCACAAAATGGTGTACTGGATAAATTTCACAGGATTGTGCTGAAAACAATTCTTGACAAACTATAATAGTCATTGTTTTAAGATCAGAAATTGATAAATGAATTGTAAAGACAACACAGAACCTTATTTCGACTAATAGATCACGAAAGTATATGTGGTAAGTCTTGTATACAAAATATCTCTGTGGTTAAAGGATTTAGCATGTCTGCCGCCTAAGAAAACTCGAAATGATAACGAAAATATTAAACACAATATTTACTTTATTATTCCAGTTTTGGGTAGTATTTTTTCATTTTTAAATAATCTAAAACTCAAAATTATTTGCGACATGGATCCCAACTGCCCTTAGATAGCGAATGTAATAAGTTCCTGTTTTGTCATTCTCAGGTTGTAATCCTACGGTAAACACTAATATTTATTTTGCTGGGATGTGAAATGCAATTATGGGTTTGATGTGCTGGGTGAAGAAAGACCTCCAGAAACAGATATTTGGAGGTGTCTCAAGCATTGTGTTGGATTGGTTTGGTTTAGTTTTTTCGTGTTTCCGGGCGCGTCAACTGCCTTGGTCATTAGTCCCGTAAGTGTAGTGCATGTTGGTTCTCGTGAGTTCGAGGTGATCTTCCCCCGCTGGATGGCGAGATCCGGCGACGACCTACCGTCGGCGAGTGGGGTTTCCCTCTAACCAGGACTCTCCCACCAGCGGGGTACCGCCCCAGCCGGGACAAGCTCTAAGCTCCCGACCGGTCTCCCGGAATATGTGATTGTGTGTGTGTGTGTGTGTAAGAGGAGAGGAGAGGAGAGGACAAGGAAGAGGAAGGAGAGTTCGCGCGCGGTCCGTGGCCCGTTTCGTAGGGTACTACTGCAGCATTCGCCTGGTGTTGATCGGAGAAACCACGGAAAACTACCGATCAGAGCAGCTGGCCACTAGAATTCTCCAAGCAATGACTGAATTCGACCTAGCTGAAAAGCTAGTGTCGAAAATCTTGCCATCAGGACTCGAACCTAGGGCCTTCCGGTCAGAGGCGCTGCAGTGACATCAGTTGATGCACTGAGCTACCGCTCCCGGTTACTACGCTTGTGTTGGGAAAATGTCTTATAAACAGAAGTCGTATGTTCTGAGGTGTGTACTCATATATCGCTCCCTTCCTTTGAACATCAACGCACCTCACCCCGGATCGAACCCGCGTCCTGGGAGTTTAGAGGGCAATACACTAACCACTCGTTCACTGAAGTGCGCGGCAGAGGTTCAATTTTCGATAAATTCACAGAATTTTTGAAAATTTCAAATGTTACAAATAATGCGAAAAAATGTGTGCTGCTATAGCTCCACTAGAAAACGTGAAAAAGGATATTTTCCATGCCAGTTGGTAGCAGATTGAAAGGAGAAGAAGCAAGGCCCAAAAGCTAGCCCAGAGATAAGGAAACTAACTAGTATGGGGAAGTCTGTACCATTCTGCAGCGCCATTAGTTGAAATGTAACGCACTAACCTCCATATACGCGGAACGATATTTCGCAGCGATGTAGACACGATGTTTGCCCGAGGCTGTTGGAACGTGTAGGAAGAATCCGTTTGAATTGGGCTTAGGCGCCTGGGGAGTTTTAGTAGGTAGTAGCGCGTTGGAGTATGCAGTATGCCAGCGCACGCGAGTCCGGCCTCCTGGTCCCACAGCTCCAGGGTCCCGGGAATCAATAGGCCCCTCGGAGCCACTAGCCACTCCCGCGCCTTGCGCACGGACCTCAATTCTCGCCTGTTCATTTATTCTATGTCATTCATTCATTCATTCATTCATTCATGCATTCAATCGCTCAATAGTTTCGCTTGCTCAGCACTCCTTCACTCACTTGCTCTGCCACAGACTCACTCTCTGAATCACTCAGTCACTCATCCCTTTACTTAGCCATTCGCTCATGTATTCTCCCTAATTAAATGATTCTATCGCTCACTCACTAGACACGCTCACTTACCATAAGATCTTTCAAACGTTCAAACCCCTTACTCACTAACTGCTCACTTTTTATACGCACGCTAACTTATTCTCTTTTCATTCAATTGTTGAATACTTTACGTATGCTCACTTATCGCACTATTAAAGTCATTCAGTATTATATCAACTTATTTATCATGTTATATATAACTACTTATTAGTCTCTAGTAATTTTTAATAATACTCAATGACTGTAATATATTCTATTACTTTATTTGCCTTTTTTGTCTTAAAGCGTAATTTATACTTAACAATCGTAATCAATAATTGAAAATAATAGTACATTATTGTAAATACGAAAACGAGCACTTTCATAAGTGTGAGCGTAAGTAAAGTATTAAACGATTCAGTAAAAAAGAGAGTAAGTGGGTGATAGTAATAGAACACCTACTTTGGGGAAAAAATTAAGTCGTTAAGGAAAACGAATGATTAAAGAAGTTAATAAAAGGAAAAAATAATAATTATAGTATAAATGTTAAACACAGACTACTATATTTTCCAATGCACTGCAGATTATCTTATTTTCAATCGTATGAGTACGTATGAAATTTTCTTTTATTTTGAATTGCTAAAGATAATTTCCACCTTTTTGCCTTTAACTAGCTTCTCTAGTTATTCATTTTCTTTAACCCCTAAAAATATTTTTTTCAATGTAGGTACTCCATTCGATCTATTAGTGTGCAATAAAATAACCACAGCATTCCAACCCTAACGATTCAAACATTTTTTTAAAGTAACGTAATGTCAAATTAGTCCCCATAATTTTTATTTAGTTTTGATGATATATTCTTTAAATACAGAGAAGTCAACCCCTAATATCACATACGTTTCTAGGCTCATGAGTTTTGTTGAACATCTTTCAATTCCGATGTATTAGTCGTGGACGATTCAGTGAAATTGTTGTTTCTCCCAGGACGCTGCCACACCCCTCCGTGGCGCAATCAGTCTCCAATAAAGACATCACGAGGAACGGTAGCTCAGTGCGTCAACTGATGTCACTGCAGCGCTTCTGACCGTGAGGCCCTAAGTTCGAGTCGTGACAGCGGCAGCATTTTTGACACTAGCTTTTCAGCAAGATCGAATTCAGCCGCTGTCTGTAGAAGAATTCTAGCGGTCGGCTGCTCAGATCGGTAGTTTTCCGTGGTTCCTCCAATCAACACCAGATGAATGCCAGAGCAGTACCCTAACAAACGGGCCATGGATCCTACGCGATCTTTCCTTCCTTTTCCTTGTTCTATCCACTCCCCTTACACACACACACACACACACACACACTTACACTACACTACCATACATTCCGGGAGACCGGCCGGGAGCTTAGAGCTTGTCCCGACTGGAGCGGTGCCTTGCTGGCGGGAGAGCACTGGTTAGGGGGGAAACCTCACTACCCGACGATAGGTCGGCGCCGGATGTCGCCATTCAGCGGGGGAAGATCACAGCCATCTCGAGAGAAAACACGTGCACTACACTTACGGGAATAATGACCTCGTTAGTTGGCGTTCCCGGAATCACTAACCATCAATCAATCATTTATTAATACTAATGTAATTATGAATAATTATAATAATCATAAGTATGTATTAGCTAATTTTGATCAAATCAGAAAATACCTAAGATGTTGATGTGCCCTGAATCACTAACAACCAACCAACCAAGCAACCAACCAAGCAACCAACCAAGCAACTAACGAGCCAAGCAAAGGACGTCGAAGGGCAGGTCTAAGAAGCCGCGCGTCGCCCCTGGTGGCCATTAAGCGCACTGGAGACCTGTAACGACGCGCCGCGCGGCGCCGTGAGGAGCAGCGTGTGTAATAGGTGCTCGTCGTTGGGGCCCGGAAGCTCCGTGGCAATAAACACGACCCGCTCAGGCGCAGGGCCGCCACGCTGCCCTGATATGCATATTACATTATCATAACCAGCGCCGGCGACTGTAGGAATGGAGGCCACGGCAGTGGCTGGGACGGAGGCGGGGCAGTAGAGGGGGTGTGGGCTATGGCGGGGGAGATGTTAACGGTGGGCGGTTGAAGAGGCAACCGCGGTTTTGCCGACGGTTGCCTCAGGGACGCGAGCGGAGGAAGGTCGAGGGCGAAGGAGAAAATGGTGGAGACTGACGAGGGAGGAGGTTCTGGGGCGTTCTGGGGATGGAAGAGGAGGATTCGGATTCGGAAGCGGACCAGTTGGGAGTCTAATGCTGAACCCGAAGGCGACCTCAGAGTCGAGAGAGGGGAAAATTATTTCCAGCAACGAGAACAGGGTCAAGTGCAATGGGGTAGGGAGGATGCTAGATAAACTGGATGTGTGGTGACACTCGCTGAGAACTGCGAGCAAGAGAATCGGGAGCTTGATAGGAGTGGAGGCGTTAGGAGCAAAGCTAAAAACTACAACCATAAGGTGAATTAATGGGAATGGAGGCGTTGGCTAATCCAAAAATCTAGCAAGGAACTGATAGATCATACCTTAAGAAAAATGATAGTGTTCTCAAAGTGACAATGACTTTTGTTGCAACAAGAATTTTGCAAGAAATAGACTTCCTGAGAACTGGCAAAAATAAAAATAATAATGAACAAGAGAATGAATACAATAACATTGCAGAAAATGAAACGAAAATTTACAAAGTTAGCAAAAGACATTTAATGTTGGCAAAATAAGACAACGTTGACGATATGAATGTTTATGAAAAATTCAACTTAAAATTATTTTTTTTTAATATGTCTGTCATATGCGTCAAGATGTGAACGGGAATATACATATTCTCCTTAACTGACTTACCGAAAATACTTTGAAATGCTATTTGAATACTGAGAGTAGTAAGATAACGCTTAACGTTACCATCCTCACCACGTTACCCCGTTTTGAATCACCTCGTAATCTGGGATTTGCAAACATTAAGCTACACCTATATTGCACTATCATATACAGAATATTACACTATTATATGGTTAGTACATTGTAATAACGATATGGTGGTTGGGTGAAGATAAAGATGTCTAATGAGGCAAAGCCAACTGTGGTATGGGATAGAAAATCGTCTCCTATTTTATTTCAGGAGTATATATACCTTTTGTTGCTTTCACACGCAACAAATATTTATAAATGAGGACTATAATGAAAGAGAATGTCACGAAGACGCGACGAATTGCACTTTGACTTTAAAAATATGAAAGATTTGATTAAAAAATAACATCTAAATGGATGTCAAATGCAACCCGCAACACTGTCGATTTTTATATTTTTAATATAAAATTATAATTCCGTTATTTTAAACGAAGCCTTTGAGGGCCCTAAAAACTACAATTTTAAGGGCACGGCCTCAAAGAAACGTTTCTCATACCATAATCTCCAGGATGAGATCATCTTGAACATTCTATTACATTTTTGCTGGTTCGACGCTTCTCGATTCTACACCGCCTGTTTAGATGCTGTAGAATATGCAACTGTATTTGAAATTAAACTAATTGCTTGATATTCTACGCGATTAAAATACACGGGTGTACCTCTCTGCTCGGTAATAACGCGAAATAAGAATAGTTTGTATAGACTAGGGGGTATTGTATTGTCATCAATTACAATGAGACATACAGAACAAGTGACAGAGGGTAACATATTCTTGAAAAAAAATATAAATTACAGGCTTAATATGGAAAATGCAAAATGGGGAAGAGTTAACATGCGAAAGTTCTTGCACGGGTATGCTAGTACGGTTTAATGCGACAAGTGTAACCTCAAGGATGGAGCGTTTCAGAGTAGAAAGTGAATTATACGCGCATATTTTCTTGAGCCCGGGAATAAGTATCCCCACTCCTATGTGAATATTAGTTGAATTAAGAATAAATGATAGCAACGAGCGTTGTATACAAAATCTGATAACCAGAAGTGTTCTCTCCTGTGTAACAGAAACTAATTTTCATTGAAAACGAACTCCAAATCTGATATTAAATTCCTTTCTTCAAAATAACCAAACTCCCCACTTCTCTGGCAACTAGCGAAAGGAGGTCTCAAGAAAACATGCGCAGATATTACCTATAATTAATTACTCCAAATAATAACTCCGCAACATAACATGGTTGGGTACATAACATGCTTAAGTACATAATACTTAACAAGAATCGTTACACATGATTTAAGGAAGATAGCAAATGCGAAGTACAAAAACGAAGAGACTTATAATTTAGTTTCTTGCACTACATGCGCCAGTAAATGAATTCACAAAAAAGAAAGACGAGATACAGATGTTTCGAACGCGAAAAGAAGCCATTCCGGGAAGGATACACCCATTGCCCTATATCTCGGCATTTGAGGAGCTTTGCTCACACAATCTGTTTGAGCACCGCAGCTTTAAAGAATCGTTGCCGGCGCTCGGGTCTCCGCGAAGACCTTCACTTCAAAGTCACCGTGCAGGCGCGTACTTGGAATGGAAATGGGCTGCGTGTAACATGCAGACAGGGGCGGGGCCGTGGGCGGGAAAGGGAAAGGGAGGGGGCGAAGTCGGCAGGGCGGACGGGGAAAGTGCTTGGGGCCGTGAACCTCCGAAGAGGAGAGCGCGGGGTGGGGACCTTGACTGGCGAAGGCGGTGAAGGACGGTGGACAATGGCAGAGGCTGCTCCGTAGCTGATGGCAATGTCAATATTATCGGTGCAGAAGACGGCGACAGGGGCGGCAGTGGAGGTAGCGTCGACGGTGGTGGTGCTAGCCAAACTGTTGGCGGAGAGAAATGGTGTCACGAGTGGTGCCACCAATATGGGGAGCACCAGCGGTAGCGGTTTTAACTATGGCAAGCAGTGTGGGTGGAGATATTGACGATGGCAAGAGCACAGGGAAGATTGGAAAGGACGATTCTGGCGATGGCGTTGGAGCATAGGCGATGGCAGCGAGGGTGGCATGGGTGGTGAATTAGCAGAGATCTCAAGGATGGCGATGAATGTGAAGGTCGGGAAAATGGCATGGATAATAATAATAATAATAATAATAATAATAATAATAATAATAATAATAAAATTGTCTTTATTTGAGACAAGGCTCAGGTCTTAAGGTCTGCTCTTCCACCTAACCACTTTAATTAATTTACAATTTTTAAAATTACAGTGGAGGCGTTCAGATGTAATGAATATTAACTGACTTTTAATGATCCGGATGTAATTAATATTAACTTACATGTCGCAGAAGAAGAAAAAAAAAATTGTTACTACCATCTACATCAATTTATCTGTATGAGCCAAATGAATTTATTGTCATTTCTTTGCTTATTCTTGGAATATTGCAAAATGGAAAGACATGATGTAAGGAACATTCTTAAAAAATGAGATAAAAATAGAACTTTTTTCCACTTAGAATCAATAATTCAAAATTCGCCCGAAATGTCAGTTGTCATTACCCGACAGCCTCAACTGTGAACAATAAACAAAAAATGGGGAGTTATTTTACATTTACGTCTGGGATGCAATACTAGGGACCATCCCGGCATACGCCTTAAGCGATTGAGTAAACCCAGAAGAAACCTCAATCAGGATGGCGGCTTAAGGCTGAAATATTGTGAGGAAAAAATATCATGGCTGAGAGTGAAAAACAAAAGAAAAGGGGAAGAGAAGAAATGGACGGTGGCATTAGGAGCGTAACAAGGATGACGAAAAGGTAGCAACTACCTGGGATGGTTCGTTAAAGGCAGCGGCGGCGACGAGGCTATTGTCGTCCAGGGAGGAGTCGCGGAGCGAATAGCAATTGCGTTGCCCGAAGAAACAGTTGCGGCGCGCTGGGCGTCGCCTCCGATGAAGTGGAGGAGGTGATTGCAGGAGCAGTGGTCGCGGTGACATCGTAGAAGTGGTGAAGGCAGAGTCCGAGGCCAATGACAGTGAAGGGGCAACGAAATCAGAATAGGGAAGGAAGGGAAAGAACGATTGATGGGTTATTCAGCGTTATCGGGTTCTAAATGTCAACTTGTCAAGGTTATTAGTACCGCTAATGTGGTAAGTGTTTAATCGCAGTAAGTGACGGTGATATAGCTCCTCTGCATGGTGAGATACGATGCCGACCTACATGTCGACATGCGATGTTTTCCTCAACCAGGTATCTCCACTAGAGGGACCCCGCCTCAACCGACACAATTAAAACTCTCCCGAGCGGTCTCCCGGAATATGTGGTAGAGTAGTGCATGTTAGTGTAAGTCTGTGTGTGTAAGGGGAGAGGATATGACTAGGAAGAGGAAGGAAAGATCGCGCACGGTCCGTGGACCGTTTGTTAGGGTACTGCACCAGCATTCTCCTGATGTTGATCGGAGATACCACGGAAAACTACCGATCAGAGCAACCGGCCGCTGGAATTCTCCTCCAGACAGCGAGTGAATTTGACCTAGCTGAAAAGCTAGTGTGGAAAATTCTGCCGAACCTAGGACCTCCCGGTCAGAGGTGCTGCAGTGACATGAGTTGATGATGCACTGAGTTACCGCTCCAGGTATAAGAGGTGGCTGTGTTGACGTAGTGTAGAAGGAGGCTGCAGAGGACGCGTTGACCATAACGGCTTCGCCGGTGTAACGTTCGAGGCACGTAGATTGTGATGGTGACGCGTTCACTTTAGCAGTGATCGCTGTGACATCCTATTGAAGCAATGGTAGGCGTTGGTTGCAGACGTTAGGAAGCAATGGTAATGAGAATGTTATCGTGAATGATAGAGGGAGAGGAAATTGGTGAGATAAAGGAAAGGGGTGCGGCAGAGTGGCGGTAGCGACAATTGCAGCGACAACTGAACAGTAATAAGGTCAATGTCGTGCAAAGACGGCAATAGAGTCTGTTGCGAAGAGCAACGGCGAATGTTAAAAATGTTATTCAAAAAGGTTAAGATATCTTTGGGATTACCGGGAGCGGTAGCTCAGTGCATCAACTGATGTCACTGCAGCGCCTCTGACCGGGAGGTCCTAGGTTACACTTCCCACGGCGGTAGAATTTTCGACACTAGCTTTTCAGCTAGGTCGAATTCAGTCGTTGCTTGGAGGAGAATTCTAGCAGCCGGCTGTTCTAAGTAGTTTTCCTCTGTAGTTTTCCCTGGTTTCTCCGATCAACACCAGGCGAATGCTGGAGCAGTACCCTACGAAACGGGCCACAGACCGCGCGCGATCTGTCCTTCCGCTTCCCTGTCCCGCCCTCTTCTCTTACACACACACTTACACTAACATGCACTACACTACCACATATTCCGGGAGATTGGTCGGGAGCTTAGAGGTTGGCCCGGCTGGGGCTGGGACTCCCGCTGGTGGGAGAGTCCTGGTTAGGGGGAAACCCCACTCAAGGTAGGTCGGCACCGGATCTCGCCATCCAGCGGGGGAAGATCATCGCCATCTCCCGAGAAACAAATATGCACTACACTAACGGAAATAATGACCAAAGCAGTTGACGCGCCCGGATACACAAAAAACGAAACCAAACCATCTTTGGGATTTGTAAGAGATATGTTCAATTAGGAAGTAGAAGTGTGTCGGGAAAGGCACAACAGTTTCGATGCGGCATTTTCAACATTCTGTGATCCCTACACTAAGTCATATACTACTTGAATTTTGAATGAAAAATAAAACTCCCTTGTAATAAAATCTATTTTCAAGGATAAATGAGCAGTAAATTTTTGATCTTATCCATGTTCTCCTTCGGAATAATACTTTTTGCCGCGACAACATGGAAACGTAACTTGAGTAATTGTATTTCCCACTGAATTCTAGAAGCCGTGCACAGAAAATGAAGTTACATTTATGTCCAGAAGCAACACAAGGGGCCATCTAAGCATTTGCTCAATGGATCAGGGAAACTGGAGGAAAATCTGATCGAGATGGGGGTCATTGACCCGGAGGCTGCAATACATAACTTGTTACAGGTTGGGTTGTTTATATATATATATATATATATATATATATATATATATATATAATGCATTATGTATCATTGTTAAAATTAATGTTACTTTCCTTGTGATGCTCAGTATAATCTCTAATTGTATAGAAACAGTTATGCAGCAGAAACGATGGGATGAAACGAAAGGGATGAGTCATTTCAGGACGACACGAACGTTGAAAAGAGCGGGAGGTACGGCGGGGAGACGATGGTGGCTCCAGAGATGATGGTGATTGTAGCTGTAGAGGTTGCGGGCGCGACGTACGAAGACTGTAGCGGAAGTGTTCAGTCGCGAAATGCTGGGCGCAAAGGCGATGACGAGGGCGGCGGGCGCGGTGGGCGCCGTGTAATGGCCTAAGCCGGCTCAGCCGCCGACCCCGCCTTCGTCCCCGCCTCCTCCCCGTTACGCCTCCGCCCCGTCCCCTCCACCGTCCTCCACCGTCCCGCCTCCACCGTCCCGCCTCACCCGTCCCCGCCTCCACCCCGTCCCCGCCTCCACCCCGTCCCCGCCTCCACCCGCCCCCGCCTCCACCGTCCCGCCTCCACCCCGTCCCGCCTCACCCGTCCCCTCACCGTCCCTCACCGCCCCCGCCTCCACCCCGTCCCCGCCTCCACCCCGTCCCCGCCTCCACCCCGTCCCCGCCTCCACCCCGTCCCCGCCTCCACCCCGTCCCCGCCTCCACCCCGTCCCCGCCTCCACCCCGTCCCCGCCTCCACCCGCCCCCCGCCTCTGCCTCATTCCCGCCTCCGCCCCGTCCCGCGACATCGCCGCCTCCTTCCCCGGCTCTGGCCCGGATCCGCTTCACGATCCTTACGCCGACTCACACGCGGCCTTGCGGCCGGGCCCCGCAAATTCCGCCGGCCCGTCTAATAGTCTCCGCAGGGGCGGCGGCCTGCCCGCGATACGCTCACCAAAGGGCGGACGGACGCGCCCGCACTGAGCCACCACTCGGATTGGTTTATACGAACCCGAGATGCCATTTCATTAGGAAGCTCTCCAACTGCGGGAACCGCAGTCCTGCCTTGAGCCGAGAGGGCTTGAATACGGTGCTTGTGTACGCATTTACGTCATGGGAAATGTGGTGAATAAAAATGTTACGTAATTTACGGTAGCTTTAGAAAATACCAACATATTTTTGGTGTACCTTTCTTCTTGAAAATTGATTGGTAGCAGTTATTATGCAGAATACCATGACCTAAATTTGTTGATTGATTGATTGATTTTTCCGTGTTTCCGGGCGCGTCAACTGCTACGGTCATTATTCCTGATAGTGTAGTGTATGTTTTCTCGAGAGATGGCAGTGATCTTCCCCTGCTGGATGGCGAGATCCGGCACCGACCTACCGTCGGCTGGTAAGGTTTCCCCCTAACCAGGACTCTCCCGCCAGCGGGGCACCACCCCAGCCGGGACAAGCTCCAGACTCCCGACCGGTCTCCCGAAATATGTGATAGTGTGGTGCATGTTAGTGTAAGTGTGTGTGTGTGTGTGTAAGGGGAGAGGATAGGACAAGGAAGAGGAAGGACAGATCGCGCGCGGTCCGTGGCCCGTTTTGTAGGGTACTGCTCCAGCATTCGCCTTGCGTCGATCGGAGAAACCACGGAAAACTACCGATCAGAGCAGCCGACGGCTAGAATTCTCCTCCAGACAGAGACTCAATTCGACCAAGCGGAAAAGCTAGTGTCGAAAGTCGTGCCGCCGTCAGGGCTCGAATTTAGGACCTCCCGGTTAGAGGCGCTGCAGCGACATCGCTTGATGCACTGAGCTACCGCTACCGGTGCCTAAATTTGTTATTTGTCTTTTTTTGTGTATCACAAAAATGGAGTCATAACGTTATTTTTTGCACGATTTTTTAAAGTCGTAAGAATGAATAAAAATATTTTGCGAATGTGACAATGAAATGAAAAGTCATATGCATCAAGGTAATTTGAAATATACTCCAGCGGAAATGACAGCCAAAGAATTATTTGGAGGGAACCTTTATAAACTCTTGTGAATTGTTTGAAACGTTCCATTGAGTTTCGACTTGAGATCTGCTGAGCGTGGATCTGAATCTCCAAGATGTTCGCATTATCTGTCCTTCATCGTTTTTGACTGAGCATGGCGTGACTGGGGCAGCCATTTCGTGATCTGGTTTCTGCTGACGTTTGCTTACTTACTCGCTTGACGAATGTCGTGAAAATGGGGGTTTTCCGACCGGGTTACTCGAGATTAAGAACCCGACATACTTGACGTTGCCTTTGATGTTGTGGCTCTACAGTTTTAATGTACTATTCCGCTTCTTACTTTTTATATGTATTACCTATATACAAGTTCTATATGTATTCTATGTGTGTACGTATTATAAAAGTATTACAATCAACCCATAATTTCGAATTTGTGGTCGCAAAATTCGTTTAGGATTTTTTTCGGCTGTAGTAGATAGTAGTCTACTCCCAAGTAGTCGTGTCGTCAGACCAAGCTTCTTAGATTGTGTGGAATATCATTCATCGACGCGGTTCGGATCTCCAGTATTGACAGGTTGAGTTTAAATCAGAGCCAACCTGGAAGTGTCTCCACAGTGACTTTGGCTTGGAGGTCCTAAGTTTCAAGTTCCGACGGTCGCGGATTTTCGACACTAGCTAAACAGCTGGGTCGAATTCAACCGTTATCTGGAGGAAAAGTCCAGCGGCCAACTGCTGCCATCAATTTTCCTTGGTTTCTCACCATGGTATACCAGAACAGTGGCCTAACAAACGGGCCACGAAACCAACGCGATCGTTCCTTCCTCATCTTCGTTCTATCTTCTCCCATTTTACACACACTCACACTACTCTACCACACATGTCAGAAGCTTAGAGCTTGTCCTGGCTGGGGTGGTGAGTCACTGGAAGAGGTATGTGGATGAGTATACATGCCACATGCCGACTTGTAGGTTGCCACCTGATCTCACAATTCTGTGGAGGGTGGAACAAACGCTGCGCTGGCCACATTCCGCGATTGATTGATTGAATGATTGATTGATTGATTGATTTTTTCTTGTTTCCGGGCGCGTCAACTGCTTCGGTCATTAGTACCGTTAGTGTAGTGCATGTTTTTTCTCGGGAAATGGCGGTAATTTTCCCCTCGCTGGATGGCGAGATCCGGCACAGACCTACCGTCGGCTAGTGGGGTGGAGTATGCATGGGCTAGTGGGGCGACTAGTGGGGTAGTGTATGTTTTCCCCCAGGAGATGGTGGTGGTCTTCCTCCGCTGGATGGCGACCTACCTTTGGCTCGGCGTTTCTCCAACTTCCACCAGCGGGCCACCGCCCAGCTAGAACAAGCTCTAATATCCCGACCGGTCTCCCGGAAAATGTGGTAGTGTAGTGCATGTTGGTGTGAGTGTGTAAGGGGAGAGGATAGGACAAGGAAGGGGAAGGACAGATCACGCGCGGTCCGTGGCCCGTTTGTTAGAGTACTGCTCCGGCATTCGTCTGGTGTTGATCGGGGAAACCACGAAAAACTACCGATCAGAGCAGCTGGTCGCTAGAATTCTTCTCCAGACAGCGACTGAATTCGACCTAGCTGAAAAGCTAGTGTGGAAAATCCTGTCGCCCTCATAAATCGAACCTAGGACCTCCCGGTCAGAGGCGCTGCAGTGACATCAGTTGAACATTCCGCAATATAACATTCACTACACTAACGGGACTTATGATCATATTAGTTGACGTTCCCGGAGTCATCAGTCAATTAATAAATCAATCAATCTGGTATACGAAGTTGATTTTCTATACTTTTGATACCTTCTATACCTGCTATCAAAATTCCCTTTAATAAATCGTCTACTCCACATTCACAAACTACCACACCGTTTATGTCAATTCTGTAAATTTTGTACTGCGTAAATTGACCAGAAATAAGCATAAACTGATAGGCAAGGATGTAACAGATGTTTCGTGAAAAGGAACTTTCACTGCTGAGAATTTGAATTCAACGACCATTACCACAGTTCTGTTGCAATGAGTAAGAGGATTATCGCGGAGCTCGCTAATGGGCGCTCGCGAGTCGAAAACCCGAAAATAGCGCTCTCGGTCGTTGCTCTGTCTAGTCTCTGAGAACAGCACTCATGTGTCAAGACGACGTTACTGGAGCTGTAATACTCCTCATTAAGTATTTTTATGTATGTATTATTTTTGTGTATGTTTATTGAGAAAGGATTTTCTGTACATTTTAAAAAGACATTAAAAAGGAAAGGAAATTCTGTATTAATAATTATATGAAGTTATTATTATAATGCCCATTTTATAATTATTACCCTAGAAAATATTGTTCCTTATATTTGTTTAAGAAACATTTTCTTCTTCTTGCAAGAATTTTAACACCCTATTCCGAAACATGTGCACTTAGAGCAATCTCTATATTTGCGGTATTATTGAATCCGGTAATGATAGTCCATCGAGAAAAGTTAGTATCGTAGTTCGAATTCCATTTTGAAATGTTTATATTCATAATAATGATAATAAATTCAAAACTGCACTATAATTTTTCCACTATGTTTAATTCTATTATTGGCGCTTTTGTTTCTATTCCAAAATATATTTCAAAATACCTATGAATTCTTGTAATATCATCTGTAAATATTTAAGTGTCCCCACTAATAGACTCTTAAGTGCGGAATATCCCAGGTATAATTAACACAACCCAATCGAAATGTTCCAGGAGATTATCGTGTTAACGCAACCATACTGTCAGATTCCAGAGCTAACGTAGGAGGCAGTGTTTCTGTGAACAAACCAGCCGTAACTCTCATCCAGTTATTGCTAGCACAGAACATACACAGATATATCTCAGGTACGGCCGAATGCTGTAATACCTAGTTCGTTACGGTCTCCGCTTAAGAGAAGGTTGGAGATTCAATGGGCAAGAAAATGGCCCATAAAATATCTAATGGGTAGGATGTGTTTGAACGTCACGTGTATGTGTTTCCAGTGTTTGAGAGCTTGACTGTCTTTGTTCATTGAGAGGAATTGGAACGAGATAGTTCTTAGTTCCTTTCCTTTAAAAAATGTTTTAATTCTTCTCTGTATTGCGATTGTGCAAATACTAGCATTAACATTTTAGTTACGTTGGAGTTAGGTTAGATTTTTTCGTTAGGTTAAAGGCTTAAACTGAAACTCTGATGCAGATTTCTTTCAGATAATCTGAGTTCTAAATTTCATTATTAGAGAACCCATTTTATCCGGCTGCAATAGCTCAGAAACAATTTTGTTGTATTTGCAGCATCGTTAAGACGATGCGTTACGAGTGTCGACAGTGATGAAATGTTCATATTAGCGACATGACTCGGACGAGTTCAACCGTTGGAGAAGAGTTTCAGCGGACGATTACTCCCATGCGTGGTAACGGGGATGCATATTCTGACGCAGTCAAAGCTGAACAATAAACACCAAACATTCAATATTATCATTGCCGGTAAGCAGGTGATACCCTGACGTTGCTTGTAGCTGCAGAAAACCAGAGCAGGATGAGAAGTCTTCCAATCAGGGCCGCCATGTCAGGTCTGTAATATGAAATTTCCCACCACTTATTAATAAGCAAAATGTGATTATATTTAACTGCTTTATCTGCCCTAGAAATTCGTAACATTTATTTCTAATCACCTAATTAGTAACATTTATTTCTAATCTGTACGAACGAAAAATAACTTTTTGTTGATTTTTACTTCGTAGACAACTCTACATTTCTTGCGCATGTATTTCAGCTCTGCCTCGGCCTGCCGCATAGTAGCCTGAAAGCAGCAAGTAGCCCTAGTAGGGTCTAGGGTTGGCGCGGCGGGACGTGTGTTTGCGGGCAGTGTTATTGCGCCGGGTGAGCGGGGGGGGGTGAGGGCGTTGGGCCCATTGATTCGGGCACTGCAGCGGCGGGCACCGCGTTCGCCGTGGCCTCTTCGTCTTCATAAAGCGAGTGTTGGCTCTCCTGGGCCGCCCCCCCCCACCCGTTTCCTCTCGGTCGATCCTCCAACAATCTCCAGCACCAACCTGCCGCCACTGCTTTGTCCACCACCGCCCCCAGCCCGCCCCTACCCACCCCATTCCCCTCGTGCTCTCGCCCTGGAAATGGCCTGCACCCCAAATACTCCGCTGGAATGGAGCTGTAATACACACGTTATTTATAACGTGGAAGGTAGATTCAACAGCTAATTGCAAGACGTTTTCATCCTCAACAAGAACAATTTTTTAAAATGTGAAGTAGGGAGAATAGGAGCTACGTAGAGATTAAAATTAAATGGTTTTAAAATTAATATTGGACTTAAAAATTACATAACGAAAACTAAATTTTAAATTCATCAAAATGTCATATTAGATATTGAAACTTATTGTTTCGCGACTAGTTAGTTATTATAACATAGATTGTTTTGCGACAAGTTAGTTATTATAACAACTTCATAGATGTCAAAATTTAAATTTGAAAGCTAATATACTTGGTTTGTTCATTTCTGGTCAATATAGTCCCATTATAATATAAAGGTAGAGAGTTAAAAGGCTAAAAGGTATAATATAAATTTAGAGGTGGTGTAATATTGGATGTTTGTTTTTGTTGTTACAATTTTCAATTTTTTCCATAAAAATGTAAATATCTTGATTGATTTATTTGACGAAAAATACAGTAAAACCTGTATGATGTATACATTTTTAAAAAATTGATAAAAAATTTCAAAGATTTTTTAAAAAAAAAGTTTAAGATGTAATACCACATAGAAAACTGAGAAATATGTTCCGAATCTTATTTACATTTAGGATGGAAGTGATAATGAAAATACAATAACTTAATCGAATATTATAAGATCTTTGCCTGGTTTACTCGTGTTTATATTAGACGATAATTTGCAATTAAACATTTCAAACAATGCACACAACAAATTCTGAAATACCTCACGATCAAAGTTTCGATCAACATCGCAAATTCTTCACGATCAAGAATGTAATGAATTACACTAGTAGGACGTGACGTACCACGGAAAATGGCAATGCAGTAAATATGATGGATATTAGAAACACAATGAGAGGTGGAGTACCGACAGCATACGCAAAGAATCAATGTACGTAGAATTTCTCATCGATTTACTAATTTTCGAGTTTTTGAGTTCAATGTGCCATGCGAAAACAATAAAAATATCTCTGAGTGCTGACTCATTCGAAGGGCATTTCACGCTCTACGTGTAAACCTCTTTCTCCTGCATTCTTTATTACCAAAACACCGTATAACAAAACTGTTATTGGAAAAAAATCAAATCCTTTTCTTGAAAGTTAAGCACCTGGAATCCAGTACCTCATTTCCTCGTCAAGCGATGTGGAAAACCGCCTATTCTCCCTCAACAAAGTATTTCGGTTCATCCTGATCATATTTCCAGCCCTTCTCCGCCTTCCTTTAGGGGCTTCCTTATGCGCCAAGGCCTTCCCCTTAGTCGCCCCTTAGTCGCAGGGCGGCCGCCGCCGATGCCCGACTGGACAATCGGGGGCATTTATCCGCTCTTGCCACATGCACGTACGCTCTCGCCCGCCCTTCGCTCGTTCGCCCTTTTTATTGTCACGGGGTCGCCGCACATAAAAAGGTTGGAGGGGAGATATTTCTGCGGATAAAGAGCGCACTTCCTGGGCGCGCAGGAATTTATCGCGTTCTTTCCCTCCCGCCGCGCTGCGCCTCCGCGCGTTCCTGCATGCCACCTCCGTTCCTTCCGCCCGCTGCCTGCGCCTCGCCTCGCCCCGCCGCCTCGCCCGCCTCGCCCGCCTCGCCTCGCCGCCTCCCCCGCCTCCCCGCCTCGCCTCCTCGCCCTCGCCCCCCTCGCCCGCCCCGCCTCGCCCCGCCTCGCCCCGCCTCGCCCGCTCGCCCCGCCTCGCCCGCCTCGCCCGTCTCGCCCCGCCTCGCCCGCCTCGCCCGCCTCGCCTCCCTCGCCTCGCCCCGCGCCTCCCCTCGCCTCGCCCCGCCTCGCCCCGCCTCGCCCCGCCTCGCCCCGCCTCGCGCCTCGCCCCGCCTCGCCCGCCTCGCCCGCCTCGCCCCGCTTCGCTTCCTCGCCCCTCCTCGCCCTCCTCGCCCCTCCTCGCCCCTCCTCCCCCTCCTCGCCCCTCCTCGCCCCTCCTCGCCCCTCCTCGCCCCTCCTCGCCCCTCCTCGCCCCACCTTGACTCGCCCCACCTCGACTCGCCCCGCCTCGACTCGCCCCGCCTCGGTCCACCTCGCGCCTTCTGGCCCCGCCCCATTCCACGTTGCGCCTCCTTGCCCCGCCTCGCGCTTCCTCGGCTCGCCTCACCCCGTCACGGCTCGCCCCGCCTCCCTCTGTCTCTTCCCGCCTTGCTGAGCGTCGTGTCACGTCGCCACCTCTTTGGGCCCATCTCACTCTCCGCACATCGGCGCCTTTACGTATGCCTCCCCGTGCAACTAAGATTTTCTCTAACTCGTACTGCAGGAGACGGTTCCGTGGAAACATTATCATTCCCTGCACAGCGTCTCTGACTGGATGGTTCTGGACGAGAGTTCTAGGGAGCACCTGCTTTGATCGACTGTTTTCCGTGGTTTCCTTAATAAATACTACGTGAATGCCGAAAAAGTACCTCCGCAATCAGACCATAAACCACGCGCTATCTGACCGGGAGCGGTAGCTCAGTGCACCAACTGATGTCACTGCAGCGCCTCTGACCGGGAGGTTCTAGGTTCCAGTCCTGACGGCGGCAGGATTTTCGACACTAGCTGTTCAGCTAGGTCGAATTCAGTCGCTGTCTGGAGGAGAATTCTAGCGGCCGGCTGCTCTGATCGGTAGTTTTCCGTGGTTTCTCCGATCAACACCACGCGAATGCCGGAGCAGTACCCACCAAATGGGCCACGGACCGCGCGCGGTCTTTCCCTCCTCTTCCTTGTCCTATCCTCTCCCCTTACACACACTCACTTACACTAACATGCTCTACACTACCACATACGTCGTATCCCGGGAGATCGGAGATGATCGTATCCCGGTTGACCGGTCGGGAGTTTAGAGATTGTCCCGGCTGGGGCGGTGCCCTGCTGGTGGGAGAGTCCTGGATACGGGGTAACGACGGTAGATCGGCGCCGAATCTCGCCATCCAGCGGGGGAAGATCACCACCATCTACCGGGGGAAAACATGCATTACACTAACGGGTCTAATGATCAAAGCAGTTGACGCGCCCGGAAACACGAAAAAATCAATCAATCAATCAACCAAGCGCAATCTGTCTATCAAGAGTCTCCGCATCTTCCCTTTCACGTACGCACTCACTCTTATATACACAACACCATCACATAAATGGTAGACCACTTAGGAGCTCCTAGGTTGCACGGATGAAGGTATGATCCACTAGGATAGATAACCAGAGGAAAAAAGTCTTGCAAACCTTCGGACCTCTGGGTGCAGTAACACCACCGTCTCGCGAGATATATCATATACTACACTTACGGAACTAATATCCATCAAATGCGATGCGCCCGAAAAGCGTAAGCAATCAGTCTATAACTTGTCATTCCGCCCTTGAAATCCCCAACGCTTTGAGCATTCCGTCGTATTTTCACCTCATCAACTCGTCATCGTTTTACTTCATAATATCGGTCTCGTGTTGAACCTCGTTCATTCTCAGGCAACTTTCAGCAAACCTCGCTGTCTCGCATTTTATGGGTCACTCTGCCTTACCTGGCCAATCTCTGCCGCCACTTTCTGTGACACTGCACAGGTAGTCGGGCTCCGACCATCTTAACCCGCTGTACTCTGTATCTTCTGATGTTATCTGTCGGATTCTCCTGTTACATGTCTCACTCTTTTGTTCCATCGTATCCCACCGTATACTCTGATATATTCTGAATGTCAGCTGGTATCCACTCCATACACTTGCAGACTTCCTCTCTCCGTACAGCAAGTCATAAACCCTCCATTTTGCCGGCGCCACACTCACTGCATGCTGACAGCCATTTATTCCTCGCAAACTCCGCGTCTTGACGCTTCACTACTCTTTGTTTTCTCCTCAACCACCTAGAAGATTTTTTTTTGTTGCGAAAAGGAATGTGTTTCTGCGGTGGAGAAATAATTTTCTACACCACGCATTGCGAGCAACTCTTCTGCCCGGTACCCGGAAGCGAAGGTTATGGACCTGGAAGAAGGGGCGGGGCGACGGGGAGAGCGCGGACCTCGTCAACGAAGCAGCCGTATTTCGCCCCGCCCCCACGCCCTCGAGGCACAATGCGCCGCTGATTCCGCGGAACTTCCCGGGGCCCTGAAGACGCAGTGCAACGGCCCCGCCCAGAACTACATTTCGGTTCGGTGACCGGATATTGTCGACCCCACGTGCCCGCGCGGGAGGCTACGGGGCGTCGCCGAGAAGAAACAATTTCCGGTTTAGTTCACCCCCGCCGATCCTCCACCCCCCTCCCCCTCCTCCGCGCGGGATCTCGTCGCGCGGCGCAGCTTACATCCGGCGCGTTGTCACCCGTAGATTGGGCAGTGACGTCATTTCCGGCGAATTCCTCTAAGCGGCGGGCGCGCGGGGTGAGGCGGGGTGAAGCGGGGTGAGGCGGGGCGGTTGACGACGGAGCAGCCGGTGAAGAGGTCGCCCTCAATCCGTCTCTCGGATGACGCGCTCACAATACAAGGATCGCGCGGTTCCTAAAAGCGGCGGGGGGGGGCGGGGGGGGGGCGGCGGCGAAGGGCGGGAGGCGAGTGGGACGTTCTGGAGAGCAAGGAGGAGTGGAAGGAAATGGACGGCAGGCGCGCAGCACGGGGGAGCATTGAGGTTGTTATGATGTAAAAAAGTAAAAAAAAAAAAAGATAAGGAAAACAAAACGCGTGAATTTTGTAAGAAGAATAAGAAAATGTACTAAAATGTTAATTGGAGGTAGGGGACGAAAAAGTTTGTTGTGAGTAAAAAAAGATAAAAAACGGTTTAAAACAAATATAAAAAGTGGTTTTTTTCTGGAGAGATGAAGCGATCGTCTTGAGATCACAATATTGCGTAGATTTACGTGAAATGGCATAAGAACTAAAGAGAAGAATGATGTACTGCATTACGAGCACGTACTATCTAAAACATTATGCAATTTCATTGCTCTTCGGTGCCTTTTATTAAATAATATTGACTAAAGAACAAGACAAATCATTGAACAGGATTGAGAAAGAGGAAGTGGTATATAAAATTACGAAAAAATAAAAATTATAAAGAAGTGTAAAACATTATCAAAATCTAAAAGTATACAACTGAAAAAAGTGTGAAAAAACAAATAGGTTAAAGTAGAAAAGCTGGATAAATAATATTTCAACAATACGAATGGTGTGGAAAATATATTTAATAAGTCAAATATTATGAATAAAGTGAAAAAATGGATGAGAATCCAGAAATTAATGTGAGTTATGTGGTTATGGCTGAGAGTATGCAGTAAAAATTAATAGTACATTTGATAAATACAAAATTAAATCTGTTAGAACAAAGGAAAATCATACGGTAAGGGTTTAATACATATTCGCAAAGTTCGGCAATATATTGACATATATCTACTCATACTTCGAATTCAGTCAAATATTTCCTTCTACAAATGTGAAGGTGGAAGGAGAGGTGAACATTATAACCCAATCGGGAGCTCCAGTACCAAAAGTTTAAGTCGTAACAAAGCTCCCGACTGGAAAACTATCCCCCCTGTCCGTCTAGTTATTGATCTTGAAGTGTCACTATCTTTTCATGAAAGTGTGCCATCATCATCACTTTCTCTCTTATCGTACCGCAACTACTCCCATTACCACCGCCAATTTATGTCCGCCACCACTAGCGTCTGCATCTTTAGCACCAGTAACAGCACTACAACACTCACATCCTTCATTTCCATGGGCACTTCCACATGCATTATTTAGGCTATTATGAAAGTCATCACCCGCATATTTGTTCCCCAACGTCTACCACCTCAACCTCGACACTTTCAGCACCAATTCTATCACTAACATTTCCGATTCGACTTCCTCAATCACACCCCAACACAATCACCCAAACCATCTCTCCCTGCAAAAATACTAGTAACCACTCCTACTAATACCATTGCCCCCCTCTACCACAACCACCATTACAACTATCACAACAATCATCACCACCATTTCGTGCGACAAGTATCATCACCGACCCCCAACCTACTACCATTAATTCCACCACCACCTCATGCATCTCTACCAACTTACTTGATAGTTTCTCTTCCACATTTCTGGCAACAATCGCGCAGAGATCCCTGTTTCGTGTAAATTTTACTTTCAAATCAACCTAGCATACCCCGTAACCTTCATGACGCCCTGGATCTGCTATCACATTCGTCTTCACTGCTTTAAACTCATCCACCATTTTCGCCTCCACACTCATCGGTAGTTTTCTGTGGTTTCTCCGATCAACACCAGGCGAATGCCGCAGCAGTACCCTACCAAACGGGTAACAGACTGCGCACGATCTGTCCTTCCTCTTCCTTGTCCTATCCCCTCCCCTTACACTAACATGCAATACACTACCACATATTCCGGGAGACCGGTCGGGAGATTAGAGCTTGTTCTAGCTGGGCGGTGCCCCGCTGGTGGGAGAGTCCTGGTTAGGGGGAAACCCCGCTAGCCAAAGGTAGGTCGGCGCCGGATCTCTCCATCCAGCGGGGGAAGACCACCACCATCTCCTGCGGGGAAAACATACACTACACTTACGGAACTAATGACCTAAACTGTTGACGCGCCCGTAATCACTAATATACCAACCAATTTTCGTCCCCTCCACATGCATCACCATCACCACCTCCACCCTCTCCCCCACCATGTATTACTATCCCCCAAATGTCACCCCATTTCCACATTGAAGACTTACTCTATAACGTCCATCTCTGCCTCAACATCAATCTCATTATCCCCTGTTCTTGTAATTTTCCAAACGATATTCTGGTCCAAGCCTTCACGGATCCGCCTGTCCCGTGCAATTTTTCCCTAGAATCACTTCGCCCTTCCACCCACCCTGTTAAAGGCGTTCCCGAGGGCGCGGGTCGCGCTGCGTTTGTGGGAAGCCGCGCTTCGTCATGGGAGGTCCCGATGCACTCCCGGCGCCTGAGGCCGCATTCTGTGCGTCCGCCTGAAGCACTCCTCTCTTTGCGGGCGCGCAGCGGCGCCCGGGGAACCGCAGCGTGATGCGATAGACAACCTCCTCGGTGGAGCGCGGCCCGGCCCCGCAGCCCCGTCGTGGAGTGCGGAATCACCGGGCTTTTGAGGTCCCGCATGGCGCCGCTCGCAGTCGTTTCCTTTGCCGAAGACTTGCACGGCGTGAGGGGAAAGTTCAGCCCGGTTGGGGCTTTTGATATACTGCGAGTCATCTCCAGGGTACCGATTGGGGTATGTATGCTGGTTGAATGTGAATTATGAATGATTTATCGACATTAAAACATGAATTTTTTATTGCTGGCCTGAAATATTTTATTGAATATTGTAAACCAGTAGTCAATGCAGCAGCAAAAATTGATTTGATTAAAACCATCCATGGTTTTACAAAAAAGGAGCTCGTGCAGTGCTGAAGACTAACAGAAATAATACTTGTGTAACCTTGCAATAAATTGAAGATTTCAACAAAAACAGTCTTGAAGTATATCACAATGACGGAGAATCGTGTATATGCAGTACAACAGTACTTTATGTACTAAAAACATCGGAAAGGTTGCTGTTCCAAAATATAACATATAAATAGTAAATACTTAAAGACAGGAGACTCTTCCTCAGCTATTTCCATATTTTCTTACCACTCAAGAAAATCCTGTCCGATAAGAATTACGCTTATCACAGTGACGCAGAAGGGAGAAGTGTTTGTCAAACACTTTCACAGGTGACAGACATCTACGACACACGAGTACAAATGTTGACCCTAGAGAATGGCAATTATTTCTAGTCTGACAGTGTTTATATGAAAAATGGTGTGATATAATCGACATTTCCAACAAAGTTTTCCTACAAAATAGTTTTTCGTGTTTAATTTTTTACTATCTACAGAAACTTTTTTCCTGGTAGCTCCTGGTAAAATAGATGACGTCTCTAATAGGATTTTGAAAAAAATACCAGACACTTAAGTTATCGCCTATTCAAAAACAGATATCACGTTTAGTTCTAGATTGTACGAACGTGTTTTCCCGATCTTTTGGCCGCCGCCCAATTCCTGCCTCGCTCCGTTTTGTAAGCGGCGCGGCGCTAATGAAACGCGAAAACCTCCGCGCGCCTCTCAACGCGTGACGCGGCGCCGCCGCCGCCGACACACAATGAGGCATCGGCGCGTAAAATGGCGACGACGGGGGCGGGGCAGGGGGTGGCGGCGGTGGAGCGAAGAGCGAGGCGATACGTGCCGCACCATTAACGCTGCGGGAGGGCGGTCGCGAGGGCGCCCCGGGGCGAGAGGGCGTCCTCGGGGTGTCCTCGGCGCGTCCTCGAGGGGACGGACGGGGGCGCTTCGGCAAAGTGGCGGCGGTTTCGGGACTCCGCCTCAGCCGCACCTCGCCCCGCAGTTTCCGTCCGATTTGCAGCGGGGGGGGCGCGCCCCCGCCGCTCGACGCCCTAGCTCCCGCCTCCACCCCCGCCCCTGCACCCGCCTACGTCCCCGCCCCGCCTCCCCCTCCTCCGTCCCACCCGCCCCTTCCCCGCCCCCTCGCCCCCGCCTTCGCCCCGCCTCCCCCACCCCCCCCGCTCTGGCCCCCCCCCCCCTCCCCCACCTCCGCCCACACCGCTCTCGAAGGCAAGCGCACTGGCTGTGGCGTTGCGCTTCAAGCTGTCGAATACATAGAGGTCCCCGAGCCGCTGTTTACCTTCGTCATGGCAAACGTCAATATTACTGCACATAATAAAATTAGAGTTAGGGAACAAACACTAGCGCGAAGGAAGTCGTAGATACTTGCTGACATTTTGCCTGACGTTGCCCGTTCGACCTCAGTGGTGAGAGGAGGTTGATCGTTCCTCGCATCGGATGCCATCGTATTCCCTGGACCGGCACCCTCACACGAATATTTACCCATTTCGGAATAACTCGTCGCGATGCTTCTTGAAGACGTAACACTGTTTCACCGTTGATGTTTTTGGAGTTGAAGGCACGGCTTCCTTGATAAGTTTATGGCACATCAGTACGACCTGTTTGTTTGTATACTTCTTAATATAACATCAAAAAAGTGCACAGTAAATATAGTTATCATCACTGGAAAGCGTTAGAAGTTGTATTCTTCCACTAACAAAACTTGAAAATCTAGAGTACGAGACTGATAATACTTAGTTTATGTTCGTTCACGCGAATTTATGGCGTGAGAACTCGGGGCACGCCCCCATCCAAAGTTTTCAAGTACCTTCAGTCGTTTTTATTCTTTTTTAATAAAGAGATTTTCAGTGAAACATTATAGCAATGATATTGATACGTTGTATTACATTCAGAGTTTTAAACGTCAAAATAGAGAACATAAAATAGTTCTTTCGTTCTAAAAAATTTAGACAACTTCGTGAAAAAGTACTGTTAAGACGATCCTCCATAACTCGCTAAAAGAAGTAGGGTTAACTTCATGAACCTTCGTTTTCATGTCTAACGAAGAGAAATCAATAAATATATTGTTGCCCAGTCACAGCATAATATTGAATCCATTAAGAAATGGGCCATAACTTGACATTTTTATTTAATCGCATGCGCTTTGTTAATTTAATAAAAATGCGTGGCTTTAAATACAATTTCGTGGAAGTACACAGTTCCTTTCATGCCCTCCCCCACTGCGTAACGAAGTTTTATAAAGGAAGAATAGGAAGAACTGAAAGAAAAATATGTAACTTAAATCGGTGTTATAGTGATGTTAGTGATATCCCGATCCTTATGTTTCTTTCATTTCTGAGACATTGATCACGTACTTCAGTTGAAGCTATTTTTAAGTGATTGTTATTTCTTTTTAGATATATTTTTGTGTTGATAGCAATGCTGCGGTGGGGTCGTGTTTCCACAAGGAGCCACTGCCGACGAGAAAGTTGATATTTCCTCAAACGCATCGCAAACACCATCGCTCAGAATAGAATTAGCGCGCACAATCAACCAAAGGAAATACCGCAATTTTAAAATTTAAAAAAGTGCTACATAAATGATGATAATGAATTATTACTTCCACGCTGCCTTCAAGAGCGACAAAGAGAACAAATATTGATGAAAGGTGGATGCCACGATTATTGTCGCATATTTGAGAATAATATAATAATTTTATAATGTTTTCAGCTAATGGTTTTTTGCTTGCGTTATACAGATTTCACTTTTGAAAATTTATTGAGATAATTTTGTAAAATCGATAAAAAATTGATATTGAATATATATTGAGTGAGTACAAGTAGAAATATATAGTCAGAATTCCACGAAATTTTGTCAGAGAGGAAATAAGTATCAATTTTATAAAAATAAGTTGATACTGTCAAAGAAGAGAGAAGTTAAATGAATTATTGAATTCAATCAACCATTGATAAAATTTTGGGGTAGAAAATGTATGAAAAAAACAATGAAGAAGATTAGAAAAACATGGCAAATGTGCATTATCCAGTACTACAAAAAAAGGAGCAAGGAAGCAGAGTATTGAAAATAGCACTCTCTTGAGCGATTCTGCGAAATCTGCAGGTTTGCCTTTACCACTGAAGCCTTCCACTCCATCCCCCTCTTCCGTTTTGCTCCTCTCTTCTCACAACGTTCCTCCGGTTTCTAGCTTCGCCTCCACCCTCGCCCTTATCTTTACGAGTATTTGTGCGGATCTGGGATTCCACTCCAGATGCAGTTCCTAACGGATTTTCAACGCGCGCGTTGGTCCTCGCCGGTACTTGACATGTCCCCGTCCCCACCTCCGCCTTCAGCTCCTCGAGCGTTGCCGCCGGCTGTCGTCCCCACCGCCTTCACTGTCAACATTCTCACTATCCCCGCCACCTCTTTCTCTCTACACCGAAGCGGTAGCTCAGTGCATCAACTGATGTCACTGCAGCGCCTCTGACTGGGAGGTCCTAGGTACGAGTCCTGACGGCGGCAGGATTTTCGACACTTGTTTTTCAGCTAGGTCGAATTCAGTCGCTGTCTGGAGGAGAATTCGAGCGGCCGGCTGCTCTGATCCCGAGGGGGGAAACAAACACTGCATTTACGGGGCTAATGACCTAAGCTGTTGACGCGCCCGGAATCACTAACTAACGAACCAACCCATCTTTCTCTCTTGTTTGTACCGCCCATCATCGTCCTCGGTCAGTCACAGCCACCAGCGTCCGTTGTCACACTCACCGCATCTGCCGCCGCTATTGTCACCACTTCTGTATGCAGCTCCCGCTTCCACATCACTGTCTCTGCTGCTACCCCTGCTGCTTCCCATGACTCACCATCATGAGCAACATCACCAGCCGCTTCCTCCCCGCCACTTCCTCCGCAACTCCACCGCTTCCTCCCTGCCATTCCGCTCTTTCATCGCCATCATTCTCCCTTCACAGCTTTTCTCCGCCTTCGCCGCCCTCTCCTCCCCTTGTCCGCTCCCCTTCATCCCTGCCTCGCGCTTTTTCATCGCCATCATCCTCCCTTCACAGCTTTTCTCCGCCAGATTCTCTGGCAGCTCCGGCTTTTTGCTATTGCATTCGCATTCCCTGTCAATTATTCCCTAATACTCACGCCTTTTACCTTCATCCCCGACCGTCTCCGTAGCTTCACATCCGTTCCCGCTCCCTCGCTGCCTCCCCGCCGTCCAGATCCTCCTCCCTCTCTCCCCCGCCCCTTCCCCATTTGCTGCTCTTTTACTGCAGCCGACCTCTGGCTTTTCAGCTGCTCTCCGATTTGAGGAAATCGATTCCCTGTTTTTGGAGCCGGTTCGTTACACGGGTTAAAAAGGTTTTCTGGAAGTAAAATGAATGTTTTCGTACATTCGTAGTACTCCAAAAATAGGTCTTTTGATAGAATGAGCGCCTGCGTCCCTTATACCGTTGCTTTTAATTTACTTATTTCGTCAAAGAAAGAGAACTGACTTTTCGATGCATATTATTTCGTTTCTTAATGTATTACAGGTGTTAATCTAAAAGTGTCGATGTGGGTTCCCCATGTTCGGTGTACCTATCAACAAGAGGAAAGTTGATAATTCCTCGGGTTTTAAAATGGCATCCTTTCTGATGTCAGCAATATATTTTCTTACGGGGGAAAATTATTTATTCTGTACTCCCACTTCCGTCCATTAAAACATGTACTGTGCTAATCATACCTTAAAAGCATCACTTTAAGGTTTTGACATTCTAAGTTTTGCATAATTTATAATCTACAAGCGATAGAACTATGAAATTTTCACCACAATGTCTTCACAAATCTATAATACTTACATGCAAGAAAATTGTGAACTTATATTAAAATATTTTGAATTGACATATTAAGGATGTTGTATTTTATAAGTTGAAAACTGTGAATTTTAAATAAACAATGTAAATTAATTTTTTCTTCAATAAACATTAATTCAATGCATTAAATTTGGATTAATTAAATGATTCCGAGCGCGTCAACTGCTTTGGTCATTATTCCCGTTGGTGTAGTGCATGTTTTTTTCTCGGGAGATGGCGGTTATCTTCCCTTCCTCGATGGCGAGATCCGGCTCCGATCTACCGTCGGCTAGTGGGGTTTCCCCCTAACCAGGGCTCTCCCACCAGCGGGGCACCACCCCAGCCGGGACAAGCTCTAAGCTCTCGACCGGTCTCCCGGAATATGTAGTAATGTAGTGCATGTGTGTATGTAAGGGGAGAGGATAGGATAAGGAAGAGGAAAGATAGACCGCGCGCGGTCCGTGGCCCGTTTGGTAGGGCACTGTTCCGGCATTCGCCTGGTGTTGATCGGAGCAACCACGGAATACTACCAAACAGAGCAGCCGGCCATTAGAATTCTCCTCCAGACAGCGACTGAATTCGACGTAGTTGAAAAGCTAGTGTCGAAAATCCTGCCACCGTCAGGACTCGAACATAGAACCTCCCGGCCAGAGGCGCTGCAGTGACATCAGTTGATGCACTGAGCTACCGCTCCCGCTCCCGGTCACCTGGGTGGGGAAAACGCAGCAAACCGACTGGTAGATTGCCACTGGAACTTGCCATTCAGCGGGTAAAGAGCACTGCCACCTTCTGCGATAAAAACATGCATTACACTAACAGGACTAATTACCATTGCAGTTGATGCACCCGGAATCGCTAATCAATCAATCAATCCAAGTTTTGTTGGTGGTATTTAAAACCCTCAATGCGAAGCATTGTTGTTGGGCGGTGGCATTTTAGGCGTCCCCGGTCAAACGTTTGGGTTCCTCTGTGCCAGGCAATTCATAGCAGTAATAGCGTAAATAAATTTCAGGACAACCTGGGATGTCTTCAGCTAATTATATGAAACTATATAATCATTTACAAATTTTGAATTTTCTTTATAATTGCAATTATCATAAAATATGAACACGAAAATAAATTATTTGTTTTAGAGGCTGAAAAAAAGGAGAACCACAGGAAAGCTGCGAAGTTCGCAATTTGTTCATCACAAAATTGCAATAAATTTGACGAAATTAAAACTTCTTTTCCCAGAGATTGAAAGCTATGGAGATTGCCTCCGCGGTTGGTTCCTAGTACCGATAAATTTAAGAGCACTATAATATCGTGAAATGTCAAATTAGGATATGAGTGTAAAAAACGAATGAATCAAGATTTCGTTTTTCAGGCAGCTTGAATAACCAGGTTTCGTTCACAACTATCAACTAAGCCCATTTGGATGCTTTCCCTTTCAATCGCAAACGCAATTGGGTTAGTTTTACAATAAACTAGGCATTTAGAGGAATCAACATCAGTCCCGGCGCTGACAAAACTATACATAAAAGTTACGTTCATTAAAGAGGTCAGATAGATATTACACTTTTGTGTACCACTATATATTTAGCTCTTGTTGACATTACACATTGTAGTTATAGTAAAAAAATAGCATTTATTTCATTTATATTCTGGAAAATATAATACAGGATAAAGCAAATTCAATATAACTAAACCAAAATAAATTTGTCATTTTGTACCTTAGAACCCGTTATGGGGGTTTCTTTCCTTAATGTAGGTCATGATGTTGATACGAACGAATGCCAAAAAAAGTCTCCATAATATTACTACACAAAATACTCAATAATCATTTCTTCTAATTCGCGACTGGTACACAAAACCTCGGTAAAGTGAGTTATTTTTGTGAAATAAATTCTCTAATTGGTATTCTTTGCGTCATTCACTTCCCGTTTCCATTTCAGAAAAAGTCGATACAAGCCTGTGCCACTCCCGTCGTCTGGTGTCCTTGTCAATTTGCACGCAATAGCCTGCCCCGTCGCGCAGTCCCCGCCTTTAGTCTGCTCCGCCCCTCCCCCTCCGCCCCGCCCCCTCCGCCGCCGCAGCGTCGCGCGCGGTCAGCGTGTCAGCGGCAGCCGGCCGCGGCTGACAGCTCGCTGCGTCCTGTGGTGTCCCGTCCCCCTCCCCGATCCCCGCCCCCGCCCCGCCCCTCCCGCCCCGCTTCGGCGGCGCCCGCGGTCGCAGCGCCAGACAGACCACCGCGCGCTGGGAACTTGCTCGGCAACTCGCAGCGCTTGGAGCGCCGCCCCCCCCGCCACTGCGCCCTGCTGCATCCCCGCGCAGCGCCCGGCGAGCAGTCTAAGTTTCTGCCCCCCCGCCCCCGCCTCGCCCCGCCCCCCACTCCGCCCCCTGCCCCGTCTCCCGCTCGTCCCCGTCCCTGTCACCGTTCCGTCCCCATCCCGCCCCCATCACGCCCCATCACGCTCCCGTCCCGTCCCGTCTCGCCCCCCGCCCCCTCCCGCCCCCGTCCTCGTCCCGCGCCCGCCCCGCCTCCGTCCCATCACCCCCGCCCCCGGTCCGCCCGCCGCCTTCCCCCGCCCCCGTCTCACTCCGCCTTACACCGCCCCATCACGCCTTCCCCCGCCCTGTCCCACCCAGCCTTACGTCGCCCCCGCCCCACCTCGCCTTTCCCCGTCCCGCCCCCGCGAACGCTTCGCCGTCGCAGCCGCCTCCGGGGATCGGCTTAGGGCACCTCAATTGGTGTTGAGTGCTGTGGTCGAGGGTGCCAAGTCTACAGGCGGCGCGGGCTTCCTGTTCAGGTTGCTCGACGGTTCGGAGCCGCCCCCTCACTGCACACCCCTCACGCCCACCCCTGCATTCGCCCGCTCCCCTGCGCTCGGCGGCTGCGATCGCTCAGCGGGGACATCAATGCATAAGCAGCATCGCGGACTGGCAGGTCGGGGGCTCGAGACCGGACGGTAGCACATTGTTGACACTATCAGCATGGCTGGCGAATCTGTCTGGAGGAGAATCCTAGAGGTCGACTGCTCTCAACAGTAGTTGTCCGTAATATCTACGTTATATGCCAGGCGATATCCGGGATAATATCCTAAGAAGTGGATCACTGATCACGCGCGAACTTTCCTTTCTTATATTTGCTCCTCTCGCCTTAACCCTGCGTTACACGATTATTTTTTCATCATTTTCCGCCGACACGGAAAAGAGACGCTCCGTACTGGATGTATTTTTTTCGAACAAATGACGCATGCTTCATTTTTCGGTTCAGATTTTGTCCAGTTTGACTTCCGCGCTCGTAACTCACTTATTGGGACACTTTCTGGTTTGTTGTGCGTGGGATGCGATTTGCTGGTTTTGTAGTTTCGAGAGCGTTCTAATGTTTTCGATTGTAATGTGAAGAGATTATGTAGTGAAACATATATTATGTACTGTGTTCTAATGTCTTCGCGTTCCGAGCTCCGTCCTAATATAACCTAACTTAATTTCTTACCAAAGATGAGGTGTTCGAATGTTTGATCTTCAGCGCTTTTTGCGGCATCCGGAGGAAGGAGTTTCATCAGGATTACGTACAGACCAGAAATGACCATTAAAAATTCTGATATCACTTTCATCCAGTTTCGGCACCGAAACAAAACGCGTAGAAACGAACGTCACCGAAACAAAACGCGTCGAACATTAAAATGATGAGAAAAGAATGAAAATATGACCGAGCAAAACAAGCTCTATACACACATACATACATCTTCATGCAGTACATTACCGTACGTGTCGGCAGACCAGTGGGGAGTTTAGAGTTTGTTCTGCTTCGGCCGCCCGGACGCTGAAGGAGACACGCGAAGGTTGTAGTATGCAAGTTAACGCGTAGATCGAGGCCGCATCTCATGTTTCAGAAGAGGAGGTACACTGCTTAACCACACTTGCAGTACACTTACCAGACTAATCACCTAAGTAGTTGACGCGCCCAAAATCAATACCCTCCCACTCACACATTGGCTTACTCACTCTCCCCACTCCTTTCATCTATTCGCACCCTCTCCCTCCTCTCCCACGGAGATTTTCTCGCCTTCGCAGTATTACCGGGCTGAAATAGAATATTGAACGAACTGTATCTCAGCTACTCATCCCCGCTAATATCATTCTTACACTGTTATTTTTCTGTCAAATGGGTTCATCCAGTCCTTCATTCGTGGTATTGCAAACACTCATGTCTTTTTTCATCGGTTGCAATGCTTTTCTAGACTATCTCTCATTTCCTCTCTCTCTCTCTCTCTCTCTCTCTCTCTCTCTCTCTCTCTCTCTCTCTCTCTCTCCCTTTCCCTATCTCTCTCTATCTCCCTATCTATCGCTCTTTCTCTCTCTCTATCCCTCTCTTTCTCTCTCTTTCTCTCTCTCTCCCTCTCTCACCTTCCCTGTGGCGTCATGTTTGCTATTATCTTCACTCCCATCATCTTTTATTTTCTATTTCGTACAGATTAGAAAATGTGTCCTTACACGTTTTCTTTCCTGTATTCTTATGCAGGACTGTGCTCCTCGTAATAGAGTGAAATGACTCGAGGCAACACAGTAGAAATCCCTCAGTGTTGTAAAACTCGTAAGTCACAAGAAAAAATAGGTTTGTGAAAAATCCATACGTTTATCCGTTTTTTCTACTAACTATTTACCGACTTATAAACATTCATCGTAGAATTATGAAAGTGTTTGTAGATAGTTTGAATTTTTGTTTATTTTGCGAAAAATTCTGCAATCTTTATTTCCGGTATTTGCAATGAGTGTTATTACGTTATCCCGAGCTCTTCATATTCAAGTTCTAACCGGCTTTCTTACACATTCTGTCATGAGCTTGCTCACCCAGTCTCACACCCGCTTGCACCCGTCTCTCTATCTCACCCGAAGAGCGATCTCCTTCAGTGAACATTGTTGATCTGATACTGTTTCAGAAATTTGCTTCAATTATGCTCTTTTTTATTTATTTATTTATTTATTTATTTATTTTACGTCAAAAAAGCAGTTAAAAACTGCGTATGACGTGCTATGGGGAAAAGTGAATTGTGTGCACATTTACAAAATTCTGTGATCCTTACACTACGTCATATACTACTTAAATTTTGAATTTTGAAAGGGAGAAAAAAAAACAAAAACTCCCATGTAATAAAATCTATTTTCAAGGATAAATAAGCAATAAATTTTGAATTTTGAAAGGAATCGGCATCGAAATCGGCGTAGACTTTTATTATTATAGTTCTTCAACCACGTTTACGCAATGTATTAACGTAGAATACTTTACGCTGTCAATTATAATTCAGGAAGTAGTAATTGCAGTAAAAAAGCGTACACAACTTGACTTAAAATTACTTCGGATTATGTGAAATTTTCCAAGTTTCAAGTGTTAAAATATTTCAGTACGAGTGAAATATTTCCGCAAAAGATAAAATTTAGAATTAAAATAATGGTTCTACATTACATTGTTGCTTACATTCTTTCTCGCATTATTTGTAAACTGCAATTTTGAAAAATTCAGAGAGTTTCACTACTAATAGACGTGTCCCATATTTTTAACAGCCTGTGCTATATCCGAGGAAATAAAGAAAAAAATAGTGGCTGAATATCAGGAATTAAATTTTTAACTGCCTATATCTCACATTAAATACTGTCATGACATAATTTAAAGATCTGGTATTGAAGAACAGGTAATATGAAGGAGAAAAGTCTCCAATATTGTAGTTGTAGGAAGGTGCCGAAACAGTTTTGAACTTTTGCAATTTTCGATAATTCAATGATGTCAACGAAATTGAGAACTGTTCCATTTTTAAGCGTTTTTTAAATATTCTTAAAAAAAGAGTTAAAATGTTGGTCGAAGAATAAATCCTTGAGGGAAAGTACTCTCCAAAATCAAAAGTATCCATTTCGACTTCGTGGGACCTCAAGCATGGCGTGACCGATCAGGGAATATCAATTTCGGAGAAAAAAGAAAGGTATTGGAGTTAGTGCTCACACTAGGAGGAGGTCAGACAGACATAGTCTGACAGACCTACAGACAGACAGACAAAGATTAATAGCCGTTAGCGAGCTTTTCGGTATCAAGGACCCACGAAATGTGAATTCTGACTACACAAAATATTAAAGGAAGATAATTACTACATATAGGAAAAAGATTGGCCAACTTTTGAATGTCAGTATCAGAGTACTACATAGAGTAGGTTTGTTTTGTTGTTTGTTTGTTGTTTCTTTTTGGAACAATCGCCACTTTAAGAAGCAGCATTACGAAATGTTTTCTTTGCTATTTACAAAGTTCCTGGGATTACGAGAAAGAAAATGGTGGTCCCATACCTAACTCACCACTTACTTACAATATATAGAAAATATTTTAATACTCAGTGGAAACAGCTACAGAACAACAAATTTTACATATATTTCTTATCGTACCCTCGATAAATATTTTGGTGGGTGCTGATTATCCCAATAAATTCAGATATATGGTTATAGCCACATTATGAAGATTAGTTTACATTCTTTGATTTACATTCCATTCTTTAAATGGAGTGTGTGGCTTGAGTATGTTTTTTGATTTTTTGTCTTAATTAAGCATGTAATAAACATTAATTTAAGTTTGCTGCTTAATGTTTGCAGACTGTTTGTATTTAGAGTTCTTGATAGGGCCCGTATGTGAATATTTATTAAGAATAACAAAAGTGATTAGTACCTTTTTCAAAGCCTGTTATTTACATTTAAGTGGCTTTTTCTGCCTATTTTTTGATATTTAAAAATATAATATTCCTTTTTTACTCACTAGCTTACCAAAAAATAATTAAAAAGGTTCTTATAAAAGATAATTAATTGCTAACACAGCAGCAAGTATCAAAATGGTAGAGTGCCAAAATTTATATTACAGTCTCTACAACTTGCTGAAAGCGTTGAGAACAAAGGAATGAACAGAAATCTAAGCGCAATATTTTTAACTAACGATCTCAATAAAATGGACACGAATCACACGCTGTCACGAATAAAACAAAGGAAGCGGGGACTGACAATGCGCTTCCAGATCCATAGTGTAGTGCATTACCTCTTCATCGCAACAGATGAAGCATCGGGTTTCATCAGCCACAACAGAGAAAGAATAATTGATACAGAAGGTCCCGAATTTCAACGAACTTTTATTCCCCGTAATGCGCCACCGAAGTGCGCGCAGCTCTGCCGTGTTCTCCAGCTGCCTCGCTGCCTCCGCAAATCCGCGTTAACTTGCTTCGCTCGCCCCGCACCCACCCCGCAGCCTATCTCGCTGCGCCCCGCACTGACCCTACCTCCCACCTACCTACTCGTTCGTCAGGCCTTCGCACTCGTCCATTCAACTTCTCGCTCCTCCTCCCCTTTTCTCCCACCCGCCCGCTCATGAGCACGCCCTACCTCACACACACACATACATTCCCCCTTTCGCCCTACGGCCCGCTTGCTCGTCCTCTCAGCTACTCGCCCTTTGTCCTCTCTTTCTCCCTCTGTCTCTCTGTATCTCCTCTCTCTCTATCCATCCCTCTTTCCCCTTTTTCCCCCCCTCTCTCTCTCTTCCCCCGCTCGCCCAGCCGGCCACCCGCGCTTTGGCCCTGCGCCTACTTTTCCGACTGGCCACCTGCTTGCCCCCCGCCCGCCCGCCCGCCCCCCCCCCCCCCCCCCCCCCCCCCTTCGCCCGCCGCCCTCCCCCGCCCTCCGTCTGCCCGCCTCGCGTCTCTTCATAATTCAAAGGCTTCAGCTTAACCGCGCTCAAATGGACCCACACGCCCGCCCGCGCTACCCTCTCTCTTAATTGACTCTTTTGCTGCGGCCCGCTTCGCTCCCCGCCCCCACCCGCTCCACGCATCCACGCCGCCCTCCGGGAGCGCCGCAAAACCACGGCATCCACCTTCACCCAACCACCACCACCGCACTCCCTGGAGCGCTGGCTGGCCCTGGCTCGTGCACGCGTTTTCACTGCCCCTTCCTCACCGATTGTGATGGCTACTTCATCGCGATTCTCGATTCCGTACATGTTTTCCTTTACCAATTCTGCCAATAGTGCCTCTCTCGTGTAAGTCTTCGTCGTATCAATATCGACACTTTTTTGAGTGACAATATAAATTTACGCAGTTTAAATTTGAATCTAATTTCTTTTCTGCATTTTTGCATTCTGCCTCACGTATATGTCTTTCGTACCTTAACTCTGCCCTCTGCGAGCTTCGCAAAAACCACCTCACAGAGACTATTGCATTTTCCTCTGTCACCTTCTTTAGTGCTTCCACTGTCACCGTTGTTCGGACGGTTATTGTGCCGATGGTTGTGGTGTCTCAGAATTCCCTAAGAGCTAATATCTAAAGTAGCATATCTCTATTATCATTTCCTTTCTAGTTTTATGTAACAATATATTCTTAGGACGCTTCTTCTTGCTTTCATCTATGTTAAACGGTATCCAAAATCCGTTATGAAAAATCTTATCTTGAACTACAAGGCTAGTGATCAATACGAGAAGTATCCCGTCATGAAAATTCTGTTTCTTGGAGATGTCACTTAGAAAATAAGCTATTTACTTATTTCACAATTAAATCTTTACTGTCATTTCTAGTATCATCATAAATCTATAGCGTTAGCATTCTAGGCGTCATAAATCCATAATTTTAATTATCCGTGTTTGCGATGCAGTTTGTATTCATATTCTTACCTCTTTAGGCCTGCATCTTTCTTCGACATCTTCCTTACTCTCACTCATTATTCACTCTTTGACTATGTATCCATTTTAGCCTGTCATTCCCGTCCTCTGGTCCCCCTCATTTTGTGCTGCACCACCTCTTCATGCTGTCCCGCCGTTCTCACTGGTGACACAAAAAATACCCACCACCGCAACGTAAGTGGACTCTGTCATATATTCGCATTTTTACGTATACTATTCACACCTTTGACTTACTGACACATCTTACTTGCTACCTACACCTTCAGATACAATAATAATTTTTATCGGTAAAGGTGGCTCAGAGAACTGATATCTCTGCATTGCCTCTGACCGGGAGGTTCCGACGGTAGCAGGTTTTTCGACACTCTCTTGTCAGTTAGATCGAGTTCAGTCGCTGTCTGGAGAAGAAGTCTAGCGGCCGACTGCTCTAATCGGTAGTTTTCTGTGGTTTCTTTGATCATTACCAGGCGAATGCCGGAGCAGTACCGTAACAAACGGGCCACGGAACACGCGCGATTTTTCCTTCCTCTTCCTTGTTCTATCCTCACTCCTTACTTACACATGCATGTACTACACTTAAACACATGCTGGGACACCAGCTGGTAGGTTCGAGTGTGTTCCGACAGGGGCGGGGCCACATTGATGAGACATGTTTGCTTCCGGAAAATCCCCGCAAGCCGATGTTGATCGGCGCCCGATCTCGCTATCTCGCGGGCTACCTCCCGCGATAAAACATGCACCACACTTACAGAATTAATAACCTTAGCAGTTGATGCGCCCGGAATCACTATTCAAGCGATCACTAATCATAATTTTTGCTCCTACCTGCTATGTCAGACACGATTTATTTACTAGTGCCATGATTTCAATACTTCATAAGTTTTTGTATTCTCCTTGCCATCATCCTCTTTCATATTTGACTCATTTTCCCCCTACCCCCTCCAGGTTTCTCCTACTCCCCCTCCGTGAACCAACGTATTAACAACCTTCACCAGATTTCACCACAGTTTGTACTTGGGGTGCTTCTCTCCTTAAAGAGCTTCTTCATCATTAACGTCCTCGCTGCAAAAGAATCGTTCTCCGAAGCAATATTTATTGCTGCTTTGAATGTCACTTCAGAGAATGTGTTCCGAAGTCTATCAAGTCACGTTTTCAAGAACATCCAGCGGTTCTCGCTCTATTTGTTGATCTCATCTTCTTATCATAAAACAAAATTCTCATATTTTCCAATATCGGCATGACTGTATTATCTTTTAATTACTAGCGCTAACCCATTTTCTCTTATCGTTACTTTTGTACTTTTACTCATTAACCACATTGCATCCAAGTGTTCTTGTTAACTTACCTACCGTCAGGGTATAATGTCACTACAAACGCTATCTTCGCACTCCGTATTGCCATTATCATCATTGACAGGATGAAGCAACACATGAAGCAAATGCCAATTATGTCTCCGACCACACACTTACTATTCTCGCATCCTTAGATCGCCTCTCCAGAAGCATTTCGCCTCTCGCGTACATAACAACCCATAACGACAGCATTGAATGGTTTTGCCCTTTTCATGACCGTTTCCTCTCGGCAGCCTTTGCCTGGCTGATGTTGTGCGTGCTTATTTAAAACCACACTCGCCCTCCGAGCTCCTCGTTCTCGTCTGAACCCTTCCCCAGCCCCCTCCCATCCGCGGCTTTGGCTGCGCCTCTTGAGTGAATCCGCAGCACCCCGCCGCCGCCCCCCGCCCCTCGCCCTCCTCACCAACGCCCCTCCTCACCAACCCTCACCGCCCTCCTCACCAACGCCCTCCTCACCAACCTCACCGCCCTCCTCACCAACGCCCTCCTCACCAACCCTCACCGCCCTCCTCACAAACGCCGCCGCCGCCTTCACCGCCACCCTCGCCGCCGCTCTCACCACCGCCCTCACCGCCCCCCTCGCCACCGCCCTCGCCGCCGCCATCGCTGCCGCCCTCGCCGCCACCCTCGCCACCGCCCTCGCCGCCACCTTCGCTGTCGCCCTCCCCACCGCCTCGCCGCGCCCTCGCCGCCGCTCGCCGCCGCCACCATCCCGCCGCCTCGCCGCCCCCACCGCCGCCCCCCGCCCCAACCTCGCCGCCACCTCGCTGCCCTCCTCGCCATCGCCCTCGCCGCCGCCATCGCCGTCGCCCTCGCCGCCGCCCCTGTCATCAACCTCCGCCCTCGCCGCCGCCGATACTGTAACCGCCGCCGCCATTAGCTCTGCCAGCGACGCTCTTCGCTCGCCCGAACCCTTCAAACCGCCGCTCGCCCGCCACCCCCACCCCCACCCTCCGCCTCTCAGCGCTCGCGGCGCTCTGAAGGGCTGATTCGTCTACCAACCGCATCTCGCCCGCAGCTTTGGCTTCGATCTGCACGAACCCTCGCGGCGGCCCTCCGTGGCTGCGAGGAAGTAGGGGACTGGGAGTCAACGCATGCCCGTAGAGGATTCATGAACGTTCGGAGTTTATTCTTCGACAAATTTAATGCAGTTTGTGATGATGAGCAATGTTCACATGAAAATGGAATTTTAGGAAATATTGGTATATTGCTCCGTTTCTGTTTCGAGTCGATTGCATTAAAACTCGAGCATCTTCGACGGAGTTAATTTAAATATTTAATATTTGCTTCGTTGTACATTATGACTCAGAGATCACAGTTTGCAAGATATAAAAAACATACGCATCAATCGAAGCAGCTTTCTCTCAACTTTTCAAGATTTCACGTGTTTAGCCCAATCAACTGTTGACACAAATAAGTGTAATTTACTTTAATATGAATGACCCACGTAACGAATACTTAATTTCTAGTGAGGGTAACAAGAATATCAAGCATCTGTGGTAGTTTTTTTGAAATGTTTTTATTATTTAAATTCGTTTCATATTTTACGTTACGAATAACTTATTATCGATGTATAATTGACTCATATACCCACTGTCATTATATTCAAATGTTACAAGTACTTACCAGATCTTTCTTTTTCTCTCAAAATCTCCATATATTTTCTTCCGTAGTCATTCTAGGGAACGTTAGAACCTAAATACTATTAAAATAGTTTTATTGAGCACACAGTCTGCTCGGTCTCTTTGATATAAATGAATGTTCAAGAATTATTACAAAAATTGATTTTTCCTTGCCTCTGTTAGTGATAAAAATATATTCATTACTTTTGTAATCAATACATAGGTAATATTTATTCTATTAGAAATTGTGAATATAAATGTTGAGTTATAATTCTTCGACTACATTTCTCATTTCTCTTCAAAGTGTAAATACTTCACCCCTGTGAATGATTGAAACTCTTTGAGCTTGGATTATTAAATTTTCCCAAGCCTTCTATGTAGTTCCACAAAATATCATATGCTACATTTAATTTCAGCCCCCTTCCTTCAAATTTAGATTTTATCACATTACTTATACACTTTAAACTTATCGAAGTTTTCGTCTGATGTTTAATTAATTTACATTTCGTCTGCAGATAACGAAAGAAAAATAACTTATTATTTATAATAATAATATGTAATATTAATAATAACTATAAGAACAATAGAAAAACAGAATCTTGGGCAAAATTAAAAATAATAATTTGCATATCTTGACACTATTACAATAAATTCCTGCCAACTTCCCTAATATATTTTCGAGAAATAGCTTTTGCTTGTGTTTCGTGGGCAGGATCACAAACCATTTGCCGAATCTGAGTTGATTTCAAGAATTTTTACCCACAATCCAGTTCTCAATTTCCCTCCGTCACACTCCTTTCCAGAAAGTATTTCTCAGGGATTCTTACAAATTTCTAACTCCCCTCTTATCCGTGTCATGTCTTCCATGAATTTTTTCAGACTTATTCATTCTACGAAACTTATCGTGCCCGGTGAGATCACGCAATTTTTTTTTCGTAGCACATCTCCCTTCTCCCGTCGAATTAAACCGTCCAACTTCTTTCTCTGCCCACCGGTGAGTTTTTCTCACGTTTTTTTTTTCGTGAAGCTTCTCCACTCTACTTTCCTCTCTTCTCGAAACTTGCCATCGCTCGTGCGGCAGCACCCGTCCTCTTATCCTGTCTCTTCGTCCCTCGCCTGCCTCGTCTCCTCGTCCCTCGCTCGCCTGCCGGCCACAGCCGCGTGGGCGCATCTGATTATGGTGCTTTTCCGAGAAGCCCAGTGCTTTCCGGATTTCATCTCCCTCGAGATCGTAATTAAAGGACTTGACTGCCCGCCGCCCCATCCCCCCCCCCCCCAATTGCCCCTCGTCGCCACTGCGCCCGCCGTCCCAGTTCCCCGCCACTGGCATCCCCCCTCTGCCCCACCGAACCAGTTCCCCGCCACTGGCACACTCCCCCCCCTGCCCCGCCGCCAGTCCCCCGCCACTGGCACCCCCTCTGCCCCGCCGTCCCAGTTCCCCGCCACTGGCACACCCTTCCCCCTCTGCCCCGCCGGACCAGTTCCCCGCCACTGGCACACACCCTTCCCCCCTCTGCCCCGCCGGACCAGTTCTACCGACTGCACAACAGTTGTCGTCAATCTCAGAACCTATCAACTCTCTATCGGAGCTTTGAACTAGTGGGGCTAAATCACATACTTTCTCGCATTATTTGAAACTTTTCCAAATTTCGAAAATTTAGTGTTTTCGCGACATTTAAAAGTCACGGTTCAATGCTGGGGCGGGGGGGGGGCTCTAATGATTGGCCCAACCTTGATAAATGTTTGCTCAAATTGCAGGAAAAACATTTGAAGTATTTGTGGGAAATTAGAAATACGTGAGATTAGAGTTTTGTAATGACGTTTAATATGACATCGTGGAAGAACTGTGGCTGTATAAAGAACAAAATTCCGCAAACCGGGAGAAGTGGCTCAGGGCATCAACTTATTTAAATGTAGTTACCCTGATCAGGATATCCTAGGTTCGAGATCGGACAGTGGCAGGATTTTTGACACTAGGTAGCTACGGAGTATGTCACTACTTCCTGCGGACTAGCAAATACTACGTACTCTATGCCGCCTGTTGCTCAACGAGCCTTCAAAATGAGGATGAATACTAGTTTCAAACATAACGGCAGAATTAAGTAGAAATCTTCAACAACATTTTTGTCAGGTAGCAAGCAAAGTTTGGTTGTCATGCTCATCTACTTAGTATCGACTCTATTACTGCTATCAATAGGAACGGGCATCAGTTTCTCTTTTCATTCAAATAAAAAAAATTGAAACATAAATACAACCGGAGAAATGTGTTTTTGAACACATAATTTGTCGTATCTGTTGCTAACTCGACCTCGAAATGAACTCGCTCATGAACTCCATAACAACTTGTAAGCTGCCTGAAGGCTAACATTAGCGCACAAGAAATATTTGCGGCATGTTAGTAAGGAAAACATTAGGAACTATGCTCGGGTGACCTGAGTAGCTGAGTTCGTTAAGGAGGGCACGCTTTAACGTTCTCGGGATTAATGGTTGGCGGTTTAAATTCCGTCCCGGGCATGGATTCTTCCTTGGATGAAGGGACAAGGTGAGACTACTATAAATATCTTCCTACCGTCTTCCTTTAATGATTGATTTTTTCGTGTTTACGGGTGCGTCAATTGCTTCGGTCATTAGTCCCGTTAGTGTAGTGCATGTTCTTTTTCTGGGAGATGGCGGTGATTTTCCCCTCGCTGGATTTCGAGATCCGGCACCAACCTACCTAGTGGGGCTATCTCCTAGCTAAGTGGGGCTAGTGGGGTTACCTCCTAACCAAGACTCTCCCACCAGCGGGGCACCGCCACAGCCGGGACAAGCTCTAAACTCCCGACCAGTCTCCGGAATATGTAGTAGTGTATTGCATGTTAGTGTGTAAGGGGGGAGGATAGGACAAGGAAGGGGAAGGACAGATCGCGCGCGGCCCGGGCCCGTTTGGTAGGGTACTGCTCCGGCAAGCCCCTGGTGTTGCTCGGAGAAACTACGGAAAACTACCGATCAGAGCAGCCGGCCGCTAGAATTTCCCTCCTTCAAGACAAGACTGAATTGAAGGAAAAATCGCGATCTTCAATTTTGTGGTAGCACGAAGACGCCGAAAATACTTTAAAATTTTGCAATTTTCAAAAATTAATAATTAAAATGTGAAAAATTAGTGAAAATCAGACCTATGCCACCCCTATAAATGTATTTCACTCTATTTTAAAGGAAATTTAAAGATAAAATTGGAGCGGTTTTTGGCAAACTTTTGAAAATATCCGGGGGGATTCATGTAAAGTACCCCCAAATTTTGAGGAAAGAGTTCCGAAATCGCTGCACCTCGAGTCCGGCCAGATCGACCAGGGAATATCTAATTTGGAAAAAATTCTTTGTATGGTTTAGGCGCTAGTGGTGTTCACAGACAGGCAGACAGGCAGACAGACAGACAGGCAGACAGACAGGCAGATAGACAGGCAGATAGACAAGCAGACAGACAGGCAGACAGACAGGCAGACAGACAGACAGACAGACAGGCAGACAGACAGGCAGACAGATAGGCTGACAGATAGGCATACAGATGTACAGACAGACGAACAAACAGACGGACGTTTTGAAAAACACACTTTTTCGGTATCAGGATACACTAAAACGTCTATTTCAGTTGAAATCTCCAAATTGATTTTCCGCTGTTTTACATAACTTTCTCTGCGCTAAGAATATTACTCCGTATACACGTATGTATACGAGAAAGTAATTCGCGCAGCATTACATAACTTTCTCTATACTTCATATATACTCCGAACAAGAGTAGTCACATATAAAAAATCATTGTACCAGAAAAAATGTCAAAAACATGCTCCGTTAGCCAAGCTCTGTAGTAGTCGATAGTACATTTTGGTCACAGAAAACATAGCGGATAGAAAAGCGAAGTGCTTCAATGAGGTCGCGCTGAAGATTCACACAATTTCTCTCTATAAAATTCAAACTCGTTGGCATTGGCTAAAACTTCTGAGAGACTTCTGACTGACGACTGAATGGCCAAAGTTCTTTCTGACTTCATGAATGAGCTTCATGAACATCCTCAACAATGATTCCGAGATGCGGGAAGTGTTGTACATTAATACCAACGTTTACCTTTCCTAAATTATGTTTTCAAACGCTTGTGTTTAAGTATATATTCAAATGGAAATAATTGAAAATAAATTCTTGAAATACAATACCCGAATAAATAATACTGAAAGAGAATTTAGTTGTCATTGTCAGAAAGGAATGTTTCTTAATTCACATTCTCCTATCGACAACGCTTAAACAATTCTCTTTGCTTCATATTTTCCTTTGATGTAATGTTGCGTGTAGTATGGTTTCTAATAAGTCATTTGGTTGATTCATTAACACACGATTCCTCATTCCTTTGAAGTCATCTTTCAGAGATTTGTCAAAAATTTACGTGATTGATTTGTCACATCTTGACACATTAAAGCAAACAACACTTCCAATTTTATAACTTTCTTGTATACGTGAGTACACGGTATACAGAGTAATAGGTATATGTAGAATAGAGAAAGTTACGTAATGCTTCGGAAAATCAATTTCAATATTTCAATGGAAAGAAACATTTCTGGATCATCTAGTTCCTAAAATAGTGTAGTTTTTGAATAACCCAGTACATCCGTCCGGTCCATCAGACACCGAAAAAAGTTATTTTTTATATCGCGGATTTCTGTGGATCGCAAAGCTGCGTAATGCATTTGGAGGTTGAATTTTTAAACATACGTCAGTTTTTTCGAACACACTGAATATTTTACCATTGCTCCAGAATCTATAAAAAGAAAAAATACTTCCCAATTCAAAAGAAAATTAACGGGCATAGATCTACCCCTCCCCCCTTTGCTCGTACTGCTTATCCGGGCGCTTCCTCATGAAGGGGAAAAGTGCCCTGACGCCAATTTTTCTCCAGTTGGCAAACGCTTCCCTAGTTGTTATTTTCAAGTTCCAATAGATAGCGGTTATGGAGACGCTGCCCTAGTAGTTATTTTCAGGTTACAATAGATGGCGGTTGGGGAGAGGCTGCCATAGTAGTTATTTTCAGGTTACAATAGGTGACGACTGGGGAAACGGCGGGGAAACATCGATAAGCTAGCCCAGTCTTAACATAATAGGAAGTTAAATATTACGATAAAATCTGAGTTATTCTGTAGCGCTGCCAGTTTAAGCTTAGAATTATACAATGTACCTCGTATCAGGTGAACAAACACACCAGTGGATTCCTCACAGTGTTAGCAATAAATAATTCTCTTATAATTTCGGCTTCACAAAACATATTACCTCCCCTACATTTTTAATTCTCCAATTTCGTCGCAGTCGTTATGGCGGCAGAACTTTATGCGCATTTGCAGGAAGCAGGTGAGTTTCTCACAAAAATGTTTCTCAGATAAATTAATTAAGAAAAGCATGGTAATATTCTTGAAGGTGAAACGGTGTTTTGTTTTTTCATCTGACAAGACTGTTTAAATACGATTATAATTTGTACTATAAATGTGGCAAAAGAAGAAGCTAAGAACGACAAAAGATAACTATGAATACTACATCACACAACGTAGGTTTCATAAATGGAAAAAATAAAAGCAAGCTGGTTTTTCTGAGACTTTGCCTCTAGTTTTCTTTAAAAGGTGGAAAGACCGGATCAATAGCACTGCAACTTTCTAACAAATTGTGTGAGAAATATATTAAAACAATATATTGCTTCTTGTGTTATGATAATTAAAATTTTAGTTAAAGTGTATAGAATATAAATTATCAACAAAATAGAATTTAAATGAATGAATGCCTTATTGTACGTGGCGAGACTCAGGCCATGAGGCCTGCTAGTTTCACCTACTCATCCTCACTTCGTTACGCTCCTTTCACCTACTCGGTGAGAAAGAAGGTATTACTTGGGCGACGAAACAGGCGATTTGAATTTAGCTCAGGGACCATTTAGGCTTGAGAATCTTTTACATGCAGTAAATACACTAACAAGGGACAGCAGGCTTTACTCCCCTTCCGAAGGAAGGCGTACGAAGGAATTTTTCGCCGTTAAAAATCGACGGCTTCGATCGGGTTTTAACCCGATTTTACCCTCTTTGATACGGCTCATTGCTTTAGAGATATTGAAAGTTAGGTTTTTCCCAAACACATTCCCCAAACATGCAAAGGAATACGGGATATTGCTACAAAACCACAGTGAAACGCTTGCCTCCTCCATTCCTTCCCTCGTACTACGTGGACGACTTGGCATTCAGTGTTCTCTCGATGCATCATGTGTCCGACGTGAAAATGAATAGCTCAAACGTCTTGCCTTCGGACTGACGTCACTTCAAAGACCTCGTTTTTCTTGCCCTGCTAGGCTGCCATGTCGTGTGTGCTTGGATAGTTCAAGGAATTCAGACCAGCAATTTTGAATAAATTACTACGTACAGTTTAGGCGCTGGTGTTGATCACACACAAATAGAATAGTAAACAGATGGATGGACGTTTAAAAAATGCTTTTTGGAATAAGGACCTCACAACGTCGTTCCCTCAAAATACCACCATCATTTTTTCAGCAATACATAACTTTATAATACGTACATACTACGAATACAAGAAAGTAAAACCTTTCTCTACTCATACACAAGATGGTTGGTTGGTTGCTAGTGATTCTGTTTGCGTCAACTACCATGGTCATTAGTCCTGTAAGTGTAGTATATGATTTTCCTCAGGCGGTGACGATGATCTTCCCTCGCTGAATGGTGAGATTCGGCGCCGACCTACCGTCGGCTAGCCGGGTTACCCGTAACCAAGTATCTCCCAGCGGGGCCCCGACCCAGGCAGGACAAGCTCTAAGCTCCCGACCGGTCTCCCGGAATATGTGGTAGTATAGTGAATGATGTGTGTGTAAGGGTACAGGATACGACAAGGAAGGGGTAGGAATGATCGCGCGCAATCCGTGGCCCGTTTCGTAGGGTACTTCTCCGGCATTCGTCTGGTGTTGATCGGAGAAACCACGGAAAACCACCGATCAGAGCAGTCGGCCTCTAGAAATCTTCTCCGGATATCGTCTGAATTCGACCTCGCTGACATGCTAGTATCGAAAATACTGCCACTCTTGAGACTCGAACCTAGGACCTCCCGGTCAGAGGGACTGAAATTACATCAGTAGATGCCCTTCATGAACAAGAATTGTGATAGATCTTTACCATACTCGTTACCACTGCCGACAAACTTTCGTTTGTCGATCAACGACCACGCCATCGTTACGAGTTAATGCCATTCGATCATGACTACGCCATACGCTACAAAGTGCATGGATTCAGTTGACGATTTCATAGGCCCAAAAATCGCACCCTGAGAATTTCCCGTGCTCAGAGGGCGCGGCGAGAGGATTCTATTCTCGGCCTCAAGACACGCGGCAGGCTCTCGTTTAATTGTCGTCCTTTAAAAATTTGTGAAATCTCTATAACATTTAAATGGCAAGCGTGGAGATAACACCTTACTGCACGAGTCTATCAGTGATTAGAAGGAATCAGAAATTTTATTCGTGTCCAACATCGGTGACTATGAGACCTGCCAAAATAGAATTCGTAGGTCGACTGCTTTTATCAATGTTTCTGTACGTTTCATAATCACTTCCAGTCGAATGACGAAGGACCATATGTACAACGGACCAATCAATCGCACGCATTCCTTCCTTCCAATCATCATCATCATCATCATCATCATCGTCATCACCACGCACCATCTCCCCCAATGACTGAGGCGTCGGGCGAAATGATGCACGTAACACAATGTATCACAATCCGTACGCTTAGCGTCATTGGGGAGGCCTTGCGGTCTCTTTCACAGTACCACACAACACACGACAGAAAAACGCAATGAAAACTCTCACGTCAGCAAATAACCTTCAGAACGTATTTGCTTGAATTGAATGCTGACCGCGGACGGAATTTTCCGCCTCCTTTGAAGGAGTTGTAGTGCCCTCGCCACGTCTGTAGTGATCGCACGAGTGACGGATTTCATTGCAGCACGAAAACCACGCGTTCGCGGCAAGTCTGGCGTGTTGTGCAGCCGCTGTCAAACGCGCCACGATATGTTCAGCATTGCAGCGATCGCTGATAAGCGTAGTCTCGTTTCTCACCTGGAAGCCAGGAAGTCGATACAGGGCAACTAGTAGGGGGCTTTCCTGCTGAGTTGTTTTGCCAAGTTTCTCTTTGTGGGACGAACAAGTTGGGAACTTTCTTGTAGAAATTTGTAAGGGCAGACAAGTCGTGTTCGTAGCCGTGATTTATTTCAAGCAATTGTTTTCCGTGCATGCAGTAGTAGGTTTATGTTCTCGGCTGTCCGGGTGACGCCGCGTCCAAGGCTATGTTACCGACGTTTCGACCATCTTTTCGTGGTCTTCCTCAGGGCTGGTCTGCTTGAGGAAGACCATGAAAAGATGGTCGAAATGTCGGCAACACAGCCTTCGACGCGGCATCAAACGGACAGCCAAGATCATTTGCATGACTTGCCGCGAAAGCCTACGACTTCAATAGTGGTTTCCATTATCAGGAATTTCAATATCGTTTATTCATTGCGCTAGTTAGTTTTTTTGCCACTTTATCTTACCTAATAGATGTATACATACATAATCCTCACAAAATATACTACGGTACATTCTTCATGTTTTATTGTTAACTATCTCCCATATTGGCCTCCTGGTCGGGGAGAGCCCAGTGTCATGTCCTCACGTTAATTTTAATTTAACGACCGACTGCTGAAAAATGAGTCACCCTAAGTCGTAACTGGGTAACCAAACATCAATTTCTTAAGGCTTTTTCTTAAATAAAAGGAAACTTTAAAGTTCAAATCAATGACGAGTATAATTTCAACCCAGGAAAAATACAGTCACTGTGCCTATCGGCAAAACGTCATCTGTGTTTGACGGATTTGAAGATTTTACATCTTGGTAATATGTTCATTTTATCTACCAAAACCTTCCCTATTCAGTCGTCCACTTTCTTAGAACTTTAAGATTGCCGCAACAAAAGTTTTATAAACTATTTGTGAAATTATTCACGCAGACGTACCTACTTATAGACTCTCTCTCCTGAACAAACTTCGGGGTCCATAGTAACTCATCCGCTAACCAACTTGTCACTCCACTGTTCTTGTATTCGTACTATCTTTATGCAGTGATCTCAACATTAATTAACTGGATGCACAACTGGATTAACTGGGTGCACAACTGCCATGTTTTGAAGTGCTGAAAATCGTGACGGTCGTTTTCTTTAGGTTGGCTGCACTGAACCTCCACCTGCAGACTGTCTTACGAATTAAAAGTGTCGTATGTTGTTGGTAATTCTAACAATTGTCTCTGCAAACAAAAACGCCAAACTCAGTGCATCAACTGATGTCACTGCAGCGCCTCTGACCGGGAGGTCCTAGGTTCGAGTCCTGATGGCTGCAGGATTTTCGACACAAGCGTTTCAGCTTGGTCGAATACAGTCGCAGTCTGGAGGAGAATTCTAGCGGCCGGCTTCTCTTATCGGTAGTTTTCCGTGGTTTCTCCGATCAATACCAGGCTAATGCCGGAGCACTACCCTACCAAACGGATCACGGACCGCGTGCGATCCATCCTTCCTCTTCCCTACCCTATCCTCTCCCCTTACACACACACTTACACTAACACGCACTACACTACATCATATTCTGGGAGACCTGTCGGGAGATTAGAGCTTGTCCTGGCTGGGGCGATGCACCGCTGGTCCTGGTTAGGGGAAACCCCAGTAGCCGACGGTAGGTCGGTGCCGGATCTCGCCATCCAGAGGGGAAAGACCACCGCCATCTCCCGAGAAAAACATGCACTACACTAACGGGGCTAATGACCAAAGCAGTTGACGCGCCCGGAAACACGAAAAATCAATCAATCAATCAAAAACGCCAAAGCATTCTGTAGCATTCGGTTACAAAGAACACCAAGAAACTGTAAACTAGATGCAAATGTTATTAGATGAGACATTGTTTGGTAGCCTTTACTTTAATTTTTTTATGTTACCGACGACTATTATTTGCTATGAATTGAACTAACAAAATTATTAAAGTAACGCAAACTAAGAACATTCCCCTGAGTAAATATTAACAACGTCTCCAAGGAATGAAAGTCTGAATTTTGTTATAGTATGTAAACGGCAAGATCAAAATATTAAATTTTGGTTACTTTCAACTTTTAATTGTTATTGAACATAAAAGAGAATAAATGTTGAAAATTGAAATGAGACGCTAATTCCTGATATTTGGTTCTGACATAACTAGGACAGAATAGTCGTTCACCATCATGGCGGACTGCCATGATTTCTGAGCACAGAGTGTTGTCTCCAGCCCACACTAGAGCTCACGGCCTTAGAGTGGGTGGTTGTAACGTAGTATTTATTTATTTTTGACAAGACAGTGTTTCTATTGTGTGCTAATTGTTCGTTCAATTTGGTATTCAATTGGATTTAACAACTTTAAACGAACATTTGACACTTTTGAAAAATATTTAATCGACATCGTCACTTTTCAAAACTTGAGTATAATTTATAAAGTTGTATATGATACCAGCAATTCATAACTTTTTGTGTGCTGTAGTTTAAGCTAATGGTTAAGAAGCTACTGAGACGATATTCAGCCGCTACTCCTTTACTGATAATATTGTAGTTACACATAAATGTGACTATCTACTATTAGTTTTTAAGTAAGAAGAAATACACTGCCAACGAATGTTTAAAGCGGTATTCTAGGAATTTTAATTATTTTGTCAATAAGGAGATATGAATATCATATTTTTTGCAATACTACAATGTTATTTTAAAATATGTGTTCATAATCCTTTAATTATTGTCCTTATTGCTTAGATATTTGAACTACATTACTCACCAATTAATCGCTTATCGACAGTGTGCTGTACAAGAATCATACCTGTAAACAAAACAATATCATTCAATGCTTTCATATATAACTACTATACACTTATAATACTGCTTATTGTGCAATTAGTGTAAATTTTATATTCATTGTCATCAACATAGTACAAATTAAGAATGGGTACTATATGAAGGTAGTAAAAAAAATTTTCAGAAATATGTAAACGTTAAGTAGTATCTGAATTATTTGTTAATTATTACATTGAGTTATTGAAAAGGAAGTGAACAATCTTTCTTTTTTATGTTGTTGGAAAAGTCGGCTTTTCTCCCAAGAGGCTAAGAATAGAATCACACTTTTTTCCCTTTACTAATGTAACCCAACAACTACGTGACTTTAACTTTCTCTTTCAGTTCTTAAAAGTGTCTTAGACCACTGTTTTGCTGGCCCCTTTATTTATTTATTTATTTATTTATTTATTTATTTATTTATTTTTTTTTATTTATTTATTTATTTATTTATTTATTTATTTATTTATTTATTTATTTATTTATTTATTTTATTTATTTATTTATTTATTTATTTATTTATTTTTACGTCAAAACTGTGTATGACGTGCCATGGGGAGAAGTGAATTCTGTGCACGTTTTTAAAATTCTGTGATCCCTACATTAAGTCATAGTAATAAATTTTGCGCTCTTATCCATTATGTCCTTTGTCAAGAAATAATATTTCCTGCCGCTACAACATGGAAACGATAATTTTAATAACTATATTTCCCACTGAATTCTAGACGACGTGCACAGATAATGAAGTTACATGTTTCGTGGTTCCCCCTCATTTCTGAATATATTTCTTTTATAATTTTTAATGCAATGAATGTACCAATATTGCACGGGCGTTAATTAACTATTTATATTAGAAAATGAAAAATGACGATATATAGGAAAGAGGTTAATTAGAACTTGTAGAGAGCGTATTAAAACTAATGAAGTGTGACGTGCAATATTATAAAGCAATCTATTATAATTAACCATGGTTTCCCTAAATAGCTTTATAAAGTTGTTTTTAATGCAACTTAAATTATTGGAGCTGAAAATTGTTTTAATACATTGAGTATTAGTGTATATTATGTGTGGTTATTAATGTAAAACTTTATATCATAAAAAAAAAAATTAACCAAAATTATATAGCAGTGATGTTTATTATTTATATCTGACCTTGTGTGGAGTAATTAAAATTGATAGTAAAAAAGTTATAACAAACGATAGAAAGTGAAATTAAACCAGATGACTAGTTCATTAAAACCATGGACACAACATTTGCGCGTTTTGTATCGGAATCCGGGTTTCAGTATAATTGTTTTTCAATATCAGTATATAAAAAAATAACTGGATAACAGATGGTAAGATATTTCAAGAATTAACGATATCTCCCTGGGTTTTACTGTAATGCCCTATCATTTTACATGTGTGTAGATGATTGATGACCATTTTGACGAATACTATTAATATAGATTGACTGATACTATCTTTAAGCGAAGTCTTTCAAATATTCTAGAATTATTAGAGAAAAAACGTGTTTCCGGTCCGTTTTAGGGTGCTCAGGTCATTAATTGATGTGTGCAGTGCCTCTGACCGGGGTGTCCTAGGGTCTGAGTACAGATGGTGGAAGGATTTTTGATACTAGCTGGATAGCTTCGTCGCATTCAGCCTGACATTTGGGGGGGGGGATCTATTAACCAACTGCTATGACATTTTTTCTTATTTTCTTCCATCATCACCAGGCGAATGCCAGAACTGTACCCGCACGAACGGACCACGAACCGCGCGCGGTCATTCCTTCTGTGGCGTCATACGGGTGTAATCAGTACACAGACAAGAGTGGATTGTAATAACTGCGGGTTTATTCACAATTTAGACCATAGTCACAAATAACCAATGCACTGTACACAATCAACTAACTAAATAGCCCCCACTGCTAGGAGAGATATTTACAACGGCTACCACACCGCAACATACTACCTAATGTTTCGCCGTGCGTAGTACCGCCTGCCGTGAGACCGACTACATGTATCACTAGTCACGACAATAACTGCCGGCTCCTTGCGTCCACGTTCGCACCTCTCACGGACGACCTACGCTGCCGCTGCTGCCAGGACCAAGAAGGAAGAGCTATTGTTCTCACAGCCCTTAAATAGCCCTCGCGACACTGCCCGCCGCCTCCATTGCCTCCACCCTAGCGATGCGCACACCCTGTCAGAAAACCCCCGTGCATCATAGCTTCTGCCTTTGTCTACGCATCCGGTGCCCACCACGCTCCACGTGCCCACTCTGCTTTTAGCGACACGACGCTACACTTCCTCTTCCTTGTCCTATATTCACCCTTTTCTTACGAACATTTCCACTTACATACACTGCACTATCACACGTGTCTGGATCCCTGACGAGAGCTACGAGACTGACCCGACTGAGACGATGTCCTGCTGGTGGTAGATACCTGGATGGAGAAAAACTCCAGAAGCCGACCGACAGATCGTCGCCAGATCTCGCCTTCCAACGGGGGAAGAACACCGCCTCCTCACGTAATAAAACATATACTGCACTTACGGGACTAATGAACTTAGCAGTTGGTACGCCAGGTAACACTAATCAATCAATCCAAATTTAGTTGGTAATATTGGAAACACTTAATGGAAACAATCATTGTTTCAATAGGTTACACAGCACTTTCTGTGGCTAAACGTTGTAATCACACTGTATTTCCGGCATAACATGAGAAGCTGTAACTTGATTAATAAGACTCAAGATATTTAAACCTGCTAGAAAGAAAACATATGTTTAAAAACATTTGTTGTATATTCTTTTTTATTTAACTTTGTATTTCCCAGAATGAGTGAATCACGCACCAGCATTACGTTTAAAATATCTTTTTATTGCGATTTTCCACCCCAGAAACAACGTATTTGGCCTAGTTACTTATTTTACCCCGAATATATTGTGCCTCTACAATTTTCTGTTACACTGTTATTGTGAATTTTATGTTCTAATTATAACTTATGACTGCTACTTCTGTATCAGCATGTAAATGGGTATCGCTATGGCCTATTGATGTTAATTCGAGTATAAAAACCATAACAAATGACTAATTTTAACATGACAATGCCCGACGGAGATGTTACGCTGAGTTGTTAAGAACGAACACACATTTCAAGGTATGTAATTTCTAAGTTGGTTTTAAGCTTAAAAGCAATGATTTACAAACTGCAAAAAGTTAGCACAGATTCAACTAGTATATGGAATAATTTGATATTTGAATTTCACTTTTGTGCTTTCATTTACTAACAGATAATGAAAAACATTAATTTTGATAGTAAATTACGGGATAAATTAATATTATTACTGTACTGTTGTATGGTATTATTTTTAAATCATTTTAAATACCTACCAGCAGGTTACACTCAAATCCAAAAACTTCTGTCGATTTATCTACTGATTATATGTTCATTTTTCATTACCTTATTCAGCTATTCACTCATTCATTCATTTATGCATTCATTCATGCATTCATTCATGCATTCATTCTAGCACTCATTCATGCATTCATTCATTCATTCATTCATTCATTCATTCATTCATTCATTCATTCATTCATTCATTCATTCATTCATTCATTCATTCATTCATTCATCCTTTCATCTCTTCATTATTTATGTTTATTTTGCCGTAGGCGCCGTTCGGCTCATTTCTGCCCTGAGAGCTTTGCATCGTGTCGCGTCGCTTTGCTGTGTCTACGGGGATTAGAAAGTAAAATGGCGTGGGTAGCCGCAGCGACGCCGGCAACTGTTTATTCCGAGGCGCCGTTGCTAGGGTGGCCTCAGTCACCGCCCCCTCGCCCTCCCCCTCCCCCACCCCTACTTTTCCACTCCTGGCCCCGCGCGTCACAGTGCAGGCGGCTTTGAAGATTCTCGAGGTTTTGTTGGCGTCGGCGAAAACAGCGTACGTGGAGGCATCGTTCAACTGCAGAAGGGACAAACTGATGTGATTTGTATGGTATATTTGCCTACTAAAACAAGGGTACAAGCTTATGGTTATAATGGAAATACAATGTAGCTTGTGTAGCTCGGATCCCTGACGTTTCTGTTCTGTTGCATCTTTGCATGAATACCGTGTGCTAGTAGAATCACAAATGAGATGTTCTTCGTGAGTTTAGATCAATTTAAATAACTATATTATGTACGTGCGCTGGTACAGATAGAACAACATAAATATTATATTTTCTACAGGTTAAAATGCATAGCTCAGTATAATCATGATTTAAAATCATTATCATTAAAGTATAGCTCGATAGTGGCGTAATTAAGCATTGTGGCTCTTTGTATCTATAATGTGAAATGTCGGAGAGAGGATAACTTCAATTTTTATTTCCTCACTCCCACCGAAAAAAAAGATGTGTTACCAGGTTTCTGTTCATTTCTACACATAATGAAAAATATTTTAAGAAAATATTGTGGTAGTTTGGTTCAAATGAAAACTATTTGGTTCACATAATTTCGAGGAGACGCTTTTGGCGAGACGTCAAGACCAACTCAAATATTCGTTATTAAATTCGACAACTAAAGTTATTAAAAGAAACTAAGTTTACACCAAGCGCGTTTTAGTGTCAAGTTCTGATGTTTACAAGTGGTCCTGTGGAAGTGTCATAGCTCGTTTGAAAATAAAAGGCAAGGCCAATAAAAAATACCAGTAATAACGTTTGGGTTTCTGATGGATTTTTAAAATTTACTAACCCTTATAAAATAACACTAGACTCTCACAAATTAGAAAATTGTTATTATATTGATTGCAATTCATTGAAGTTTAGTTTTACTTTAATTCAGACTTAATCTCCATTTCACGTCCGTAGTCACAGGAACAGCAATTTCAGTATTAATACAGGCGTAAGATGTTCAGAAAATTTATTGGAACGAATGTGGAATTGGAATACAGCTCTCAATTTGGCTTTCTTAGTATTTAAAAGACAGATATTGTACGAAAAATAATTACAATATCCCATCTTCTAGCAGCGTTGGCATTCATATCCTAGAAGAAGAGGGATTATAACAACCTGGGCACCCTTTTCCATTAAACGTTTTCGTTTACAAACATCATATTTCTTTAGTCAATTAATGAAACACAACAGGAGAAATAAATACCTTTATTGACAATTCTATTGATTTCATGTTAAATCTTGTATGGGATGCAGTGTGTTCTAACAAACACTTCCTCAAACGCTAAACTTATGGGATTGAAAACAATTTTCCGAAAACAAAATGTTTTATTACTTAACAGCTCTCTGAATGTTCCGGGGGAAATACGACCTTCCCCGAGCGTACGCCTACTTCCAGCAGCTTCAGAACGATATCGCATTTCCGACACGTCGAGTGATAACTTTGCAAAAGTGCCACGCCTCCCCACTGAACAAATGTTATTTCTTGGTTCAAAGACAGTAAATAAATCCAAGTTTTATATTAAAACGATATACATTGTTAAAGAAAGTAAAATAGGAATACGCAGTACATACTGACAACGTTTTCCTTTCGTTACTGCGACATCTCTGTTTGCAATCCATTTCCCCAAGGGATATGACTTTCCCTCTAATGGCTGCCAAGCGGTTTGTTAACTAGACACCAGAACAGCGCCCTGCGTTGAGCCGGTGCGTAGCGCTGACATTCGGAGCATGCTGGGGCGGAGCGGTTTAGATGATGGGAAGTACGCGAGGGTAATGGCCTGGGCTGACTCCGATATCGGTGGTTACACGCCCTGGCGAGCGAACGCCACTAGTAATGGTGATGTAGGGATGCCGATACAACGCTGTTGGCATGGCGTGATCCCTCATTGTGCTTCTGATGTTGCATAGTAGTGTGTAATGAAGTAAACTGAGATTACAAACCGGTAGCGGTAGCTCAGTGCATCAGCTGATGTCCCTGCAGCGCTTCTGACCGGGAGGTTCTAGGTTCAAGTCCTGACGGCGGCAGGATTTTCGACACTAGCTTTTCAGCTAGGTCGAATTCAGTCGCTGTCTGGAGGAGAATTCTAGCGGCCGGCTGTTCTTATCGTTAGTTCTCCGTGGTTTCTCCGATCAACACCAGGCGCTTGCCGGAGCAGTACCCTACAAAACGGGCCACGGACCGCGCGCGCTCTTTCCATCCCCTTCCTTGTCCTATTCTCTCCCCTTACACACACACTTACACTAACATGCACTACACTACCCCATATCCCGGTCGTGAGGTTAGAGCTTGTCCCGGCTGGGGCAGTGCCCCGTTGGTGGGAGAGTCCTGGTTAGGGGGAAACCCCACTAGCCGACGGCAGGTCGGCGCCGGATCTCACCATCCAACGGGGGAAGATCACCGCCATCTCCCAATAAAAAGTACATGCACTGCATTAACGGTACTAATGACTAGAGCGCGATCTGTCCTTCCTCTTCCTTGTCCTATCCTCTCCCCTTACACACACACACACTTACACTAACATGCACTACACTACCACATATGCCGGGAGACCGGTCGGGAGTCCCGACAGGGGCGGTGCCTCGCTTGTGGGACAGTCCTGGTTAGGGGAAACCCCACTAGCCGACGGTAGGTCGGCGCCGGATCTCGCCATCCAGCGGGGAAAATCACCGCCATCTCCCGAGAACAAACATGCACTACACTAACGGGACTAATGACCGAAGCCATTGACGCGCCCGGAAACACGAAAAAATCAATCAATTAATCAATGAGATTACAACAAGATTGTAGCAATTGTTTTCTGTGTTTCTGTATTCAAGGATTCTGTCCAAGTAGTTGTGAATCCGAGTGACCTGTTTCTTTGAAACACAGTGATGTAAATAGCGAGAAGTGTGTAAATCATTCATACTTTGATAGTCGTATTTGAAATGATAAAGTCAGTAAGACAGAAAAAGAAACAAAAAACAAATATTCCTAATATTGTAAGTATGGCAAACAAATTAAGACATGTTGAGTTACACTAAACAAGTGCTAGACATTTTGATATTTGATGAATTCAACCGCAACGACTACAGAAAATCAGAGATTAAAAAAAATATTATTATTAAAATTGTATAATTCGGAAAATGTCTTTAATTTCATTGAGGATAGAAAACGCATGTAATAGTCATATTACAATTAAAGCAATTGTTGGGCAATGCGGGAAAACATGGACGCCCCACATGAGTACCTGCAGAGCCAATTAGCAATGTGGTTTGAATGGCGTGTTTAACAAGGCGGAGCCACAATTGACGACGCTCTATGATGTTGGAGATGAAACATAACAAACGCATATGGCTATAGGTTAAATGTGGCAACTACGACTGAGGGGAGCATATGGATTCTGGAGGAGGAGGTACAAGTGAATGAGACGATAGACGGTGAGAACACGGGGCAAGTAGAGGGCAATGCGTTACAAAGGAGGAACGGGGTTGATGGGCGGGGAGTGACATGGTGGGGGGCGGCGGGGGAGGGGGGCGTGCCCTGGAGAACAACATGCGCGCCGTGTCGAGGGCGTTTCCTCCTCGTTCATTCATCAGCAGCGGCGGCCGCGCCCCCGGCACCGACCTCCACGCCCATCACACCGCTCCCCCTCACCCCATCTATCGGCCCTCCCTGTCCTCGCCACCCGCTCCATCTCACCGCATCTGACCTCCCCGTCCTTCCCTCATCTTCCCCGCTCTTCCCATCCACCCCGCCCTTAACACCCACCCCACCCTTTCCATCCACCTTGTTCTTCCCAGCCACCCTGCCCTTCCCAACTACCCCACCGTTCCCAACCTCCCCACCCTTCCCAACCTCGTCGCCCATCCCAACCTCCCAACCCTTCCCAACCTCCCCACACTTCCCACAGTTCCCAACCTCCCCACCCTTCCCAATCTCCCCCCCCCCCCCGCCCTTTCCGTCTTCCCCCTCTATCCTTGACGGTGTTCCCACCTTTCACCGCCCCCCTGTTTTCACATGTCCTTCCCGCCTCCCATCCATCCCTGCCTGTATGTCCCTCCCTGTCCTCCCATCAATCTCAGCTGCCTCCTACTATTGCCCTTCCTCTGCTCCCCGATTTTTGTCCCACTCCGTTCTCCATGACTTCCCCTTCCGCATTGTTCTCCCCTTCCGGCCGTCCTCTCCATTTGCTATCCTTCCCACCATCCTCGATCCCAACTTTTCATCGGCCCACGTTCTTCCCTACCCATCCCACACGCTCCAAACTCCGCCTACTCAACTACCACCACCACCACCCCTTCTCCCCCCTACCCCCATACTTGCACACATACACTCCTTTGGCATCCTCCTCTCTCTTCTAATCCACTCTCTTTGCCTCTTCTGCACGACATTAACCAACCCCGCCCCTTATTTGTCCACTGATGTGGCAATAAGTTCTTCCATCCTCGTTCCATCCCACCGCACATTCTCTACCCCAGTATCTCTCCACATTTCGTCCAACCTCCTCTCCTCACTCTGCCTCTCCCGTGCTCTTCCCCCATCGCCCTCTCGCACGGCGACCGACCGCCTCACCCACTCCGCTGAACCACGGCCCGATGCGCCGTGTCTGACACGTGTTTCCCTGTCTCGACAGCGCGGCCACGTGTCCGGCGGGCGACCTGCCGCGCAACCCCTCCCCTCCCCCTCCAGTTCCACCCACCGCGCCGCACCGCGTCGCTCTGCGAAGTATGTCACGCGTCGCGTTCCTGCAACTCGACTGCCATTGCGGCTCCTGGAAATGACCGACTGCGTCCCGCACTCCGTGAAAACGCTTCACAGCGAATCTCCTTTTACTTTCGGCTGCCTGAGTAGGTGGAGTCCAATTGCATCCGACGGATAGGTCTCCCTGAAAACCGCTTCTCAGTAAACCCTCTTTTACTTTGGGGGGGGCGGGAAAAGGTGGAGCCCGAATGCATCCGGCACTCAGGTCTCCCTGAATACCTCTTCTCACTTATCCTCTTTTACTTTTGAATACCTGAGAATGTGGAGCCCGATTGCATCCGGCACTGAGGTCTCCCTGAATACCTCTTCTCACTTATCCTCTTTTATTTTTGAATACTCCTTCTCACTTATCCTCTTTTATTTTTGAATACCTGAGAATGTGGAGCGATTGCATCCGACGTTCAGGTCTCCCTGGAAACTCTTCTCACTATCCTCTTTTACTTTTGAATACCTGGAAAGGTGGAGCCCGATTGCATCCGACGTTCAGGTCTCCCTGGAAATCTCTTCTCACTGATCCTCTTTTACTTTTGAATACCTGGAAAGGTGGAGCCCGATTGCATCCGGCACTGAGGTCTCCCTGAATGCCTCTTCTCACTTATCCTCTTTTATTTTTGAATACCTGAGAATGTGGAGCTTGATTGCATCCGGCACTGAGCTCTCCCTGAATACCTCTTCTCACTTATCCTCTTTTATTTTTGAATACCTGAGAATGTGGAGCCGGATTGCATCCGACGTCCAGGTCTCCCTGGAAATCTCTTCTCACTGATCCTCTTTTACTTTTGAATACCTGGAAAGGTGGAGCCCGATTGCATCCGGCACTGAGGTCTCCCTGAATGCCTCTTCTCACTTATCCTCTTTTTTTTGAATACCTGAGAATGTGGAGCCCGATTGCATCCGACGTTCAGGTTTCCCTGAAAACCTCTTCTCACTGATCCTCTTTTATTTTTGAATACCTGAGAATGTGGAGCCCGATTGCATCCGACGTTCAGGTCTCCCTGGAAATACCTCCTCTCACTTATCCTCTTTTATTTTTGAATACCTGAGAATGTGGAGCCCGATTGCATCCGGCACTGGGGTCTCCTGAATACCTCTTCTCACTTATCCTCTTTTATTTTTGAATACCTGAGAATGAGCCCGATTGCATCCGGCACTCAGGTCTCCCTGAATACCTCTTCTCACTTATCCTCTTTTACTTTTGAATACCTGGGAAAGGTGGAGCCCGATTGCATCCGGCACTGAGGTGAAGTGGAGCCCGATTGCATCCGACTGGTCTCCCTGAATCTCTCGGAGCCCGATTGCATCGACTGGTTCCTGAAACCTTCTCATATCTTTTTATTTTGAATCCTCCCTTTATTTCACTCTGTTTCTTATACCTGAGAATGTAGAGCCCGATTTAATTCGGTGCTCAGGTCTCCCTGGAAACCGGTTCTCCGCAAAATCATCTTCTATTTTTGCTACCTGCGATGGTTGAGTCCGATTCCATCCCGCAGTCAAGTTTTCATCTCGCCCCTTCTCAGTTAATTCTATTCCACTATTGGCTACCGGAGATAGCATAGTCCGTTTGCATCTCGACCGGGATTTGGGGCGGGGAAGCAGGAAACATTTCAGTTAAATTGTTCACGAGTAAAGCAATTAGATGATTTTGCACCAGTTGTGAGAAAATCACATGTGGAACAAATGTGAACATGGTATAAACCTTTGATCGGTATTTGTAATCTAACTATTAACTTGTTTTAATTCTGTATTTCTGAAGGGAAGACCATGTCCCCCTTTGTCTTTTTTCTTAGCTTTCTACACTCGTTAAGTTCGAAATAGGAAGCTTTCTTCACTCATGTCTTACCATTACGATACCAGAGTAAAACAGAAAGAACAACGTTAAAAGTAGCATGCGGTTTTTTGTCTTTGGTATTCATGAAATATGTAAGCGCAAGGGGAAGCTTTTAAGCATTGACCTAGATGACCTAATTGTTTTTCTCAAGAGGGACACGGAACGGAATGGTGTTTAGGGAAGAGAGGTAAAAAGGGTAGGGAAAGTTAACGGTGGTTGCAATCGGCACACACCTGCTCGGTACACAATCGTCACCATCTCTTGTGACTCCGACGCCGTCTTTTTTCTTTCTTCTTTTTCCCCCTCTCCAGTTACCCTGGAGAGACGAGAATTTATTCAAGATTTGGGCGTACAGAAATTGCTGCAGTCATTCATGGCTTCTGCAGCTTCGGGAGGGCGGGTAACTTAAAAATAATACTTAAAAACTAACTTAGCATTAACTTATAACTACAAGCAGTGCCGCTTTGGGCTCATTAGCTATTTAAAATTTGTTATTTGAGTAATTTTCTTCATAAAGTTCTGAATGATGTTCAGTTTTCTTCGTTTTTGTTTCGTTCATTCACTCTCACATTAATTGTTAATCTCTCTCTCTCTCTCTCTCTCTCTCTCTCTGTATGTATGTATGTATATATATATATATATATATATATATATACACACACACACACACACAAACATATTCATCCACGTATTCACTCACGTAGCCATCTTGCCCCGTCCCCGACGCAATGCGTCTTCATCCCTCCCCTGCTCTCATTCCCATTTCGTCTCCCACCATCCCAACCGGCCCTCGACTCGCCATTTCAGCTCCCCGTCGCCAATACCTCTACCACTGATCTCACCGTAAGCATGAACTTCAACATCTGCCATCCTTTTCCGTGCGAGGCAGGCTACTGGTTTCATTATCCGAACACGACAGGTGCATTATGAACGAACCGACGATAAAAGTGGAAGTTACGTGAAAGTCAAGTTAGAAAGTTTTTAAATTTTATACCTCCTCATTCTGCCTCCTCTTTTTACTCGTCGCATCTTTCTATGGTATTCTTTTCTTCACTCCTTTTTGTTTGTTGTCAGTGGAGACTATTTGAGTTGTTGACATATTCGTACTATTCGGGCTGCCAAAGGAATTTTTTTAAAACTGCTGTTCTTGCTGTAAGTGACCGTGTATATCGTATAGAAAACAATGTTCACAGCTGTGCTCAGCATCAAGTAGCTTATTAAATTTAATATTTACTCACATTTTGTTTTTCTAGTATATTTTTTCGTATTCTCAGTCACTTTCTGATCTCCTTGAATTGTAACAAATAACATTTTTTATTCAATCGGATTTTTGTTTTTTACATTCACTGTGTTCCTAAAACTCCACTTCAACTTAGAAAGTAATTGTGTGAAAGGAATCGAAGTCCTGCAAATCAATCATTGAAAGTGTATAACGTAATTTTTAAGTATAGTATTTTATCACATCATTAAGAAAAGAACGAATCTATTTGGAACACATTATTTTTCTGACCGTAAAATGTGCATCAAAATTTACTGTAGTATTATATCGGTTCCGTACTAGCAATTCATCATGTTACAATTCATTTGCGTGGGATACTTCGGCTTTAACAAATATATGAAACCAGATGAGCAATTTTGCAGTAAGCATTGAAGAACAGATTTGGGAAGGATATTTAATGCACATTATGAATATCAATATGTTAATTGTAAAGCAACAGAACGGATTTCTTTCTCAGGGTCACAATTCAATTTTTTGATCGGAATAATCAAATAAAATAATAATGAAGAGAGAAATATTCCAGACCATGTCATTTTTTTGACAAATGAACATTAAAAGAGAACCACTAAATGAAACAAAGACAATTTGATTTCCATGTGAGCTTAAATTATTGCATTGGCAAAAATGTGGCCAAGGATTCACTATCCCAAAGACAGAAAGTTAAGCTAATCGTATGTCACATGAACACACTACGACCCTCTTTTATTAACGTTGTTTAATGGCAGGGAAATACCAATGTTTTGCAGGAAAAATTCATCCTTGAAGAACCCACTTTATGGATTCAAAACTATTATTCATAAAAAGGCATATTCCGTAGGATCTAAGCCAATTAAATGCCAATAATGGCGATGAATCCTTGCGAAGGATAAAGAAATATTAAATAGGTTATTTGGAATATGATATAGTGTTACACCTCAACGCACAGTACACAGCCATCATCCGATGGAACAACAGAAGCATGTACTACAAAAAACGTACCACAATTTATTATTATTTAATTGTTAATTAATTGTGCAAAATTAATTTAACTGCTCTTCAATTTTATGTCAAATTAACTGTAAACTGTCTGAAGATTAAGCTGGTACAACTACAACTTAATATCACAAAATAAATATGCCATAATTTAGAGCAATTTAATGGAAAAATAGTCGTGGAAATATAAATTTAACTGCTCTTCATACTTAAATGAAATTAATGGTGAGATACCTTCCACCTTTATTATAGTATAATGATAATAAATATAAAAGAATATGAGTTCTTTAATTGGGCTAGTTGAATATATTTGAAACACAAGTAGAGAAATAGAAAAAAGCAAGAATTCGAAAACTCATATTGCAGCACCTGCACCGATTAACTCGATGGGTCATCATTTTTGCCACAATCTTGCACTGTGTCGGCCCTCATTTATCCGGCCTCTGCTTTGTCTTTCCACCTCCTATGCACGTTTCCTCTGTGTCACCCACGTTCCTTCTTCCCGTCCCATTTTCGTCCTCTCCCTCTTCCGTTTGCTCGATCGAGCGGTGATGGATCGCGAGCAGCTTCGTGTACGACAAATATCGGAAAACGTTAATGCATAATGCCTCCCCCGCGCGGCCTTTGACGCTGCTTCCTTCTCCCGCTCCCTCCTCCTCCCCCGTCTCCCAACCCTCCGCTCCCCCTCGCTCATTCCGCCCCGCTTGCCCCGCACTACCCTGCCTGGCATCACCCTCGCCCGCTTCACCCAGTCCCCTATCACCCTGCCCCATTCATCCTCCTCGAATCACCCTTCTCCGCATTACCCTGCCCCGCATCACTTTGCCCCTCATCACCCTGCCTCGCATCACCCAGCCCCGCATAGTCCGTATCACCCTGCCCCATTCACCCTCCTTGAATCACCCTTCCCTGCATCACCCTGCCCCACTTCAGCCTACCCTGCCCCACTTCAGCCTCCCCGCATCACCCTGACCCACTTCAGCCTCCCCCATCACCCTTCCCGATCACCCTGCCCCACATCACCTGCCCGCATCAATCCGCCCCTCACCCTGCCCCGCATCAACCCGTGCCGTTTTCTCGCCCTGCTTAATCCTGCCCTTATCGCGCCCTGCATCCCCCGCCGGCGCTCGGCCCCGCTCTCCCTGCCCCCCCCCCCCTCCATCCCATCCCCGTCCCGCCGCATCCTACCTGAAACATCACTCGGCGTCTTTGCCCTGCCTTCCCCCACATCCAGAGCAGTGGCTCCAAGCCGATCGATTGAAGCAAGCAGCTTGAATTGCGGACCTTCACTCTTTTCATATGCAAGCATTTTGTGAGGCATGCAACAGCTGGAATTCGGAGTTTACTTTCAACTGTTGTTTTGGGAAATCCGAAACACACACAAACTTCGTTTGTACATATTCTGTATTGCGTAGTTTTCGTTGCATTGTTTGTCTTGGTTTTCAGGCAATCTAAGTTTTCCAGACATTTTTTACCTCTGAAACCCACATTTCCCGATTGCCATATTTCCCACAAAACGATTATAAATAAGCCTTATGAATCATAATTTTACTTTAAACGTGTTAGAGTATAGTGTATCTGAAATTACTAGCTGAAAATTTATTCTGTAATAAATTTAATCGTTAATAATCTTTTAAGAAGTGGTGAAGTAATATTTGCCATGTCATATAATAAATGAATATATTCATTTATTATATGGTGCATTGGATTCATTGAGAGGTGGTGGACAAATAAACTAATATACATTTGACGAACAATATAGTTCGGTAAAATGGTAATTTGAGCTATCGCGTATGGATTTTAAAAGTGCTCAAAGTGCCCGAGATCGAAAGGGCTATATCAAAATATTTAACATACTCTTCATTCAACATTCAACATTTCAAAAACTATTCCAATTGTAGCGTGTTAGGAAATTGAAGCCAATAGTTTTACATTCAACCATGGAGTCACAAAATTGATTACGCTTGGACTAATTTATTGTTCTTATTGTCTCCTCTAGATGTGGGTGACAACATGTCCGTATCACTGGTAAAATTCCTTGTGTTGTCCTTGCGATGGAGATGTCGTTATAGTTGGAGTTTGTTTGGTTTTCCCTTTCTGGCCAAGGCCGTGAACGTTAATGACGAGTAGAGAACATGGATGGAGGTGATAGAGTAAATAACATAATGATACTCTCAAAAATAGAAGTACGACATACTACACATAGAACTCCGTTCTTATTGATCTTTGAATCAGTATCAAAAAGGAGTTAGTAATTGGACTGTGACACATTACATGCGATTTGCAAACAGATCGTGTTTTATGTAGTTGGTATGCTGCTAAATTTTATAGCGTTAAATGAATTAATATTTTATAGTAATGATTGATTTCCCAAAGAAAAATGAGATTAAGCCTTTTGATTGAAAAGTAAAATTGTTTATTTGAACTCTTAAAGACTTCATAAAATACTTCGATACAGTTGACGTTATTCTTACAGTATTACTTGGAAATAAAATACCTTCTTTCAAACATTTTCACTATCGCAAAGAGGAGAAGTTCAACTTGATCAATAATTTCATGGCTTAGCTACATAGATTCATTAGATTAACTTTATACTAATTTATCAACTGCTAAAACAGTAAGTACTTTCTCGTCCGTATTTTTTCACAAAATTACTCTAATTTTCAAAAAATTGTTCGTAACCTTAATTCAAAATTCATCTTTAAGGAACATATTTCATTAAGAGGAAAATATCCATCTTTAATATTTTAGTTGTGGGAAGACTCCGAACAATTTTTCAACGTTTGCAATTTTCATAAAATAGGGTTTTCAACGAAAATAAGACCTACTTTATTCGCTTAAACGTTCTTTACACCATCCAACAACGAAGTTTAATAAAAAATGACGGAGACATTTGTTTGAAAATTTGGAAAATATTCCAGACTCTTCATGTAAAATACCTCCAACCCTAAAAAATTAAAATATCGGTTTCAAATTCAAGAGACCGCGACATCAACCGTATCGATTAGGGAATATCACTTGTGGAAAAATTGGCTAAACGATTTAGCCACTAGTGTTGATGACTCACAGTCAGACAGACTTAAGTTTTGTGGTCATTCAATGTTTTGATTATCAGTGGAACATGGATTCTGACAGTACCATTTGTTAGAGTTTTCTTCTAAATTTAGCAAGTGGATTTATTCACATTTTTGTTACCAGAACCCTGTGATAAGAGTTTTTCTGCCGAAAGTTCCCCGTTTTTTGCACAGTATTTCCTAACTTTCTCACTATTCTTTTGCCATAAAATAAAAACGTACCGTCCAGGACTATTTAAATACTTCTGTAAGTATTTACATTAATACCTTTCCTTTTATACAGAATGCGTCATTTCAGATGAGAAAAAATTACAATCTTTACGTTGATTTCAAAAATGAATGTTTTCGAGTGACATTTCCCAGAGGAGACCTTCATTTCCACACAGCAGTTTCGTGATGATTTTACTTCTTCTGTGTGGTTGAGAATATATTTAAATTTAAACTCTGAAGTTAGTTTTAAGTATTGTTGAAGAAATAATGTTATATTTTTAGTGCAAAGGAAGAACAACGCTAATTTGTAGATTAGTGAAAATAGGAATGCAAATTACAACAAAAAATGAATATATAATAAAAATTCAAATTCTACGATAGAACTTCTCATGGCACAAAGCCTCAACTCCGCCCGCAGGTACCCTCTAGATACACACGAAAAATAGGTGTACACAGCCCGAAAGAAAGACCACCTACACCAATTTTTCTTGTTCCCATATCCATTCAAAATTTTCATTTTCATATAAAATTTTACTTGTACACAAATTTTCAGTCTATTTCTTAATTCTTAAAATTTATTTTTAGACGGTTTTAGAAATCGTTTTTGAATTGATCATATTTTTTGGGTACTTTGGTATACTTTTCAGCATTTTTAGCTGCTTTCGACTTGTTTTTATAATTTTTAACGGATTTTACAGGTTATTATGCGTCGTTAGAGAACAAATTGGCCACCTTTCAAGGTTAGATGCGAAAATTACTTCGTTTTCCCTCATAATTTGCAATTAATTATTGTTTTAAAATAGCGAGTAAACAAGTTAATCACTACAGCATAACGTGTGTTGACGTTTACAACTAATTAAAAAAACCTTTTTACAAATGTTATATCCCTAGATAATAATATTAAACACATATACAGATGTATCCATGCGTATGTCTTCAATGAAAATTTTAAAATGTATCTATCTCCAAGTTCTATTCACATTTTTTTTTATCGAGAATTTAGCGTACTTACGGAAATAACGTGTTCTCTAAGGATAGGCTTCTGGCCTCTTTCAAAATTGTCAGGGGGCAATGTTATCAATGTGCAATAGTCAAATCGCTATTGTCAGTGTGCAATTGTTTGGGGCATGGCCCCCGGACCCCTCCGCGAACGACTATGAAACAGGTGAATTCCAGACAAATTTTCCAGCGAATTCTGCATCATCGTGTATTGGAATTCTTGCCCACTGTTCGGGAATGATAAAACACCATTTCGGCCTCCCCCCCACTTCTCCGCCTCCTCCGCCTCCTCGGAGGTCGTATTGCCGGGCTCGTTTTCTTATCAACGAGATTTCCACTCGCCCTATCGATTATCCGCCGTTTGATGGCGGCGCCGGGCGTCGTGTAATGAGATATCGATGTCGGCCCTCGTCGCGGAGTCGGTCGCTCGTTTATTTGCGCCGCCATTCCCTCGGGGAGTCGACTCCGGGCCAAGATGGCGGCCGCCAAGGCGCCGACGCGGCGAATGCGGTGCGCCGTGATTTGTGATAGCGTCGCTCGACGAACGTCAATACACTGAGACACGGCCGCCGGGAGAAGGAAAGCGCTCTTAGCCAGGGCTGTCCAACTTGGCAGGCCTCAAGGGGGCAAAACTAAATCTTTTAATGAAATAATTATAGCTGTTGTTAATCCCGAACGTATTGTTTATTTAGCTGCTTTCGATTGGTTGGTTGGTTAGTGATTGCGGGCGCGTCAACAGCTTAGGTCATTTAACCTGTAAGTGTAGGGCATGTTTTTTCTCAGGAAATGGAAGTGATCATTCCCCGCTGGATGGCGAGATCCGGTGCTGACCTACCGTCGGCTAACGGGGTTTCCCCCAAACCAGGACTCTCCAGCCAGCGGGACACCACCCCTGCCGGGGCAAGCTTTAGCTCCCGACCGGTCTCCCAGATTATGTGGTAGTGTAGTGCATGTTAGTGTAAATGTGTGTGTAAAGGGAGAAGACAAGACAAGGAAGAGGAAGGACAGATCGCGCGCGGTCCGTGGTCCGTTTGTTAGGGTACTGCTCCGGCATTCGCCTGGTGTTAATCGGAGAAACCACGGAAAACTACCGATCAGAGCAGCCGGCCACTAGAATTCTTCTCCAGACAGCGACTGAATACGACCTAGCTGAAAAGCTAGTGTCGAAAATCCTGCCGCCGACAGGATAAAGGTTGATAGTTATGTAATGGTTTTATGAGTGTCTTTGCTCTAACAGGCAAAATTGTCGGAGTTCACGTGAACAGCGCCCAAGTTATCGTCTCTTGCTTCATAGAGACAGAGCAAGTTTGAGGTGATAATACCTCAGCGGCATTGGTATTCAGACGAGCCGTAATGCTGTTAGATTGCATTCCGGTGGCATGAACGAGTCGCGATACTTTAAATGTGGAATTCACCGTGTGTCATGAAGTAATCTTTACAGTTACCAAGTAACTCTACGCCATATCAATAGTTTTGACAGGAAAACATTTATTCGCTTGGTACCTTCTAGGCTGATCGAAGTTTCTTGTATGACAAAATACAGTAACTTTTGGGTTGCTTGCACCTCCTTTGTATAGGCACACGAGCGCGTATAGGCACACGAGCGAGAAAGACACAAATTAACTTTGTGCAGAGGTTTACTTTCGCGTAACGCGGGAACTAGTTGATTCAGGCGTTGCCATTAACAGGTCAGAAATCTTTTAATAATTCACGATGGTGACACGAATAATTCGTGTGCACAGTGCCGAGCGAATGCGAAAATTATGGCAGCGACTCTGATGCATTTCAGTTGGAAGTTAAGCATTTTAGTTGGGAAAGGAAACGGAATAATGAGAAAGAAGAGTATACAGCACTTAATTCGTGTGCAAAGCAAGCGGAGACTGTCCAATTGTCGCAAAAGAGCGATAGTTTGTTAATAACATGTTAATATTAAATATCTGATAATCCTGTAATTTCAAAACGAAATGTATGGCGCTAACCAGATCTTTGCTCACTCCAAATTTCAAAATAAAGTTTTAATTTTTTGTGTCAATGATAATGTAAATGAGTTAAAATGCAACATAAGTAGGCAATATTCTACATTCAGTTTTAGTGAATATATTTTGCTACTAATTGCTAATAAAAATGAATGCAATTTCCATTAATGTTTGTTTCAATAACGTTAAAGTGCTTCCAAAACAATTTGAGAATTAAATTAAAATAACAAGCAATTCTCTTGCTATATTTAACATTTTCATTGGTGGGACAAACAGAATAGTCTGAAACAAATTGAAATGCTATAAAATGGGATTTTTTGGAACGTAAATTAAGAACGTTTAAAATCTTAATTAATTGGTCCTTGGCAGGTACCATCCATCAAAATAATAATTGTCCTTACGTAGCACTTTGCAATCCCGGATATTATTTGGAAAAAAAATTTCAATTTCTTAAATCTAGAGAATTCCCTTAATAGTCAAAAGCAATTTCCGAAAAGTTACGAATTAAAAAATATTTTACTTTAATTTGTGTAGTAGTTGTAATGACATTCATATTTCTTATGAAACCAATCTGGATTAGAGCAATCTATTAATATAATGTACCTGCGATGTTTGCACTCTCACGAAGAATTCAAGTTCGTAATTGTTGGTTTGCGTGTAGTTTTCTTTCTTCCTGATACTAACAAGCAACCGTGAAAAACACTTGACATGTTTTAGTTACTTTAGAAGTATCAACTAGTGGCCACAGCAGTTCAACAACGGCGTAAATAGACGGAAGGGAGAAACTTAATTGCAAAACACTCTGACATTAAAAGCCAAACTGTTGCTCGTGAAATATTAGTTCAAGAGGCGTTATCATAAATAATTAAATTTAAATCATATTTTATTAATAGTGTTGTTTTTAAAAAGTTCGCGCACACATCAAAGCAGTCCCTCGTAATTTACTTCCCCTTTCATGCGCGGCCCAGTGAAAGCACACGAGGAATAAAAGACCGCCCTTTTCTTTTCGTGCATCAGGTCGACCTCGCAGCGCGGGTGGAGATAACGGGGCGGCAGGGGCTGAGGAGGAAGTGAGAGTGGCGCAGCGTAGCGGCGGGGGGCGGCGTGAGTAGAGTAGGCGGCGCGGAAAGCGGGGGTGGTAAGTTTGATTGATTGATTGTTCTTTTTTTTTTGTGTTTCCGGGCGCGTCAACTACTGTGGTCATTAGTCCCGTTAGTGTAATGCATGTATTTTTCTCGGGAGATGGCGGTGATCTTCCCCAGCTGGATGGCGAGATCCGGCTAGTGGAGTTTCCCCCTAACCAGGACTCTCCCACCAGCGGGGCACCGCCCCAGCCGGGACAAGCTCTAAGCTCCCGACCGGTCTCCCGGAATATGTGGTAGTGTAGTGCATGTTAGTGTAAGTGTGTGTGTAAGGGATAGAACAAGGAAGAGGAAGGACAGATCGCGCGGGGTCCGTGACCCGTTTGTTAAGGTCCTACTCTGGCATTCGCCTGGTGTTGATCGGAAAAACCACGGAAAACTACCGATTAGAGCAGCCGGCCGCTAGAATTATTCTCCAGGCAGCGACTGAATTCAACCTAGCTGAAAAGCTAGTGTGGAAAATCCTGCTGCCGTGAAGACTCGAACCTAGAACCTCCCGGTCAGAGGCGCTGCAGTGACATCAGACTGAGCTTCCGCTCCCAGTGCGAGACAGGTGGAGATGGAGGATGGCGGGGAGCGGCGGGGAGGATGTACTGGGTGGAAGGGACAGTCAGAAAGAACGACGCAAGAGGGGGGGCGGGGAGACCGCATGGCGGCGGGACTACGCATCTCGGCGACGAACTCCGACGACGGCGGGGCAACAGCAGGGGGGGCAACTGCGGACCAACAGGGAAAGGGGGGGGGTGAGCGGTTCGGCGAGACCTATGAGTGTGGCGGGGACGGAGCGGGGGCCGGAGCACGGCACGGTGGGGCGGAGAGGGGACGGGGCACGGCGGGACGAGGTGGGAACGGGGCACGCCGGTGTGGGTCGGGGCCGGGACATGATTGGGACGGGGCCGGGGACGATTGAGTACCGGGAGGGGACGGGGCACGGCAATTTGTTGGGGGGGGGCGGGGCATGGTCGGCCCGGCCCGGGCACGAAGCAGGGTGGGAAGGAACAGAGCGGGGCGGTACCAGGGCACGCCGTGGCGGCGAGGTAGGGACGGGGCACCCCGGGGTGAGGCGGGGCCGGGGCGGGGCCAGGGAAGACGTGGGCGGGGAGGGAAAGGGCGGGACGTGTCCAAGGCACGCCGTAGCAGGGAGGGGATGGGGCATAGCGGGGCGAGGTGGGGACGGGGCGCAGCGGGGCGAGGCATGGACAGGGGCCGCCGGGTAGGGCGGGGACGGGACATGGTCGGGGTGGGACCGGTGGGGGGGGGGCAGGGAGGGCCGGGCACGCCGTGGCGGGGAGGGGACGGGGCGGTGCCGGGGAATATGCAGGGTGGATCGGGCAGGGCGGATCAGGTCGGGGACGCGGCTTGGCGAGGCGGGGACGATGCACGGCCGGAAAGAGCAGGGCGGGTCAGAGCCGGCACGCGCCGTGATGGGGGGGGGGGGGCGGGGCCGGGCCGGGGGCGACCCGGCGAGCCCGCAGGCGGCGGGGGGGCGGGCACTGGGTTACGGTCGCCTCAGTCGCAGTTTTCGGAGCTCTCCTCCAGATATTACAACGCATCTGCTCCTCCTTTACAGCGCGTACGGCCTGCTTGTTCCTCTAAGTTAGCCTGCCCATGCGCGCTTCCGGAGGGAAATATTTCATAACTTTCTTAAAACCGGCCCAGGAATTACGGAAGTTTCGCTAACATTTTATTAAGAATACTCTGTCACTGAAAGTAGTCGACCCAGTGCTGTCAGGGTGGCGCAACTTTGATACGAGCGCCGCAGAAGCGGTCCAGAATGCGCTCATGTCGTCACCCGGAGAAGCTCCCTCGCCGCCTCCCCCGCCCACCATAGTTTTATAAGGTGAAATTTGTCACATGATCTGTTGAATTGAATTGGTTCGTTAAAATGGAAATTGTCACTTCACATCGATAATGTGTGAATCAACCCGATAACTTCTGTTACGTTTGTGCAAGCTTTACACTCAAACTTCAAACGAAAACATATATGAAATTACATACCTTGCGTATTCTCTATACTACATGACGTGTTTGAGGACAGACCAGGGGCTGCTTACCAGTTTTGTATCACCTGTACAACGGACCCTAAGTTGTGGTTGTATGGAAAACGCAAATCTTTGTCATGCGCTGTACCAATGCAATGGAGAATACCAACAAACCATTTTAATGACTACTTCTTCTTCATGATAAAGATATCTGTCTTGTTCAGTCGAAGTATCCATATCATTTTTCTGCCATGCAACCTGTGTCACACAATGACGAATTACATGCATGAACTCCCGGAAACTTGATCAATAAATGATGAAGGAATCTTATAAAACTGTAGCCGTGTTTTCCTCTAGAAACAGAAGCCTCCACACCAAAAGATCCAGACTACTTACCAGGAAAACGTGGCACTGGTATGGACCTAGTAGAGCAGTAAGAACTAAATGATTTGGCATGGGACATGAATTTGTCAAAAAAAGTATCTGAACGGCTAGGTTCTAGGTTACCGTAATGAAAACTTCTTGCTGCCGGGACAAAAAATTCAGAGTTTAGAAACAGACACGAAACCTTTTCCCAATGTTCTGCTCTTGAAGACACCTTTGTTTTTGTGCAAACATTAGCAGTTAATGATGGAATTGTGTGTTCTCTATAATCCAGATGAATGACAATAGTTTGTAGATTTTTCAAAATATAGATTCAAAGTGGTGAAATAACTCCAGGGATGAGTAACGCAAAATTGAAGGAAGGAATTTTCATCGGCCCGAAAATCATAAAACTCGTATTGAGTGAAATATTGGAAGAAAAATTGCGAGACATTGATTAACAGCTTGGCAATCCTTTTAGAGCGTTGTGCGTGCATTTCTCGGAACAAAGAAAGAAGACAATTATAAAAAACTGGTCACAGAATGGTTAAAAAGCTACACAAATATAAAGTGAAAAATGTTTCTGAAAATTCATATTCTTCATATCCATCTTCAATTTTCCCGCAGAATTTGGGTGATATTAGTGACAAACATGGTGAACAGTTTCATCAAGATATTGCTACAATGAAGAAGTGGTAACGAGGACGTAAGGATCCTGCAATGATCGGAGATTATTGCTGGTTTCGTATCAGAGAGAGAGAGAGAGAGAGAGAGAGAGAGAGTAAACAGGAATACAAGAGTAAGTAACAGGGCGCAAAGCATGTTTAATCAATGCAATAGGAAGTTTCAAGATATTTCAATATTATTGCACGCATACACGTATTCTTTTTTAACTTGTTCTCACCAAATATGAAGCGTGCTCATAGAATTTTCTAGTTATATAACCGAAGTCACAACGTAGAAATTAGTGTAGAACTTTGTTTATTTCGAAAACTAAATGTGTTCATATCTTTTGAGCCCCCTGTGTGATAGAAACTATTTATTAATTTTTTCGAAAACACTGTGATTGTTTCCTTTGAAATCACCTCCTGTCATATTGGAAGTAAGAAAAACATTTTTTGTTCCCTACTGATGTTAATTACGTTAATACAAATTATCAAAATAACGCTGAGATTTCCTTGAACAAACTGATTTCTATAACCATCACCTGAATAACTGAATTACTTTCTGTGATTATCTTAAGAGTAAAATTTAAAACAACTGATATGAAAATACCATCTTTACTTTGTTAAAATTCCGTTGTGTATGCATAATTTGCAAAGATTCAGTTTCCATTTTGTCAACATTCCGTTGGAAAATTCAAGCTAATAAATTTCTGATCGTTTTGCGATTTTCCCTTAAAGTGCATTCTTGTCGTTTTTCCGGTAAGTAAACTGGAATGTTCCTAGCTATGTGATTACTAGTTTAACATGAATTTAAAAAAGTATTATTAAAACCATTATGTTAAACATTTTACATAAATATGTCTCAATATTTTTATTCTCTTTTTACACACATGCGATATCATTTACAATTTTATTTTCTCATTTCTCATTGAAAATCACGATACACACTATAGAGAAAGGAAACCTCTCCTTTTATAATTGCTCAGATGGGAATGTTTCGTGTTTTTGTGAAAGCCAAAACATTAATAGAAATAACTTGGAAAATTGCTTGAGGCAATTCCACAAGTAAAGATTTTTCTCGAATTGAAACGTGACTGAAACAGAAAACAACACAACGAAGTTTCTGAGTTGCATTACCGTGAGGCACGTTTCCCTACGTCTGCTTTTCCGTCTGAAGTTTGAAGTTGTTTAATGTCACTCAGTCTTTACTTTGTTTAATGTCACTCAGTCTTTACTTCTGACATTAGAGAAAGTAAATAAAACAGTAAATCATACCTACATTATTCTTTCATTTCTGTAAAAAATACTTGCAGGAATAAAATATCAATCGTGCATCATATCATAAAATTAATTTGGTTTCGTTACCACTGTGCTCGTGTTATGTCGAATATTTTACTGACATATTAAGCCGTTTGTGGATTTTCAATTGACAATTCTCCATATTTTTAGTTAATAAAATATGTACAAGTATTTGTATGTACGTTATCTGTGTACTTCTTACCCTTATGTGTCTTTCACATTGGTATTACTCGTGAGAGTATCGCTAGGAAAGTTGATTGTATGGTAGTAGTTCACAGAGACTAGTTGAGGAGCGTTCGTGCGAAAACCATGTCCATCGGGGAAACAAATTGAGTTAGCATTGCACTAATACTAATGACAGCGGTCTCTTATATGCTGGTGTTGAGGAGTTAAAACAAATAAATCTCTAATAATTTGACTGGCAAATAATTTGAGTTGAGAATCTAGATTGTTAATGCATATTGCAAATAGTTTGAGTTGGGTCCAATATGTTCACAGCGTTGTTGCAAGTAATAAAGAAGTAATAAAGTCCGTCTAACCAATAAGATGTTAAGATTAACGATCATGTGACTTCTCATGTCGCGTGGTTTATTCCGTCTTTGAGGTCATCACAACAGCGTCCTATTTGATATATTAGAAGACTGGGATCTCAAGGACACAAAACCTTGGGTGTAATTTTATACTCAAATTACTATCAAAATCCTAACGTATAATAAATACATCATTTTATTCCCCTATTCATGATATGTTCATTGCTGCTGAGGAAAATATATAGTTCTATTCAAAAAATTAAAAAATGATTAAATTTCACAAAAACTGAAAATATTATAGACAATTTCTCTACGGCATGTTACTTGCCTCATGATTTTGCATTGTTCAGCGAAAACTCCATTTCAATATCCTGAACCTTTTACGGGTGGCCCATAATTGGTGGGACACTGTATTTATAAGACTATTAAAATTTTAGCTGTGTTTTAAAACACGCTCGTGAGTGATATAACGTTGAAGTGAACTTTTTTTTCATAAAATCACCTCAATCTTACACAATTGAATCAACGAATAAAGTACTGTTGGGGCAGTCTAACATGCCGCACTAAATCTTAAAAATGTGGCGTTGACGGCTGTGTGCCAGCACCGCCAACTTCTGAACCCAAGGGTTTCAACCCGACCCACAATATTCAAAGGGATGGGTATTCGGAATGAATTGCACTGCGAAATCGACGCACAATTACTTTCTTTCCCACTCTTTCATTTTGTTAAGTTTGGAGTTCAGGGAATAAAACATTATTTTTCGTAAGTGATCAATTCGCAACAAATTATATGCATTAAACATATGTGTAGTTATTATTTTGAATTTCTGAAAGTCCGTGATATCTTATGAAGAGTTGGAAGATATATTGGGGTAATCCGCATTACAATGATACAATGCTTGATCTATTTTTGATTTTACATTTATTATTACAATGTTTCGTAAAACTGAGTGTTTTCCTTCTTCAGGTACTATCAGTGGTCAATACATGTTTTGAAATAACCAGAAAAAATACAAAACCAGAGCAGTTTAATATTAGTTACCAATCAAAATATTATGTAAATCGTCAACATAAGAAATATATACTACAAAAAAATTTTAATTTATCAAAAATCAAACTTTCTATTGAAATTTGACCGTTTGTGGGCATTTTAAGATCAATTTAAATATAGAAGGACATCGAGTATTTTTTAAATATAGAGGATGAGAAACTAATATAGATTTGAATAACAGTCCAATGTACCTCATTAGTAAGAGTACACTGTATCAAACCTGGTTTCACTATATAGTGAATTCCCACTATAGGTCTTCCAGCTAATGAAAATAATTCTTTTTGATATGAATGAATTTTTAGTTCACAACTTTGTAAGTACAACAGTTGAATAACAATGTACATTATGTACACAATACATCTTAATAATATAAACATACGTTATACACTAAGCCTTTTTCCGTATTTATCAAACACACTTATCACACAATCTACGTTTTCATCTCTGTCCTCTAATAACTACCTCACCTTATACTGAATTTTATTTACCCAAATTCTTTCTTCCTCAAAAACCAGACATCTTTCTAAAATATGTTCCCAATTTTCCTCTTCCATCTTACAGATTCCACATTTCCCCCTCACTATTAAGCCAATATTTACTCGCTCTCAATTCATTACCTAACCTATATCTTGTTGCCCTACGTCTGTCACTTTTCTTACTTTTACCTTTTAAATAGCTTGGAATATTATCCATCTGAATAATTTTTAACCATTTACTAAAATCCATATAATTTCGTAATGTTCCTGCAATAACTGATCTCTATAATTTTTTTAAGTCTATCCCTTATACTCGTATCCTACAACGAATAAACTTTATTATTCTAAAAACTTTTCCTTTTCCAATCATATTTCTCAGTCTCAATATTTTTACTGTTTCCCAACGAACGTGCTTTAATAACTCATTAACCCTCCTTCTCCTAATTCTTTCCTTAAACTTTCATGCCATTTTGTCCATCTCTCTTCTCATTTTTTGCCTATCTTGCATCTTACCATGCAACCAACGTGCATTCAATAGTACGTTCCCAGGATCCATCTTACAAATCTTTCATGTATTGTTTCTAGTTTTCTGTTTTCCTTCCATCACCAAATTTCTGTTCCCCCATATCAAAATTGTACTAACAATATTATCATATATCCTCATACTCTTTGCCCGAAAATCCCTCCATCTTCTCTTAATTATATCCCATACGTGTTTCATAGCCAAAATTCAATTCTTACCTATTTCTGCTATGTGTTTTTCGTAGCCCCCTCTCTTGTTAAGCCAAAACCCTGAATACTTACAATCGTTCACCATTTCTAAAATACTTTCTTTCCGTATACTTTTCTCACATTTACTCATCCTTGTGCCCTTTTTAAAAAAACTCAATCAGTTTGGTCTCGACCTATTTAATTCCAGTTTTCTATTCTACACCGTCAGCATAAGATAAAAACCAAAGTTTTCATTTACCAATCAATAACCCATCATCCTGGCCCTTCCTTAATTTCTCTTCTAAACCTACCATGCATAAATTGAAAAGAAGGGGACACACTGAGCAGCCCTGTCGAATCTCTTTATTGATCCAGAACGTATATCTAAATTTACCTTCTATCATCACCCTGCAACTCGTTTCTGTGTGTATTATCGTCAAGCAATTAATGATTTCCTCTTCAATTCGTAATTTCAACATAATGCTCCATAACTTTTCCTGTTCAGCTTGTTAAAGGCCGCCTTGAGATAAATAAATACAGCTTATGGGATTATCTTTTTAACTTTTATCTCCCTTTCTGTTATAAATTTCAGTGTGTAAATATTGTCTATAACACCCATGCCACTCCTGAATCCTGTTTGATTACTTAGTCCTTTCCCTCTTACTTGTCTAGCCAGTCTGAATCTTATAATTCTCATCCATATATTGTACAAAGATGAAATGAGCGTTATTCCTCTGCAATTTTCTACTTTATATTTCTTTATTATCTTGTAAACTGGAATAGCACCTTATTTCCATTCATCTGGAATTACTCCTTGCTCAATTATTATATAGAATTCCAGTAGGCCCACTCCATTTTCCATCACTACCATGTTATTCTGCCCTTCAAATCTTTTCTTAAACCACTTGTATTATTTTTTCATGTCTATTTCATTTCCAATTATCCTCTTACCTTTTATCCTCTCTTTCCTTAATATTTCCCTGCATCAGTCTGAGATTTAACCTCGTCTAGCTCATTTAATCATCTATCATTCCAATCTCTCTTTTTAGTCTTACAGAACTCTTTAAAATCCACTTTTACCTTTTAGTACCTTATTATATTGTTTCCATTTTCCAGTTTCTTAAGGCCTCCTTTACCCCCAGTTTTTTCAACACACTGATTATCCCACCATTTATTCCTACATAAAACTCCATTCCTAATCATAATTATTTTTTGACAACTGCCTCCTTATGAATGTTTTAATTGTGCCATCATTTCTCTAGCATCACCTTTCAATTCTTAATATTTTAATTTTTCTTGCAGCCCACCAATTTTCTTCTTTGATCAAATTTTTTTCCATATTATCTTTTTATCTCATTCCCTGTTACATTCTATCTTGCTATTTACAGTAATCTCAATAGTCATTTGCACCGATTCAGATTCAGGTTACAGGTTAAAAACATAGATGAACATGAAAACATAGATGTCTGGCAGTATCACAGAGTTAAATCATTTTTGAAGTGCAAGTCAGAAAAATATGAACGTAATTTGTTTTTTTATAATTTACAAAATAAGAGATAAAATAAGTTACAATAAATATTCCGAATTCAAAAATAATAAATATTCTTTGCTAATGTGTCAAAACTCATTTATACATGTCTTGTTTACTTGACGTTGCCATGCTATGTGTCCTCTAAAATTCATTCTCGGCCTAGGCCGCAAAAGCTCATCTTTGTGGCGTATAAATGCTCTGCTAAATACGGGTTTTGAAGTGAGGAGACAAAAAAAATTTTTTGCATCTTTGTTGCGATCTTATTTGCGTGTGGCGTGTCTCCATGCCCGCGTGCTCAAGATGTCTCAAGACAAATTCAGCCGCTGTAAGCAACTAAGTAACTAAGTTTAAGAAATACAATTATTTTACGAGTATATTTTCAGTCATTTCCTTTCATACAAAATTAACTGTTATGTGTTTTAAATTCATCCGCTTGCTAATCAGAGAGTATTATGTAGTAATTATTTTTGGTGGAAATTTTCAAGAGTTTAACCTGTTAGTTATGTCTGTTACGGTGCCCCACAAGTGTATAGATATGTTCATCAAACTGTTATGTTTCTTAAAATTATCACACAAGTTTGTTAATTCAAGAGTCATTAGTTTTATTCCCCTCCAATTAATAATGAATTCTCGGTACTGTCTTCAATTTATTGCAACACTATGTAAATACCCCTTGTTAGATTAATCCCCCTGAGCCACATTTCTTAAATACACGAGTCCATACTGTTCGGGCGCCAACTGTGGCGTACCGATTAGCCCGGCTTGTTCGCAGTAAATTTATTTGTAAGGGACAGGTGTTCTTTTTCGTGAATGGACTCGGGGTTATTAATCAAACACCACTGTTCCGTGAACAAAATAAACATGAACTATTTATTATTCTATACAAATCACTATTGATTACAATATCTGTGGTGGTCTTTATCCTTTTCTTTACCTCAACCAGAATCACTGTTAGTTCTTTCGATCTTACATCGATCGAGGAAATATTTACCGTTTAATCCTCCCCCCTCGAGCGTCGGCGGCTTCGGGGACTCTCGGGTTGCCTCGTGCTCCTTCGCTGTCTGCCTGTGTCCGTTCCACTGGGGACCAGCCGATGCGATGCGTTGCGTTTCCGAAGTACGTTCTCCAGCGTAATCTTCCCACGGTGCCTCCACGCCTCCTCGCTGAACTCCTTTCTGGTTCACCCAGATTTCTTGATGTCACCTTCCGCGAGCTGATAAACGCCACTAATTATTCAAAGTACAGTTGCGAGCACATGTCTCACCATTTCACCAGGCTACTAGTCTCGTGGTGTACTCCTCTGCACACAAGTTCTCTCGATCTGTACGACTCCAGATAATGGCTATCACTCTGGCACTACGTCCGAGATACTAATGATGGTTATCTAGCACAAATTGTCCGTCAATCACCTTTTCAGCGCTCATTCGTTCGCGACACTTTTACTTTGTTCGAACGCGGAGCAGTCCCAGGCACCTCCTTCCTTACCGGCGGCCAGCCAGACACTGAAGCCTCGCGGCGTCGTTTCCCACGCCTTGGGCCAACCGACAACACTTCGCCGCCCGTAACCGTCGTTTCTCGTGGCTGGCGAGCGCCCTCTGGCAACCGTTCTGTCGCGTGCTTGCTTGATGTATCGCCGTTTCTTTAGGCAGAAACGCGGTGCGTTTCAATACATATATATATATATATATATATATATATATATATATATATATATATTTAAAAATAAGTACTATGGTTTAATTTTTGAAAAAAACAACAACAACAAATAATACATGAAAGGTATATGTTACACAATCCACTATCTGTACCAAAAATGTGAAGAAAAAATGTGAATCCTTTTCCAGAATAATGTTTTTCTGAAAATGCCCAAGTTTGAGCCCATTTTTACAGAACACTTTTGAGCTCTCGAGAAACTTTATACGACATCATTTGATGCATTTGGACAAAAAAATACCCAATTTACAAATCGCTGGTAATGTACATATTAACGACGTGAAGAAGATATAAAAAATATATTTGCAGTTTTTTAAACAAAAGAATACAGTGAAATAGTGTTTATTTCATCTTAAACAGTGCATGTATCACTATACATACAAAAACGTAGGAAGAAAAAAGTTGGTGCAGTTTTTGAGAAAATCTGGTTTTTAATATTCCCACATTTCACTCAAAATTGCTCGAAAACAAACTTTGAAAAATACTAGATATGACATTAGTGAAAGAAAGAATTTTGAAAAATTCTTTCGGTAGGATTTTCGACACTAGCTTTTCAGCTAGGTCGAATTCAGTCGCTGTCTGGAGGAGGATTCTAGCGATCGGCTGCTCTGATCGGTAGTTTTCAGTGTTTTTTCCGATCAACACCTGGCGAATGCCGGAGCAGTACCCTACCAAACGGGCCACGGACCGCGCGCGATCTATCCTTCCTCTTCCTTGTCCTCTCCCCTTACACACACACACACTTACACTAACATGCACTACACTACCACATATTCCGGGAGACCGGTCGGGAGCTTAGAGCTTGTCCCGACTGGGGCGGTGCCCCGCTGGTGGGAGAGTCCTGGTTAGAGAAACTCCAGTAGTCGACGGTAGGTCGGCGCCGGATCTTGCCATCCAGCGGGGGAAGATCACCGCCATCTCCCGAGAAAAAAACATGCACTACACTAACGGGACTAATGACCAAAGCAGTCAACGCGCCCGGAAACACGAAAAAACCAATCAGTCAATTCTCCGCCGTCCCATGTTTCACATCTCCTCCAGAACGAACATTATTTCTCGGCTGATAAAGGACGTGGCACTTGCGCTGTCGAGTTTCCGTCGGCGGCGGAGCGCCGGGCACTTGAGCGGTGAGAGACGCGCTTTAACCCGGGTTGCGCTCCCGGGGGAGGGCGCCCCGCCGCGCTGCGGAGGCGGCGACGGCAACCGCGGTAACTATGAAGACTCGACTCCGGTGGTGGAGGCACACGCACGAGATACTTCGTCATGCCAAACAAACGACGCGTACGTGAGAAATGTCGTTTACATTTGAGTGTGAGTAAGTGGAGATGGCGTTGGCACACAAGCTTGGTTGGATTGGCCGAAAAAAGGCCTAGGCCTAGGAATACCGCTAGCTGGCTAAAGTTGGATTTATCCAACCCCACATTCTACACAAACCCGCACTACGCGCGCGCACGCGCCCACTCAAACACACACGCGCGCGCGCGCGCACACACAAACACACACACACACACAATATATATATATATATATATATATATATATATATATATATATATATGAGGAAAATTGAAAATTAATTTTAGTCTCATGTAAAATAACTACCTGGGAGATGTTGATGTTTAATAAGCGCTTATCCTGGTACCATATCGTGATTGTCACCTGCTATTGAAAAAGGTAATGTGAGTTTAGGGCATTTAAGGTATATGTCTACTCAAAACTGACGGAAAATGATGGAAAATTGCAGTTTTGTTTTTTACCATTTTGAAAGCGGCAAGCGTCTAAACACGTGTTTGAGGTGAAATCCGTTTTCTTTTATCTGCGATATTTTCGGAGATATAATACAATGTTTTCAAGATAGCATCATTGACACCTCTCCTTGGCTCCCTTGAAAGATGATTTTGGGAACGCAAGCATCTGAAATTTAAAAAACAACTAACTGATTAACTGAAAACACCAGAGAAAAAAGTAGGAGAAGGTACTTGTGAAGAAGGAAGTGAAAGTGGAAAGACGAAGTGAAAGAAGAAGGTGTCACTTATGCTGCGGGTGCAGGATAAATATGTAAACTTTAGTTACTTCTCCTGAAAAGTTCATTTCCCTTGCGTATTGTTTAACGAAATGTATCATAAGTTGGGAACTAATAGAGATATTGAAATTATTCTTTTCGTATTTTACAGATTATTGTCAGTGTATAATGTTAACCAGATATAATGTTACACTACATAATATTTGAAGAGTGCGTCTAAAAAAAAGGAAACGGAAATTAATCCAACATTATTTTTTAAAGTGTAGAGTTTTTAACCCTTTAAAATTTTATTTCTCCCAAAACATTGAGGTTTACATAATGCAGCAGTTATTTGTCTCTATTCTGAAAAAAATAATTATGAAAATGTATTAATCGAGATATTGTGTCACAAGCCAAACACGGTAAAAATTCATGGAACTCAGAATGTAATTTCTATTTTAAAAAATTTGAATGTGATTTTAGGTTTACTGCATGTATATTTACATTCAAGTAATAAATAAAGAGCTAAAACTAGATGATTAGAAAATGTTTCTTTGAATAGTCGTATACTTTAATGTTATTATGGAGTAAGTACACCATAGTTCGGACGCATAAATGGACGCCATTTAAATTTCTCCATCCTCGTGTCAGTCATGCTATATTGCGCATATTGACAGGCTTCCCGGATTTAGATAAATTTGTTGTTTCTTTAGCGTTTTGTTTATGGAATTTCGTTCCGATGATCTACCGTGAACATTCATAGTGGTGCATAGCTGCAAGTGGAGAGACAATATTTGCATCAATGAATCAAGTAAATTTCAGTTACTCGATAAAGCAATGAATACGAATAATATGTTCTAGTGGATTTGAATTTATGTGAGGGAAAGTACGCACACGTGCAGGAATATTGCATTCGCTTCTCTGTAAGAACCGAATCTGAAACGACTATTCAGATCTGCAGATTACTCCCTCTAAAACCCATCTAGGTTTTCTTTCTATTCACCGGTGAAACTCTTGGTGCCCACTCCGAATACGTGTCAGCGTGGACAACATCTCGTCTCCGTGCAATCAACAATGTAGTCAAAAGTCGAACGCTGAATGGGGGCTTGATTATAAAATTCTGAGTGGATTTATAACGTTAAAACATATTAGACTTTCTACATTACTTTAAGTAGATACTTCAGAGGAAGACAAATCAAATGGTATGGTGCAATACATACGTTTGTCGTGTTCTTGTGTGTGGCCATCGACCAATTTTTGCCTTCCTAATTCCTTTCAGACATTAACAAATCGTTACGCGAGGATGTTGTCCAGAAGATACAGTCGTGCACGTATTTGAAACATGCTGAAAAATTGAATCTCTAGATGGTGAACCTTCTTAATTTTTTTTTTTACCTTTCCTCTCAGTAAAGAAGTAATTTGTTAAGGTCATTTCTCCAAGCGTCAAAGTTCAAGCATCACTTTGCCTTTTGACCTGTCTTTGTGTGGGTTTTCACTTTGTTACGATAATAGCTATTTCCAGGAGACAAATTTTCGTTCAATCGAATATCGAACGGATAACATCGCGATTTTGAAATTATTCAGCTGAACTCGTCGTCAGATCTATTGATTAGGTAGCTCTTGGGATTGTCATGTTGTGTTGAGTCCAAACATGTCGAATATTGGGTTGGATAAAATATGGTATACTCCGTTCACCAGAAGATTCACGACACGTCGTATTATTAATCCTTTCATCTTCATCGGTCGTCTGTCAATGGAACCTCGTTAGTACGCATGAAGTTTGCTACTTTTTATTCGGCTGATTGAATAGTGATTCCGGTCGCGTCAACTGCTAAGGTTATTAGTCCCGTAAGTATAGTGTATATTCCTCCTCAGGCTGTGGCGATCTTCCCCCGCTGTATGGTGAGATCCGGCGCCGATCTTCCTCTCGGCTAGCACTGTTTTTCCCAATGAGGTATCTCCCACCAGCGGGGAACCGCCCCAGCACGGAGAAGCTCCAAACTCCCAACTGGTCTCCCGGTGTGTGTGTGTGTGTGTGTGTGTGTGTGTGTGTGTGTGTGTGTGTGTGTGTGGTAGTGTAGTTCATGTAAAAGTTATTGAATCGTTTACTTCAGAAACCAGTCAAACGCCAAATTTCTCATGTCGAGGAAAGTGAGAAAAAGTGTCTCAATTTTTCAGATTTCAAAATATTTTTTAATATTAAAGCAGTTAATAAATGAATATTTTTTTAGATAAGTATGGAATAAGCGATGTGGCGATCCTCATGGAACAATTCTTCCGCTAAAGCGGATTTTAAATTTTAGCGTTCAACGTGTTTCTGGAAAAAAATAAAATTCAATTAAGGTGCGAAGATAGGACACGGAACAAGAAGGAAAGATCGCGCGCGGTCCGTAGCCCGTTTGTTTGGGTACTGCTCCGGCATTCGCCTGTTGTTGAGGGAGAATCCTTCTCTTCTCCACTCCCATCTGGCGAAATGAGGATTCAAGAAAACATGCGCGGATAATATTCGTTCTCTTAGCCGATTTCACTAGGGTTTGCACTTTTGTCTGTCAAACTGTACGTTTGCTGCAGCTGGAATGTCGTTTAAATTGCGACAGTGATGAACCAGAGGTCCTTTACTCTTTTTCATCTGCATTCGACGGAAGAAAATTAAATTTATTGACATAGTTACGAACTTTCCTTCTTTTATCTATTTATTTATACATTTGTTACTGCTTTCGGGTTAAATTAATGTGAGGTCTGCAAGAATAAAACCTTTACTTACTAGCCAAAGGAGAACAAAGGAGATGATTTCAAGATTTCCCATGTGTAAAAGGAAACCAAAGAAACCTAAATTATTTTCATACGCACTTTTCCTTCCAGCAACTACGAACAGGAGCCAAATTTAGTTGGAATGGAAGAACATAGAGCAAATTCTTGGATCGCAATAATAAAGCACATCCAAACCCTACAAAATGAAGTCCTCCGCACTGCCTTAAATGCCCCCATGGTACATATTTAATGCTCAAATTCACAATGATTTAAAATTCCCTACAGTAGCCCAGCACATCGCTCGCCTCTCCGAAAGATTATACAACAAGCTCCATAACCTCCCCATCCAACCGATTTTCACACTAGGAAAAACCACTCATCCTCATCTAAATTCCCCGTCTAGATTCCCTAAAGATAAATTCCGTCCTCCGTAACTCCTACGTTTTCTCCACATTATAATCCCCTTATCTCACCCAGTTCACAAACCACCTCAACCTGGTTTCACATTCAGGAGACCAGTGGGGTCATCCTCCTTCTCTCTTTGTCGGCATATTATTGTATAACCAAACGATTCTGTAAAGTGGCTATGTACGCTGTATCAGAAAATTGTTAAATAAAAAAAATCTTGGTGCGCCATCGATCTGCTGTAGTATACGTCCGTAATTCAATCTATCGATTAAATGACCCTCATGCCTGCACTAGCAATGTTGTCTATGTTGAAACTATTCACTCGTCTTTGACCTACATCCGCGCTGGGAACCTCTTGTCCCGGAACTTTGCTCATTTTTTTTTCTTTCGGTACCGGGATACATTTCAGGCAATTTATTTTTTACTCGCCCAATTAGTACATGGATCCTTCAGAAAGTCAATAAATTGTTTTATCGAAATAATGCTCTTTGAATATAAAATACATTGTGATATACACGCGTTAGCATGAACTTTATTAACACGAATTTTGCCATAACACGAAGAAAACTTCGTTCCCGGCAAAGCATTACGCTAATATGAACATTTATATTACTTGTATAAGACGAATTTATATAACACGAACACCGATGATTTCGGTCCTATTGAATTCGTGTCAATGACTTAAAGTTACATTAATATAAAGTCAGTTGCTATATGTAAGTTGCATGCTATTATCACAATTAAACTGTGTGTAACAGAGGTAGATAATTAAAACCACTTCCTGGGGATAAAAAAAGCGTTCTCGTGTATTTTATTGTTTGGGAAATTGATGTAATTAACATCTGTAGACCAATCTGTAGACCAATGTACTTATTGTGAAATAAATAAAAGGTTTCACATGAATTAGTTAACAGCTAAGATACGTATGATAAGCCTGCTATAAAAATGAAAACAAATTTTTCCGAACGTGTTGTGTACTGTAGTTTATAAACAAAATTTGTTACATACTATATCTAATGTATTGTAATAATTCCATGTCTTCTAAAGGAAAAAAATAATGCTAAAGAAGAACCAGAATTACTGATAAAGTTGGTTTATGTATCATACTAACAATATAACATGGTTTTCAACCGATTGTGACAATGATTCTCAAAAATGCTTGTGGTTAAAAAGGATGAAAGTTTTCTTTTGTTCTTATTATCTTTTAATACTATACATTTCAATGCAGGGTTAAGGTTATTTCCTCTTTCTGATTATCGATTAAAGGTGCTTTCAGAAATCTCTCGAGAATATACGTACTTTCGTGGAAGGCTAGCTCGTTATTCTCGATTAAAATTAAAAAGGGAAACTCTGGAAAATCTTTGCTTGGAAAGGTTTCTTCAAATTATTCCTTTATCGACAATACTCTGTAAGATTTACAAAGAGATACTCTTTGTGAGGCCTTTGAACTATCAATTTTTAACGTAGGTCACTGCGATGAAAGTTCACGTGGATGGTAAAGAGATTTTATTGCCCAATAAATTAGCTAGACCTTGCTTTGATGTTAAATTAGTATTGACGAAATACTGGTGTTGAAACTAATTTTTGTAAAAAATATTAAACTATAGATATATAGAAAAAGGTTATGAAAATCATAACTTATTAAATTCGAATTCTTGGAGTATTTGATACGTACTCGTGTTCAATGTTTGACAGATTTCCTACCTAAATGCATCATGTTGAAAGTGATAAAAACATTAACCCCAAGGAAATCACCTAAAAATTCAAGAGAAAAATGATTGGTCAAATGAATTGCCTGGACCAATGACAGGTCCCATTTTAAGGTTGCAAAACTACATTGATATTCAACAATAAGGTTTGAAATGAAGAGATACTTTAAAACATTGAAATATAATTAACTAGAGGTGCTTCAATCTCGCATACTTATAGTAAATCGTTACTTAATAATGAAATATATAATTCTTATGATTGTTAAATATATAATTCTTATAACTTGAAAAAGTCCAATTCAAAAGAGGCGTCTGTAGTGCATTTATGTTTATTTCGAAAGCCACAATCTGTAATCTTTTTTAACTATTACAAATGAAACAAACGTGAATAAATTTCAAAAAAAAAAAAAAAGGCTCACAATGGTCATATAGTTGAAGTTGTTGCAATTAAGCCGTTATTGTAAAATTGCAGAAAAAAGGATTCAATAACACAAGTAGAAGTTACTTTCATGTTCGGTTTAAAATAATATATTTACGAGAAGAAGTATTTAAAATAAATGTTTTCGACTATTTCAGTGTATATAATTTTTTAAAATCTTTAATTCAATTATGGATAAATCACAATCGTGAATCTATGGAAACGAATTTGAAACCAATATGTCGTCATCTTTTTTATTCTTCAGTTTTATTACCATACGTGAACTGTAAACATATGACTGTTCCTCCTGCGACGACACAAGTCTTCAGATTCGCTTTTCCTCCTGGGGCTGTAACGAGTGAATCCCGACGTTTCTCGTTTGTTTTATGGGCTGCCCATCAGGCGCGGCACAAGAGGCGACCCTGGTGGCAGAAACGGCAACGAAGTCATGGCGCCCGGGTCTGGCGATTATCGGGAGTCTTATTTGCAAACGGCTTCTGGCGGCGTTTCGTATCGACAGTCCGCCTGCAGGAATATCCATCTCCCTTTCCGTCACCGCTCCAGCTGAACTGGCTAAGTGGCAGATATACTATTGTCTCTGCAGCGACTCTCACCGGAAGGACGTACAGTTTGGGAACAGACTGTGGCAGATTTTTAACTCTACCTGCATAGATTGGATTCAGCGCTGTCCGGAAGAAAATTCTAGCAGCCGGCTTCTCTGATCGGTAGTTTTCTGTTGGATTCCTTAGTCAATACCAAGCAAATACCGGAGCTGTACCCTAACAAACCCTAACCTGGTTTCCCTCAACCAGGTATCTCCCTCCAGAAGTACCGTCTCAGAGGGAATAAGCTCTAAGCTCCCGACCGGTCTCCCGGAATATGTGGTAGTGTAGTGCATGTTAGTGTAAGTGTGTGTGTAAGGGGAGAGGATAGGACAAGGAAGAGGAAGGACATATCGCGCGCGGTCCGTGGCCCGTTTGGTTGGGTACTGCTCCGGCATTCGCCCGGTGCTGATCGGAGAAACCACAGAAAACTACCGATCAGAGCGGACGTCCGCTAGAATTCTCCTCCAGACAGCGACTGAATTCGACCTAACTGACAAGCTATTGTCGAAAATCCTGCCACTGACGGGACTCGAACTTACAACCTCCCGAATAGAGGCGCTGCAGTGACATTATTTGATGGACTGAGCCACCCCTCCAGGTCCGCCCTTGGACGTAACGGGAAATATGCCTAGTATTAGAACTGTGTCTGAATTGAATCTTTCTCTCTGCCAAGAATTAGTTTTTTACCCTCTCTTAACAACTCGCGACACAATCAAATAAATTAGCTTGCTTTGTTGAAGAGGACTGGAGGTAGTGTGCTATTCGGTCTGCTGCAAACAGCACATTTTGGGAAATGTATTCAAAACATTTTAAATGAGGCGTATACTCAGTATCTCAAACAGTTAATATTGTCTGCACTTCTCAATGGCTTTATTCGAAATGTCTCATTACAGTCATTACTTGGGGAAAATTATAATTTGTGATCAGTATGAATTTATTTTTCGATTTCACTTGCTTGTCAGGCAATTCACTTTATCTTGTACTAATCTTACATGAATTTTCACGTCTTTATGTTCTACGTTCACTCATAGTTCTCGATCTCGGTCACCTCATATTTTTCACGATCTTCCCTTCCCACCTTCTGGCCGTTCCCACACTGAACCACCTACCATCGATCTCATCGATTCTTTTACCTCGCCATCGAAACAATCCTGATTAACACTTCAGTGATATCGCAGGTTTATGAAATGCTGTTGGTTGCGTGATGAACAAAATGTATTTCCATGGTTTTGTAGAGATGACAAATGGAAAAACGTATGAACCTGAGTGATTATCAATATTATCCTCATTCTATCTTAAATCATTCAGACATGGGTCAATCGCCTCATAGTTCATTATAAATTTGGAGAAATATTTGTTTCTAAATTGTTGCATGAGAAGGGCACTATAGTTTCACTCATTACTCTCTACACTCGTATTTCCCAGAATGATTCGAAAAGAGTTTTATGATTCCCAGAGTTTAACACTTTCTTAACAAAAGAGCAGAGTATGACTACAAATAAACGTATATCTCATTAAATTACGTATGATGACAATAATTCACCCACGTAAAACATCAGAAAGGGAGCAGTTGAAAATTGATTAAAGGGGAACCTAAATATAATCATATAGGTAGCATTCAGTTTCTCAGTAGATTAGACTTGACTTCTATTTATTTATTTAACGCCAGAAACAGTTAGAAACTGTGTAACGTATTATGATCAAAATTTCAATCGATGTATGGCTTTGGTATCTCTGGTAGCTCTGATGTCTCTCTATTAACTTGTTCATGTTTATGTCTATGTAGTTTTGCGGTTCAAGAGGTCTTGGGGGCGTGCCCTCCACAAACATTTCAGAGACGTGAACAGCCAGCCAAACCATTCAACGTCTCTAAACATTATTGACTAAATAAAGCAAGATAATAACAATAAATTAATTACATATCTATCAACAAAACTAATATAATTAATATTTATACCTAATGTTTGCTTTTTTTCTAGCAAGAAAGGAAAAATTATCGGTGATAATGATAAAAATGCATCAAAGTCTAATAACATTAAAGATTTATAATATTTACCAACCATATTTTACGTGAAAAAAATTGTTCTTTTACGGCGCAATAGCCTCTGGCGACGCCTAGGCCTACCAACGGCGTCCCGGCCTTGCGGCGATGGGTACGTGTGGTTAGCACATATCCTTACGCAGTGTTCTGGTCTTCTCAACCTGATAAATTAGTTAAGTCAGTGTCACACAACGACATATACTCGGACATTGTAAGGGAACGCACACTATAGTCTTGTCTGACCGGGAATCGAAGCGGGGTTCGCGTCATGGAAAGCGAGCACGCTGACCAATGAGCTATCTGCGAGAGCATAACTTATTCATTCTAAGGGGAATTATGAATGCGGATAGCAACGAACGTTTTTCGCAGGAACTTGCATGAAAATATTCGGTCCGATGTAATAAAAACTATTTGAAATGACAAATAAGAAACGAATTTTGGCTATTATCGCTCGTGTTCAACGTCAAGGAATCGACGTGCTGGCGTGCAAAAATGGAGAACAATTGTTTATATATCTACATTCCCGAAAGAGCTAAAAAATCCCACACAGATTGTGAAGTTACAATAATGTCCAGAAGCAAAACAAGGGACCATTTTATCAATTACTCAAAGGATCAGGGAAACTGAACGAAAACCTGATTCAGATGAAGATCATTGACTCAGACGCTGAGGTATAACACTTCCATGATCATGTCTGCGCGGCTTTAATTTCCACTTTCCAATAACTAACATCAAGGATTTCCCTTGCTGATACACTCATGCGAACTTAGTTTAGTTAATGCCTTATTTTACGTGGCGAGACTCGGGCCATCAGGCCCGCTCTTCCGTCTAACTACGCAAATTTCGAATGACTCCTTTCACCACCTAGTGAAGAAAGGATGTATTCTCTTCGGCAATGAAACTGGCGGATCTCAACTTTGCTCAGAGGCTTCTTTTAGGCTTGAAGATCTTTTACATGGGACTGCCCGCTTTACTTTCCCTCCGAAGGAAGGCGTACGAGGGATTTTTTCGCTCTTAAAAATCTACGGCTTCGATCGGGTTTGAACCCGCAAACTCGGATACAACAGTCCGATACGCTGACCGTTATACCACCGAATCTGCAAACTTATACTCTTTCATGCGGAATTCCCGGTTGGCATTCAGTCATCCATTTCCTCATCGGACTCGCCAACTCCTTCCCCCTCACCCTCGTCCCCGCTTCCATGAAGAGCTGCCGGCGACAGCTGCCGGTGCAAGCAGCAAACTAACAAACCCGCCCAGGGCACTGCTCTTTCTGTAGACGCCGGCAGCGGTGTAGGAGAAGCTCTTGTTAGACTCCGTTCAGAAACCACGGGGTGGCTTGCTATTTTGTTTGTGGCGAGACTTTGTGCACTGAAAAGGGGAGAGGGTAGTCTGGATTTATTTGGTTGTTTTCTAGTAAAAATATATCTGGTGTACAAAATTCTCTAGTTTAAAACTTTCTTAGTGTGGGGCAACGGAAATTTGTAGAAAAACTATAATACGTTAGATAACGAGTTTAAAAGTAGTTACAGTTGCCTCGTTTAAAAAAATAAGCAATATGGTTTTTGCACGTCCCATTTTGTAATCCATTCCCCACAAATTCTCACATCTTTTCCATTTATCTTCTTGAATACAAGCCATTTTGGTGACGTTGGAGACTATTGCGTACTCGCTAATAGTCGACCTGCGTTAAATTTCACCAATCATCGACGGCCGCTGCCCTCCCTACTTTAGATTGATGTCAGTCAGTTTTCAATTATTTTTAATATCAATGTTTTTAACAGTACTATGTCATCAGTACAACTACTTATTGAAAGTATGAGGTTTGGAAGGAAGAGCATTTCAGAGCACTACATGTTGATTGATAGTGCCTCCCTTTACCACAATACACCAGCGGCAGAATCCAAGAAATTTGGGGCGCTTTCACCTACGTAAACGATTTTGAGCTCGCGTATTGTAATAAAGGTACCACTTGCACTAATTCAGAGCGTTGTTGTTTATACTGAAATTGCTGGGATTATAAAATTGTTTTCTGAGAACATATTTTTTTAACTATTTTTGGGGGAAATGGTTTTAAGCTTCCAGTACTTTGGGAAACACAGTAAATGAAATCTTTTGAAATAATTATATTGACGAATGTATTCTAGTAAAAATATGTGCATTCAAACGTAGATGACGTTCGAGAAAAATTCAAATTTTCCAATTTTTGGAAATGTAGATGTTTTAATGAGAGTTGAGACATAATTTGTAAGCTTTTAATTTAAATTTTTATTTAAGATTTAAATTGTTGCACACAATTTTGTTTTAATACCTTTGGATTTATTATCAATATATGCTATTAAATTGCCATGGAACTTTTGGGAGACGACACTCTTTAAAGCAAAGAAACAGTCGGTTAAATCGGGAAACAATTGCCAAAGTTCCTGCTGAACGAATAAAAATGTAAAGAAAGAAAACTATAATATTATTTCGAAATTTGTAAAACAAAGAGGACAATATTACAAATATTGTCCTATAACCGTATAATATTACAAATATTGTCCTACACGGAAGCTGAAATACTATATGATAAACTAATTAATGCCTACATGCAATGTTGACGAAAGTAATATGAGTAGTAGTTATTCTATACGCTGCCTGCCGTTAATTTTACTATTTAGCTCAATTAGCAGCAACGCAGTAAACACATATACCTTCGTTTCGCTGTGAAAGTCAAATGATGTTCTGAAAATTCGCCAAGTATTTGTAAGAACAACTCTAAAACACTTCATTACGTGAATGAAAATATTCCAATAAAGCCACATACTTCGGGCATGTCATGGATAGGGAAAATAATACAAAGTCGTTTATCACCAATTTCGTAAATACATTTCTTTATAAATTCCTCTAAAGCGAAGCGGTGAGGCGCCAAGCTCCCTGGTGTTGCTTGGCAGCCCCGGGGCTCGACCTGCGGCCTCCGAGGAGCGGTCGCCACCCGGCGGGGGAGGGGCCAGGGGCGGCGGGCCTTCATTTCGGGCGGCGCGCGGCGATTGTTAGCATACGGCTCGGGCGAAGGGGGTCCCAGCAGAGATTAGCTGTCAATTTCGCAGGTACGCCAGAGGTCATTGATCATTACGGAATTTGCGGCTAATGACAGCTTGATTTATGGGGAGAGAGGCAGCTGTGGGGAATGAGACGGAGGTGGCGGCCATCCCGCGGAAATGCAGGAGAGAGAGAGAGAGAGAGGGGGAGAGAACCAGGGTGCGTGTGTCTAATGCCTCAAGGGATGATCCTGCTTGTGAATGATTAGCAAGCTGCTGCCTTAATACGTGCTCCGGAGTGAAACAACGTGTCTGGTACTTAGAATGAGAATAGTAAACCGAAGAAAATTAACGGGCAATGATAGAACTAACCTAAAAATTCCCATTTTGAAATTTAGTTTAATTAAAATGGAGAAAAGCGTATAATTATTTCCAAAATTAATGCATATCGTACATTCTTGGTAGCTACGAGTAGAATATTTAAAAATAAAATATGTTGTAGTAAAACTCGGCGTTCACTGTGTGTAAAAAGGCTTCCCGTTAAAAAATATTGCTTAATTTGTTTGTAAAAATGTCTCCAAAGAGAGACATTAGGAGCCTAGAGTATGCAACAGAGTATATAAACGCACTGATGTTTTCAAAACAGTAGTGTTCAAAACAGTAATAACATTTTCACAATCGGTTAATGCTTTAGTGAATTTTGACTTCTGTCTTTGAACCAAAATTGTAATATTTCCGATATTGGATGTTTATATAAATTTACAGTCAAAGATGTAAAATATATTTTGATATTTTATAAAGAAATAAAGAAAATCTATAAATATACAATTTAAATTCAATGGGAAAAAAATTCTAATATGTTGTTAGAAATAAATTAATATTACAGCACTAATACTTGTGTAAGTATTATACTATTCCAATAAAATATAAACTCCTACCTCTTTGTCTTCCGTAACATGTGACATTTGCATTATAAATTTATGTTAGCACAGACAAAATTTCAAGCTCACCAACGAGAACAAAAGTTACCTCTTGTTATGACGAAGTAGCCCCGAAAACATATGGGCGCGAAAATGAGGTAGTCTCCATTTTACACGTGAATGGGCGAATTAACATCCCTGACAACGTAGTCATTGTACATGACGCAATGACAATGATCGAAGAGAGAATGTTGCGTCATTAATTCGATAATTTGGGCGATATACTAACGAGGAAGCCAGGCATGATGCAAACGTGGCGTCTAGTTTTAATAGATCATTACAAGACTTGTCTTCATTAGGGAAACAAACATAACTCCGATCCCATGGGTGGAATTTGGCGTAGACGCGTGTAATCTATATAATAACTCCCGTTATCAGGCAATATTAATGCAAACGCCGGATATCTGAGTGGTAATTACGAATAGTATTTCGATCGCGTTGCTTTGTATTTTCCAGAACTAATGAATGACGCTGCCTCAATTAGCACCTGCCTAATAGAACAAAGGGCTGAATATGAATAGCCAGAGGGTTTGCTGGCTTCGCGTTGTTAATCTATACAGCGACGGTGTCTCGGTGATTCTTCTGTAGCAATTATTACTGAAAGATTTTTTATGAATTTACTTAGATACATTTTGTGAACACATTAAATTATTTCGTGAATAGCGTTTAAACCTCTCTACTAATTTGTCCTCTTACATTTTCTTGGCCCTATAATTTTCGTTGACATTTAAACTATATTTCATTTTTTCTTCCTTCTACAAAAAATAATTTTAATTAATATTGCCACATTCAAAAACACAATTAAAGCTTGCATAAGTTTCTAAGCGCATAAGTAAAACAGTAATGTGTCTTTTCTAGTCTGTATCTTTATGTTGATATTGTTTCTATGAGTTAAGATCATTATCAATTTTCTGACGCGTTATTGATTCTATCTTACAATTAGAGTTACAGGTTTAGACTATACAAAATTGCTGTATACAGTAAGTTTTCCTACATACTACTATCAGTTATACCTTTGCCGTCTCGTGCCACACACATCGAACGAATTTTTATCGCCAAACCTTTTATAAAATATAATATTAATGATAATAAAAGTAATAAAATAATAACAATAACAAGGGATTTTTAGGCTCTTGAATAGACCCTGCATCTAATGAAATAGTGACTTCACATTAGATCTAAGAAACATTGTTGAAATATTAATAATGTATTGATTTGAATTATTATGCATATTCAACGCATACCGTACTACTCAATCGAAAAAACTATCACAGTATTTAATAATAATAACAATAATAATAACAACAACAATAATAATAATAATAATAATAATAATAATAATAATAATAATAATAATCATAATAATAATCATAATAATCATAATGAAGATGAAATGTGAAAAATTCCACTAGCAGAAACATAAATTTGGAAATATAAAGGTTTTGTGAGAACTTTAATTATAAAAAAATCCTCTGAACCGACAACTGGGGTTCATTAGGTCCATTCCTTTTCCTGCTGAAGAGAAAGACTCACGCTGAGGTCGTCAAAATCCGCGCGTCTGGAGCGTCGCATGTCATTCCTCATCAACTGCCTCCACATTATCCTCGAAGGGAGACAGTACGTAACGAAGCTCCGCGCAGGTCCCGCGCGCCTCCACCTCCACCTCTCCTTGCTTCACTCGTCGGCTCCTCGACGAAATATCGACGTCAACCGCCCCCTCCTTTCTAGTCCAGCCCCCTCCCCGCGGTCCACCTCCTCCGCCAAAGAACGAGGATGATCCTTCGACGCGCACAATATGGCGGCTCGGCCCATCGCCCGGAAAGCTTTGTCCTCTCCCAATGAACACGCTATCTGCGAGCGTAAACCCAAACTAATTGCAAGCTTTGCCCAGATCAGGCCGGGATTATCGGGGGAAATAGACGAATAAATGGGTCGCCGGGACCTCCGCGCCCCGCCCCTTCGCGGCTGGTGCTCCCGCCCTCCAGTGGTTCGGCACCGGCTTGGCCCCGCCCCCCGCCTCCGAGGCTGACAAGCCCCCTCCTTGGCCGCGCCTCGTGCATGGGACGTTCGCTTTCATGCGTCCCCCTGCACCGCCAACCCCTCCTCACTCTTTGTAACACAATCTTCAGCACCAGGTCCTCGAATTCTTCTCAGCTCCTTGACTCCTCGTTTCTTGCCTCCTCGCTGCCTTATCCTCACCATTCTCTATGCCTGGCTCGTTCTGTCCGTTCCCTTCCCTTCGCTTCCTTATTGTCACTCATCCGCTTCGTCCCCTCCCCTCCTCCTCGTCCCCTCCTCCTCGTCCCTCCTCCTCGTCCCCTCCTCCTCGTCCCCTCCTCCTCGTCCCCTCCTCCTCGTCCCTCCTCCTCGTCCCCTCCTCTTCCGGCTCCCTTCCTCGTCCCCTCCTCCTCGTCCCCTCCTCCTCGTCCCCTCCTCTCGCCCCGTCTCCTCCTCGTCCCTCCTCCTCGTCCCCTCCTCCTCGTCCCTCCTCCTCGTCCCCTCCTCCTCGTCCCCTCCTCCTCGTCCCCTTCCTCCTCGTCCCTCCCTCCTCGTCGCTCCCTCCTCGTCCCCCCCTCCTCGTCCCCTCCTCCTCCCTCCTCTCCCCTCCTCGTCCTCCTCCCCTCGTCCCCCTCCTCGTCCCTCCTCGTCCCCTCCCTCGTCCCCTCCTCATCCCCTCCTCGTCACCCCTCCTCGTCCCTCTCCTCGTCGCTCCCTCCTCGTCCTCCCTCCTCGTCGCTCCCTCCTCGTCGCTCCCTCTCGTCGCTCCCTCGTCGCTCCTCCTCTCGTCTCCCCCTCCTCCTCGTCCTCCCTCCTCGTCGCTCCTCCTCGTCCCCTCCTCGTCGCCTCCTCGTCCTCCCTCCTCTCGTCCTCCTCGTCCCTCCCTCGCTCCCTCCTCGTGCCCTCCGTCCTCCTCCTCCTCCTGTCGCCCTCCTCGTCCTCTCATCGCTCCTCCTCTCGCTCCTCCTCGTCCTCCTCCCGTCGCCCCCTGCCTCATCTCAAGTTCGCTTCCTCCTCGTCTGACCGCCTCTCTTTTCCTCGTCACCCTCCTTACCATATTTCAGGTGAAATTTTTCAGAAGAAAAACGCAAAGCTTTTCGTTTTAAGAATATGTCCTTTCTCACATTTGAAATGATATGCACGTTTCACTGCGGACATTTCATTGATTGTAACTTTTTAATTTTTTTTTACGCAAAATTTTTAATTTTGGTAAATTCAACGTGCCTTTTATCACATTTATAAGTTTTTTTAATTTACGTATATTTATGTTTTTTCAGCCATAAGTTTGCGAATATATCTCAATTAAATCATCTCAGTACGTTATAATAAATATCCCAGGTTTTAAAAATCTCCCTATAATCTCCCGATGATACCTTCACAAAATACATGTTCTCAAACTTTCCATGCGGTCATACTCTCGCTCTTCCTCTCGCTCTCTGTCTCTCTCTCTCTCTCTCTCTCTGCCTCTCTCTCTGTCTGTCTGTCTGTCTGTCTGTCTCTCTCTTCTCTCTCTCTCTCTCTCTCTCTGTGTCAAGTCTTTCTCTGGCCTTGGCCTCTTTTACAATCTCTTCGCTGTGGCCTCACATCGTCTTGAAGGTCACAGTCTCATCCCTTGGAGAAACCCCTATCATGACCCTCCGCAAATTCACTCCATTCCCTCCCCGATTGTCTCAAGGCTTTGTTCTCATTCTCCCTATTACCTATCTTTCGCTCTCTGCTATTACACCTTAAATGCCCTCGTGCTCCCCTGATGACCGTAGTTCGTAGCGTCCTTTGCTGGCAACTACTCTGCAGCACTTGACTTTCGCCTAACGCCTGCTTCACCTTCAAATTGCAACACCATTTTCTTAGTATAGCACCCGTTGGTGTGATAATACCTACTCTAGGTTTCTTGATGACTAAATTATTCAACTCGTAAGTTTTACTTACCAGCGGCTTCATATTTCTGTCGAATATAATTCTCAACGCACAATGAATCAAAATTTATTCAACTGCCTGGTGAATCAAAATGTCTTCAATTGACTTCTCGGAACTCACGAAATTATTTTTCAAAAAAGGGTTGGTTTAAAGAATTTCCTATATTCTGTAGTTTAAAAATTGTTTAAAATTTTTAAATAAGAAATTTGAACTGATTTATTAAAATAAATCCGAATGAACGTACAATAGGTGATGTCAGGTAAGTCTAATATGCCATTAAATTTTAATGTACTACTAGCATACTTCTAGAATATTGCTTAGACGATTTTAGCAATTTGGAATAGGTTTATCCCACTCACGCAATCATGCGTACTAATGATATACTGATTATATTACATAATAATAATAATAATAATAATAATAATAATAATAATAATAATAATAATAATAATAATAAGAATAAGAATATAATTATAACTATAATAAAAGTAAAAAAGAATTAAAAGGCAAATGGTTTTAATATATCATTTATTGAATGAAAATTTTCACTCTGCTTTACTCTTAGATCCACAAGAATGCTGAATTTATGAGCTCGTAAGATGATTGACAAAGTGCGGGGCACGCGTCTAGGCCGGCTGCTCTGATCGGTAGTTTTCCGTGGTTTCTCCGATCATCGCCAGGCGAATGCCGGAGCAGTACCCTACCAAACGAGCCACGGACCGCGCGTGATCTGTCCTTCCCATTCCTTTTCCTATCCTCTCCCCTTACACACACATACACACACACACACACACACACTAACATGCACTACACTACAACATATCCCGGGAAACCGGTCGGGAGCTTAGAGCTTGTCCCGACTGGGGCGGTGCCCCGCTGGTTGGAGAGTCCTGGTGAGGGGGAAACCCCACTAGCCGACGGTAGGTCGCCGCCGGATCTCGCCATCACCGCCATCTCTCGAGAAAAACATGCACTACACTAACGGGATTAATGACCGAAGCACTTGACGCGCCCGGAAACACGAAAAAATCAATCAATCAGTCACGCGTCTACCTGGAGTCGCGAATATATTCACGCATTTCAAATTTTAATACACAGGTACATTTAAATAGGAAAGTTGACTTGCATGTCTCACAAACTATCAACAAAAATATATTTTACATGTTTTAAGCAACACTATATATCAACTTTCAATGCCAATTTCACTTCAATTTATTAACCCGTTCAGAAGACTACGAGGTGTTGAAGTTGTGAATGATAGGTTTGTGTAACTTCTTGCAACCGCTCGCTTAGCCACTTCGATCCACGAAATTCTGGAATCGCCTGTCTGTGCATCTGCGCTAGCAAGCATTGTTCGCGGCCGAGAAAATAAGTTTCCTACCGGACTCCGAAGCATGTGACAACGCGATTCTACGCCTCGTTAATACCGCTTTGCAATCGATTTTCAAGTCGACTCCGGAGCCGACACAAGAATCGCTTTCCCTTTCATTTAGTTTGCCTTGATACAGTGTAAAAGTCTGTTACAGACCGTAGCGATGATAAGCAAGTGGCGCCCCAACCCAAAATATTGATCACAGCGCACTGAAGTTACGAGTTTATTCTTAATTACTACTATGTCAATTATTACTTAAACTGTGATGCTGCCAGCACGCAGCACTGCACCTGTTTCGTGTTCTCCAGCACTGATAACACTTGAAGTGTGGTCATATGTTGCGACGTGTAGTGTAGTGCACTATAGAAGTAGAAAGAGAAGTGAATTGCAAATGTTTTGAAGTGAAGTGAAGTGCAATGTAATTAAAAAGTCGTGTAGACGTGCATTTAATCGTTTAAAATAATTGTGAAAGTCAGCCATAAAATGTAAGGTTAATGCTATTATTATTATTATTATTATTATTATTATTATTATTATTATTATTATTATGACTTATGCACTTCTCCCACGCGGGGGGAAACATTCACCTGCCACAGATGTCATTGTGGCTAGGCTCACTCGTACGGCTCAGAGCAAGTAACGAGCAAGATCTTCATTTATTTCCAGGACCTCTAACACTACATATCAGACACATCAGTGACAGTTTTTCTGACAATGTGACAGGTGTCTAGAATGACTGATTTTTGTACTGTTCCTAGTATATGCTTTATATTCAATTCTTGCAGATGTTTGATGAGTATTATTCCGGTTGTAGAAATTGTCAGGGGACGGATCTGAACCTTTTTTATTTTCCAAATCTTCTTTATCTCATCTGCTAGCTCTTGGTATTTTCGGACTTTGTTCGTGTATGCGGAGTGGAGATTATGTGATAGTGGTACCGTAATATCGATGATGGTGACTTCTTCTTGGTTTTATTTAGCACTATAATGTCTGGTCTATTTGCGGTGATGGTCTTATCTGTTCTAATCTCCTATCCCAGTACATCTTCATGGATTCATTTTCCAAGACGGTGGAGGTTGGTACTGATAGTATGGTACGTTTTCCACACTAAGATGTTCTTTAACAGCCAGAGATTGGTGAACGATTTTTGCAAAGTTGTTATGTCGTCGCAGGTATTCCGTTCCAGCAAAAATTTTACATGCCCCAGTTATGTGCTCAATTGTTTCCGTCTCCGTTGAGCATAACCTACATTTATCGTTCAGTGTTTCTTTCAATATATATTTTCTGTAGTTTCGTGTGCTAATGACTCTGTCCTAAATGGCCATCATGAATCCAGCGGTTTCTCCATACAAGTTACCTGCAGTTAACCAAAGATGCGAAAATGTACTGTCAACATTTGTATCCTCAAGCTGATGGGGATACGAACCGTGTAAAGATTTCTGCTTCCATGACAGTATTTTTTCTTCCATAGATTGCCAGGTATTTTCCAGATCTTGGTTTTGGTTTTGCAGTTTTAATGGTGTTATATTTACGTCTGCGGAGCACAATATCTCATACATGTGTTTATCCTGCTTAGAATGGAAGTATTCCCTTAGGTCTTGAATTTGCTTGCAGTGTAATTGAAGGACACTCGTGATACCCATTCCTCCCTTGCATGGAGGTAGCGTTACCCTTTCAATTGCTGATTTAGGATGCCTCATTCTGTGCTTGGTTATCTTGACTCTGATTTGTCTTTCAATATTTTCCAAATCTGTCTTGGACCATTTCACCACTCCAAAAGTGTAACCCAAAACAGGGATAGCGAATGTATTGATTGCTTTGACTTTATTCCGCCTATGAAGATGCGTTTTAAGAACTGTTTCTACCCTTCTCATTACTTCGGTAGAAGTTTTCTCTTTAATAAGAGTGTCATTGATACCTCGCAATTTTTGGAATTTACATATTATTATTATTATTATTATTATTATTATTATTATTATTAATTATTATTATTGCTCTTATTGTTAATATTTTTATTATCTTATTATTAGGTCTTAAAATAATTTAAAGGTATCTTGTGTTAAATTTCCTAATTACAGTATGTAAATTGTAGTGTTCTTCCACCAGGTTGTAATAACCTGTAGAAATAATAAATATCTATCTATAAACTGTGGGCTGTAAATCAACTATGTACGCGAGGGGAAACCATCGTAATAGCGTGAAGTCTAGAAATACCCTCGAGCTGCAGTAGTGTGTTTAGCTTCACACTCATAACAGGAGGCATGGAAAAGTGTACTGCGTGCTTCGCCAAGTGCTCGGCAACAGTGCCTCGTTTCACGTCTTGTCAAAGACTGAACTGCTGCTCTCCACACCAGGCGCGCACCGTCTGAGTGTACTTTAGAATCTAGCCACTGCCTTTGCAGCGACTCAGACAGGAAGGTTCTAGTGTTCCAGCTCCAGTGGTGGTGGATTTTCAATGCTAGCTACAGAGCTAGGTGGAATTCTGCCACTGCTCAGATTGGTAATTTTCCATGGTTTATACGATCAACACCAGGCAAATGCCGGAGAAGTACCCTTCCAAACGGGCCACGGACCGCGCACGATCTGCCTTTCCTCTTCCTTGTCCTATCCTCTCCCCTTACAGACACACTTACACTAACATGCACTACACTACCACATATTCCGGGAGACCTGTCGGGAGCTTAGAGCTTGTCCCGACTAGAGCGGTGCCCCACTAAAGGGAGAGTCCTGGTTAGGGGGAAACCCCACTAGCCGACGGTAGGTCGGCGCCGGATCTCGCCATCCAGCGGGAAAGACACCGCTAACTCCCGAGAAAAACATGCACTACACTAACGGGACTGATGACCAAAGCAGTTGACGCGCCCGGGAACACGAAAAATCAATCAATCAATCACTATCTCGAAGCAATTTGTACAACTCATGCTTTTAAATCTCGCATTAGTTGCTCTGAATACAATGCCCGTGAGATATAGGCTGGTCGCCGCACCCACAACCTAGTCATACCTAGTCATTCCTCGTCTACCCCTCTAATCACCATCTATTAAACGCCGTGCAAGGTGAGTGTGTTAGACTTCGTTACCACCAAGTCACTTTGTAGAGTTCTGTGGAGTCCGGGGATTATTAATAGAGCTCTGCTTTTGGGGCGAAAACAACCGCTCGAGCGTCGCTGGTGCTCTGCGTAGAGACCTTGCTGGGAGGGGAGGAGGTCGCTGTTTATACTTGGTTTTCGTAACGTGGCCGATGAAATTAGGTCATTTTTACACCTTCCGCCTTATAAAATGAATAGTTTTAATTAATTCGCGAACGTCCTTCACCACGAGGTTCATGGCCTTAGACATGTGCTTATCACTGTTATAAAGATTCATTTTATAAGGCAGGAGGTGCAACAACGTAATTTCATCGGCTACGTTACGAAAACGCAAGTATAACGGACATTTCGACTGGCTTTCTTTCGGCTGTCTGGTATCTGCAGAACAGTCGAGCCTCGGCGAGCGCTCGACCCATTTAAACGGGATTTAAAGTCAAGCTGAAAAGAAACAATCAGTTAATTGTAAATAGTTTTATAGAGACAAAACAAAACAATTTCTGAAATTAATAAAGACAATCAAATATTGTGAAATGTAATTTAAAGTATTTTTTTAGCTGTGTTAATAAACTAGAATAAAAATAAACACTAAAATAATTTTCATCGATTCCTCGTACAATGTGAATTATTACGCATTACTGAAATTCAAGTTTATTAATTGCGATCTCTAATATTGTAAATGAACCTGCAGTATATTTTCAGTTAAGCAAAGAAAATACTATACAAGGAAAAAGTTTTTCAATGCATAATTACATAGAAACCCCAAAAATATACGATAGCCAGCCGTCTATCGTCAATCGACAGAACACTCGGCGGTCTCGGCTAGGTCACCAGCCCCCAACCAGCTGACAAGGACTGTCGAGAACATGGTCTCGAGAGAACGGGGGAGGCGAGCAAGCGGGGGAATGCAGATTGGTTGTTTTTTTTTTGTGTTTCCGGGCGCATGAACTGCTTTGGTCATTAGTTCCATTAGTGTAGTGCATGTGATTTTTCTCCGGAGATGGCGGTGATCTTCCCCCGCAGGATGGCGAGATCCAGAACCGACCTACCGTGTAGTGGAGTTCCCCCTAACCAGGACACTCCCGCCAGCGGGGCAGCACTCCAGCCACGACAAGCTCTAAGCTCCCGACCGGTCTCCCGGAATATGTGGTAGTGTAGTGCATGTTAGTGTAAGTGTGTGTGTAAGGGGGAGAGGATAGGACAAGGAATTGGAAGGAGAGATCGCGCGCGGTCCGTGGCCCGTTTGGTAGGGTACTGCTCCGGCATTCGCCTGATGTTGTTTGGAGAAACCACGGAAAACTACCGATCAGAGCAGCCGGCAGCTAGAATTCTCCTCCAGGCAGCGACTGAATTCGACCTAGCTGAAAAGCTATTGTCGAAAATCCTGCCGCCGTCAGGACTCGAACCTAGGACATCCCTGTCAGAGGTGCTGCAGTGACATCAGTTGATGCACTGAGCTAGCGCTCCCGGTGCGGGGAATGCAGACCTCTTAATATATTTTCTTTCAAGTCGTGAAGTGCACGTTTAAGCTTACGAATGTTCCAGTCACTAAATTTCGCTTGTTTTTCATCTCAGGTTTACTGCCGAAAACGCGTTTTATTACATCCGAATCCTTTAATTTAAATTTATATTAGGCTTATTCAACTTCTAAGAATTGCAGCAAAAGTTCATTTTACTTTCTGTTGTCTGGAGGAGAATTCTAGCGACCGGTTGCTCTGATGGGTAGGTTTATATGGTTTCTACAATCAATGCCTGGCAAATGTCAAGCTGTACCCAAACAAATGCGTCGTCTTTCCTTCCTCTACCTTGATCTACTATTTTCTCCACTAAGTGACAAACGCACACACGAGACCACCAGACAGATAAGTCGATCAGTCGGGAGCTTAGTCTAGGTTTGACGGTGGAGCTAAGTCTCGGTGGGCGAATTACCTGGAGGAGAAATGTCGTACAGGTCAGCACCGAATCTCATCTGGTGTGAGAACACCAACTTAAGTGAGAAAATATTCACAACACTCACAAGACTATTGCTCCAAACAGTTGTAACCTACGACATCAACAAATCAACAAATTTAGTCAATCTTTCTTTAATGCAAATATTGCCCATTAGATTTTGCCACTTTCGCTCGAGAAGACCGGTTAAAAGATGGTGCCTCTGACCGGGAGGTCTTAGGTTCCAGTCCCGACGACGGCAGGATTTTCGACACTAGCTCTTCAGTTAGATCGAATTCAGTCGCTGTCTGGAGGAGAATTCTAGCGATTGGCTGCTCTGATCGGTAGTTTTTCGTGGTTTCTCCGATCTACACCAGGCGAATGCCGCAGCAGTACCCTAACGTATAGGTCACGGACCGCGCGCGATCTTTCTATTTCTTGTCCTATCCTCTCTACTTACACTAACATTCAGTACACTACCACACATGCCAGGAGATCGGTTGGGAGCTCAGAGCTTGTCCCGGCTGAGGCGGTGCGCCACTGGTGGGAGATACCTGGATGTGGGAAACCCCGCTAGCGGACGGTAGGTCGGTGCCGGATCTCGCCATCCAGCGGGGAAGGTCACTGCCACCTTCGGAGGGAAAAATCATTTAATACACTACACTTACGGGCCTAATGATCTCAGTCGTTGACGCACCCGATGTCACTAACAACCAACCAAGCAATCCTCTCCCCGGTGTCGAGCTTCATTTTTGGCCGCGGTCGCCCGCCTTCCGCACGGGCTTACGAGGGCCGCAACCACCAGTAGCCGCCCGCGCCGGACCAGCAAAACAAACACGTGCGCTCTCGCGCGGCGCGGCGGAGACGCGTGTGGCGCGGCGCGGCGCGGCGTTTCCAGCTCGCGGAAACGCAAGCGCAGCGGCGCGCGAAGGCGGCGCGGGGGCTTCACAGGTAAACATCAATAAGCTCAGCCTGGCGTCAAATAAAGGAGAACGAGCGGGCAGGCGGGCGCGCTCGCTTCTCGCTGCTCGCCTCGTCGAAAAACAAAAGCCCGCGGCGATAACGGCGTTCGGCGGCGGCCGCGGTCGCGCAGGGGGCCGTGGGGGCGCTCGGGGGGGGAAGCGCGTAACGAGGGTTAGCGTCGGTGTGCCTGGCCTTGGGAGTCAGCCGGCGACCCCCAAAACAAGTGTACGTAAGAAAAAGAAATAAGTAAAAAATGTTAAAAAAATAAATATTAACAAAATGAAAAGAAATATTAACGAAATGAAAATAAATGTTGACGAAATGAAAAGAAATGTTAACAAAATGAAAATAAATGTTGACGAAATGAAATTAAATGTTGACGAAATGAAAATAAATGTTGATGTTATGAAAATAAATATTAACAAAATGAAAAGAAATATTAACGAAATGAAAATAAATGTTGACGAAATGAAAATAAATGTTGTCGAAATGAAAATAAATGTTGACGAAATGAAAATAAATGTTGACGAAATGAAAATAAATGTTGACGAAATGAAAATAAATGTTGACGAAATGAAAATAAATGTTAACAAAATGAAAAGAAATATTCAAGAAATGAAAATAAATATTAACGAAATGAAAATAAATGTTGACGAAATGAAAATAAATATTGACGAAATGAAAATAAATGTTGACGAAATGAAAATAAATGTTGACGAAATGAAAATAAATGTTGACGAAATGAAAATAAATGTTGACGAAATGAAAATAAATGTTGACGAAATGAAAATAAATGTTGACGAAATGAAAATAAATGTTGACGAAATGAAAATAAATGTTGACGAAATGAAAATAAATGTTGTCGAAATGAAAATAAATGTTGACGAAATGAAAATAAATGTTGACGAAATGAAAATAAATGTTGACGAAATGAAAATAAATATTAACGAAATGAAAATAAATGTTGACGAAGTGAAAATAAATGTTGATGAAATGAAAATAAATGTTAACGAAATGAAAATAAATATTAACGAAATGAAAATAAATATTAACGAAATGAAAATAAATATTAACGAAATGAAAATAAATATTAACGAAATGAAAATAAATATTAACGAAATGAAAATAAATATTAACGAAATAAAAAAATTAAAAAATGTCACAGATGAAGGAATAAAATAGAAGAGTTACAGGGTTTATGGGAGGAATAAGTATAAGAATATTACTCGCAGTATGTAGCATGTCGTAGGACCACATGCGTCGTTATGAGAGATTAGATGAGTTTTAGCGAGGGTTGTAAATTATGACAAAGAGTGAGATCATTTTCCTATAATCGGAGCGCACAATATAGTTTGTTTTCTTTTTACACACTTTGTATTGTTACGCTTCTATTACTACTGTCACATCTAAATTTTGCATTCATTCATTGAATCGGGTACTTTTTAATGACAGCCGCGAGCCTATTTTATCGGGCCGTGCTCTTCAAATTGTAATATTTATGAGATAAGTGTGTTTCAGACTGTTATAGAATAGAGTAGCAGACTGTGAGAAAAGAAATAGTGTCTGCAGCGGAGATTTTAAGGAAGCTGCGCGAAGTCAAAGACCATGTTAATGTTACGTGAAGGAAAGATTACTATTTTACTCCATTTACAACAATTCATCCATATGAAAACATTAGCAATACTGTTGAATAGAAAATTGTCCATTCCGTTAGATTGCATCAAATATTGTAAACAGAAAAATAGTTTCCAGATTTGAATATAAAGAAAAAACAGAAAAATTATAAATTATACGCATAATTTGTTTATTTTAGGCCTCTCTGAGAATGGCCAGTGAAAATGAATGATGACATGAAAAATGACCAGTGGCGCCTCTTATTGTTTGTATAATTTAAAGGAATTTAAAAATACTGATGGTCATAACATACTTAATTTTCAATAATTTTTACTAAACCAGGAATTAGTATATATTTTAGTATTTTAACAAGTTATGGTTTTTATATTGTAATATCACACATGAATAAACGGCGTATTTTTGGTCATTTTATAACGATTAAATAGGGTACTTCTACTCCGCAGCATATATTGTCAAAAATGTCGAAAGTTGGGCTTCCAAACCACGTCAAACATTATTTAAAAACAGTACCATCAACCTTATAACGTCAGTACAACCTTGTAACAAGGCGACACGAAGTCGTTTTGGGGATGGTCTCAAGGTTTGTGTTTGTTTTTTTGACCGCGTCATCAGGCGCCACCTCTGCACCCGCTCTGTCCCCCTCGCGCGTGCTTCGCCGCGCCAACGCAACGACGGGGGCAGAGGCGAGGGCGGGGGCGGGGGTGAGGGCGGGGACAGGGGCGGGGACAGGGGCGGAGGCGAGGGCGGGTGCAGGGGCGAGGGCGGGGACGTTGGCGGGGGCGAGGGCGGGGGCGTTGGCGAGGGCGGGGACAGGGGCGGAGGCGAGGGCGGGTGCAGGGGCGAGGCCGGGGCGAGGGCGGGGCGAGGGCGGGGCGAGGGCGAGGGCGGGTGCACGGGGCGGAAACGAGGTCGGGGGCGGGGAGGGGGGCGGGGGCGAGGGCGGGTGCTGGGGGCGGGGGCGAGGGTGGGGGCGAGGGCGGGAGCGAGGGCGGGGGCGGGGACGTTGGCGAGGGCGAGGGCGGGGGCGTTGGCGAGGGCGGGTGCAGGGGGCGAGGGCGGGGGCGAGGGCGAGGGCGGGTGCTGGGGGCGGGGGCGAGGGCGGGGGCGTTGGGGGAGGGCGTTGGCGGGGGCGCGGGCGGGAAAAGACGTGCTCGCCGCGCTGTTCCGAGCACCGGAGGGTACTTCCACGCGCAAAGCCCGCCCTTATCTGCAGGAGCCCGCTTTTAATTGCGGGGCGGTCGGGGCCGGCGCCGGGGCTGCGCCGTCCCAGAGAGGATGTGCAGCCTGCTGCGTCTGCATCTGGGGGCGGATCCAGCCGATCATTTTGGGGATGTGTGTGTTAAATAATTAGCATATTTGTTATTATTTTTGTAGACTATATACAAGGTGTGTCGGGAAAGTTAATTAATTTTACCAGTGATATTTAATGTATTATTTACCATTGGACTGTATAATTCTAAACAATATGTAACAAGTATTGTATCGCAGCTTCTGGGTCAATGACTCCTATCTCGATCAGGTTTTTCGTCCAGTTTCCCTTCCCCATTGAGCAAATGCTGAGATGGCCCCTTGTTTTGCTTCGGGACATAAATGTAATTTCATTATCTGTGCACGTCTTCTAGAATTCAGTAGGAAATACAGTTATTCAAATTCTCGTTTCCATGTTGTCGCGGCAGGAAATATTATCCCGAAGGACTACATGGATAAAAGCCCAAACTTTATTGCTTGTATATCCTTGAAAATAGATTTTATTACATGGAGGCTTTTATATTTGTACTCAAGTAGCATATGACTTAGTGTAGGGGTCACAAAATTTTGAAAATGTACACACAATTCACTTTTCTCCATGACCCGTCATACGCAGTTTTAACTGTTTTTTGACGTAAAATAAATAAATAAATAAAGTAATGCAATTTTCTTAAAATCAAAATATTGTTTCAAGATATTGTTGTAAGCATTTAATACTGTTTTAAGTGTTTCCGTTGGGTACATACACTCGTTTTTCAGCTATTCTTTCACGCCCGGTACGCTTCCTGGAAGACTTGAATGGGAACCTCCCCAAAAGCCCTCGTCGCGCTGCCTTGGATGGCATCAACCGATCCAAGCGGATTCCTTTCAGGGCGGTTTTGAGCCTCAGGAAGAGAAAGACGTCGGCCGGAGTTATGTTTGGACTGTAGAGAGGTTGGAGCGGTGCTGGGAACAAGCTTGGCAGACTACTTAATCGTGCCCAATTTATCGGTCACCAGATTGTGTACAATTGTTTTGGGAATGTTCAGATTTTCTGCAATCACCCAGACACTCAATCGGCGGTCAGAATTAGATATCTCACAGGAGACAAATTGTCATCGGTAGTGCTGGCCCCATAAGCTTTAACAATCAATTCGTGGGTCTTCACAAGAGATTTGTTGAATTTCGAACAATCGTTTTCGGCATAAGGTTGTTCGAGTGACGATTCCATCGCGTTTCGTGACACAAGCACTAAACAGGGGTACGCGGAGTCAGCAATCCTGACGCTCCAAGTGATCGGCGCAAACTGCCAGAAGCATCGTTTTGAAATTGAGAGTCGCTACACATAACCTAACCGATGGGAACACTCTGCGGCCATTTTCAGTACCCTCACAAAAAAATTGCATTACTTTCAGGACATACCTTGTACGATACTTCAAAATATTATTTTTAATTAATTGAAAAATTATAACATACATAAATATTTAAGCCGTTTTACCAAATAAAGGAAGGTAACAAATAAAAACTATAGACGTTTTAAGGGAGGGGGCATTGCGGCATCTCCTCTCGCTGGATCCGCCGCTGGACGACGAGGGGACGTGAAGTCTGCTTTGGAAGCGAATCATGACTGCGGTGAAGATTGCAGAGTTTGAGTGTACACTTATGTATACGTATTTAGCGCACAATGCACTTAACAATATTCAAATATATGCACATATTGAACTTTGTGAACTGTTCAATATAATATGTATTATATCTTGGCGATTCAATACATTATCTGCGGAGTGAACAAGTCTATTTACCAAATAAGTATGCTAAGAGTCCAAATAAGAGTAAGTGTGTTAAAAGTATTGAATGCACCAAATTCAAAGGAATTCCAACCCGGAAAAGTCTATTATGGGAATACAATGAAACAAAGAAATCAGTAACATAACAAAGAATGAAAATCCTTTTCACTGCACCTTCTGTAATTACTATTGTAATCATGTATGAATCATGTAATTACTGTTCATTCATGTAATTATTTATGCATTTTGTACTGCATTTTTTGTTTTCGTGGTATAGTTTCCATTGTATAATTTTGTGCTCTATCCTCATTGAATTTTCTGGAATCTAAACTGTATATACAACGGACTGTGTATCCTTGTAATACAATGTAAACAATTGTAACCTTATACCTGTCGCTAATGACCATGTAGTTGATGCGACAATAAATAAATAAATTTTAAAAGAAGATTGCAGGTGAAGTGGAATCACGCGAAAGGAAAATACGCGTGTAATTCCTTCAATAGACAAATTTGTCACAAGATAAAATTTCGACTTCCGCCCCATTTATTATCTATAAACACATTCAAAGTAAATTTATTTCGATTTCTAATGAAAATAATTTATTAACATGCCTTGAGTGAAACACGGTTTCTGTCTTTGTGTTGTTCAAACATTTTTTATGCATTCATTCAGATTGAATTACTATTAAAGCGGTATCTACGTCTATATACTTACAAGTTTTTTGTTTAAAACTATTATGTATTTATTTTGAATAAAATTTTGTACACAATTTTAACTATGTTTTTGTTTCTTTCACATAATAATACTTAAATAATTATAATGTTAATACTAATAAAATTAATAAGAATTCTACTGATTTTAGTATTTACCAAAGTTGTTGATAATGCTATCTAGTTCCTATCTTTACATTAAAAATGTTAATATTTTTCGAATATTTTGAGCTTGTCCCGGCTGGGGCGGGGCCCGCTGGTGGGAGACTCCTGGTTAGGGGAAACCCCACTAGGCGACGGTAGGTCGGCGCCGGATCTCGCCATCCAGCGGGGGAAGATCACCGCCATCTCCCGAGAAAAAAAACATGCACTATACTAATGGGAGTAATGACAAAAGCAGTTGACGCGCCCGGCAACACAAAAAAATCAATCAATCAAATAAAGCGATCACTCAAACCCGAGATGACGCGCGACCAATCATGCACTCTCTTAACGTTCTCATACCGCATGGAGATGATTTCAGTTTGCGATCGAATCAGTAGGATGTAAATTATTTATTTACTACTTATAATTAGAGAATTGTACGTAGATTGATAAGACAGTTTGTGTTATATAACATTGTAGTTTCGCGTTTGTCCTAGACGGAACAACACCTTGAAATCTACGCATTATTTTCAGATGTATTGTATATTTTTACCGTTTTGAAAGAGGAAAGCAATATCGAAGATGAGGTGATTATTTCAACAACACAGTTCCTCAAAGACATCGAATTCTATTTTATTCTCGCGTGATATCATGTTCATATAAATATTATCTCATTTCCAGACATTATATAAACCTTATTTCACAAAAAGAGTAAATGTAGCTTTTATCAATTTAAATAATTAACAATAACAGTGTATGTAGTTTGTAGTTCAGTGTTGTTCAATAGAACGATTGTTATACAGCCAGCTAATGAAAAATATATTTACTTATTTTGTGTATCAGTAATACAAAAATATATAGCTTATAAATATGAACATTGTATGTTTGTTTCGTTTCTTACGAAGAAACAAACAAATTCTACTGTATTTTAGTATTTTTGGATACATTTCCATATTTTTTAAATTTTCCTTATATTTTTCCAACCCAAAAACCCAAAAGAAGGTTTTTTTGTTGAACCCATTAGACTCCCTTCCCGCATTCGTTCGTTTGCAGTTTGCTAACTTGTAAACGGCTTCGACACTTCGTTTTGTGGTGTCCTTCTCCGACATAAATATAGTGCGCTGCGAGAAATAAATGATATTAGGAAGTGTAGTTTTATGTGCTCTTCTGTAAAAATTCTTTTTTCATTATATATTACATTGAATTTACTTTTTGTGTGATAAATATTTATGTTTATTTTAAAACCGAGACATGAAAGTGAGATGCGTACCGGTGCACGTGTTTCCGATTTAAAATCATTTTACTTTCTATTTACATTCGTGGCAGTTTCTTTTACTGATTGTGAGAGCATGTTAAAAGATTTTCTACATACGTAATTAAATTTAAATATTTCCCGAACTCACGTACGTGCATGTACCTCAGCGACACTCTTAGACTTCTGGATAGTGATGTCTTCTCAGAAGCCATAACCAAACACGTTACGAAGGGGCTGAACAGCTGTCGCGGCGGAGGGATACTTCTGTGAACTACATGTGATGTTCTCTTGTTTTCGCGAACTGTCACTTTAGCTCATCCTTCGGAAAATCGTTGTATAGTATTAAATTCTTTGTTGTATGTTCTCATATGAAAACAATCTGAACTCCTGAATACCGAAGAGACATATGGCTCTTTTCTGTTCTACCGCTTTCCAAGTTGTATCTAAGTACGTCGCAATACTTTTCATTGCCTTTTTGGGGCCCCAAACACATGCTTGGAACAGTATTCATAACTCCTTTTTTGCCTTTAAAGGACTTGCATTGTGTAAAGGAAAGTTGATTGCATCTCCTTCTGCCGCTATCTTGCTTCCTTGAAATGTGTTTTTATTCGGGAGTTTCACAACGCATTCAGAGTGCCGGCGACGGCAGATTCCTGTTTTCATTCGTTCTTTTTTGTGTAAGCCCATTCTTCGTGGAAACATATTTGAGACCACTTTTTAACAAAATAACTGCCACTAGTCCCTGGTAGTGGCTAAGAACTTAATAGTTCCTACAGTTCCAGGCTTTTTACTCTAATAATATACATGAATTTATTGCAACTGCCTACAATACGTAGGGCGTCATTCTCGTATGGCTGTAACTTTTCCTTGGTTTGTACATTTGGGTTTATATTTCTTTCAAAGAAATCTTTTTGACAGTGTTTCAAAAATATTTCCACTTGTGTATAGATGTTATTAATAGATTAAAAACATCAACATAAAGGGCAATGTAATTTTATGTCTCTTCAAGGAAACCTATTCTGAGAGCGGCAAAACATACGTTCGCAGCTGTTTTCATACAGCGCACTCCCGAATGGGACGTTTGTCTTGGATCTGAGCGGAAGCGTTTTGAGTCGTCGCAAAGGAAGACGGAATAGTGCGCGGCAGTTGATTTACGAGTGAAAACAACTCTCTTTTCGGCAGTTTCCGGGAAACCCCATAACGGACAGCAAACACAGGCGTTTCGCGGCGAGCGCGTGGCGGGTCTGTTCGGAGAAGTACACCTCTCCACGCAGCCACCAATCTAGACACACTCGCAGATCGATTTGTACACAAGCCCTTTTTGGGATGCTTTGGGAGTGAATGGGTTGAATGGCCGCCTTTGTTTATAAAGTGAATGAAGTATTGTAATGATCCCGTCATGCAGAAAGAAACATTATAAACATATTTTTAGTAATGGGAGGAGAACGCCGTCAAGTGTTTTTGAAGCATGACGAGCGGCGAGAAATCGCATTTAGAAATTGAAAGAATATTCGTGTACGAGTCAAAAGAATTCAACAATATATGGACATTTCGGAAATGATACGAATTTCTAAAACATTTAGTAGTGTATAATTAGTAGAGGGCAATTGGAAATGGAAAGGAGAACCGTCGACTTTTTTTTTCTTTCTTTGGAAAGGAAGCGCTTCGAAAAAGTCGAGGGTCGTCAGAGGATGATTAGCCGTCGTAAGGCACGGGCGCAGACGCGTGGTAGGCGCGGTGAATTCTAATATACAGTTTTGTCAAAGGCATAGTCCTAAGTTATTCGTGAAGAAAATGGATGGAATTGGAATGTGTGGTCGCAAGAAGATTTGTGGAAACTGATGGGGCCGTGAGTGTACAGCAGTAGCTACTCCAAAAAGGGAAGTGATAAAACTTTTTGACTTTTTTTTTGTTTTTTTTTTTTTGTAGCAAGACCAAATTGTAGGACAAAAATTGTGAGATTCTGGTTGGAATCAACGCTAAATGGATCCAATAATGAGTAATAGTATAGTAAATATCGGAAGGTGCACCAATAATAAATTAAAGAAAGTAATTCAAAATATTTAGTATTAATTAGCAGTGTCGTTAAATTTAAAAAACGTTTGTGATTATTGTATTTTTCTTTGGCTAAAGTAATCATTTAAATAATTACAAGGAAATAAACGCAGTTGTTATTCAACTATGGAAACAAATTTCAGATTTTTATTTTTAATTAATGAGAATTAGTCCCTGCAATAATAATAGTGTTATTTACGGTTTCCCGTATGGACCGGTTCTGCGTACCAACGAATATAAATTCGTTGATGTGGCTTCGTATTATTACGACGAGCTAGTATAACAGGATAATGGTATCTAATATGTTGGGAGAGATTGATGGAAATATAATATTGTTATTGTGATAGGAGATAAGGATAATAGGAACCATGACAGTATGAATGGTATGTAAATAGAAAATAAATCGCAGACTGCGGAAGAAGGGACAAAACCGATGAACATTTCTCGGTATTAACATAACTTCACCATTGTACAATTCACGACCATGTTATAGAATTGGGAAATGTCGTTCAGGGGATTTGGTCGGAGTGAATAGAAAATTTGAAATTAAAATATTAGTTTGCCGACGTTTCGGAATCTTTTATTCCATCCTCGGGCTTACATGTAAATATTTACAATTCTTTATCAAACCTTGATGATGGAATAAGAGATTCCGAAACGTTGGCATACTAATGTTTCATTTTTAATTTTTCTAATCACTCCGTCCAAATCTTGTGACCGACATTTCCTAAAGTTCAATTGGGTAGGTAAAAATGCTTACGGACAGTTTTTTAGCTTGAGTTGCAAGGCAGAAGTATAAGGCTTTAAGGTAGTATAAAGTATAAGGAAGTATAAAGGCACAAAACGAATTAATAAACTTCCACTCCCTCAAGGCTACAGTGGAGGGGAGAAAATGCCAAAAGACTATGAGAGTGAATGGATTGAATTAGCGGGTACGTATATATGTGAATAAATATGACGTTGAGTCAATAGGAAAAATTTCAGGAACCCCGAACAAGTCGAAAACAATATTTCACAGTACTAAAACCATTAATATAAAACTGCGTACGCCAAATAGTTTCACTAGATTTCTAACAATCAAAAGGTTACTGTCAGTAATTTAAGCTAACTTTAATGCAAGGCAGTAACATACGACTTTATAATGAAATAACACAAGGCGTTGTCATTGCCAACAATATTGTGAGCAATAAACACCTTATTAATCTGTAGATGGCTACTGAAGTTGACAATGGATAAAGTAATATTCTTTTAAAAAACACTCGCTTGTGATAAGTTTGAACCCCATCATACAAAATCATCAGAAGTCTCAATCTAAATAAATGTATGGAAGTCTATCCAGTAAAGCTCTATTTTGCAAAGCCCTAACGCACTTCTATTCTCCGTTCTCTATCCTCGAACACACTGCATCTACAAAATTGTGCGCCACTAAAATTACCAAATTGTTACGGCAGATGCTGTTCCAATATCACCAAATTTTGCGGGTTGCGGAATAAAATTGGTCAATTTTTAATATTTTTATATCTTACGAAACGGGACTACCTAAAAAATGTATTTTGGCAGCAAATCTTTAAAGGATAAATATTAATAATAAAAAACGCGAGGTTTCTGCCACGACCCAGTTGTTCAAACTTCACGATCCAATTACAAGGATGCTGGAATAGGTATTTACCGAAGTGGGCCTACGGGCGACCTGAGACAGCTAGATTAGGGAGCCAGAATATCAGCAGCCATTACAGCAGGGCATAAGAGAAGAAGCAATGGGACAAAGGTGAAAGTTAGGTACAAGAAGGACGTCTGATGCCTCGGATAGCTTGGTGGTGGTGGCGGCGGCTCAGATTGATTAATTGATTGATTTTTTCGTGTTTCCGGGCGCGTCAACTGCTTTGGTCATTATTCCCATTTGTGTAGTGCATGTATTTTTTCTCGGGAGATGGCGGTGATCTTCCCCCGCCGGATGGCGAGATCCGGCGCCGACCTACAGTCGGCTAGTGGGGTTTCCTCCTAACCAGGACTCTCCCACCAGCGGGGCATCGCCCCAGCCGGGAGACGCTCTAAGCTCCTGACCGGTCTCCCGGAATATGTGGTAGTGTAGTGAATGTTAGTGTAGGTGTGTGAAAGGGGAGAGGATAGGGCAAGGAAGAGGAAGGAAAGATCGCGCGCGGTCTGTGGCCCGTTTGTTAGGGTACTGCTCCGGCATTTGTCTGGTGTTGATCGGAGAAACCACGGAAAACTACCGATCAGAGCAGCCGGCCTCTAGAATTCTCATTGAGACAGCGACTGAATTCGACCTAGCTGAAAAGCTAGTATCGAAAATCCTGCCGCCGTGAGAACTGGAAACTAGGACCTCCCGGTCAGAGGCGCTGCAGTGACATCTGTTGATGCACTGAGCTACTGCTCCCGGTACGCGGCGGCTCAGAGCTCACGGTATAATATTCTCCTAAAATTATAACAATTTGAATTAACCTAACCTAAAGTAACCTATTTATTAGGAACATATCAATAAGAGATCAAACGTTTAAAGAGAATCCCTTCTATGGTCTGAGTAGTCTGTATTGAGCATTCCGTTACACAAATTTCTCACGTTTATTATTTACGTCCATAACGAACCGTTTTGACTTGTATCAAAGCAATGACGAAGGTAAAGGAGCCGTTCGATAAGCTAACTGTCAAAATACGCCTCATCATTGTACGTGAATATCGATTCTTTGAACTTGTTTTTTTGTCAATACGGAGAGCAATACACCATTTTTTTTTTAAAAAAAACTAGCGCGTTTTGCGAAAATTTAATAATTTAAGTCTGCTTATTATTAAGAATTGAATCAAAAAAGTAGACCTAAAAAGACGCTAATTAGTTCTGAAGATGATGCCACAATATCGCACAAGTTTCTTCCATACAGCGTTTAGGCTTAGAATTAATACTTTTTATAATTTTTTCTACTCTCATTCTATAATGCTGTCATTTTATGTCTGCAGCCATTTGCATGATGATACTCATTACGATGCAGATTTCATTATGCTACAGGTTCTTGAACAATTACATACGTTTACAAACCAAGAATTGAACTTTCATTATTCATTAAGTATTGAACGCGAAGAGATCTACACCACAAAGAAACAGACACGAGTGGGTATTTACAATTTATTTACAATAAATTATGTACACTATTTACAGACCTCACTCTAAGGTGTTTGTCGGAGCTACCTGCAGCAGCCCCCTTCTCCCAACACGCGCCTTGCGGCCGTGCCTGCGTTTAGCCAACTCGGCAATTGCAAATGGCACCTGTTGTGCCTCGGCAGACAATCTGCCTCGAAGTATCAAGCATACTTCACAGTGCTCGAGACTCGAACACCTACACGTACCTACAGCACTTCCGCGCCAGACTTGGCCGGACAAGTTTTGCCGCGAGGAAACCCGAAACGTTACCCAACCCAGGGCTTCTGCGGCAGCCCTTTTATATGTTCGAGTCACATGACTTCCTACGTCATCTTTCCCCCCCGCACTCGTCTTGAGGCGTCTGCTTTTTCCGTTGCAATTTGCACCCGGCACCTCCAAGCCCTCTCCCCTTTTGGACTTTCCCTGAAGGGTTGGCCTTTGTTCGGGAGCCTATTTTTGGCTCCCTCATTCCCATACCTTGCAACTAGTCTCTCTGGAGCAGGGAGTCAAGTCTATGACGCTACACTTGTAAATGATTCGTTCGATTGCTTACATTAAAATTGCATTTTATATTGTATTATGATTGTCAGTTTTAATTTCTTTTATTATTAGTCATTTTTCGTGGAATATTATTTAAAATAAATTGGATCGTAATTACACTTTGATCCTATTTCACTAGCACAGTACTCCCTCGCAGGCGGATTGATAACCACTGCCACCTGCCGCAGTACGCGAGGGTGGGATTCCTAGGTTGGCTGAATCCAATATGTCAACTGTTACGAAACGTGTCAATGTAAAGGTTTAACTTATGAAAGTTACCATAAGACGTAGAAAAAGTACTGTATGAAACTCGATATAATGGATATTATTACACTTCTGTGAAGTTTTTACGAGACTCGTGTACTAATACCTATCATTACATCGTTGTTTCGTAATGTACTATTATTACACCTGTACATGACTGGTAAAAGGAAGATTCGCCGTTCGGCAAGCACAGTGGTTGAGTCTCATGAGCATTGCCTCAGCGAATCTCTTTGTTTTCATCAGTATTTTTAGCAAACTTTTATGGCAGTAATCATTTTTATTTTCTCACCTTACTACGTACTTACATAGTAAAGAAAAAGTTTTATAATATTACTATAGAAATCTACAATATTTGACAGAAAAATATGAATTGTGAGAACCAAATATCGAAAAAGTTAATAAATCTTGTTCACTTTGCTGTATCCAGTGTTTTATTTACTGTGCGGTCCGCATCTTGCTCATAGTTATTTTACCGTACACGTAAAATAACATTTTTCAATTAAAGGAAACGGAATTACTGCTAGGAAAAAAGGAAGTTTTATTTGCGTGTACCGGATGGGATGACTCCGTATCAACATTTTTGTTGCCTCTGAAACTTAGCTGTTCGGGAGGACGTAGGTTTGGAGTCTCCACGATATTCACGTTCTACATGCGGTGGGGAGAATACAGCTTGATCCGGCTGGGGCGGTGCCCCGTTGGAGGGAAAGTCCTGGTTAGGGGGAAAAATCCCGCTAGCCGACGGTAGGTCGGCGCCGAATCTCACTATCCAGCGGGGGTGAGAACACCGCCATTTCCCGAGGGGAAAACATGTACTACACTTACGGGACTAATGACCTAAGCTGTGGACGCGCCCGGAATCACTAACCCACCAACCAAACTAACCAAATTCACGTTCTATTCTATGTAGTGGCGTATAACCACTGTCCGGAGGATTCTAATGGCCGGCTGCACTGATCGGTAGTTTGGAGTTTCTCCGGTCAAAACCAGATGATTTACGGAGTAGTACCTTCTTAACCCATAGACTGTGTTAGGGGTCATTTGTGAACCCAGCGCAAATAATGTTGTGCAACACTCTGCAATACTCCTTTTAAATATGCTACTTAAGTCCAATTTTACATCTGTAAGTTTTCTTGGTTGGAGATAATTTGATTTTTAAACTTTTCAAGATAGAAATTCCCCCAAACAGATCCCACGTTACACGTCAAAATTACATGAAAAATTCTAAAAACATCCACTTCCATTTTATAATATTATGTTGCGATTTTTCAAATAAAATCTAACGTATTTGTCCATGACGTGTGGGTAGCCCTGTTTCAAACTTTCTCATGCTGGAAAAATAAACACATGTGTATAGTTATGGTGATGTGCTAGAATTTTTTTCTGTAAATAATATTATTCTTTGTTATTTAACTAAATAGTGAATACAGCAAATAAATAATATTTTCTCAATTAATTATTCCAAATAGCATCCATAGACGAAATACTTGTACACTATTCTGTAAAATGTGTGCAGTCAGATCTGAATCCAAATTGAACCCACGTAGGTAATCGACAAACAGAGTCGAAGGATTAAAAACGCCACTGACCGCGCGTAATATTACAGTTCTCATCCTTGTCCTCATTCTCTCCTCTTACACATAATAATTTACACTGACATGAGTCTTGGCCAGTTTGTTAGAACAATGCTCCGGCATTCGCCTAGTATTGATCGGAGAAACCACGGAAAACTACCGATCAGAGCTGCCGGACGCTAGAATTCTCCTCGAGACAGCGACTGAATTCGACCTAGCTGAAAAGCTAGTGTCGAAAATTCTGCCACAGTCGGGACTCGAACCTAGGACCTCCCGGTCAGAGGCGCTGCAGTGACATCATTTTATGCACTGCGCCACTTCCGCCGCTGCTCAATCTGATGTGTAGGATTGCGCTGGATTTAATTTTTTTCCATAAATTCACAATGTATATTCAAGTTGTTCTGTGTATGCCAATATTGAGTTGTGCAATGTTATTAAAATCTCTCACCGTGTGCAGTTAGAAAGGAAATTGTCTATCTTAGTGCTTAATAGCATTGTTTTAATCTATAAGGTTCTGTAAATAATTTATTTTGTATTTCAGATTCTCAGCTGTGAGTGTATGTTATTCCCTAGAGGCACTACGGGTTGACTAAAGATAATATCTATGTATTTATAGGACAGTTCAAAAACACCGTGAAAATTGCAGAATTCAAATAAATATTTTATCAAGTATACATATACAATTACACAAAAAAGATTTTGTTCTTTTTACATCGCAATATTTTAATTATAATTATTAAACTTATCATAACAATTATAAATATTTTTTCTATATACAAGTGAAAACGCATGTAAGACACCCCCCCCAGAAAATTCCACACTCATCAAAAGGCAGTCATGAGGAAAACGCGGATATTACGAGAAATTACTATCCCCCCTTTCTTCTTACGAAACTTCTTAGGAACTTCAAAAAAATTACTCTCATTACGCGAACACAATTTTCCTTCCTTAAAAGGCTCTTTTGCCTGCGTGGGATCCGAGATTTTGCTCTTGGCCTTCTTCGACGTAAAAGAGAAGCCCAGAAAAGAGATTTGGCTTCTTATGATACGTGAGCGAGTTAAAATATAAAAGAGTGGAACATTCATGTCCTTAAATTCTGAATTTCGTCGAATTCTAAACTACGGTCTATGTAAGAAAACACGCATCTGAGATTTGGGCGAAGTCTTCAAATCATAAGAGTACTTTTCACAATGTATTTTGTCTCCTACTTTCCCTCTTAAACCTTGAGTCTTTTAAACTTGTATACACATAGAACATATTGCGTAATATTACTATAATGTTACAAGACACTAACTCCCTTTCACATTAGTACATGAAAATGTAGATTCGAATTTTATTGCAACGATATGTGTCCTGGAATTCAATGTTCTTTTTCAAAATTATTTCGTTCTGAAAGGTTTATTTTTGAAATAAAATTAACAAAATTTGAAGACAAAAACTTTATTATAAAATATATTTTCTGATATTGTCACAAGTAATTAGTATGTACATAGATATTTTGCTCTCCTGGAAGATAAGATGTTTAGTCACCTTTCCAGTAAAAATTCTTTGTTCTCAGGATAAAAGTTTATAAATTCTGAAGACTTTCTTTCAATATATTGTATGTTGTGCTAATAGAATTGTTTAGTTAACTCAATAATTCAAAAATAAGAAGGGAAAAAATAAATATTACATGTAAATACTTTTTCTATCCCATATGTTGTTTACAGGGAAGCTACCGCAAATTTTCTTTGAATGTAGCTTCCAACTTATTTAGGAAACGTTTCTCAGTATACATATGCATGGGGTCTGTGTACTTGAATAAAACGACTGGAAAATCGATAAGCGAGTCCAAACTTCACGGAGACTATTAAATATTTTTTATAGAAATGGCATTATCCTGAGAAAATATTAACACAATTTATTCGAAATAATTATTCTAAACAACAGTCAAGATACAATTACAAGACTTTGTGATGCAGACTGACGTTCAATTGTGAACCGTTTCATTCCTGTTGCTGCATTAATTTTGTTCTGCTCCATGGTAAGTCAAGTCGGCCAGAACATTCACTGGTCAAACATCATGTTTGCCTCCAGCCCAATTCCAAAATATAGTTGCTGAAGCATACACGTTCATTTCCAGTCAGACCAGGCCACGACACGAAAGAAAGTGTCACTTGGTGGTCACGTGGAATTGGGCTGGAGGCAAACATGATGTTTGACCAGTGAATGTATTAGTAAGCCCTGATGAAGGAATTAAATATTCCGAAACGTTGGCAAACTAATGTTATCTCATTAATTGACCGATCCCGTGATCCATATCCCATTACTTATTAACGGTCGTGAATTCTACAATGGTATAAAAGTTTGTATTATTTATGTTCCGTTTGCAATTCAAGTACATTCAATTTCGTTTCCTAGATTCTTGGTCGGCCTCATAATTTGCTGACTACCTACATTAGGAATTTACATGCATAAAATCATAACATCTTGCTATTTATTCAAATCTGGATAATTACTTTTAACTTCAAGTATCAGTCTGAACTTTACTCCGCGTGCAGTTCTGATATTTTTTTGTACAGCGTTGTAAGTCAATTACATTCAGTTTTCGTTTACTTCTCGTTCTCTGAATTCGAGTATCATCTGCTTATTTTAATTAGTGTTCAAATTAATTAGAGTTGATTTAACTAAATGATACTTTACGGATTATTATAATTCAATGTAAACGGTATTCCTGCTCTCTCGATGTTAATAGCTTTTTGCTGAATTCCTCCCAACTAGTGGCAGCAACCGTTTTTTGGTATAAACGGGTCATCCATAAAATCTCCTGGTTCTATTGTAGTCAACGTGTCAAGTGAGGGATCGAGTCGCGTTTATTAGTAGCTCACGCAGCTAAGGACATTAGAAATTGAACGTTTGAATTTGAATTGTACGTTTTGAATTGACGTTGACATTTGAATTGTACGTTTCCTCTAAACAAATACCTGTGAATAATGAACGACAAATTAGGAGAACAATTTTCATAAATATGATTGACCAACAATTTCCTTAAATCGTGTAATTTCCCTCGGCGTACAAATTTCGTACGAAATATCTCTTAAGTTTCCGCAACTAAGCCCAGCAATCTCGACGTCACTTAACGCATCTCGCGAGACTTATCTCCAGCCCTGGTTTCTCCGTGACCTCGTTCAGCTCCACACCGCTCAGCACCCTCTTTTCCCCCCCCACACCCTCCTCACCGCACCCTTTGCTCCATATCCACCCCCCCCCACCCCGCACTCCCCCCGTACTTCTCACGCGGGCGTGGTTCGCAAGGAAAATTATTCCCGCACCGCCATTTATCTCGGTGAGAAATGTGAGCGGGCAGGGGCTCGTGTTGTTTGCTTAAAGTCAAGTTTTCTGACAATGCAGGAAGCAACAATTTTTATTTGCGCTCACTGGTGAGGCGGGCCCCGCAGCCTGATAAATTCGCCTTTGCTTTTGTTTTATTATTTTATTTCCCCGAAAGTAAAACTCTCGTTTTTCTTCCCGCACCTTCCCTCGCTCGCACCGCCCGAGCTGAGGAATCCGACAGAAGCCCATCCCCTTTCCACTCACTCCCCCTCCCCCTAACCCCCACGACTTCGCAGCGCGGTAGCTCGCTAAACGCTGACAATATGGCGAAGTTTCGGGCCTCTTCCGCCGCGCGCGCTGCCGTCGCCGGCGTCGCCTCGAGGCGCCCCGGGAGAATACGAAATTACTTGCGGCAGTCGCCCTGCCCCACCCCTTCGCCTGCCCGACGACTTGGGCGAAATATAAATAGCGCCGAGCCAGAGTTAACCGCCTCGTGCCGAAGGACGACGCGGGAATGAAAGTAATATGAAGTGTGAGCTCTCGGAATCTGCGAATGAAGGACGGGCGGCCAGCGGTGGGGGAGGGGGGAGGAGGAGGGGCGGAAACGGAAGTCGGTCTGGGATGAACAATAGAAGCGAGTCGGGAAGGCGGAGCTGGAGCAATCACAGCGACAGAGATGTCAGTTGAGGTTATGTTCGTAATGGTAGTCGTAGTTCTGGGACCCTTGGGAGAGAAGGAGAAGACTTGGGTTAGAGTCCAGAGGAACGGGAAATAGCGTATAAACGCGGTGTGAAGGGTAGTTGGAACTGAATAGACGTTTAAAAGGTAAGATAAAATTTAGGTATAAAACGAAGCATTGACTTTAAGGGAAAGGTTTGGATTATGCAAAATTTCTAGTTCTAAGGTAAAAATTGTTACTTTTTTTCACTTAGAGTATCACAAAAATGAGGGAGTTGCAGTCATTTGTGGTAGATAGTAATACGCTATTGTGAAAGTCCAAAAAGGATTGGACACTTGGAAGTTGAAATAAAAGAAAAAATAAAGATGGTCTTAAATTAAAAAAAGAGACAAATCAGAATAAATGGTAATAATATTCATGCTTATGAAAGGAAAATGGAAATTAGTCCATACACTATCCCATAATAGTGATGGTTTCTAAACTTTCTTGGTTCATGGAATACTTCTTTGTCTTGGGGAACATTTCGGCAGACTAGTATCGTAGAAACGAACCGGTCTCTGCCGTTCCAAAACGTGCATGTCTACACATCTTTAAATTTTAACGACCTTTGCAAAGAAGAATTTTCAACATTCCATTAAGTTATATAATAAAAACCTGAGCTACTTTCATCTGCCGAAGAAGAACTGCGTATGTTCTTATACCCCATTATTGAACTATTTTGAAAAGTAAACAAAAACACAATGCATTGTGAAAATATATTTATTAATACAACGTTGTTATTGGACAAGATTTTAATACATTTATTTAGTTTAGTATGTTCATACTTCTCACAGAGTATGTGCCTTATTGCCTTAGTATTAAATTATTACCTAAGTATTAAATTATTGCCTTAGTATTAAATTATTATTTTTCCGCACACGCGCGTGCTTTAGCAACACAACTTTCGAAAAACAATGCATTAGAATACAAATTGTGGGAGGTTGCAATAAACACTCAGGTGCTAAGAACACAAAATTAAAAAATTGAATGTATTATTAACTCATCATCCAGTGAAGGAAGGAGCTCATATAATCAAATACCTTCAAAAATTGATATTATGAATTTTGTGTGTTAGCTACATCTCTTATCGGATGCCACAATTAAGCTTTTGGTATAAAAAATTGAATAGAGAGAAACGCCCGTAGGTGAGAATAATCCAAAGAGACACGAAAAGTATAAAATAAATAATTTTCTTCGAGATTCAGGCTAGATATTTAACTATTAATAACTTGAAACTCATTAATTTCATAAATTAAAGCAGTTGTATGCTACTTTCAGATAATTCGAGTGAGTTAGTGTATACGTTGCAGTACAATGAGAAAAGAATAATACTTAAAATAAGTTAAAACTTTGACATCAATTAAAAGCCAAAAACAATATTACTTAAGAAATATTTCCAAATATATAAGAAAGCCAATTATCGAATTTATTTCCCAAAAATGAAGAGAAAGTAAGATTTTCCTCGATTAGCAAAATTCATCGAGACAAAATAAAAACAAAACTTCCAAGACGCGGTAAAAGAAACAGAGTTTCTAAAATTATATATATATATATATATATATATATATATATATATATATATATATATATATATATATACCAAAAAGATTTATCAATTAATAAAGCAGCAAAGTGTGTCAGGTGTGGAATAAAAGAGTTTTTCAGAGAATTTCCCGTCTTTGTGATGACTATGTTGATTCACTATAGAGGACAGAGTGACTATTCGCTTTTCTGAGGATTCACTGAATTGGGAGGAAGTATTGGAAAAAACGAACTGCGAGGTTTTTCTCGTAAAGCGCACAGGAATGTTTTCTTCGGCAGAGCCCCGAGACCGCAAAATATTTTTACTTTTTTCAATAAGCCTCATTGTGAGCCAACCCGGATCGTTGTGGTGGTTGAAAAATTTTAATTATGTCATTGTGATGCTGTTTTTAGAGTTTCCAGGACAAACTTTTTGAAAGCGCGTGGAATTAAAGGAAAAAAGCGGGTTAACTTTTTAACTTACCTGAGTTTCTGGACAACGAACAAGACGTGAAGCTATTTTTTAGTAAAACTTCAAGAGATACCTTGTAGAATACATATGGTTAGCTAGAAACGTATATTCAAGACAGGAAATTATGAACAAAGTTGATTTCTAGATGAAGTGTAAAAAGGCATTGTTGAGGGAAGTACTCCCAAACGTCAGGCTCATTCTCACGTATTCTCAAGGATAAAAGTACTTAACTGTGTACGATGCTCAAGGTATAAGGGATTGAATTGTATTATATTTTAAATTGGTACGAATTTGCATTGTAATTTTACATGCACATCAATCGTATTCATTATTGTAGATTTCAATAAGACTATTTATAGTTGCATCAACAGCGAGGTTTTAGCGAGTATTTTGTAAGATTACAATAAAGGTTTTTCATAGCGTGATTACATATTCTTTACACTTTTACATTTTTGTACAATGAATACTTGTACATTACAGTTTACATTGTAGATTTTGTTGGACACTTCTTGAATATTTCATTACGGCTTTTAAAGGAAAAAATTAGGCTGTATTGTTTAACAATTTATTAGTACATTTTTATTTCTTGGCGTTATGATCTTTTTAGACACCTATGTCATTCCATTACTAAGAACACCTGCGCCATTCCAAAAAACCAGAAACGGTAAAGCGGGGAAAACAAACAACGCAAAGCAAAAACAGTTCTGTTGGTCGTTTATTACGAAAAAAGATTTACAATTTCGAGAATTAAAAAATAGATTTCAGAAGGTAGTCGACAGCGCGAACTAAATATTTCGCAATCCAGCATTTTCCCCGCGAGATAATTTAATTACATTTCGTCAATTTTCGCTCGGCTGGAGATTGTCAGAGCCTTCCGGCTCTCCGCACGGCGCGACAAAACAACGCGGCGAGTGTGGAGGGCGACGCGCCAGGTAGACCACCGCGGCGCCACGCTCGCATCCGTCAACTCTTTTGCATTTAATTAGATTTCACGGATGACAGTGTCCTCTTATTATTTCGCGCCATGAATATTAATTTATCCTCATGGATATTGATAGCTTATGCGAAATTAAATTTATTTCTAGGCCGAGAGATTTTTTTTGCGCCCTCGCGCTTCCGACGTGGGGGGGTGGATTTAGCGGGCGGGTCGTGACGTCATATCCGGCGTGACGGGACGGGTGGGTGTGGCGGGGGAGGGAAGGTTGACGTCGTGTGTCATGTCCCTGTATGCCGGAGCGGCGCCACGCGGAGTCGCCGGGAAGTGCGTTTGGCCTCTCATTTCACAGGGGAAGCCCCGTGTATCTGCCTGGGGTGGCGTGATATGTGGCCTCCGGGGAATGACGGCCGTGAAGGAGTTTTTCCGGCGTGAAGGAGATGCCCTACGAGGACGCGGCAGTGGTTCCTTTGCGGGAGATATTTCCTTCTTTTAAGGGAGTTTCCTTCCTTTTTCTTGAGCTAGTGTCAATTGTGCTATGTTTTCAATAAATAATAACAATAATAATAACAGTAATAAGAACATTAATAACAATAACCAAATAATAACTATTATTATTATTGTTGTTATTATTATTATTATTATTATTGGGACGATTTTTTAAAGGAAAGTTACAACCCTTATTTTTGCGTTGGCCTGCAATCGTACCCGGGACCACAGCACAGGAAGCAAGTACGCTGCCCATGAGCTATTCCAATAATAATAATAATAATAATAATAATAATAATAATAATAATAATAATGCTTATAATGATTGATAATTATAATGATGGATGATTATAACGATGGGTGTTTATGATGGGTGATTATGATGATGATTATGATGATGATGATGATAATTATAATGATGATGATGATGATGCCAGTCCGGTTAGCCGAGATCGCTAAGGCAGTAGTGCCGTGGCGATCTGGGACGGAAGGATCGCGGGTTTCAGTCCCGCCTCGGGTACGGGTGTGTTTGTGTATGTCTATTTGTGTGTGCTGTCCATTCATCCGTCATTATCATAATCATCATCATTCCATCTTCCATACCCTTAGGACTAACAACCCTGAGGTATAAAAATCAGATTCATCCTAATGCTGATCCCCCTGATTAGTTACATGCAAGGCTTGCAACGTGATAAAATGATACTGAGCCCGTGCAAGTGCATTTATGCGTGGTACAAGACGGCTGATTTGCGAGAAAATAACAATAACAATAATAATAATACTAATAATAATAATAATAATAATAATAATAATAATAATAATAATAATAATAATAATAATAATAGCACAAATATATACCGGAACAAGAATGGCAATTGAAATACGAAAAATCTTGTCGGATAACGACATTGTTATACCAAACAAAAAGAAGCAATTAAGCCCAACATTGTCCTGTTCGACAAAAGATATCGTAGAAAAATGTTGCGGGAGATACCGAGATCCCCTTAAATCATAACCTCCTCTCAATAATTGAACACTAGAACTGGGATACGCCGAAAGTGCCAAAATTACATATTTACAGATTTTTCACGGGAAGCACTGAGTATAGTAAGGCTAAGAACTCGGGAAGAGTTGAAGTTTCAGAAATGTTTCCTTCTTCAAAATTACTACGATGGATGTAGAAGTGTGTACAATGTTCCTTCTGTAATATGTTTCTTTGAACGCCAATTGAGCCTGCCAATGATTCCTACCAATTAAGCGAGTCTGGTACTTTCAGCGTTCTCTACTTTGCCTTCAATTGCAGAATATAAAACACAAAACCAACCCATTGCAAATAGACAATAGGAACTGTCTTCAAAAAGAAGATAGGGATTTTTCAAGACAGTAAATTCAAAGCTGTAGTTAATGATCTTCAGAAACCGACTGTTGCGAGTCGTACAATCAAAAACATGCGTGAAACTTGGTACCACTTGAAACGGAAATCAATATTAAATCCTAAATGTCTTTATTGAACATCTGTGAACAGTTTGACTATATTTTGCTCTTTTTGAATAATTACAATATAGTAATACCTATAATATGAAATCTAATTTTATCATACGAATGTAATACACAAGTCAATACGTCAAAAGAAAAGCGTAGCTTCCTAGGTAGTGTGAGAATTTAACCCTCCAATTTAACTATAACACATTTATATCGTTTATATTTAGAATGGAAACTTTGTGACAATTACAACCCCTTTGTAGGTACATAACTTTAATATTCCCAGACAATAGATGTAGCTTCAACATTCACATAACCTCAAAATGCTAAATTTTCGTTTTTTTCTTACTCTTTTGAATTTAGATTAGTCAAAATTAGCTACAAAGTTCCAGCCATATTATATTGCTGGTATATTGCAGTTTTCGTTATGTTAATGATCATTGTAGGTTAGTGTCAAGGGGTAGCGGCGAAAGGACATAGTGCTATAAACACATTTGTCGTAAGAGACAGACCAAGGAGAATGACGAGACCTGTCAATTGACAAGCCGTCATTGGATGCTGGCGTATGCACGGTAGGATTACCTTCAGAATCCTCATGTTGTGTCTTTCAAATTCACAATTTGCAAACAAATTTTCTATTGTATCCATTGTTGAATCAACGGTTTTGTTACTGCGAGTGTGGGGATTGGCAAGTAGAAGCTTTAGCTGCAAGAAGCTTTAGCAGGCAAGAGACTACAGAACCACGCAATGATCTTAAGCCAGATGAAGAGCAATAATAGACCGGAAACATTTATTTATCTTTCATTTTCGGAATATAGTTTAGCTATTGGAAAATGAAAACCTCCAGAAGGCATCTCATCGAGAACCCAAACCCTTTTCTGCTGCACTAGCTCATGCACGTCGATAGTGGTTGAGGATTAGAACATTCTTCATCAACAAATAGCATATTCGAGCTCGCGCGAAGGAACTTATAAACGGCAATGTTGCTCCTTCCGTGTGTGCACTGCAGTCCATTGTACATAGAGCGTATGTTACGTCGCGACGGGTGTTTGCGGATGATCGCGGTTGCGATAGCAGCTTCCCCACTAATGACACAGAGGGCACGGTAGGAGTTTGCACGAGCTGATCGGGTCGTACTGGAAGTCAAAGCACTGCTGCTGGCTATACGAACGATATGAACGTATTTATTCTGAACCGCGAAAACAAACAAACAAACAAACAAAAAATACGAACCTTTTGTGAAGAAGTTCGGCCACGCACATGTGAAACATCGGCAGAGAAACTATAAAATCCACAAACATGAGCTACGCAAAACTGGTTTGCTTACTAAGATCATGCCAACATTGTTTTAGAGCTCCCAAAATTCCACGGGTTCGATGGGCGTGGGCTCTGCTGTGGGGTCCAGCCATTACACCCTCACCACTAGGGGGAATTGTCACAAATGAATAATAAAATGTTCTTAAAATGTTTTTAAAATGCCAACAAAGCAGAGAAAAATCACATAAAAATGTGATCAACACCACTTCAGATGAACAACTCGAGCTCGATACGTTACTGATGTAATTGATGCTGCTTCTATTCGTTCAAATACACTCGGCTGGCAAGTGTTTAATTTAGACAGTCCTTTACGAGCAAATCGCTGACTTTAGTTATCCCGAAATCAGCCGAAGCGATAATGGCGCTGACAGACGCAGACACCTTAAATTACACACTCACAATGACTGACATTACAAATTCTGAGCGAAGAAATCGAATAGGATATTTTGAAATTCTGTGGAGAACATTTGTTACATATAGTAAATATTATTTCAAGCAAGTGCCATTGAAATTATATTAAAATCGATTAAATAAGCGAAAATGCATTAAAAATAACATAAAATGGTAAAAAATGAGTTATTAGTCTACTCGTAAATCGACGAAAATGAAAAAAATATGACGTATGAAAATGATTCCTTTCCATTTGTCATAACACATAATGAATTTCTGTACCAAGTGGCATTTTTCTAAATTAAAAGGAAAAAATGACATTTCATTAAAATCCGTCTCGTGGTCATTTTATAATAGCCAAACTATATTAAGAAAATGAAAGAAAGAAATGTTTCCGGTCTATTATTGTTCTTCATCTGGCTTGAGATCATTGCGTGACTCTAAAGTCTCTTGCCAGCTAAAGCTTCTTGCAACTAATCTTGCAGCTAATCTCCGAGCTAAAGATTCTACTTGCCAATTCCCATATCCGCAGCAAGAAGACCGTTTTATTCAACAACTACGGATGCAATACAAAATTGTTTGAAAATTGTCTGCACCGCGGAGGCCAGCTATTATAATTTATTATTAACATTTAATTTTTTAATATTTCATACTAATACTAGTTTCTTGTAGCAGCAAAAATACTACTGTGAGGATAATGTGTGTGAAAATGAAGTCCTGGAGCAACAAAAATTGGTTGTTATTCAAGGGCAGATGGGCAAACTGAAGCCTTTCTTCCTCGTCGAATGACTGGGCTGAGTCTAAGAAGAGATGCTCTGATGATATGGTCGAGTAATATAGTATGAGAATTTAGTCATAACATCAAATTTAATAAATTGCAAATTAACATAAAACTTTTTTCAGTAAAATCGAAACTGTTGCATTGATGTAACTCAGGAGGATACACGTTGCTAATCCCACTTTGTTGGTATTTTATTCATAATTCAACTATTTATGGTTAAAAGGTGGGGTAGAGATTCAGGAGCTGAAGAGAATGTGCGGAGTTTGTACATCTCCTCTATTCGTCACAAACAGTTTTTACTTTTATTTCGCAGTATAAATCAAATTAAACCGGGTTTTATATGTCAGCCCTTAGACACCGGTGGATCACCGTTCTGCCCTTTCGTGCCGTCCGTGTCTGCAACTCCTAGATCCCCGCGAGGTGTCATGTGACTCTTGCAGGAAATATTTCTACGAATATAGGCAAAAAATATAGAAAGAGTAATAAAAGGCAGGCAAAAAAATATAGGAAGGATCGTAAACGGGTAAATGAAAAATGAAATATATATATATATATATATATATATATATATATATATATATATATATAAATATTTCACATCACCGTAAACCGAAATATGAAGGGCTCAGTAGAACGTGGACCAAGTGTACCTCAGTTTACTTTTAAAAACTGTACACTTGCATGAAAGTCAATATTGAATTTAAATAACGTATATTAAAGGAATAATATTTCAAGATTGTATTTAATGCTAAAAACTCAATTTAAGAAAGAATGTGGGAGAGACCGTTGTTCTACTGAGCTCTTCATATAAGTTTAAACACCATTATGTGCACTAGCAACACTCGAACCCCTTTCTTATTTTCAAGCAAGCAAAACGCATCAAGCAAGTCTTTTTTATTAAAATTCTTGCGTAACAGAAATATTACAGCGAAGAGATATTTACTTACATTACTAATATTACAGCGAAGAGAGATTACTGAGATATTTTCAAAATCGTCAGTGAAAAGTTTTACAAAAAAAGCGTCGCGAATGCATGTCACTCCTTACAAGACTTTCATTATTTTCTTATGCTGACCCTTCTTTCGATAATCGACGTTAGAGTAGAATTGCTTTCTGGTACTACGCCTGAGAAGATTCATCACTGTCGTACCAAATTACCTAAAGCTCCGTACAAAGTGATATCGACCAGGAGTGTAGAGTCTATTGCCATATTTCCTTTGTCACCCAGTGCTCAGCTTCTTTGAAATTCCCTTTGTTAAACCAAAATTGCTTATTTCGATCCGAAAATGTGACCTCTTCTCTTGGTAATTTAGCTGTAATGTAAATCTATTTTTTGTATAGAGTATATTACTAAAGTTCGAAATGTTCACAATATTTAATAGATTATTCGTGTGTCTGAAATAAGTTAAAGACGATTTAGGTATTACATCGGTTTACAAAGACATTTCTGAAACAATATGCAAATTCTAAATTTTACATGGGTGGAAACAATGTAGTATTTTATTTAGCGGTGGATGTGGGGTCACAACCTGCCCTATTCAGTCAAGTTTACGTTCATGATACCTAATCTGCTGTGAGAGATCTTTTAGTTTCCAGATTATTGTGTGGTAATACCTAAACAGATGACTCCCCCTTGCATCCAGAAACCCTATAGCGACCCCTCCCTTCTCAGCTCCGCGTTGCGGTCCATCTGCACCGGATCAAACGGCCTCTGTGCTCACTGACATCAAGAGCACGTGCATTAGCAAACAGCACGGCTGCCAACCTACCCCACCCCAACCGCTCACACGCCCTTCTGTCCATCTCTCTGTCTCACACCTACAGCACCCTCTCGCCTCGCTTCCTGCCCAAACCCCCCTTTCCCAAGCACCTTTTCCCGCAACGAAGTATTCTTAGTATTGTACTTTGTTACTTAGTTATGTTACTTAGTATTGTACTTTGTACTGCACTATTGTACTGTACTAGTATTGTATTTGTTACTTAGTATTGTATTTTGTATTAATATTATCTCCTATAAATGCCCTCGTGGATAACTCATTGGTCAGTGTTCACTTTCCATGACGCTACCCCGGGTTCGATTCCCAGCCGGGCAATAGTATAGTGTGTCTTTTCCTTGCAATGTACTAGTGTATGTTGCTGTGTGGCGATGAGACAAAGCTCTTCTCAAGTTCAGAAAACCAGCACACAGCATAGGGATGCATACATGCTAACCACACGGTCCCCTAACCCAAGGCCGCGAGGCCGGGACGCGGCAGATAGGGCCAGGCTTCGTTGGTAGTTATTGCCCCAAAGTACATACATTCATTATCTCCTAGAAATCTTGGTGACTATTTGTCTTGATTTTCTGCAAATATTATTCAATTATTTGGCCGGTCTTTCTTCTCATTTTACCGATGTTCCCATTTGCTCACTCATCCGCTCACCTGCTTACTCACTTACGTACTGATTTACGGACTTATTTACATACATACATTTATTTGAACTGCAATTGAGTATGACCCGGTGGCAGTTAAATAATAATTACAATAATAATAACTATATTAATAATAACAATAATAATGGTAGAGTCCAGTACAAGCCGAACGTGCAATAATCATACAATCACTATTATTAAGAATTATAACAAATATTTCAACTCTGTCATGATATCCAATAATTATATGTCGGTGATGCTAAAATTTAATACAAGCTACATAAGTTTGGCTAAGTTTTTTTTTAATTCTTTCATCGCGTTCACTACACTTAACTGCACTGCACTGCACAGCACTTCACAGTACTTCACCGCACTTCACAGCACTTACTCATTTAATGTCTATTACTCTCATATTGTTCTAATTTATTTCTAAAGCTTCGGGCACTTAGAGGAAAAGCTTTGAAAATTGCTGCGGGTAAACTGTTCCAATCTTTAATTGTTCTGTTACAAAAGAAAAATATCCCAAGATCTGAATTTTGTTTCCTTTTTCGAATTTTGTGTGTGTGATCGCTTCGGCCGAAATAATTTGGTTTTTCTAGTCTAACCTGAATTTTCTTCCAAGCTGGCTGACCTACGTACGATTTGTAAAGAGCCCAAAGCCTCACCATTGTTCTTCTCGTTTCTAGAGGTTTCCATGGCTTTTTTATTGCGTTAGTTCTATAGGTAAACTTATTCGCTTTCCTCTGTATTCTATATAGATTTCTGGCTTCAGAACTCCTACTGTTACCTGCAGAACTTTTTTTTATGCTGGCCATTGCCTATTCTTTCTCTTTCAATTCTTCGGATGAATAATGTTTTCTCTCACCTTGCTTCTTCGTTAATAATTTTTTGTTAAATGCGAGAAACCACTCAGAGGCGGAAATACGTGGTTGGTATTTGGGGGCCTCCATTTCTAATCTGTTTGGAACCTCTGTCCACTCACTGAGTTTAGTAGCCACGATCCACCTAGACCGCATCTAGATTTATTTCCGCCCGAGAATGTTTGTGCTAAATGGGTAAATATAGATGCCTTTGATGTGTAGATTCTGTGGGTTGTAGAATAAACATAATAAGTACGTATTAAATTCGATCAAAGCTGTACTTAGAGACGAATTGCTCCTACGTAAAACGTCTGCAAATAAGATCGTTCCGAGGTTTCTGATACACGGAAAATCGCATAAAACACTTAAAATATATATTAATAACTATTAAATAAAGAAAGGCATGAAAACCATCATGTTTACGTAATACAAAATTTTAACTCTTAATGAAGAATCACCACTATTTATCGTATAATCTCAACAACGGAATGAAATAAAAGCAGAAAAAACTATTTAAAGAACTCTCTATGAATGTGTGTTTTCCTAATCTCTCTCCGTCCCTCCAGGTTTTACTTATTCTAAAGGTTGTTACATATTTGAAAGAAAATACCGTGATTTCTAGTTTTGAGTAATATTCATATTTGCTTTGTTGTTCGATTTTGTAGATATTTGATTTGATGTTATATATTAAAACTAAAACGAGGGTGAATATTTTTTTAGATGTCTTTCTTCGTTTTTCTCGATTTTCTCTTTTCAATCGCTGCGTTTTCGACAACAATACCTCAAAGGAAGTTATGTTATTTGCACAATCATGTACAGGATATCTTCAATTTAATTGTTTACGAAGAAACTGAAAACGAAGTTGTAATGGACTATTTTAGACATGATAAAGACATTGATAAGAAAGATGTGCGTATCGAATAGGTGACTCATTCGAAAGGAAGAGGAAATAAAGAATCCATTACGAACGATAAATTACTTTATATTAAGAGAGGAAAAGTACAAGTATAATTACAAATCGAAGAGGATAAGTACAAGTACAAAGCGATAAAGGAACAAATTTTGTATCGAAATGATACATTGTGCCTAATTCAGTTGTTGGTGAGTTTTATCGCCTAACTTTTAGTTAATCTGTAAAAAGTTGGTATTGTACACGAAAGAAACAAATAGTAATATAAGTCGCTAGAAAAGTAGATTAAGAATTAACAATTGACCGCCAGTCAATACATTTAAGAGAATAATTAAAGGAGCGATGTTAAGGCAAAGTCAAATATAACATTCCGATACATTCCATCATTCCGGTACGGTTTGGTGTTTTGAGTCAACTGGATGGCCAAGGACAGGCCAGCACGGACGCGATCAACACCGAGACCAGTGAAAGGTCGGTAGCGCGCGGTCTGGCTTACTCTGTTCTTCCAGCAGAAGAGCCTGCATCGCTCAACAAACCACAGACCGCATCGTCGCTATCCTTTTACTACTCACATGTTCAAATCTGGACGGCTGGTCGTCCTCTCATTTCGATATAGTTCTTCTGTCAATGTGAATAAAGACTTTCATAGTACTGCTAATAAATAGAATGCGTTTGCAAGCAACGGTTTGGGCACAAATGTACTATATTTTACAGTGGAAATTGCAACCCATTGTTGTCGGACCTCTGATTTTAACACAGGTTCATTTTGCCTGTAGTAAAAACTATTAAAATTAGATGAAATAGCTCTCTCCTCTCTCCCCGTATCACTTCATGTCTATTCTCTTTTCTTTTCCTTTCTATTTCTCTTTCTGCATCTCTGACGCACGGATCCACTAATAATACGTGTGAGGTCCGTGTAGAAAGGCAAACTTAATAACACACTGTCAGTTGCACTAGCTTTTCACATTTATGAGTCCGAAAATTATTTAATCAATAGCATTTAACTTATAGTCTAACGGCTTGTGTAAATGCTTACAGATAATTAAGCAATTAATGTTTACTCATTTGCATGGGAACAACGTTAGAAGTAGTATGTCTATGTGTAAACTATCATTTACTGATGTTTGGTCATTGCGTAATTTATTGCGGATTTTGGCTACCACAGTTCACTTTTTATTGTAAACGGTTCACTATTTTAATAATCCAAAATTCAACACGAGTATAACACTGTTTAACTGTTAAATTGAGCTTATCAATTTAGTAGAGTACATATTAAAAGTTAAGTGAAAAGTACACGAGACAACAGAATGCTTTAACAATATTTGTGCACAGAATAATGAACATAAATGATTATACTTTTTTTTATAAATCGAATTTTCTCTTAATAACATCATTCATCAACGAAGTGTTCTCGTAATATTTATTTGAATTATTCTTTTGTGTATATTTTTATTAAGAACACACAAATTTATCTTCTCGACAAAGTCCCTTTACACTTAGCTTTCTACCTGCATTTTCATGAAATGTATTTAATTTTGTGTTTCAAAATGATTACAACATGATAATTATTGTCAGATGAATTTTTAACTACACTTACTTACGAATTTTCCCTTAATAACATAATTCATCAACGAAGTGTTCTCGTGATATTTATTTGAATAATTTTTTTGTTGTCTTTAAGTAATGATGTAAAAATGTGCTCAGAGACGTAATATTTTGTAACTTGCTTTTAATACCGTAAAAAATGCTACATCCTCTGTATTTCGACAAACATTTTCGGAATACTAATTCGAATTTGAAACAGTAATGTTTACCACCGTGGTGACCATCTTTTACATACGAACAAATATATTTAAAAATACATTACATCTCTAATAATAATAATAATAATAATAATAATAATAATAATAATAATAATAATTTATTACTAGAAAAGAGTGTATGCTCGGTGACAGTTAATCAGGGAAAATAAGAACACAAAAATTAAAACAATCAATACATACAAATATTAAAAATACCAAAGTTTTCCGTTCTACATTAACGGCATTTCGACACGAAACGACATTTTTCAGATTTTCACACACAATGATTCCCAATTTGAAAAATATCTGACAATAGCATTTTCATCGCCTTGGCTGTTTGCATAGAAAAAAGGGTACTTGCTTTCTCTTAGAGATATTTTTTAAAAGTTGAAATATTTATTTTCGTACAACAGGCCATTAATTGTAAATAAAATATCGATTTGTTTTTGGTGCATCATACCAGGTATTAAACATTACTGTTTCAAATTCGAATTAGTATTCGGAAAATGTTTGTCGAAATATAGAGGATGTAGCCTTTTTTACGGTATTAAAAGCAAGTTACAAAATATTACGTCTCTGAGCACATTTTTACATCATTACTTAAAGATGATTTATTTTTTACAAAGTTTGTACTTTATTTTGAGCACAAGAGCTTTATTGTTGTAATCCCTAATGAGAACATTCCGCTTTCCTCTTCATATTGCTCTTTATCACCCCAGTGGAGTTTGGTGCTTTCCGCCAGGCACCTGCCCGTCAAACGGAGCGTTAAATTTAGAACCGTATCCCGTCTCCTCATTTCCCCCATCCCGACTCATGTTTGCTTTTCCTTTGCCCTGGCAATCACCCATCACCCATCACCCCGTCTCTGCCCTTCTCTGCTCTCATCACTATCACGCCCACACTTGCTGCACTAACTGAAACTAATCCCTCCCCGTCCCTTCCACATTGTAGCTGCAGCCATCACTCTGTGACCCCCCCCCCCCCAGCTTCCCCCCCCTCGCCATCCTTTGTGACCTTCCTCCCCCACCTATCACTCCCTTTGCAGCTTCCATACATTCCCCATCGCCGCTGCCGCCATCACTTTGTGACCGTCCCTCACCCCACCTATCACCCCCTACGCAGCTTCCACATTCCCATCGCAGCTGCAGCATCACTTGTGACCCACCCTCGCCCCACCTATCACCCCTACGCAGCTTCCACATTCCCCATCGCAGCTGCAGACATCACTTTGTGACCGTCCCTCACCCCACCTATCACTCCCTTTGCAGCTTCCATATTCCCCATCGCCGCTGCCGCCATCACTTTGTGACCGTCCCTCACCCCACCTATCACTCCCTTCGCAGCTTCCACATTCCCCATCACAGCTGCAGCCATCACTTTGTGACCGTCCCTCACCCCACCTACGCAGCTTCCACATTCCCCATCGCAGCTGCAGACATCACTTTGTGACCCACCCTCGCCCCACATATTACCCGTTTCTTGTTCATCCCCGTTTCCTCCACCGACCACCGCCCAACACCTCCCTCCCCCCCCTCTTAACCCTCCCATCCTCTCGTGTCCAACTCTTATCCCTAAACCCCCCCCACTTCCTCCCTGGCCTCCGCCGATACCTGCCAGCCCAACAACCACCCGTTCCCCCCCTTTCCTCCGCCCCCCCCCCACCCTCCCCCCGGCTGAGCCCAAAGGGCACGCGTGAATATTTCACCAGTGCATTTTTGTGCCCCGACCCCGACTCGCGTTTGACGTCCCCGACGCGGTGCTGTGATGCGTTTTCACATGCCCTGCCCTGCCCCGCCCCATCCCACACCATCCCGCCTCGCCCCGTCCCGTCCAGGATTCAGAAGACAGATCAGCCTCCCGCAACTAGATACACTCTACCTCTTTCCATAACGCCCCACCTACAGCATTCGCTGCCCTAAATCATCCGAGCTCGCCGCATCCCGTTCCGTCTCTTTCTCCCCGATTGAACCTTCACCAGTTCTCTTTTGAATCTCTTCTCTTTTTTCTCTTCCTACGTCATAATCTCTTCTCACTCCTCGCCGTCACAAGTCACAAATCCCGTTACGTCTCGACTCATTCACTTCCCTTTTCTACTCATGTCATTTCTTCCAGTCCATTACCGTTCATCTGCTGGTACCTGGGTTCATAGTAGCTCTCTTATAATCAACCGGTGCTATACTGCTCCACCTAATCGCAACAGTCAATACTTAAAACAACTCAAAAAAATACTACTCTCTTCAAACTGTTATAATTTAGATCCTTCTTTAACTTCTCTGCTAGCCTGATTTTCACCTCTGCCGCCTTCACAACCTCATTCTTCCGTCTCTCTTTATTCAGAAAATATATTTGTATGTCCCCTTTTTCACTGCATCCCCTCCGCTTTTCCAGTTCTACATTCTCCAACATCTCTTCCACTGCCGCACGCATGCATCCCTTGACTCGTATCGCGACCGCGTCTCTTTGCTCCGCCTCCGGCCTCGCGCCACGGCGCGTCGGCTGCCGGGAGGCAGGCAGTCCGCGCCGCGTCGCCTCGCGTATTCCGTTTGACGCGGAGCTGTAACTTGAGGCGACGCGACGCGCTGCCAATCGATAGAAGGGACGCGACGCGCGCGGCGGCTGAGGCGAGGACGGCGACGGGCAGACGAGTAGAGGGGTTTGACGAGTAGAGGGTTTGACGAATAGAGGGTTTGACGAGTAGAGGGTTTGACGAGTAGAGGGTTTGACGAGTAGAGGGTTTGACGAGTAGAGGGTTTGACGAGTAGAGGGTTTGACGAGTAGAGGATTTGACGAGTAGAGGGTTTGACGAGTAGAGGGTTTGACGAGTAGAGGGTTTGACGAGTAGAGGGTTTGACGAGTAGAGGGTTTGACGAGTAGAGGGTTTGACGAGTAGAGGGGTTTGACGAGTAGAGGGGTTTGACGAGTAGAGGGGTTTGACGAGTAGAGGGGTTTGACGAGTAGAGGGGTTTGACGAGTAGAGGGGTTTGACGAGTAGAGGGGTTTGACGAGTAGAGGGGTTTGACGAATAGAGGGGTTTGACGAGTAGAGGGTTTGACGAGTAGAGGGTTTGACGAGTAGAGGGGTTTGACGAGTAGAGGGTTTGACGAGTAGAGGGGTTTTGAGAGGAGGGGTTTGACGAGTAGAGGGGTTTGACGAGTAGAGGGGTTTGACGAGTAGAGGGGTTTGACGAGTAGAGGGGTTTGACGAGTAGAGGGGTTTGACGAGTAGAGGGGTTTGACGAGTAGAGGGGGTTTGACGAGTAGAGGGGTTTGACGAGTAGAGGGGTTTGACGAGTGGAGGGGTTTGACGAGTAGAGGGGTTTGAGGTAACGGTGGGCTTGAGCAGGACGGTGGCGGCGGCTGTGGAGGTGAGACGAAAGAGGCGGTGGCAACGGCGATGGCGGTAGAGGCAGCAGAGCTGGTGCAATGGCAGCGACGACGGAGAGGGTGGCGGAAGCGGTGGTGACAATCGCGGTGGTAGAGGCGGAGGAGGCGCCAACGGCAGAGGGGGTGGAGGAAGCGGCTGTAGGGGTTGGTGGATCAGGCGGCGGTGGGGGCGGCAGACGGGGTGGGGCGGATGGTGAAAGTGAATGAGGCGGGGACTCTTGAGAGTATAGAGTACTCCTTCGCGTCGCAGTCCGTTTGGATTACAGGACTTCAAAGGAGTGATGGAAACCTTTCAGAGCAGTACAGAAATCCATAGGAATATGAATGTATTTTTATTTATTACGTGGGTTACACTTTATCTTAAATAATAAAATGAGCAAATCCTAACTAAAATTGGTCATAAATTTTGTGTTTGCGTGATGTACCATAGTGATATACGAAAATGATCCTCTTATATGGAAAACATGTAGATCGGAGATCGGTGAGAACACAAATTCGCGGAATGAAATATTGTGAGCGAGATAGAAGGGCGCCGCAAGTTTGAAAAGAAAGAATATGGAAAATGTATTTTGTGTTCAAACTCTCATTTTGAAATATCTGGATGTAAGTGTGAATGTGGTGGTCGGACTGTTTTACATCTTGATTATACCGAACATTTCAATTCCTGAAATGTTTATTTTGTTCCTTTCGTTGAAATCCTGTTGATCTAGATATGAGCCATTGGTACTGGGAAATATTTTAATAGAACATGGATATCCATATGTATTTCTATCGTTAACTTATCGATTGTGATTGCTGGTACGACTGAAGTGTGTGATAAAAATTTTAGTTTCACGTAATAACAGTTAGTGGAACAACTTAAACAATATTAAACGTCAGTTACTGTGACTTGGTTTGTATAATATATTTTGCATTTTTTGCAGAAACTTCATAGAGTAAAATGTTGCTATTCAGGTCAAGAAAGGAAGAAATATAAATTAATAAATTTTGCTTAGAACATACGTACGTTAATATTTCAATATTAGGACTAAATTTATCATCATTATTCGTATAGATTTTCTGCTACCTTCGAATTTGATTTTGACGTTTAAAATACGTAAAACTTTCTCAGAATTGCAGGTATAGTTTTTATCTCCTAATTAGCTTTCAAGTTCTTGGTTTCCAATCACTGATTTCCAGTCCAAAACAAATTTAAGAAATCAAATAACAATGCATAATATAAAAAATGTTCAAAAGAGATGAATTATTGACCGAAAAGAATAAAGAGATTAATATCGTGAAACATTTTATGGAGCAAAGACAATAACATAGTGGTGAGGAGCAAAAGGAAACGCATATCAACAAAAGCAAATGAGAACAGATGAACGAGGAAGAGAATAACAGAAAAGAGAAATCAAAACCTCTTCAAAAAGATACGCAAGAAGAAAAGTAGGATGTTATAATCAGCATATAATCAGCATATACAAGTTTCACATAGCACAAAATAACTTTAATTATCTATTATTCCAAACATTCAATGGAAAAAAATTGAAAAAAATATTTCAGTATTGCTGTCATTGGTCACGCAACCTTTGGTTACTGAAATGTTCTTTTGTATTTCTGAGGGAAGTACTTCATACTTACTAACCTGCAAGGTATTTAGGAGGAAAATTACACAGTTGCATATAATCCCGAAGTAATACATTTTCAAATACATTAAGAACTGTATTTTATTCACGCTCTAGAAATTTTGTTACATTGTGTAATTAAAAAGAAATTTTAAAAAATTAAAATAAAAAAAATGAAATTAAAAAAATCTTTGGAATTGATTTATTCGAAATATATGTTTAGATATATCCAAACTGTATTTCAAGCTATTTTAGATATGTATCTAATTTAAGATTTAAAATTTTCGAATCCTCCCAGAAGTGAATTAATTTTAGTTTTAAACGTTTTTTACTGCATAGTTAAAAGTACTGAAATTATAGTCAGTTTTACGTTGTTATTTAATAAAATGCACTTTGTAATGTTTAGGGTTTTACCCATTTGCTTAAAGCACATGACAAATAAATCCTTAGTTTTGCACTTCCTGTCGTAAATTAATAGCTTACCATCCCTCTCCTCCCAAATGCTACAATTCTGTATGAAACGTATATTCAAGTGTTTTGGCGGAAGTGTTTTGGCGGAAGGCCCTTTCATCCCAGCCTCATCAATAACACAGACATTATTATTATTATTTTATTATTATTATTATTATTATTATTATTATTATTATTGTTGTTGTTGTTGTTGTTGTTGTTGTTGTTACTGTTACTTTTTGCTCGCGAATAGGCCATCTTGAACCACGCAGGACATGCACATGCACGGGCTCAGTATCATTTTATCACCTTGCACGTCTTGCATGTAACTAATCAGGGGGATCAGCATTTGGCTGAATCCGATTTTTATACCCCAGGGTTGTTAGTCCTGGGGGTATGGAAGATGGAATGATGATGATGATGATGATGATGATGATAATGATGATAATGAAGAATGAATGGACGGCACATACAGATATTCACAAACACACCCATGCCCGAGGCGGGACTGGAACCCGCGATCCTTCCGTCCGTGATCGCCACGGCACTACTGTCTTAACGATTCCGGCTATTCGGACTGGCTAATATTATTATTATTATTATTATTATTATTATTATTATTATTATTATTATTATTATATTGTTGTTATTTTATTATCATTATCATTAATATTATTATCATTATAGAATCCATAATTACTTTATAAATGCTCCTTGAGCAATTTCTCGTCAGTGAAGTAACGCGCATGTAAACCGAGCAGAGACGTGGGAGTTACGGGACTTGGTTGGGGAGGGAGGCGATAAAGACAGGGAATGGAAGGGCACGAGGCGGCGACGTTAGCGGCGGCGGTGGCGACGGAGCTGCAAGCGATGCCACCGTGGCGTCCTCGGCGCGGTGCGAAAAGTGGGGCGTCAGCAGTCCCGCCACGCGGTTTACGAGGGGCCACAGATGCTTACGTCGTCGCGTTGCCCCGGCGCCACCTGACGTCAAGGGAGCGTTCGTCTGAGGAGCGTAGCTCCGGGCCCCGGGCAAAAAATTAAGCGAATCTAGCGGGAAAATAATTCAGAAAATACGTACACAGTTATGGACCCGAACACTTCAATTGCTCTTTCGCTTAAATCTACTATCATTATTTATTTATAAAAGTGAAATGTAAAACGAAGTTTCATGATCTTAAAACAAAAAAATAATAATTTGCGGTTTGGTAATTTATCTTATATTTGTTATAATTTCTAAACAAATCCTGCAAACAGATTATTATTCCGTATAGATATGTTCATTGAAAACGTTTCGAAGCCAATTTATTATAAAATTGTTCATGTTGAATAAATTAGCTTTATTTTATTATTCCGTTCACAACTATCTCAGTCTCATTTCTTAATAAATGCATACAACTATCTGTAAATATTATTTTTTTGATAAGGAATTTTAGCCGACCTGGATGGCCGAGGTGGCTAAGAGTGAGTATCAACTCAGCGCTTCGGTCCGAAGGGTCGCGGGTTCGAGTCCCGCCTTGGGCGTGGTTGTTTGTCCGTTGTCTTTGTATATATGTGTTGTCGCGGAGGACCTCGCGTTCTGCTGACCCCAGATCAGAGGAGCCCGCAAGTGTGTTGGTGTCTAGTGCATGGTCGAATATGCGTCCTATCGGGTCGTAAAGGGTAACCGGCTGTCGGCTGGATAAAAATCCTAGAAAGAAGAAGATAAGGAATTTTAAGCTCTGAATTTTCCAATACTACAGACTTCTTGTAAATACGTATTTATCTTTTACGTATGATGTATTATTGATAGAATAAGAAGGTGTAATAGCCATAAGGACTAAATATGATTGATAGAATAAAACGATAGTTTTCTTTACATAACTTGTCTTCTTCTTCCTACGCTTCCCTGCATCATATTTTATTATTATATATTAAGGTCGTATATTATATCTAGGTCATTAGCGACCACTATTGAAGTCAACATTATGGTAACTATGAAGATGAAACGAAATGGGGATGATAAGTGGTGCAAGAACGAACACAAATACAGCCATGCTCGAGACGGGACTCAAAACTGCGACCCTTCGGTTCGAGATCACAACGACCCAACTGCCTTAGCGATCTCAGCCACCGGACCGGTCCTGTATCATTTGATGTCTCTAATTTCCGCTCTCATTTGGTTGTCGTGCTGGCCCGTCCCTGTTACCTTTCCCTTCTCTCGCCTCCCTCGTCGGGAGACAGAAGACGGGTGGCGCATGGGCCTCTGGGCGAGGTGTCTATCGATCAAAGAGCTCCCGTCAAGGAGACGCTCATTCTCGAGCTGTCAATCAGAGCACGCGCTCGTCTGTTCTCCTCTTTCCTCCCCTCCCCTCCCCCTCCACTCCCCCTCCCCTCCCACTACACCACGCCCTTCGCGCCGCTGATCCTCCCACGTCCGTGTGCCCCAGTCGCTTCCCCCTCCCACCATTGTGAGCCTATCCATCCACAGGACAATGCGCTTGATTGAGCCTTGATTTAAAATGCCTCACGTAATTACAAAATCTGGATTAACATTGTGCCGCAATTCACCTGTGAACAAAGCTTTTTTTTGTTGGAGATTACAATTATCGGATGATTTTGAGTTGTAATTTCACGGGTTATGTATAAATTACATAATTAAGAAATATTAAAAAATTGAAGCAAATCTTTTTTTAAATATCTTGCATGCGTTGTTATTTCTTGCGCAGCTGCAAGATAGTTTTTCTACTATATTTTGTATCACTTAACTATTTGTGTCCGATTGATGAATAAGTATACTGCTCTCTCATTTTTCTGAAAAGAAAGCTTTGAAAGCTGTTAGAAGTTAAAAATAATATTAGCCTCATGAGAAAGAAAATAAAGAAATTCAGAATTTTCAAATTACAAAGCAAATAAATAATTCAAACTTTATAACGCCAGTATATCATTTTCCTTTAAAACTTCGTTTATATTTTCGAATATCATGTATATTTTATGGAAATAAAATATGTTTATCTAGAAATTATTCGAATAATTTTAAAAATATTGGAAGAGAAACAGCTTTCGTGTGAGTGGTTTGACATTCCGCTTTTAATGTCATATTCGAGTAAAAGTGACATTCGTTCTCGCAATTAAATAATCACAAATTACAACTCTGATAAATCGAAAACCTTTTCTCTTTATTCATTGGCGTCAGGCAGAATGATAGATATGACTTCATGAAAGCCGTTAATATGTGAAAAGAACAAAACTCAGTCGCAGAAATTGACACGAACACCGATCATCGGATGAAAAGCCAATTAATATGGAACTATTTTAACAACCAATAAATACAAGGTAAAATTTTACAAAAACACAATGTAAAGGGCAAAGCGTTATATGTCATCTACGTTTTTCGAATTACTATCTCGATTTACATAACACGTGAAGTATTGAAAATGTCACCGCGTTTATCTCTATAGAAATGAGAAATAATTTTTCACGTGGTCTTGTTTCGGAACGCATCTGCAGTATGACTTATCTCCATTAATTGCTCTAATAGAGCTTTTAGTGATCTTTGTACCTCTCTATTTCCCTCTCTCTCTCTCTCTCTCTCTCTCTCTCTCTCTCTCTCCTTCTCCCTCTCTCTCTCCCTGATATCTTAATTTCCCCCTGGTCGCATTTCCCCCAGGGAGTTTCAAAGAATTCCGTTTTCAGAGGTCAATACATTTAGCTTTCACTTGATATTACCAGCATGTTATCATGCCAAATAAGGGAAATAGGCTTGGATAATGATAATACGATACACATATTCTGCTTTTGTTTCTTTGCTGTGCTCTTGAGTTCGCACTTTCCATTGCCACTCCATTAGTACTTGTACTTTAACGTATTTGTCATTAATATAGTGTGGTAGGTATAAAAAGAATAACAATATAGACACAGGGTATTATTTATTCACAAATAAAACTCTTCAATATTGCTCTTTAATTTAGTTATTGAATGAACACAGGCTAGATAAAGAGCTTGAGCTATGTAATAATTTCTGCGCTCAATACATTTTCATTGCATTGTAAGTGATGATTATTGTTTCATTCTATTGTATTTCTTATTAACCTATAAGAATTACATATTCAAAATAGCTTTCTTTCTCTGTTTTCTTTCAAGTAACCCAGAATGAAAATTTCCATTTACGTGGGACTTTGTCCACTTCTATTATTCTTTAATTTCACATGGAGGCTTGCAATAAACTAATCTGATTGTACAAATATTACTTTCAAATTAAGCAATTTGTTTAAAAATTGAGTCATTCTTTATCGTAACATGTGATTCAATTCTTTTGCCTTATTATATGTAGTGTATTAAAATTGAGTTTCGGCTACACACTCATAAGTGATCTTTTTTCATTCTCAGGTTTTAATTTGGTTTTCACGTGGAAGATAATTTGTTCTCGTCCGTATAAAACCTCTAAAATTTCTTTTTGGTATTCAGTTTTCATAAATTCATAGGAAATGATTATTCTTATAAGATGTTATAGAAAAAAATCACATATCAAATTTTACTTTAAAATCATTGAGATCGCACAAAGTTTTGAATTGAGTTCGTTCCTCTTACATATTTTCTTTATTTTTAAATTGTAAATGTATTACTTTTCATATGCACTTAAAAGGTTATGGTGGATGTTAATTTTCTAGTACTCAGATTTACCAATGTTTTTACTCTTTGTCATCAAATCTGTTTCATCAATAACATACTACTTTGAAGACTGATATCTGCGCCCGGACTTAATAGCATTTGGCTGTCTTCAGTAGCGGCAGCGTATAAGTGACTCTGACAGTTCAATACTCTGTTGGCACGCATTGCTACGCACATGGCACCACCTACATCAAAAATGAATTAAATCTCAAAACATTAACACTTACTGACAGAATAAGACACGTCTTGATATCATATGTGTATCCTTCGCCACAACCGAACCTTATTGTCCCCAAACCGTGTTGAAAACTTGATGCGTCAGCTCCGAGTGGCTTCGTTCTCTATTGCGTCTGTCTGCAGTGTAGCCGCGACTCCACCCACAGCATTGTCGAGAGGTAATAATATTCCGCCTATCACCTTTTCTACCTCAAAATATTCGCGTGAACATACAAAAATTCACGATCCTAGGTCTTCAATACTACTCCACTTTCGAAGTATGGAGCGTGGCCCTCACGAAACTCTCTCCCTCTGACCCACAGAAGCGCTCGGAAGTCGCACACTTACTGACTTGGTAATCATCGGCAAAGGCACATTTCATTCGCACTGATATGCCATTGGCAGGGATCTGCGCGCTTCTTGAGCGACTTCGTTGGAGTCAGATGAGCGACAACGCTGAACCCAGGCTGCGAGAAAGTAAACAAATCTTCGCAAGCTGATTCCTTCGGAGCAGGTCACATAACTTAACACAGGACGTGCCGAGAGAACTGCCAGAGTCGCTTATTTGCTGCCGCTACTGTAAGAGATACCTTCGCCACTAATGATAACGTTTCGTCCCCGATGGAATGGCATTTTAAAGAGTTTAAACGATAACGACGAATACATAGGCAACCACGTCTAGGAAGCGGCATGTTCCAGGAAGTATCTAATATATGTAGTAATAAATCTATAGCTGAACTGCTCGCAAAAAAGCCATCATGGCGGACGTACCTTTGGTAAAGTCTCGGAAGCTGCCCCCACCCTGCGGCATCTGAGATTTCCCCTCTCGGCGATAAGGGAAGCGCGTAGGCGACAAGGAGAGGCGACTGCGAGACGCAGCGATCGCGCTGACCGCCACTCGTCATCACTACCCACTTCGTCAAAAGAGGAATTCGCACTCCCAGGAGTGTCCAAAGAAATGAATATATCGTATTGTGCAAACGCTTCTCTGCAAAACGTTTCCTTTTCTTTTAAGGATGCACCAATTGTTTGTTGCTGCCTCGCGCCCTTTTCTAAATCCCCAAACAAGTTCTATTGGATTTAGATCTGGATGGTACGGTGAAAGACGGAGAGGAATGTGGCCATGTTCAATGATTATTTGATCAACGACCTATTGTTTTTCAGTGGATATACTTTGAATTATTTGTAATAATTGGGTTTTTGTGAATAACAGCAGCTACTGTGTAAAGTACACTGTCACTGCTCACTAGCCACGGTCAAACAGGGACTGGAGAGGAGACCGAAACTCTTCAAGACACGGCTTATGTTCTGTTGAGCGTTTGGACAACCCCTACTGTAGAAACACGAAAGCTGCCCTTCGTCTGATCCTTCTCACTCATCAGTTTGTTATCACCAAACTCACAGTGTTGAATTACCGCGCGACTCACGAGAGAAAGACAGAGGGAGAGCTACGTTGTAATAAAGAGCGCAGGCAGGCGGGGAAATATTAGGAGCTTTGGAGGGAGAGGCCATGTTCGAGCATGCGCAGTGGAAGGTTTTTTTGAGAGTGGTAGAGCAATAAATGCCTGTATTAAAAACACGTACACATAGAAACGTATAGAAAAATCTAAATTTATGTGGTAACAACGGTCGTCTATTTACCATATTACAGAAATGAAGATTGGAGAATACAAAATTACATGATGAGCTAGAGCATTGTCTGTTTCCGAACATCTGCTTGTCCTTCAAACAATGCTTTAAGCTGTCACCATGCCTAACATGAAAGTCAGTCTATGTCGGCACTAGGTAGCACATAATTGCTCCATTGTTTTTCCAACAATTTGCTGAAAAATCGTCACCCAAACGGTCGATATTTCATCATTGAAAAATGTTAATTGAGTAACTGCTCAATTTCACATCATTTTTCAGGGAGTTTAAATTTCTATTAGGAAATTTTTGGTCTTTGATATTAAAGACAACATTTTTCAGTGTAATTGTTTTATATTAATATATATTACATAATACATACAGCGGAACATTTTGGAAGTAGTAGTTTTCATTGTCAGGCTAATATATATATATTAAAAATTAAAATCCAATTACACTGAAAAATATAAAGACCAAAAACATTGTAATATATTGATAAACTTACTAATATATAGACAGAAATTAAGAATAATCTTAGTTTATTTGTAACAGTTATACAGGCAAGATGCCAACTTTTAATCAGTGTGTGCATAATACTATACACAGGTTATGAGATTAATGTATGGTAAATATATGAGAATAAATAGTATAACATCTAAGTAGAAATAAATTGAAAGGGTAATTAAATTAAGTAAAGGATCATGGAAAATGTGTTAAGAAAAATGACAAAGAATTCGAAAATTTGGGAATCAATTTTGTCGTCGTGTAACATTTTTAGATGCCAGTAAAATATATAGGTTGTTTAAAAAGTTGTTAGCAAGGTGAAGAATAAAATATTTAAAAAGATCAATTTTAAGTTCTCTGCGTATTTATTTACTTGAATTTTTATCCTGAAAAGAAAACACCAAAAATTAATAGTTATTTCCCAGTATTCGTTTCGTTTCTAATATTTCGTTTCTCGCAGAGCGTGCAGAAAGAAACATGAATGTGTCAGGATAAAAGTGCATAAGGTTCGTGTCTGGAAGAGATTCGCGCAGATACTGTTACGAGATTCTCACCAGTGGGTTGCGGGTTCAGCATCACGCTATCGCCTCATTTCCCGCCCTGTGGATCCCGGAATTGATCTGACAGGGAGTCAGATTTACTCGCGTTGCGCTGGGTCTTCCTGTAGTCGTGCACATTCACAACGATTTAGAGGGAGATATACGCTTCACTGCACGGCTTTCTTATGAGACATACGTACGTCGCCGAATATCCTCAATAACTTCAGTACTTGTGTCATGGCTATAAAGTCACGGTTTTGACACGTTATGCACCGGCGTGTTTTGGATTCTGACTCTTTTCGGGGACCACGGTTATAGTGCAGCGTGCATAATACTGATACATTGATCACCACCAACGCTTCATTCTACATGGCATTGTGTATACAAATTCTTCTTCTTCTTCTTCTTCTTCTTCTTCTTCTTCTTCACTCCAAGGATTAAGCTCTAATGAACCTATTCCAGTGCCCATTTTGCTCTTGGTCTTCCAATATCTCGATTGCCGGTAGTTTCGTGTTCGGCATTCGCACCATCTTCGTCTGTATCTTCTCAGAGTATCTAGCAATCTCAGAGTATCTCAGAGAATAAACCTTGAATTCCGCTCTTATATCCGTGTTTTTTTAATTTAAAATTGTATAATCAAGAATGCTCCTCATGAACTTCATGTACGCTATCTGGATTCTGGATTTGTCTTTCTGACATTACTCTTATTTCATCTCCCTTCATGGATACTGGAATACCAGGAGTACTGAAAATTGTGTGTGTGTGTATATATATATGTATATATATGTATGTATATATATATATATATATATATATATATATATATATATATATAAATGGGTATGGTTGTATGTATATACAACTATACAAATTATGTATATAAATGGTATGCAAGGCATATGTTTGAATTCAAGATAGTATTTAAACACTAACAAACAAAACGTTCTTTTGACACAAATTAACCATCACACACTAGAACTCTGAGTAAAATACATAAAGCTAACATAAATTCATATCTACGACGCGCGAAAGAATATGATAGAAAAACAAAGAACCGGAGAAAATGGAACTACACTCGGAAAGTAAATCCCCCAGATATAAATAGCTCATTTAAAAATTAAATTGAAACTACAGCGTCTTTCAAAGAAACAACCCGGCGGAATGGCTCGCCGAATGAAAAATGAATCTCTCCTTAATTTGACAAACAATCGCTGGTAAGCTTCCGAGCACGAGCAGACAACGCGGGCTCGACGTCGTGCTGCCTCTTTGTTTTCCGCCGGTCGCCGGTCCTCGAAAGTTTCCTGCCCGCGTCATCTGCCCTGCCTGCGCTTCCCCCTCCCCGCCCCCCGCCGCCTCTTGATGCCAGCGACAGTCGCAACGCGCGTTCTGGGCGCTCCGGCTGCGCTCCCGCCGCGTGACGTGAGGCAGCCTCGGATAAAGCGCCCGCGACGCCACGAGCAGCGGCTCAGAAGCCTTGGACCGCGGTATAACCATAACTAGAAACTGGAAAAATATTTAGTATGAAACGTCAAAATATGTACATAAGTATGTAACAAAAACAGTAAGAATATGTATATAAATATGTAGCAAAAACAGTAAGAATATGTACATAAATATGTAACAAAATCAGTTAGAATATGTACATAAATATGTAACAAAATCAGTTAGAATATGTACATAAATATGTAACAAAATCAGTTAGAATATGTACATAAATATGTAACTACAGTAAGAATATGTACATAAATATTGTGACATACCAATATGTGGATCATTTTATTACATATTTTACGTAAATGGGTGGAAATGTTTTAGGGTAATTAAATAGGAATATGGTGCCTTAGCAACGGCGCCCAAGTCGTTGCCAAGATAAAAAAAATATTAATCGGGCATTGAATGTGACGGCGTGGCTAGTCAGATTTGAAAACGATTTGAGGATTGGTTGGAGAGAGCAACGATAGTCTACTACTGCGGAAGTATGTTTGATTTTTTTAGACAAAAACAGTAGAAAGGGGAAGCTGAGCTCTGGAGGGCTGAGCAGTAATAAAAAAATTCACATTATGTCATATGTGGTGACGCTGTGCGGGTCGCTCGCGGATAGATAATTTGTGTAATTGGAACTTGTAATTTTTCATGAGATTGAGGAACGTTGGACTCTGAATAATTTATAGTGTGTTAAAAGTATAGCTCACGAAAAGTTTGGACTTTAATTATTTTTACAACATGCAGAAATTAGAACTTGTGAGAAGTCGTATATGATAGAACTCGGAAATATTCTGGACAGGTAATTAATTTGTGGAACTTTAAAACATTTCCGCTGTGTAATCGTAAAGATCTGGGTATTATTTTTGCAAGTCAATCGAACTTGAACTATGAACATTTGAAGTAGTTCGGATCAGTAGCTCGGCAACGTTCGCGTGGAAGAACAGGAGAGAAGAACGCGGTACTTCGACTCTGGAATTCGCATCAGCGGGGAGAAGAGATGATGGTCCTTCCTGGCGACGTCAATCAAGAGCTCGCAAAGTATAGTGCAGTATAAAGGTTCGAACAAGGTCATGACCAAAGGACATTCTTTCTGTTGCAATAAGCAATAAATCCTAAGTTTATTTTTGAAAAGAAAAGAAAACGATTTTCATTGGCCAATTCGAGTTAATAAGTAGCTAGATAAAATATTTGTTGTCAGATTCCTCGCCACTCTGTATGGATGGCAGATCGGGTAATCGGCTATCAATAGGTAATAGTGATTATTTCAGACGCAACCAATCGACCCAGCTAGCGAGATAATATTTAGTTTTCTTTGAAGCAATAATAGCTAAAAATATTATCGTAACCTTTTTCCTGGCGCCCAAGTTAACATTAATTCGGAAACGGGTTACGACGAAACGCCAAATAATTGTGAGCAGTTTGTGGGCATGTTTCAATATGCAATAAAAAAAGTAAGAATATGTAACAATATGTAACGGTATAATATGTAACGGATATAATATGTAATATTAAATACTATATACTACAAAACACATTTACACAATACGAAATTACATTTATACAAAATTTCCTAAACAAATTTTAAAAATAATAGAAGTGTTTTAAAAATAATTTGGCGATCACAAGTTGATGACCACAGCAGCACACAACTTTTTCGTAGTAGTTCAAACTTCATCTGTTGTTACCCACAACCGGCACAAGAGAAGCCGTCGTACAAAATGCCGATATCAACGATCAGCAAACAATCAAATTACTGAAACGTGCAGCATTCTCATCGAAGTATTACATGTCAGCGAACACCAAAGTTTTGTAGAAAATTAAGGTTAAAGGTCACGAAAGAGCGTCAGTAATACTTTTCACACCTAAAGAGGAAAATGATATTTGCCGCTGGCTCGCGCATCTCAGCAATGAGATAACTGAAGCAGGCGCGCTGGACTGGAAGAATTTCCGACCACGTCTTCAAGCAGCGTATCTCGAGTAGAAACAACACTGTAATAATGTAGGAAAAAGTGGATTTTTAAAATACTTTTTTCATAAAAGTAAATTAAAAAATTGAATATAATTGATATAATAAACAATATTTTGTGAAAAGAGCAAAATGTGTAAAATATGTAATACAGTACTAAATATGTAAAAATATGTAAAGAAAAAATTTAATATTGTGTTACGACGATGTGTTAAGACAATAATTTTCAGAACGGTATGTGGAAAGACAAAAAATATGTAATAACATAAAAATCGGGTCTAACTATAACAAAGTAAAGCCATAGAAAGGTTGGGCAGCCGAGATTGTTTAATGGCTAAGTGTAGGTCAGTGTCAACATTGTCGCAGTCCCTACGGCAACTCTGACTAGGAGACCCCAGATTTCAGCCCCGACAGTGGCAAGATTTTCGTCACTAGCTTGCCAGTGAGGTCGAAATCAGTTGCTGACTGGAGGAGAATTCTAGATACCGGCTGCTCTGATCAGTAGTTTTCTGTGGTTACTCCGATCAACACCGGGTGAATTCCGGAGCAGTGCCCTAACAAGCGGGCCACGGACCGCGCGCGATCTTTCCTTCCTCTTCCTTGTCCTGTCATCATCCGTCTAGCTTGTCCTGTTGCCTCGCTGCGAAAGATACCTGGATATCGCCAATTGTCGATTATGTCGGTCAGTAACGTGCCCTCAAATCGGGGAGAACCACCACCGCCTCTCGCGATAAAACGTCCACTACACTAACGAGACTAATGACCATAGCAGTTGGCGTGCCCGGAAAAATAGATTAATCGACCGAGATTGTTTTAGCGGTATCGCGATTAAGTGGTTGAGGGCCACGGATTTGTAAGCCATTTGGATTTGAATGCTTACCCAAAAGTTGTGACATCGTGGGTACACTCTATGCACAATGTATCGAATTTCTACATTTATTCTACCCTGATCTCTCCGTGTGCGGAAAGCATGATAAATGAGATGTTCAGGTTGCATCTAGACAGCGCCGTTTCGTAAATGCATTTCTTCTCAGAGGTCTTGTGTGGGTCTATTCCACCAGTTGCCACTACCAACAGGATAAAGGTCCGTTAGCGATGAAATGGGGGAAACTGGTAGGTATTATACGCGCGGGTTGTCTTGAGCCTCTCAGTACCTACCTTCGTGTCTTTAGTAACATTAGTGAAATTACGTATAAACGATAGCAGCGAGAGATGTTGAGAGAATCCGATGGCGAGAAATGTTAGCTCCTGTGTAATAAAAAATATTCCCCTCAAAAACGAGTTACAGATTTGATGTAATAGCCCTGTCGTTGAAATACACAATTCTCACTTCTCTCGCATCAGTCGAAACCAGGGCTCAAGACAACGTGCGCAGATCATACCACCATGTTCACTTTTGTAGGACGAGTCGGCCGCGTCCGATGGGGAAAACCAGATAACGAGCACCTAAACACTTGTTCCCTCGATAACCATAGAAGTTAGAAGGTCCGAGTATTTGTACAGTATTACGCAAATTTATAGCTATAGTCAACAATTTTGAAAACTTCGCGGGAGAGTCTTACCTTAGTAGGGTGTGTTGAAACTACTCCCCACTATTTGATGGGAGAAATCTAGTTCACCTCAAGAAACGTCTAGGTCAAAACCTGATTTCCTTCACTTTTCCCTTGGATGTCAATCATTCTCGCGCAGATATGTCGCTGTCGGCGACACTGTCCTCGTAATTCTCAAACATAGACGCCGTTTCAGCTTGATAATATTAAAAAATATTTTTAGCCTTCAACATCCGCTGATCGGTCAAGTTCGGTACAGGCCAAACTGCCCTCTCCCGCTTTCCAGACGATTGTTGTCTTTCTTCGGGTCGATTGATTGATTTTTTCGTGTTTCCGGGCGCGTCAACTGCTTAGGTTATTAGTCCCGTTAGTGGAGTGCATGTTTTTTTGGCGGGAGATGGCTGTGAACTTCCACCGCTGGATGGCGAGATCCGGTTGATTTGATTTTTTCGTGTTTCCGGGCACGTCAACTGATTTGGTCATTAGTCCCGTTAGTGTAGTGCAAATTTTTTCTCGAGATATGCGCGGTGGTTTTCTCCGCTGGATGGCGAGATCCGGCGCCGACCTACCGTCGGCTAGTGGGGTTTCCCCGTAACCAGGACTCTCCCACCAGCGGGGCAAGCTCTAAGCTCCCGACCGATCTCCCGGAATATGTGGTGGTGTAGTGCATGTTAGTGTATGTGTGTGTGTAAGGGCAGAGGATAGGACAAGGAAGAGGGAGGACAGATCGCGCGCTGTCCGTGGCCCGTTTAGTAGGGTACTGCTCCGGCATTCGCCTGCTGTTGATCGGAGAAACCACAGAAAACTACCGATCAGAGCAGCAAGCCGCTAGAATTCTCCTCCAGACAGTGACTGAATTCGACCTAGCTGGAAAGCTAGTGTCGAAAATCCTGCCACCGTCAGGACTCGAACCTAGGACCTCCCGGTCAGCGGCGCTGCAGTGAGATCAGTTGTTGCGCTGAGCCCCTCGGTTCGAAACAGGCCGGATGAAGGGGTGCAGCTGGGCCTAGGTTCGAGTCCTGACGGCGACAGGATTTTCGACACTAGCTTTTTAGCTAGGTCGAATTCAGTCGCTGTTGGTAGTTTGCTGCAGCCGGCTGCTCTGATCGGTAGTTTTCCGTAGTCTCTCCGATCAACACCAGGTGAATGCTGCAGCAGTAACCTACTAAACGGGCCACGGACCGGGCGCGATCTTTCCTTCCTCTTCCTTGTCCTATTCTCTCCCCTTAAACACACACACACACACACACACACACACACTTACATACACTACACTACCAGATATTCCGGGAAACCGGTCGGGAGCTTAGAGCTTGTCCCGATAGGTCGGCGCCGGATCTCAGGCGGAAGCCATCCAGCGTGAGAAGATCACCACCATCTCCGAGAGAGAAAAATATGCTTTCTTTTGTCGAAGGCGGTGTCGGCCTTGGCGTAGGTGGTGCTAGCGGCGGCGGGGGTGGCGTTGGTGGCAGCGGTAGGGATTGCTGCGGTCCCGGGCACGTAGCGGGGGACCGGCGGAGAGGGCAGGCGCGAGGGCGGGGCAGCGGAGGGGGCGTGGCCGTCCAGCCGAGAACGCAATTGCGGTTTGCAGAGCCCCCCGCCCCGCGTCCTCGCTGTCCAGGGCCCCCTCGAGCGCGCCTAATAAAATAACAAAAACCGGCGGAAGCCCGGCTGCCGCTGTCTTCCCGAGAGGGCGTTTGCGTGGAGGATGGCCCGAGGATGAGGACGCCCCGGCGCTGACCCCCTTCTCACCCCTGCCGAATTGTCGCTCCGCCCGACTGTCTCTCTGGAATGTACAATTTAAGCGGCGAAGAAGTTTTCTGTTTTTTTTTGTTACTTATCTAAGAAATTTTGAAGAAAGATCAAATGAAATTGTGATACTTTGATTTTTTCGTGTTTCCGGGCGCGTCAACTGCTTCGGGCATTAGTCCCGTTAGTGTAGTGCATGTTTGTTTGTTTTTCTCGGGAGATGACGGTGATCTTCCCCCGCTGGATGGCAAAATCCGGCACCGACCTACCGTCGGCTAGTGGGGTTTCCCCAGAACCAGGACTCTCCCACCAGCGGGGCACCGCCCCGACCGGGACAAGCTCTAAACTCCCGACCGGTCTCCCGGAATGTGTGGTAGTGTAGTGCATGTTAGTGTAAGTGTGTGTAAGGGGAGAAGATAGGACAAGGAAGAGGAAGGACAGATCGCGCGCGGTCCGTGGCTCCTTTAATAGGGTACTGTTCCGGCATTCGCCTGGCGTTGATCGGAGAAACCACGGAAAACTACCGATCAGAGCAGCCAGCCGGTAGAATTCTCCTCCAGACAGCGACTGAATTCCACCTATCCTGCGGCCGTCAGGACTCGAAGCTAGGACCTCCCGATCAGAGGCGCTGCAGTGACATCAGTTGATGCACTGAGCTACCACTCCAGGTGTGTGATACTTTGTATTGTACTAAGTGCTGTATGGAATTCAGCGTTTTTATCATTAATTATTCCTATGACTGCGGTGTATTAGATTTTGTCTTCGGAGTTGCTCGCCTTTCTAATGTAAATTCACCTAGTCCCCACTTTTTAGAAATTGTTTCGTACAAGCCGGTCTGGCCAAGCCATGTTGCCGGTCTGGATAACTGAGGTCGCTAAGGCTGGATGGGCGTAGCTGCATCGGATCGAAGGATAGCGAGTTTGAATCCCGCCTCGGGCAGGGATGTTTGTGTATATGTTCTCCATACAGTTCCCTTTCCAGTTAAAAAAATCACAGTGGTTGCAATGTGATCAATTTTTTTAATAGCGACTCCGAAAAAACCTGATATTTTTCAGTTATATGTATCGGGTGTCCCACCAACAATGGGCCACCCCCATAACTTCTAAACAGTTTTCGGTGGTGACATGCAGTTTTCTCTGAACAAAGCGGAATCAGAGGGCAAGTAATATGTTGTAGACGTATTGTTTTAAATATTTCTAGTTTTTGATAAATTTAATCATCTTAAAATTTTTAAATGGAACTTATATTTATCTCATAAGCAATGGATATATCATGAAAGGGGGAATTCGATGGTGTGTCATAATGATGAAAGTCTTCTGATAGTAATTGTAGTATTAAAGTAGGGTTTCTGACTTGTTATTTTAAACTGAACGTGCATTATTTCCTTCAGTAACCCTTGCAACTGTCACCTTTGAGGAGGCTGGTCTTTGTCTCGCGGCGTCGCCGTCTATAGCAAACTCGGCGTCGCGATGACTACATTCCCGAAAGGCGACTGTTTCAAGGAGAAATATTGTCCGTTAAATTTAAAATCTCATGTCAGAAAGTCTATTTTTGTACTAAAATGTTCTGACAAAATGCTAACATATTACATTATTGGATTCCTATTTTCATGGTCTAATCATTGCTGGCGAGAAAAATATATCATTCCATTTAAAAAATGAGAGATTAAATTTCTCAAAAAACTAAAAATGTTACGAACAATGTCTATACATAATATTACTTGCCTTATTATTCTGCATTGTTGAGCGAAATCTGCATTTCGATATAACAAACCATTTAGAAGTTATAGGGGTGGCCTACAGTTGGTGGAATATTCTGTTAAATAGATCATTAATACGTTTTTTCAGGAGGAAGAATACCGCAAGTATTGACTTCAAAATAATCTTCCATTAAGTCGTGTAATGGAAAGAAACATGCTAATTAACATATCTTTTGTATATCAAATAATTCCATTGAAGGATGTACTAGTGTCATGTGCTGAGTTCACCAAATACTTCGCATTTGTTTTACATAACAAACTTATTACTAGTTTTCATCGTGATCTCGAAGCAATAAAAAATAAGATTCATTAGATGTGTTTGGCATATGACAGGTTGAATATACAGAACGTCCCATAATTCGTTTGGAATTTAAGCGCTTACATAGAAAAAAGAGAAAGTTAATGAGAAAATATCAAATTTGAAAGTCAGATCGAAGGATTGAATGTTCTTAAATCTTGGAGAAAATGTGTAGCAGTATGATGAAAATTAGTATCAAAATTTCACCACATAAAAAAAATTGGAAGAACGTATTATCCCGTTTGATTTATTCCATATACATTTAAGTTTTTCTGTCATCATATTTTTTACGTAAATTTAAACTATTTAAAAACATATTTCCTATTGACCCTTAATATTTTTATTTTGTATTATGTGTTCGTTTAAAAAAATGAATTCTCGTTCACTAACATTGTAACATCAGCTTTTTGACAATAATGATGAAATTCCCTTCCAACACTTTTTTACTAATTGTACAATACTCAGGATATTAATATTTATATTGACTTAAATACATATCAAATAATATATATTAATAATATATCACTTAATTCTAATATTGACGCATGAAAAATATGAAATACACATGGCTGACAGCAACACAGATCGCACCCGTATTTCCGAAGCATAGCAATGGAATTGTGAACAAAACTACAAGATTCAAGATTAGAGAACGCTACTGTCGCACGACATGCCTTTCTGTAACTTTTGCTTACCTTACACGAACACTCGACAAATTCGTGAAAAATTACTAAGTACGTGAGAAGCAAGTATTTTTATGAATTTTGGCTGTATAAAGCTCGTACATGAGCGCAGTCTTGTATTCACCGTCGCATCTACTTGTGTCCCGCCTGCAGCAGTCTGTCTTTTATTTCCTGCAAGGAGGAGGAAAGGAAGATCGCGTCACTCGTTTGTATGAGAGATGAAAGGCCCTGGCTCCCGGCGAAGTCCACCGGCAGTTGTGCGCTCGCCGGCTTCGTTCTATTGGATTGTTTCGGACAGCCAGCGTTTTCCCTCTCCGTTCTCCATCTTGCTTCTCTCACAGAGACAAAACCACCAGCGCGCACGTTGCATACGAAGTTTTCTGTGAACGCGACCTTGTTAAACAACATGAGAAAATGACGTGTTTTAATTTTGTGTTTGTTAGGTTTTTTTACATGTATATGTTTTATCAGGAAATCGGTTCATAACGAGGTTTAAAAGTTATTTTTTATTGTATTTATTGAATGCGTACATGTTAAAAGCAGAATCAGCTGGAATATTTCTATTCGAAAAATCACATACTGTATGTTCCTTTAAATATTAACCTTAATCTTCTCGAGTGTATTTCTTTATTTTCATGCTAATAAACTTTCTTTGGTTGTGGAGTAAGTAAATTAAAAGATTGTGTATTAATGATACAACAAAAAAGTAATACTTGGCAATATTAAAGAAGCAATGAAAGTTAAATATATGAAATCAATTCAAACTCTTCTTTTTATTAGAAAAAATGTTGTTTTGTGTTAATGTTAACTATCTACACTAATAAAGAAATATTAATAAATAGTATGTGAATATATTTTATATATTTGTGCGTTCAAAAAAAATAAATTATTCGATATTACAGTGAAATTTATATTACATATTATTTATATTCGACTGGAGTAAGACATTCGATTAAAATCACATGTCTTACTCGGACTTGCTGTTACGTATTATAACCTATACCGTTGAATATCGGCACGAATTCAGGTAATCAGTTGGTTACTCGTAAATTACCCTGGATCGGAGCAACACCGCGGAGCGCGATATCCGCATCAGCTCATTGACGTCCGTCCGCGATAATCGGACGAGGCGTCAGCGCGCACCCTGGCGAAGCGCGCTTTGAATCTCGGCGCGATCGCGAGATAACGCGCTCACTTTGTGGAGCTTTACGTTGACGCAGTTTCCAATACATCCGATAGGCTTGCGAGCCGCCGCCGCCGCCGTCATCGGTCCGTGACGCAGTCGCCTACGGCGTCCACTGACCAGGAAGGATTACGCAGCAAAAAATCAAATTTTGAAAGGAAACTGAAATTGTACTGTAGGGGAAGACGTAAAAAGACGTAAATTGGACGTAGATATTCCAATGATGCAGGTTCTACGAAACGACTGTTAATTTACGTATGTTCTCGGGAAAGAAGCCAAACATCAAATTTGAAAAATGAAACTGAAATTGGACCATAAGGGAAGACGTAAATTGCATCACTTATGACGTAGATATTCCAATGATGCAGGTTCTACGAAACGACTGTTAATTTACGCATGTACTCGGGCAAGAATTACAAGTAAATTAACTTGGGCAAGAAATCAGTTGTTTTTTGTTTTTGTTTTAAAAAACGAAACAATGCTATGAAATGCTGTGACATAATACTCTAGAAGAGATAATTTAATAACATCAAAAAATTAGACAATGAAACTGTTTTTACAGGACTAGTCAAAGAAATCTCAATTTCCGAGAAAAAAACAAATTTAGAAAAGCTTTAAGAAGCAAAAAATGTATTTTCTCGACACAATAGGACAGTGTTAGGGGGAAAGACACAATGTATCTCGTTCTGTGTGAAAGAAAGTTATGAATGATGCACACGTTTTGCCATGATAACTCAGAGTTTTCTAAATCAACTTGGAAATGAAAATAAAACTGGACAAAATATTTCAATGAAAGTGGATCTGGATCACGTTATGGTCGTTGCGCTTACAAACCCCCGGCTTTACTCAATTTCGCCCGTCACCAAACCACTCAACGATGACACGCAGCACGTGACGTGACACGTGACGTGACACGTGACGTAACACGTGACATGACACGTGACGTGACTCGTGACGTGACTCGTGACGTGACTCGTGACGTGACTCGTGACGTGACTCGTGACGTGACTCGACGTGACTCGTGACGTGACATATGACATGACATTCAACACAACACAGCATGCGATGAGACGAACCGTTTTGCGAAGCTTCACGAGACGACAATTGGGCACGATGCGATACGTTCTTTACGCGAGCGAAAGCGTTCAAAGCTTCCGAGCGTTAGACGGTCACGTACGGCGTCCTCGATTTGAGGAAGGCGGCGGCGGCTGCGGGAGCCTCTCTCGGGGCAACGACCACTTGGCCTGTGGCGCGGCGCTTACCTCGGCCAACGACCAATCCTGAGCGCAATCTGTGTACCCCGTCGCCCCTGCACCCTCCGCGCTACTCTCGCAGCCCTACAAGGCGCGTCGCTTTTGTTGGCGTTGCACACGCTCCACTTTTCCCTCTGCCCTGTTCACAAAGATAAAATCTATTTAATGTTTTTCTTTATTTGTAAGTGTATATATTTTAATTTTTAATGTGGATCTCTGGATGTTGCAAGTAGAATCATCAATGAATAATCACATTTACTTCAGCATTGTTGTTTTAATAACTTTAACTTAAATTTAAACTACATGTTTTGTGATACTGAACGGTCAGTAGTGTAAACTGCAATATTAAAACTTGAGACGGTTCTCTAGACAGTTTAACACCTTTTACGATACAGGATGTCCGGGGAGAAACGTGGAAAATTCGAAAATAAGCTCTTGAGACTATTTTAAGTATATTTTGTATAATAAACTATTCGGATATTCTGACCCCAACCAGCACTCAAAAGTGTGTTTAACAAAATACTTTCTGTGCTAAAATTTGCATAGCGGAAGCATAGAAACACTTCAGAAACATGTAAATTGCTTATTATTTACAAAAGAAATTAATATATTTGTTCAGAAAGAAAATGTTAACCGAGAAATAAAAATGCCGTTGAATTGGGAAAATTGGGTGTATTTTTATTTCTGGGTTAATTTTTTATCTGAAAAAAATTATTAACTTCTTTTGTAAGTAATAAACAATTCACATGTGTCTGGAGTGTTTCTTTGCTTCCGCAATGGTAAATTTTGCCTAGAAAGCATTTCTTTCAAACCAACTTTTGACTGCTAATTGCAACTCAGCCATTCAAACTTTCCAAGTAGTTTATTAAACAAAATATGCTTAAAATTGTCTTAAGCTGTTAAATTTCTAATTTTTCGACGTTTTCTTCCCTGACATTGTGTATAAATCCATAAATTACTATTTATTGGTAGGATTTTCACATTTTCCGTAACTATTCCAGAAGTAGTACCTCACATCTTTCGAAAATCATTAGCAATGATTTACTCGCCTGCTCTTCCTCAGCCTTTTTGTCGTCAGGCGACTGGGGCCAGCGGGCGCAGTCTTGCGCTTAAGGACTGGCTGAGTGTTAGCATACGCAGCGCTGACCTATTCCTTATTCATCGGCCGCCGGCGACGCCAGCAAAGCTTCAGCATGCAGCTCGCTCGCACGTCCACCTCTATCTCCACAATCTGTGTTGCTACCGTCGCTGCCGCTGCCATTCCCACCGTCTTCGTCCCCGCTACCGCATCCCCAATCCTGATTGTTACGAGCAGATCTACAAGCCTTGACGGGCAATACATGAAGACAAAGATAAAGAAAGATTTATTTAAACTGCAATCAATTGTAGCCTGGTGGCAGTTAACTACATAAATAAAATAATAAATAATAATAATAATAATAATAATAATATAATATTTTATAATAATAATAATAATAATAATAAAACTGATGATTCATTAAACATTAAATTAAATGAAGAAATAGAAAAGAAACGTCTATAATTTAAAACCGCACTGAGTGTTTATACAATTAAGACAGCAGACAGTCTTACACTTCACTTCACTATAACACTCAAAACATTCCCTTCATTATTTCTCCGCTCTACACCCACGACATCTGACTTCACTGTAAAACCTAATATTCTTAATTAACGCCCTCATAAACTTAGAAATTCCATACATTAATATCCTAAACTGTTGAATGCTTCGAGGAAAGGGTTCAAAGGTTTTTGCAGGCAATCTATTCGAATTCCTTATTTTTAGATTTATTCCCAACTTTTCCCCGAAACAAACTGCTCCCGATACTGCACTCGATACAAACTGCTTCCGATACTGCACCCGATACAAACTGCTCCCGATACTGCACCCGATACTGCACCCGATACAAACTGCTCCCGATACTGAACCCGATACAAACTGCTCCCAATACTGTACCAAATAACGCGATGCTTTGCACTTACCAACGATTGAATGACTTTGAAGTTTGGATGAGATTTTACATAAATTTTGTGAGAAAAAAATCAGCTCAGATCACTATACACATGACTTATACTTTACTCTATACATTTACCCTCATTTCAAATTTAAAACTCTTGCTGTTCTTCCCCCTTGATAAGTGTTCACTACATCTGCTAGTATACACTATATTTTCTCTCCATTTTCGATCAAATATCCGCCTGATTTGCTGCTATTGTGGTAGCAATGTTGGTTTGATGGTCATACAGTATTGCGGACAGTTCGAAAGAAGTCACAAATTTTGAAGGGTGTTCATACCACGTGCATCAAATATTCTAGTAGAGGTAACTACTGATCCTGTCGTGCTCTTCCGTGTACTCCTACATTGCTGGAGTTTGACAAGCGTGTACGAAATGATCAGTTATTTCTACCTGTTCCTGACAAACAACATTTTTCATCCGGGAAAATTTTGAAAAGGATTTTATCATTGCCATGTTCTCAATGCGTAATCGTGGACAGTCATTCCACGGTTTTCGATTCTGACATCGTTTTACCCTTTTTTGATATTTTTTTTCCTGTACCTTGTTACTTTTTCTAGCTACAGTTCATGTGGTTTGTCTCTCCATGATTTTTTGAACATTATGTAAATTAGCAATCAGTAGGTCAGTGTATTTGCGTGTTTTCTTTAGTTTTCTTTGCAATATTTCCCGCTACACTTACAATGCCTCTGTTCCAACTCTTTTGTCTAGATTTCATTTCCAGCCACATAACTGATCCCACATTTACATATTCTCATTATTGTACTGTGTTAGATCTTAAATTTGTCTGAGGCCTACTCCTCAATCTTGTCGTGACTATTATTGTTCTGATTTTTAGTCTAAGTATCATTGCTTATATTATTATTATTATTATTATTATTATTATTATTATTATTATTATTGGTATTATTCATTTCAACATTAAGAGACGAAACATTTGATTTTAAAATTTATTCGTATTCTTTTCTCGGAGAATATTGTATTAAAGCACAAATTTTTAATAACTTTTAGTTGTAGTGAAATATGAAACTAATAATAAAAACAGTTACTCATCTACCCTGGTTGATTAACAAAACCATTCTTTTCTGAATATTGATCGCTTCGAATTCTGTCAGCTTTTAATGGATAGGATCCTGTCCTCACTTCGGAATCGGAACTCATCCGGACACTATGCTGCGACCGCAGGGGGGTTTATTAATAATTCTCTTTTCATCCGCTTTTTATCTGCGTCGCATCAACGTATTCAGTTGCACACGCGCCTATTTTGATGCAACGATTATGAAATGTGTGGCCGAGCTCTGATTTCATGAAAGATGACAACGCCGACATGTTAATGTCCCGGACAGTTCATTTCACTCGCAGCGTCCTTTGCGCAGGGCCGGCCGCTCCGCACTGCGGTTCGGGTGACAGGAAACTGGATATGATTTTCTATCAGCTGCAGGGGAACCTCATATATTTGATATTGGCACCTGTGGAAATATGCTAACGCTAATTTCCTCTCGTTCGCCATTCACGTAAATGACGTTCGCCGGAAATGTATTTAGTGCCGCCGACCTTGCCAAAGGGGAAACCGCACATTTATTTGCGAATGGGTGTTTATTTGCGCGTACGTTCGCTTAGTCACACTTTATCTATTGTGGTGAATATTCAGCTTATAATAGACATTTTAAATATTACACGAGCGTAAGATAAATTACATAGAGAGATTAGCTGTATTATAGAGAAGTGGGATGAAAGTTTTCGGGTACATATTCTTGAAATATCAATAGTACATTGCAAAATCAGATTGCAACGTAGATATAAATTTCTCTGAATTTAGAATTCTCTTGTTATATACTCAATATTTGTTTCCGTTTCACCTTTTGGCACTATATTTACATTTAAAATCTAGAAAAAATTGCAGTATTACACACGAATTACACTGAAAGTCTGAAAACAAAATTGCTGAAAATGTTCTGTTTATCATTTGACCCTGCGATGATTTCGTCAGTAAAAGATGTTTTGCTTGAGTTATAAACTTACACCATCTCTCTCTCGCCCTACTGGTATAGTTACTGTCGCGTGGCCGCAGACAGTGGCGCCCGTGATTTGCAGCCTCGATAGTAATCGTGTCCATTGTGCCATTGTAGACTCCACCATCTCTACTATTACCCCAATATTCAAACAATCATCGCAACACCACCAACCATAAACATCACTTGCATCAGAATCACCATCAATAGCAGTAACTCTTCTTCATATCACCCCTATTTTATATCACCTTGATCTTCGCCCTACCCGTCACCAGATTCGTTTTACCCTCTACACTGCAACCCTTTCCAACTGTAGGACGCCATTCCATTGCCGCATCACCCTGCTTCCACGTCCACCAACTTACCCACGCTGACTCTCCTGCTAAGCTAAACTCGCTCGTCTCAGGCCCTGCCTCCCGTCATCCTCCCCCCCCCGCAGTCGCCATCCCCGACCTCGCTGTCTCCGACGCCCTCGCGTTTTCGCTCTGCCGTGCAATAATGAAACAGCTACGGAACTTTCCTGAAGCTCGCATAAAATTTCCTAGCTTTGATCACGCTCGCAAGCCAGAAAACCGACAAACTCGGCCGACGCGGCGCCGGATGTGGCGGGGATGTGGGCGGTGAGAGGCGACGAAGCTGCGGGGCAGGTGATTGGGCGTGAGGTTGGGCCGGGAGCGGGCGGGAGGGTGGGAGGTGGAGTGAGCCGTGAGACGGGCGCAGGCTGGGAGGGGGGAGGTGCGAGGCGGAAATGGCAGGAGGAGAGGGCGGTAGCGAAGCGTGAAGCCGAGCGTTGGGGAGCGGCGAGGCGGGCGAGGCGGGCGGGCAGGGCGAGGCAGGGCAGGCGGGCGAGGCGGGGCGAGGCGGGGCGGGCGGGGCGAGGCGGGGCGAGGCGGGGCGAGGCGGGGCGAGGCGGGCGAGGGCGAGGCGGGCGAGGCGGGCGAGGCGGGGCGAGGCGGGGCGAGGCGGGGCGAGGCGGGGCGAGGCGGGGCGAGGCGGGGCGAGGCGGGGCGAGGCGGGGCGAGGAGGCGGGGCGAGGCGGGGCGAGGCGGGGCGAGGCGGGGCGAGGCGGGCGAGGCGGGGCGAGGCGGGCGAGGCGGGCGAGGCGGGGCGAGGCGGGCGAGGCGGGGCGAGGCGGGGCGAGGCGGGGCGAGGCGGGGCGAGGCGGGGCGAGGCGGGGCGAGGCGGGGCGAGGCGGGGCGAGGCGGGGCGAGGCGGGGCGAGGCGGGGCGAGGCGGGGCGAGGCGGGGCGAGGCGGGGCGAGGCGGGCGAGGCGGGGCGAGGCGGGCGAGGCGGGCGAGGCGGGGCGAGGCGGGCGAGGCGGGGAGGCGAGGGGCGAGGCGGGGCGAGGCGGGGCGAGGCGGGCGAGGCGGGGCGAGGCGGGGCGAGGTGGAGCGGGGCGGGGCAGAGCGGGGCAGGGTGGGGCGGTGCCGGGCGGGGCGGGGCAGGGCGGGGCGGTGCCGGGCGGGGCGGGGCGGGGTTGTACCGGGCCGGGGCGGGGCGGGGCCGGGGCGGGGCGGGGCGGGGCGGGGTGAACGCACGGTGGTTTAATATCACGGGAGCCCCACGCCCGTCGCACCACTTCTTTTACCTCACTTTTATTCGCCGTCGCCCACCCCGCCGGCGACACGGGACGGCACAGGACGACGGCGACGACGACGACACTGATGCGGTTCGTAATTATGAAGGACCGCGCTCCTGGCGCACTTATCCGCCCGCGTAGCATTGTCCGCTGGGGATAAAAAAAATTATCCCCGCCGTACCTTCCGATGTTTTCACTGCGCGTAGATTCCTTTGTCACGTGCGCAGTATTTAAACTAAGGCTTGGCGGTATTTTTTTGGGATTGTGACCAAACGAGCTGAGTGCTCTTTGTGTGTCAGATCGAGAAGGAGCGCTAAACGAGGTTCGTACTTTGTTTTTCGCTGAGACGGATGATGATTTCGAAAAAGAATTTCGTGGTTGGACACAGTGTACTTTGTGGTGTTTAAGCAAATATGAAATTTAATCAGTAGCGATGAGTTCGTGGCACGTTTGATAGAAGTTTTTGTGAGTTAAATTTGTCATGACAGCTGTATTCTTCGAAATGGGTATGAATCAGATGAAAGCTCTTTCCTTGTTTCAAAGGATGTATATTATTTGATATTTGAACATGCTTTGTTCCTACTTTGTAACTTTGTTACTGTAGGGAATAGTAGTGATGACCTTCGAGAAATTACTGATACTTAGTGAAATAATATAAAGGTTTTAATAACTAACATGAAATGGATTACAAAGCAAGGCTTTTTGGTCACATACAAATGACGATAAACTTTTTGTCGGACTCCACGTTAACCATGATTATGCAATAATCGTTGCAAATTCGGGCGCCGTGTAATGTCTGAGTATACCTGCGGAATGTATTCTCAACAGTAATTTTATTTAATTACGTACGTAGCAATAATGAACTATTAGTTAATTGTATCAGTCAAGAAATAAAATGTCCAAACGTGTGAAATAATATTTATATTTCTAAACAAACATGTCATTTTACCTCTGTATCCTACTACACTGAATGTTTTCTTTTTATATATCAAATAGCCTGTAAGTAGATATTTTTACTTATCTCGCTCTATTTCCACCTTTCTGGCTGTGTTTTATTGAAGAACTCACTTCACAGATATTTGGTTTTTGCATTGTAAATACATACCAGATTACTGCATATACGAATCCTAAAGTTTTATGTTCGCTTTATTCAGAATCAAACGTATAGTAAACTAAATATAGGCGAATGAATAATCAAGTAGTTCTCCTTTGTATTCTGTTCTTTGCGTCTATTATATGATGTAATATGTAATGACTGCGACTACGATGTGATATTTAGATATGTATGTAAATAATCACAAAAACAGGATGTTTTCACACTGACATTTTCAACTCATTCAATGCTCCAAACATAGTATTCTGAAATTAAAAATTAAATTTTCTCATCAATTATTCTCTTTTTATATTGCACTGGCTTGAATTTTGAGCAGTTCGTGGAAGTCAGCCAATGAATTACTCGCATCTCTAGCAATATTGTATATTTGCTAGGATCCTAAAAATGGGTGAAATGTGAGCAATCAAAGTGCACTTCCGCTTTTCAGAATTCTGAAACAGAATGTCATAGTTTTACAGAGCATGTGGAAGAAGGTCCTTATTTTAAAATTGCATTTAAACCATTGCATTATTTTATAAAAAAATGTTTTGATGTGCTAATAGAGTACAAAAACAAGCGACCGACTTTTTCAAATTGTTATTTACATGCATCATTTCACGAAATATTTTTATCTGGGATCAAAATAGCCGATCATTGAGCCGTTTTTCCTATTAATAAAGGACAAATTCTTTGTAAATGCTGACGGAAATTATTGAGTTATAATTGTATTCACTTTTAAAAATGTGTAATGAATTGTATGTTTACGTATCCTAAGGGCTGCATCTCAGTATTAACAATTATAATTGTCTTTCCTGTTCGCATTAATTTTCTGTTCGCATAAAGAGTTTTTCTTTAAAATAAGTTTTTCAAAAGCAAATGTAAGTAGTAGATCAGACAGGCATAGTTACTAGGGCCCGGGTACCGGCCTTCTACTATGGCTAGGCCGACACTTTCGGATACGTACACTTTAAGTTACACAGTAAACACACATTCTGAGCCGTAGCCGAACATATGCCCCGCCCACGAACCAAACCCGAAACGGCAAATAGAGACGTTGGCTCAGGCGGTCCGCCAAGTTAAACGAGGCGCGTTGGCGACGTCATCGCCTGACGTCGGCCTCAGTTAAGTGGAGCAAAACCCACTGTGGTCAATGAAAAATTCGCAAGATAAGAGCTGGAACTGAATCTTGCCATTGTCTCCCGAGGAAAAATCGAGGGAACTCGCGGCAGGGATATTTTTGTATTCCGTTGGGAGAAGAGCTCTCAAATATTTCTCGAGGAGAGTAGTCGAGACCGCTCTGCTAAATTTTGTTGTAGGAGTAGTCGATCAGTACAAAATGTTTTATGGTGTCCATCGTTTCACGAACTATTCTGTCGGGCATTATGCCAGCTAGGTAATAGGAAAATAATCCTTACTAGAGTCCTTACTACAATCCTTACTACATTTGCCGAGGTGGAAATAAACCACCGTTTCATGAAGTTAAAAACAGGTGCATGAACCACGTCGCTTCTAGTGGTCGAATAACAGAGGACTGTGTTGCGAGCGGGAGGAGGTTGTGAGCGAAGAAGTACTGGTACAAAGAAATAGTGTAACGTGCGCCATCACTAGTGGAACTAGAATCCAACATTGAGGCCATTTTGAACTGAGTTGTGCTGTCAAACTCACGAGAGCACAATTCACCGCTGACACTTCCCAACACACTTCAGTAACTGCGACGAAAATTTAAGAACACGCAGTTTCAGATCGACGTGCTTTGAAGATAAAGGCAAATCAGAAGAAACGAGATTCGAGCGTTTGCAGCCGAGAAGTGGCGAGCTCAGCGTTGGATCCAGCGGACCGGCACCGCATTTGGTTGTTTGGGAGGAAGGTTCCGCAGCCAATGCCGCGACTGTCTACGGAAGGGTCATGAAATATTTATTTGTGTAAATTTAATTTAGTTGAAGCCGTATAGAGGTCTTATTGGCATTCGTTCAGTTTCTCTTCGTGTGTGTTTACTTATGATTAAAGAATATATGATTTTGTGTCTCAGATCCACAATATTTTTCTTTGTAGTAAACTTGCCTTATACTCCCTAACATGCAGTCCTGGTAGTCTACAAATGCCAATTGAATTAAATCAACTCAACAGGTCTGACGGCGGATCGGCAGTGAACTGTCGGACGTCGGAGGTAACGCCCACGTGGAGCGAATCTGACATAGGGATAACGACGCCTGATCGGACGAGTTGCAAATGCACGACGCGCAGCGGGAATTTTGACGACGTGTTTCGTGACAATACTCTATAATGATTTCATGTTGGGTTTAAAAAATAATGTCCTATTAAAATCACATTTTAGGTAACAGAATATGAGGTAGTGTAGTGCATGTTAGTGTGTGTGTGTGTGTGTGTGTGTGTGTGTGTGTGTGTGTAAGGGGAGAGGATAGGACGAGGAAGAGAAAGGAAAGACCGCGCAAGGTCCTTGGCCCGTTTGTTAGGGTACTGCTCCAACATTCACCTGGTGTTGATCAGAGGAACCATAGAAAACTACCGATCAGGGCAGCTGCCCGCTACACATCTCCAGACAACAACTGATTTACACTGACCTTCATAGTTAGTGTCGCAAATTCTGCCCTCGTTGGAACTCAAACCTCAGCACCTTCCAGTCAGAAGAACTGTAGTGACATCAATAAATTCGTGTATAATTAGTGGTGCTCTCGCAGAGTTTTGCGGAGTTCTTCTTTTTCCTACCTCTCGTTCCGTAATTTATTCGTCATACATCTCATCATTATTGCCATGAGTATTCATTACTCATTGATAGACCGCAGAAATTTAGGAAAAAAACTATTATTTCCTGGGTACTATGTACTAAATTAAGTTTATTTATTTTAGGATTATTTGAACTAAAATCCGTCAATTTTAAAGAGCCTAAAAGTGCCTTTTTCAACATGAAGCTGCTTGTGCTTATTTTCTTTTAAAATTTAAAATGAGATCAATTTGCCTAATTATTTATTCCGTGGTTACTTTTAATTTTTTTCCCTCTGTGTCGGCACAAAAGACAAGGATGATATTAATTTTAAATCGCGTTAATCTGTAAGATAGCCAGACAAATACAAGACAAGGGTCTTTGGGTAAATGCCTTCAAGCCACTACTTTCTGACTTCGTGGAAAAGCCAGCCTCCCCTTCTGAGATAAAGGTATAGAATTTCCACGAAAGAAAAGTGATCTTGACCGAAAAGAGATTCATTTTCTCTTAAACTTAGGGAACGTATTAGTAATGTGTTGTGTGGCAAAGAATTGTACGAATAATTTTAACTAGAGAACAAACAATTAAACGTGTTAATCAATACATATATTATATTATACTATACTATTATCGCAAAAACAGAATACTGATTCTATATAATATTAATTTATGTTTTATCATTGTGAAATATGTATAATAATTGTAGAACTGTGTTTTTTCTAAGTTTCCTATTTTATTTGTGCCTATTTACATCTACCATTTAAAAGCCTAACTGAGATGCCGAAAGAACCTATTTTAGGCATCTAAAACGCATATTTTAAAACCTAAAAATCGGTTGTCTACTCATGGACCTCCGCGACCTCAGAATTTGAAGGATCCCTAATTTCCTAAAGGTGAATATATTCATAATGAGATTAAACAAATTAAGTACATTATACTCAAAATGTCAACCTGCGAATTATGGATGTATAGTTTCGCAGGGCGATTATAAAGGAGGTGTGTCTCCCACGCTGCAACGGATATCTAGGGCCATTCACTTTAAAAACCATTGCGCTCCGAATGAATAGCCAACGCATGGGAGACTGAGTTGGGCAGTGCGCGTTGTCATGTGCCAAGCCACAAAGTACATCCTAGGCGACCTGCGCGGTAACCGTGGCAGGCATTGTGCAGCCGCATTATTCACGCCAGTGTGGTCGGCAGCAGCTGGAAAAGCGGTCAAAAGCGCGATTGGGCGCTGCACACGACCGTGTTCCGGTCAATCACGGTGTCAGACGACTACTTACTGAAGGCGATTGCCAGTTACACTCAAACATCGCATTTGCCATTGTCTTTAGTGACGTTAGGTATTATTCTGATGGGGAGGAAAGGTGGAGTAGTTATAAATCACAACTTTTTTATTTCCTTGTCAATTACTAAGGTCAGATTTTTCACCGGAAATTTAATGTTAGTTAATCTCTTCAAAAATTATGTGAATTTATTATAATTGAATTGAAATGAATTATAAGTTACGCAGGAAAAGGAAATATATAAATTTATACTAAGATAATGAACATTAACATATATTTTTTGAAAAGTTGCCTTGCTTGTTTTTTCAACCACATGTTTATAGTAGCAATTATTCATATTTTTAATCTGATGGATGACTTCTTCCAATTTATCTTAGAAATAATCTCTCTCCTCCTGCTTTTTTATTGCAGCTATTCTTTATGCAAGACATATTAACAAATAGATTTGAGAAGAAGGTAGTTACACAGTGGGAAAATTATTTATTTGACATGGAGGCAAATTAAACTTTCAAACTTTTCGTATCCATAGTGCCATGGTGAAATTCATGTGATAATGAAATATTTGCTATAATTTGTAATTACATTATTAGAAGTAATCCATGTATGAAAATTTATTTCAATTTAAGCGATTCAGCTTATTTCAGTAACCTTATTTCCTGATGAAACAGAACTAATTCAACTCGTCTCTTTTCAAGCTCCTAGTTCATTATGTCATTGTGACTAGCCCCACGTACTTTATATTTCTGATTAAAAAATACTATGTTGATACATTTTTAATTTACATCCTTTGATATATTTTGAAGTATTTCAATCCATCTTTATCAGTTAGTGGTTTATTTTTCCAAGCCTCTAAGTTCTAAAGATGGCTGAAAGGTGTAGCCGAAACGTCATCAGAAAATACTATATGTAATAATATACGCAAAATACTTTTGTTCTTAAATGTCAAAAATAAGTAGAACTGTTTGATTAATAATAATTGATAGACATTCATTAGAAAGAAGAAATAAAGTAAGTTTATGAAGAAAATGTTTAACTGCGAAACAGTTGCGGCCGGCCAGACTACATCTGCCGCATCCCTTGCCGCGAGGAGATTACTTCCGCCGCGAGGCATGTCGGGAAACAACCGCCAGCGGTTGCCTCAGGGGATTCCCCCGGCGTCGATAGATCTCCGGCACGCACCTCGCCATTCGTCACTGACGGGCGCCGCTGCCCCCCCCCCCCCACCGCCCCAGTCCCCTTTTTATTTCGAATGGATGGCTCGTCTGAGAGACCGACAGATTTTCGGTCTGACTGTGTCGCGACGCGCCGGTCTTTTGTCTCGGCTTTTAAAAAAATCACGTGACGGTTCGAGGACCGGGCGCATTGAGTGATGGTGTCCTCGAAGTGAGGAAAACGTTGAAAAATTCGTGTGTGAGGACGCAAGGAATGACGAAACGCTTTCGGTGGGATTCACAGAATTATGGATGTTGTCGATATTCTGAAATGTAGAGGGAATTTCGTGTTTTATCTTATCGAGAAATTTGATCGGATGGAGGAGGTGAGAATTTAATAAGAAAACAATCTTTTCGTCGCCAATTTGTCATGATGAAACATACATTTATGTAAAAGGCGATTAAATATGTATCGGAAGTTGACTCACGTGACAGTCTCGTGATTTATTTTAATTAATTTTTACGTCGAGAAGTATCCATAAAAGATCGACAACTGTACTGTTTTGATTTCGGTACATGGCGTTATACATATATTATGTATTTTTCTCTTTTTCTGCAGGATATCTTGATTTTCAGTTTTATCAAACAGCTCGTTAGAGAGATCTAAACCAATTCAGTTTTTGAAAATACAAGGAATAGGAAATATAATTTGGTGAAAATTCAAATAAATTGTTTTCAAGAATAGTAAATATCTTAAAGAATTTAGATATCACTATTAAAAAATATTGTTTTCCGAATTTCTACAAATCTATTATTTGCCAAATGAGGAAAACATTTCTCTGAAATTTTCCCTTTCCCATATCAACGGTTCAAGAAAATAACTTGCACCAATGTTCATGTGTCCAAACACGAAACCTACGACTTCGATACCGGAGTTTTTTGGGATACACCTTGGATCTACGTACGTTATTGCTCCCCAAAATGTGTGACCCTTCACACAAGAAAACGCTTTGAAAGGATCGTGGGGTGCATTTCGTTTTCAATGGGAATTAAGGACAGTGCCTCGACGACGCAATTTGTTGCTTGCAAAGAAGCTGTTCCGAAAAGAAAGTCCGCTGGTTACTTTTGTGAGCGCGAGCCCGCGCTACAGCTAATGAGGTTTAGTTGGGAATCCTATTACCAGGTTTCTTTGGAAACAGAGACGCAGACCACTTCAGAGCGCAGGGACTGGCGGCGGAGCCTGGTTGCGGTGGAGGTGGAGGTGGCGGCGGCGGCGGCGGCGACGGTGGCGGTGGCGGGGGCGGTGGCGGTGGCGGTGGCGGTGGCGGTGGCGGTGGCGGTGGCGGTGGCGGTGGCGGCGGCGGTGGTGGCGGTGATGGTGATGGTGAGGTGGGTGGGTGACGGTGACGGTGACGGTGACGGGACGGGGACGGGGACGGGGACGGGGACGGGGACGGGGACGGGGACGGGGACGGGGACGGGACGGCGACGGCGACGGCGACGGCGACGGTGACGGTGACGGTGACGGTGACGGGGACGGGGACGGGGACGGGGACGGGGACGGGGACGGTGACGGTGACGGTGACGGTGACGGTGACGGTGACGGTGACGGTGACGGTGACGGTGACGGTGACGGTGACGGTGACGGTGACGGTGACGGAGGTGGCGGGAGGAAGTAGTACTGGCGAAGGCATATTGTGTCAATGAAGGTTGTGGTGAAGGTAGAGGCGCAGCAGTGGTGCTGATGTAGGCGGAGAAACAGATGGAAATGTGACATTGATGGGATTGAGTGAAGCTGTACCTACGACTTTAGGGGTATTCCAGAAATTGATCTGGCGCCATAAATGTAGAATTTGAATAAGTTTATTGTGCAAAGGTTATCATCAGTAACATCAAAGATACAGGACAGTATGACTCATGATCTGACACCCTTAAATACAAACCAAATAGATTACAAATGCTTTAAATAAACTAATAAATAAACATCGCTACAAACTATGCAAATTGTATATCTCGTTGAATTGTTTTCCCTTCTTGTTATCGATTTTCCGTATTGTAAATCTGAAAAACAATTTCTCATAGTAGAGCCACAAAATACGTAATAGTTTAAAATCTTATCACTGTAATTTTAATGAATGTTTGAAAAGTGAACATGGCGCAGAATGCTTCTTAAAACTAAACAAAAATTAAATTAGGGATAACACAGTAGCAATGCCGAAGTGAAAACAGACGCTACTTCAGACGCGAAGGGAGTAAAACGAGAGGAAGTGATAAGGTATTACATGTGTCAGTGATAATAAATTGGACAGTAATGCACATGACTAGGAAAAAGCAGTTGATGTGTTCGGTGATCACCGTTTCGAAAATCAATATACGAAATAACAAAGCGGTTTTTACGTACAAAACTTTCTCTGCTTTTCCCGCGTCGCATTTAAGCATTGCCTTCAGCATTTATACTTCATGTCCCCTCAACTACGCATTAACAACATACTTATGCATATATGACTTCCAAGGAAACAATGACAACAATGAGACGATAGTGATATGTGAAATCGATAATGGCGGGAGAACTCCAGGGAAAGAATGACCCGTGCTCGAGTGGAGAAGGATCGGGAGTGGTGCATCAGTGCATCAACTGATGTCACTGCAGCGCCTCTGACCGGAAGGTCCTAGGTTCGAGTTCTGACGGCGGCAGGATTTTCGACACTAGCCCTTCAGCTAGGTTGAATTCAGTCGTTGTCTGGAGGAGAATTCTAGCGGCCGACTGCTCTGATCGGTAGTTTCCTGTGGTTTCTCCAAATCAACACCAGGCGAATGCCGGAGCAGTACCCGAACAAACGGGCCACAGACCGCGCGCGATCTGTCCTTCCTCTTCCTTGTCCTATCCTTTTCCCTTACAGTAGCATGCACTACACTACCACATATCCCGGGAGACCGGTTGGGAGCTTAGAGCTTGTCCCGGCTGGGGTGGTACTCCGCCGGTGGGAGAGTCCTGGTGAGGGGGAAACCCCGCTAGCCGACGGTAGCTCGGCGCCGGATCTCGCCATCCAGTGGGGGAAGATCACCGCCATCTCCCGAGAAAAAAATATGCACTATACGAACGGGACGAATGACCAAAGCAGTTGACGCGCCCGGAAACACGAAAAAATCAATCAGTCAATTAATCGAATGGAAAAAGACACTTTCAATCCGAATTTGTAGGACTTTGCAACACTTATAGGAAATGGGGTACATCTGAATTTCAGTGTCACGGTTCCTTTGATACATTGATTAAAGTCATCGCACATCGCTACCTGCCGGATCCAACGTGCTGCGTTTGCAAGAGCCTTTTGGCCCCCGTTCTCATGTTGTAGTCTGCCAAACTCTGATTCCAGCACTCACATTTTTTAACAAACCTCTTACCCTTTTAAGACCTGCATTTTTTCTTCCCAATTTCAAATAAATGTTGTCTTCAGACATAGAGTTAACATAAAAATGAGTGGAACCATATTTTTTTAAACATTGGGTTTCTAGATTTGGCATGTGCATATGCGCATGACCGTGAGTGTTACGTAGTTATGACTTCACAATTTCTTAAATGAAACTAATGAATACATTAATTTAAAGAAAAATATAAAAGTAAGAAGCATATTTTAACATAAATATTATTTTTTATATGAAACAATATTAACACCTTTAAAACAATTTTTAAAACAAGTTTTTTAAACAATATAAATTAACAATGTACTTTCCATTGAAATTTTTAACAACTTTTAAAAAAATTTTTAAAATTTAAAAAATTTTTTCCCAACAAAATAAATAAATTCCACTTTCACTGCGCATTTTGGAACGGCTCTTGCAAACAACTATTAAAAATTATTCAAACAGACGTTACTGCTTACTACTTAGAATTCTAGTAGCATTTAAAGCCAAACCTTCATAATTGGGAGAGTTGAAAATTACAATATCCTAAAGTAGTAAGAAATAATTCTAAAAACCAAATATTAACGTAAAACGCTTGTATAGTATATTAAATATATAACTTAATGTAAGGAATCGTTTATAATTTGCGATTTACATAAATCAACAAACAAACAAAAGCCCAAACTAACTGACACAGCCACACACAATTTGATTTCGAAAACCAAGGGGACCCTGTGATCTAAGAGTACATTGCTAGATCGTATTTTTGTTGCAATGTGCAACTACTACTATTCCCAAAACCCTCACGATCGTAGTGCCTCGGTCTTTGCTACCACAGACACACCACTTTCAACATATCTTCGAAAGGCTAAACCCTCATGGCCGTGAGAGTCGGGACTTAAATGATTACTTTACAGAGAATTTCTTTGAAAGAAAATAGTATTGAAGTAAATTCAACTAGCACTATGTCACCACGAATATTTGGTAATACAAATTAGCATATTTTAAGTATCGCAGTTTTTTGTATTAAAATACGTGGAGGCAGGCCTTGAATTCATCGCAGGCAATAATGAATCATAAAAAGAGTCAAAGAAACTGTAACACCACAAACGTCAGATTAACCGGCAAAACGGAGAACGGCGAGGGAGAAGGCGAGGCAAGGAACTGTGGCAACCAAGCAGCTGTAGAAGGACAAAGGGGCAAGAGGGAGGGGGCAGCGGCAAACCACGGCCGCCTTGAGCCGGTTGCTTCTAAGCTTCAGCGGCTGCGCCGAGGCGCTTGTGCTTCCACAGGCTGCGTACAGTGGACGGAATAGGCCTTGCGCTGTTTACTCATTCCGTCGCAAATTACTAAATAACTGAAACTTATATTTTTATTCATTATTTATTTATTTATTTATTTATTTATTTATTTATTTATTTATTTAATTTATTTATTTATTTATTTATTTATTTATTTATTTATTTATTTATTTATTTATTTATTTATTTATTTATTTATTTATTTATTTATTTATTTATTTATTTATTTATTTATTTATTTATTTATTTATTTATTTATTTATTTATTTATTTATTTATTTATTTATTTATTTATTTATTTATTTATTTATTTATTTATTTATTTATTTAATAGTTATTAAATAACTTGTGAAATTCTACATACATAATTTTATAATTAAATGAATTACAAAAATAAAAAGCAATACTTTCATTTCTTCGAATTACTCTGCTTTAGAAAGGTATTTAAGTACTATAAAAATATTGGAATCGGGTTCACATTTTATAAAATTGTCATTATCTCTTTCATCAACGACTCAAATATTCAGTTGAAAATGGTTGATTGAGCATATCTAACAATTTTACAGAAAGTTAAATTGGGAACATTCTTTCTGCAGAGGAAGGTATTGAAGTGTTTGATGCATGTAAATATTCGCAGATACAAGACAAATTAATTGCCTTAATAATAACACTAATAACAATAATAATAATATAATAATAATAATATAATAATAATAATATAATAATAATAATAAAATTAATATAATAAGTAAGAATTATTTATTATTACTATATAATTTTTCTTGTAATAATGAAGACAGCCATTTCTTTATATCGGAGATCAAATTTTATTTAATTTTGTTTTTCTATCAATAGCCGAGTATTTATAACAAAATAGGTGATTTTTCAAATACTCACTTATTAGTTCGTGGACAAATCGTTTCTGGTAGAAATTAACACAAGGCTCTCCGCCACACAAGACAACGCAACAAGAGTGCAACTATATTTAAGGTGTGAAATAAACCTTCGCATCCTCACATCGAGTCGATAAGCGCTGTAAAGAATTGGCCAATGTGGAACGGCAACTTTAAAATGTACTGACGTTTTAAAAAAATGGAATGCAATTTTTCAGCGCTGCCCACTGCAACCAAACGCCCAACCACTGCGCCCGCGGGCAGCGTGCGTCCTCGGTCGGGTCCGCCCCCGCCGCAGGGCCACCGCAGCTGCCTTTGGCGGTCTGCGGCCGCCTGCACCGCTCCCGCCCCACCTCCGCCCACACCCCGCAAAATCCGCCCCACCTCCCCCCCACTCTCGTCCCTGCTGCGTTGCCTCCCCGATCCCCTACTCCACCTCCAGCCCTTACGCCAGCGGGCGTCTCGGTCGTCGCCTCCATCGCCTCTCCAGACCCCGCTTCCGCCTCTGCCGCAGGTGGCGGACCGGTCACGCCCCCATCCCCCCTGCAACCTCGCCCCGGCCGTCATCCACCCTCAGAACGGACCCGACCGGCACGAGGCCACCTGCTTCGAAACAGCCTTTGCCATTGCCATTGCCCGACGCAGTCTCTCAGTCGTTGTTCAGGCCGGGGCCTGTCTAGCCCCCGCTCCGGCCCCTCCTTTGCCCTCCCCGCTTCCGTCCCGCCACCTGCGCCAGATTCCCCCCCCCCTTCCCGCCCACACCCCCCGCCCCCCTCCGCCCCATCCATCGCACCAGCATGCACCCCACTCACGCTCCATCCATCGCACCAACACGCACTCCAGCTACGCTTCATCCATCGCACCAACACGCACTCCAGCCCCCGCTCTATCCATTGTACCAACACGCACTCCAGCCCCGCTCTATCCATTGTACCAACACGCACTCCAGACACGCTCCATCCATCGCACCAACACGCACTCCAGCCCGCTCCATCCATCACACCATCATGCACTCGAGCCACGCTCCTTTCATCGCACCAACACGCACCCCACTCACGCTCCATCCATCGCACCAACACGTACTCCAGCCACACTCCATCCATCGCACCAACACGCACTCCAGCCCCCTCACTAACACGCGCTATATACCCTTCTCCTGACCCGTTCCAGTCCGCGCTCTAGCCCGCGCACTAAACGGGCTCCCCGGGCTCCTCACCCATCCCCCGCATCCCCCTCCCACCCGGATCTCCCCGCGGAATAGTTCCCGCACCAACTTGCGCACCAGCCAGTACTCTTGCCCATGCACCACCCCGCAATTCCGTCCCCGCTTTAGTTCCCGCACCAGAACGAGCTCCAACGAACGGCCCAGTCCTCATTTAATCGCCCCCACTCACCCTTTTCCGGTTTTCGCTGCAACCTCCATTCCGACCGTCTGCTCTACCTCACTCCCTCCCCGTTCCGTGCCCCGATCTCGCCTCCACCGAATCTCCCCGCCCCCGCCCCTTGCCCCCCCTCTCGCCCTGGTTCTCTCTCGCGCGTCGTGTTCTCCGCGAGGAAACGAAGGAGTTGCGGCCTGCGGAGAATTTATAGCTTCGGAGGCGGCGATGGTGCTGGAAGCAGGTATTGCGGGCTGTCGATGTGGAACATTTGGTCTAAGAGGGCGATAGCTCTTTGTCTCGGAGACTTACAACACAGTGCTCTTACGTCCGCTAATGGCAAATCGGCAATGAAAATGTGTGGAATATTTTCAGGGATGAATCAATTTATTTTTGTTGTGCAAAGAAAGTTGATTTTTTACTGATGGAATTAAAGAATTTTATTCTGATTCTTCGTCACATTTGCTGTGTTCAACTTGTTATGCATTCAAACGTCTATTGAAACGAACGAAACATTCACTGACTGTGTTTTCTAAACACTGCGACTGTGTTTTATGAAATGTATTTTCCTACGCAGTATTAAAACGTAGTAAGTACGGTACACAGTAAAATGTAGCATAGATAATTATGCTGCAGCAGACTCAAAATTTTCTTAAAGTATTACAATTAAAATTACTTTTTATTGAGAGCCATTTTAAAAGAATTATACGTATCTTAAACGCATGACTGTGAAGATAATTCATACGTGGTATAAATGACGTAATGCTGCAAAACATTGCTGTCTGGATTTTGAAAATATACACATTTCGGAGATCCCCTTTAAGAAATCATGTTTTTCATCATCTGTACGCCTTCCAGTCTGTGGAAAACGTACAATATGTCCAAGCCATTCTTCGTCGACAGATGAGCCCCGCACTCACGTGTGATTTCAATTGTTTCTATAACAAGTTCTAATAACAATAGTTCCTTAGCAATCCGTCTGTCAAATACGTATCAAGATTGCGACTAACAATTGGCAAGCGTCTACTCATTGAGTTGCCAGAGCTCATAATTGGTTGTTTTTGTACCTGCTGCGTGAAAGTGAGGGCCAAGTTACCTGTCGACCACCTGCGTCAGTAGTTTATTTTCGTAGAGCAATTTTTACTTTCTCGCTACGCAGTAGAGAGAAAGGTATGTAATGCTGCGCAAAAAAACGGAAAATTTTTGGCATAAAAACTCTTATTAGAAGGGGCTGATAACGAAAAAGTGGATAAAAGCAGTTGCTAAATTTAGAAAAAAATTCTCTCGCAGGTGGTATAGCCAGAATTCATGTTTTTGTGGGTCCTTGATACCGAAAAATCGATTGGCGGCAAAACTTCCGTCTATCCGTCCGTCTGTAAACAACGCTAGCTGGTAAACTGTTCAGCCAATTTTTCTCCAAAATTTATAATCTTAAATCGATATGGCTGATGTCGCGGCCTCTTGAATTTGAAACCGATGTTTTAATTTTAGGTGGTATTTGACATGAAGCGCTTGGGACATTTTTCAAATTTTCAGAAAATTGGCTACATCGTTTTTATTATATTTTGCTGCCGTATAATGCAAAGGACATTTAAGAGAAACGTGCAGTTCTCATAATGGTTGAAAACCCTAATTTTTCGAAAATTGCTAAATTTCAATTTTTACTCTGAGTCTTCCTACAACTAATATAATAAAGATAGAGATTTTATCCGTTAATGAAATCTGATCTTTAAAGATAGATTTCGAAATAAAATAATATACAATTTTTCGAAAATTTGAGTACTTTTCTCGTAATTTTGCATGAAAATACGGGTGATAAATTATGAGTTAGTTTATCACACCAGCATTGATCTAAACTAGAAAAATGGAACTTGAATTTATTTATTGTTATTACAGAAAATGATGGAGGCTCTTCAGGTTATCATTATCTCTTTTGTGTTTTTCATAAAAAATCAAACTTGTGGCATTTTCCTTCTCTCTGGAAAAAATGTAATTGCTAAGCAATGTGCACGTGATAAAAAGTTGTAACACAGCCTGGATTTTGAGTAAATTGGATTCCTGAAGAGCGATAGTGTCAAAACCAAGCATGGTATTACTATAGCTGGCGAGTTTAAGGCGAAACAATTTGCTATATGTCATATATCATTTAGGAATTGATTTCATACTAAATGTTACTTAGTGTGAAACTTCCAGACTTCCAGCAACTTCCAGAATAACAGAAAAGAAAATTGAGATCCCTGGAAATGAATTTCCTCAGAAGAGCGGTAGCAATGTTTAAAAGGGAAAGAATTAGGAATGAACGGGATAAGGGGACAATGAATCTGCAACATTATATTATAGAGACAATTGAAAAGAAACAACTCACTTGGTTTGGACATGTACAGTTAATGGATGAGAGAAGACTCCCCAAAAGATTAGAATGACAACCAAGTGAAAGGAGAAAAAGAGGAAGACGAAAACTAGGGTGCAACGACCAGATCAGAAAGATAATCGAGAAATGGAAATTACCTCCTGATTCTTGGAAGAACAGAGAAAACTGGAAAAGATGATTAGGCGCCGGAAGACTGAAGTAGCGGTCAAGAAACCGGCAAGAAGAAGATGGAGATGATGTTGCTTACTGTGAACGTCATCATGGTATTACTGAGTGTAGTCATCTGTCAGAGGATGAAAGTAGACTTCAGGCCGTGTATTAGGCCGCACTAAATTCGCAATATGGCAGCTTGAAAGATTTCCTGTCGGAATGGCCAACTTATGAAACTATAACTCTGATCAAGTCTCTCGCGTTTGTTGTTTGTTGTCTCATTCACAATCCTCACGCGTTCTCGAGTCTTGTCCACTGTTCAATAATACATGTTTCGTTTTTCGGTAGAATTAAAAAGAATTCATCTATAAATGAATATTAACTTTGTGAATAATTATTAAGTTAATTAAGAATTATCATTATCAACTATTGCGAGCTTAAGAAGTGTTAAAAAGTGTCAAGTGCAAATGAAAAATACAACCTCAAAAGTTATCAGCGGTCATACTTCTATGTAATTAATGCTTTTGAGATGTGTGTCAACAGTTCCTTCACGTTTTGAAGTGGTAGTAATTAGTTTTATTGAACGCAAATAAATACCACAAGTATTGAAGTTAATTAACGTGATATACATGGTAGTTTTTAAGTGATCTAATGAATTGTTCCTAACAGTCCAGTTATGTCAATATCAATGCAAATACATCCATTTAATTTATCTGTTCAATTATTCATTAGCTTTTAAAAGTAAGTTCAAAAAAATAATGAAAATCATCATTAGTGTAAGTCTTCAATAACTTATCCATTGTTACCAGAGACAGTCTTTGAATACGTGTTATCTTCAAAGGTTTAATATTAAGTATAGACCCAGATGTTGTTGGGGTATCCATTATTTTCCAGTTATAATGAAAATGAATTCAGAAATAATAATAATAATAATAAATATAATATAATTAATATAAAACAAGAAATACTAAAGGGACACTTAACAACAAAAAATAATGAACTACTATAACTATTTCAATTAACTTTATTATTACTAAAGAAAACAATTGGAAAATAATAAATAAAACTCAAAAACGCCTAGTAATACTAACTAAATAAATTGAACGATAAAACGCAAAGAACGAACAGCACCAAAACACAAAATGCAAATCTTTAGCAACACTCGTAAACTAACACAACTTCACTTGGATGGCTTTGGATGTTGGCGGAATCTACGGAAGTAGTCATTGTTTCATTGCAAACTTAAATTTTAAAAAATGCCCTACCGCTTGAAGGTAATATATACAGGGTATGTGTGTGTCGGTTGGCAACAACTTTTGCCAACATAAAACGAAACGAAACTATCCTAAATCGAGTATAAATGTATGTTCTCATCCGACAGTGACATTTTTCAAAAGTTGTTCCGTTAGTTCGGCTTTTTAGCTGGCCAGCAGTCTAAAAGAACGCCGGGGGCGGGTGGCACAACTGTGTAGTGCTCATCGCCCTCAGTTCCTTTGGAGAGGAAATGGCAGACATGTTTTCGACACTTTTTCTTGATGACCTACAAAAACCCAAGTAACTTCCACGTAACTCACATGTTACATTTCATGAAGTTTTGATTTTTTCTCTCAACGAAGATACTACAATCATATTCAATGCAATGCCTTTTGTTCCAAACAAGAAACGGAAAACCACAATACGATGTACAAAATTATGGTAGTTTAAAGTTTAAAACATTGTTACAACTTGTGGTCATTGTTATGAAAAAGATTCAAGTAATTTGGTGAACTCTGAAAAGGATTCATGCATCATAGTTCATGTTTTTTTTTATTTCCATTGTAATGTTTGTATTTATTTTAAAAAGGTACATGTTTTATGGAAATAGTAGAATTGTAAAAATGCAAATTAAAACGAAAGCATCAATTACGTCAAAACCACAGGAGAGCACAGCACCCGCCATCGACCACCAGTGTCTGTCTGGAAAAGATCGACTAACGGAGGGTAAATATAGTTAATTTAGGTTTTCACAACTAAGTAACAATTTTTTACTCTACCTACGAGTGGGTTTGAAACTAGATTTTTCCGTGGCCAACAAAAAATTAGGAAACCTTATTCTGCAGAACCGAGTACTTAGAAAATTTAATATTACAGATTTGTTCCATAAGACATTTTTTAAACTTAAGAGTACTAAACAATATGGACATGTAAAGATGACATCAAATTGATTGTTGCTCTAAATTTCATAAAAATGGCACATCATAAAAGTACTCCATAAACGTAAATAATTGCCTCCATTGAGAGTTGATTCCCAAGTTTTGATACTTTCCCGACCTTGCAGTCTATTTTTTTAACCGCGTTATGATATTTCCAATAAATGTCAACTTTTAATATGAACTTTTAATATTAAAATACATTCACTGAATAAATTGTGAGTAAATTGGAGCACGATTGTCATATAAAAATAGGGAAGATATTTTGTTGAGTGGTAAAGGTTTCAAATTACATTTCCGATTCAATTTAGTGTAATGTTAAAATCTAATAATTCGTTTGTGATCTATTGTATGATACGTTGTTGTTTTAATATGATGAATTTCAAATCCCGGGAATTTACAGATATTCTACAAATAAAGCAGTTCCTTTTGATGTGAAAATAGCAATCGTAGTACTACGGCTGCAACATTTCAAACATGTGACACTTAATGCGTTTATGAAATACATTTTTCTTGTAGCTAAAGCCTAGTTCCCACAGAAAGTGCTTTATGTGTGGGTCAACAAAGGGCAACATGTTTCTTTGTTTTCTTTTCAGGCAAACTGCACGAAAGAAAATTGGATTCCAGAGTTTATGGCTTTGTTCACATTGTGGTGAATTGAAGAATGACCTGCAGGACGACTATTTGTTTAAATTAATGACAATCTCTTAGACTTTTCTGAGAGCAGAAACGGGCAAAGTCAGGTATATGCACACAAACGAAAACAAACTCTTGAGGTCATAACACGTCTATAATATGTAGTCGAATGACCACCAAACAGTAATTTTGTTTTTGTATTACAGTTTGATTTGTGAACTGATTGTTGAAACATTTTTATAGTTGATTTTTATAGTTGCATTTTAATGGATGTAATAACTACTTCACACGGGATCTAACTATATCTGTATCTGTAATATACGTAAAATACGGCAATAACATCTCTTAAAATAATGATTACAGCATCATACCCATTTCTATCCAAATATCTTGTTAATTTATTAAATATAATTGCTATAGTTTGTTTTTCACTACAGAAGAGGAGACACAAAAGTAATTAATTGAAAATATTTAATAATAAAAATATTTAATTTTTATAAACATTTGCTTCAGAAAATAAATACGTCGTTATCAACTGTCGCCTATATACACAATAAACAGTTCAATCGATTTCACTGAAATTATTGTATTTCTGGAATCTATGTGCTTCAAAAAGGCCCAAAAATAAGCCATTTAACATTATATAAACGCGGAAAAACATTAAGGACTTTCAAAAAAAATTGTCTGAAAATAAAAAGAAGGCTCATCGGCTTTTCATGAAACGACAGTAATGAAAAATTAGTGGAATAATCTTTAGAAATATAAATTTTATTTAACTAATTGTTATTCTAGAGCGTTGATTGAATGAAATAGTTATATGTTATTATGAATAAAACATTGATTTATTATGTTCATGTATAATTCGTAGGATAATATTTCTCTTAAACTAAAATTTTGTATTAAAAATACAGTATTCGTATTTTCATAATACAGTAAACGTTTTTAGATTAACTTAACTACGATCTAAGTTAATTATGTTGAAATATAAGTACATCTTTCTTAAGGCCATCTATTAAATGAATTATCCTTATGTTAGAGTGCATCTGATAAATATTCTTCTCCATCATACTCCAAGAACACGATTACAAAAAGATATTAAATGTCCACTTCAATATTTAGACTCTTAAATACATCCTATCTAAGAAGACCAAAGCAAGAAAACAAAAATAGTCCTCAATTTTCAGTGCATTACAAAAATGTGTGTGCTTTCGCTCCCACTTTAGACGCCCAACCCATCAGAATGGCACACACACAAAAAAAAACCAACTCCAGTTCATTGCATCGACTACGAAAGTGGCTCTCCGGCGCTAGTGGGGGTATGTTTGCGTATAATTCGGAATAAAAATGGCGGAACCGTTTTTCCCAGCAGTTAGTGGCGGAAGCGAATCGGCTAACCGGATAGAGCGTCACACCCCTTCACCCCTCTTTCGTTCTCTCTCTCTTTCTGCACCGTTCTTTGCGTCGTTTCTCCGTCTCTACCCGCCGTGTCTGGCGGCGCACTCGCCACCCCGCCCTGCCCCGCCCCGCCCAGCCCCCCGCCCCGCCCCGCCCCGTCCCGCCCCGCCCCACTCCGCCCCACTCCGCCCCGCTCCGCCCCGTCCCGCATCCTTACCCGCCGCCGCCACGCCGCTGTGTCTACAAAAGCAAGACAAATCGAGCTCATTTTTCCCGGCGCAAACAGGCACTTGATGGCGACCTCGCTACTTTCGCGGAGGCGGCGCGGGGCCCGTTGCTCGCGGAGCCGTCTGGGAGAGACTCGATCCGGCTTGTTATCGTGACGCATCGGATCGGGAGCGGCTAACAGGGATCGGATCGCGAAGGAAGGTCGGGACGCCCTCACTCGTCCTTTGGCTCCCTCCCTCTCTTTCGCAGACCTTTTTTTTTCTTCTCTCGTCCCCCACCCCGTTCGCGGGCGGAAATAGTCGCGTGTTTGCCCGGACGGAGCGCGCTGCGTTCGACTTTTTCGATTCGAGTTCTCGTCAGTTGGCTGTTTCCGCGGAAGTGGTGTTGAATACGTGTTATCGAAGGTTCTGCGGAAATGAAATGCTTGTTGTAAAAGCTAGGAAGGCTGGATCGAATTGTAAATGCTATTAGATTCATTACTTTTAAGCACAATGTACATTTTATCCACTTACGTGATCTGCGGTAAGAGTAGTCTTGCTATTGTGAAATGTATGATTACTAGGTAAATGTCAGGAGTTGCTGAAAGATGGTAAAGATATTGAATGTTAGACGTGAAAGATTTCAAGCTGTTGTGGAAAGGAATACATTTTTCATGTAAGCAATCATAACATGAATTCGAACTTCAGTAGTTTTGTAGATATTTTCACGTTTTTCAGTAGGTTTGTAGATAGTTCCATCATACATTGTCACCTACACTTCAAATTAATTTGTAGCACATGTTATTGTTTCAATACTTCTTATGTAAAAGTATGCATTATTAATTAATAGATGTTTTCATTAGTAGAAATAGGAACAATTCTCTATTTTTGTTTTTTCTAATTATCAGGTAGTACTTACTATGTGATGTAATACACTAAAATATTTTTCGATTGATTTTCTGATATTGTTGATATTCAATTACCCTACTCACAGTTAATTTTATTTAGTTATTATAAAACTATGTTTTTGATAAAATTGATATATGAGCATTCTTCAAAATAATTGTGAGCATACTGGCTATTATTAATTCAAACGACATCAAATTTGATCTTAAGAATGAATCTTATAGCCACTACTTCAGCATCTCCACCTTCTGTCTTCTTCTCTCCCCTGATACCACCTCATCACCATCCATGTACCGCCTCTAACTCCGTGGCTCCGAGTCGAGGTGCCTTCAGCAGCATGCGTAAAATTCAGGACGTGCGGGCCAGTAGGCCTAGGGCGGGGGGGGCAGGGATCGGGCGGAGCGGGCGGGGAGGGGAGAGGCAGAAGATTGGAATATTCGCGCGCGGGAATCGAACCGGTCCGTCGGGAGCGCTCGCCAGGAAATTGGGCGCGTGGAGAGGGGCGCGCGAGGCGAGGAGCAGGCAAACTGCCGCGAGAAAGTGCGCTAAGAGAAAGTCAAGACGGAGGCGCAAATACGTGAGTCCCATGGAAGGAATCGGTAAAGTAAACAATCGAGTTGTCCTAAAAAGATAAGTGGAGGGATGAAATCGCGTCGAGATAAATGATCAGTCCAAAGAAGCTTGGAAGTTTGAATAATTTAGAATAAGATGTTCAAATAATTTCGAGTAACAAATTCAAATAATTATGAGGAACAAGTACAAATTTCGAGCAACACGTTTTAATAATTTTGAGCAACACGTTTTAATAATTTTGAGCAACACGTTTTAATAATTTTGAGCAACACGTTTTAATAATTTTGAGCAACACGTTTTAATAATTTTGAGACGCGCATTCAAATAATTTTGAGCAGCGCGTTCAAATAATTTTGAGCAGCGCATTCAAATAATTTTGAGCAGCGCGTTCAAATAATTTTGAGCAGCGCGTTCAAATAATTTCGAGCAGCGCGTTCAAATGATTTTGAGCAGCGCGTTCAAATAATTTTGAGCAGCGCGTTCAAATAATTTTGAGCAGCGCGTTCAAATAATTTTGAGCAGCGCGTTCAAATAATTTTGAGCAGCGCGTTCAAATAATTTTGAGCAGCGCGTTCAAATAATTTTGAGCAGCGCGTTCAAATAATTTTGAACTTACACAAATATTATTTTAAACAAATTTAATAATTGCACGCACCAAGTTAGAATATTACGTTTTTGAAATCCGATGATTGAACAAAGCATAGATCATGAGCGATATAGGATATATAAATTGATATAATATCAACACAAATTCTGGTATTTTCCTTTCTTTTTCACTTTTGTCGGATACGGAAAGCAACACTATAAATGCTTGTAATGTAGTTCGGAGGGAATGTGAGATATGTTTAAAAATGTTAAGAGTGAGTGCCACCAAGAAACAAAATAAAAGGGATATACATTGAGAAAAAACGATTCTACCAACAGCTGCATGTGGTTACAGTTCTCAAAATGAACTAAATGTTGCTAATGAGATTTTAATTAATGATTTCTCAAATAATTTATGGCAGAAAATCTAATTAAAAACAGAAATCGTTGTATTGTGAACAATGCTATTGAATTTACAAAACTACTTAATAATTAATTGGTAATAAATCCTTGCTTTTCAGAGCCTATTGGTTGTCAATAATTTATTTTGTTTTGAACACCAATAAATTATTTTACCTTCACAATGTCCGAGCCGATTTTACATGAGTTTCCGTTAAAATAATTACCATTACTGAAGGGAGGAACTCACTGTATTTAACATTGTGTCAAGTTAGGTTAAAAGAACGATAAATCTCAGAGCAAATATGTTTTTGTTTTATGTTTCTATCAAGATAATGCGCGACAATTAGGAAAACATTATCCGACGAAAATACGTTGTTTTAAATAAAAAATTAAAAAATTGTAATTTCAGTAATAGTTATATGTAAACAATATAAGTACCCAATCGTCAGTATTACCAGACAAACTTTCTGAAGTGCAAAATTTTTGAAGTGCGTTATTAGAAAGGGTCCTATTTGTTACGTTTAAAGTGTATGATCCGAAATATATTATCTTTAAGGAATAAGAATTTAACACATTTAATAACCATTTTACAGTACATTTTGTTTACAACATTACTTTTTTAGTAATTTTCGAAAATAGAATCAAAATAAATATCTAGAATGATTTCGATTTTGCTCCTTAATGTGTTAGTACTCCTTCAGCTAAATACACTAAATTTAGACACAAAATTACCCACGTATAGTTTTAAAACGCCAGTATAGTGTATATATGTGTATATGATATGTTTATTTTCTTTCTCAAAATATTGAAAGCTGTTATGTTTTAAAGAGATATAAATGGCGCGTTACAAAAAAAACACAATCGTCATTTTTGAAAGAAACGCCCGTTTTTCCCAAAAATCCTCTTAAAACTAATCGTTGCTCCTCTTTTAAATTTCGATTGTGTCACATTTGTTCAACTATTGAGGATTAGATAAATGGAAACCTCTACAAGGAAGGTGCTTTTGATCATTAACAGAGTATTAAATCTCATTTTTCATCTACAAGAAAGGAAATCACTTTCTTAATTAATATGTTACCCGCAGATTTGTTATATATTATTTTCAAATATTTAGCACATTTAAAATGCAGTATATTTTCTGGCTTGGGAAATAAATATTTATAATTGAAGACACATTTATTATACTTGTTACCATACCAACCTACTCTTTGTGACTTAGATGACAGAACTGCTACACAAATTGGTGGTTAAATATCAAATGGACAATTCTCTTTATGAAATATATATTTAGGATGTGGACATATTCTGCCGGTCTTTCAGGAATTTTTAAATCATTTTAGTAAAATGATATATTGTTATTGTCAATATTTATGTTGTCAATAATAACGCTTATCTTGTAATGAAAAACATCTCAACTGCTGTTCTTCATTATGATTTACCAAAAAAAAAGGTAAAAAGAGAAATCTAAAACACGTAGAATATTAGTTGCCATTATTGTACTTTTACGTAACCGTTACAGAGAACATCAAAATATCTGTGCTATGTAGTATAATTACTAATATTGTGGAATGTGTGAAATACTAAGAAAAGTCTAGAGATCAAAAAATAATAATTTTACTCAATTGTCCGTAGTGCATGTCCCTAGCTTGTACACGAGTGGCAAACGGAGAAAAAATATACAGAAAGGAGGGGTGAACAGAATGGAAAGAACAAGAAAAAATGAAAATCGGCAAAATGTGTAATCAAGAGTGAAAAGATAGACAATCGTTCGTTTCGATCGAGAACAGATCAGAAAAAATAGAAAGTGTGAGAGCAATGAAAATAATGGAGGCGGGCGATGGAAATGATAATAGGGAGTGATAATAATGATGGGGTGAAAAATGAGGATGGGTCAAAAAATGGGGAGGGGTTAAAATGGGGAGGGGTCAAAATGGGGAGGGTCAAAATGGGGAGGGGTTAAAATGGGGAGGGGTCAAAATGGGGAGGGGTCAAAATGGGGAGGGGTCAAAATGGGGAGGGGTCAAAATGGGGAGGGGTCAAAAATGGAGGAGAGGTAAAACGAATGAGGAGAGGTAAAAGGAATGAGGGGAGGTAAAACGAATGAGGAGAGAAAATAAAGAAAGGGAGTGGACTGCGGGGAGACGAAAGTGGAGAGTTGGAGTGCAAGGAGTGAGGAGGGGCGCAACGGGCGAATGCCAAGGGGTGGGCGGGGCGGGGCGGGGCGGGGCGGGGCAAAAGGAGCGGTGAAATACGCGCGCGCGGCCGCATCCGGAGCGGCGTCCGAACCAGTAATTTGGCGGGCGGTATCGCCCGGGGCGGGCGGGGCGGGCGCGCGCGGACTGCGGCGCCGGTATCTGTCCGGCCGCGCTCTCCCGCCCACATCTGGCGCATTAGCATTTCTAATGCACTCCCCGCCTCTTCGCTCGTCCCCGCCCTTTCGAATTTGAAACTGCGAGCTCGGCGCGTTCGGGCTCTGTAATTTGTGGCTGGCTGAAATTTCATCTTTGAGGCACGTATACATACCACTCTGCGCTATCTACTTGCGTGTGTGTGTGTGTATACACTGACCCACGTCTCTGCAGACGGAATGGGGCCGGACGGCGTCCTACGTGATATCCACTCTTCTTTGCTGAGTCCGATTTCCTTGCATGTGAATAGCGGCCGCACGTTCACGTGGCTTTAGCACCGGCTGCTCGCGATGATCCAGATAAAAAATGTTTATGCGCGCTCGCGGGCCAATGAGGTTCCCTAGAGGAATACTCACGCCAAAATAGCTTTCCTCTACAAGTAATATACGTACTTTTTCTGATCTACAAAATAAAAACTTTGGGAATACATTTTCATATAAAAAAAATGGAGTCTGTCCGAAGCGGGACGCACGCTCGCCCGGCTACTCGCAGGTCTACTCGCACGTCTACTCGCACGACTACTCGGCACGACTACTCGGCCCGTCTACTCGGCACGACTACTCGGCCGAGTAATCTGAATCTAAATATTTCCGATATAATGTCATGAATCAATGTTTATAATCCAGTTCTGCTGAAAACAAGCCACTAAATGAAACCGAAACAGTGTTTCATGACTCGCTTGCATTCATTCATCGCGATGTGTTAATACGTTTACAGTACGAACACTGTACTAAGTTTATAAGATAGTCCTGCCGTGTGGTGATCTTTCGTGCTTCATTCAAAGGGAATAATTTGACTCTAATCCTCTTACATTAAATCTCGTGGCACGTTACCGTTTTATGTACGCCCGACATGGAGAGCTTATAAGCAATCAAAGAAATAAGTAATTCTCTACCCTGTTAAAATAATTAGTTGTTCATTCTGTACTAACTTTGACCCAAATAGTGTATGTTTCGAGGAATAACGTTTCTATAAACTCATTGGCACGTTTCTATTACCTCTCTACCTCTTACTCCCCTCTCTCTCCTCCCCTTTTCTTCCCTCTCACTCCTTTCTCCCCCTCCTTCCCTCCCTCTCTCTCTCTCCCCTCTTTCCCTCTTTCTCCCTCGTTCTTCCCTTCTCATGCCCTCTTTCTTTTTCTCCTCCTCTCCTCTTTTCTCTCCCCCTCTTTCCCCTCTCTTTTTTCCTTTCTCACTCCCTCCTCTCTCTCTCTCTCTCTTTTCACTTTCTCCCCATCTCTCTTCCTCCCCTTCTCGTTCATCTTATTTCTAGTAATTCTAAAGTTATAAACATTGTCGTTCCTTTATATCATAACCATTGGTTAAAAATAAAGAATCTCTTCGTAATTTCACTCGCGAAGTCTTTAATTTTTTTAGTACTGGTTCCGTAAATTCAAATCTCTTTCACTCTGCACATAACCACGTATCTAGTGCCCATTTGTTACGTATCGATGCGTTGCATAAATTGATATGCTTTTAGTTTATTTCTTTTGTATTGAAATAAAACAAACTACGAAGAAACAACGAAGAAGAATTAAATAAATTATAAGAAATTAATACGTTGCATACAATTGACAATTATATTACTAAAATATGTTTCAAATGAAGTAGAAAAGGTTGAAAAAGGCTGTGTTGCCAGATGAAATGTCCCAATAATTAAATATTTTATGCTGCACGCAAACCTCCAACTCTCCACTCCTGCATGTCATACGATTCATGTGTAGATTTCAGTTCACTCGGTATACATTTTAGAGGCGTAGTGCGTAATATGAAATTGCGGTTATTGCCCCTTAATCTCACACCATGTTCTACAATTCATCACAGTTCATGTTTTAGGTTGTCATCTCTACTTTATCATTGATTTGCTCATGGAGTGTTCCATTCTTCATGGAATCATTCCCACGCTGATAAAACATTCTTGTTTCACACATTCTTCCATTCATTAAATCATTCATTCGTCGCTTCTTCGTTTATACATTCATTCACCAACTATTCGTATTCGGTCATTCCTGGCATTTTTTTTATCCTTCAGGCCAATTGTACTATGGCCAATGGTTCTGGCCTTTTTTCTATCGCAGATGCACCCAAATGAATAACGCTAGAAGAAAAACCCGAAGAATCCCGACGCGCATTCCCGGCGGCGTGGCTGGCGGCCGCGGGGTGGGGTGGGGCGAGCCGCCCGGCGCAGCTGCCGGAGGGCTAAATTAGGGGCGCGCATTTCTCGGTGTCCGACGGCAGCGGCCGTGCGTCCCCGCCGGCGATCGCTCACCGTCGCTGCGCTCGGCCCCGCCGGGGGGGGGGGGCGGGCCCAATGGGACGTGGGCGGCGCCAGTCTGTCCGAAGCGCGACGCACGCTCGCCCGGCTACTCGCCGGTCTACTCGCACGACTACTCGCGCGACTACTCGCACGATTACTCGCCCGACTGCTCGCCCGACTGCTCGCCCGACTGCTCGCCCGACTGCTCGCCCGACTGCTCGCCCGACTGCTCGCCCGACTGCTCGCCCGACTGCTCGCCCGATTACTCGCCCGACTGCTCGCCCGACTGCTCGCCCGACTGCTCGCCCGACTGCTCGCCCGACTGCTCGCCCGACTGCTCGCCCGCCTGCTCGCCCGCCTGCTCGCCCGACTGCTCGCCCGACTGCTCGCCCGACTGCTCGCCCGACTGCTCGCCCGACTGCTCGCCCGACTGCTCGCCCGACTGCTCGCCCGACTGCTCGCCCGACTGCTCGCCCGACTGCTCGCCCGACTGCTCGCCCGATGCTCGCCCGACTGCTCGCCCGACTGCTCGCCCGACTGCTCGCCCGACTGCTCGCCCGACTGCTCGCCCGACTGCTCGCCCGACTGCTCGCCCGACTGCTCGCCCGACTGCTCGCCCGACTGCTCGCCCGACTGCTCGCCCGACTGCCCACCTCGCCGCCCATCAACTGCCCACCCACTCACCCACCCAACCACCCGCCCGCCCGTCGGCAGCGGCCCGCCTCTTCTTCAGATCGCCCTGTTTCGGACCGCTCCGCTCCAGAACTCTCCGCTTCCGACAGTTCGATTCAGTCCACATGCTGCAAGTCGCCTCCCTTCAGTTCGCCCCTCTTCATCCTTTTCCAGCGCCGCGGAACCCCAAACCACCGCTTTCTCCGTTCACCCCCACTATACGTCACAGTTCCCCACACGTCCCCCCGTTCTCCCCGTCATAGCTACAACCCCGCTCCATCCCACACCAAGCACACTCCCTTCTTGTTCCGCTCCGCTCCCCCATACTCAACCCCTTCTCGTCCCCCCCTGCATCATCCCCTGCAATCAATCCCTTCCCCTTCTCTATCCGTTCACCCAGTCCGCACCACTGCACTTTGTTTCCACCCGCTCCCCTCCTTTCCATCTCGCTCCGCATCCCGCTCCGCGCAGTCCTTCTCCGACCCGATTCGCTCGGCCCCGCCAAACCCCCCCCCCCCCCACGCCCCGCCACGCCCCGCCACGCCCCGCCACGCCCCGCCACGCCCCGCGCCGCCCCGCCACGCCCCGCCACGCCCGCCACGCCCCGCCACGCCCCGCCACGCCCCGCCACGCCCCGCCACGCCCGCGCCGCCCGCGCCGCCCCGCGCCGCCTTGGTCCTCCCCGCCTTGGCCCGCCCTTCCTTGGCCCGCCCCGCCTTGGCCTACCTCGCTCTGCCACGCTCTGCCCTGCATCGCAACGCCAAGCTCCACGCCGCTTCTCCTCCCTACCCCGCCCCGCCTCATCCCCGCTCTGCCCTGCATCGCAACGCAAAGCTTCGCGCCGCTTCTCTCCGCCCCGCCCCGCTTCGCAACGGCACGCCCCACTTCTCCCCGCCCCGCTGGTCCCTCCGCGCCACGCGACGCTCTGCGTCGCCCTGTGTTCGCACCCAGGAGGCGGCACAATTAATTACGCGCCGCGTCGCTCCCGGCAATCGGCCGCGGGCGCCGGCGGCCTCGCGCTCCGGCGGCCATCTCGGGCCACGCCCACGGCGGCCGCCCCGCGCGCCACAATGTCCATTCGCTCCGTGCTGATTGAGCCCAATGGCTTCATTACGCTCGCCATTACTTTTTGATACAGCAAGGGGAAAAGGTGGTGGACAGTGGTGTGTATTGCATCTAATGAGACGGGGAATGCAGATGGCGTTTCAACCAGTTCTACTCTTGCAGTTCCGGACAAATTCTAGTTAAATTATTACGTGCGTTGAGGTATATAATAATTCAGTAATAAATTAATTCATTCAGGATTGTATAGACAGGCACACACAAGCACTCTCAATGTTTAGGAATTGGAAAAACATTTTGCCTCAATACGTTTACGATTATATTTATCGACTCTTAATATTACCTATGAAATATAATTTTCATTAACGGAACTGTGTTGTCTATGATATTTGAATTTTTTTTTTGTCATAGAATATTTCGATCGAGAGTTGGAGGTTTGAATGTTGAGTAGACCAATTTAATTTGACCTTTGAATTTCTTTTGATATGTCACTAAGGATTTGATTATTTGATGGCTAAAATTACATGCTGCAGGATTTACTTCCTCCTTCTCATCCTCCTTGCTTCCACCCTCTCTCAGCGAATTTGGTTTTCCGATTCCCTTCCTTTCAACCGCTAACCAAACCAACACTTCCGGACTCTTACCCAGTCAATAGGAGATATTTAAGAATATCTACTTTTCATTTTTTGTGTAAATATTAAAAATAGAATGACATTTTCCGAGTTTGTAAACATCAAAATCGGAAATTTGAATAGAAGTTTGTCTTCAAAAGAACATGGTTTACCAATGTTAATAAAGAGTATTCATTGTAGCATTGATGCTTAAGTTAATCATGAGAATATTCCAGATATACGTGTGTTCAAGTTCAAATTTTACATTTTATTTGCTGTTAAAAAACATTATAAGTAAAAGAAGTTTAAGAAAAAGTAGTTTTCCCCAGGAGTTTTAAGGGCGAAATTTTACATACTGATAACCTGCTTACGTACATTTATTTTATATTACGGATATATCTTATCCTATATTACGTATTATATTATGTAAATAAAATATATAAATGTAAGATAATAATACATAATGAAAAATTCATTTCAAAACATTTGTATTGGTAGTCCACGGTTCATTAATTGCTGATTAAAATATATTTTTAAATATTCCTTTTCCCAGAATTTGATTTTATAATTTAGAAAAGAAACAGAGAATATCATATTAAATATACTGAATAAAAATGAATCCAGTTCATATGTATTACAAATATTACTATTGCTATAAAACTCACGATCTTTTGTGTGGCAGTCTCATTTCATCACTTTCCAGGAATGACGTACCTGAAAACGAAAAATAATAATTAGTATTTGTGAACATGTCGCATTTTATGGACATTATACATTAATGAAAATGAAATATCGTACTTGGATCTAAAACATTTGACACATTTCCCAGTTGAATATAATTCTGGCTAAATGTTTCATGGACAAAAATTATTTCACGCAAACAAATGAATGATTTTCTGAAAACGAGTGTTGTGTTGTGTTCCCGTCTCGATGTGTTGTGTTCCCGTTATGTTTGAAACTAAAGAACACAAGCTTTTCAATTATTATGAATGGAAAACTTTATTTTTATTATTTAAAGAAAATTGTAAAAATGAGTTAAGATTCTGAAATCAGTAAGAAAGTATCTCAGATTTTATGAATTGAGAGAAACGTTTACGGAAAGAGAATTTGAATTGAAAAGTTAAAAGGAAAGAAAGCTTGAGCCATTGATTTCGTTTTGTAAAATATTTTATTGAAAGCAATAATGTTATTTTGTTAAGTTAAACAAAATAGTCATATCGCATTTTGATAAGAGAAATGTTTTAATTTTTAAAAGTACGTATTTTACACTTTGTGGGTAGGACTCTTTTTTTATTTTGGGACATTTGTACAATTGTGTACAAACAAGAAACCCATGTTCTTGACATTTTAATGATTTTCCTACTTTTACACATCGCACTCTGAGCAACACAAAACTATCAATGCTCTAATAGGTTTTTTCAACCCTTTTGAAACTTTCATTTACTTATAAAATACTGTATCTTATCTCTACATCGTTAGGATTAAATGTTAAAACAAATAAAAAATTATTTGTTTTGATATTTAAGCCTGACTATTGAAATAATTATTTTCCGAAAATTTGCTATATATCACATTTACTTAAAAGTACTGTATGTGTTCTTTGCAGCGTGTGAGTTCGTAAACATATTGATATTTTTCATCAGACAACAATCTTTTGACCCCTGCTGACATGGACTCATTATCGGCATTTTCCTTCATGACGACTTCTAGACTTCGAGTGTTATGAATTCAAGTCTTTCATACAGAATGTCTCAGATTAAATGGGGATAGGTCGAACATGATTACCTTTGATCAATGCATATGAACGGGAAAAACACAAATAAAGAAATTAGAGCTTTTTTTCAAGAGGAATTTGACTCTAATATCAGGCAACCCCTTACGCATTGATGTTCGGCGGGTACTTGATATCTTTTGTGTGCGTCAGAACGTGGCCTACTGAACATAATGAGTTGCCAAAAACCCAGGGGTATATCTTCCATGTACAAAAGGATACACCTCCATTACACGCAATTTCCCAGTACAATTAATTGACACAGTGGCAAATTTCGACCCCTCTAAATACTCGAGTCGTTTGTAACATTTATTCTGACATATTTTATACTTGCCCTATCAACACAAATATATTTCTTCCGTTTTCTGTTACAGAGTGCTGAACAAATATAGGAACAGATCGGGGCTGTTATTGTCGTAAGTATTAACTTATCAAGGAATTTTACATGTATATATACGATATGTGAATTGTAGTATTGAATATTCTGACCCTCGAAATTGCATGCATATAAATTAGAATCAGACTTGCGCATTGAGAGTAGTATGGCCATTAAACTGTTAACTGATAATTCTCTGAGGGGCATTATGCTACTGCATGCATAATAAACCTCGCATCAATACTCATAGCTACTACAAACGATTATTATCCAGTAAGTTTAACTGAATGGACAACAACAAAATTCCCATACTTTTCAAAACAAGCATTCAACAAACAATAAGGCAAACGAAATTATGATTTATGCAAATGCAAACAAATAGCAGATTTGGTAATATAGCAATTCAGCAGAATGAGAATTATGGTTCTTCTCTAATAAAGAAAATCAAATGAATCACCGTTCTGGCTACGATTTTCCGATTATGCAAGAATAAATCGAAGATCGAAAGAAAAATATACAATGTTTATGATGCACTGAAATATTGAAGAAGTTCTCTTTTAAAACGTGAACGATGAAACCATCTATTTTGGAGATTCAGGTATTTCAATTTCACTGGAAAAATTATTAAATTAAAAATAAATTAAACAATTATTTCTTTCGGGAGTTGATATTATCTACTTTTGATGATCGTTATCTACATTTTCAACAGCTATTGATATTTTTTGTAAAAATATATGAAACTATTTTATCGATACAAATGTAATAAACACCTTTAATTTGAATAATACTACTTAAATATTAAGTTTAAATATAGTTATAAATCATGGTAGTTAATTAATATTTAAACTCTTTAAACACATCATCGTACTTAAAATAAGTATATTAATTATGTATACGAAAATTTTAAGTAATTCTTTAGATCCTATATTCCCATAAAAATATTGCTGTTATGTAGCTAATGAATCCAGACATAACAAGGGAATCCTTGATTGTGATGCACAAATCTTTAATTTGTCAACTCATAAGAAGCAATGATTTATAAATCAGAATCGTTTCTCTGACTTAACAGCAGCATACCAGAAGGAGGAGGGGACAAAGACGGTACCTAGCCTAGTTGTTTATCTCATTCTCTATACAAAGTAGAACTCGCTGAGGACTTTCATAATTAGAGAGTTTTAGCGTCGAAAATTCGAAAATAAGCTCTTAGGATAATTTTAAGCATATTAAACTAAAGTTTAATAATATTAAACTACTTGGATGTTCTGAATGGCTGCGCCGCAATAAGCACTGAAAAGTTGGTTTTGAAAGAATGTTCTTTGAGCAAAAATGTGCATTGCAGAAGCATAGAAACACTCCATAAACATGTACATTGTTTATTATTTACAAAAGAAATTAATACATTTGTTCAGAAAAAATAAATAAAAAATAAATAGGCATCTCATTCACACAATTCGACTGCTTTATGCATATAAGAATTAAAAATAGTCCAATTATTTCTTCATTTAATGAGAGAATTAATATACTTACGAAGTTGCAATTTTTTGAAATGCTGTTAAAAGTGGATTGTGGTCCGAATTTAAAGCAGTTTTACAATATTGCATTATCGGTGATCTTATATTATGAAAAATTACAATATCAAGAATATCTCTACCTTTTACCTTTTTACCTATTTTAACCCTAAGATACAATTTACACGCTTCCTTTCGACAAACATTTTCGAACGTTTTAGCCACCGCAGATGATCCCAGATCCCAGAAGCCTCTGTGTGCATGCGCGTCTTCGCTATAATTCCCGAAATCATTCGTCAAAAGGAGGCATGTAAATTGAACCTAAGTAGTAGTTTCTTCTCTCAAAGACTTTTCGTATGTTAACAGAACAATTGTAAATCGTCTCCATATGTAATCGCTTCGTGGAATCTCTGGTGTTCTATATAACCAGGCCTGCCTACAAACACGCCGAAATCTTATTGTAGTATCGGTCATTGTAGAGTGCATCACCTGCATTCCCAACAGTTATGAATTCGAAGAAACGTAGTGAATTTTGAACCGGTTCTTCAAAAAATGACGTTGCCATCTATGTTCATGCCGAAAGGTCCGGAAGTACAGAAAATGATGAAAATACAGTATATGCTCTTTTCTTAATTCAAAAAGTGAAAATATCTTAGCATAAACTTCCAAACAATGATAGTAATATTTTACTATGATTTTGGTATTCGACTGTTAAACGCTCGTATTTGTAAACAAAAATAATGACATTGTTGTTCACAATGAAGATTTCGGATGCAAATATATCTCTTTGGCTATTCTGATTTCTTGAGTGGGCTCCATTCCTGCGTGACTTATTCGGAACTAACCACCACTTTGCTCCCGGTTTGAATTGATCTCGGGACTTACGTTACCAATTTTGGGGATGAAAAATTACAATTCTTCGTTGATACAATTTATTTGTTATGTTTTTAGAAAACGACGAACCCTCAGAATGTTCCCCAGCTGGGCAGCCCTGTTTCGCGTAAGTCGTAAATGGCGGTGATATCGGTCCTTCTGCATGCCCGTCCCTTCCCTTTCCACAGGCACTTTGGGTTGCTCGCATCCCATAAACGCGTCGACATAACGGCCCCCTGATATCGGGAGCACCCTTCAAAGCCCTCTTTATATCTCGCTCTGTTTCTATTCTCAATTTTTACGTGTGTCGTTGAGAGGGACCTCGCGAACGTAGCGCGATGGCATTTGTACGCCATATTGCCTTCTTTTTTTGCGGCGTTTCTCCAGAAACAACAGTATAAAGCACGCATCATGGAGGTAAGCACGTGAAGACGCGTAGTGAATCTTGGTGAGCGCGCCGTAAACACTTGTGACGTGCTCTGTTTTTGTGAAGCAAGTGCAGCAACTTCTTAATGCTGTCGTTAAAAGATACTCTCTCGGTGCCTCGCACTCCCTTAGCCACAGAGCAACACGACGCGGGTTATGGAGGTTGTGAACATGTGTGAATAAATTCCCGTGTCTCTTCCGAGTTGGACATTTCTCTGTCGTAGTCAGAACAGGGTTCATCTCGTATTTTTATCGTAAAGAATAAACGCATGTATTTTGCACATGATTCATTATTGTTATGGCAATCGTTATACAGAAGCAAAATATTAATCGTGTGTGTTTTTTTTGTTTATTAATGTGTGTTTCGGGTTGTCGGAACATTGTTGCCACATTCTAGGTACAGGACAGTAGAATGAACGATGTTTAAAGAATGAATTTTGAACATTAGAACTGATGAATTTTAAAATGCAGATTGGTTTGAAGATTTTTATTACTTTATTTGATAATGAATTAATTTACGTAAAACTAAAAGATGTAATTCAAAATGCCCACAATATTAACATTAAACTCCTTATTTATACAACAAATTATAAAAAAATATATTACAACACAATTAATTCCTATTAAACACAACCTTTTTCACTGTTCACATTCTTAACTCTACCCTAAAACTTCGTATATTTTTTACTTCCTTTAATTTATTAGGCAAATTGTTATAAATTCTAATGCCATCACAGAAGAAAGATTTCCTGTTTGTTCCAGCACGACCATTTTGATGAAATTTTTTGGCATGTCTTGTCATACGTACCTCACTCACTATTCTTGATTAGATATTTTTGTGAATCATTTGGAGACAAATCATGCTCAATCTTGTAAATAAATGTTAAAACGCGAATTTTTTTTTCATTTTCATCTCCAAACTTTTTTCTTACACGTATCAAAATATAACTACATTATAATGTTATAAAAGAGTTTTATATATTAAGTTTCAATAACCGAACTAACTAAAGGTTGTCATTGCACTGAATTTAGCTGATATGTAATTTAGAATTAAGTGATATCAAAGAAACGTTTATGGTTGAACTTTCCAGACTAGTTTTGACATGTAAACACAAAAGTGTTTACATTGTTTGAATTGTTACATTGTAGTATTGAATTAAATAAAAAAGCTGTTGTGTGTAAATTTACAGTTACTCGTAACTTCGAACCACTATTATATTTCAAAGTTAAAACAAATACTCATGTGTAAGGTAATAGAAATCCCATTGATCTGGTGAAATAAAATTGAAGGTTATAATTCCATTACTTTTTTACTTTCAGAATATCATGAAAATAGATTGTCTTAGCAAAACATTATAAGATGAAACAAACTGGAATTTCAGAAGTTTGTGAATGTAAAGGTTGAACATATTTGGCTTTGGTATGGGCGAAAATACTAATGTCATTTTTACTTCGACCAAGCTAATGATATACCTGTTAGAAATATTACTTCCAAAGAAGGTACAAAATGAATGCAATTAAATTATCCTTTAATTGACTGGTTCTTTGAAATGCTATTTATGATATAATAATACATTTTCTAGTCAGAATGTTTATAGAAGTTTTCTATTATACCAAATTTAGTGTCTGCATAGTATAATATTTTATCACAATGAATGTTTTGTGAAAAAGTGTGAAATAAAAGAAACGAGATTGATATTTTTTAAAACCATTGTGTTTCATTTTATTTCAATGATATTCACAATGAAAGCAATAAAGATATGACTGCAACGTAGAAAATTCAAAAGGGTCACACTTTTGAAAATGGTCCTTCAGAGCTGTGCAGTCATTGCCCTTGAGATTTCACGCAGTCATTCCCATGTGTGACATCAATGAGCTTTCCATCATAACATCCCAACGCAGCTTTCAGCAGTGACATTTCGATTAACAGGTGTCATATGCTTTATAGGTCCACAATATCAGAAGGTTCATTGTGTATTGAATGATTTGTGACACTGCGCACAAACCAATGGAGAAGGATCTACCGGGTGTGGAAAGCATTAACCCTCTGTTCGGTGAGAATGTTTTGTGTTGGTACAAAAGCCTCTCTTAACAATGTCAGAAAAAGTAGAAAGAAGCTGTTTACCTGTTTTAAACAAATAGTTTGGTAAAACGTCAGGAGTTTTGTGAAGCATTGGCAAGTTGCATATTGAAGTTTTTCGTAAAAATTATTAAAACTAAATATTATATGCCTTATTAGGCTCTAAAATGTGTTAATTTAAAGCAAAACGTATATTGAATAACGTTGAATCTAGTGCGAAATTTCTGCTAATTCATTTGAACATTTTATCTTGCAATATTTGTAAAAATTACATGTAAGATCGATCATACTGATGCATGACAAATAAGTGACATATTATACAAGTTCATATAGTCTCTCCTTTGTTCAGTACTACAAAAATTATTTTGTTCGCACTATCACGACTACTATAAAAAATCACTCGTTTTCTGTTGTACATATGAAAGCAAGTGATATTTTATGCAGGAAACGATGAAAGTTACTTATGTCTACCCGAAGAACGGAAGTCCATTTCATATATTGCTTCTATCTCGCTTCCCATTTCTTGCCCCAGGGAATGTTAAATCACAGTATGAAGCAATGTGCGCTCCTTAAAATTCATCACACGTATCTCTATCTCGATATTCATGAAAAACCTGCCGCCACGAAACTCATTGAATGAGAAAGGAATAATTGAGAACTTCCGATTTGCCCAATTCACACCTTGAATAGTAATAGCAGTAAAATCATAATAACCCCTATCGAGATTTGAGGAAGGAGGCGCATAATTTTGTAGCGGGAAGAATGCATAAAATATTTTCCCCGTTCGTCTGCAAGTGGCAGGCGGCGGCGCGCGGGAGCAGATTCCTGTGTGGGAGCGCTCCCTGTTGGAGTATCGATTGTGAATACATCTGACTTCACGGCCGTCGAGCACGGGGGGGGTGGCGGGGAGGGTCGTGGCGGGGAGGACCTGTGCGAGGTTCGAGCGAAAGCAGAACAAGCGAAAAGCATCAAACAGGTCATGTGCCAGCTGTCGCGTCCAAGGTGCGATGCGTGCGTTTGAAGATGGCGAATATGTAGTTTTGGTCGGATCAAAACAAGTTTCTTTTCATTTGTTTCTGATATGCGTATTCAACAGCCCCGTGAGTGTGTAGATTTTTAAGAAAGGTACATAACTAGTCGTTTGCTTTTGTGATATTATATAATGATATATCGTCATTGATAATGGACAACCTCCAATGTGGTGAAATTTGCCAGTTTTACATTTTAGTATCAATGATTCTGAATTTGATTGTTCTTTATTTTGATAAGAAAATTTCTAAAGAAAATTAGAAATTTTGGTCTTAAAATAAATAAAAAACACCTTCTATGTAACCTTTAGAATGTATTGGTTCTAGGGGGTAAGGGAGGATTTCGTAAGGTATTTTGAGAAAAAGTTACAATAAATAAGTAAATATTAAACATTTATTGCATAGAAAGTATACAATGCTTAAACTTAATCAACTTTATATTATTAACATCAAAAAACCTTTTTCCTTCTGCCTGTAATTTTTTTTCGCGTAAGAGGTTGTCTATCATCAACAACGATATATCAAAGCGACAGCAATTTTACAGTGATAAAAAAAATATTATGTAATTTTAAATATTATCTTAGAACACGATATTACTTTCTGTACATTTTTAAAATCATTAATTTCATGATAATGTATTTATGTTCATGAGTTCAATCTACTTTGGTTCATATTTACTGTTTTTTTTTTTTTTTTTTTCATGAAAATTTTTTTTTCTTAATTGCTATTTTGAATATCGTGCGAACGCTACATTTTGAAAAGAATATACTAGACATATTTTTAAAGTAGCATAACAAACAAAAGAGCTAGTAGCTGAAAGTGTGAAACTGACTCGTGAAACGGAAACATCTAGTTGGAAAAAAAATTGTAGTTTCTTGTCTACTAATACAACATATTTAATTGTAGGTAAAGATTTTATTTTTGACAATTTGTGTCTAATAATTGTTACAAAATTTCTTAATCGAGGAAAATAATCCATATAATTGAAGTAGCTTTTTTGAAAGGTATATTGTAAGCTTTTTTGATTTTCCATTTGAACCAGCTTCACACCTTGCACTGTTTTGAGTTCCGTTATGAGTTTCCCATCAATCCGTTTGGCTCTTCTCTAAAACTCGCTCTGTAATCTAGTTGGGGTTGTTTCACCAAACAATGCTAGTGCTGTTTCATCAGCTGTGGTAATCCTGATAATCATCATGCGTGCACGTCACACCAAATCAGCATCAAGGCTACTCCCCCACGCCCGTGCGGTTTCACGGTCCAGATCGGACATGACAGGACGCTACGATCAGCACGACGCGTGCCAGGAGCGGGGGTGTACAAGATGCTGAGGTAGATTACGGGCAAAATGTTGCGAAACGCCTTATTACAAACCTGAAGGTTTGTATGTATGATCCATATGATGCTGCAGGTAAAGGAAATCACCGCAGTGAAGGCCAGGGCTTCTCAATGGCCCAATGTTTGTCAAGTCAGTTTGGCGGAAGCGGAGTATATGTGCTTGGGCGCGATCGACTTTAGTCTAGTGACGCAATGATACGCGGAACACTACAACGGTCTACAGCGAGGTAGCCAGGCCCCAGTTCTTTTTTAGGAGTCCTAGTGTAACTGGTATGTTAGTTGTAGAGCTGATTGTCATTCATTAGTTGGAGTGAAAAATTACATTTTCATTGTATTAATAATTTAATTCGTGTTAATAAATTTAATAAAACTAGTTATTTTCAATTAATTAACAGACATAACATTTTTGTTTGTAAAATGTGAATTACAAAATTTGGAAACAATTATACCAGAACTTGTGGCCCAAAGAGGAAAACAAATAATTACATTATACATTTCAAAACATTAAATTGTATAATACGAGTACATTATATTATTTTTCTCAATTAATCACATATTTCTCATTACTCATCCACCATAAAAATAATCAGCAACGTTTATCGTTCCTTAAAGACTTTGTTAAGTTGAACATTGCGTTTACACGAAGGAAACTTACTCCATCATAGCCGTTATCCGACCCTCACTTCTGGTACATTGCAAAAGGCAGCAGACAGCAAACAAAAAGTCGTCGCCCGAGCAACGAGGTTTGGGAAGCCATTGTGGAGCGCATTCGAAAATAAACGCTCTCGTTTCATTTAGCGGAGGCGAGGGGCGGGCGTCAACGTCTCCTCCATTCCGCGCAGTAACGATTTTTCTTTCGTGTCTCACTAATGGCCCCTGCGCTGCACCCGCTCGCACCTGCCTCCGAAGGCTAGCGGTGCCTGCCTCCGGGTCCCGGCCATGCCACGTTCCTGTTCGAAAGATATTATTGGCTTCGTCATGCATACAGTAAGCGCATTAACCTGCCCAACATTGTAGCTCTTTCTGCGGCGACTGTGTAGGCAGGTTTTAGGGTCCCCAGTCCCAAAGGTGGCGGATGTTCATCACTAACTATAGTTAGCTCGTCATAGCTAACTATAGTTAGAAGTTCAGACGCCGTCCAGAGGAGAATTTTGTGGGTCTCAGTAGTGTTCATACTTTCTTCGTAGTTTCAGTACCAGACGACTACTGCAGCTGTAACTAGAGAAAGCTCGTGATTGCGCGCGATCTTTTTCTTCCACTTCCTTGTCCTATCCTTTCTCTTAACGCTCACATACGTGCACTTAAATTTTCATTCACCACACTACCATACACGCCTGTGTATCGTCCTGGAGCTTAGAGGTTGTCCTGTCTGCGAGGGGAGATACCCCCCCCCCCGAAATTTGACGTGAAGTTTGGTCCCGGATCTCACAGTCCAACGGGAGATAAACACGTTCAACTCCCTGAATAAAACATGAACTATACTATCGGGGCAAACAACCATAGCAGTAACCCAGTCTCTCACAGGTTACCGTAAAAATGCTTTAGTTACGAAACGAATTTCGGCACTTTCCGAGCAAAAACAAGGTCTGCTTTCTTCACTAATGTCAAAGTTAGCTGACGGTCACTGCTAGAAGCATCCGATCTGCAAAGAGAGATTCTGAACACCTTTATAAGATGTGAATTGATAGAGGTGATGTATCTGTGAAACGCGATTGAAAAATGGGACAAAGTTCTCCCAAAACATTCTTTAAAAATCAATTATTTTTTAAAAAATTAGGTTCCTGTTAGTGAACACACATAGGCGCGCTTAACTAGTCATGACATCCTGATAACCTGATTATTTACTTCCACTGCGACTAAGCGTTCCGTGTTGCTCAATCAATTGGTTTGATTACTGCGTTGCTACTAGCATGACGTCATATGGAGCCAATCATTGTGAACGATCGAGTAGAGAGCAACTGTTTTAAGATTCGTTGATAGATACATGGACGATGGAGTCACAGCATGTGTAACTGACAATTAACCAGTGGTTTTCAGCTGTAGCGCCCGTAATAACCCCCGCTGACTGCCGGCTGTTCCCATTCTCACCGATTTAAATCGATAGGAGAAAGACAAGAAAACGACCGATCAGAGCTGTCAACCTTAGAAATTCTCATCCCAATAGTGACATTTTCTGACTACGCTACTTACTTGAAGTCGAACGGCGTCGGTGTTGTAGTGATTAACGTGTCGGAGTGTTATACCCAAGTTCACGGGTTCAAAACCGATATAAACGCTGGATTTGTAAGGGTGAAAAACGTTGCCTTTTAGCAGCGGAGTAAACTCGGCGCCCCATGCTGTAGATTTACTACAACTGTGATTCGACGAAAATCTCTTCTTACGCCTTATTTGGAGGGGAAGTAGAGTCGGCTGACACGTGTTGTGCATTTACTGCGTGTAAAACATCTTCAGCTTAAAATAAACCTCCGAGCTAAATTCTAATCGCCGGTTTCATCTACCGAGTGGTGTTTTTTCACTATCAGATGGCAAAAGGAGCTTAGCGAAATTTGAGTAGTCACGCGGATCAACAGATATGATGGCCGGAGCCTCACCACGTTAAATAAGGCATCATTGTAAATTGATGACCGTCCACTCGTGCCTTCCGAGTTAAGACGGTACAGGTGTAGACTTGCAAACAACCACTTTCGTCATTCCCAGAGGATTGTTGTAGTTGCCAGTGATGTTGTAGTAGACAAAAATAATATTGCAAAAATCTACTCGAAACGCAGATGAATAAGTATGAATGTGAAATAGGTCATCTAACGGATGTAAATGGATAGACAAAATATCGAAAATGAAAGTCACAGATTTGTTTACTTTCATCCAACTTTTCATTTAGAAAATCGAATTTGTCAAACTTTAAATTAAATAATTATGCGTGAAAATACTGTTTCTTAAAAGGAAGATTTAAATTATACAATTACATGAATTTCATGCGAACATTCTCCAGTTCGCGGAATGACCAAAATAATAGGGAGTACAAGAACCCCCCAAAACAAGTGAGGCAACATTTGTAAAATAAATGCGAATCATTTCCACCTTTTAATCACCAACCCTGCAGCGTGCCTGGGATTTGGCGTCAATAACTTTCTCACGTGACTGAATAGACCACATAACTTTCTGTTTCCCTGTCGCCGATAACTCGTATTCTTACGACGCATTCCAGGTCACTGTCCCCGAGATGATATTGAAATTCCCAACTGCGCCCTTGACCGCCTCGTGCTCACAGCTCTTTCCCTTTTGTAGCTCGACCGCTCCCACCTTTCTTGCTCGACCGTCCTCCCGGCGCCGCCTTTTGATTCCAGGCCACGAACGAAACCCACACCGGGGAACCCCCGTGTTCAAAGCGCCGGCGACAACTGACGATCACGCAGCGCTGCCCCTCTTCACGAGGACCGCTCCCGCCTTTCCGTCGAACACGGCGCTCGTAAAACTTTCAAAGCAGCAATATTTCATTCGTAAAAAGAACCCGCCTCGTGGCGATAACACCTTTTGTATTTATTTCATTTGCATTTTTGTTTTATTTTTGGCAGCCGTGCGCTGTTTTCCAGGCTTCTCTGGGCGCGATGGAAGATGGAGGAGTGGCGATTGCATGACGAAAATGAGACGTCTTAGCGGGAACATGAAAGAGAATGTTGTAGAATGTGTTCGGGAAGAGAGGAAATGAAGAGATGCGCGGCCGAGAGTAGTTGCAAGGGGATGCCTAGGGGTCGATTCCTGCCATGAGAAGACTAGCGGGACTGAATAGAAAAAAGCTCAGAGGCATCATGTGATAGTTGCTGTTGCTGCTATTCTCATTAGTTCGTGTTGGCATCTAACATTTGCGTCAATTCTATTTTCGTGGATATTTATGATAATGTATGTGACGTTAGTGGTGTGCAGTGAATGTGAGTTTTGATTCAACGTATTAAATCAGATAAATATGGAGGGCTTTAGAGACAGTGATGAGGTGAATGTGTGTGAAACTTACCAAAATTTAACAATTGGATACAACATAGCGTTATCTAATTTAATTCATTTCAGTATTTTTTATTAGTTTTAAAACTTAACGGAGTTTCAAGGTTATTAAATAGACAGTCACGACGTTGCAATACTATTCGATGAAATGACGATACTTTAAACTAGTACTATCAAAGAAGACGATAAAACTGAACGAGTTTTCAAATAGCTGTCATAATATCAGAATTGAAAATAATATTGGTAGGCTTATTTTCAATTGTGACATCATGAGACAGGTTTTAATTACCTGAAATATTTTCTTAACCTTTTCCGGAGAAGAATAATTAATTCAAAAAACTCCGAACAACTTCTTGTGTATTTCTATATTGAATTGATTTGATGCAAATTTTCTATTATATCTGCTTCTAGTGTCATTTATTTTATTTAATGACACTAGACAGTTTATGCGTAATGTACAAGACATACAAAGGGGACTCAGCATGGGCAGACATCAGTAAAAGTTCACAGAAACTTGATTATAAAAGTAGAGGAGACCATCCCTGGAAAATACGATGTAGAAAGCAAAGAACTGATGTAGGCAAGTTCTCCTTTGTGAATCGTACTATAGTAGATTGGAACAAACTACCTGCAAAAGCACTAGAGACTCTTCCTTCTAATGTAGTGAAATTTAAAAATATACTTAATTCTATGTAGGTCATCATTAATAATACAGGGACTTTTATTATTATTATTATTATTATTATTATTATTATTATTATTATTATTATTATTATTATTATTAGTTTCATTATCATAATCGTTAGTATTATTAATAATATGGTCATGTCTCTTATAGAGTGAAGTGAAGTGGAGTGAAGTGTTAGAAAAGCTATAAGTCAACATATAGAAAACTCAAAAATTAATTATAACTAGGATATTAATCTCTAATTCTAATTGTAATTATATTTGTAAATATTCGTAATAGTTTTGTAATTGTATATCTAGTTGTAATAATGTTTGCCACCAAGCATTAGCTCAAAGCGAACTTTAATAAATCTATCTATCTATCTATTACTATTTATTGCACCTGAAATTCGGAAAAAAATTTATTTACCAAATATGGACCAGTTTCTTACAGAAAAAGGTTCATTTACATTTTAAGCTACGAGAGACATAATATATTCCGATCATATCGTTGAATCGAACATCGATTCTCACAATTGGATGTTATGTATTCCAATCAAATTTGTCATTAACTCCACGCTTTGAAAAGAACAGTACATCACGTTTCGACACGCCCAAGAGTAACTCAAAAACTTTCCGGCGCCACTTCGTCTTATCACAATTTCTCCCCAGCCACTTCCACCGGCGTAACGAACCTTATCGGCGTGGCGCGCCCCACCCCCTCCCCACGCCTACGCGAGGCTCGACCGCCGCGGGCGTTATCTCGAATCAAGTTTCCCTCAATCCCAAAGTCCAAGTCTCGCATCGAGCCGTCTCAACCGCCCCTCCCTACTCTCCCCTCCCCTCCCATGCCCCCGCCAGCACCCGCTCATCCTCGTTTTACTGCTTTCTTCGCTGTTTCCCCTATCCCTGTCTTTCCCCCATTCTCTATCGGGAGAGGTGGCTCAGTGCATCAACTGATGTCACTGCAGCGCCTCTGACCGGGAGGTCCTAGGTTCGAGTCCTGACCGCGGCAAGATTTCCGACACTAGCTTTTCAGCTAGATCGAATTCAGTCGCTGTTTGGAGGAGAATTCCTGAGGCCGGCCGCTCTGATCGGTAGTTTTCCTTGGTTTCTCCGATCAACACCAGGCGAATGCCGGAGCAGTACCCTACGAAACGGGCCACGGACCGCGCGTGATCTGTCCTTCCTCTTCCCTGTCCTATCCTCTCGCCTTATACACACACTTACACTAACATGCACTACACTTCGACATTTTCCGGAAGACCGGTCGGGATCGTAGAGCTTGTCCCGGCTGGGGCGGTGCTCTACTGGTGGGATATACCTGGTGAAAGGAAACTCCGCTAGCCGACGGTAGGTCGACGTCGGATCTCGCCATCCATCGTGGGAAGACCACTGCCATCGAGAGGGGAAAACATGCCCTACACTTACGGGACTAATGATGTCGGTAGTTGACGCGGCCCGGAATCACTAACAACCAACCAACCCTCCTAATTGCTTTCCTGGCTCTTTCCCTATCCCTGTCCTCTCCCAATTCGGCCCCAGACTCTTTCTGCTCTTACTCCACTCCCAAACCCCTCACCCTCCCTCTTCCTTCCTCCTGACACCCTTCCTTTCGTCCCTCACCCAAATCCAGCCAGTACCTTCCGCGCCTCCCCTCCCCTCCACCCCGCCGCCATTCTCTTCCCGCCTCCGTCCGTTGCCGGTGCCGTTTCCAGCCGTCCTTCCGTGGGCTCGCCGTCTCTGATCGATATTCCCGGAACGCGAGTCGGTTCTTGAATCGACTCTGTAACCGCGAGGCCGTATCCTTTCCCCGATATTTACTGCTCTTTATAATTCGAGTTCCATATCTACGGGAGGGCTCGGCCGTGAGGTTTTACGGGGGCGGAGCGGGCCGGCGGCGGAGGGCGGAGCCCTGTCCTCGGGCGAGAAGCGTCCTCGGCTTCGCGTCCTCCGAGACTGAAAGGAGGAGGAGGAGGTGCTCCTAATTCCTCCGCACTCTGTCGCCCCCGGAGTCAAACCAGGGCGTGGAGGGAGAAGTGCAAGCCCCGGCGTCCTTCGCTGGCAATTGACGAGCGCACTGCCGCAAGGGAGAGGGAATTTACCTTCATCTTCGGGCTTCACATAGCGCCCGAGACTTGTAATACACTTTGGCTTAAAGGGGAACACTTCTCAAATTCTTTGGGACAAATGCTTCGAAGTAGAACGTTGGATAACGCGAGAAGTCTGAATGAAAGGACAGGATAATGATTATTATTAATACCGGTTAATTTTTATTGGTTTTTAGTAAAAAATGGGTGTCATTCGTACTAATGAAATGTTTCCGGACAACATTAAGATAGAAACTGTGCTTGGCATTTTGAAATGAGATATCAGTGACAGTTTTGCACGATCTGCATACCTAATTTTTAGCTTAAATTCATGTAAACTTAGGGTGTACTCAGGATTTTTCACCATTTGTGAGAAGGCAGCCGTATTGATCCATGTCATCCCAGCGTTTAGATGTTTTCTATGGCCATGAATATGGCGGTTTAATCAAGGCGTAGTTTTCCGTTGGAGTACTTTACAAGCAGTCATAAATTAATGAAAGTAGTTTTTTTTCATTTGTGAGAACCGAAAATATACTTTATTTTGATTTTAACTGTTAAAAAAATTAAATAGGTTTAAAGTATAAACTTCTTTTGAATGCTGTATACATCTTTCTTGAATTTTAGCAAAATATAAAAACGCAATATAGACTCAACATCTTGAAGAACAAAACTATTTTCATCTGAATCGTGATTAACGTCCTATTTTGAAGAGATGAACACTGGAATTTTGGGATGGACTTGCAAGCATTTTTTTCCGCCAGGAAACAATACTGTTCCTTAGAAAAGTGTTCGCGTAGAATGTGATTTTTAAGATATTCAAGAAAATAGAATATAGTAGGAAATATGAAAAAATGCAGTTTAGGTCGCACTTATAAATAGAAAATGTGTGAAAAGATGTGAAGAAAATGCTTTGTGTTTTGTGGTGAGAATGCGCCGGCTTTACACTAGTTGTAATTGATTGTCTTAAATCATCAATAGTTTCATTTGTGAAAATTAGTTTCTACAATATTCTTTTCATATCTAAAAATAATCTTTAAATAATTTTCAACAAGTAACATTGCATGTAGTGAAGTTCCACGTAGTTTGATTAATTTGGTTTAAAACGATATAAATTTTATCATATTGTCAGTAAAAGCCCCGTTTGATGCGTTTACTTGTTTTCTCTCTACACTACGAGATAAAATAGAAATATATTACAAAATGTGGCATTGTGTTCATTATTTATTAGGAAAATGAAAGACGCAGACTTGCTTAAAGTTCTCTTTTGTGTTACTGAATAAAATATAATTATTTTATATTGTTTTCATTTCTAAAATACTCGAATGATAGTTCAGAATATTGTATTTAGAAATCAATTTTACCTCTTTTATTCTTTACACCTACATGTGTAAGTGTCTGTTTAATAGTCATTAGAATAAATCGCAACATATTCACACCCATATTAAAAGTATACGTATATGAGTGTAAATTAACTTTTCGCTTTATTCATATTTTAAAATTTGATGTTAAATTGCTTCAATTTTGCCGAGAATATTTCTCTGGTTTCCTATATATCGTATTCTATTCTCCAATAATTTAACTTATCTGCTTACATCATGGTACCATATATCATGAAATTCTCTTCTAGTAGGTAATACTTCAGAAAATTACGATTAATTTATATTTAAATTTCCAATGCAAGTGTAGTATGAAACAAGACACATCTTGAAATAATGTTGTGTTCAAAAGAGTCAAGTATTAATTACATGAATGTGTTTCATAAAAGTTTACTTAATATTTTCTTAGGTCAATCGGATATTTGCTGCACAACCTCGTTGGAGTACAGATTACTGTTTATAGTTGGTCAGAAAGTAGAAGTGGTAAGGAAAATCGGATAGAAAAGGCTGTAATTGTTCTTGGGTACACCACCCAGATTTAGTTAATAACTTATGTATTGCTATCGCTATTGGTGTTAATGTAATAAGCGAAATATTGGACATCAAACATACGTAAGTAAAACGATGGCCTAAAAACCTTTTGTATTAATAAAGAATTTTGGAGAGTTCTGATAGCATGATATAACGAAAGATTAGAAAATTCTTTCTGTATGACATCATTATACTTATTTCCAATGTGTTTCATCAGCAATCACGTTACAATTCTCGCACGCCCGTTCGTTCGAGAATGATGTGAAAAGCGAGAAATATAATATCATGACACGATAAAATTCAACAGAACAACAGAACTGCGCAAGAATGCCCAGCAGGTTGAGAGCGATGAAAGGATAAGGAAAGTTACGTGACATTCTCAGCAAGAATATGAAGGCTGTTTCGCGAGTGAATATTTGAGATTAATGGCTAACGATAGCTCGGGGAAGCACGTCATGTAGACACATTTATGTGTCCCCATTGTTTTTTAGATTGTTTACTCCTCTTGGAAATCACAGGTTCAGAGAGAAAGCAATATAGTTCGTTGGTCTTTGTAAAACAGAGATGATTTTATCAATGAAATATAATCGCATCAATTTTGCCGAGTTTTTGGTAACACGTTCAATCATAATTCCATTTTCAATCCCTGCACCCCTGCGCACTCTCGAAATTGACATTGCTACGCAAGGACTATCTACCGAAGTGTCAGTAACTGGACACATTCATCTGTAAGGTGTATGTTGCTGCATTGGCACAATAAATATGCAGAATCTGGGCTCTAGCTCAAGTTAATTCATTGTTTGCACGAATTTCTTAAAATTACTTGTGTCAATTTAAATTCCATGTATTTGTATTTGTCAGTGTATATTACTGACTAGTTTTGCCTACGAATTGATAAAAGATATTGAACACATTTTATTCGCTTTAATATATTTATTCGAACACACTTCTTTCGTTTTTCAAGAAAAGACGTTAAACGTGAATAAATTGTATGAGACTGTGAAACAATTAACATTTGTAAGCGCTTTTGCTGGAGTATTAATGTAGTTTTTAATTACAAATTATCGTACTTTTGCATCGAGGCTTTGTTTTTTCCTCGCATGCAAGTAGTACATAAATTATCGCCAGAAAACTTATGTGATACTTGGCATGTTGGATTGAGGTTGATCTTTTAAATCACTCAAAGAAAATAATATATGACAACGTATCGTTACGTCATAATATTATTCGTCTAAATAATAAGAGTTTACTTAATTACTCGAATCACAAGCAGTAGAAAATCTTTCTTGAAGGCTTTCTTTCGCCTTAATTGAGTTCGAAAAATACCTCTCCACAAAAATGTTAATAATAATAATAATAATAATAATAATAATAATAATAATAATAATAATGAATGAGCCCACGTAAAAACTATACTTTTTTCTTTAAAATGTAGTGGTTTATACTTGTTTTTGTACTTCTTGTGTTACAGTAAGTTCTGTAGTTCCTGAAATAGATCCCCTAACTTCTCTAGTATACGAATTGATTAACTTCCATTTTAACAAAACCTCTCACCGAAAATTAAATCAAAACTACATAATTAAAGAGATTTTTGAGACAGCAGACAAAGTCTGTTGTAAATAATCCGTTTTTGAAAAATACCATGAAAAATATTTTTGAACATATTACTAGTCTTCCTCTAATTTGTGCTTGAAATTAATGCAATTTATCAACAAAAAAAAAAAACATTTTCCCAAAAAGTGCTCCAACTTTTTCTTCAACATTTTTCCATTGTTAGAAGAAGGGACGCTTAAAGGAATAGCGGGGGCTTTATTTCCGCTGATCTTTATGAATTTTCAAAAATTGAAATTAAGAAATACTACGAGAAAGAATGAGCTGTTGTACTACTATTATTTATCTCATTACCCGTATACCCCTATTATTCCTTATTCCTAAACTTTCTTTCGAATTATTGTCCATATAATGATGTGAGTGCAATAGTAAAGTAAGAGCAACTATTATTTATTAATAGGAATACCAATGAATTGTGAAAAAACATAAGAAAATTAGTTTTGAAGAATGTGAATTTATTATAAAACCATCTTTTCACAATTTTTAAAAAATGTTTAAAATGTGAAATATTTATAAATGAAAGGCCTGGCTTCATTCCAAAGGGCACATATCGCCAACACAGTGGCTACGTCCCAAATCCTTTCTGGGGTCCATCCATCCCTCTTCATGCGGGCAACTCTTCCTGGCTCTCTGGGAGGCGAGAAGCCACGCAGACGCCTTGGGGACCTCAACTTGCACGCACAAGCCCGCCACGTGTCGGCATCGCCCAAGTTGTTTAGTGCGCTCAAGTATGTCGCTTCTCTGGTTTTATTTATTTATTCATGTTTCCGGGCGCGTCAACTGCTTCGATCATTAGTCCCGTTTGTGTAGTGCATGTTTTTTCTCGGGAGATGGTGGTGATCCTCCCCCGCTGGATGGCGATACCCGGCGCCGACCTACCGTCGACTAGTGGGGTTTCCTCCTAACCAGGACTCTCCCACCAGCGGGGCACCGCCTTAGTCGGGACAAGCTCTAAGCTCCCGACAGGTCTCCCGGAATATGTGGTAGTGTAGTGCATGTTAGTGTAAGTGTGTGTGTAAGGGGAGAGGATAGGACAAGGAAGAGAAAGGACAGATCGCGCGCGGTCCGTGGCGCGTTTGGTAGGGTACTGCTCCGGCATTCGCCTGGTGTTGATCGGAGAAACCACGGAAAACTACCGATCAGAGCAGCCGGCCGCTGGAATTCTCCTCCATCGCTTCTCTGGAAACCGCTTCAAGGTCATCGTGTAAATGTTTCTTTTTATTTTCATTAAGCAGAAACTACTAACAGTCTTCGGTTCTGAGACTGATTTATTGAACATCGCATTAGTTGCCTAACGTCGAATGCGCATAAATACACTTCCATCAATGTTAAACCTCTCCCTGTCTCTCCTTCTTTTTCTGTCTCTATATACCAGGGTAGTATTTCTTTCTCTTCTAATCGAGCCTTTAAACCGCTAGACAATAGGAGAATTTCGGAATGTATAATGGGAGATTAGTTTGTCAGACTGTGTTTTGTCCTTTACTTTAAAGACAGAAAATTGTTTTACGGTAACTTTTACACGAAAAAAACAATATGATTACAACATATTATGTGATAAATTATAGCAATAGCAACGTTTTGGAAACTAATTATTTCCATTTTCACGCTTAAATATCAAAACAAATAAATATAAACAAATATAAACAAATACCATATTTAAACTGATGGATTACATATTATTTAATCATTTTGTAGTTTTGTGTAACATAGTTATCCTAAAACAATTTTCTGTCTTTAAAATATAAGACCAATCACAGTTTGACAAAGTTGAAAAATCTATAGACAGAAAAGTAAATAATAATTTTAATGAGAGATTAGGCATCTTTTTAACCAACCCCAATTTCGACGTCATATAACAATGTGAGCTTAATCGTGGGCAGGTGAAGAAGGCTGATAATATTGACACTCCCGCCAAGTGAGAGGTGCGTAGTGCTATTCGCGATCTTCATGAAGAAGGGAATAGTCATGCAGAAATTCACAAAAGAATGACGTGTAAACTTTGAAACAAATGAGGAATTCTGGTTTCTGGATGTATCGTCATTCATGACAACACCGATCCTCACAAAGCTGCTGTAACCAAACAATATTTCTGGCAGACGGGTTGTGTTGAGCATTCGGCATATAGCCCGACTTGGTGGTAGGTAATTTTCATCTCGTCCTCAAATTGAAGATATGAAAGGAGGATACATTTTCGGGACCAAAGAGGCCCTGAAATGCAAAGTACAGTGAAAATTTTGTACACAGATAGGACCAATGTCTCAACCACGATGATTATCTAGGAAAGTAACCATGTTTGTACATAATCTTGGTAAAAAAAATTCTTTATACTTGACTTTTTATAGTCCATCGGAAATTGAATAAATACCCCGACAATGTATATTAAATATACTATGTTTCAAAATGAATGATAAAAACTTCTATGGCACGAAGGCGGATTGAAGAAGGTACCGTCTTGCTATAAACAAGTAGTGGGAAATCTAAAATAATGAATGTAGTAACATGTAATCTTTATTTCTGATTGATTTGTTACCCATTTGCAGTGATGTTTGCCAAATATACAAATCCTCTTTGACTTTTCCGAACGTGTTTATGATAGCTATCAGGAAATGAAGTTGTTTTTAAATCATTGGAAAAATTCACGTGTGTTATATTATTTTAATCGTTATATAAGTATTTTCCGCACATGCTCATCAAAAAAGAGTTTTAATCTGGTGCTCTAGATGTTAGTAACATTTGTTCTCAGGCATGCGGTATAATGTAATCCCGGACGTTCGATAAAATTGAAAGAGAACCATACCTCCTGCATTATAAGACTGCGTCATGCTCTCAAAAGTTCTTTTCACTGTCATGTATTTTGTGTGTTAAGATAATTACAAAAATGTAAACAACATTGATTTCAAATTTTAAATATCAGTGAAAGCAAAGACTTAATTATGAAATTATTCCTCTTATTTCCAGAAGTGCTTACGAAACGTTTTGAAATAAACTAAAAACTCCTTGTTGGTATTGCTCTCATCAAATATTCACCATGAAACTTCACTTTTATCGTAAAATGCTTGTAGGTACAGAAATTCGAATTACGTGAGTAATGTGATTATGTCCGTATTAAATGGGTTTGTGAGAATTCGAAAGTCATGCTTTTCTGTCAGTTGTCAGAAGAGCTATTAAACGCGACATATTAGAAAGAGCCTCTTCTCCTTCGACACAAAAATTGTCGCCCGTCGTCTTTCTTCGCTCATCTAACGGGAGGGTTCTATTTGCGCAAACTTCATTTGTCAGAGCGAGTAGCGGAAGGGAACAGCAAACGACAGTCACATTTTTTGTGAGCTCTCCCTTGACGTCTTCACAAGTAGACTGTAGTCTTTGTGCGGCGGAGTGATATCGATTGCAGACGACCTGCCAGAGTAACTTCTCGATCGCTCACGCGGGCTGCGGTGCCTCAGGTGGCCAGGGACGGGGGAAGGGGAGAATATTGACGGGGGCGTGGCCTTGTGGGCGTCTGGGATGGGACGGTGGGGGCGGAGGAGGTGGTGGCGAAGAGACGCGTGTATGGTAGGGAAAATTCTGTGTATGTCAGGGGCAGATGGAAGAGGGAAAGTAGAACAAAAGAGAGGTAGTTAGAAATGAGAACAGGTTGAGACAGAAGGAAGGAAAAGTAGAGGAAGAATGGATATAAACGTGTTGCGGGAAGCGGGGGACAGTGACGCGAGGCGGGGAGGGACGAGGCGGGGAGGGACGAGGCGGGGAGAGACGAGGCGGGGGGGACGAGGCGGGAGGGACGAGGCGGGGAGGGACGAGGCGGAGGACAGGCGGAGGGACGAGGCGGGGAGGGGCGAGGCGGGGAGGGACGAGGCGGGGAGGGACGAGGCGGGGAGGGACGAGGCGGGGAGGGACGAGGCGGGGAGGGACGAGGCGGGGAGGGACGAGGCGGGGAGGGACGAGGCGGGGAGGGACGAGGCGGGGAGGGACGAGGCGGGGAGGGACGAGGCGGGGAGGGACGAGGCGGGGGAGGGACGAGGCGGGGAGGGACGAGGCGGGGAAGGCGGAAGAAAGGAACGAGGAGAACGAAAGGGAAAGGGCGGGCCGTTGGCGTTGGAGATTGCGAGCCGGCCCAAGGAGGGAAATCAAGACAGGGGGCGTGCGCCGGCGCGCGCAGTGCGTCTGTCGTTTGTCACCCCCTTGAATAGGTCGTTGCGTTCTGATAAATGCCCTGTCAGTCGGCTACGATTTCGTCGGTTCTCCTCGTGCACCGGGCGTTTAATGGGTTCCGGTTAATCGAACCATTTTTTTCTGGTAGCGTGAATGAAAGATACAGAGTTATGCCTCAAATGAAGGGTATGAAAACATTCTTATATATGTTTTATGTACTTCCTAACAAAACATGTTTATTATGACTTAATATTTTACTTTTTACTTGTACCTCCGGTTTCTTCAATGCGTTTTTATAGGAAATAAAAAGTGACTTTATGTCAATACACAAATGTACATTCATTCCAGCGTTTGAAATTATTTATTTTGTTTTTTATTGTTTTCCTTGCCTATACGGTTGGCGTGAATATTAGCCCTAGCTTAAGTCATGTCGTTGTATTATTTAGCCATGTTGGGGATAGAAAATCTTAAATATTTGATTTCAAGTACTTCCTAAAGAGTTGTGTGGAATGAAAACGGAGTAAACTGAAATTGTCTTTGATTGATGTTTTTATAATTTTATAGATATATTCTAGATCAAGTTGGCAAATGAAAGAGGGCATGTTTATAACAGAAATTGTAATCAAATTGCATTATAGTAAATTCAACACTTACTGATCACATGTACTTTATTTCCCTAGTTGTACCAGTACCTTCCCCAGTTGAGATTCACATATTGTAGACGTACGATATGCATTCTCAGCAAGATAGTGGTGACTTTTGGATCTATAGAGAGTCAAAGCTTCCGACAATATACCTCAGGAACATTCTTCAAATAATACTATTCCACTATTCCACTCATTGGTCAAATTTACAACACTAACTTCGTGTGGTGTCCCAATTCAGTTTCAAATGTTTATATTCATAATAAGTACCTATGTTTGAGCTTAAGCAAATTAAAGACGGTATTCTAAGTGAGAGCAAGGCATGTGCGAGAAGATTTCGCATTTTGTGTTTATGATGACTGTTTTTGTGAAGATGAAATAATTGTTTTAAAATGATAAGTTTTACTTTTGAGAGAATTATGTTATAATAATGCGATTTTTATGTATCGAAGAATTACGTTTTTTCATCTTGGTTTTTCTGTTTACTACTGTTGATTTCAAACTATTGCATGGAATGCATTATTGCTTTGAATGAAATTAATTCCTTGTGAGGACACTCTGGTTTATTTTACTCAATATTGTGTTATGTTTCTGACTGATATAACTGATTCAGACGTGTGAATCTATTTTGCTTTTTAGAAAACAGTTTGACGTTCATTTTCAAATAACGTCACAATGATATCGTCGAGACTGTCTATACGTGTCAATTAACAGAAACTATCAATGGATTTCATCCGAATAACACGCACTATTACGAGAGTTGCATATTGCCACATTCGTTTTATGGAATGATAATTGAGATCACGGAGTGGAATTAATATGCATAGAGGCGGTATCAAATTGCTGATCTGTTATTCCAGGCAAATCAGGGACGTAACTAAGCTTAGATTTCTTTGCAGAGTCAATTTATTGGCCATACGCTTAATATGTGCACAACATGGTTGGAGTCATGTAGCGTAATTGATTGCATATCCATTTTGACCATTTTTTATTTCTTAGAAATTATTTAGTGTATTAAAGTGTTTCAAGTTATTTTCGCCCCTCTCTTTCTATAATTATAAAGTTAAAGACGATATATTAAATGAAAAATGCTCTATTGTATAGCATTTATCAAAATAAAAATATTAATTTTCGTATTCTTATATTATTTTAAAAATATCTGCAAACAATGCAATGCAAAAGTGTCTGCCACACATCACGTACTTCAGTCATGCTTCAGTGCCACCAGTCTATCTACGTTCTTTAGTAATCGTCTGTGAAACTTTGTATTATATGTTTTGATATAAGTCTGTCTTGTGACTTACAGAACCAATTGTATATTTTTCTAGGCAACAAAATAGAAAACAACCTAAGTCTCTTAAGAAATATCTGAGGACAAATGGAGTAATGTGTTGACCTTGCAGAAATATCTGCCATAGATCCGTTCACACGTCCGATCAATACGTTTTGTGCCCTGACACCACAACCTTTAAAGTGGGGTCACCCAGATAGCCAAGATCATTTACATGACTCTAGCCGCGGAAATCTGTGACTTAAATAAGGCAGCCTCAATCAAGTTGTGTTTTAAAAGATGCAAAACCGATATTGAAACACATGATATTATGTATAGAGAGTAGACAAGTGATTTTTAAGCCGACGCAAACAGTTTCTCTGTTAATCATATTTCAAGAATGGTCGTGAGTTCCTCCAAGATGATTCTTGTCTATACGAGCGGGTAACCGATCGAAGCTATGATGATGATGATGATGATGATGATGATGATGATGATGAAAGGCTGAGGTGGCTCAGATTATCAACTGACTGCAGTGCCTCTGGCCGGGCTCCTAGGCTCCGAGTCCCGTCAGTGGCAGATTTTTGACATTTACTAAATAGCTAGGCCGAATTTGGTCAATCTCTGGAGGAGAATTCTAGCGGCCGCCCGCTCTAATCAGTACTTTTCCGTGATCTGTCTAATCTACACCGATGGGCCGCGGATGGCGTGGGATATTTCTATCATCTTCCTTGTCCCATCCCACCCTATCCTCACCACATGTGTACACACAATTTCACTTACATGCATTACTGTTACTCACATGTCGGGCGTCCAGTTGGGGTCATGGAACTTGTCTCGGCTGAGGCGGGGTCTCGCGATATACCTGGTTGGGAAGATCTTGCAAGCCGACTTGCCGGGCGGCGCCAGATATCACCATCAAACGGGGAAGGATCACTTCCACATCGCATGACAGAAACATGTACTACACTTATGAGACCAATCAACATAGCCGTTGACGCGCCCACAAATACCAAGCAATGGAACCAATTACGATTTTCAAGGATTGTTTATTCAAATGGTTCCTTCAATAGCCTGTGACCGGGAGTGGTAGCTCAGTGCATCAACTGATGTCACTGCAGCGCCTCTGACCAGGAGGTCCTAGGTTCGAGTCCTGACGGCGGCAGGATTTTTGACACTAGTTTTTCAGCTCGGTCGAATTCAGTCGCTGCCTGGAGGAGAATTCTAGCGGCCGGATGCTCTGATCGGTAGTTTTCCGTGGATTCTCCGATCAACGCCAGGCGAATGCCGGAGCAGTACCCTAACAAACGGGCCACGGACTGCTCGCGATCTGTCCTTCCCATTCCTTGTCCTATCCTCTCCCCTTACACACACACTTACACTAACATGCACTACACTACCACATATTCCGGGAGACCGGTCGGGAGCTTACAGGTTGTCCCGGCTGGAGCGGTGCCCCGCTGGTGGGAGAGTCCTGGTTAGGGGGATACCCCACTAGCCGACAATAGGTCGGCGCCGGAGCTCGTCATCCAGCGGAGGAAGATCGCCGTCATCTCCGGAGAAAAAACATACACTACACTAACGGGACCTATGACCAAAGCAGTTGACGCGCCCGGAAACACGAAGAAACTAAACCAATAGCCTGTGACTAACGAAATAGAAGTGGAAAGCCTCAAAGCCCTTCTCGACAGAACTCATCGACAAAATAATAAAGTTCATAAGTCCTGTGAGTAGTTGCACGATAATACACATTTTGTGCCAGTTGGGGGCCACATCAGTATGCATGTTTTGGTTTCTGTCCCAGAAAGGGACTCAGTGGGCATAGCTTGGACTTAGCGAAATTCATGCTGTGCCCTCAACTTAAAACTGCTCTCAAAGAGGAGCTGGTGGAGTAGGTTGTATCAAGTCGAATGAATGTTACGGTGATACGATACATCTATCATTCCAGTCGACAGTTTTGTCAAGGTATTCCAGAGCCTCTGTGATTAGTCGATTAGTCAGAGACGAGTGTATGGCGAGGAGGTTGTAGAAGAAAACCAACTAGTTAACATTTTAGCATCATTTAGATTTTTTATATGAAATTGGGCTTAATAAACCATTGTGCCATTGCTGTTTTTAAACAAACCAGAATGTTTATTGCATATCACTGACCAAATGTGTGAAACGAGCTAGCCCTTCTTTAAAAAACATTGTATGTCATGCAATGAGAAATAAAAACGTATGCGACATCATAAAATTTTTCGTACTAAACTTGTTTTGTAAATTCACTAACGGGACTTGGCGTCATCAGAAGAAGATACCAAAATTCTGTTGCAGAATAAAGTCATGTCAAGCAATTGTGATTATCTGAAGTGACAACCAATGCCCATTTACGGGTTTTATTTTCATGTGAGATTAAAAATTAATACAACAAAAGCAGAAGTATTCCGTGTTGGCTCTTCAAACGCCGTCCTTTCTGTTAGCAGACCTCACATTATAACCTCAGCTAAAGAAACTGCGACATAAAATATTCATTATGTATTCAAAGAAGAATGAAATATGACATTTACACCTGCAAACTTTTGAAAATTCCAGAAACATCACAAAAGAGTAGAAGTATTTATTTTCTCAAGTGCACTAAAATATAAAATTCACATGTATTGTCAATAGTACTATAATATACGAAAAGTTCCCAAAAATTACATACGTGTATTTAAAAAAATAAAATCTAGAATAAAAATAATTTCTATGACATTCTATTCAATACATTACTCTTAATAAATGAAAAAAGCATTTAAACAGAAGGTTGGTGTCGTATTAAAATGAAATCTTGTTTAGATATTTTTTTAAAATTGTAGCAACTCAAATAGAAAATAATATTTAAGAAACTCCTATTTTTAAATAATTTGAAAATTTTATGTTGAAATATAAATTGCATCGAGCAAAAGCTCTAGCTTAATAATAATAATAATAATAATAATAATAATAATAATAATAATAATAATAATAATAATGAAGAAGAAAAGTTTAAAAAGTTAGAATTTTACAATTGACAATATTTAAGAGATTGTAAAAACACGATTTAACATTTGTACCTGCAGTTTGCTCTATGTTGCAAAGCAATTTAAAGCAAAATCTAGGAACATGTTTCAGACATTTTCAAAATGTCGACGGGGGATTCGTCTGAAATATTTAAAAATATTAAAAGATCCGTTTCAAAATCCCATGATCGTGATGTGGGCCAGATATATGAGTAAATATCGATTTAAGGAAAAACGCTTTGTACAGTTGAGACGGTAGTATTATTCACAGGTACAGAAGGATGGATACACAGACAGGCTGTCAGAGAGATATTAAAAAAAATTGAATCACGGAAACGTGTATTTCCGGCAAAACCTTGACATATATTTTTGGAGCATTACGTACCTTTCTCCATTCTACGTACATGCCTAGTATATATTAGAATTCATGGAATTAGAAGCAATAATTTTACTTTCTAAGAGCAAACATTTTACTGTAACATTTGATAAAATTCACTCTGTCCAATGGCATGAGAAGTAAGTATATGGTATTGATTTTTAAACAATTGTTTGGTTTTTACAAACAATGACTGTACCAAGCCTAGCAAGCAGATTGAAAGCAATGCCTATTAGGCGCCATTTTCATGACCCCTTCATGAGCGTCACGTTTGTTTGAGAACGACTTCCATTTCCTCTAGCGGCCACAACGGTCACACACCAGGGGAAACAAGCGCTCACCCGAAAATGCAAGCTCACCCGCCACGGGACATCCCCAGCAAACAGTTCAGATGCCAATTCAAACGCCAATAAACAACAACCACTGTCACTCTAATTCGCTAGCGCTGCGCCGCCCGCCCGTAAACTTGTTTTCTCGCCGAGTGATATTTTCAGGCTTCAAACCGGACGCTGCCATCGGCCTGGTGCTGAACACCCCTCAGGCCTGCCAATGTAGGATACTGAATTCTGAGCCAAATTTTTTCCTAGTTTTTGTTGTTGTTTTTTGTCTTTTCTTTTCTAAATTCTGGGAGGCTGTAGATGAACGAGGTCGCTTTCGGAAAGTGTAGAGCTAGACAAATTAGATTTATTGATTAATTCGTGTTTACGGGCGCGTCAAGTGCTGTGGTTTCTAGTCCCGTAAGTGTTGTTCCTGTTTTATCACGCAGATGGTGGTGGTGTTGCCGCGCTGGATAGGGATATCCGGCATCGACCGCACATTGGCTTGCGGAGGTTTCTCACCCAGGTATCTCCTCCAGGGGGCACCGCCCCAGTCGGGACAAGTTAGAAGCTTCCGACTAGTGTCAAGACATGAGTGGTACTGTAGTACATGAAGTCTAGTGTGTGTAAGGGGTGAGAATAGAACAAGGAATGGTAAGGAAAGATCGCGCGTGTCTGTAAGCCGTTTGTCAGGGCATTGCTCCAGCATTCACCTGGTATTGATCGATCAAATCGAAGAACTACCGATCAGATCAGGCGGTCATTAGAATTCTCCTCCAGAGAGAAGCTCAATTCGACCTAGCTATCCACATACAGTCAAACTCCTTCCACCACCGGGACTCCAACCTTTGCGGCTTCCGGTCAGAGGCACTGCAGTGACATTAGTAGGTGCCCTGAGCTACCTCAGTGGGTAAGTCATAATAGAGATGAGTTCCATACCTTTGCTGAAAGCAGGTAATAGAGAAACTCACTCCTATATGTCTTCCATTCTTAGAAGGTGACCACTGTGGTGATTTAGCGTTGCTATCCGCTTAGGAGGGCAATCTGGGAAGGTGAATAAGTCTCTTCTTCCGGGTGAGATGGTGGAGTTTGTTTCATGGTTACATGAAAAGCCAACAACATACAACCACTTGCTTAAAATCGATTACGTAACCACTGCAGATTTGCCGTTGCTATCCGTTGTAGTAATGACGATTGGATAAGCTTGGAGGTGAATGTTATAATTAGTGACTGCTCTTGTATAAGATGATTTACGTGGTGATATGAAAATCTAAGATCACTACCACATGGTTAAGCATCTATTCATTGCGCGAGACTTGAGGCATCCCTTCGACTGCCTGTTGTTGGGTTGTGGAGACAGATCTCCATACGACATATTTTACCTATTTAGGCAATTTACGTCATACCTCACTCATTCATCTACCAAAGTTGTAATACTTACTCTCTTGCAAGACCACGTATGTTATCCTGCAATGTACGAGCACTTGTCTAGCCAAGATTGAATGTGAACAAAAATGTGAAAATGAGGAGATTATAACGTTGGTATGCAAAGCAAAATAAATGCAAGATTCATATTTTATTAACGGTGTCGATTGTCGAAGAAGCGAACTATTGTATCGGTACGGATGCAAGTCCATCGAATCCTTCGTTCTCCTAAAGTGTTCTCTCCTGATTCAAGACTTTTAAGTTTTGAATTGACCTCAACATGAACAGTTCAGAAAATTAATTTTTCTCTCTTTGCACTGATATGCGTCTCTCTTCATTATGATTGCCTTCAGCTCATGAATTATTTAAAATAAGAAAATAGTTTTTATTATTTTTCAAAGAATGACATTGTTTGCATCTGCTAGTTGACTTTAACGAATATAATTTTCAATTTTATAACATTGATATAAATGTAGTTAATGTTATTATAAATATGTAAATTTTATATCACCATTATATATTTTTAAAAGGCTTAAGTGTTGATGAACGTTGTGAACAATTCATTGTCTTGTTTCTATATTTAAAACATCTGCATTTGTAAAATCTATATTACGGCCTAATTCTATATTGGGTGTTGATATTGAATTATGTTTCTGTGTGACTTCTTTAATGTTTAACATTTTAAGATTTTAGAAATGTAAATGTTTTAAATATAGAGCCAAGACGATTTTCAAGAACTGTTCTTGAATCTCTATTCATAAAAAGAAGTAATAGCTTAAATACTCAAGTTGAATGTAACGTCACTGCAGCGCCTCTGACCGGAAAGGTCCTAGGTTCGAGCCCTGACGGCGGCAGGATTTTCGACACGAGCTTTTCAGCTAGGTCGAATTCAGCCGAATTCAGTCTGGAGGAGAATTCTAGCGGCCGGATGCTCTGATCGGTAGTTTTCCGTGGATTCTCCGATCAACACCAGGCGAATGCCGGAGCAGTACCTTACCAAACGGGCCACGGACCGCGCGCGATCTGTCCTTCCTCTTCCTTGTCCTATCCTCATCCCCTTACACACACACTTACACTAACATGCACTACACTACCACATATTCCGGGAGACCGGTCGGGAGCTTAGAGCTTGTCCCGACTAGGGCGGTGCCTCGCTGGTGAGAGAGTCCCGGTTAGGGGGAAACCCCACTAGCCGACGGTAGGTCGGCGCCGGATCTCGCCATCCAGTGGGGGAAGATCACCGCCATCTCCCGAGAAAAAAAACATGCACTTCACTAACGGGACTAATGACCGAAGCAGTTGACGCGCCCGGAAACACGAAAAAATCAATCAATCAATTGAATGTAGCGTATTTGCAAATTTATATTATTGAGTCCTTTGTCATTTTCCGGCGCAGCGTGGAGAGTGCCCTTTGGGGCGATTATCGCCCCGCGGGCGCCTCCGCACGCCCACGCGGCGGTGGGCGGGGCGGCTGTGGACGCGCGTTCCCATGGGGCGCGCGTGCGAGAGCGCATGTCGGCCACGCGCCCGCGGTTGCGGCGGAAGCGGAAATGGAGGGCGTGCGTAGAGGCAGTTAGGTTAAGATAAACTGTTGATGGTGGATTGGGTTGCTTTGGTTGGTTAGTGATTCCGGGGGGGGGGCGCGACAGTGTAGGTCATTAGTCCCGTAAGTGTAGCGCGTGTTTTTTCCTCGGGAGAAGGCGATGATCTTCCTCCGCTGGATGGTGAGATCCGGCGCCGACCTACCGTCGACTAGTGGGGTTTCTTCCTAACGAGGACTCTCCTATCAGCGGGGCACTACCCAAACCGGGACAAGCTCTAAGTTGTCCACCGATCTCCCGGAATATGTGATAGTGTAGTGTAAGTGTGTGTAAGGGGAGAGGATAGAACAAGGTAGAGGAAGGAAAGATCGCGGTCCGTAGTGCGCTTGTTAGGGTACTGCTCTGGCATCGGAGAAACCACGAAAATTTACCGATCAGAGCAGCCGGCCGCTAGAATTCTCTTCCAGCGACTGAATTCGACCTAGCTGAAAAGCTAGTGTCGAAAATCCTGCTGCCGTGGGGAGTGGGAATCTAGGACCTCCCGGTTAGAGGCGCTGTAGTGACATCAGTCGGTGCACTGAGCTACCGCTCCCGGTTTGATGCTGGAAGGTACGATGGTGAGAGGAACACATGTGGGGGAGAGGATGGTGTTAAGAAAGGTGGGGGCGGAAATAGTTGGGGCGGTCGTAATGCTATCGGGGACGGTGCTATTGCACGCAGGTGGCGGGATCATGGCTGGTGAGATCACAGATGGGTGCACTGGTGGGGAGGGGTCAAGGACGAAAATAGCTGTGTTGAAGGCTGAAACGCAGGTGGAGGGAATTGTTGGGGGGGAAGGGGGGGCCCCGGGGGAGGTTGAATTGGAAGGTGGCGTGATCGAGGAGGCTGTATCGGAGGAAATGTAATTCTAAGGGGCGGGATGGGAGAGTGTAGGGTCCCAGCCGATGTTTCTGAATATGTCGGGGACGGAGGCGGCCAGGTTGGAAGTGGCGGCTCCACGATGGTGCATTCGGACGACAGCATCAGAGGAAGTAGGATCCTATGTGGCGAATAGGATGTTATGTGGTTTCAGCTGGTGCTGGGTGGGGGGTTGGAGGTGGGGAGTTGGGGTGGCGGAGTTGGGGTGGCGGAGTTGGAGGTGGCGGAGTTGGAGGTGGCGGAGTTGGGGGTGGTGGAGTTGAGGTGGCGGAGTTGAGGTGGCGGAGTTTGGTGGCGGAGTTGAGGGTGGGGTGTTGAGGATGGCGGAGTTGGGGGTGGCGGAGTTGGGGGTGGCGGAGTTGGGGGTGGCGGAGTTGGAGGGTGGCGGAGTTGGGGGTGGCGGAGTTGGAGGTGGCGGAGTTGGAGGTGGCGGAGTTGGAGGTGGCGGAGTTGAGGGTGGCGGAGTTGAGGGTGGCGGAGTTGGGGGTGGCGGAGTTGAGGGTGGCGGAGTTGAGAGTGGCGGAGTTGAGGGTGGCGGGGACGAACGAGACGGAGCCAGGGAAGACGGGGTGAAGCGAGGGCGCAAAGCGTGTTGATGGCTGAGTGGGGTTGCGTTGGCGGGAGCGTCGGAGTGAGGGTAAAGGGAGAGGTGGCGAGTGGTAGGGATGGGGCTGCGGGTGGGGGTTGTTAACGCGCGGTTCCCATTACGGAACGCCGCGCGCGTGTATAATTGAAAAACTGACCAAATTGGTTCCCGAACTCGTGTTTTATTTCGGATGACGCGCTCTCCTAATTACTTAGTTGGCGGTGCGAGCCTGTATTTTTTGGATACCAGCTATCCGGTGTCATTCGGTGAGGGGGGACGGAATCGTTAAAGACTTTCAAATTTTTTCCTGGAATGTGTTTTGAAAGTGCGATAGCGTGCAACTCGCAAGTTTGCGGGATTGGGTTCCATTTCAAATATATGAAACTTTATTGATAAACGTTTTTGTTTATATATTACGGAATAATCTGTTTATAAAAAATTGTCATTATACAACTCTGGCTGTGCACGTCCAGCTTACGTATGTAGTTAGAGGTAGGGAGTTCGTGCGTATTTCGTACGCTTGGTACACTGTTTTTTATTAAATAATTTTTACGAATAACTGTGTTATTAAATTAAAATTAAAAGTATTACACCACGTCATAATTTTAATTTCTCGTACTGGAAAGTTGTTATTCATTCTATGGTGTGTTTATTAACACTTGGCGTACTAACCTGAATTAATAATTTTTAGTTCAAAACTTGAATTTTTCAAGTAGAAATATGCGCCATTTCATTCCCTTACTTTTGTGAACTCGTATTTTCTCTTTCAGTGCAGTCTAATTAATTTGACGTGGGGAGGTTTTTCCTCTATGCGGGCTGTGACATGCGTATTTCATCTTGATGCCGGAACTGTTGTTTAAAGCTGGTAAATTTTAATTCAGCTTTTGAAATACATTCCATTTTTCATTGGCTGTTCCTTTTTGTAGTAGAGAAGCGTCATAACTTCTGATTAAAAATTACAATCACAGTAGTTTATTAACACACAAAAACGCTCATTATTCTGCTTGAAGGCTATCTGTAGCTGATAATTTTTTTGTGTTAATTTTATTCACGGGCTTACAGTATCTCTGAGTTGAGAGCTTCTAGTGCCATTTTGTGAAACTACCGAAGTCCAAGAACGAAGTAATTTTTGTGAATTACAGTCGAAAAATTGCGTATTCAGATATTTGTATATTTATTGAGATAATTTCGATTACACAATTTGCCTTACTATTTTATATTCTGAAAATATGTTCTTTGTATATGTGCGAATACACTAACTTTGAAATCAAACTTTATACTAGTACGTAGTAAAATTGGTTCCATACAATGTAGGAATATGCGGTATTTTGGAAAAATATATTGCTGCTTTTATTGATTATGTTTTCAAATTTTATACAAATATTATCTAGCTGATATAGTTTGTAAAAAAGAGTTTTGAATATCCATATATATTTTATCAGTGTTTTTACAAAGTGCTTTTAGTATACAGATCTCTCATATATTGAAATCTCAATCTTTTACTATTGTGACGCCCGACAATATTTCCGGCGAAGACACGCCCCCTCGTCATGATCTCTCGCACGATAAGAATCCCTCGCCCAAGCAGCCACGTCACCAGGCGACCGGACCAACATAGAGCGCAACCGAGAGAGGACGAAGTGTAGGACCGTGAGCGGTAGCTCAGTACATCAACTAATGTCACTGCAGCGACTCTGACCGGGAGGTCCTAGGTTTGAGTCCTGACGGCGGCAGGATTTTCGACACTAGCTTTTCAGGTAGGCAGGATTTTCGACACTAGCTTTTCAGCTAGGTCGAATTCAGTCGCTGTTCGGAGGAGAATTCTAGCGCTCGGCTACTCTGATCGGTAGTTTTCTGTGGTTTCTCCGATCAACACCAGGCGAATGCCGGAACAGTACCCTACCAAACGGGCCACGCACCGCGCGCTATGTGTCCTTGCTTTTTCCTTGTCCTATCCTCTCCCCTTACACACACACACTTACGCTCATATACACTACACTACCACACATTCCGGGAGATCGGTCGGGAGCTTAGAGCTTGTCCCGGCTGGGGCGGTGCCCTGCTGGTGGGAGAGTCCTGGTTGGGGGGGAAACCCCACTAGCCGACGGTAGGTCGGCTCTCGCCATCCAGCGGGGGAAGATCACCGCCACCGCCAGAGAAAAGCATCCACTACACTTACGGGACTAATGACTAAAGCCTTCTACGAGCCCGGAAACACGAAAAAATCAATCAATCAATCAATCGATCGATCAACACAGTTTATGAAACGTGTAAGCACGCAGCCCAGTCAGACACTCAGCAGTGACTCGGGAGAGCGTTAGGGCCGGCGCGCGACGAAAGAGTTGATGTATGCAATCCAGTTTTCTTAACTCTTCATTGGTCGCACTCAATTCGAACGCGAGTGGTTACGTGCATTAAAATTGTAGTTCTTTTTTAATTCTTATTAACAATATTTTATGAACACATCGTTTTGTAGTTCAAATATAGACAGTGATGGAATCTAAAGCAGAGACCAGATACAAAATACTATAAAATTTATTAGAATTATGAGAGATTACAAATTCTACAAAATGCTACACAAAATTGTTACACTGTTATTATAATGCTGTTAATAATTACTGTTAATAATGGTAATAAATACTGTAATATAATTAATTATTATAATTATATTATTATAATGCTGCGCACGGGTTTTGTAGTTCAAATATAGACAGTGAAGCAGAGACCAGATACAAAATACTATTAAATTTATTAGAACATTGATAATTAAAAATTCTACAAAATGCTACACAAAATTGCATGTATTTTGCCTTTAAATAAATATACACATATGTAAGTTCGTATGTGTTTCTTTTTTACCAGTCTTGTGCTCCATATATGCACTTGATATACCTTGCATTACGATTGTTAACCCTGCACACGTATATTTTGCTACATAAATTGTACATTGGGGTCTCACGGACCTCACAAGTTTTTGTTCTAAAAGATTCAAAAAAATTGTCAGTGATTCCTAAGTGTGGTATTGTATTTTATTTTCATTTAAGAATACATGGAAACCCAAGCTGGAATCCAAAAGTTAAATTAAAAATAAAATTTATCTAATTATAACGTAGATCCTTTCTTCAATGCAGAGGGAACGAAAATGCCGTCAATTCCCATTTTCACATCGGATAAGTATTATAGCATTTGGGTAAACAATAATTCAGTTTTTGTTTCTCTTCTTCTGATGCCTGATGCATTTGTATGATTCATATAGGTTGTTTGCTCGCGTCACATAATCAGAAACTCAAAACTCAAGACTTCTTACCGTGTCTTGCTTTTCTTAAACACTTAACACACATATTACGACACAGTGTCTTTGGCGCAAATCGATTTCCTTAGAATTTACACTTAATACCGAAAGAGTTAAAGAAGCTTTTTTCACGTAATAAGTTGTTCGCTATTCTAGTTTTTATAGAAAACTAGTGAGAACCCGTCAAACTTTGACGGTGAGATCTGCGATAAATGCAAAATACTGTACCCAGACTAATGTTCACAATAAATTGCATTGTTTGGATCTTCAGGGTATAACGAAGATATTCTGTGATGAGTTCCCAAAATTTTGAACACGTATGGCCCATGACCAGGTGGCAATGCAATATCGGCACAAAAGATATAGCACTATTCTACTGAAGGTATAATTATTTGTTAAGTTTTTTGATGTGTCATCATCTCCTATAAACAACTCTTTGATTTCTTCTGGCATATTGCTCGAAGGTATACTTATTTTCCCATTTAAGCAACACAGAGTAAATCGTTTGCAGAATTTCTTTCACATGGAAAGTACAAAGCAGAACAAAACTGACATTTCATAGACAATGACCCAATAGAAAACGAAATGACCTCACTATCACGACACCTATGCTGACTTTCTCTTTCCCTGCATCCAGTTAATGTACGTTTGCGTCTTTTGGGGAGCATGGACAACGATTCGGAATTCGACATAACCTGTGAAATACTTCACTAAAGTACAACCGAGCAAAACCCACTGTGTGAATGCTCTCTACAAAATACACCACAGAAGCAAATACATGCAAACTGTCAACACCACAATGCAATTATTACACTGAAACAAAACCTTGACGAATTGTAGACAAATCTCAACAATCAAACCAAAACATCAAGCAGCGTGGACTCACATCTATGGACTCATGTATATCGATTTTCAAACTGCCACCCTTTGAAAGAAAACAATTCACTATTGATAAACATACTATTAAAGAATGATTTAATTAATTAATTTACACTGTAAATGTTGGTGAATCAACACAAACAATATCTGATAGCACATCTAGGGATCATATTCTTTCATTTAAAAGAAAAAATACAACAATCGGTTCAGTAGACGCTCTAAACGAAGCCATGGCAGAATACCTTATTTTTTAAATATATAGATGAACTTACAATCTGAACATTTTTTGTTTCATTTTATCTAAATTTAGTATTTTGAATAAAAATTTACAGAGATATGTTCATTTGAAAAGTGTATATTTCTATGGATTCAGATTAATATTGAGTTTTGGTTTTCCTGTAAAATTAAGATTTGGGACTTACGGGTTTTCCCACGGGAGCTCCTCAATTTCTTTTTTTATTGAAAAAAAAAATCATCTCAATTTACGATTCTAAAACACGATCTAGACGCTCGAAACAAATCTTGTATTTTTCTGGCTTTCTAATTAAAGAACATACGTATACATTACGAGTTATTTGGGAAAAACGATAAAACGCCCAAAACGCATTTTTGTGACGGCATTTCATTCCACGAGACATACCGGAGATAATGACTTTACCGTATTCTCGTTCCAATTTAGTTCTGAACCACATAACATTTGACGTCATGTGGCATGTACACGAGAGCGTTTTGGAACGAAAATGAATCTGGAGGCTCATTTCCGCAAATCAGGGAAAGCTGAAAACAGAGGATTCTTCGTCAAAAAAATTCAAAAATCGTTGGCTTCCGTGTATTTTGTTCTTCGGCATAAAAATTATCGTAATTTTCGTATGAGTAAATGTTTTTTTGTTATTCAATTTAAAAGCATTATTGGCGCTTCAATCTCCTTGGGAATGTTGAAACATATTTCAAAGAATTCTAATTTGAAAGACGTCACAAATAAATACTTTTTGATTGCATTACGAAAACATAAAACGGGTATTGAGAAAAATCATAATCATCAAAAAATTAAAATCAAAGAATCAAATAAAAAATAAACATCTTTAATTTTTCTCCTTACACATAGTTAATATTCTACGTGTGGTGAACAATTTTCAGTTATTAATATTAGTTGCAATTATTAGCTCTTAATATTCAATTCCTTAGGGAATTGCACTTTTTCGTTAGCAGGGCCCTGCAATAAGAGTTTCTTTTTGCCGAACATCCACCGTTTTTCTCTTGCGCAGCATTACATAGCTCTCTCTCTTTTCCGTAGCAAAAAAGTAATACCTCCTAGATCTAATCTTAATACCTCCTAGATCATAACAACTTACAATTATTAAGAAATTTCCCAATGATTTCAAGAACCAATTGCAACTACACTGCACTGTGTAAACATTGCCTTCAAAAGTTCAATGTTCTTAAGTACCACGAATGCACAAGAAAAAAACTTACAGAATAGTGTCATACAAAAATCTACTCTTTGAAATCAAAATACACTTTCAAATCAAAATATATCATATTCAAACACAAATAAATACTGTGACATTTCGATCTTCTTTTATAGGTCTTCATCGGGAACATATGAAATGAATGTTAATTAAAAATGATTTCGAAATTGATCGCTCTTCTACTAAGTTCTGAAACCTTGAGTAGTTCTTTAGTTATCAAAAATATATTATATTGTGAGTATCCATGTATGATGTGCTACATTATACCCACATCCGTGAGCACAAATAAACTTGAGATATTTCATTATAATTCATTGAAGACTTTGTATTATTTCATACATATGTGAGACGTTGAGGTTATACAAAGTGAAAGACAACTCGACTCCTATTGGTAGAATCTACTCAAAGAGTAGACACTGGCATCACGTAAACAGACATGGATGAGTAACACACTAAGAATTTGATCCGTAACTACTTGTCGAGAGTACAGTCAGTGTGTAGGTGTTGATTTGCAGTGAGCAGCTGGAATTTCCGCGGCTGAACCACCAGTTAAAAATGAATTTAATTAAAACAAACATTCGCCACCACATGATAACACAATAAACATGACCTCCCACGCGTAGAGTTAACGTAGTATGCGGATATTAAGCACCCTCAAACATGAAATTCAAAACAAACCCATCGCTGGAAAAATAAATACTTGCAGAGCGCAGAAAATCTTCAGAAATATTTTTCTAGGGTCACTTATATCAATTTCACAATGTTACATTCACTATTCGAATAGAACATTAAATAAAAATCTTAGTCTCAATATAGGTTTCATTAATCGTCCTTAATTTTTGAATTGCTGGGGATTTAAAGTTTCTGCTCAATAACACAGGTCTACAAGAAAAAAATTGATTTTATAGTTTTAGCTAATCTTGATGCTTTTTGGTGTGCTGAAAACGAAAATGAAGTTCCTTCTTCTCCATCACGTACAGATATTTTTTCTAATCCAATTAAACATAATTCCTGTTTCGTAGCATACGCAACTATTTACATTTGTAACCAATAGTTTTTCTTAAATGTTTTCCAACATTCATTATATTTTAATAAGTTTCTCTTAGTAGGTGGGATGTGTGGGAAGCATGGAAAAACCAATAGGTAAAACTGTTACTTTTGTTATTGTGATGTTCATGATCACAATTTCAAAGATCATAAGTTGATTAAGTATCCTAATCTTAAATCTTCTATTCCTGGCTAAATTGCCAGTTCCACCCGATGCTAAATTGCCAGTTCTTCATCCCCCTCGTGAATTGGACAATACTGAGATGAAAATAGAGAAGCTTGTGTGGTTGAAAATTATGAAACTGAGTTCGAACCGAACATTTCAGAAAACGAACCTGAGTTTTTATCTCTACAAGAGTTGTATGACTTAGTGAGAGATCTTGGACTTACGAAAGATGCTTCTCAGTTACGTGGCTCCAGGCTGAACATAATTTAAAAAACAAAAACAAACAAAAAACACGGGCACTTCTTTTCCGTGGTCTTGACATCATTAAGCAGTTTCGGTTCCTTATTTTTCAAGGATAAGAATCTTTTGTATTGACACAATTAGATATTTATTTAGTAAAAAACTGTATGTGATGCATGGGGGAGAAAATCATCATATTATGTGCTGAGTGGGGGGCGGGTTAGGCCTAAGGGCGGTTACGTTAATAAATATATTTAGGTGGTGTGAGAGGAGAGGAAAGAGAGAGAAGGAAAGAGGAGAGAGGAGGGAGGGAGGAGTGAGGAGAGAGAGAAGGAGAGGAGAGAGGGAGAGAGAGGAGAGAAGGAGAGAGAGGAGAGAAGGAGAGAGAGAGGAGAGAAGGAGAGAGGGAGAGAGAGATAAGGAGGAGAGATGGAGATGAGAGTGAACGCGGAGAGAAGGGAGAGAGAGAGGGGAGAGAAGGAGAGAGAGCAGGAGAGAAGGAGGAGAGAAGGAGAGGGAGAGGAGGAGAGAAGGAGGAGAGAAGGAGAGAGAGAGGAGGAGAGAAGGAGAGAGGAGTAAACCTGAAAGTAGCAGTGAGAGAAATTATGGAAAGCACAGGAACGTACGTGCACCAGTGAACGATTGAAAGCGAGAGAATATGAGCGCGTACGCATTCCCACGCGTTACACAAGCGGTGCTGCAGGGTCGAGGGCAGGAGGGAGGAGGCTGCAGGGAGCGCTCACACCTGGCGGCGGCACTGCGGTTCAGAGACCGCGGGTCAATGCCCGACCGCGCGCTCCCGCGCTGTTTATTCAGCCGCCGCTGCCTCCCCTCCACCCCACTACAACCTCCCCTTCCCCCCTCGACAGCCTCGCTCTTCCCGTCCTCGCCCCTCCGCCGTCACCCCCGCCACACCCACCTTCCTTCGCTCACCGTTCGTTACCTGCCCCCTTCAGCCGACTTCTTTAACCGTTTTCCTTTAGCCGCCTTGCTTTAGCCATCTTGCTTTAACCGTTTTCCTTTAGCCGCCTTGCTTTAGCCGCCTTGCTTTAGCCGCCTTGCTTTAGCCGTCTTGCTTTAGCCGTCTTGCTTTAGCCGCCTTGCTTTAGCCGTCTTGCTTTAGCCGTCTTGCTTTAGCCATCTTGCTTTAGCCGTCTTGCTTTAGACGTCTTGCTTTAGCCGCCTTGCTTTTGCCGTCTTGCTTTAGCCGTCTTGCTTTAGCCGTCTTGCTTTAGCCGTCTTGTTTTAGCCGTCTTGCTTTAGCCGTCTTGCTTTAGACGTCTTGCTTTAGACGTCTTGCTTTAGCCGTCTTGCTTTAGCCGTCTTGCTTTAGACGTCTTGCTTTAGACGTCTTGCTTTAGACGTCTTGCTTTAGACGTCTTGCTTTAGCCGTCTTGCTTTAGACGTCTTGCTTTAGACGTCTTGCTTTAGACGTCTTGCTTTAGCCGTCTTGCTTTAGACGTCTTGCTTTCGACGTCTTGCTTTCGTCGTCTTGCTTTAGCGTCTTGCTTTGACGTCTTGCTTTGGCGTATTGCTTTCAGTGCCTTTCCTCATCGTTCGTTAAACAAATTTTCATCTCGAAAAACTGCTAATCTATTATTGGGCACTTCGGTCGTTGCGGAAATCAACGCAGGCGGTATCCGTTGCATTGAGAACAACTGGTCTTCGCTCGCGCAAACCAAACTGGGTGAGTCCCCAGCGGCTCGGACCCCTCTTCTCAATCGGACAATCGTGACATCAGTGTCGTATCAAAAGAAGTGCGTTCCGAGCATTTCAACACTAGTTCAAAGCTACAAAGGCTACCTGTAGAGCCTCCTTTGTCAGCAAAAGTTCAATTATGCAGGGACAATTTTGTAACTGGTGCCACGCATATCAAACATGTGCGCTGCTGTATGCCTCCACATTCCAAAACTCTACCGAGATCGGCTAGCAACTCGAAAGCACAATACTTTCAGAGTACACATTATTCACATTATATTTGTTTTGATTTGATGATTAACACTGTGAGGATTTAAGAGTTTCCTTTTTCATCGAGTGTTATGTGGAAAGGTATGAGTTCTATCTGAATGGAATCTGTGTAAGACATTTAATATTACGCTCTGAGAAACACACACAAGGATTTGGAAATTTTGAGCCCTTTACGCAGCGATCGTACACTTGTCAAAATTTTTGATTCATTTATTAACTCATAAATATAATCCATGATGATTTAGAATATGAAACACTCTAGAGATAGGGTACAATTTGGATGAGTATTCTAAATTTATGGCTCAAAATGCAAGAACAGCAACATGTTTATTGTTGTTTTATCTTGAACGGATACTTAACATTCTCACTAGTGTTTTATGAAAATAACTAGAATGGTCCAGCTCCTTAGGTTATGCTTGCTTCTTGTATTCACATAAGTCCGGGAGAACGTACATAGCTATCATAAGAGGGGATTACTGTTATTTAAATTTCACAAATGAATCGTATATATCTCATTAAGATTTCTTAGTTTTTCATTGTGTGCATATGCTTTTTTTATGTTCAACTGATTCTTCTATTCAAAATCAAAATAATCTTCTTTCACATAATGAACTGTAATAAAGCACACCTTCAGTTAATTTTTAGTGATTCTGGGCACGCGAACTACTGAGATCATTTTTCACGTAAGTGTAGTTCATGTTTTTTCATAAGGAGGTGGCTATGATCTTCCCCGGCTGAATGGCGAGATCGGCGCCGACCTACCGTCGGCTACCGAATTGTTCTCAACCAGGTATCTTCCACTAGTGGGGCACCGCCGCAGTCGGAACAAGCTCTAAGCTCCCCGACCGGTCTTCCAGCATGTGTGGTAGTGTAGTGTCTGTTAGTGTATGTGTGTGTGTGTGTAAGGAGTGAGGATAGGACAAGGAAGAGATAGGAAAGATCGCGCGGGCTCATAGCCCGTTTATGTTATGTTAGGGTACTGCTTCGGCAATCACCTGGTGTTGATCGGAGAAACCTCGGTAAATTAATGATCAGAACTGACAAGCTAGTGTCGAAAATCTTGCCACTTTCAGGACTCGAACCCATCCCCCATTTGTCGTCAGAGGCACTGCAGTAACTGAGTAACTCAACAGTAACTCAGTTGATGCACTGAGCCACCTCTCCCAGTCAGACGTTTGGCTACAAATTGACATTTCTTTAGATTAAAAAAAAATATGAAAATTTGTATTTGACTTTAAAAGGTCTCTCTAGATTTTATTACCGTATGAAAGTATGCAATTATACCAAAATCATATGGTGCTTTCCACCATCTTTCTATAATGGAAACGCTCTTTCCGCAAGTACTTCATCACAGCAATAAATAATCATTTTTTAGCGAAACGAACATAGCGCCCATTTGGAGCAAAATAACCTCGCAAAGAGAAGTTCCATTTCGTGAAATAAATTCACGAGGTCATGTAATCTCCAGCGCGCGCGAAAAAAAGGAGTATTTTAATGGCAAAAGTAAATTGTACGCAATATAAATGCTCTTCCTATGCAAAGAACTCGCCGAAAGAACACGGCTTATAAGATCGTTCCTTCGATAACGAGACCGTTTCCAAGTCGCGCGGATTTATTCGTAAAGCCTACGCCTTACGCAGTGTGGCCAACTTGGCCCACTAATGTCCCAACTTGGCGCGCCGGCGGCGGCGGCGGGCGCGGCGGGGGTGGCGGCGGCGGCGGCGGTGGCTGTTCGCAGTGAGAAATGTGCGTGTGTTCTGGGCGGAGCGGGCCAGCCTCATCCAGGTAAAAGCACGAAGCGGTATGCGCACGAAATAGTGGATGCCGCATTTATCTTCCATGAGGAGGCCTCGGCGCGCTTCTGCGAGTGGATGACTCGTGGCTCGGCGACGCGGCCTTGCGGAACACCTCCTTTTCCAGAAAGCTGCCTGCCTTCCGATGCTGCACGATTATATAAGGGAATAGCCGTGTAGGACGGTGATGTTTAGAGTGATTTAGTTTCAGGTGCTGTGTGGATTTTTTTCACTTAGTCTGGGGATGATGGAAGCACTGTTTACATCCCAACGTTGTAAAACAAGAACAGTCGTTTGAACTGAATTCTTGGTACATAGGGTAAACAGTACAGTGATTGGCCACCCACCAGTGATGAGCCACTCCAACTTGAATTTAATGTACTTCGACTTCCCGATCAGTGACCCCCATCTCGATCGGGCTTTTGTCCGGTTTCCATTGAGAAAATGCTGAGATGGCCCCTTGATTTGCTTCTGGACGTAAATGTAGCTTCACTATGCGCATGTTTTGTTGAGCTTTCTATGTCATTGTAGTGGTAGTAGAACTTTGGGTGAGTTTCTATTTGTTAGCAATAGAGAAAAATCAAATCCGTTCGTTTACCGTTACAAATAAGTTTTCTATAAATCGGCAACGAAAATATCTAGTTTTTGAAATGTTAATCTCTCGCTTTTTTAAATTTATTATTATTATTATTATTATTATTATTATTATTCAACTATTAATAGTTAAATAGTTGGGAAGGGATTTTGAAACTCAAGAAAGCGTGCGCAGATGATTTCCCCCCCCCATACGTCACATACAGTTTTTGACTAAATAAATAAATAAATAATTTGAATTATCACTTGTTCTAATATTTTGCTTGTAAATAGCGCGAAGGGACTCTTTCTGAGTACTGTATAATATTCACTGGGATCGCAAGAGAGCAACTGTTGCCAATATGGCGGACATGTTTTGACAGTGCGTAGTATGTTCATTGTATGTAAGGATTTCTTAAGATTTTCTTTACAAACCTGATATCCAAAAGTGCCGTTTGTGGATTACGGTGGTAAGCAAATCACAATTATATGTGAGAAAGCACATTTCTTACTGAGTGACAATGATATCATCTGAAAATGAGATGTCTACTTTTGCGTATTTAGGGGCATAAGGGGGTGGTCAATCACTGTATCTTCGGTAGTATGTGGATTGTATTATTGGCCACTCTGCTAATGATTTTTGTCACATTGCTTTTAATCGTCGTTTAATATTACTACACACATGAAAATACTGCGTGGGCCACAATATAAGTGATCTTATAATTACGAAGAAGCCAAAGCACGTGTATGATGGAGGAGTCATGGCAAATGCGATCAAATGTGTTAAAAATAACGGAGCATCTGTGGGTTCTGCTGCAAAATCATTTGGTGTTCCTAGAAGAAGTTTGCAGTGTCCTTTAAATAATCTAGATCATAAAACAGCTCTAGGTCCTATCTGTTTAGCTACTGTTTTATCTAAAGAAGAAGAAACCAATCTAGTTAGATGGATACTTGAACTAGCCAGGAAAGGTTTTCTAAGAAAGAAGGAAGTTCTATAGAGCAACGTTCAATAACTGTTTGCGGAGACATCACAATGTCATGTGAAGATGTTACAGGGTATATCGTGGGAAGTAACATGGATGACGTTCCAAGTCGCGTAGAAGCATTATACATTGGAATACGTTTAAGGCAAACGAAGAAAATCTTAGTTATTGAACTATCGGAAAAACGAGGGAAATATTTAGAATAAATAAATTATTAATAAAATATATTATCAATGTATTTGTTTATTCTTCTCTATGAACTGCTGTGTTTCATTGAAAGCAGTTTGGCTCTCGAAGTAAATTTTTAACAATAACGCCTTTTTTATGCCTTTGAATTTTAATTTTAATAATTTCAATTGTTTAAGCAAATTTAATCTCAATTTTGTTTTGTTTATTTTTTTTAGAAAGCTCAGTACAAGTTACGTACTATTTTCTGAACCAACGATCATTGAAAGTTAAATTGTGAAATTAACAAATAAAAGGTGTGCACCCAGAAGCTTTGAAAACCTCCACAAAGTGAATTCTCAAGCAAACAATTATAATGCTTCTATTTAGTAATTTGTACAAAATTTGAATTGTGAAACTCGTATCAAAAACGAAAGATAAGTGATGCGTGAAATCTTCATCATAACGAATTTGTGTTTTGAAATGTTCATTTTATTTTATTTGCAGCTGCTACGTTCATCCTTTAGTTATATCATATTGATTTCCAATGCCTGCATCCCCTTTATAGTTATAGTTGCTACAAGTGAATACACACATAACAATCTGTTGGATTTTTTTGCAAATGTAATGTAAATACTAAATTGTACACTTGTACTATTGATTTTTTCAAGTAATAACAGATAGTTTTTATGTTCTATTAATAAATGTTTAAATTACAGAATGAGCATGACATATTGTTTTTAGATATTCATGAATGTTTTCAACATAAATAAAAGTAACAGCATTTGACATTTTGCATTTCTTTAACGTTTACTTTTGATCAATTGTACGAAACGAAATGTTCCTAGAAAGTTTCAACACATACCATTTCTATAAATCCCTGAACATACAAGAAGATTATTTTAGAAATTATTCGAATGGCAGCTAATTGTAAGTAAGGCAACTACGAGTAATTTAGTCTAGGTGCCAACTTCGCATTATAACCAATTACTGTTTTTTCAAGGGAAAATTATTTCTCATTTATTTTTAAAATACAGTAGTTTCGAAACCTACACATTCAAATGTTTGAAAACAAGTTGATACTTTTCATTTCGTGTGAAGTTAAGGTTTTGATATTGTTATTTTTCTTCATTGTTCTCTCTTTATGTTCCCTATAAGCTTCGTACACACGTGAATTAATATAGCACCGAAATATGCCACGAAATGTTCCATTCCAAGTTTTAATGGCATTCATCGTATGATAAGACAAGGCAGAGTTATATTTTAGGTTCGATAACATTCATAATTATGATAACACAGTGGTAAAAAAAACAATAGCACCCAATACTAGTAACTGAATCAACAATGCTGTGTTCAAATGAAAATATTATTCAAATGAAATGATGTGTGCAACTCGTGTTAAACTGCCGATAAAAAGCTTTAGGTTTTCATTATTTTTACTCAAAGATCTCCTTCGAGACTATGCCTTCTTCAAGCTCCTATTTACCATAGAATAGGCTTACAAAGCTACAATATTGGATACGCCAATGGTAAGAATTTATACATAACGTATAATTCGCTAATGTTAACACGTATGTGGTAGGTTTGGTTCTTAACCATGTATTTAAACCCGAAAATTAGCATTCAATATTTTTATAGATTGGTGATGTTAGTAATAATTCACATTTTATTAGTGGTGTTTTATTGTTAATACTAATGAACCGACATCAGGCTATAATCATTTGTTATATATCCAGTTAAAATATCTGTTCTGAACAGAGTTTTTTTTTGACGAATCACAAGCAATTTTCCATAACATCATCATATCCTGGACAATTAAATGTTGCATGTTCGTAATTCTCATCAATCTACCATGGAATTCTTTTCTTATTTTCAGATTGATCGAGGGAAAACTTCCTTTTCATTCCCGTCGCCATAGAAGGACACAGCCATCAACTGTGGTGATGGGATGTGAGCGGATGCAGTGACAAGGCACGTTCAAAGGTCTGTTTTAATCTACATGGCCCCAGTAGTATAATTTTTAAAGAAGGAGTTTGCTAAAGTTAGTATCATGTGATATCGGACCAATTAAATAAAGACGTCAAAGGTTTGAATTGAATGCATCACCTGCAATTACCTTTCTACAATTCATTTCCTGGGAAGTGAAACGTACCGTATTATCAATTCCCAGTAATCGTAATGGAACCGTTTTCCTTTTCACCACGCAAAACCGTCCTTTTCATTTCCGTTGGCAGTGATGGACTAAGCTCCTGGTCTGAGTGAAATCGCGTTCCGCCGAATTTGAATACGAGAGAGCTCTACAAATTATGACGAAATATTTTCAACAGTCATTACAGTGCAGATTTAATTGCTCTACGTCGAATTGGCTTACAAACCCTAGTTCCATGTCGGCAGAACAATATAAATGTACTTGAAATGTAAGTCCGTACTAAACACGAACGCAGAATATTTGTACAGTTTATAAACGAGAAACCCTTTTGAGGCTCTTCAGTTCAACGATACACAAATGCACATCAACACGATATGCAAGAAGAAATATAAGTAACATGTTGCTGAGTTTCAGCCAAACATGAACAGAGTCTAGTGCAATAGGACCGTAAAATACATTTTTCTACTACCACCAATTCATGATAATTTTATGGCTGCAACCCGTTGCATAATGATAGTCATTACGATACATATTTCATTATGATATAGGTTCATGATCAATCACAGAGAAGCTTATAAACCAAGTATTGAAAATTAGTCATTGAGAATCGGTATAAAATATGTTTCGTTCGATTGTGTAATTATTAAAATTGCATTTAATATTACATTACACTTCTCACTTTTAATTTCTTTTATTATAAGTAATATTTACTGAAATAAATTGGATTGTAATTTCACTTTGATCCTATTTGACTAGCGCTATGGTAGTTATTGAGAGAACATTTGACTGACGTTAAGATCTGAACGCAAGTTATTTTGTGTTATTTGTTGCTGTCGTGTGGTTGTTCTAAAAAACGACCAATTCTTTAGTTAAAATGTCCAGGGAATGAAATGTGGAGTTGACATCTCCAGAAATAAGAGAAAAAGCGAAAATTGTAACGTCTGAATTGTTGCCACACTTTTTGTACACCATCGCAGGCGGTCTGATAAAATAAAGTCACCTGCTGTGGGTAGGATAGGGAGCCGTCCGCTAGGTGGCGTTGGTTAAGTCCTGCATGTCAACTGCCACGAAACGATTCAATGTAAAAATTTAACTTATAAAAGTCGCAGAAAAAGTATCGTATGAAACTCGATGTAATGGACAATAATACACTTTTGCGAAGTTTACGATACTCGCTCGTTTCTCGCTCGTATCGTAATATCACACTTGTGTATCAATACCCACTTTTACATCATCATTTCATAATGTACTACTTTCTACACCCATTGTATAATTCTGTAATTTGATGGCTGCAACTCGTTGCATAATGATACTCATTACGATACTTTTTGTTCTTACCAATCACAGAAAAGTTTAAAAACCAACTGTTTACACTTAATTGATCATTGAGAATTCTTCTAGTATATGTTTCGTTCGATTGTGTACATTAAAATTGCATTTAATATTGTATTATGATTGTTAGTTTTAATTTCTTTTATTATTAGTCAGTTTCACGAAAAATATTATTTAAAATAAATTGGACTGTAATTTCATTTTGAACCTATTTGACTAGCGCATTGATAGTTATTGGAGGGAACAATTAACAGACTTTTTTTAAATTTGTTGCATCTACACCGTGACGCAACGCGTCTCCAAGCCCCTTAAGGAACGTTGAGCGCTTTGCACTGGAGAGTAATCCTCTATTAGTGTGCTTTTATTTCTGGAGTAATCCTCCGTTGCAATAATCTCAAGACAAGTCTCAGTCAGTGCCTTTTATCCCTTCGGGCAGGGGCTCGACGACGTTAGATCCCGGGGTTCCTGGCCGGTCACCCAACCACGAACCCGCGAGTCTCGAATTCACTTAACCTTCGTGACTTCACGGAGCGTAGTAAACGAATTCGGCTAGCGCCGCCGGCAAGATCAGAACGCGTTAAGATTAGAACGCAAATGATTTTGTGTTATACGTGACTGCCGTGTGATTTCCTTTAAAAGCCGGCCAATTCCTTAGTTTAAAAAGTCTAGTAAATCAGAAATGGAGTTGGCACCTACAGAAATAAGAGAAAAAGCGAAAATGGTGAGTCGGAATTATTACTGCATCTCTTCTCGCATGTTGACTGGATCACCACAGCCACTGTCCGCTAGGTGGCGTTGGCTGAATCCATGTCAACTGCCACTAAACGATTGAATGTAAAATTTTAACTTATAATTGTTAGCATACGTCGTAGAAAAAGCACTGAATGAAACTCGATGTAATGGGTATTTATACACTCATGTGAAGTTTACGATACACTCTAGTTCCTCGCTCGTATCGTAATGTCACACTCCTGTATAAATACCAGCCATTACATCATCGTTTCATAAGGTACTCTTCTCTCATATACGAAACATATCTTCTATCAGATAGCTATCAATCCACTATGTTATTCTTTAGCTTCCGAGACAAATACGTAGTAAGGTAAAGACGAATGGCTGGTACAGTGGAGTATAGTGATAACGCTAACTTTTCGCAGAATCTTCGGCCTGTGTCTTCCAACCCATCTGCAGGGATCCGCTCTGATAGTCCCTTTAGCCGGTCCGAAGCAGATGGTGATTGAATAATTGATACCAGCGGTACGTTAATTACTATGGTAATTACTAGGGAACGGAATTTATTGTAATAAAAAAAGCAAAACATGTACATATATATTGTGGCGGCACTTTCGAATCGACGGAATTATTGAAATGTGATTATGACATTTTGAGAAACAACGGTCACTGAATGCAGCCTTTGTAAGACGCCACTCGTCCGGGGGACTTCCCATCTCGGCGACCCGCGGAAAATTTACGACAGGCAGCTGCCTGCCTGGCCCTCGGCGCGATCCTCGCCACCCCGGCGCCGGGGCTTCCGATAAACAAACCCCCTGACCTGCGCTCGTCCCAGAGAGAGGGTGCCTCTTAGCCGATGTTTATCATTAGAAATAACTTCAAAATTACAAACTCTGACAGATTCCTCACACGTGCACGCACCCAGCGTGAGAGAGAGACAGAACATTTTAATCTACTGAAATTTCCAGAGATCCTCGCATGGTGATTGGGCGAGAGAAATTTAGAACGTAGTATCTTTGACCAATTAGAATTATAGGAACATGGGGAGGAGCGTTTTTCTTAAGAAGGGTAACTGGGGAGGGGGAGGCGAGCTCTGCGGCGCTGCGCGAAGACGCGAAGGAAAAAGATTGGAAAAGACGTCAAAGTGTTAGGACGTATTGTGGTAGAAAAGAGCACCACGGGTCGCGAAGTGGACCGGTGTTCTGGGAATGGGGCTGACCGCCGAGGCGATTGCTGTGCGTAAGATTGCTTAAGGGACAGTAGCAGATCTTATCCAACCGCGGTGAACAACTGTGAGCGTTCACGAACATTTATCCGACGCAATCGCGAAGCGTTACACATTTGTGTATCGGGGCCAGTCACCCACATGTGTTTGCGGCCCTCTGCTTCTGTCTGGGCCGGGCCAATATGTCACGCGAAGTATCTCGTGAATGAGCGGAGGAGACGGTCGACTCAAGACGGCGGGGCTACCGTTGACCTGCCCAGGAAACTTCGCCCCCATCAGCTGTCTCCAGACGCCCTAGAGAGGGGCCATTGACCTGCAAGCCTGCCCAGGAAACGTCGCCCCCATCAGCTGTCTCCAGACGCCCTAGAGAGGGGCCATTGACCTGCCTGCCGACCCTTCCAGCAGCCTGCGAGAGATCAACTCGCAATCACTAAATTGTGTATGCCCTAGACCCACGCGATTGGGTATATAACCAAGAGATTGCTCTTCAAGCAGACTTGTAACATTTTTAAAATTTTTTTTTATTTGTGTTAATGTCAGCGAGGCCGCGCATGGCCTAAATTACGTTTAATTTTAAGAATTTAACAAGTTGAGCTCAACGGGTAGGGTGATAGTAATTTCTTCACCCAGTTTCTTTCTTTTGTCATGTAACTTCCCTGGTTTTGGACCAGAAATAAACCTATCGTTAAATTCTGAATTATTTTTGCAACATCCTTCCTCCTCCACGCATTCTCAATTTATAGAACTTGAAAAGCCCAACCGATCGAGCGCTGCCGGTGACAATATGTACTTATTTTTTCAAAAATATGTAAGAAAAAATAGGAAATATGTGAAATAAAAATTCGTTATAATGTTTACAATTCCATTCTTCAAGAGTTTTCCAAGCAGAGTACGTTGCCGAACAGATTTTAACAAGGATTCAGAGAGAGTGAAAGAACGTTTTGCATCTACAGAAGCAATTATTCGCTATTTTCATCCGCAACATATAATACTTTCGTATTATACACAATGTTGTTTACCAGGAGCCAGCCCGCAAGTGCATAGTACCATGTAGCTTGTGATTGAAGAGGGAGGAGAGGAGCCCCCCGCCCCCCCCACTGCAGAAAAAGGATAAGACAATTATCTGGAATTTTGTGGTTGAAGTTGCTTCTGCTTCACATACTACATCCGCTCATCCTTGATCCCGGCGACAACTCGATTTTCAAGAAGCAGTTGGGGGTGGGGGGGAGGTAAGTTTGACAATTAATAGCGATGGTTCGGCGTTAATACAAGCGCATTGCGTGTTTTTTATGTATTTCAGTAACAAAGTTAGTTTCCAAATAACATATATTTCGAACATCACATGTGAAATGTTCATTTTCGATCTATAAATATATTAAAATGTGACGAAAATGTAGCAATAGTTCAAATATGTAAACATATGTAATGGTACCAAAATATTTAAAAATATCTAAAATAAAAATGGTTCCAAATAATTCAGAATGTCGTGTTATGTCTAAAAAATATTAGTGAATGCAGGTATCTTGTCCCTGTAAGAATATGTATTTATATGAAAATCTGTTCCCTAGTCATTACTATGGTCCCGTTTCTGTAGTGATTGTATTACCCGGAAGGTGAAGGAGGTTCCTTTCTCGCTGAATGGTGAGATTTGCGTCAACCTACTCGTCGCCTTGCAAGGGATTGCCTCGAGGTATCTACCGCCAGCGGGGCACCGCCCCAGCCGGAGCAAGCTCTAAGGTTCAACCGGTCCCCCGGCATGTGTGGTAATGTAGTGCATGTTAGTGTAAGTAATGGGTGAGCATAGGACAAGCAAGAGGAAAGAAAGATCGCGCGCGATCCATGGCCCGTTTGTTGGGTTATTACTCCGGCTTTCGCCTGGTGTTGATCGAAATAAGCATGGACGAATACCAGTCAGAGTAGCCCACTCCTAGAATCTCCTCCAGACAGAGGCTGAATTCGATTTAGCTGCATAGCTGGTGCCGAAATTCTGCCACCGTCGGGACTCGAACCGTAGTACCTTGTGCAGTCACGGCTCGTGATTTTCTAGCCAGGGAAGTCTGCAATTGCATTGCACTATATTGCATTGTATTACCTGCATTATATTTCTATTCATAATCTCTTCCAATACAGACACACGGGAGTCGCGCTTCTACAGCATATTGGGAAAACTAGTTAATGCGCAAATTTTCTCGCTGAGCTGCATAGTAATGCTATCTGGTGAGCACGCCCTTCTTCAGACCCTACGCCGAACTGTTTCCAGAGGCCTTCCCACAATATATTTCAGTATAAATTCTGTGGTGGTAGCCAAAATCTTGAAGTAAACCATTGTAGATATGAGGATAATCAACCACAACAATTGAAATAAATAATACATATTTCTTTCTTGCCGAAAGTAATGTTCGGGAACAATATTTCCCATACTCAGTGGGTCTCTAACAAAAAGGAAAAATTGAGATATTCACATAAAGAACTATTATGTAAGGAAGAAAATTGACAAAAGAAGTGAAATAAATAATAAAATGATAAAATTTAAAAAATTAAAGTAACTTGATGACCAAGCAACGTGGATCACACCTAAACATTTATAATAAAATATGATATAATACAGAGATGAACGCCATTTTGTGGAATGATGGGAAGTGGAAGCCCACCCAATAGTGGTGGTGGAGGGGGGTTACTGGAAGAGAAGAAGGTGCAAGTCATAAAAGATTTAAATTGATTTTAAGACTGAAATGACTTTTTAATAATGGAAAGGACGGGATAACATTGTTTCCGACAGTTACTTTGAGCATGAAATAAATGTATATTATTTATTTTTATTGTTATGGTTGATGCTCCCCATATCTATAATATAATTCAGTATGTTTGTAGTAATGGTGTCCGAAGAAGGTTAACATTGTGTACCATAAGACTAGTCAAAAATGACCGTCAGAGATTGCCCAGTGGTACAACAGTTGTTTCTGCAACATTTCTACTAGGTTCTTAGGGTTCAAATCGCGATAGCGGTGAATTTTCGACACTAATAGATATGTTGCTGGTTTGAAATTCAGTCGCTTTCTGGAGGAGGGAAGTGGTCCTGCGATTTTCCATGCTTTCGATTAACACCAGCCAAATTCCGGAGCACCGTGCTGACAAAGAGAACAAGGAACGCTCGCAATATTCCCTTACTCTGCCCAATCTTATCATATTCTATCCTCTTCACACACACACACACACACACACACACACACACACACACTATATATATATATATATATATATATATATATATATATATATGGTAACCGCCCATATGTCGGTTACATTGATTTTTGAGAAGGACCCGAGAACGTCAAGACACATCAAGTTGCAATTATAGTGTTACCGAATTGCAAGAGATCGCGCCAGCAGTAAAGGGTATCCCTTGCGAGAATTTATTAAAGTTTCTGAACGCACTCGCGTAGAATTGAACGACAACCAATCAAAAATCACCCTTGGAAAATATCAGCACTAGCGCAAAGGACCGCTACGAAAAGCTTGTGTTGCCGATTCGTTTTCAGTATTTTGTGTTTCCATGTATTATTGTCTTGGGTAGAGATGTTTTATTGTGTTTTTTGTGAAGTGGAGGGTAATATAATTTTATGTAAAGTGTTTATGCAAGTGTTAAAACGCATAAGTAGTTAGATAATAACGTAATTGCTAAAGGTAGAGCAAGTGATAGAATTTTTCAATGCAATGTGTAAATGGTAGATAAAATTGTACTCAAATATTTAACAGAATATATATATATATATATATATATATATATATATATATATATATATATATATATATCTGTTCATAGTTAAAAGATTATCTTGCCTATGTTTCTTTTATTACAAAGAAGCAGGTTAAAAGACGAACCCACTCCTGTAGGGCAGTTATGACATATAAAACCATTCCTAATTTTTGGTGTGATATTGTCATAACAAGTCACAGGTCAAGTAATACTACTAGGTTACTTGAGTGACCCGCTGTAGGCTTTTTAGTGAAAATAGTGAAAAGGTAGAGCGGTCACAATACACACACACACACACACTTACGCTTATACTTATATGCACTACAGTACCACACGAATTAGGGGACCAGAAGGGAGCTTGCAGCTTAACAAGGCTGGAGCGGTGCCCATCTGGGTAGAAGCTTGCAACATAAATTAACACGTGTAGGTCGGCACAGAATCTCATGTTCCAGAGGTAAAGGAACACTGGAATTGCAATTCTATAAAATGTATTACAGTACCGCGACTGATGTCTAAATTAGGTGACGCAGCCGGAAACACAGAATTCCTAGGGCCGTATTTATAAACCCCAGCCAGGCGTAGCAGGTTGCCAGTGTTCGGTTTCGCAATTAATGAACAGCCCCCATACAATTCCAGTCGCCTCTTGTTCTCCTAGCAAGCCCCCAGATGGCAGGCCCCTAAGAGCTCTGCTGGCAGAACTTCATAAATAGTCTTACTCACTTATAAATAAAAAGGGGACCCTCAGGCACTCAGTAAACGCGTCACAAACAATAGCTTGCAACGCTCCACTTCAGGAGAATAATGAGCAGACCTCAGTTACCAATCCCTTGTAATTTGAATGAAACACATGTTCTTTTCGTTACACATTTTTTTTCCCGTTTCGATTTCCGCCAGCGGTGACGGGCCCAGGCAACGACAGAGTCCGCTGGCGGGGTGTGTGGGGGGGATGAGGGGGGGCGAGGGTCGGCGGGGCGTGCAAGAGTGAGGGCTCCCCTGAGTTGAGAGGCAGGCGGCACCCGCAGGCGAGAAGAGTCAGCAGGAATTTTATATCAGATCCAATAAAGCAGCTGCCACGGCCGGCACGCCGCGCGATTGGCTGCTCCGCGACCGCCCGCAGCCTCGCGCAGCCGCCGCGGGGCAGCGCTGACTGCTAAACAAGTGAGCGAGCTGCCGATAGCCGAGGCCGCTGCCCCGCCGTCAGCTCGTTTCAAAAAGTTTCAAAAATTTGGTTAAATAAAAGGAAAGAAAATAAACAACTAGCAATTACGTGTCTTCAGTTATGAATATACAATATCTATACTGTGCATCTAAAAAAGAGAATTATAAGTGACAAATAGGAAAAAACAATTTAACTTTGCCAGGTTTTAGCTCACCTGGTGAGTCCCTTTTTGTGAGCAGAGAGTAGGAGTATTTTGTCCTGGATAGGGATGCTATACCTTTATTGTTGTTGTTGTTGTTGTTGTTATTATTAATATTATTTTTTTATTATTTATTATTATTATTATTTTATTCTTATTATTTTATTATTATTTATTATTAATATTTTATTCTTATTATTTTATTATTATTATTATTATTATTATTATTAATATACAGAAGTAGGCACATGGCTACAATAATTAAGAATGGTCGAGTCAAAACATGAATCAAATGTGTTTATTAATATCTCTGGAATGCAGCAATGCCAAACAGGTGATTTTTTTTTAAAAAGCTCGTCGTGTTTTCCAAGGCCAAACATTGTGCCGAAATGCGTCGTTATGTACAAAATACTATTACCTCCAATTAAGAATGGTTTCATAAATAATTTGTGAAATTATGAATGATTAACGTGTAATTACTGTACTGCAGGCACAGCATTTTTGATGTCACAAAAATCACAAATTTGTAACATAACAGAATTACAGATTCAATAAATTGATTTGCAAAACATGTATATTTTTTAGATTTTGAACTAACAATTACGTATTTTCATGAACCTAGCGTCGTGAATGTAATATGTGCTACGACTCAATAGCTATGACAATCACGCGGTGAATGTTGAATTGTAGAGGAGTCATTATAATTGACGAAAAAATTCTATAACATAATAAGATGATACTGTCAGATAAAAATAATTTATTTGTAAGCTGATATGAGTATGTTCTACCTGACAGGAAATTTTTGTTTTGTGTCTGTGGTGGACGAGAGTCTTTGCAAATTTGAACGAAACTTGTGTGGTACCATGGTGAGAGCTAACGTTTCCGAAAAAAAAAGCCAATGAAAATATATTGAGTACACAAATTTAAAAGAATGAACACAGGCTTGATTTATCTCAAAACAAATGTTTTTGTACTGGGTGAGTTTCATTTCCATACAGGCAAATTGTTTGTCAACTGAAAAGTTTGCTTTGAAGTGAGAGTAATTATAGTAGCCGCTCTTTTGTGACATTTCGGCTCACTAGTGTGCGTGTGTGGTGTGCGAACTGAAAACCTTAAAATTTGCCTAGTCATCATTCAAAACTACCTAATGTTGACATCAATTCAAATAAAATTCAGTTTTGGGTTGTACAGATAGAATAATTATCATCACGTCTCGTTTATTGACTTCAGTACAGTTCATTGATCTCTAGTGATACGTCTTATCAAAGGGGCTACTACTATTTCATGTCACTACTGTTTTTTGTCATTTTGATGTCACAAAAATCACAAATTTGTAACATAACAGAATTACAGATTCAATAAATCGATTACCTTTTAGTTATCTTTTAAATTACCTTTTTTTCACTTCCACGCCCGTAGTCTTTACAAACATCACTTACCATCAACCATCAACTCTAACCATAAGCTCCATCAATTCCAACCTCGGTCACAACCACCCCCGTCATCACTTCCACAACTACCACAAATCAACTTCCAACCTCAATCTAAACTATCACCGCCATCAACTGCAATCAGAAACCACAATTCATTATGTTGTTTTTTTTCTAATTACTCTCAACACTCTCATCATTATCATATTCAACTCCAACTCCTAATCCCAGCACCAAACATAACCAGCGTCATCGCCATCGTCAAACTCAACAATAACTACATCTCCACTTCATTCATCGCTCTCTTTACTAACCACCAAACCCAAAATCAATTCCCCCCTTCCACTTTACTACCATATCTAGCACCATTACCAATATTTAATTATTACTACCTCATACCAATGGTTGAAAATGTCACTAAAACTATAATAATCACCTACGACTACTCTCTCTGAAATCACATAACGCTAACACCTGTGACAATCGGCTCTTGCATTGCTATCTCCACCACACCATCAACATCATTTGCTGCGAGAACCGTCCTGCTCTTCAACCCCTCGTCTAAAGACTTCGCGTTTCGATTCGATTCGTCGCAGGCGTAAACGCGCTCTCTTTTTTTCTCCACCGTTTTCTTTTCTCCACCACTTGTGTCAAATTTTCACTTCTTCCTTTTTTCGCCACTCAAAGCGTATTCTTTCCCGCCCCCTCCCCCCGCCCCTTGAACGCCGCCGCGCTCTCGGCGTAAAAATCACGAGGCTTCAACTTCTCAAACCATCTCCACCGCCCCCAACCCAATATAAATAGTGCTTACGTCTATTGTAAAAATATTGTAGAGGATCCGCTGCCGACAACGTCAAGTTCTCAACTGCGGCGGCTGGCGCCTCTCTTTTTTCGCTTTAAAAGCTCCTTTCTTCAATTCCCGAATACATCAAAAATATCTCGCGGACTCCCTGCCAATCCTGTTCCTTTTCAAACGTCGGCATTTGAATAATTTCAAAAGCGCAACTCCATGCAGGTGTGAATTTCTCTACCGCGAGTGTTCTGAAGAGAGCATTGACGTTGCTCTATTGGTTCTAGGAATTGCTTTTGCTGAAAAACATGGTTTAGAAGTCACTTTTTAGCTTTCACTTACAATGAGTTATTGGATTATTTATTTTTTCCCTCTGATAGAACTTCTTTAGTAATGAACTGCGACCTTTTAAAAGCGAATTTAGACTCGCTATGAATGCTTTCATTATACGTAAATTTTAAATATTCCGACAATCATTTTCTTCACACATCACTTCATATTTTTAAAGACATACATGTACACACTCGTACACCCAAGACGTTTTAGAGAAATGTGTAGCGCCAAACATTCATATATTACACGAAAGTTAAATGTATTTCGTTCATTTGATATTTTATGTGCTTTCATATATTTTGTAAATTGACATGGTACTGCTTTAAATGCGTATTGGATTGTAATTTTGATTTAAAATCTTAAAAACCCTAATCAATTTATTTCCATTTAAAACACGTTTCTTTTGAACTAACTTGTCGTGGTGAAAATTATTGCAACATTGAATCGACTTTTCAAAGGCACATGTGACGCCGAAAGTGTAATCGGAAACTGTTGAATCAACTTACCCAGTTTTCTGAAATTATAATGCCTTCCAAGGCGATTGTTTGGAATTCCTTAATGACACACGTAGTGATAGGTATTGAATGCGAAGTTAGATGTCAAAGTTATTGCATTTGTCTTTCCACACAACTGGCCGTGCTGATGCAGCATCATTTCAGTCATTCTTTTGCGGCTTTCTTTAAATCAACAGTTTCTTTCATTTCCGAAGGAGAGTTCAGAAAAAAGATACGACTAATGTTCATTAAATACCCCGAGATGCCATAATGTCAATTAGCGACAAAATTCCTACGTATGAACACTAAAAAAAAATCATTTTGTTCTCCTGAAGATTGCAGTTCTGCTGACACCGTCTTGTTAATGAACTTTAGCTTTAAAATATATCAACGGATCAGTTTCAAAAGGCAACAACCAAACATTCAAAATGTTCCAATATTGCTATTTTGAAGTTTCTTATCATTCTGAAAATGGCTACTGATAAGTTAAAAATTTCAAATTCATTTCATGTAACTGCCATTTTCTGAGTGATATTAACTTTTAAAACGGGCATATTTTAAAAAGTTTGAGTTTCAAGCTGTTGCCATTTGGAACTAGGTCGTCGATTTTGTACTCGCACACGGAATCAAAACTGTATCATCCTAACTCTTTCTTAATATTTCGTATTCTAATATAGTCGTTGTGTCTAATTCGTTGAAAATGATGCGCTAATACACTGTAAGAAAATTTATTGAAAATTGCAATAAGAGGGATTTCGTGCTCTAGATACGTTTAAATACGAGTCCCCGCTGCACGATCCTCTACAAATATAAAACTCTCTATCAACACTCTTTCAAGGAAAATTGAGACCAAAAATGCCTCCTAGACAAAGTACGTAGAAAGAAACCGATAAACATTGATATCTAGAATCAATTATTCCCCCTTTTAAGACTTGTTTAATTTTTTAGATGAATTAGACCACAGATTCAAGGTTATTCAGGAAGCTAGATACAAAACAGTATTCATGAGTCAGATTCAAAGAATTGAAAATTCCAAATTTCGAAAAGATACAACCCTCGTTCTTCTCATGAGAATTTGTTGGGGTTGAAGTGCTTTAAATGACTTTAAATTAAGTTTCTCAAAAACGCAATACATTCCTGTGAAAAAACCTTCAAAATTCGCATTTACAGAAATGCTTAATTGCTGTTTTCTTCAAATTTTTCAATGAAAATTTATATTTAGGACGAGGTTTTACTCTTTTTTAATATTCTTAAAGTAATATTTTCGATTAGAAAACCGAAAAGTTGAGAAAATGTTCAAAAAAATACTTTGTGCGACGATAGATGGTAGCTAGCAAGAAAATGGGGCAAGACTGTTAAGCCAGTCCACACCGAGGAAATTAGTAAACTATACTTCGAGAAAGTCTGTGTCATTCTGTAGCATCACTAGTTTTAACTCGTTGCATTTCTTTGATAAATAATCCCTGAATGTCTTCTTCATTTGCAATTATTGCGGAACAGTATTTGGAATAGTTGCAAAAACTATAAATTTAAAAGTATCTTTTGAAAAAAAATTCCACATCATGCTTCTCTGATTCTTAATTTATTTCTTACTTATCTCAATTGGTGTAAAGAGCTAAATATTAAAATACTTGCATTTCAGGTATATATTTAAATCACACCTTAATTGTTTCTATTAGTAATGCTTTATTTTACTGTTAGGTTTGTTTGAGAACTGAAATTTTGTATTTTATTTTAAAATTATTGTTAGAAAACTCAACTTTTTTTTCATTACTGCGTAGTTTCATTACTAGAGAACATCGCACTTCTTTTTTCCTTTTCTCGTTTTCCAAAGAAACGATTGAGCATACGATATGTTCATTTGTGAGCGCAGAGATGGGGGAACTCTTGAAACTTTCGAGCCTTATATTTCAGAAATATGGCTAATTACCGAGTGTTCCCCAGTTTCAAGCTGACGACATTAGAGGAAGATTCTAAAATCTGGCAATCCTGTCAATGGTTAAACATCTAATCAATTGTATTAATTAATTGTATCAGTAAAGTTTTATTTAGTAACGTTTTCACTAGTAAAATATGTTATGTGCAAATAAAAACGTTTAATGGAATGTGGACCTAGATGAAGACAGAGAGGCCCAGAAATGTAGTTGCCCCTCCCTCATCCTTTAGCCTGCCTCTACCTATGATCATGTTTTACTCTGGAAATATAATAGGCGCCAAGTAAGCTGAGTAATAAATGTTTCATTCTTCATGAATTAAATGAACTCGTTTTTGTTTTATATATCATTCTCAGAAACATGAATATACTTCATGTCATATGTTTTAAATTCGTTTTCATCTTTTTTACGAATGCACTGAAATATATTATTACATGGTTCACAATTAAAATAAAAATAATATAAGAAATGCACACGAGTCAGAAATGTCTATAATGCTTGTTTTACACGAATAATTTACACGTTCTTTTTTCTTCTCCGTGCAATATTATACATTCCGAGTATTCTGGAGATTTTATTCGAAATTCCTAACTACTAAATTTCAACGCAGAGGAGTTCTAGAAGCCGACATTTCTTTTCGTAAAAAAAAAAATCTTGCTGACCGCAGGAAACGCGCCAGAAACCGCGCCCTCTGACCTTTTCCTCTTGTTTTAATAACGTTGGAGAGTCGCCATCGAAATGACATCCTGTTCTAGGAAACTACTCCGCGTCCGCATGGGCGGCAACGGTCATTTCCCCTGGGCGAAGGTTTCCCCCCCCCCAGTCCTACCAACCTCTGCGGCGCCCGACCTCCGGAGCGAGATAACGCCGTTATGTTAACATCCCGCTAAGCGGACGAGGTTGAGGATGCGAACGAGCTAACGGTATCTCGCCCACCCTCTCTTTACACCCGACCGCGAGGACTCCAATAGCGGTTTTACGACGGTGTAAACTGTCAACAAGTATCGAAGATGGGGCTCGCACCGCTCGCCAGATAGCGCGAATGTCGACGTGATTCAGGTGCGCGTGCGGGAAGTGCTGTCGGGGGGAAACGCCACCACTTTACCCGCTGACTTGTCGGGGCGGAAAAATAAAAAATGATCCAATTCCGTGGTGGTAGTACAAGTCTTGCGGTAATCCATATTGAGAGATAGGGATAACCATCCCGCAGCAATAACAGTTTTTATATTTATTACAACATGCCCAAAGTTAACTTTTGAGAAAACAATTTCCCATCTTCTGTAGGCCTCTGACAAAAGAAGGAGAAATTGAGAGATTAACATAAAGAGGGCAAATGGACATAAAGCAAAATATGAAATAAAATTGACAAATGAAATGAAATATATATTTATATAATGAAATTAAATATTTTCAGTTTTATTTCTTATTTTTGCTTAATGTTCATTTGTTCCCAATCTTTAAGTTAATAGCTCAATTTTTCCTTCTTTTGTTACAGACCCACTGAAGGTAGGAAATTGTTTTTCCAAAAGTTAACTTTGGGCATGTTGTAATAAATATCATAACTGTTACTGCTGTGGATGATTATCCCTAGTTCTCATCATTAGAAATAAGCCAGTTGCCGATCCGGAGGATGAGATTGCTAAGGCAGAAGTGTCGCTGTGATTTCAGACCAAAGGATCGCGGGTTCGACTGCCGCCTCGAACATGGTTGTATTTGTGTTCGTTGTTTCACCTCTTATCACCATTTCGTTTCATCCTCATAGTTACCATAACGTTGACTCCAATAGTGGTCGCTAATGACCTAGATGTGGATGCGACCTTAAATAACAAAAAAGGATCCAGTAGTGCTGCGCCCCGTATCAAATAGAAAGGCAATTCGATCGAAAATTTTCCTTCAAATACTTATTAATGTGTCGTACGTTGAGACCTACAAATTGATGTACATCCATATTTTTTACAATAAAACTAATGAATCTCAATTAGTAAGGCAGCATGTAAATTACAGTATATTCTAATATTCATGCAAAATACTACCAACTTCGTATGAAAATAATAGCGCTTCAAAATATGAAAGATCTCAGGGGTATGAGTGTATTATACGACTGCAGTTTTCAAATATTTTGCTGCCTGCTATTCCTCATGGCGAAACAAATAATTTCCGCGTAGGATCGCTTATCCTTTAAGGCAAGGAGCAACTCGTGGCATAATTGCGTTCGCAAAATTTGCCGAATATTTGGGGATATTTTTATGTAGCGACTGAAAGATGTGGTATTCGATATATTTTTCGAAGTGTGCTTTAAATTTTAAACTTTCAAATACCTGCATCGGTATTATTTTTCCATATTATACTCAACAATCCTTCAAACACCTTACGACTATATTGAGGTTGACATGGCTATGACAATCAATGATTCGTGGTTCCTACGGCGACAGACGTAATATGATATCTATGTTTGCGGTTGCTTAGAAATAAAATTCATTTGATGGAGGTCAAAGTTTCGTATTTATCGTGAACTTTAGATGATTTGTTGAAGTCACTTAAATGACAAAATTCAGCAAATTTTTAAACATTTTGCTGACCTCATTTGTTGGCTTTGCCGTTTAATTTCAAAAGAGCTTTGATATTTCCACTGATCAACTTGTAAACCTCATAACTGGGCACCATGAAGTGCTGTTGTGTAAACTTTATTATTCTTTGTAATTTTAATTCGCAAATTTAATAATGAAAGGTAGAGTAGGTCTTTCTGCGCCGTCAAAAGCTTCCCTTCAAATTCAAGTGAACTTTTCTTGTTTTAGCGTAACTACACTACATTCTTGAAAAATTTCCCAATACGCATGCCCCCGCTGCTACAAGTCATTAAAAGCGTCATCAAATCAGCGCAAAATCGAAAACAAAAAACCGTTCATACTAAGAGTTCGAATGACACGCTTTGCCAGGCACGCGTGGAAGACATCTAAAAACAGAGCGCCTGCGAACATGGTGATGAGTGGTATCGCTTATCATGAAAGTAGTACAAACCGCTGGGACCTATTTTGTCATTACGTGTAAGCGTAGAGTTCTGAATTTGATGCAGTAATATTAGAGACTACAAAGAACCTGTCAAAAATTACGGTACCAAATTTAGCTTCTCATACCAATAATTCATGATAATGAATATTGGAATATACTTTATTTTATAATAATTTTAATTATTGCCACTTCAAAACTTCCTGCTGTAAAAGTAATACGTTCTTACGCAGTTCTCTAGGAGACCGCGAATCGATTTTGGTGAATTCCTAAAAGACCACCAGCTGACATTTTAGTCTCTTTGCGATTGTTGCCACGACCCATGGAGGAATTTCTCTTACAATTAGTTGCATGGTGTAAAATATGGTGTCGTAAAGAAAACTCAATGTTATAGTTTTTTTTCTATCGAAATACATAAAAATTGTGAAAGGATTGTTTTCTTTAGCAGTCGGATTGGATCGCCAGTAATAAAGAAGTATTGTTTACATGTCATTTTAAATTATAATAAACGTATTGAACTAAACTAAAAAATGTAAATCTGGGAGAGATACTAAAAGAAATATCTTAAAAAAGTGATAATATTGAATGCTTTTAAATGTTTGCTTAAAATCACCTCCAATTTTATTAATACCATCCTTTTATGCGAGAAATAATAACTCGTCGTTAGCTTGAACGAGGATTCAGAGAGGCGGAACCTACTTCAGATCCACTGTCCTAGTGCCAGTGCGCATTCATAGACCTCCCTCTAAAGTGAACTTCTATAGTTTGTTCTCATTACTAATTACACTGTGCTAGCGAAGAGGAAATTCCGATGGATTTAACATGGCACCGTTTCCAGGTAACAGCAGCACACGAAACGTGTAGCCAAAAATAGCCCTTGTGTCCCACAATCAGGAGTTACCTGGCATGGAAACACGAAAACGGTGTAGTTGTGACCACGATAGCGATTTCGCATGTCGCTATTACTTGTTGAAAGTCGTTGCGACCGCAATTTCGTGGATGTCGGCCTTGGGGGTTTGTCGTTTCGACAGTGGAACGCCCAGTAGTTTCCTTTATAATGCCACATTCGAACTCTGGATTACGATGTATAAGCTGTTCGTTTACTGGCTTGGGTTTCCAAGAGCATCAAAGCGGGAGTGGTGGCTCAGTGCATCAACTGACGTCACTAGGATCGAGTCCCGACGGCGGCTGGATTTTTGATATTAGCTTTTAATTAAGTTGAATTCAGTCGCTGTCTGAAGAAGAAATCTAGCAGCCGGCTGCTCTGGTCTGTAGTTTGCCGAGGTTTATCCAATTAACACCAGGAGAATGCCAAAGCAGTACCTTAACAAACGGGTCAGCGCGATCTCCCCTTTCTATTCCTTGTCATATCCTCACACACATCCTCACATAACATGCACTACACTAACACACATGCCGGGAGACCGGCCGGGAACAGAACGTGTCTTGCTGGGTCTTCCCCCTGGATCGCTGTGATCTTCCCCCTCTGGATGGAGAGATCCGGCACCGACCTACAGTAGACTAGCGGGCTTTTACCTAACCAGGTATCTCCCACCAGCGGGGCACCGCCCCAGCCGGGACAAGTTCTGACTCCGACCGGTCTCTCGACATGTGTGGAGTGTAGTGCATGTTAGTGTGTGTGAGGATAGAACAAGGAAAGGAAAGGGAAGATCGCGCGCGGTTCATGGCCCGTTTGTTTGGGTACTGCTCCGGCACTCGTCTGGTGTTAATCAGATAAACCTCGGAAAACTACGGACAAGAGCAGCCACCTGCTAGTATTCTCTTCCAGACAGCAGCTAAAATCGACCTACCTAGTGTCTAAAATACTATGACCGTCGGGACACGAACGTAGGACCTCCCGATCATACGGACTACAGAGACATCAGTTGATGCCCTTAGCCATCTCTTCCGGTAAATTATTTCGGGAAAAGAGGTAGACGTTCTGGACACATCATGACTATCCGACAAAGTATTTTTTGTGTGTATTCAAATAACGAATTTTTTACATTATATGATTATTTTTTCTTTCTTATCGTATGTTCTGCTTATTTTCTATTTAAACATTAAGTCACTTTTTGGCGAGTTTAAGAAACAAACTATTAGATGTAGACTGAAAATCGAAAGAATATTATGTATATATATATATATATATATATATATATATATATATATATATATATATAATCTGCTATTAACTCACAAACGTATTAAAAAGTTATTCTTATTTCGTCAACGTAATTATAACGAATGAGATGCGCAGCGAAAGTAGAACACTATTCTTGAAGTCATGGCTGTGATGTCTTGAACTTTGTCTTTTGAATCAACGGGTTCCGTGCACGTGACTTTTCGTGATCTCATCCAGAGATTGCGTGCTTGTAATCTAGAGAAAGTGTCAGCTGACTCTCAGTACATATTTGTGCATGGATATTCCGTTGCAAGTATCTCGACGCCCTTTATTACAAGCAATTGGCTTTACCTCTGTAGCGTTCGCTTAAACTTTCCAAGTCAATTACCTTCTGTCTTTGACATTTTCATCACAGGATGATAATCACCGTCTCCAAGTCCCGCGATGTTAACATTGGTTACATCTTTTCGAAAATGGATTCGATAAGTTTTCAATAGAAGCAAGAGTTGGGTTCATTTTATTCTGATAAAGATTTCATCATTAACACAATTATTATAGATTTCATCAAAGTTTTCGACCTCGTTCTACAGGATAAGTTAATTCAAAAAATTAATAAGCTTAACATACAAGAATTGCTCTTTGAATACCAGAATTTCTCGCGCGCATATTCAATGAGTACGAACTGGATCTAATTTCTCTTCGAAGTCAGACGTATCGTCGAAAGTGCCATAGGGAAGTATCCTTGGGCCGTTATTATTTATAGCAAATATTAACGATATTTTACAGAATATTAAAAAGAAAACGTATTTTTGCAGATGATTGTATAATTTATCGGGAAATTAGGAAGACCCGTGATAGAGAAATATTGCTGGCTGATTTCGAAAGGATAGAACTACGGAATAGAAAGACTAGAACAAATGGAATGGAATTAAATCTCAATAAGTTCAAGTTTATCAGACTTGCGCGTTTTAGAAAGGCAGACGAGATCAAATGTAAAATGGGATATCAGAATATTCCGCGATGTAAATGCTGTACATATTTGAGCATTGTACTACACGAGGATCTGGGATGAGTGGAACATGTAAATTACGAAGTGAAAAGGCGTGGAAGGTGACACACTTCGTGATTAGAGTACTTATGAATGGAAGTGAAAAATCACCGGTATTAGGATACAAATGCCTAGGGCGGGCACATTTTTTAGGAGAAGATTTCTTAATTCTCTATTTATATTGTGAGAAAGTGTGGGCAAGATTATCAAAGCGAACATACGTTGCGCAGAAAGATCGTAGTTCGAAAATTTGGCAGAGAAAACAGAGTGCAGATATTGGTATATTCTCATTTGTGGACAGAACAATACAAAATTGGAACAAATTACCTGCAACAGTGCGGGAGACTTTCCCACATATTGTCAAAAATTTTAAAAGTAAAATAAAGAAATCGTAATTTTTCAAAAATATATTAACATTAAAATTAATAATTTTATATTGTTATTGTTTTCTATTAGTGGACCAGCTTTAGCATGATCCGTTTAGTAAATTAATTTTGTAAAATTGTATTAAATAATATGTATATATTATAATGTGTGATAGTTTGTGAATTTTTAGTAATTGTATTTAGAAAACGCTGCCACTGGAAATATTTCTGTGTATTCCTAAGTAGTATAATGAATATAATACATTATGAAATTATTGATTATTATTGATTCACGCCCCGATAAACGCGTCATTCACGATGTACGCAGATACAGGAAGAGACACCGCGGCCCCAGCGAATAAATCGATTAAAGGAGGGGTTATATACTACATTGAACGCCGAGTGACTACCAACATTTGACAGAATTAGACGTCAGTTCCCTGATTTTTGTTGACCGAACATTGATTCATTTATTTCTACCCTAAGAAACTCAGTACTAAAATATGCATTAACGTTTTATCTTGAAGACGTTTATTGAGATCTTTGTGATATCCTCCAATGACATTTTAGGGGATGCTTATGTACTACCTCCAACAAAGATGTATGGACTGCACGCTTTTTGCTGATCAGATTTCACTCTCATCCCTAAGACCGTTTAAGCACCCTCAATCCGTTAGGGCCTTTCCCATAATGTATTTAGACCTGCAAATGTTGAACACTGATGTTGAAAAGCCATGGATTGAATTACGCTGCAGAGGAATACAAGAAAATTAACTAAACTAGCTCCTTTCGAAACAATATTTTGACGGAAGTGCTAAGTTGGTAAGCACTCGAACTGCTTTGGACATAAGAATCCTTTAAAATTCAACCTCAAAATATCAACCTTAATATTTGAAGGGCGATTTCATATTTACCTTTCCTCTCCAAAACCATGGATTGATTGATTAATTTTTTCGGTTTTTTCCGGGCGCGTCAACTGCTTTAGTGTAATGCATGTTTTTTTCCCCTGGAGATGGGGGTGATCTTCCCCCACTAAATGGCGAGAACCGGCGCCGACCTACCGTCGGCTGGTAGGGTTTTCCCCTAACTAGGACTCTTCCACCAGCGGGGCACCGCCCCAGCCGGGACAAGCTCTAAGTTCCCGACCGGTCTCCCGGAACATGTGGTAGAGCATGTTAGTGTGTGTGTGTAAGGGGAGAGGATAGGACAGGGAAGTCGAAGGACAGATCGCGCGCGGTTCGTGGCCCGTTTGGTAGGGTACTGCTCCGGCATTCGCCTGGTGTTGATCGGTGAAACCACGGAAAACTACCGATCAGAGCAACCGGGTGCTAGAATTCTCCTCCAGACAGCGACTGAATTCGACCTAGTAGAAAAGCTAGAGTCGAAAATCCTGCCGCCGTGGGGAGTGGGAACCTAGGATCTCCCGGTCAGAGGCGCTGCAGTGATATCAGTTGATGAACTGAGCTACCACTCCCGGTCCAAGACCATGGAAAAGGCCTCGGGGTTCTTGCTTATATTTCAACCACATAGGTGCAATGATCACCCATGTATGAACCGTCTTCCATAACGCTTAAAGACTTAAGTGAAAGTATGCGGGTGTTACTCCAAAGCTTGAATTAGACTACAAATATTCACAATGCGCAATTGATATTTGAAGCTTCCTACTTTATAAATGTTTTGTTGAGGGAAGCGTTACGTTAGTGCACGGTCTGTCTGACCACCTGAAAGATGAGGACCATCAAACATTCAATGGCAAAAATCAGTTTTAGAAGGGAATAGCCCATTTTAACGTCTTGACCTGCTGAGAGTCACGTGATTGACGTTAGAATCGTAAAGAGGAAACTTACGCGTAAGGTACTTCCTTACGCATTACGTCATAGCGCAGGATTGTAAGGATAACCTTAGAGTTACACTAATCTGTGAAAAATAAATACTGTGTTAGGTAAGCCTCAGGATAACATAACTTTTTCACTAATAAAAAATATGAATCTCTGAGAATGGCTCTTTCGTAAGGATCCAATGACGGTAGATCACTTTGATATGTAATTCCTTCTGAGATTTGTCAGTGGCATAGTCATCATACGGTTTTAAACGCGCGTCCATTTTGGAGCAAGTTAAAGGAATGTCATATACAGGAATTAGACGTAAGCATGGCTAATGTGAATGATAATTTGTTACGAATCATTTTGTACGGTCAACGACTTTATTTTGTTATAGTGCGTGCCGCCAGCACACAAAAACTCTTTCTGAACTCCAACGCTATGAGATCGTTAGGTCACATGGTTGATAGTGCAGCAGGAACAAACGTTACAAATATGCCTAAACACCCTCTTGTTTAATAGCTTTCCGTGGTTTCTTCGATCAACACCAGACGAATGCCGTATCGGTACCTAAGCAAACGGGCCACGGGCCGCGCGCGATCTTTCCTTCACCTTCCTTATCCTATCCTCTCCCCTTACACACACACTTACACTAACATGAACTACACTATCACATATTCCGGGAGACCGGTCGGGAGCTTAGAGCTTGTCCCGGCTGGGGTGGTGCCCCGCTGGTGGAAGAGTCCTGGTTAGAAGGAAACCCCACTAGTCGACGGTAGGTCGGCGCCGGATCTCGTCATCCAGCGGGGGAAGATGACCGCCGCCCTCGATGAAAAAAAACATACACTAAACTTACGATACTAATGGCGTGAGCAGTTGACGTGTCCGAAATGACTAACAACCAACCCAGCAACCCTCTTGTTCAAAAGATCGACTTCCCTCGTGAAGTAACCTTGGCCAAGGCCTCTGGGTTTCTACTCGAATGGATTTTACGACGCGGAAGGCCCGTGACGCGGCGCCTGTCACCTGCGTTGGCGGCGGAGGCGGTGATGGAGGCGGCGGCGGCGGCGCGAGGCTCGGGAAGCGCAATCGATCGCGACGCCGATGACCTCGGTAGCGGCGGAGGCGGAGGCGGTGTTTGCGCTCGCGGCCAACAGCACACGAGAGCCCGTTCGCGCCTCGCTCGCCACCTCTCTCCCCCTCCGCCCCTCCCTAGATCGCACCCCCCTCCTTGCGTTGGCCGTGCGAACTCACACGGCGCGCAGAAAAGGTGATTCCCGTCTTTTATTCACTTGCCGTTGGGCCGGAAAAAAAAAGACGCATCTCAAACATCGTCTCGAGAGGAGTGGCGTTATATTCGTAGGAAATTGTCTATTAAGCCATATGCTAAAATACTGGTTTTGTAATTTAGATTTGTTTGTAAAATCATGTTAACATTGAGGCTTGCCCTTATATAATTATATAATACATGCCAAGTTTATAAAAATATACTATTATTGGTAATATATTATTATTGGTATATTTTGTTATATCTGTACTTAACATGAAACGTCCCGACATTCCTGCTGAAGCCACAGCTTATTTGTACAAATATGGAGCTACAGTGACGAACTTCCTCACACTATGTTATAAACCACCTTTTTGTACTCCCCCAGTAATGACGGTTTTGGTGATGTCTTCACTTAATGGAGCCTTCATTTACCTCACTCAGGACTTAAAATCTTCCTGATGATTATCTTTGTACCCAGTAATGTGGTTAATTTTTTTAAATTTTTTCTTCACTTAATGGAGCCTTCCAGTTCTACGTGACTTCACTGTTTTTCTTATTCCATCACAGGTTCTATCTCCACTCTCTGCACAATCTGTGTGTGTGTGTGTGTGTGTGTGTGTGTATATATATATATATATTATATATATATATATATATATATATATTGTGACGGAACACACACGCCGTGGACTGGCCTTCCGGCGCGCCGCACACAATGCAACCTTGTCTTTGACCAGGGTCGTTAGCCCTGAGGGTGAAGCACCGCTCGGGCGTTACCAGCGCCGTGCGGCAGCCTACTGTCGCTCCGACGCCAGGCCTGTCAGGTTGTTCGTTCGTCTTGCCTGTGAGAGGCAAATAAGGGGTAGCTTGCAATGGATAGAATCAGGATGGATCGAATTCTAATGAAACACTTGGATGGCTCTGGTAAAATTAGGCATGTATTCTGAAACTTTTTCCAGAGGCACATACACATACACACTAGATTATAATAAACAAATTGCGATCCTATTTTTATGATAATTATAATCCTAATTCTGGATTAACATTCTTGCTCCATCTTGTGCAAATAAACAATAACCTCCCTACCTTAAATACTCAAAAATCATATCTTGCCCGCTAATTACAATACTCGGGCAATTTAATTGTTTATGCAAACCTACTGATCTTAGCACTAAAATGTTCTTTCAGTCTGTTCGTTCCACTATGTTGGATTGAACTGAATTCCCGTGTTATGCGTTCGGCAAGAACACTTCCTAGTTATACCTTTTTAATCACACTTTTGGAAATATTACGACCTCGCGGTCTGAATGTCGCACGGGTACTCACGCTTCGGCGATTGGGGAACACGTAACCTGGACCTCGGCCAACGCAGTGACTGACCTCAGCTGCTTATCGCTGCGAACGGCTGCTCGCGCCGCGGTGACGCTCGACCTCGCCCTCGCTGCGCTACACGCTCGCCGGTCCGCGCTGCTCCTTGGCCCGCTCCTCCGTTCGCTCGTGAAGTAGTACAATCTTCTCCAGTCGTCCCGTAGGACGGCCGTGCCTCTACGCCCGTCTTCCGTTCCCAACAAACTTGCTTCTTCGGCTGTGTTGCACCAGGAATGTCGCCTCAGCCTTCCGCTTTGGCGATGCGGCGTAGTTGCGACGTAATGATAGTCTACTCGACCCTTCGGCGATCTCTATCAGACTGTTCGGCCTTTTCTCAGAATGTGTCGCGATTGCTACCAAAACTCTCCGGTGGCCTTTTTCCGACTGTCCTTCCCGACTGTCTTTCTCTGACTGTCCGGTTTCTCGGGAACCCCTTCCTCCCCTCGGAGACTGTTCCCTCGTTTTTCTGTCAACGGGCCAATCGCAGGATTTAATTTTCCAACGCTTATCGCCCCGGGAAATCATTGGCGACCACTCGTTACGTCCGACTTCAGCCGCGGCTGACGTCAGATGATGACGTACCAACGCGCCACGTTCAAAGTGGTAAACACCCGCGATTTATCTTGGGCGTTTTTGCCTGGGGTTCTGCTTCCTCGCTGGGGCGCATATCAGAGCTCGTCTCAATATATATATATATATATATATATATATATATATATAATTCGTCTCTTATGAATAATGTTTTCTTCTATAACGTGTGTGTGTGTGTAAAATAAGCACTATTTTCTACATTATATTTAATTATATAGTAAAATAGCTAACGAGAACAGAGAAAACTTCTCAAATTCCTGCAGATCTCTAAACTCGTTAATCTCTTATTCGCCATAATCTTACACTAGCTGCACCTGATTGGTCACTAGAATGTATCAACAGAGCTCGGCACAGAGACTTCAAAATTTGAAGCTTTCAAAAGTGATTTAATTTTAGAACCCACAAACACGCCTTTTTTTTTACAGCCGTAAAACGAGGAAACTTTAAGTGAAAGATAAATAAATCCCCTTACAGATGGATTCACGACTTCGACAAACTGTTTCCCAAGACCCAACGTGATGTAAAGTGAGGGCAGGAGGACATAATCTTTGACTTTAAAACCAAATCTTTCTTGTGTAATGCAAATTTTTTCTCGGATATTCCACTCAGAGATAAAACATTCATATTTGGTGTAGCCACGTTGCATTCCCAATATAATAACTCAACATGTAATTACATTTAATAACTCAAAAACAGTGCATAAAAGCAAATTTCTAATTTCAGAATTGAATTTCTCATTTTTAAAAACTTTAGAACCACAAATCGGCTTACAAAACAATTGAACCTTGTAGAACAGATTAATGGATAATATTTTGTTCGTGTTTAGTGCGCCAAACAATTCACAATATCCTGTGCATCATGATATTAACTGTGGAATTTGTTGCCTATTTCATGAACAAGATCATGAGAAATGTGAGCAATTGATTCGTCAATTGTTGCCTATATAAAAAGTCTCATGAGAATATTTTCCTACCTTAATGTTTGCTTTTTATTCAGTGTGTTAATTTTGTTTATAACCTACCATGTCATGTAGAAGTATCACAATCCAGCAGAGATAGATCAACTACGCATTACTGACAACATTGTAGTCTATCTGCCTTTACCCAGAATCGGTTGAAAATCTCTTGTTTTTAAAGTCATCTTCTGAAAACGTATATTTGAGTTGTGATTAGCAAGTACGATTTATTTTAATTATTGTTCATGTTCTCTGATTCAATTTCATTCTTATTTACGTGAATCGCAAGTGGTTATGTGTGAACTGCCCGTAGCTGTTTGATAATGATTGATTTTTTCGTGTTTCCGAGCGCGTCAACGGCTTTGGTCATTAGTCCCGTAAGTGTAGTGCATGCTTTTTCTCTAGGGAGATGGCGGTGATCTTCCCCCGGCGGATGGCGAGATCCGGCGCCGACCTACCGGCGGCTAGTAGGGGTTCCCCCTAACCAGGACTCTCCCACCAGCGAGGCACCACCCCAGCCGAGACAAGCTCTAGGCTCCCGACCGGTCTTCCGGAAATGTGGTAGTGTAGTGCATGTTAGTGTAAGTATGTGTGTAAGGGGCGAGGATAGGACAAGGAAGAGGAAGGAAAGATCGCGGACGGTCCGTGGCTCGTTTGTTTGAGTACTGCTCCGGCATTCGCCTGGTGATGATCGGAGAAACCAGGAAAACTACCGATCAGAGCAGCCGGTCTTGTTTGATAATGATACTAAATATTACTGTATAGAAAGTTTATTCAAAACAAATGCCCTTTTCGTCCAAAATAGATCACTAACAAGATATAAAAATGTTCCAAGTGTTTTCCAATAATGTGTATACACAAATAAGATACACAAATTACAAATTAATGAAAAAAAAATAATGTTTTTGAATTTCCATATCTCTGAATCTGAAATAAATTTATCAAACTCACAACATTTTGCGAAGTGTAATAAAAGTGCAGTTTTTTAACAGTTTGAATCAAATAGTAGTGATCTTCTCAGAGACAGGTCAACGTTTTGTCTCTGATGTTCTAGTGGACTTGGGTATGAGTGGGTCGTAGTTTGCTGACAGTGATAGTTTATATTCCAGTAATTAAGCAAATTCGTACTGTGTATTATGATACACGTTTCTATGCAGAAATATTTCGCTTTGTTTCATATTACCCGGACGGAAAATGTAACAGAAAGAAAGCAAGCAGTGCTTTCGGAGAAGCAGAAAAATAGGTTCTTCAAACAGGTTAGTGATTTTGAATCGGTGAAGTCGTCCCGAAATTTATTTAATTGCACAGTAAAATACGATTATACATCCGAAATTTCTCTCTAATTATGTTTGTGAAATTAAAAATGAATTTCTACTTTTCAGCTCTATCTGAATCTATATCTACATAATATTCAGGTTTGTGCAAAATATACATGACAATTCCATCGAACCACCAGCAGTACGATACAGTACATTTTAGTACAGTATGTCTTGACAAAATTATTTTCTGGCACATAGAATGTTTGAATATAATTTTATAAAGCCTCACACTATATTGATACTTTTCTCAACAAATTCGTGTATTTGATTACTAAACAGTCATTTGATAACCAGTCAGTAAACTTGGTCCCAATTATTGTTTCAGGCTGCTGTGTTTTTAATTATTTCTAATTACGAATAACATTGTTTCAAGACATTTCTTGATGCCTTGATTTGTAACCATTTTTTAATTTTTTAATTTCTTTTTCGGGTAATACAGTTCCTAACAGTATTATATCGACATTAATCTAAGAAAATGCGAACAATAAAAATGGAAAAATTTGTTCATCACTTAATTTTTACATACTTAGAATTGAATGAGTCATCGTATAAAAAGGTTTATGCTTGCAAACTATTCTCACGTCTAGTAATTGTGCATTTTCTAAAATCAGTGGCGGTTGTGTTTCCAGACATGCTTCACCCTGCAAAGACAAATTGCTACCAATAACCGAAGACAAGTTAAAGTGCCCGCAATCCACTACTTGCTATTGGCTCTGCGGTCGCAATGTGGACATATATCAGGCGAATAGAACGAACCAAAGCATTCACCACTCGCTTTATTACTCCATGTAATAGGATAAGAAAATATAACCATATTGTTCTTCATGTCCTCTATTTTCGATTCATAAAAAATATTATTTTGTTTTGAAAGAAATTTGTACAAATATTTATTGATTCAATACTTTTACAAAAATAAAGCCCGAAATAGACATACCTGATATAGCAAAATTCAGTTCGTGATCAAGAAGCACAAGAAAGGTTTCATTATCGAATTATTCAAGTTTACTGATTTTTTAAAATTTACTTTTCTACTTCAAGTTAGATTGAAGGACAAGAAGTTGAGGGACTATTAGAATACATTAGATATCTGCAAAAAATTGTGAATCTGGAAAAAAAATACGAGTACTTGTGAAATAAAATATGTGAAGAAAACAATAAAATTAATAGAAAAAAAACAAATAAAAATCGTACGTAAAAAAATAAAATCACGAATCATTAAATGAAAATTCATTCTTTACCCTTCCATCCAACTGCCTCGTCAGCGAGAATTCTCCAGCAATCGGAAACTGGATGCGCTCTTGAGGTACTTGTAAACATCTTGCTCAACATTTATTCCCAGTGTGCAACGCCGCCTAGCCAAGTTTCACCCAGAATCGCAGAGACTCGCACAAAACTTTGCAAATATCCGTATCAGATTGTTTGCGCGCTCCACCCCTCGGAGTTGTGCATAATTCCACAACAGTAGCGCGCCCTTGCTGAAGTTGTTCCATTCTGTTGGAAAGATGGAGCAGTTTCGTAACTCAGTACTCCAGCGCGGTCGACCCTAGATGGGGGCCAACTATGCGAGATCTAATGAATGCGACGTCTTAGGCAATAGGCCTTTCTTCACTTCATGAACCTTTGGGTGCATGATGCTCGCCTCCGATTCTGGCGGGATAGTTAAATGTAAAAGAAAACCATAAACTCTATTCACTTTTTCCTAATTTAGATGAGAGCATATAAAGAAGAGGACTGGGTGTGTTCTTTTACCTGAATTGCTTTTCTATTTTTTGATGTTGTTATTCACGTCCAAAGTTTTGCACTCTATTTTCTTCAATGATATACTTCTGGAAAAAATAATATTAGAATTAAGTGTTGTTGACAAAACGTGGTTCGGTTTGTTTCTCCTTGTATGTTTCCTTGTGTGCCACAGTATATTTATATTCATACAAATTGAACATATGAATGATATGTTAATGTTTTATAGCTTTGGTCATATACGAGCGTTCTGGTTGGGAGAATAAGTAATGTTTTGTGCAACCAATAGATCTCAAGTTAACCAGATAATGTAGCACATGTTTGTTGAAACCCATTCTACATTCCATTAAATTGAATTTCATGAATAATGCTATCCATATGTGAGAGGTCAAAGATTTAAAGACATTTAGTTTTATATTGTCCTAAGACTTGAAAATTTTTTTCCAGTATTTGATATTTATAAATATCATTCCATAGTTTTCAACGCTTTACTGTCGGTAAAAATTTAACGTGAAATAATATTAATTTCTCAAAAACGTTTTTACGCCAACGAATACACGCTTCGGGCTACAAGTGAGAAAAGAACATCAAAACATTATGAGTGTATAAAACATTTTAAAAAGTTACATAAAAATTGACAAACAACTGTTGTTTAACAAGAGTATGAAAAATAAATATATTTAAGGAATTAATTATCTCTGACGATCTCGGTGATATATTCAAAATATAAGGAATAAACACTCCAATTTGTTCAGAAGATTAGATATCACAATATTTTTAAACAATACCAATTGTTTTTAGAATAATATTATGTCATGTGTTTGCCTACATTTGGAATTTCGTTCACTTTGTTTCATCGCCGTTTCCGTGTATGTCGTTTTTTCTTTTTTATATCCATAGAATGGGGACGTTGCCAGACCATTACACACAGAAAAGCACGATAAATCTGCTTTAATTTCGTTCGCTTTTATTACTCCAATAGAGAACGGTTGACTTCTTTTTCATACCTCGCGACATATCTCGTGTGGAAATACGAGCACGACGACCGGGGACGTAGGAACAAAGCCTATGTTCTTCGCCCGGGTAGCACTAATGCAGAGATATTTTCTTGGTGTCGAGATGTATATTCCTCATAAACTACATTACTTCGACGTAATTTTCTCCGGCTGTATATCCTTCCTTGAGAAACGCCCCCTGTGCAGCGCGGCATGCCTTCCAAACCTGTCTAGTAAGGCACGTTATGGCGGTTAGGTGATCGTCTTGCACGTAGGATGAGGGAAGAGACCGTTATTTCTCCTTCCCGAGACGGGATTAATAATTTCTAGAGAAGATAGAAACTTCGTATCTTTGCTGTCACAAGAGGAGGGATATTTCGGAGATAACGTCGGGAAAGAAGTACCCATTGCACGGACCGGAGAAGGGGGAAATTGCGTCAGAAGGTCGTATTCATCTCCTCGCCGGGCCAAGAAACCGATAGCGCGAATGTTGCGCCAGGGAATTGCGCTGCGTAGCAGGCTGCTGTCGATAGCACGCCCCCGCAATTTTACGGTGCGAATTTTTGGGGATTTCCCTCGCGGAGTCTGAGAAAACATCGCTTTTCCGTTTCCAGAGAACCCATAGCTTGCCTCGCAAGTTCGTGGAAGTTGAGCTTCCTGAAGATTGAGTGAGGTCCAGATTTGTAAAAGACGTATCGTGTAAAACATCAAAATCGTAAAAAACTTTGTGTTATCTTTGAATGAATTGAAGCGAAACGGCAAAGTATTGTCATGAAAAAAACGTAAATTTTCATAAAAATAGGATCGGTAACTCAGTGCATCAACTGATGTCACTGCAGCGCCTCTGAACGGGAGTACCTAGGTTTCCACTCCCCACGGCAGCAGGATTTTCGACACTTGCTTTCCAGCTAGGTCGAATTCAGTCGGTGACTTGAGGAGAATTCTAGCGGCCGGCTGCTCTGATCGGTAGTTTTCCGTGGTTTCTCCGATCAGCACCGGGCGAACGCCGGAGCAGTACCCAACCAAACGGGCCACGGACCGAGCGCGATATGTCCTTCCTCTTCCTTGTCCTATCCTCTCCCCTTACACACACACACTTACACTTACATGCACTACACTACCACATATTTCGGGAGGCCGGTCGGGAGCTTAGAGCTTGTCCCGGCTGGGGCGGTGCCCCGCTGGTGGGAGAGTCCTGATTAGGGGGAAACTCCACTAGCCACCGGTAGATCGTTGCCGGATCTCGCCATCCAGCGGGGGAAGATCACCGCCATCTTCCGAGAAAAAACATGCACTACACTAACGGGACTAATTTCCAAAGCAGTTGACGCGCCCTGAAACACGAAAAAATGAATGAATCAATCAGTCATAAACAAAAATACTTTTTGATTTTGGGTGCCAAAAGTAAATACGGAACCAATATCCTGGTTTCTTTTTCTTTTCTTTTTTCATAAATAATACATACGAATACTCGTGATAGTTTCAGAAATAACTTTTAGCTGAGAAATAGTTCCTTTGATTTTGGAAAATACTAAAAGTGGAACGTTAGTTCGTCACCTGGAGGAAATATTTCATTCCCGATTTACTTTTATTTTCTTGCCATATCTTCACAATTTCCACTTTTAAAGATGGTTAAGATAATGAAGTCTAAACGAGGGAAAAATTAAAGCAAATTAGACCTTCCAAGAAGAATGAAACAAACGTCTGGAAAGCGCAGCTTTTCAAAAATAATCTTTCCGGGTTTCTTACGCGGCTGCGAGGGAATTTTTCACAGGTATTTTACGCCATTTTAACTCGAGACGCTTTTGTTCCGGACTAAACCCAGTTGTGTCTCTAGGAGATGCCTGTTCCGTTTTGAAATATTAATTGTTGAAACAAAAGCCGCAGGAAGGAAATGAACGCAAGAGCGAGACAAAAAATGCAGACGTGGGGTTTTCGCTGGGACTGAGCTCATTCGCTCTTTAAGTGTAATTTTTGTTCCGCTGGAACAGTTCTTTCCCTGGAAACAAAACGGATGTGCCGTGTTGTCTTTCGAGACAAAACGACTCTCGCGGGTGCAGCTTCGTCCTGTTTCTTCCTTCGAATAAACCGCGTCGTCGTCGCCACCCGCGTCCTCAAGTTCTATACCGCGCGAGTGTCTCGGATTGCCCACAGCCCGTGTCAGCTGCTGATTATTAATGAAGTGCTAATGACTGCTCGCGAGCCGTTTGCGTAACTCACCAACCCCTCCCTCATCCCCACCACCACCCCTTCTTCACCCTTCCTCGTCTTTCCCTACCCCTCATACCAACCCTTCCTCCCCCCCCGTTGGCACCTAAACCCGGAGGCCGCAGTCCTCTCGGGATGTTGTAGGATTTCTTTTAATCCGCCGACGCCCCCACCCTCACTCTCCCAGGGACCTGTCTCTCCCGTTCCGTTTCTTTATAGGCCCGTCGAGGCTTTTGCTCTGCGGTGGAGACGAGACTTGCCCTTTCATCTTCGCGTTTCAAATTGAAAGGGGCGCTGTGCTTGATGAGAGAAGTGCTAAGAGATTGCTGCATGGAGGTGCGTAAACTTTGGAGCTGGCTTCGGGGATGAGAAGATGACTTGGCTGTGTGTTTAATTACGTTCCTTGCAGGTGTTAACAAAACACGATGGGTGTGATTTTTAAGCGAGTGCAGAACTAGCCTGCTTTAGTTTTGATGAGTAGTTGTTGGTTTCATTAGTTGAATATTGATATAAGTCTCAAAGAGAGTAACTACTAAAATCCAGGTAAAATGGAGTCAAACTGAAGGAACTCAAAATAATCATCGTTTATTAAAAATCAAAAATAATTACGGACAACCATTTAAGTAAACAAACGTACCTTAATTTTACATGCTTCTATAATCATTCGTTAATAGTTTGTATAAGTTGTGCATTATAGAACCCTGAAGAACTAATTATTTACCTAGGGATATTTAAATTTTCATGCAAACATTCATTCATTAATTTCACGGAGTGATTTAAATATTAAACAGAGTATAAAACATTGTAAATTAATTCCAATTAATTTGTAAACAGAATATTTGATAGAATGTATATTTGATGTTGTTTTGCTTTGTTTACTTTTATAGAAAATATTTTTTGAAACCAAAAATAATTTAAAAGTTTTCCGTACTAAATAAAATTGGTAATATTTTGAAAATATTTCACAGAAGCTCTGCAAAAAGCAAAATACGCACTAAATTGTTATTTTAAAAATATAGATAATATTTATAATCTCAACAAGAATTAGTTCAATTTATTCATTGGTCAATGTTTTTTTTTAGAAGCAGAAAAAATAGTATTTTAAACATTGTCGTTTCCAAATTTCTAATAATGTTCATGGCAAAATATTGTACAGAAAGTGTTTTAAATGTTAGTTAAAAAATGTTTGAGGTAATTTTAGCCATTGAACATCCCTACCCACCTGAATTTTTCGCGCCATTAATACGTTCATTTCTTTCACTACAAACATAAATTGGTATTAGTTGTATATATCCATTTGAATCATGTTGAATATAAGAAAATGCCCACCGGAAAATACAATAATCATTATGAAATATATACAAAATGAACGAAAACTGGCTATATTTTGTGTATTTCCACTTTATCTTGTGGCAATCACACAAAATATTATTTTAAATCTTCCAGATACATCCCCACTTTTAAAAGCAGCCTTTTTCTTACATTTTCTTCATCCGCCGGGAGGGAAAAAAAAGGAATCTCGCTAAAACCATCCTGATTTATTATTCTGGAGAAACATGAATTATTTGTAAGCTCTCTAATCCTAGGAAGCAGGCCTGAGGAACATTTTGCAGGATTCCTAGAATGTGGAAGAGGCGCTTGACACGACATCTGTTTCAAACTTCCTAAAATATGCAAGAGGATTTGGCGGATTGGGGGGCGGGCAGCCCAAGGCACGAGGCAGACCGCACCCACCGACCGAACAGAATAAATTTAGTTTTCACATCATTTTGCATAATATAATTTAAACATCGATTCCCCCTGGTGCACGGGCACCCGCAGCGGACGCTCTCACGTTTGTCATCCAGCTCGCTGTATCAGGAAAATATTCACCTTCTTTCTCCCTATTCAAAAATGCATTCATATTCATGCATTTTTATCCCGCTGCAAAACTCTATCCCCTCCCTGCCGCATCCGCCCGCACGAGGGCTCGGAACAATTAATAATTTTGGTAATTCCGCTGCATATTCCCGTGCTGCGAAATTGGTTGAGTTTCAGTTTATTGGGGTGTGAAGGCTGCGTGAGTGCCCAACCGCTGTCTCTGGAGGGACAGGGGAGGGAGGTGTTATGGCGAGGGAGATGGATAGGGGCTGGAGGTGGGAAGGGAAGGGGATGGTCAGGGGGGGGGGGGGGGGGGGGGAGGGGAAGGAATCGGGGCAGGGGAGAGATGGGTGCCACGTGGGTGTTCAGCTGCTGTATCTGAGGGAAGAGGGCCGGAGGAGGGGCAGGACGCGATTGTAATGTAGGTGAAGCGGGGAGAGCAGCAAAGGGGAGGGAGGGGAATGAATGAATTGAAGAACAAAGGGCATGTGACTGCCCAGCTAATGACTGTAAGGAGGAGGGCGAAAAGGGGGGAAGGAGTGTCCATCGTTTGGAGGAAGGAATGAACGGAAATGGGAAGAGGAGACGGAACGACGGAAAGAAAAGGAGAGAAGAGAGATGAAGATTGGGATGGGAGTGCATGGTGGGATGGTCAGGTCAGGTCGGGTCAGGGTGTGGTCTTGGTTACTGGTGAGGCCCAGTGTGAAAGGATCGGACGATGCGGCAAGGGGGCGGAGCGCGGGGGGGTGGGGCGGGGCGACGAGGGCGGGGGCAAAGGGGGAGAGGCGCAGGGGATTGTGTATCACAGCCGCTGTGAATGTTCTAGTGTTATTTGCATTTACAAATTAGCATTCGTGCGGCCGTCGGCGTCAGGCAATCAGAAGGCTAATGAGGTGAGGTCCGCCCCCGGGCACAGGCCGGGTGGCCCCGGTCGCGCCCCAATTTGCCATTGTAATAAGGCCACGCCCACATTTTTCCCACATCAGATAAGCGCACCGATGCAGCTCGCTCGCTCAGTGACGTCTTATCACGAGCAATGAGAGACGTATGTTTCTTCTATTGGAAGGAGGCTCATATAGGGAAGACGGTGAATTAAATGATATTTCCGAGGACGTCAACTACTATGGTAATTAGTCTCGTCAGTAGAAGGATGATTTAATGCGGGAGGTGGCGGTGTTCCTTTCTTTCTGGACGATGAGATCCGGCGCCGATCTTCCGGTCGACTCTGAGATTTCCCCTTCCAGTTATTTCCCCCAACGGTGCATCGTCCCAGACCGGAGAAGCTCTGAGCTTCCGCTTAACCCACGTTTCTGGTAGTAATGTGGGTGTAAGTGCAGGAGGGTGTTATTAATGAGTAGGGGACAGATTTTGATGATTTAAAACATCGCCAGAAAGGTCAATAAAATGCTCTTAAAATACTTTTAAAATGACTTTAAACCAAAGAAAAATGGTGAAAAAAATCTTATCAAAATCTGTCCGAATGAACAACTCAGGATATTGATCTCTCTCAATTACTGATATAATTGAGTCTTCTTCCGTTCATTCCAGTGAACTCAACTTGCAAACTTTTGGTTTGCACTGTTCTTTGCCAGGAAATCTCTGTCTTTAGTTATCTCGAAAACGACCGAACCGGCAATAGTGCTGATGCAGGTCCTAGGAATTACATACAACGGCTGTCAAAACAATTTCTGAGCGAACAAATAGAGTAGGATACTGAGTAATTCTATGAAGAACATTTGTTGCATCTTGTAAATATAATTTGAAGCAGGTACCATTAAAAATGACTTTTTAAATCGATGAACTAAGCAAAAAATGAATTTAAAAATTACGCCAAAAGGTAAAATATGACTTATTAGACGAAATGGACAAAAAATGCAAAAGAATGACCTATAAAAATGAGTCATTTACTTCTGTCACAACATAAATTGAATTTCTATAATAAACGGCATTGTTTTTTTTAATTGGTTTATTTAAGGTCGCTTCAACATCTAAGGTCATTAGCGACCACTATTGCTGTTAACGGTATGGTAACTATGTGGATGAAACGATATGGGGATTGATGATAAGGGGTGAAAGGACGAACACAAACACAACCATGCCCGAGGCGGGACTCGAACCCGCGACCCTTCGGCCCGCGATCACTACGACACTATTGCCTTAGCGATCTCGGCCACCTGGCCGGCTAACGGCAATGTTATAAAGTGAAAATAAATATAAAAAGACTTTTGGTTCAAATCCACCCTCTGGTAATGAGGTAAGAATAGAACAAGGGATAAGAAGGATAGTTTGTTTGCCTTCCGTAGCTCGTTTGTTAGGTTATTAGGGCTTCCGCATCTGCCTGGTGTTGATCGGAGAAACCATGGAAAGCTTCAGATCACAAATACCGACCGCTAAAATTCTCCACCAGGCAGCGGCCGAATTCAACCTAGCTATTAGCTAGTGTCGAAAGTTCTGTCACCGTCGGGACTTGATCCCTAGGGACTCCGAGTGACAGTCGCTGCAAAGATTGCAGAAATGTTTGCTCTCAGATAAACACATCCAATGGTGCAGACGATCAAATTGTGAATTCTTAATTTATTGGGAGTGTCATGTGTAGAAAATCGAATAATTCATATTGATTTTTTAGACACATTGAATATTTCTCAATTTTTTATATTAACAAAAAATTGTAAACGTTACTTGTGATCATTAACGAACACGTTTAGTACTGTACTGCGTCTTTCAAACTTCATTACAGGTTCTTAATCTTCCACTGTGCCTATCCTCGTATTCCTGAATATGTGTTGTTAAAACTTTGCGTTAAAATTCCGAGATCTGCTGCTCATTAATTTGCTTCTCTTTCTCTTCTTTTTATATTAGTGTTCATTATTTACTCAAATTTTATTTTACAATTCGGAAACGGGACTGTATAATTTGTTGAATTAAAATTGAATTTTTCGTCGCCAATATTTGATGAATCATATTCTGAATAATTTAATCAACAAAATCATAGATTTACTCATTGAAACAAGGTCTTTTAATCAGAATTGTTTAATTAATAAATCTTTCACTGACACATAGGAGATATATCAACCATTACATCAAGGGTTCCTTATTTGTGTTTCTCCAAGGATTCCGTAATGAATAGATTTGTTGAGTTAATTAGAATGAACACAAATGAAACGGCGGTACTAGCATGAGATAAATTTCATGTATTACATGCACACAATTGAGGTATGTACTCGTATTTGGCCAGTAGCAATTGTCCGATCTAAAGATTTGGTTTTTTACAATATTTCAATACCTCGTATCAACCTCGTTCAATACGTCTCAACCTTTTTAAATAGTTTGCTGAGCATTTTTTAACCAATAATGTTTCTGAAATCTTTGTGTCTACAATAAATATGATTGGGAAAATTTAAATTATTGTATCTTCGTCGCTTGCTGCAATTCTGTAGGAGATAATATAATAGATGAATTAAAGACCCAATTAATGAGCTCAAAGAGTATTAGTATTGGTACATTGGGGAGGACGCACAGAGAAATTTCTTCATTACACTTACACGCGATCAGTAATAGCCAGTAAACCTTTTGAGCCCAAATATTCAAAGGCCTCTGTTACGAACGTAGATAAAGTTTCTAGTGTCGTTTCCTTGTGTCGACTAAACCGAACAGCTTAACTTTTCCAGAGTACTACTGCTTTTATTACATTTACTTTCAATTTCCATCGTGTGCCCGGGTGAATTAACAACTTGATGAGGAAGTTAATGGAATTTTGCTTCGTTGTCAACTTTGAGCAGAAATTAAGTCTTTATCTTTCACAGGGCACTTTCTCGTCGGCCCATACCGCGGGACAAGCTGATTGGCGGAGAGAAAACATCGTTATGTGAAATGTCGATAGTGGGACGTGCCGCCTTCTGCGCACGGGAAGCGGAGCGCGAGAGAGGAGAACGTAGAAGGGGCTGGACCGCGCGCGCTGGGGCTGCGAGGGGGCAGATAAGAGGTGGATTAATGTACAAGAAGTCTAAGCAGTTGCTTAATGGTATTGTTGGATGGAGACTCTCAACTATTTGATTTAATTATCACCCCTATATCGGTGGCACAAACATTGTACGACCACTCAGTGACCTTTTGAGTTGATTTCACTTTTACGATTTATTTTTCGTATTGTGCACAAAGATTGTGAGTCTATCAAAGAGGGATCACGCTTCTTTCTCGAAAAGAAAACATTGTCGCTCCATAACTAACTGCTTTTTTCAAACTTTTAAACCTTGTTTTTTTTAAACTAGGATCTTTTTAGCAAACAATATCTGTTCTCTAAGACACACATGTGCTAAGATAGATATCCCTTAAGGCCATTTATAAGAAACCATCGTTACAAAACTTTCCCTGTAGGTAACTGATGGATGAGTCCTCCATCAAACACACACACACACACACACACACACACACACAGGTTTATTGGTTGTTAGTTATCCCGGACGCGTCAACTGTGTTGAAGTAATCATTCCCGTAAGTGTAATGCATGTTTTTTTTTCAACGGGAGGTAACGGTGATCTTCCCCCAATGGATGGCGAGATCCGGCGCCGAACTCCTGTCAGCTAGCGGGGTTTCGCCTCAACCATGATTCTCCCACCAGCGAGGCACCGCTCCAGCCGAGACAGGCTATAAGATTCCGATCGATCTCTCGGCATGTGTGGTGGTGTAATGCCTGATAGTGTAAGTGTGTGTAAGGGGTAAGGATAGAACAAGGAAGAGGAAGAAAAGACAGCGCACCGTCCGTGTCCTGTTTGTTTGGTTACTTCTCGGGCATTCGCCTGTTGTTGATCGCAGAAACCACGGAAAACTACCGATCAGAACAGCCTGCCTCCAGAATTCTCCTCCAGACAGCGATTGAATTCGACATAGGTAACAAGTTAGTGTCGAAATTCTGCCACTGTCGGGACTCGAACCTAGGATCTCCCGGTCAGAGGTACTGCAGTGACATCAGCTGATGCTCTGAGTCACCTCTCTCGATAAGATAATCAGATGTACAGCAACCAGGAACACACTTAACCATCATACGGTGTGTCGTAGGCAATTAAACCGGCTTTTTGCCTCCGGAAAGGACACTAGTTGTGCCGGGTTTACAAAATGAAACCCTTCCAAACGTTCTACGAGGGTTTTGAAGATAATAATTGTTGTATACCTCACTCAGTAACATTTGTGTTCAGAAAACAGTAGAAAATCGATTGAAGAAATTGAAGAAATAGAAACAGAAAGTGATTATTTAATTTTCTGGGCAGTTTACTGGAAGCGTTTTGCAATATTATAATTCTCATTAATGGTGTAGGTTCGGATCTACGGTGCCGTTAGAGGCCAACAAATACCATTAACAGATCATCTCAATCTCCTCTAATATCTTCTCTCGAGTATACTGTAACTTTGAATGATCGGCAACGAGCATCTTAACGGTTTTTCGTTGAAATGTTTTTCGTCCACATGTTTTACTCAGATTTTTTCTCATTTTTGTATCCTGATGAAACTACTTACATTTCAACAATATGATTTTGGTACATTACGTTTAATAACTGAATATAATTTCTCTTTCTTTCCTACAAAACATTCTCTTAACGATATTTCAGTTTCTTCTCAACCCCATTCTCATCTTCTGTGACAGCAACTTAAGCCACAGAATCAAAATAACCTTTCTTTTACTCTAGCATTAATAACGACGTTTTTCCTTACAAGAAATCGTTCACAAAAGAAATCTTAGAGTGTTGTTTATGACGTCTTTGCCGTTTTTGGCGCGAATAATTGCCTTGTCATACATTCAGCCAATCGCAGGGAGAGAATCGTGAGATGGTAGGGGTAAACAGAACTACCGACCACTGTTTTTTCGCACGGATATCAAATACCTCTGACGTCACAATACATTTAGTTTGAAAAATGAACTTGATTGTCCTATAAATTCATAAATATGTTATTAAAAATGACATGTGCAACTAGTTTATATTGTTTTATTGTATTCATGCACCTTTGAAACCCCCCTCCTAATGCCACTCGTTTTCAAAGCATGTACTCATGCAATGTAAACCAATTGCACGTGTAAACCAATTGCGTCCAAAAAGATATTAATTATTGTGAAAAGGAGCAATAAAGTTACGGAATGACATAAGACTGACTGAAACGACGGTAACATAAGGGTTTTAAGCTCAATGTTTTGCCCATCAATAATTTTTATATACATTCACCGGACTGACTGCGGAAGAGAAGGAACAAAAGTTTAGACGTATAGATGGCACAGATGTGATGACGGCAAGCCATGCACATGTGCATTGTTTTTTAGTGGCTTTCGGAGAACAGACTTACATTCACTACAAAAGGTTTTTTTTTTGCTTACAATGGACGATGTCGTGTAACTCGCTAGTCGAGAACTAAATTGTTGGAAGCATTGATATTTCATACATTAATAAAAATTAACATTCAAGTGCCTCTCTTCAGAATTGCGCTTCTTTGGGATATTCAATTCCTCTTTGGAATATACAACAGTGACAAAATATTCCTACTATACTTATATAGGTTCTCTGAAATCGTCTGTAATTCATGAAACATGATAATTTTATTTATATTTTACGCATGTATCATGGTAATTTTATTGCAGTTGCATCATGTTTCTTTTTCAGAGTTCTAGGTTAATTTGCGATTCGATATATTTTTCATTACATATCCGCTTTCATGTTAAACACAAATGATCCGTCGAATGGATATTAATTCTACAAGATGAAACTCACATACTACTGAAAAAGAATGTCCAAAAGAAATTTCCTTGATTTCTGTTCGCATGTGGAAGAGGTAGTGCCCTGGCAAATGCTTTGGCTTGGAGCTGCTTTGACTCTACCCCCTCCGTATTCGGTTTCAGCTGGCGTTCTGCCAAAAGTGGTTTTGTTATCGATTATCGCTCCACCGATTATGTGCGACTGCGGTGGCTGAGAGCAGCGAATTTCCAATATCGAGGAACAGATGCATGAATTATTGTTGCGCAACTTTGCGAGTGTAATGAACATAAAATAATTAAAAATGCACGTCTGCGCACTTCCGTAGGGTAACAAATGTTGTTTAATTGCTATATCAAAATTAATTTTGAAAATAAATACCGTGAGAATATCGCTCTCGGGATGGTTTACAGTGAAAATGAGAGAGGTGTGAAAAACATTTCAAGCAACTGAGAATTGTAAAAATATCTGCATTAATTTATTTACAAATATAATCTTGTTTGTATATTTGAAATATTTGGAAGGTTTTAAATGCAATTATTATTGGGTCTCACCATAGCAAAATAATAGTCTCGAAAAATCTTATATGTAATCTACTGTCTACTGAAACGGTCTCATATAAGCATTTATTAACACAACCTGTCCCACAATGGGCAAGATTTTGAAACGTTTTTTTTAGGCATAAACTATTAGCAGTTGTTTTATAGGGCGCTTTACATTGGAAATGCCATTTTAATTTTTTTTCAATCTTTTATCGATATAATCGTTCAAACACTAAGCAAGTCCTTGCAGTAAGGCTTGTAATATGTTTAAAAAATAAGCACTGTAAACGAGAATAAAAGCCCTTAAAATTATTTTGTAGGTTTGCGTCTCGGGTTAATCGTCAACCCAAAATTTACTAGACAAAGTCGCCCATTCTATGCGTGCATATTAATATTGACGGCATGGTGGATCGAGATAAATCTTGTCTTTATGGTATGATTCGGTATATATCAATACATCACAAAGCCTTTCTACGAACAAACCTTAAAATTTTATCAAAATACTGAGATATACCAAAATTTTCCTCTCTCTCTACATCTATATCTGCTAAAGATCTTAGCGTCCGGCTTGCTGGGTCAATGGGTCACGATATAATTATAATCCTTATTACCTCTATAAAGGATTATAGGATCCGCCGACTATACAGCGCAGCTGGGAATCTGAAATAGAATTATTCTATTCCTAGTTCATTACTGTTTGGATTGACTAAATGAAAGATCACTTTCTTTTCTAAAGAAAGAAATTCAACAAAGTTTATTTTTGCCTTTTTAGCAAACAATTTAGATAATTGACAATTTTTAGGCCTTTGATCAAGATATCTGTCAATTTACAGTTCATACCGCGGTTAACTTGTCTTTTCTTCGATGATGTCCCTCGTAGACTTCTCAGTCGAAATATCTTGCGATCTTGCCGTAGTCCAAAGTTCCAATTTATACACCAATATTGCTTCCACATCAAAATATCTCAATATCTTCACTCCCTTAAAATTTCACTGATAACCCAATTCTATCTCGATTGTACTCGTTCCCTCTCACGAACATACGATCAGTTCAGTAGCGCGTTTCAGAGCAGAATGAAATCTTTCTGCATGATTCATCCCTCGAAGACTTCGTATTAAACTACCTTCATTTTTTTCATAACATTTGACCGTCCTTCTCTCACCCAGCCAATCCATACGTTCGTTATATTTTGGTGTAGCTGACCTTTTGATCGTATAAACTTCTTCGCCCAATCCTAAATTTTCTACTTTCGGCATCCAGAACTCTTAATGCATTTAGAAAAAAAAACTACATTGTTTATTCACGGTCGTTGCTAAGCTCTAGCTCTCGTGATATTTCGTAATGCATGTTCCACCATATTGTCTACAAATAAATGTTAATTTATTTTAATGTGACAAATGGGTATGCTCACAGCTTCCCCTCTCCAAGCGTCATTTGGTTTGCTAACCTAACTAAATGACAAGACTAAAATTGAACACTTTCTTCTTGCTTCTTCACACAAACGACATTAACACTTTACACTTTGCACTGCACTAGGTCTTGTTTTTGCTGCCTTTAAAACTATTTACATTTTCCTTTCGAATGTGCCAACAATAACCATTTCATCAGGTATTCTAATAACTGTATCTGCCTAATATTTGCTCCCATTAACTTCATTGAATACACATACACTTTAATTAAACTCCTACACAAACTGACAAAATACACATAATGACAAAACAATAACAAAGAAAAACTATTACACCTAATATTTACAACTATTTACAAATCTCTGTTATGACCAGTATATTTAATCTAGTGTCGTCCTCATATACGGCTTCATGTTCCTGTAGTTATATTTTCCCATTTGCCGTCCATTTTCATCATTCAAAATCGCGGCATTCTTGCTTAATACTTTACAAATTCGGTAAGGTCCTTTATATAACGGGAAAAATTTATAAAATAGCTTCTTATCCACTGACGACACTTGAGGTACTCTAATTAACACTGCATCACCCTCCTTATACTCGCCTCGAAAGCATTGTTTCTGTTTTAGCTTTCTTTTGGCTGCTGCCTCCCTCAAATTGTCATAAATTATTCGCGTATCTCTCACATCATCTGGGTGTAGTCCAATTTGCCTGTACGACGCAGTAAAATCCAGTCTCGTGAATATCCGAGCTCCTTTTACCTTCCACATCATTTCATCTAATTTCGGCGGTTTTTCATGACGAGCGATGGTCTTGCTATTGAGTTTCCTAGCATCAACACAAAATCTGATCTTATGGTCTTTCTTACGAACTATCACTATTGGGCTTACATACGGTGTCATCGATTGTTTTATTATACCATCCTCAAGCATCGTGTTTATTGGTTTACGTACTTCGATTTTATATACATGGGGGATCGGATATTGTTTCATATTAAAAGGTTCCTCATCCATCAATTCAATTTTAAATTGATATCCCTTTACCGGCTCCCTTGAACTTCCAAAATTATCTTGATATTCATTGACTAACATTTCAATAGCTTCACTAGCATCTATTCCGTTTCGTCGACCGCGCTCTCTGCTGCCGTGTGGATCTGGTCCCTGAGTCTCTTCAATTTGTTCCGCAATATCGCAAATACACATATCTTCGCCCTCCTGGTCTGTGATCCCTAAACAATGTTGTTGCCCTTTGTCACCTCGTAACAATACACTCCTGTTACCTATGTAGACCTTGGCGTCACACATTTTTAGGCCATCAATCCCCAAAATAATTGGACGAATCAAATTCTTCACTACAATTGCCGGAAACTGAATTATGATCCCTTGAACTTCCACTTCCACCCAAATTTGCCGACTTGTCATTTCGATGCGCCTTCCATTAGCTGTCCGAATATCCAAACTCCTGGGGGGTAGCTCATCAATTTTATTTCCCTTTTTCTTTAACTGCTCATACAATTTTTCCGACACTGCACAAACATTAGCACCTGTGTCAATTAAAATGTCTACAGGTATATTCCGAAATATCCCCTTCAAAATTAAACACGTGCTATTCTCCGCCCGTTCGTCCGTATCTTCCCTTAATAAATCTTCCGCCGATACTTCAATGCTATTCAACTCCTTAAGAACCATCACGCCCTCATTCTCATCATGAAATTTTAGGTGGCTTGGTATCACCAGCGCCGATGCATGCATTGGTATATTTCCCTGTGAACGCATCATGAATTCATTTTCTAACTGTTCAATCTTGTCCTTAATGTCCGACATATATTTCCCAGATTCAGATTCTTGCACCATTTTAATGTTTCTAAGTCCCTCCTGTATTCGTTTTTCTAATTTACAATCCGAATTAACTAATTTAGATTCTCTGTTTTCAATTGTTTCGCCATGTTGAAGCGACATTGCATTTAAATTATCTACACGCGATTCGACGATTGTCAACTTTTCGCATTGTTGGTCATGTAAATGTCCTCTTTATTTCCTAACGTGCAAGCCATTATTTCCTTTTCTTGTGGTTCAATTTCAATAATTTCACGCAAATTTCTCCTCGAGTTAGTATTAGTAGACGCCATATCATCTACATTAACATTCTCCATACGCAATTTTGCTCCTAGTATCCATTTTGAATTCTAATACAAATTAAAATCTCTCTGTTAAATTATTTTAAAATCACACCAATGAAATGGTCTTGGCCCTTTCTTATAATTAACAATTAATTTCAAATGTCAATCCATAAATTTCAGATTCCCTCTGGATCACTATATTATAATTTATAAGACTAATTTTATCCGTGTCACCAATTGTTATAAATTATAACAAATTATGCATCACGTTGAGGCGCCATTTTGAGATATACCAAAATATTCCTCTCTCTCTACATCTATATCTGCTAAAGATCTTAGCGTCCGGCTTGCTGGGTCAATGGGTCACGATATAATTATAATCCTTATTACCTCTATAAAGGATTATAGGATCCGCCGACTATACAGCGCAGCTGGGAATCTGAAATAGAATGATTCTATTCCTAGTTCATTACTGTTTGGATTGACTAAATGAAAGATCTCTTTCTTTTCTAAAGAACAAAATTTAACAAAGTTTATTTTTTTCTTTTTGGCAAACAATTTAGAGAATTTACAATTTTTAGGCCTTTGATCAAGATATCTTTCAATTTACACCTTATACCGCGGTTAACTTATCTTTTCTTCGTTGATGTCCCTCGTAGACTTCTCAGTCGAAATATCTTGCGATCTTGCCGTAGTCCAAAGTTCCAATTTATACACCAATATTGCTTCCACATCAAAATATCTGCAATATCATTCACTGTCCTTAAAATTTCACTGATAACCCAATTCTATCTCGATTGTACTCGTTCCCTCTCACGAACATACGATCAGTTCAGTAGCGCGTTTCAGAGCAGAATAAATCTTTCTCCCTAATTCAACTGACCAATCAATACTATCTTGATTGTTCTCCTTCCCTCACCTTTGATCGTATTAAACTACCTTCATTTTTTCATAACATTTGACCGTCCTTCTCTCACCCAGCCAATCCATACGTTCGTTATATTTTGGCGTAGCTGACCTTTTGATCGTATAAACTTCTTCGCCCAATCCTAAATTTTCTACTTTCGGCATCCAGAACTCTTAATGCATTTAGAAAAAAAAAACTACATTGTTTATTCACGGTCGTTGCTAAGCTCTAGCTCTCGTGATATTTCGTAATGCATGTTCCACCATATTGTCTACAAATAAATGTTAATTTATTTTAATGTAAAGGGAACCTCTTGGTAGAACAATTTGTCCGACCACTATTGATGTTTGTTAATTTAGTTTGTTGTATTGTTGAACTAAGAAGAAACAAAAATAGTTGGGATGATTAAATTAGGTAAAATTTTATGAGTTAAAAAAATATACTTGTTCGCTGCCTTAAAGCTATTCAGCGGGATTATAAAGTAGACATAACGACAACCATAGTTAGTAAATAACTAAGAGTTCTACACATAGAGAATTTTTTAAACATCGCAGTAATACGCCGTAGTTATCAAAAGTGTTATAAAATATGTCAATATTTGAAATGCGCACTGGCTGATACCTACAAATAAAATGTATGATACTGTCTCAATAAAAAAAGCAAGCTAAAAAGTCAATCACAAAATTGGATAATAACTTAATATCAATAACAGGTATGACTCATTATAAAGATATGTGTACGATACGGTGGAAGATATAAGAGTAAACCCCTTTTAGTATAAAAAAGAATTTATCCTGACGACTTCGAGTCTTCATTTTTTTAAATAGCTCTAATTATTGCGTTAACTCACACACTTAAAAGGAGGCTATCCCAATCTCAATACCCATATTGTCTGCAAAGGAATTCGTTAATCAGATTCATGAATATCAGGTCATAAAGATAAATATAGTAATGAAAATAAGATTTGTTTCAGCATGAATTACAACTGAGTTAGTAATGAAAATTGTTTGTTAAAGAAATTCAGCTCATTGTACGAATATCTGAATTCACCATTAACGAAAGTCTCAGAAGACACTCTCTCAATGTGATCGACGCAAATGCCGCAAATGAATTGTTGTGTAAATTGTACACTGCTTCAAATTTCAATCATTGGTATTAATAAATAGTTATACCTGTAGTTTCATCTAGTTATCAAATAAATATTTAGTTCGAGCTAGCTTATTGAGAAGAATTTGGAAACACTACAACGTTTTTGAAAACACGTTTGTGAAGATCTGACCTTGCCTCGACACATAACTATTTTCTAACTTAACTTAAGAACATAATGATATAATATTACATTTCTATTGTATTGAATCCATATAATATACCCATACACTTACATTTTACATACATTTTACTTTTTTAATAAATTTTTTAAATATATTTACTTATGAGTGCCATTCTATTCTTTCGAACAAAAGGTATAGAAGAATTATGTAGAAAATGTCAAATGAAAAATCAACAAGAAAATATAATCGAGCTTGTTTAAAAGGACATATACATTCAACTCTATTCGATCAATGTATACTTTCATCATTACATCGAAAGAAAACACAGAATTAAATCCTAGAATAGGCCGTGGCCAGCGAACGATTTTCTCAAGATCTCTTCACGACTCTCTCCCACACTTGCATACCTCCCCCCCACACACACACATCTCTCTCTTATATATATATATATATATATATATATATATATATATATATCGTGTGTGTGTGTGAGAGAGAGAGAGAGAAAGAGATATATACTAATATTATAATATTACTGTGTAATATTTAGAGAGATAAATATACATTATTGTGTGTATAGTATGCGTCACGTGTCTCACTCGCCTGCATTCCCATCTGGGACAGTGCATTTCCCTCGCAGCTGGAACCGTGGTGGTGAACCCGCCCAAAAGCGGCGAGCCGAGCATTGTGGGCCGCGCCAGGAAGACACGAGCAGGCGTTTGTATCACGACGCGCCAGCAGGGACGGGACACAGCGACGCGGAGGGCGGGGCGGTGGGACGGTGACCGCGCTGCGACCGCCGCTGACCGCCAAACGGCCGCCGCCCCCTTGTCCCACTCCTCTCCCTCCGCACTGTCCACTTCCGTTGCCACCGCTAAAACCCATGTCCACCCTGACGCCCGTCCTCGGTCTGACTCTCGTCGGTCCCAGCCTCCCGTCTACTCGGCTGCTCCGTCTCACTCATTGCCCTGCTTTATCGCCTCGCCCCGCTTCTTCAGTGCTACGCCGTGCTCTCCTGCAACGCTTCGCCGTTCAGATTTTTCACCGTTCAGATTTTTCACCGTTCAGATTTTTCACCGTTCAGATTTTTCACCGTTTAGATTTTTTTCAGTTTTTCCCGTTTAGTTTTTCCGTTCATTTTTCCCGTTATTTTTCGCCGTTCAGGTTTTTCGCCGTTCAGGTTTTTCGCCGTTCAGGTTTTTCGCCGTTCAGGTTTTTCGCCGTTTAGGTTTTTGCCGTTCAGGTTTTTCGCCGTTCAGGTTTTTCGCCGTTCAGGTTTTTCGCCGTTCAGGTTTTTCGCCGTTCAGGTTTTTCGCCGTTCAGGTTTTTCGCCGTTAAGGTTTTTCGCCGTTCAGGTTTTTCGCCGTTCAGGTTTTTCGCCGTTCAGGTTTTTCGCCGTTCAGGCTTTTCGCCGTTCAGGCTTTTCGCCGTTCAGGTTTCCTCTTCCGCGTCCCCGTCCGCGTTCCCTTCCCACACTATATTTAACTTCGGCAGATCATCTCCTCGCTTCATCCTCCTGTTCCCGTCTGTCTGTGTTACCTCACTACCCACTTCTGCAACACGTTTAGCCGGTCTGGTAATCTCGGACCTCATCCTCACTTCAGACGCCTCACCTCCTTAAACAACCTTCCGCTCCTCTAATCCTGATTCGCTGTCAATTGCTCTGTGAAACATACCTTTTCAGTTCACTCATCATCTTTTCCGTTTCTTTTTTTCTATTCTACTCTTTTTGCCCTCAACGCCATGCCGACTCAAAACGACCACTCAGGCTACCACTACACAGAACGCCTCCCAGTCCACCACACAACATCCGACTCCCGGTGTCATGACGTTCTCCGTCCCTCCTTTTCCCGCTGTCCCCACTGACTCGACTCTTCGCTCTGCCTCTCCGCCTTGTAGCGTCCTCTGTCCTCCGCTTCTTCCTCCCGCCGTCACGTCCGCCCTCACCGCATTCGTGTGCCGGTGCCCCGCCCCCTCCCGCGGTGCAACCCTGGCGGCGGCGGCGTGCGGAAACATTTCACCGAAGCGGCTTGCGGTGGCGTCGGCGCCAGCAGCTGCGTCCCGCCCCTCGACTCGGCCGGCGGAAACAAATGAGCGCGCCGCCCCGCCAGGGCTGCCAACGCAGCGGCCGATTTAAAGTTGGGCCGCGCCGAGCTTTGCGTTCCGCCGGCGCGCCGTAACATTACTCTAGGAGGAGCGAGCTCTCCTAGGGTGGACAGCGGCCCCGCCAGGGGCGTTGAACTCCACATGAAAATCTGAGACTAAACTGGAGGGTGCTACTATAGGAGAAGGTAGTATCGCTGCAAATTGTTGCAGATCAGGCTCACCAACGTCCGCACATAATAATTGTTTTTAGAAATAGAAAAACTGTCTTCTAAATGTTCAGTTATACATAATGTGTACTCATAAGAAACCGCTGAAGAAAGCGCAAACATGAGCACTGTTTTTTGTATGAACTTACGGCCTGCTTGCGTCCCGCAAACTAATGCAGCACCACCACGTTTTAATAATAATAATAATAATAATAATAATAATAATAATAATAATAATATTTTTTTCTTTATTTTGGGCGAGGCTCAGGTCTTAAGGGCTACTCTTCCGTCTAACCACTTTCATGAATTTACAGTTTTCAAAATTACAGTTGAGGCGTTCAGATGTAATTAATATTAACTGGCATTTTATGTCGCAGAGGAAATAAAATCAACCATTGTGGCTACCATCTACATAAATTTATCTGTGCAAGCCAAATGAATGTCATTTTTTGTTAATTTTTGAAATTTTGTAAAATAGAAAGACACGATGTAAGGAACGTTCTTAAAAAAAAGATAAAAAAAGAGCTCCCACTTAGAGTCAATAATTCGAAATTCGCCCGAAATGTCAGTTGTCATTATCAGAAATTCCTCAACTGTGAACAATAAACAAAAAGGGGGGGTATATTTTACATTACGTCTGGGATGCAATACTAGGGATCATCCCGGCATACGCCTTAAGCGATGAAGTAAACCCAGAAAATAACTCAATCAGGATGGCGGCTTAATGCCGAACCGTTTTAAGTATCGTTGGCAGCATTTTAGTTGCTGTAAGAAGATGCTGCAGAAGCGGGCGCTACTGCAGTGGTGTCCACCACGTTCCATGGGGGTTGAAATGCCCTGGGCCCCGCACGCTAAGCGTCGCGTCGCCCTACGAGGGCGAATCCGCCTCCGACGCCTTGCACCGCTCAGGGCATCGACTGGTGTCACTGCAGTGCCTCTTGTAGCGTCGCAATCGTCAGCGATGCCAAGGTCAGACGCGGGCCAGCTGACTCCCAGTCAACTCTTCCATGGAAATTAAATCTCTTTCTGGACAACACACTTTTATTATGTATGCTCCAGTATGTAGTATCCAATCAAAAGGCAAGAATTCATAAAACAATTTTTAATCAAGACCACGTACAATTGCCGTTCCGTATCACCAGTAGAATGTACCAAAAAGCGAAGCCGTGTTATCGTTGTCCAGAAGAAGCTCCAAAATCAGCCGAGTTGTCAAATATCCACAAGAGAGTTCCGCTTTCATTGCACAGGTCGTCGTCGTAGCTGATCTCCACTCTTTTATCCACTCAAAGTATGTTTTTGAACACTTACAGGGTTGCTCTAAATTAACGTCTGTTCCTTACATCAGATACGGAAGTAAGGTTACAACGTGTTTATGTGTAACTATATTAAAAAGAAGCCGGAATTTTGAGAAGCGATAAGCATGGCAACGGTGTCGTAAGTATCCAATGAGCGTTGAAAATGAGAAAATGTCTTTTAGAGTAGAGACATTTTTAATAATTACCTATCTAAATCATGGAACAATGACCCTTTATTACGAAAATAAAGCAATTACACTTCCCTACAAGAAAAAAAAATTGCGTATAGAACAACATGCACCAACACCTCAAACTACTAATATCAATTGGAAGAGGATCTTCCACGTCAATCAATTGCATTCCTCAACGCCATTCCAATATGGTCCTTTAAACCACCATTGTTTAAGACTAGAAGTGTCTGGTTTTATATTATATCTCTACATTATAGTGTAACATAACCTAGAAAATTTGCAGGTACCACGTCCTTGTCTCATTGTTTTTGTTTTATACTAATAATATTAATGTAATATGTAAGATTGTAACTGATTGGTTGATGTTGACCTTTCAGACACTGCAGAGGGCCATACAATTTAGGCCGAAACGTCTGCTTTGAATTGACTGGAATCAACTTTTTTCTTGTAATGTTTGATTTATCCAGTCAATCTTGATTTATTCAATTACACTTCCATACGGATTGTCTCTGACTCCCTCATTGACGAAGCAAAAACAATGGGTGTGTACAATAGAACCTGAAGAATAGTATAGAGGTTTGTGAAGGAAAAGAAGTAATAAAACAATGTAGGCTTTCACGGCCGGAGTTGTAGTCAAAGATTTTTTCCGGGCTGAAGGGCCGTGGTCCATTGGAAAACATATTTACAGACGTTCCGTCCGCAACTACGGCAGACATCCTCAGTGGCAATGTGGTCTCGGACAAAGAATCCTCCTTGAAGTTTACCGAAGGTTACTTAGTCAGTCACCGAGGAACCTTCAAGGAGGATTCTTCGTCGAGACCCATCACACTGAGGATGTCTGCCTGAGTGCGACAACGTCTGAAATATGTTTTCAATGACCACGCTTCACGGCAAATCTTTGAAAAAGATAAACTTCATATATTCCAAATATTTTCAAACAACAACGTCAGTGTTAATTCACTCATGCTTTATGTCCTGTGGATATCAATCCGTGTCACGAGATAAATTGCATTTATTACGAAGAATTTTCAGATAAAACTATTTCACTCGAAATCTTCGATTATTTCTCGATTTTCATGATCACAATTCAGAAAGAAGTCTAAGAGGTTTGTCAGTGAATCCTGGAATAGAAATTTTAGCATTCTGCGCTCGACTGTCGAACTGAATGGACCACACTTATCGATGTGAACAGTGATCCGTTCGACTTCGGGAAATCTGTGAACCAGCGAAAATATTGTAGTCTGCAGAAACGTAGCCACTTGCAACTGCTACACACTATGTACAATGGATCCACCCCGACAACCAGCCAGCTCATCATTAGTGCTCTCACAACACTAAACAGTGATTATTCCATCCCAGAGCTAAACATATCGATGTTGTACGAAGAAGCAACGGAAACTATCATGACGAAATTGTATCAATGAAATTTCCACTAAGCCAAACAACAATAGAACCCCAACTAAATCAACAGATCTCGATGAGACAGCAAACCCTGGAAACCCAACAAGGTAACGAGTCAAAACAACATGCCGCAGGGCAAAATCTAAAGCGCCGTTCTAATGATACCTCGAATAACGACACAAAAAGGTCTAACCTGCAACCAAAACATGGCAACATACACAGCTCATCCCACTACAGTTATCATTAAAAAGTAGTGTACCAGTAAAAAAAGTTGAGAAACTGAACAGTGAACCAGACACCAGCAATCAAAACAATGTAGTTACAGTAGTGAAACCTCGCCAAGTGTGTCAAAAAACTTACAATTACGCCAATTTATGTTGCAAATATAATTAAAATAACGAAGTTCAGCAAGGAAATCAATACTAAAGTAACAAACAGGTACACACTTCAATTCATAAGTAATAAAATAAAAATACAACCAAAAAATAAGAGACTTAAGAGACATAACCAAATATCTAATTAACACAGGAAGATAATTTCGGACATACAGTGACCCGGCAAATAAGAAAATCTCAGTTGTATTAAAAAACCTACACATATCAGTCACAGAAGATGAAATCCACGCTGAACACAAAGAGAAACATCCATCACCCATTAATGTAACCAGACTTCAAAAAGACAGTACCTCAATTCCAGTAATAGCAACCGAATTCAACGGGGAAGAAAACCAAGAAAATATTTTAGACATAAGACAAATTTGTAATCTTATTGTAAAAGCTAATAAAAAAAGAAAACTTCAAGGCCCCATTCAATGCATAGGATAGTTAGATTTATATTTATTATAAAAACATCTCCCAAAACTCTAACCTCATCAATCCCTAATTAGAACTAGAACCAATGTACTTTCAACAGTGCCATCTCAATTTACTCAAACTACCTTTCACAGACTGTCGAAAACATCCTATAATTTACACACACAAAGAACACAAACAGCACAAAATAATCAACATAATAACCCACAAAATCTAAATGATCATGCACAATCGAACGATAATAACTCTATCAACTCCCTGATCAAAACAATAGCTACTCCCATAATCAATATAATTAATTCAATTTTCCCATCCATAATAAATAACATTAATCATCCATCTCAGCATACATTATTAACAATTATGCAAAGAACACAAATTATTAAGATTATTGTACTTAATTGCAATGCAAATGGTATACTCAATAAAGTTAATGAACTGAAGCATTTCATGTAAGATAAGAAAATTGACTTCCCATGCATAACTGAAACATATTTAAACAATAGAGCAAAATTCATACTACCAGATTATAAAATAATTAGAACAGACAGACTAAATTATAATGTAAGAGGGGTAATGATTCTAATAAAGGGCACAATACCATGTTATCAAATAATACTACCACCAACCCCTGGTATTCAAACAGCAGCAATTAAGTGTACTAATAACTACAATTAGGAAACTACATAAAAAACCAACCAGAGTAAAAATTCAACACACCAACCTCGTTGGTATCATTAGTCAACACACCGCAAAAACAATTCTAGGTCATCTTAGTGCAAAACGTGTAAAGTGGTTTTGCGAAAACAATAACTCATTTGGAGTATAATTACTTCCATTAATAAACAACAACAACAACAACAACAACAACAAACATAAGCCCCAACAAACCCACAACATATCATAAACCCCACAGAAGTAATAGTTTCGTTTTTTTAATAGTAAACATCAAAAACGTGAAAACAGTTGTACAGTTAAAGTGAACCATGTATCCTATTAAAAATAAAAATTGAAAGAAAAAAAGAAACTTTTAGCATGGATTATTTCTAGATATTGTAGAGAATTCATATGTAGGAAAGAGTACATAATACAAAATGAAAATAACAATGGCACTGGATAATGAACACTGTAGGTACTTCATGGTTCCGAGAAGCTATCTTATACCGTGCACAAAACAAACAGAGAACCCTAGGAAGTAGGCAATTTGTCGTACACGTATATCAAGCGTGTTGCAGAACGCATACGGGGAATCATATTTTCTAACAAACGTTGACGCAAAACTTGGAAACCTTTGCTGCTAGAGAGCATATATCACTTGGTCCTAATCACTGTTTTCCTTTGCTCTAGTTTCAGGGTTTTATATCTGTATCTTTGTGGAAAATCAACGGTTTTTTAAATATATTTTGAATCCAGATTGTTCTAAAAGTGAATTCATTAATGTGAGGAATTTAAATTCCTGTTTCTAGACAACCGATCAGCATTATAACAAAATGTGGCTTATTGATGATGTGAAAAATCATAATAGCAAATACGTATATAAAATAAAGTATCTACATCATCCCTTTATGATATTACAAAAAGAAAGTAATATGCATTACTAATGCATTAGTATTTATAGATCACTTATGTATTAATAGCCAGTAATAATCAAAAGACAAAGTAGTCTCTATTATCTCAAAATAAAATTAGTTTCGAAACAAAAAAGAAGTTTATTTTTTTGTAGAATTCTAGAACACTTAAAATATTTTCTTTTAGCTCATTGCATTAATGTTATAATACAATCATTTAAATACATATTCAGTTTAATTTTCTAATGTTATAATTAACGTATAAAATTTAATAACATTACCTGACCATTTCATGGGAGGATTCATACTATTCAATGTTCGTAATCAGTCACGTGTGAAACATCTTTACTTGGCCACATTCCCTCTGCCTCCTCCTACCGCAGGTCTCTCACCTGCTGATGTATTTTGCATCTCTTTTGAGAGCTCAGTTTCTCCGAAGCATTTAAGTAATTTACCCAACACGACTGAAAATGACCCAAACAATTTCTCGTTTACTACCAGATATGCTGTTCATCATCAGAAAACAATATTCACATCGAAAATGTACAAAGAGGAAACTGTCCACGGAAATATTCGACCCACCATAAATTGAACAGATTCGATCAAATTCAGTCGCTGTCTGGAGGAGAGTTCTAGCGACCGTCTGCACTGATCAGTAGTTTTCCGTGGTTTCTCGGATCAACACCAGGCGAATGCCGGAGCAGTACCCTAACAAACGGACCACGGACCGCATGTAATCTTTCCTTCCTCTTCCTTCCCCTATCCTCACCCCTTACACACACACACACACACACACACACACACACACTAACATGCGCTACACTACCACATATTCCGGGAGACCGGTCGGGAACTGAGAGACTGTCCCGGCTGGGGCGGTGCCCCGCTGGTGGGAGAGTCCTGGTTAGGGGAAAACCCCACTAGCCGACGGTAGGTCAGCGCCGGATCTCGCCATCCAGCGGGGGAAGATCACCGCCACCTCCCGATGAAAAAACATGCACTACACTTACGGAACTAATGACCTCGTAGTTTGCGTGCCTGGAATCACTAACAACCAACCGACTAAATATTCCTACACCTTCCATTCCGATCACGCACCTGCTCCGCGTGTTTCCCGGCCCCGGTGCTGGGCGTCGCCTCGTCCGCTACCCGCACGCACGCACGCACGCGCGCGCGCGCGCCGCCCAGCGACCCGCGCCCTGTTTGTGGAGGCTCTGGCGACGGCGTCCGCGTCCGCCTCCGAAACCCACGCGCTCCCTCCCACCAAACACTGCGTAATTGCCCTACATTCGGCGGGAGTGAGTTTGATGCGTGATTGTATGACGAACATGTGGTTTTGACTTCCCGACGAGATCATTTGTTAATGCTCTTCTAATTCGAGGATTGTCTGAAAAATTTTTAAAATTGTGAATTTAAAAGCTATAAAACTGCAATATTATGTGTTTTTCAATAAACAATAGTTGTCATTTCTATTTATAATAATCTTAAATATAATTCAGCTTAGGTAATTTTATTTTGCCAAATAACTGGATTATTGTATTTTAAAATAATTGGCCATAGTATGTATGGCCGTAGTATGTAGTGAATGTATAAATTAATGAGGGGTACATACTCAAATCAGTTAGAAATATAGAAGTAAAAAAGACGAGCAGGCGGTATGAGTGTGCTTAAATAAATTAGTAATTAGTAATTTAAATTGTGGAGAGAGAGAGAGAGAGAGAGAGAGAGAGAGAGAGAGAGAGCAGAGAGAGAGGAGAGAGAGGATTGTAGAGTGACAGAGAGCGAGGATTTGTTTAAGTGCGAAGATTGGATGTTCTTAAATGCGAAAATTATTAAGGGACATATATGAACGCAAATATATAGAAATTCAATGAAACATGCGTGTCTTAATAAAAGAAATCGGTGATTATAATGTAATAATTTGTATGTTAACCGTTTTTAAGGCGGGTAGCAGGTTTTCCTATTATAGCCCAGGTAAACATCTAAGGTTTCAATTACATTTTCAGATGTGTGTTTTAATCTGTGTAGAATGTGAACAGTGATTATAGTTTTGTTTCATAATATTTAATTCGAGAATAAAAAGTGAACGATTGAAAACAATTTTTTGAGGTTTTTCAATTTTCTATGTAGTGAAATTTTCCTTTCGTTGTTTAAAAATATAATATAAAAGATATTGACGGTCTTACAATTGCACACATGCTAAGAACTCGCCAGAGAACTTTCTGTCTGTGCGTCAGGAATTTCTTTCTACTCGCCACAGAGTAGTGCTTTTTTTGTATTAATTGACTTTAGTGAAATAGAGGAAAATGCAATAAACATTCTGAAATTTCTCGAAATTTTTTCGTTGATCTCTTGGCCACTAAAAGAATGGTGACGTTATGGATGACGAATATCACAATAGAATATGCAGAAAACACTGTCTCTCTTTCTGGACGGCCTTGCTTCTTGTTTGTCCGCGCCAGGCCCGTCCGCTGCCTTTGCCTCATCCTGTGGCGAGGGCTGCGGGCCTGTTGACTCGCCTCCGGAGGTTGACCTAGCCGCCAACACAGAGGCAACTTGCTTTGCGGAGCCCTCGCTGCCGCGCTTTCAAGGAGACGTATTCGCTTCTGCACAGCAGTTCTCTCACTAAAACATGTGCTAAACGTAGGACTCATTTTGTATAATTTTTTTTTAAATTTATGATGATTTATTTGGTCAAAAAACAATAAAACTGTATATGATGTATGGGGGAGAAGGTTATCTGCGCACGTTTTTTTGAGTACTCGAATCCCATCCCAATATTTTAATGATACTTGAAAGATTATTGAAAGTTAAAATAATAATAATAATAATAATAATAATAATAATAATAATAATAATAATAATAATAATAAAACTACTTTCAAATAATAATAAACAAACTACTTTCAACGGTAAACGAACAGCAGAATTCATTTTTCTACATTGCTAACAATATAATAACTCTACTTCTTCCAATACAAGCAAAAGGGGTTTCTTGCATCTCGTACAGAGTACTTTCTATATGAATACATCAATCAAACATGAACTTTGTTTTAAATTTTGTATTTTTAGTGCAAGTCACAGTGCTTAATCACCCTTAAAAGTTTTTAAATTTACATACCACACGTAGAAACAAATCAGACAAATCATTTACATTACAAATCATACATTACAAATCACACATAAAATTTATAAATTTTAGACTCTCTTATTTTTCCAATAATATTGGAAATCTTGTATTATGATTATTGATATATTACATCAATCCGGTCTTATTATGTCTGTCTTTGGAAAGTGCTTTCTCTCTCCAACATTTTGGATTATAATAAAGAACAATCTCTATGCTAACATAGACTCAGACATCAACGCACGTCATTATTCACCAACTTACGAACAATGCACTCATGAGTTTTCTTCAATACTTGACTTTCAATTAAACTCTTTTTTAGACAGTTTTTTTTTTCATTATTGAAATTTTCGTTTTCGCCAATTTTAAAGATGTAGCAGGTTTTCCACAGTTCAGATATAGTTTTTCACACGTATTTACATACTTTTACAGAGGTTACGATTTCAATTTACAACTTTTTAAATTTTTAGTTTCATGAATGGTTTCCTACATTTTCCCATTAGTACGCAAAATTTCACTGTAGACATAATGTTTTATTGCAATCTTAAAAACCTCAAGTTTATAGTTTCTCATGTTTTCAAGCTTAATAATGTAATGAAGATAATGTTCGCGAAGTATTAAATAATAATTCGGGAGCAAACATTCAAAACGTGACATGTCCACTTCATTCTTTTTCAATCAAAATGAAAAATATGGCATATGTTTTACCCTTTTGAACACCGTCTTTAAATCAACGAATAGAATGCTATTTAACGTATTGCAAGACATCTCACTTTTTTCTGGAAATAAAATTGCAGATAAAAACAACAGAAGAACTCAATTTTTGGCTATTATTCAAAATTAAAATTATAGAAATGTGTATAATTAAGTCTTAAACCGACAGGTCGGATCATTTATATTGAAACTGATATGATTGTTGAAATTTGAACAGATTTATTTAATTGCGCATTGTATTTTATGTAATTGACCTTCTTTTCGAAAGATTTTTTATAACTCTCTTATCATTTCAGGCGTTGATAGTAGAAAGGAAATTACACCCGACATCTAAACCTGGCTCTCGTTAGTTTAGAAGGAGTTCACTAGTTAAAAAAGTCTCTCCTAAAGGGTAGTTTTACCCATTTATATTTTGTATCGGGCTATACGAGTACATTCTGGGGCTTTGGGATGGGCAAAATACCTGGATAGAATGACAGGCTTTGATAAATTGGCGTTTTAAATGCGTATTCTTTGTAAATTCTTAAAGACCTTCAATCTTTCCACTTAATAACATGTAATGTGTTTATTATTGTTATAAATCGCCTGTAAAACACACAAACAAGAAAAAATACACTTCTTTAAATGTAGGTTGAATTTATTGTAAATATTTAACTTGCAACTAAAATTTAAAAGACATTCTTCTTAATTAATTTTACTAAAAGCGTATTTATTATACGCATATGAATGTGGCTAAAAATACTATGTGATTTCACTTTGGAGTTGTTTGCTTTACTCTCTTGCTAAATAACAACATTCAAGATGCTCCAATTACGTTGTGATGTTAACATGAAAACGTCACTGTGGATTTCGAGCATTAATTTCCATCCAAAATGTTTGTTTTCATGTGTCATCGCTTGTAAAGCAGATTCATTTTCAACGCGTTCATTTCCCGCAAAGAGCTCCACACGCCGCGACGGCCTCCACCACCATCAATTACCGGAAACGACGAAACAGCTTCCTGAGGAACTTTTCAGGGGAACACGACGGCGGGCCGCGCGCGTCGGCCTCCTTCCCAAACTGCGCAGCAACATCAAAGGCCGCGGCGCGTCCGCCGCGCATGCGCCCTACACCCCCCTGGCGCGCCACCGCTAACTCAGCCAAACCCAGCCGGCCCCTTAGCTCCCGGAACGCCCCCACCGGCGATCGGCCTCCTGCCTCCCCCGTCACCTCGCCCACGACCACACTGCATCACCCCGGCAGCCCCTGCCGACCCCCCACTCCCGCTAGACGAGTCGGTTCCACAGCCATCCCCGCTTGAGTTGTTCCCCACCATCCCCGCTTGATTTGTTCTCGCTGGCGATCAGCCTGCCTCCCCCACCGCCGCAACCACTCTTCCCTCCATCACCCCGCCCTCCCCACTTCCGCCTAGACGAGTCGGTTTCACAACCATCCCCGATTGATTTGTTCTCGCTGGCGATCAGCCTGCCTCCCCCACCGCCGCAACCACTCTTCCCTCCATCACCCGCCCCTCCCCACTTCCGCCAGACGAGTCGGTTTCACAACCATCCCCGCTTGAGTTGTTCCGCTGGCGATCAGCCTGCCTCCCCACCGCCGCAACCACTCTTCCCTCCATCACCCCGCCCCCTCCCCACTTCCGCCTAGACGAGTCGGTTTCACAACCATCCCCGCTTGATTTGTTCTCGCTGGCGATCAGCCTGCCTTCCCCACCGCCGCAACCACTCTTCCCTCCATCACCCCGCCCCCCCACTTCCGCCTAGACGAGTCGGTTTCACAACCATCCCCGCTTGATTTGTTCTCGCTGGCCTCCATCACCCCGCCCCCTCCCCACTTCCGCCTAGACGAGTCGGTTTCACAACCATCCCCGCTTGATTTGTTCTCGCTGGCGATCAGCCTGCCTCCCCCACCGCCGCAACCACTCTTCCCTCCATCACCCCGCCCCCTCCCCACTTCCGCCTAGACGAGTCGGTTTCACAACCATCCCCGCTTGATTTGTTCTCGCTGGCGATCAGCCTGCCTCCCCCACCGCCGCAACCACTCTTCCTCCATCACCCCGCCCTCCCACTTCCGCCTAGACGAGTCGGTTTCACAACCATCCCCGCTTGAGTTGTTCCGCTGGCGATCAGCCTGCCTCCCCCACCGCCGCAACCACTCTTCCCTCCATCACCCCGCCCCCTCCCCCCTTCCGCCCTGACGAGTCGGTTTCACAACCATCCCCGCTTGAGTTGTTCCCGCTGGCGATCAGCCTGCCTCCCCCACCGCCGCAACCACTCTTCCCTCCATCACCCCGCCCCCTCCCCACTTCCGCCTAGACGAGTCGGTTTCACAACCATCCCCGTTTGATTTGTTCTCGCTGGCGATCGGCCTGCCTCCCCACCGCCGCAACCACTCTTCCCTCCATCACCCCGCCCCCTCCCCACTTCCGCCTAGACGAGTCGGTTTCACAACCATCCCCGCTTGATTTGTTCTCGCTGGCGATCAGCCTGCCTCCCCCACCGCCGCAACCACTCTTCCCTCCATCACCCCGCCCTCCCCACTTCCGCCTAGACGAGTCGGTTTCACAACCATCCCCGCTTGATTTGTTCTCGCTGGCGATCAGCCTGCCTCCCCCACCGCCGCAACCACTCTTCCCTCCATCACCCCGCCCCCTCCCCACTTCCGCCTAGACGAGTCGGTTTCACAACCATCCCCGCTTGATTTGTTCTCGCTGGCGATCAGCCTGCCTCCCCCACCGCCGCAACCACTCTTCCCTCCATCACCCCGCCCCCTCCCCACTTCCGCCTAGACGAGTCGGTTTCACAACCATCCCCGCTTGATTTGTTCTCGCTGGCGATCAGCCTGCCTCCCCCACCGCCGCAACCACTCTTCCCTCCATCACCCCGCCCCCTCCCCACTTCCGCCTAGACGAGTCGGTTTCACAACCATCCCCTCTTGAGTTGTTCTGGTCACCGCACCTCATTCCGGTCTCTAGACCGTAGAGACATCCCCGACACTCGACGATTCTCAACGAACACCCGACCGTCTTCACGCTCCCTCTATTTACCTCAGCCATTTCTGACTCCCACAATCGACATCAAAGTCTCAGGCACTAATGTGCCTGCAGTTACTTCGTTACCGTCTCCTAAATATTTTCGATACCTCTAATACTATTATTCCAAAATGTTTAGCCTTAATTTCCCCACCCTGTTGCCAGATGTGGCAATGGTTCAAGATTTCTATAATTTTAATATGCGTCTACATATAGAATTGTAATTATTTAACCCTAAACCCCCTGAATTTCAGTTATCTCCCCGGTTTACTTATTCCTATTATCATGATTGATTCATTAATTCTTCGGGCGCGTCAAGTACTGAGGTCATTACTCCCGTAAGTGTAGGGCATGTATTTTCATCGGGAAGAGGCTATGAATTTCCCCCTCTGGATGGTGAGATCCGCCGCCACCTACCGTCGGATAGCAGGTTTCTCTCAACCAGGTATCTCCCACTAGCGAGGTACTGCCGCAACAGGAACAAACTAATCCCCGACTGGTCTCCTAGCATGTGTGGTAGTGTAGTGCATATTAGTGTAAGTATGTGTGTGTAAGTAGTGAGGATATGGAAAAGAAGAGGAAGCAAATATCGCGCGAGGTCCGTGGCCCGTTTTTTAGGGTACTGCTCCGGCATTCCCGTGGTGTTGATCGACGAAACCACTGATCAGGCCGGTAGAATTCTCCTCCTGACAGCAACTGAATTCGACCTAGCTGACACGGTAGTGTCGAAAAACCTGCCGTAGTCAGGACTCCAACTCAGAGGCACTGCAGCGACATCAGTTGATGTCTTATCGTCATCTCATATGCACCATTCTCCTTTGAAACCACTCCTTCCCTGCCTCCATTATCCGCTTCACTACCGCGCTCTCCGCCCTGGGTCAGCCTTGCCGACGGCCCTTTGGCCGCCCTTCCCTCACCTGGGGGGCGGCCTTTGACGCGGGGCCCCTGCTGCGCCGATGCTGGCGCCCGGGCGGTCGGGGGGTTGGGGCGCGTGCGGCGTTTGCCCCGCCCTTTGCGGCCCCTCGTGGCGCCCGCGGTCTCCGCGCCAGCTGCGATGGCTCAGTGGCCCACCGTGGCGTCTGCAGCGTCGTGCGCCAAGAGGTTGTAGGAGTCGACGGATTTCTGACTCCAATCGCACACCTCTTCAATGTTGACGACTGTCTAGAGCACGTGCGTCAAACCATGCTCGCACGAGCTACATGCCATGATGAGGAGCTCCGCGATTGTACGAGCATGCACGACTACCCCTGACTCCGCACTCATTTCCCCTTATACTCAGAGCTACCAGACACTCTAGGTCAGACACGTCACACCGCGCCCGCAGGAGCTACTTGCCCGCCTGGGGAGCCCGGCGCTCCTACATACACGGGCAACTTCCTTGACTCCGTTCTCATTTACCCTTAAAAGCCAGAAAGGGGTATACAGGCGCAAGATGGAGCGGCACGGTGGATGGCTTCATACGAAAATATGTATGCGAAATGTTTTCTATAAAATAACCGAAAATTGTATTGTATTTATATTCTTCACTTATTACTATTTCTTGTTTATTTCTTACTGAATTCTCCCTTATATAAACATCTTTAGTAAATGACAGGAATAGGTTTGAACCGTGAATTCTTTCCTTCTTTTCGTTTGGTGTTGTGTTACTAAATCATTCAGTTATTTATTGTTTTTAGTAGCAATCGCGTGAAAACGTCTGTATATGTTAACAAATCTCGCTTACAGATGGACCTAAACGTTTGGGACAATAACTGTCAACTGACGTTTCCTAAAGACTCGCATGGGCCAGGTGTTCAGTAGCGCACCGCCTTTGCATAGCATTGTACAACCCTTACTTTTAAATCTGGCGCCAATTCTGGTAATATTGCACGCAACCTTGATATATCTGGTCTAAAGAATTCTATTGTCTGTTTGCTCTGATCGGTCGGTTTGTGTGGTTTCTCCGACAATTCTAGACGAATTCCGGAGCAGTACTGAAACAATAGGACAACGATCCGCGTGCGAAACTCCCCTTCTTCTTCTTCTTCTTCTTCTTCTTCTTCTTCTTATTATTATTATTATTATTATTTTATGAAATACTCATAAAATTATTTGCCATTATCTCTCAATGTTTTCAGTTTCTCTCAGCCGGGTAAAATATATCAGGAGCCGACCCGCTATCACCGCGTTGCTCGAGCGAATGAATGTTCTTCTAAAAACTCGGAAGCATGCGGATTTTATATCTTTCTCTTTTGTCTCTCAAAACAATGCTTATTTCGCCTCTGCTCTGTCATTTCAACTTAATAAAAATGATCCTTAAACGCCGGTTGTTTATTTGTCTCATAGCGACCCCCTCGTGGTTGTCTATTGGCATCCCTATATTGTATGTCATATAAAATGACATTTCCATAATAAAAATCGTTCGTCATTTTGGTATATCACAGTATCAGGAAAGGAAAATCCTCACACGCCGACGAGAGTTCGACATAAACTGATTCAACTGTCAACTTGAGGGATAAAGAAATCGATTATCAAATAATTGGCAACGCAGAAGACCTATGTAAGAAAAGGTTCGGAGCGTAGGTCGCTTCTGTGCTCTTTTGCCTTCAAAAATTGATACAGGTTATACTCTTTTTTCTTTGCCATTCATTTTCAAATATTGTTTTATCAGTCTGTTCCCATTCTGACTAACCAGAACACATATTCACTGTTGGATATCCGTTTTTTTTCTGTGTTTATTTTTTGAAGTATGGATGTTTGCGTACCATTTACTTTCAGTACTAGGGCTTTCGGGTCATCATTTTTTGTCATCCCTCCGTTCACAATGTGACATTTTACTTTTCAATTTTATTTCTTTGTAAGTGTGTTTTCTCTTTGCGTTTGGCTGGAATTACGTTTAGAGTTTATTTTTCTGAATGATATTTACTACTCTTTAAAAAGAATTTGTTTCCAAAATTTTTCAGCATTATTTAAGTCTGATCTCTCAATGATTGTTGGAGAAACATGAAGAACTACACTAATTACACATTTTGTTTATTTTTAACGCTACATGTGGTTTGAAAGATTTATTAAAAATGTTTCTCCTGAAGTAATTTTAAAATTGCTTCACTTGTTTCAATTGACTTTCCAAATATAAACTGGTCTTGACATATATTCAATTATTATTTCTATTCATATAAAATGTATCCTTCTAATCAGTTTAAATACGTGGCATAAATAACGTTCTGTTTTTCTAATATTAATGTAGTTTAGTATAAATGGTATTTTTTTTAAAGTTTAGATCAATGATCTGTTTTGTAAGATCTGGAGATAAATTCCCTGTCTCGTGTATGTTGTATACTATTTTATAATTATCCCTTCAATTTATTTCCTGTTTTGTTTTAGTTATGCTGGTGCATTATTAACTCCCGCTTCATTTCGTACGTTTCAGATCTTGTAGTTATTTCGTGAACTCCTCTTCCATTTTCCCAACAGCTACAAAAAGTGTTGCTTCCAATCACGTTCTCCTGTTCCATATGCGCAACGCCGGAAGTAGCTATTTAAATGTTCTCTTGGCGTTGCCCCGGGGCTGCAGAAAAATCTCATCCATCAGTCGGCTGCACTCCCCAAGCGAGTGGCGAGTGTAAGGGGCGGGCGGGCGGAGGGAGGAGGGCTCGGCTGGCTCCTCCGGGGCGGCCACTTACTGTCAACCGCCGACGCCACGCGCGGCGCCTCTTGTCTTACGATGCAGCCGTGCGAGCCGCTTGGGGATGTGGAAGGGCGTGCGAGAGGGCTGGGTGCGAGGGGTGGGTGAAGGGGCTGGAGTGCAGTGGGGCTGAGGTGTCGAGGGCTGGTGGATGGGCTGTGCGAAGGCTGGGTGCAAGGAGGGGTGAGGGGTGGTCGAAGGGGCTGGTGGGGCGGTGCGAGGCTGGGTGCAAGGGGCTGGGTGAAGGATGGTGCGAAGGGGCTGGTGCGAAGGGGGGTGCGAAGGGGCTGGTGCGAAGGGGCTGGATGCGAAGGGGTGGGTGCGAAGGGGCTGGGTGCGAAGGGATGGGTGCAAGGGGCTGGATGCGAAGGGCTGGGTGCGAAGGGGCTGGGTGCGAAGGGGCTGGGTGCGAGGGATGGTGCGAAGGGCTGGAGTGCAAGGGGCTGGGTGCGAAGGGGCGGTGCGAAGGGGATGGGTGCGAAGGGGCTGGTGCGAAGGGGCTGGTGCGAAGGGGGTGGGTGGAGGGGCTGGATGCGAAGGGCTGGGTGCGAAGGGGGCTGGATGCGAAGGGGCTGGGTGCGAGGGGCGGATGAGGGCTGGGTGCGAAGGGGCTGGTGCGAAGGGTGGGTGCGAAGGGCTGGGTGCGAAGGGGTGGGTGCGAAGGGGGCTGGGTGCGAAGGGGGCTGGGTGCGAAGGGGGCTGGGTGCGAAGGGGGCTGGGTGCGAAGGGGGCTGGGTGCGAAGGGGGCTGGGTGCGAAGGGGGCTGGGTGCGAAGGGGGCTGGGTGCGAAGGGGGCTGGGTGCGAAGGGGGCTGGGTGCGAAGGGGGCTGGGTGCGAAGGGGGCTGGGTGCGAAGGGGGCTGGGTGCGAAGGGGGCTGGGTGACGAATGGGGAGTGTAGGAGGGGGACGGGTACCATCATGTACAGAGGAGTCACGAAGGGATACGATAGAAAAATATTACTACTGACCATAACACAATGACGTGGGGTCTTATGGACCTGACCATTCAGGAAAATAATGTCGATTGTATTTTTGGGAAGGTAACATGGTTAATAGTAAATACAATGCAGAAATACATGGAGCAATAACTTAATTCTCCCGTCTACTTAATAAAAGAATATAGTTAATTGACACCTTGTTATTCTGCCTACACTGAAATTACTACGAAGCCGATCGCAAGTGTTCACTCTAACTTTCGCACTAGCACTACAGATCGTGAAATGACTGGAATATAAAACGTCAATGTCGCCTCCTATGTAAAGCCAAAGAGGCTCCCTCTTTGCTTCTTGGCAAGAAATCCAAAGGTATGCCAGGTCTGATCATGCGTAATGCTCTAGAAATGGCTAATTGTGCTTCCACCCCACCGGAAGCAGAATTTACCTCCCACCTAAAATGAGTCACGAAGACGGAGGTGTTGCTAACGCGTCACGCTTGCACATCCGCCTCATGACAACGCACTCGAACACTGACTGGCATCGAGTCAGAAAGGGCAATTCAAAGAAACAGGCATGTAAAAATAATTTTTCTTTTCATTCGTTGTGAATATGAACGTTATCAGAGAAGATTTCATGGAACCCTCTTCATCCATAGCTCACTATGTTCTCGCAAAATGGAAAGAAAAAATCCCTTTGGGTCAAATTGACTTGACGCCAGTTGTTAAGGATTAAGAGAGGTAATACTACTTGTGAATTATTGTTCTGAAGAACTGTGGAGAAGCGCAGGGAGATATCGCGAATTCGTGAAAAAAAAAAACAAATTACAAAACAACAAACGCATTGCAAAACAACAAACACATTTCAAAAAATACAAAACAAACAAACAAATTACTAAAATGTAACATGTGTAAAAGTTACAGCAATATAAATTGAGTATGATATTAAAAGTTTGTGAATGTATTAAAGCAAATGATTGTCATAAAGTGAACATACAAACAAAGTTACTTAAAAAAACTTTAGGAACTAAAAACTAATAAAATATTAGGATGTGGTTTTAGGTGGAAAACATAGAAGGAAAATGTTCCGACACAATGCTCTTAAAAGAAAGGAAATATAACGTTCTGCGCTAATACAAATCCCTGCTGTGTTTGACTTGAAATGGTGTGTATTTGAATAGCACTTGAGGCGTGTTTATCCTCCGACGCATGGAGACGTGGGGGCTGCGTAGGTGGAGGGGGAGGAGTTGGCGGCGCGAGCTCTCGACGAAGCTGCTACGCGGTAAAGCCGTGACTTATGGGCGGCGCGAGCCCAAGCACTTAACTCGCTCTTGGCTTCTTCCTCCTCACTCCAGCCCCGCCACGCCCCAGCCCCGCCATGCCCCACGCCCCAGCCCCGTTCAAGCCCCAGCTCCCCATCGCCCGAGCCACGACGCCGCCGATCCCTATCGCCGCCCCAATCCAGCTCCAGTTCCCCCCAGCCCCGCCCGGCACCGCCCGCCCCAGCCCCGCCCCAGCCCCGCCCCAGCCTCATCCCAGCCCCACCTCAGCCATGCCCCATCGCCACCCCAACTCCGCCGCAGCCCCGCCCTACAAATTACTTCCTAATATGTTAATGGATTTGGTTCATATTTACATTATTTTTTTACATTAATCACGTGTGAAATTTCTTTTTTATCACTCAATAAATATATTCGGAAATCACAATTAGTATGTTTTATAATACAGGGATAATATTGTTACGAAATTGATATAAGTCGTAGATATAGTCAAACATTTTCTATAATGCTTTTGTTCTAGTTGTAATAAATTTTTCATGTAATATTAGTCCCACCCATCATTTTGAGAGGCAACTCTGTTGTACATTCTCTGATGTGGTTGCCATTGTTACAGAGGAAGTAAAAAAATGAGTTAAAGTAATGAAAGAAAATTCATTTTCGGTTCTCTTTGAAGTGTGCAGCATGCGTTTGAAGTGAGGCCTCAATGTTCAAAGCCAAATTATTTAGTTACCTAAACAAAGAGCTGACATTAAACTAATGATATTTTGTGTTTTCGCTTTGTTGCGAAGTATATTGCGGAAGTCGAGTTGGAATGCAGGTGTCTTCAGAAAAAACATATTAAAAACAATAATGTAAATATTCAAGTATAATACATTCTTAAGACCAAAGGAATTTTTCACTTGTAACTTTACTAAATAGAAAATTGTTTCTCTTTAATGACTGAAATATTAACTATGACAAATATTTCACTAATTTGAGAAAGTAAAATATATATTTTTTTAAATGAGAGTAGAAGTCGGAGAAATTTTGAACAGTCGACGTGCGATAAATAGAAATATTTAACAAGATGCTTTCACGCAGTTTATATGAAGTGCTCAAAAACATTACCTTGGCTGTATAGATTTGTGATACAATTTTTCCCTGTTCAGAACTTCTATCTGATTCTAAAAATGAGAAAATTTGATCGAAATACAGTTGTATTCCAAACTCGTCTTTCATAATTACTCGCGAGAGAAGCATGCAATTGATCAGAATACTCTTGCATAAAGCGTTCTGTAGAACCAATCCACAATTCGCACCTCTCTAAATAGGAACAATACATCGAAAACTGCGTTCGCCCATTCTGCGAAACGCATAGAAAATAATTACCCGGGGCGGCCTTATTACGAACGAAGCAGACGCCCTTTTCCTTAACTCGTTGTTCATCAGCGGGACGTGCTCTCTTCAGAGGCGAGATTTATGGCGCAATATGTGCGGGTCCCGACGTGTCATATTTAAACGCTGCCTCCCGTGAATAGGCGTCCGTGGCGAAGGGAACCGATGGACCTGAATCGAGAGTAATTGCAAATTCCGAGCGTTTTTGCAAAATGTCGCTCCGACAGGTCCGTCGCATTGAATCCCGGTTTTATTCCTCCCAATTTTTATTCGAGATTGCTACTTTTTTTCGCCGTGCGCTCCCGCACCACGCGGCAAGAAGAACCTTATGCCATTGCATCGGAACGACCTGCAATTCGCCGATATTTCAGGGACGCAGAGCCGATAGGCAGAGTCGGGGAGGAGAGGCGAGTGACGCCGCGACGGTGGCGCTGCCGCCGGCGTGAATGTAAATTACGATATTACGCGGAGCCCGTAGCGCGATGCGCCGAGCCGCGCCGCCCGCTCCGATTCCGAGGCTCTTTTACAAATAGGCTCGTTAAAATGTTGCGCTTGTTGGTGAGGGGCCCTCGTCTGCAATTATGGCGCCGTGCCGCGCCGTGCGTGGCGTGATGGGAGAGGTATCGCCGCCTCGCGTGAGGGATCGCCCAAATTCCCCAGCGAGGCTTTTGCCGCCCACCGCCTGATTTTAGCTCCGAGCGAACATTGCCGTTGACTCTGTAGTGACTAGGATCGGGAGGTCTTTGAATTCGAGTTTCCACGGTGGTGGATTTTTGACACTTGATATACTAGAGCTAGGTCGAATTCAGGGATCTGGGGGAGAATTCTAGTGGCTGGCTGCTCTCGCTGTGAGTTTTCTGAGATTTCTCCGATCAATACCAGAGTAATGCCGGAACAGTACTCTAACAAGCGCGTCAAGAACCGAGAGAAATTTAATATTATATATTTTATATTAAATACTTTCTTCCTCCTTCTTGTCCTGTCCTCTCCCTGATTTTAGCTCGGAGCGAACATTGCCATTGACTTTGCAGTGACTACGACCGGGAGGTCCTTGGATTCGGGTGTCCATAGTGGTGGATTTTTGACACTTGATACACTAGAGCTAGGTCGAATTCAGGGATCTGGGGGAGAATTCTAGTAGCTGGCTGCTCTCGCTGTGAGTTTTCTGAGATTTCTCCGATCAATACCAGAGTAATCCTCAACAAAGTGACGCGATTGCAGAGGCGCCAAGTCTCACCATGCAGTGGGAAATACATTGCCGTCTTCAGGAATAAAACCATCCACTAAATTAACGGAACTAATGCCGATATTAGTTGCCGTGTCCGCAAACAATCAATAAATCATGTTGTGGACGTAGTAACATGCGTCGTCTTGGCAAGCGATTGGGGTGTCTGATCACAACCTACGCGCTCCCAAACATTTTTTTTCCTTTAACAATTTGCGTTCGAATTTTTCGTCACTATTAGGGAAAATATCGTTCACCCCAGATGTGCACTGGAACATTATGGAATGTCAATGTATGATTTTGAGCTAAAACTTTCATTGGACAAACGTGCGGTCTATTATTAATATTATTTGCTTTTGATAGATGAAGATGGAGTTGCATGGCAATATACCTATGAACTGGTAACATAACAACTCCTTTGGTATCAATATATTTTTTTACACTCATTTTATACAATTTTCATACTAGATGGCTGTGACTCGTTGCATATTAATAGTCATTATGATACAGCTTCGTTATAATACAGGTGTTTAATAAATTGCAGAGAAATTTATAGTTAGGAAATAACCATTAGTCATCGTTCGATTAAATATTTCGTTGGATTGGGTGCCGCGACAAAACCGAAAATCGTGGTGTCGGTAACATGCACGTATTCTCCCCTCTCTCCAAAACTCACAAGACAATCAGAACACTCAACTCCCCTGCGGAATAAATTTTTTATTAAACTGATAGGAAATAAGAATAGACCCTGAACACAGATGATTTTTTAATAAATTAAATTTAACTAATTCATATACTGCATGTTTGAAGTGGGTACATACATATTTATGCTTATCCAATCCACCTACGAGACATAGGCGACTCTGACCGGGAGGTCCTTTGTTCAAGTCCTGACGGCGGCAGGATTTTAGACACTAGCTTTTCAGCTAGGTCGAATTCAGTCGCTGTCTGGAGGAGAATTCTAGCGGCCGGCTGCTCTGATCGGTAGTTTTCCGTGGTTTCTCCGATCAACACCAGGCGAATGCCGGAGCAGTACCCTACCAAACGGGCCACGGACCGCGCGCGATCTGTCCTTCCTCTTCCTTGTCCTATCCTCTCCCCTTACACACTCACACTAACATGCACTACACTACCACATATTCCAAGAGGTCGGTCGGGAGCTTAGAGCTTGTCCCGGCTGGGGCGGTGCCCCGTTGGTGCGAGAGTCCTGGTTAGGGGGAAACCCCGCTAGCCGACGAAAGGGCGGTGCCGGATCTCGCCATCCAGCGAGGGGAAAATCACCGCCATCTCCCGAGAAAAGAACATGCACTACACTAACGGAACTAATGACCGAAGCAGTTGACGCGCCCGGAAACCCGAAGAAATCAATCACATAGGCGATTGTCTGCTACGTGGCGTTATCTTCGCACTGCATGCCAGTGACTACATAACCGTTCAGCGTGAAAGTATAAATTATAATGGCTGCCATTAGACATCGTAAAAGTACTGAATAAAACTAGACGTGACAGGTATTCATACACTCGTATGAATTTGGCAATATTCGCTCGACATCGTAATATCATCTTACATTCGTGTATTAATACCCATCAGTACATCATTGTTTCATAATATACTATCCAAATGCATATACAGAGTTTCAGAATGTCGAAATAACAAAATAAATTTATATATTGCTGTCATTACTATCACGAAACTTCAGTGCTCCAATATACCGCTGCCAGTCCGGCAGTCCAACAGAATTTTTTGCCTTTTGCCCACAAATCCCTTGTGTTATCAGCGATTGTAGACTCTGACGCAACTGATGACGTTATGTTTTCTCAGAATGTTTACATACCACATATACAAGTAAACTGATATGTGTAACATAGTACAGGTAAACTGATATGTGGTGTGCACCGCTTTTGCTTATTTCTAAATTTCATATAACGTGTAAAGAAGTATGGTTGAATTCACAAAAATGTTTTACAAATCTGGAATTTTTTCTCCATGCATATAAATGAATTCACTTCTGAATACCTGGGGACTCTTTCATACCTAAACTTATTTGATTATCTTCTTTGCCTTTATCCACTTTTTAATACGATTATTCACTTTTTGATATGTGACGACTCACAGCCCACCAGGACTGGTGACGTTTCAAAATATGGCGTGACTACTGTAGGAGTAATGTGGTTTTATTGCTATGTAATAATTATTTGACTTCTCAATTGAAGAGGTTCATTGTATGAATTACACAAACTGGGAATCAAATGAGAGTCACTGCCTTAACGCTCATTTGTTCTAAACAACGCAGGCAACGTCACAACTCGGTTTACTGGTTCCTTGAGCGAATTGTGTTGACTGGTTCTGCTAGTTGTAGCTACACACTCTTCTCTTAATGTGAAGGTAAGGTGACAGTGTGTGGAGAAAATAAGAATAAAAATAAAACATCTCTTCTGAGAGTACTTATGCATTCTTTCTTCTTCAACTTGTTTGATTGATTTCTTTTCGTATTTCCGAACGCATCAGCTGCTATGGTAATTAGCCTCGTACGTGTAGTGCATGGTGTTATCACGGGGAGTGGCGGTGTTCTTTCCTCAGATGGGATAGTAAGATCAGGCTCTGACACGTCGGTACATCAGCTCGCAGGTCTTCCTCACTTAGATGTCCCCCCAGTAGGGCACCGCCCCAGCCGGGACAAGCTCTAAGCTCCCGTCTGGTCTCCCGACAAGTGTGGTTGTGTAGTGCTTGCTGGTGTATGTATGTGTGTGTGTGTGTTTGTGTAAGGGGGGAGGATAGAGTAAAGAAGAGGAAGGTAAGATCGCGCATGGTCCGTGGCCCGTTTGGTAGGGTACTGCTCCGGCGTTCGCCTGGTGTTGATCGGAGAAACCACGGAAAACTAACAATGAGAGAAGCTTTACTCAACTATTCCCCTTCAGACAGACACTGAATTTGACGCAGCTATCTAGCTACAACATTTGGATTCAAACTCTTTCACTTTCCGATAAGAGACACTGCAGTGACATCAGTTGAGGCCCTGAGCCACCTCAGCCGAATTATTGATCTAGTATTGAATTCGTTAAGTTTGTGCAAATACTGACTCATACCAACCTGAAGAAATAGTGGCATAGTGATCGAACAAAAAATGTAAATACAACAAATCAAAACATCCAGTTATAATAGACCCCATCAACGTTTAAGTGATGATATTTCCTGTATAGAGTTATACAATTGAGAATCTGCATTTTATTAACAAATAAGATTTTTGCTTACTCGCAGCTTAATAACTTCAGCCTTACATAAAGATTGGTCCATATCTAATAATTTGGCAGGAATATAAATATCAACATTATTTCCAATCTCAGAAAAAACAGTAATTTGTACATAATAAACGTACAGTACATGAAAATGCGAAACAAAAATGTCAAATTTTTGCAATATAATGGTCAGATTTTCGCAATTCAGAACTTATGTTGTAGCCAGCATACTGAAAAGAAAGGTGGGCGGAAAATTTGAAACTGTCACGACACGTGGCCTTATTTTACGATCGTTGTAAGCCTTGTAATAAATGACATAGACTTAAAGACACGTGTGGTACCTGTCCATCAAACCCCTGACGACAATGAACAATTAACTGTCAATTCATGCATTAACGCTAGTGCAAGTCTCATATCTTTAAGCGACTTCCATTCACTGAACCTGCTGTCAAGCTACAAATGCGACTGTCTCAATGTATTTCACTATCAAACGAAAGGAGAGATCAATTAGTAAATGGATGAAGTACATGAATGTATTGAACGAAATGTTTGCATCAATATTGTTGCTAGTCATATTTAAGAATAAGGTAAGAAGTAATGATTTTGTATGAATGAGAGTGTAAAGAATAAAGGCCTTTTTCGTATTGGCGAATTACTGGAAAAATAGAGTATTTTGCAACAGTTTCGAGATACTTAACTTTATATATAATTAAAAATATAAATCATCTATGATCCTTTACCTTGCTATAGATTAGAACGTCAGTATTATGAAGAGTAGTTTACGACCATAAATTAATATTTGAAAGCAGGTTACAGGGCTTGGTCAGAAAAATTTTCACTAGTTGTTTGTCAACGTTTCGGAAACTTTTATTTCCATCCTCAGAGCTTGCAACATCAAGAAATGGTTGAAATCAAGAATGGGTTGAGTTGTTCTTGATGTTGCAAGTCTTGATGTTGCAGATGATGGAAATAAAAGTTTCCGAACGATAACAAACAACTAATCTTTCTGACAACCTTTAACCTGCTTTCAAACGTCAGTATTAGTAATACTTTGAGCATTGCATCAGCAAGTGCTTTTTAAAATCAATCCAACGTATTCAATTATCATTCAAATTTGCTGTGGACGCAGTAACTGTGCCCTTTCTTGGCCGCGACCTTCACATTGCTGACTTATACAGTGAAAGGGTTGTGATATTTTTCTTTTCTTTTTTACAGATAATAAAGAGTTGTATTTTATTATGTTCCTATGAGTTCACTATTTATTGAAACTAGTGACGTTAAATCAGTACATATTGTCTCACATTATTTGAAACTCTTGAAATGTTTGATAATTCGGTGTTCAACGAAAATTAGATGTCACTGTTTTAAGCGTTCCCAGGAACAACTCCACCCGAGGAAAAGCTCTATCCAAGGAAATATTTTTAATAAAATTTGGGACTGCGTTTGAGAAAATAATTGTTTGAAAATTGTCTAAATTTCATACAAAATATACTCGTGTTTGAAAAATATCCTTATTTATATATCTACCTTCGAAAATTATATTGTATTAAGTAAAAATATCTATCTTGAATATTGTGGTGTTAGAAGAAGGCGAAAAATTGTTAACGTTTGCAATTTTCGAGAATTCAGCGAGTTCATCGAAAGTGAGATCTGCACAATGTTTTAGGCGTTATTGGGTGCTATCCAAAAAATGTTAAATAAAATGTTTGAAGAAAATTTTGAAAATGTTTTTGAGACTTCATGTAAATTATCTTCAAAAATCACAATATCAGTTTCAAATTCACAGAGACTCCAATTCGTCTCAATCGATTGAGGGATATCAATTCTGGAGAAAATTTGAACGGTTTAGGTGATAGCATTTTCCATGGCCTGACGGACGCACAGACACGGAGATTCAGAAGTTACGCAGTAAACGAATTTTTCGTTTTCGGGGGCGCAAAAATCGTGGATTCTGACTACCCAATATGTTAGAGAAAGTAATATATACTAATATAAGTAAGTAATACTTATTATATAAAGTAATATATAATAAGTATACAGCAACACATTTTACACCCATTTTTGATATGAGATCTCCACAAGTTTCCATCGCCATCCCCGTCCACGGTGCACATCAGGTTTTGATACCAGGTATTTTGACACAGGATTACAATACCTTCTCTATACTACGTAAGTAGTATGCGAGAAAGTAAAAATGGATCCTCCAAATACAAACAACGTACACTATATTCTCTGTTTATATGGAAGATTTCAAATTAAATGTCTGTACGCTTTGTTTCAAAGTGAAGGTACTATTAATTATCATATAACTTATTTATGAGATCTCAACCACCACCTCACAAATCTTCATTCGATTCTCTGCCGGGAAGGGTATTAAGATATTAAGAACACCTCAAGATGGATTTACGAATGTTTGGCAGCTGTCACAGTAATTCACCATCCAATCGTTTTTCGACAAGAAAAAGGCGGTATCTAGAAGCGACACGTATCAGTTTAATATTGTCATATTTTCGTTTATTCTACGTATTATACCATATCCCAAATGGACGCTACTGTCTTTCTAATATGACCATGTAGGCCTCAACATATAAAATTAAAAATAAATAGATTAAGGGATAAAATGCATCTGAGTTTAAAAATTTCAAAGTACATGTTTCAGTTTTTCCGTATATACTGGTTCAAAATAGTAGCAAAACCTATCTAAATTAACGTAAGTATATTAATAATATCTTTTAAAACATGTTTTTTAATTGTATTTGTTAACGTATTTGTTGAAACGGTGCCTTTTTGTAGGCCAGCTGGATGACTATTTCTTATACGTGCACCAGGAAAATCTCTCTGCAGTGAAACCAGAGGCTTGTGAGAGTGGGAGCAATAGAAATTATGTTGGTCGTACGAATTGCAACTTGTCAAAAATGAAAACGTAAATTGCGTGCTCCGCACAATCACAACAGATGCTTGAAGTGTTGTGCACTTTACTTGTTTCCAAGTGATCTGGTTGCTACGAATTCAAAGGCAATTTTTAGTAAGAGCCCGTGATGAGGCAAAGTGCAAAGAGGTTTTGACACACGTTATAAAGAAAACATTTTATGGAATATAAACACACCCTCGCTCAATACAAAAGATTAAACTTCGAACGTATAAATAGTATTATTACATCTCGTTTCTTTTTCCTCATTACTTTCGCATATCATTGTACCTCATTTCTTCGAAACACGACCGAGACAGCCACCAATCTGCATAGAAGAGTATGTCTCAACACTCGAGAACTTCATAAGCAATAAACAACTTCATTCAGAATTAAATATCAATACAATAATAATCCAAATAGCACACATATCACACAATTTTTACCAAAACCTAACAGACATACCAGCAGCATCCCATTACAAACTACCGAAAAATCCAACCCACACTAGAATAACAAATAGATTCCCTTTTGAATCATTCCTAAAAATTTTAGCCAACCACGATGCTTAACACCGAGGTTCTCCCCTAGAGTTTCCTCTCCAATGTATAGACTAAGTTAGCTTAGCTATTTTAACTAGATTAAGTCTGAAAAAATACATCTGTAAAGTATTGTACTGAACGATGTAAATCTTACAAAATGAATAAATATGTGTTATATAAAAAAAACTCGAGAACTTATCTGCAGCAAAGACTGCGCACTCCAACAAATAACTTCTCCGCTTGTAAAGTAGAACGACTCAGCCGAGAGCTAGTTCGCGAAGGGCATTGCTTTTGGTCGTCCTGCCCAATCGCGTAGCTCGAAGCACTCCAGCGGAACACGGGCCGTCGAGTGAAGTGGTCGCACGCTGGGAGGCAGGGGAGGCGGCGATGTACAACATTATGATAGTAGAACATGACGTTTCCCCGTCTCATAGTGGCTGTTACTAGTAATGTTATTGCGAGTGGTGATGTATTAGCGTGTTCTGCGCGATGTTGACTGCACATGTAAGTGGGTTGTGTATACAGATCTGTATTTTGTGTGTGTGTGTGTGTGTGTGTGTGCACGTGCAAGTTTGTTTATGAACGAATAATTTTGGGAGAAAATAATTACCAATAACACAAAATAGAGACATACCGATCCTTGTACATAAATAACATTATGATTCTTATAAATGTTGTCCTCAATTTATGAAGTTTGTGCAGGAAGGAACGAGATGTATAAGGTATTAATTCCTGCCAACATGATGTATTATGTAACATAAAATAAATATCGTTATTGTGACTCCTCCTTGGGGGATATTTTTTCACCTTTCTAAACATCTTTCTAATTTATGTATATTGAAACTGACCACTGTGTCTTGCTAAATATCTGTAAAGTGTAGGAGTGTGATAAAGTGCAGGTATGAAAATCCACGTGTCAAATATTGGAAGGTTTTTTAGAGTATATAAATGCCTACTTTAATATTTTAACTTTCAAAGACATTTACTTACAAATATCAAATTGTTCTCTTACATGGAATACTCAGTTTCACTGTTTTCAAGTAACTTTATAATTTTTCATTTACAAATGATCTTTATTTATTATCAGTTATTTATTTCATATAATGTTTCGCAACGTTTCGAACCCTTATTAGTCCCATCACTCAGGTACCAAAACGTTGTAAGAAATCTATGTAATGACTAACTGATGTGTAATAAAGATAAATTGTATATGAAATTTTATGTTGTCCCAAAACTGAGCTAATTATTACGTGTAAAAGAACTAGTAATACTTATATAACTTACTATTCATCATTATTAAATATCTTAATACTATTTTCAAATGAATTACTCGTTAAAGCAATTTGCATTTGCATAATAATTTAATTTTGTTATAATTTTACAATTCGTATGAGATTTGCATTCACATTTCAGTGGATGTAGAATATACTTGGTTTCTTGATGTCTTGACGTGAATATTATTTTTGACTTAAGGCTTGGTGACATTTTTGATGACATTCTAAATCAATGTAGCAAAGACTGGACTAATACATGAACTAAAAGACTAGTGATTAGCCAAAATTCGTTTTTACGATATTCAGGAAATACATCAATGGCTAACATAATAAATTAATGGTGTTAATGGTTCTTCAAAACAAAATAACTTTCTTGCAATGTTATAAGTGAAAATATGAACGAATACCGCTCCTGCTATTGTGGTGGATTCTTAAATCTACTTGTTTTATATTGTATTTAGATTAATAAATGAACTGCAATTAGCTTCTTATTCAATCTTTCCGATTCCTTAAACACCTTTCTTCATACTAGCAATCAATATGCACTACCTTTATATTGGATGTTTCGTAACTTTCTAGTTTACTGATGAAAAACTTTAATGGCATTCCAAGCAGCAACATAATTCCTTTATAGAGTATCACACATTGTCTCGTTTTTGCACGGCAAATAGTGATTATTTTTTTGACAGGATTTTTGAAAATAGTGGATTCGAGTCAAACGCAAAAATTGCATCTTTAGCCTGCTTGTCAGCTAGGTCGAATTCAGTCGCTATCTGGAGGAGAATTCTAGCGTCCGGCTGCACTGATCCAGGCCAGGCGAAAGCCGGAGCAGTACACTAGCAAACGGGCCACGGACCGCGCGCGATCTGTCCTTTCTCTTCCTTGTCCTATCCTGTGTCCTACACACACACACACACACACACACACTTACACTAACATGCACTACACTACCACACATGCCGGGAGACCGGTCGGGAACTTAGAACTGGTCCCGGCTGGGGGCGGTGCCCCTCTGCTGGGAAATACCTGGTTAGGGAAAACCCCGTTACCCGACGATAGATAGGCACCGGATCTTTCCATCCAGCGGGAGAAGATCACCGCCACCTCCCGAGGAAAATGCATGCACTACACTTACGGGACAAATGACCTCAGTAGTTGACGCGCCTGGAATCAGTAGCAACCAACCATCCAGCGCATTGAAAGCGTGTTTGCGCCAAAGAGCGCGTGCCAAGGCGCAAAGAGCTCAGGCTAGTTACTCAGCCCAGTGCCCCTTCGTCCTGGGTGTGGGTGTGTGTGTGGGTGGGGAGGGCGTAGCGTGTTTGAACGTGCGCCTGCTTTGGACGCGCTCTGGAGTGTGTTCCGCGAAACGCTTGCCCACGCGTGTTTACTTTACAGTTGGGTGCTCAACCTGTAATGTGGGGTGCTTAGCACGTGGGCTGCGACGCGTTCTCTACGACATAGCTGCAAATGGTGACCTTTCGTGCTCGTTTTACATGTGGGGGAGTAACTGGTTTATTTGGTTCTTGATGCTCGTTTTTAAGATATTAGGTCAAAAAATAAGCCCAGTTTTATGATTTTTTTTTGTTACCTTTTCGTCACATTTGTGACTTGCTAAAAGGGTTCAAATTATTTGAGAATGGCGCTGGTGCAGGACATAATGAGGATAAAACCGTTAATTTCTGCACCAAATCAAATTGGTTTATAGGTCATCATGAATCTACAGAAAAATGATTTTAAGTATATTATAAATAAATGCAATTATAAGATAAATTCTGTAGTGACATCGGACATCTTGTTGTAGTCCGTGATTAATTTATCCGGAATATAAGAGAGATCAACTACAATAGTAGGTTATATAAATTTACTGGTAGATTTTTTTTTCCCATCATAACTACAGTATTAATTAAATTTTTAAAGGCCAATTTTTTTTAAAACATTTTAATGTTAATTTGTTAATTTAATTTTAATATTGTAGAGCCACTGATGATGGGGAAAAAATTCGTGAGACACGTGTATGGCTGAATTTTGTACACAGTACATTTATATAGCCTGCTATTGTTGATACCTCTTATATCCCGGATAATTTAAAATAAGATACTGTGCCGTTTGCCAATGAAGATGTCCATATCTGTTGCGTGGTACGAAACGCCCGCCTGTGACGTCATTATGAATATCATGGAACGTGGTACGCAAGTTTTTTTGTTTTTTTTTTTTTCTCCCTTTCAAAATTCAAAATTTAAGTAGTATATGACTTAGTGTATGGATCACAGAATTTTGAAAATGTCCACACAATTCACTTTTCCCCATAGCACGTCATACGCAGTTTTTAAACTGTTTTTTTGACGTAAAATAAATAAATAAATAAATAAAAACCAAAGAGCTTCGGAAACACGTGAGCGAGCAGCCCAGTTAGGAACTCAACGGGAACTCGTAAAAGTGCCGGTGCGACACGTAACAGATCATTTGCCGACGAGTTTTCGTAACAGCAGCCTCTCCACGAACGCCGCGAACACGTGACCGTTTCCGCGTGGCCGATGAAACAGTTCGACAAATGGCGGAAGCTCCACACTTGAACGAGCATACCACGAAGTGACCTGATTTATAAGAATTTATTGAAGTATTTTAATGAACTGTAAAACTAACAAGTGAGTAACGAACATAAAATAAAATATTGAATTAGGGAAATTTATAATACAACAACAGACGCAAACTATCGGTGGATACATTCAGTAAAATGAATAAAACAATCCTCTAATGTAGCCCCATGAACAATGCTGGTAGGATTCAGTGGATAAAGAGTGAACGAGCTTCGCATTCCGGTTGCAGCAGGACCCGGCGGGTGTCAGCAGCCGCCGCGACGTTAGCTTCAAAGTGAACCCTCGGTCGGGCCCGGCTGCCATCGGGGAGTGAAGCTTCATCAGGGTCAGCTACAACGCTCACCCACGAGGCGAGGAACACTCCTGTCAGCCGATACTCGTGGCATCGCGTTGGTGAGTACTGCCTCACCGAATAAACGAGAAAATTACATTGTAAACTTTTTGTAAACACTTCGATTGAGATGCATTACTGAAAGACATTGTAGAAAGGTTACCTATGCGGTAAGATTTGAGTTAGTGCTACATGAAATGAAGTAAAATTTATATCACGGAGGCTAGAAATGTTTATGAATGTTTACAGTTCACTTTGAAAACAACGAAAATCACTATTTTTATAGAAATTTGTATGAATTATTGTCGGATATCAGCTATTGTAATTATCTAAAAAGTGACCATCCTACTTCTTTATTTGTTTTGTTTCATCGATATAAATTTTTTTGGTGAACTTGAAATGACTTGAGTAGATTTGCACTAAGCTGTCAATAAGCTACCTATAAAATTCAATTTGCTTCTTTAAATACGAAATGGTGTTTATTTCATTTAAGAGTAAAGAGGGTAATACATATTGTGCGTGTGTTACAATACAGAATACACGATATGTCTGTGTATCAAATTCTGTGTATGGATAAGTGACTTCACATGCCCCGAACAATATTCATAGCCTTTCGATATCTTAAGTTCTCAGGATCGTCGAAGCTTCTCGCCTACTGTTGGTCCAGGGAGGAAAAACAGTAAGTGCGGTCGCAACAAAAGTTCAATAGCAATTCAATTAGGATAACTTACGGAGACAATTACAATAAGAAATCATACCATCAACAAAAATTGTAACCACATTGTAACTCGTGTATAAATAAATCGAGAGAAATTAAAAGAAATGAAAACTATCCCATCTCGCAAATAGATGTGACATAATTCCAGAGAGAAGCACTGTCTTCAAGACGATAGACACCTACTCTCTTTTCGAATGAGAAAACAGAAGAGATTGAGCGTAGACCTTCATAGGACAATATTGGAGATCACTAGTGAATATCAATATCACCATATCGTCTCAATCTAGATTTATTTTAAAAAAATTGAATTTGAGTGTCAGTTAGAATTTGTTTAATTCAGTTTAATGTATGGAGAGGAAGTTGCTTTTGGACATTAAACATTTATAACACGTTTATTAAATCTTGAATAACACGGTTGATTCTGATTAATTTAACACAATTCAGTTGAGGTAGCTCTCTATCTCAAAATTATGGACAAACGTGAAATTTTATCTTTTTCAATTTTTATTGAGTGTGTGCCCTGTTTTATTCTCATTTAAATTCTTCAAAACATTTATTTCTACGTTTCTTAGATTTTGAGCAAATGTTTTTTTAAGAAGTGAGGGTCAACTGTCCGGCTCTTAGTGCGTGATCTTCAGATGCATTTTCTTGTATTGGGAATTTTCAACACATTTGTGCGTATCAAACTTCATCTATCATAAAACAGAATATATTCATATCATAATTCTTCTTGCAGCTAGCAATCCATAATTTGCTCTAGAGAATCTACTTAAACAGTTAATGTGTCACTAAAAGTTTTAGTTAAATGAACTGAAACATCCAGTAAATACTTTTAAATATTTTTTTTCCCTAAAATGATCAAATTATAACTCACAGTACCTTTACCGTTCCAATTCATTATCTAGAACATAACACATGTGATTAATTTACAAAAAGAATTATCAAAATACATCAACTTGTTGTGAGGAAAAGATTTCTGAAGTAAAAATCTACATTTTGGCCAATTAATTGTTAACTAATAGAGATCAATATTTTAAGAAAAAAATATTAAAATACTTTTAATTTTTTACAGATAGACAAGTATCCTAATGTGCAATGATTCTAAAATAATTCCAAAAGAATGACATCAATAAGTAAAATATTTTTCTCGCATATGGAGTAAAATGGCAAAGCGCTAAAACGACTAAAATTTCCCGCTTCATGCAAAGGAAGAAAACCTACGTAGGTTATTTGTGGAGTTCGCTCGAATGAATTGCACTGAAAATATACTTTTGAGGGATGCGTTTTGAAGAATAGTGACCGAAACTTAGTAAGAATGCCTAAGATCCGGAGTGAACCAATCAAAAGCCTTCAAGGCAAAATGCAATATAACGACCGAAGCATTAACAATGACACCGTGAACGAGGCGTCTTCAGTACAAAGCGCCACGTCTGTGTGAAATACAATAAGGTGGCTTTAAGTTGGCAACCATGCGTAGGACGGGTAGTTCTCCGTACTAAGACCTTTCTCAGGGCGAAATGCAGTATGACTATCGAAACGTTGGTATCATGCCTGGAACACGGCGTTTCCGATACTAAGTCTTTCTTCAGAGCAAAAATATAACAACTAAAACAACAACCATGGGTTTTAGCAAGCGGCATTTCCGCACAGAACTTTTTCTCCCCAAAAGTGGTATCACGACTGAAACATTACCAACGCTACCTGAGACGCAACTACTTTTCAAAGATCTTCTTATGGATGGAATGCAGGGCGTCAACCGAAACGAGTTTCTTTTTTCGAAGCAAGTTTCAATACGGCATTAAAAACCCTTCTTCAGGGCAAAACGCAGTTTGACAGCTGTAACCTTAGCAACCATACACAGCGTCTCCCGTACTTCTTATTCAAAGCGAAATACACTTAACTAGCCGATAGGAAGGTTCCCGAGCGACTAAATGTGCTGGTGAATTTCAAATTCAAGGCCATTTTGGCTCGGTGTAGAAAGTTATATTTTATTTAGGTGGAAGTATTCAGTTATATTGTAATATATTTTGCGTTTTTATCAATTTTCCACTTAAAATTAAAGTTGATCAAGCAAATTATGGACTGTACAAACGAGACCGTTACCAACTGTTTAACGCTGTATCTCGGTACTAACATCTTCGGTGCAAAATCCAGTATTGGAATGATTGAAGGCGTTGTCATTGTCAACAATAGTATTTATTTCACAAATAGCAGCTTTCGATGGCTTAGCCATCATCATCAGTTTTCTGCTGTCTGGGAGCCACGAACGGACTGCCCGTTCGTGGTCCGTGGTCACAGTCCGTTCGTGGCTCCCAGACAGCAGAAAACTGATGATGATGGCTAAGCCATCGAAAGCTGCTATTTGTGAAATAAATACTATTGTTGACAATGACAACGCCTTCAATCATTCCAATTATGTAAATGTCAACTACACCTCACCACTGAATCAAAATCCAGTATGACAACCGTAACTCAAGCAATGACATCTGTAACGCCGCTTCTCCCGAACGAAGACCACCTTGTCGTCGAGATGCAGTGGGGCGGTGGAAACGTTCGCAAGCGCGCCTAGACCGAGTTTTCTCTCGAGTAGCTGCGCGTGCAAGCGCGAGAAGGTGGTAGCGCCGGGTGGCTCGTTGCCAGAGTAGAGTCGGCGCCACCGCGCTGCACGCGTGTTGCGCCTAATGCAGAAGCCGTGTCGTGCCGCGTGCACCGCGCTCTGTGGCAAAAGCACGCGCCTCCATGCTCAGTGGGACCCAAACCGGAAAACATGGCCGAAATCTCAAGCAGAAACTCGGGATTTTGCAGCAATGAGCCATTACTTTGTCAACTAACATAATATAGGGTTGATCGGACTTTAGCTCATGGAATCACTGGATTGTGTTACAGAAAGAATATCAGTGGGTCCTCTAGTTTACTTAAAATGCAAAGCTATTGTTCAGTCCATTCTCCCAGCCAAACAACTAGTGTTGAATTGAGTTCATATCCATAAAGATGGGTAATTAATTAAATTTTTTATTTTATTTGATAGGTAATTATTACATACAAAATAGAGAACCTGATGCTAAGTGGCTAGGCCGAAGTCCTTTAAGCCATTACAATACCTACATTCTACCGCGTTCTAGTGATTCCGGGCGCGACAACTGCTCAGATCCATAGTTCCGTAAGTATAGTGCGTGTTTTTCTTCAGGAGGTGGCTGTGACCTTCTCCCGCTAGATAGTGAGATCTGGCTCTGACCTACCGTCGGCTAGCGGGATTTTCCGCATCCAGGACTCTCCCACCAGCGAGGCACCGTCCCACCCGTGACACGCTCTAAGCTCCCGACCGATCTTCCGGCATGTGCGTTACGACTTATTTACAGACGTCAAATTTAAGACCTGTTATGACGGCCGTGGTAATTTTTCAAATGAGACATTTATTCTCGTGTTAAATACATTGTCCTTTTTAATATATCCGATTTCAGGGCGAACAGTGTAACATCTCAACTGTCAAAGTCAGAGTTACGTCATCGTCTACTTGTCTACCGCTTCTTTTTATGAGAAATGATATTCTTTCTCAACAACAAAATTAACAATTCAATAACAATACTTCCGTTTTACAGGTCCACAAATCCTTTCAATTTCTACAAATACTAGCAAGTGATTACTGCTAAAGACTTAAGCAAATCATACAAAAACCCACATTCCATGGAACCGAGAAGCCCTCGCTCTAGTCTCCTTGACTTCACAACGCTTTTGCTTGTTTATCCAGTCTTCCCTCATGACACCCCGTTGGTAGGTGAAAATAAATGACTACATTAACCCGCTTCGTTACAACAGTAAACTCATCCCTGCAATTTATGTCATGTAATTGTATGTAATAACTAGAGCCCGGATAATTATGTAATATATTTTCCTAACGTAACTCTCTTTTCCTAACGTCAAATCGAAGCAACGATATATTCACGTTTCATATAGGTTAGTACCAACAAACGTCGACTGGTACATATTTTTACATATTTTACCCGAAAATACATATATTTGCGTATTTTTGTCTAAAGAACATATTTTTACGGCAATTATTGCAATTTTCTTTGATTATTCATTTTTCCTGTATGTTTTTGATAAGGAATCTCCCAGACAAAACATTGAGCATTGTTAAATATTTTTATGCAGCCTCCTCTCTAAAATACCGATATCGGTATGCATCGCGATGAAATAAGTCGGTTCAAAAATACCGACGGTATTGGACATAAAAGAGCCAGATAACGACGAAATACACAGCTTGTGATGTGATAGTTTTCAGCACGAGTAACGCGGAGACCAGAGAGGAACTTTGGTTTGTGAAAATGATACGTTTAGCAGGTGATATCGCGCAGCCACCTTGCGTCTTTCAGGAGTCTCCCTTGACCTTGATACCCTTTACCAGAAAATACACGCACCAGCTCAAGAGGCGCCTTTCTCGTTGTTACGGATATCCCTGTAAATAATAGGATTAAGAGAAGAATAACGTTTAATAATGGTCTTAATTTTTTTCATTCATTTATTTGTGCTTGGCTCGAAGGCCCTCAGCCTCCGAGTACGATAGTACGATACAGTGATGTTACATTGAATTACGTAAACATTGATTAAGAAAAATTATAGACATGAAAATATTGATTACATGTGAATTAAATGTGAGGAGCCACATCGGGTACTTGATAATCAAGGAGGGTCGAAGAACTGTCGCGGTAGTTTTCGCTTTAGTCTATTGGAGTGAGGATTTTGTTTTCCGATTTTGAAATGTACGGCTGAGGGAACCTGGGGAATTTTAGGATAGAAGCGAAAGGATAGGAGGGAGAAATGGACGGAGATTGTAATGCCGAGTTCGTTATGTAACTTTATGATAATGAAACAGAACAATATACATATATATATATATATATATATATATATATATATATATATATATATATATATATAATGATAAAAGTATTTTAATAAAATAGAATTGATATAGCGATAATTAATGTTACATATTTCTTAATTTTAGCACGTATTTCTGTATATTATCATACATATATAAGTACACATTTTCCCCACTTTTTAGTACATAATTATCCGGGACCTAATAATAACTTACTTTTTAATGTTGCATATAAATGTACTGAAGCACTACTGGTAAATGATATCACATGATCAACATTTAACGAAATAAAATCTTTTCGTCTGTAATTTGCAGTTTTGCCAGAATTGTGTTATTTCGTCTCACTGTATGCCGCTCGAATTTCTGTAATGCACTTCGCACGACAGAATGCACAGACTCTTGACTAAAAGTGCAGTAGAGTGCAGGCAATCTATATTTTTTAAACAGGTGCAACGCTTTGATGATTGAATAATTCGCTATAACTATTTTTTCCTTGTGAGTAACATTATGGCTTATTCATTCTGCCAGTGAGAATAGAAATACTTTAATATATTTACTTCTCTTATTATTATTTTAGAAATTAAAAAATGTTCTACAAACATTATTCCCATAATGAAACATTTGGTATATAAGCTTAGGAATGTGTCTGTTTTCTCTTCGATATTCCTTGATATTGGAACAATTCACTTTTGTGTGGTTATCGCAGAAATGTGTCAGAATTCATTCGCTTTAACAAGGAAGGTACAGCGAAACCGCTTTGGTTAGTCATTAGACAAACAGAGCAGGTAAGTCTGTAACACTTGAAGTTAAACAAGACGCCGTGTAATCTTAAGCACAACTCCTGTTTTGCCTCAGGTTAAAGGAATAATTCGAAAAGCTGATACATCACTTCACCTTAATCTTTCATTATACAATAAATAAATAGGAAATCTAAGTGAAAGGCGGCGTTATTGAAAGAAAAATATCTAATTTCCTTTTAAGTATTTCCTGATAATACTAAAATAGAAAAGGCCTTTCCCACCCCATCCTGTAATATGTATGTATTATTTCAGCTTGTATTATAAACATTTGCATAATCGTACCTTGTGAAAGGTATCTTTGGCTTCGTTAGATACCCAGTAACTCGAAAGAAATCTAAAAGCATGGAAAGACGTTTAGATGATAATTGAAAAATGGGAATACATGATTGTGATTTCCTCCTAAATTCGAGATGCACTACCGGGAGCGCTAGCTCAGTGCATCAACTGATGTCACTGCTGCGCTTCTGACCGGGAGGTCCTAGGATCGAGTCCTGACGGCGGCAGAATTTTCGACACTAGTTTTTCAGCTCACAGTTCTCGCCCGACCGCCGTGGTGTGCGGATCGTGTCCGCAGATCCGTTGTGCCTTACCTTGTCGCCTGCCAGTGCGCCAAGATAAGGAGAGGTTAAGCGATAATAAACCTGTGTGCAGTAGTTCTAAGTGAACAGTTATATTTGTGCAGTGAAACTGTGTTATTAAATTCAGTTCTACAAAGACAATTTATATATAAAACTCAGTGATTACAGAAGTGTACTCGGGTAGGCTCGGTAGCATGTAGTGCGATCGCACAAACTACCAATACCCGGAAAGTTACGTATCTCAACAAATGTCATCAGAAGAATCAGCAAGCAGCGGCAGCCACAGCATGGATCTTGATTCATCTGATCCTGTGAACCTGACACAGAATGCATGGCAGATATACGCACCAGCTCGGTCAAAAAGACCGAACCCAGACGTCCTCGACCCTGATGTAAATAGAAGGGTAAGGCAAAAGACAGCGTCTTGGCGGTAGTAATAATAGTATTTATACAGTTCCCACCAAGCATCACTTTAGTGCTCTCAATCCAGAAGATGCAATAGAACACAATGAGGCAACTTCTCCAAACACCACAGTACCTCCAATTTTTGTGCCAAATGTAAATAATGTTCCAGCATGATTAAGTTTATAAAGGATGCTTTAAAAACCGAAGACTTCGAAATAAAATCTCTGGCAAACGACAAAATTAAAATAGCTCCAAAAACTCCAGATGTTTACAGGGGAATAGTAAGACATTTATCAGGCAACAACTACGTTTACTATACATACCAGTTAAAACAAGAACGTGCGTATAGAGTTGTCTTGGCATATACATCATACGGTAGATGTAAAGATATCAAGGCTGCGCTTTTAGAAAAGGACCATCAAGTTAGAAACATAATAAATGTCCGCCATAGGTTGACGAAGTTACCTCTGCCTCTATTTTTTGTAGACCTTGAGCCCAAATCTAACAACAAAGAAGTATTCAAAATTAACCGACTACTAAATTGTGTCGTTGCATTTGAACCACCACGCCTGAAACGAGAGATAGTTCAATGCAAAAATTGTCAGAGATATGAACATACCAGGTCGTATTGTGCATACCCGTTTCGGTGTGTTAAAAGGAAAGTCAACCGACATGTGCGCTGTGCGAAGGGAATCATCCCGCCAACTATAAAGGTTGCCAAGTATATCAAGAAATACTAAAAAGGAAAGGGTACAAAAACTCAAGTAAACCCAGATCATTTCAACAAGAGATGCCTAAACAGTCACAAACAACAACATTGGAAATACTTATCCCCAAGAAAACAAAAGAAGTCTACAAGCAAATGAAGGAACATGGGCCGATGTTGCGCGACCAAAGCCATCAGAACGACAACAACAACAACAACATAATGAACAACATAACGATAACCACTCCATTATGAACATTATACAGCACTCCTTTGAAAGATTTGAAAACATATTAATGCAACAAAGTCAACAAATAAACTCTCTAATTAACCTCTTAACGACGCTTGTTTCCAAATTATCCAATGCCTAAATTTCTTCGCATTGCAGCTTGGAACGCCAACGGCTTGGCAAATCATCGCCAAGAAATAGAAATATTTCTCAACGAAAACAAAATAGATATTCTACTCATCTCTGAAACTCATTTCACAGAAAGAAGCTACTTTAAACTAAAGAACTTCACATTATACGATACTAAACATCCTAGTGGCAATGCTCACGGTGGCACAGCAATATTAATAAAAAGCACCATTAAGCATCAAGAACAGGAAGCCGTACTTGACCAAGAAATTCAAGCAACATCTGTACAAATTACGGACTGGAATGGACCAATCACCATCAGCGCCATCTACTGCCCTCCCAGATTCAAAATAGATAAACAACGATTTGAAACCTATTTTAAGTCACTAGGAAATAGGTTCATGGTAGGTGGAGATTTCAACGCCAAACATACTCAATGGGGATCCAGGCTCATCACCCCTAGAGGGAGAGAATTGCAAAAAGCAGTTACTTCTCTACAGCTAGAAACCATTTCTACAGGAGAACCTACCTACTGGCCTACCGACCAAAACAAAATTCCAGACCTGATCGATATATTCATAACAAAAGGAATCCCATCCACTAACTGTATCATTGAATCTTCCCTCGAACTGTCCTCAGACCACACTCCAATAATTATCACCGTTGGTAACAAAATTATCCTTCACCCCTCTCCCGTGTCGCTAACGAACAGAAAGACAAACTGGGCCTCGTACAGAACCCAGATATCAATGAAAACAAACATCCGATTACCACTAAAACAGCTGATAATATAGATGAAGCGACTGAATATATAACCCAAAATATTCAAGAAGCGGCTTGGTTCGCTACACCGCAACTCCACTACACCCAGAGCAGCATGAAATACCCAAAATTTCTTTTAAACAAAATAGCTGAGAAAAGAAGACTAAGAAGAATCTGGCAAGCTTCAAAATATCCTGCAGACCGTACCAATTACAACAGAGCAACTAGGCAACTAAGGTGCCTCCTAAAAGATTTCAACAGCAACAGGTTTCAGGATTTCATAACCAGCCTCACCCCAACAGGAGATACTAATTACTCTCTATTTAAAGTCACCAGGAAGCTGAAACAACCGACCAAATCAAATCCTCCAATCAGGGATGAAAATATGCGCTGGGCGAGAAACGCCACTGAGAAAGCTTCTGCATTTGCCAAATTCTTCGCTAATGTATTCCAGACTCATCCATTTTCAAAAAAAAGGGATTACCTAACTCCCCAAACCAAATGACGCTTCCAATTCCACATTTTACTCCCAGAGAAATTACAAAAACCATTAACGCCTTATCAAGCAAAAAAGCTCCTGGCTATGACCTAATCACAACACCTCTTCTCAAAGAACTACCACGAAAAGGCAAGACTATAATTACTGCACCATTCAACAGTATTCTAAGAACAGGGCACTACCCGGAACAATGGAAGGTAGCCCAAATTCAAGTTTTTCTCAAGCCTGGGAAACCTCCACATGAACCCTCTTCTTACCGCCCCATCAGTATACTTCCAATCCTATCCAAAGTGTTTGAGAAACTTCTTCTATCAAGACTACGTCCACACATAGCAACCAATAACCTAGTCCCTGACCATCAATTTGGCTTTAGACAACAGCATTCTACCATCGAACAAGTTAATAGAATCACCAGCTACATTGAGAATTGTTTCCAAAAAAAGAAATATTGTTCAGCCGCCTTTCTAGACATCGCCCAAGCGTTCGACAAAGTCTGGCACGATGGACTCTTATTTAAACTCAAACATTTCCTACCATATCCCTTCATCAATATCTTCAGATCTTATCTATCCCACCGCACTTTCCAAATCAAATATCAAAATGAATTATCTGAATTCCATCCAATCAAGGCCGGAGTACCACAAGGTAGTGTCTTGACCTATTCTGTACCAACTCTATACGACAGATATACCAGAAACAGATAAAACAACCATAGCTACTTTTGCAGATGATACGGCCATACTATCTTCGGATGACGACCCAAATGTCGCAACAAGACACTTACAAGAACATCTTACAATGATTGAAAAATGGGCCAAGAAATGGAAAATAAAAATCAATGAAAACAAATCAGCCCATATAACTTTTACCCTGAGAAGAAAGAAATGTCCCACTGTCCACATCAACAATAATCCAATATTACAAATGGAAAGTGTAAAATACTTAGGGATACATCTAGACAAACGTTTAACATGGAAAAATCACATTTTAGCCAGAAAAAGCACCTACAACTTCAAGTAAGAAAATTATACTGGATCCTAGGATATCACTCAAAACTATCACTGGAAAATAAACTATTGCTTTATAAATCCATAATAATTCCAATATGGACCTACGGCATCCAAATCTGGGGCACAGCAAGCAAGATTAATCTCTCTATCATCCAGAGATTTCAGTCCAAGACCTTAAGAATGATGCAGCAGCGCCTTGGTTCATCACAAACGCAGCATTACACAAAGACTTAAAAATGCCCACTGTCTTGGAAAGAATAGAATCAATCAGCTCAAACTATCTCCAGCGACTTGAAAACCATCCAAATCACTTAGCCCTCAACCTCCTTGACAATAGTGCTGATATCCATCGTCTAACCAGAACCTCACCCATACAACTCCCATACAGATACTCAAGAAGTAACTGAAACATGATCACCACCAAATTATCAATTCGAATAGCTGTCAACCTAAAATAATAATTATTGCTTTTTGTTATAGTACGAAGAAGAAGATGAAGAGTACCGATGGGATACCTTCACTACTAATCATACTTGTCATAATAATTGTACAACAGACATCACATTTACTTATTATTTTGTAAAAAAATAGATTGTAAATTTATCTTAAAATAAAAAAAAAAAAGTTTTTCAGCTACGTCGAATTCAGTCCCTGCCTGGAGGAGAATTCTAGCGGTCGCCTGCTCTGATCGGTAGTTTTCCGTGGTGTCTCCGATCAACGCCAGGCGAATGCCGGAGCAAAACCCTACCAAACAGGCCACGGACCGAGCGCGATCTGCCCTTCCTTTTCCTTGTCTTATCCTCTCCTCTTACACACACACTTACACTAACATGCACTACACTACCACATATTCCGGAAGAACGGTCGGGAGCTTAGAGCTTGTTCCGGCTGGGGCGGTTCCCCGCTGGTGGGAGAGTCCTGGTTAGGGGGAAATCCCACTAGCCGACGGTAGGTCGGTGCCGGATCTCGCCATCCAGCGGGGGAAAATCACCGCCATCTCCCGAGAGAGAAAAACATGCACTACACTAACGGGACTAACGACCGAAGCAGTTGACGCGCCCGAAAAAGAGAAAAAAATCAATCAAACAATTAAGTTAGGAATAGTGCCAAAACTTTGGAAATGAGTTTGGACTAATAAAAGCTCTTTTGGGGAGGAGTAGTTTGGTTCGCCAATGATCGGATCTGTAATAGACACAAGTAAAATACGTTTCTACGAGCATGACAACATAAAGTATGATGAAGTTCCGATGAAAATTTTGCATAGCCAAATCAGCGATAGCTAACTTTTTTTCATACATCTCTCAAATGGAAACTACAATCACACAAATATAAATGTTTGTGCTCACATGTTGACGTTTGTGATACCAAAACGCTCGATATCACGAGGTCAGCAAGTTAGCCGATTATTATTAACTTATAGCGTGAAGTTATGTTTGTGTTTCCAACCCACATTAATCTCATCATATTCTTGGGAACTTGCACAACTACAAATAGTACTACCTGTAATGTAGCGAGGGTGTTGGTGGTCCCAGAATATCCATTAATCGCTGCAGGACAGCTCAGAAAAGAAAACGAAAAAAAATCGTGCCCACCCTGTTCAGAGCGCCTGGGAACAAATTGCAAAGAATGCGACACCTCTAAATTTTCATTTACTGCAGACCAAAAATAAACCACTAAAACAGATTAGGCGGTCATGAAAAAAGACGCATTGTTCATTAGTTTTAGACTCTACAATGTAGAGTTCTATTTTTATCCACTTTTAAGCCTAGTGAACATTCCGCCAGGGTTTTCCCAGAGGTATTCACATGGACAAGTGCGAAATAACATACCCGGAATAGCTTAATGGGACGGGTGGGGAGGGGCGTGATGTATGCGAGCCCAGAAATATCCCAAAGGAAATCATTTTAACTTTCCCGCCATGTTTTGAACTTGAAAACGGCTCCACGCTTTTGTAACATTTGTATACACACTCCATTAACCTTTTTTACTCCTCTTCTGCCTTTTGAAAACACGTTCATTTGGTAATCATTACGTTGCAAAGGACATTTTCCTCCATCTGTTTGGTGTTGTTCCACTTAAAGGAGAAACGGAATGTGATACATTTGAGGTATTTATAGATGTTTTATATGTACAGAGAGTCGGTTTTCATTGTTAATTGATGCATTTTTTTACATCTTTTTAAGTACAGTAACAAACATTAAAAGTTTGACTGTCATTACCAAACGAGTGAAACCTCAGTTGGAATATCACTATGGAGGAAATATGATTTACCGTAATTGTTGCTTACATAAACATACAAAGCGCTAAAACTTCTGAATAAATAAGGAATAATATAGGAATTTAAATTACAATGAATTTAAATTTCAATAAATATAGTTTTGTTCTCACGCTCTCTTGCTCTCACCCTCTCTCACTTTCTCCCTCAATCTCTCACACTCTCTCATTTTGCCTCTCTTATTCTCTCTCTCTCTCTCTCTCTCTCTCTCTCTCTCTCTCTCTCATTCTCTCCTACCTCTCATTCTACCTAACACTCAATTTGTAAGAGCATTTCGCTGTATAAAGAAACGTTAGAAAAGAAGGTATTCGAAACGCACGTACTTTATTTTGAAAGATGGAATTCAGAAGACAAATATTCTCCTCATCTCATTCCCCCAATTAAAATATTGACTTATTTTGTATTTTACGAATTTACTCGAAATTTTGATAGTACATGTACATTTTTAATTTGTTCTAAAAGAGAAAATCGTAAGGATTTTCATTACGTATACCTTCTTTTGTTCATAGGATCTCACCTCAAATTTTCCACAATATCACTTGAACGAGACTTTTAAATTCAAAGTCTCAAGATAGAACACTTGATCGCTTATAAATAGTACGCAAATGAAGAAGAGTTAGGTACTACTCGCGAAACGTTTCTTGAATGATGACCTTGCCTCTCCCTCCCATGAGCAATAAACAGTTGAAGGCAAAAGCTCGCAACGAGCACTGATTACAACATTCCAAGCATTAAAATATCATTGGCGCGAAATAGAAGCTAGTTGCTTTCATAGTCGAGAACTTCTGTTCAGTTTTATTACCATTATCTAAAGAAATGGCTGAGGAAGGTCCAGGTCCTTCAAGGGAGACACCTAAAACTTCTATCTAGTGTCCCTGCTGTTGCTTACCCAGAGCGATGACCTGACCGCACACGTAGCAGGTTTGACCCTGATTTTCCAGAAGTTAGCATTATTGTAAATATTCTACTGGTCGGCTTTGTAATTAATACCCCCACTCCATCCGCTTTGCTTCAATCAATCGTTCAAGAAAAGTTGTGCAAGTAGTACTTCATTAACTAGAGTCTGGAAATTTAATATTGTTCGGTCGTCCCAATAGCCATCATTTGGAAAGGTAACTAAAGGTTTGTGGAGTTTTTTTCCCTTTCGTGTGGAGTACGATACTTGAATAATCCGTCAGGGTAACAGTGTGCTCGAGCCACAGACAAGAAAGTATATGGCGTTAAAGACCAGACAACTAAGAATTGTCGATAATGAAAATTTTAATTTAAAAAAGACAGAAAACAGGCTCAAAACAAAAAAAAACACTTAAAATTTTAAAACATGAATGTCGAGCTACATTTAGTCTTTCGACTTGGCAATGAGTTAATCTGGCAAACTATTTTTCAGCAATGACTTCAGGTGTCGTAATTATATCTGAAGTGGTTGGACAGGTTCTTCAACTAGCCCAAGGTTCGTCCGTCTAGACGAAGGTTTAGAGTTTAAAACCGGGCAAGGGAAGTCAGTTTTCACTACTTGATTGTCGTTAGGTCGGCATCTCATGTCACCATCTCCAAACCATCGTTCCATTCATAATCATTTACCTTTGATCAACATTCGCCTCTGAATTTATAAGAATGAAGAAATCATCAATGTATAAATGGACTGAGTTCTAGATACTAGTCATATGTCACATTTTTGACAAAAATAAGATATCTCTTGCATACTCCCCTTATTGATTATTACATTCTGTGCAAAGTTTCTGGTACAATCGTTACAAATGACGCTGGGCTATGAAGGCCTTTGTTCTTGACTATTTGATGAGCAATGCGGATTGAAATCTTCATCTAATTTCTCAGTATGAATTCGATGACGTAGGATTGTCTAGAGACATGTCTTTCAAATACGATTTGGTGACGCAGGTGAATGTTTTCAGTGTTGTTGACACGTAGGTAAATGTCTATCTGTTACGCAGACCATGTCGTAAATTCAGTTCGGAAATCCATATTTCAACAGAGAAAACGAAGAAAATTCGAGACTTAAGTTTTCACCTGGAAAAAATTACGGCGATTCACTGAAAATGTTTCTATCTCACATGATCACTGTACAGTGATATGCCATTCTATTAGAAATTCAACACACAATTTATTCAGTGTAATTTATGACTTTATTGAAACTGCACTACCCTCAATCGGTACCTTGCAATTAATTTTAGAATAGTTAATTTTAAAAAATGTACCGTCCGCGAAGTCTCAGGTCTACAGCTGTTGTCACTGTAGCATTTCCGATAGGTCCTGTGGTTTTTAGTCCCAGCAATGCAGTGGAAGATCATTGGTATTAATAATAGATTCGAAGCTGGGTAAAATTAAAACAGTCTGGAAGAGAAGTTGGTCGGCTGCTGTCATCGGTTGTTTTCCGTGGATTTTCTGATCAATACTATGCGAATGCCGGAGCGATACCTGTACAAACGAATCACGGACCGCGCGTGATTGTTCCCTCATCAAGTGTGTATATATGTATTGTACTTAAATACTGTTATTATATAATTAATCAACTAGCATATTGAATAATTAACGTTTAAATGTAATAAAATTCACATATTAATATTTTTGCTACATAAATCATTTTCTTACGATGACGGGTTTTTGCTGCAACAATACCTATTTTTATATTATGAATTTTAAATCGTAGATTATTTTAGAAGAAAATTTACTAGCATACTCACATAAGGCTGATAAACTGTAACGTCATTACTGAAGTGCATACCTGAAACAAAATAAAAGAATATGTACACATTCACTTCACACATTATTATTATTATTATTATTTTATAAATTAATAAAAAATTAAGTTAAAAAAGTGGACAATTTTAACATAATTGTAAACACTTGCAGATAATGTGATTGTGAATAAAACAACCAGTTGAAAAGGAATTTATTTGTTTAGGCCGCAAACTCGATATGAAAGAATGGTTATGAAAAATCAATAACTAAATACCAAAAACAAAATACAAACAATTTTGCTTTATTTAGTCAAAAACGTCTGCAAAAATGTCTAAATTTTAATAGACTTGTACATTCTTGAAAGTTCCTCGACAACTGCTTTACGATATGCGATTTAAGTATTTCATATGCTTATTATTATTATTATTATTATTATTATTATTATTATTATTATTTTGTTGTTGTTGTTGTTGTTTTCAACCATTTATTGTTAAAATGTTGGTATGGGCTTCTGATATCCAAGATAACGTGCGCTAATATTCTTCTCCCCCATACATCATATACAGTTTTTACTGTTTTTTGGACCGAATAAATAAAAATAATAAAAATTCAAACGAGCATCAGTCAGGTTTTTTCAATTTTTGACGTTAGAGACCTTCTTAGTGGCACCGCTGAGCTGTACGGATGCTTGTGTAGACTTGTCAGTGAGCTGTGGCGCGTGTAACTTTGGAAACAGTTCCAAGCAGTGCAGGAACATCCGATTTTGTGTTCTCTAAACAAATCACCTTCTGAAACTCATGAGATGTAGACGATAGCCTTTGAGAGAGACGCGGTGGAAAAAATCGCAAGTGTACGAGTGGTATAAGCGTTTCCGTGAAGGTCGCACTGGAGCAGAAGATAACACGCGTAGCTCAGTCGCTGTCTGGAGGAGAATTCTAGCGGCCGGCTGCTCTGATCGGTAGTTTTCCGCGGTTTCTCCGATCAACACCAGGCGAATGCCGGAGCAATACCCTACCAAACGGGCCACGGACCGCCCGCGATCTGTTCTTCCCATCCCTTGTCCTATCCCTTCCCCTTACACACACACACACTTACACTAACATGCACTACACTACCACATATTCCGGAAGACCTGTCGTGAGCTTAGAGCTTGTTCCTGCTGGGGCGGTGCCCCACTGGTGGGAGAGTCCTGGTTAGGGGGAAACCCCACTAGCCGACGGTAGCTCGACGCCGGATCTCGCCATCCAGCGGGGGAAGATCACCGCCATCTCCCGAGAAAAGAACCTGCACTACACTAACGGAACTAATGACCAGAGCAGTTGACGCGCCCGGAAACACGAAAAAATCAATCAATCGATCAAACACGCGTAGCTACCACCCTTCCACTCCTGTCGCAAACGAAAAAATTGAGTACGTTTGATGTATCATCCTTGCAAACAGAAGAATGACCATTGACGTAACTGCATTCGAAATTAATTTATCGCATGGGAGTGTTTACAGCAGGTACGTCAAACCGCGCCCGCTCGAGATACTTGCCCGCCTGGGCAGCCCGGCGCTCATACGAGGACGGGCAACTTCCCCTGACTCCGCACTCATTTCCCCTTAAAATCCAGAAAGGGGTGTACATACGCAAGCTGAAGCGACGTGATGTGGTGAATAGTGACTTCGTACGAAAACATGTTTTGCCACATTTGTTTCTTTCTGTTAACCGAGAATAGTGGTATGTTTATATTCTTTACTACTTATAACTATTTGACGTTTATTTTCCTACTAAATTATTCTTTTTATATATTAACCCATTTATGCCCAACGGGCACTTTAATGCCCACCTTGTATATTAATTTTTATTTACGCGGGAAATAGTTCCCGCGCATTTTCTGTATTTGAGTGGAGTGAGGAAGAGTGGTGCAACAGTTCGGTGCGTCACATTTGTCTTTCAGCTCTCCCCTCCGCCTATCAGTCGCCTTGCGGAAACAGCATGTTGCAACACGTTCACCGCGCTCCGCGAAAGAGGTATGTTTCAGGGGTAATATACCGAATTCTTTTCAGTTTGACGTGTTAACGTATGCATTAGATATCAGCAAATCTCTGTGAATTATTATATTTCTACATTTAGGTCGTTTGGTAAGGTTTAGGAAACTGTAAATATTATGTGGGCACTGAAGTGCCCGTTGAGCACAACCCTGACAACAGAGTATCCTTACTGCGGCATTATTACATGATGCATGCGTTTCATTTCTTGACTTACTTTGAAGAGTTCCGGTTTATTTTTACATTTTTATAAGTTCATTTGAGTTATAAGTGTTACTTTGGTAAGGTATGATTACACATGTGTATAAATGACATACATTTCCTCCACGTTTTCAGCGTCAAATTTCTCAGTGTTGCTGAAATTATTGAGGAACTGAGAAGGAAGAGTTTTCTTCGACTTCCTTTCATGCGGCTGACGTAGTGATATTTCGTCCTGGGGTGGGTTTGTCTGACGAAGACAGTGGTGATGAAGACTGCAATGATCCAGACCGGCGTTCTGGAAACCAACTCCGAGCCGGTAGCGAATTGCAGGTGATGACTAACACGACATTTCTTCGGAAGATGAAGATACTGTGTATCCTCTACCCTCTAAACCCAAAAGGCTGCCAAGAAAACTGATGTTTGCGTGTGGAAAGAAGGGATTTACCTGCTGTAACTTGTTGCAAGACTAGTCAGGAGATTCATCTTCGAATAGGAAAATGCTGCTAAAGAACTCCGCTGTTTCTCTGACTAAAGACAGCCATCCTGTAGAATTTTTGCTTCTATTCCTCAATGACGTTATTGTAGATTCTGTTGTGAAAAACACTGTTCAATATGCTTGCCAGAAGAATGAAAGTAACTTTTCATTGTCAAAAGAGGAAATGTATACCTTTTTCGCCATACTTTATCTAAGCGGGTACATACCTTTACCACGTCGTCGAATGTTTTGGGAGAATTCGGACGATTCTTACAATAAAATTGTGGCAGAATCAATGCGAAGGGGAAGATTTGATGAAATCTTTCGATTTTTGCATGTATGCAACAACGAGGAATTAAATCTGAGCGATAAATTTGCCAAGGTTCGTCCGTTTCTTGATGAGATAAACAAGTCTTTCTTAGAGAACGCTCCTTTTGAATCGGATATATCAATAGATGAATCTATGATTCCATACTTTGGTAGGCATAGTTGCAAGCAATTCCTGAGACTGAAACCTGTACGCTTTGGCTACAAAGCTTGGGTGGCTGCCGAAAAAGGCGGTTACTGTTTGAATGTTGATTTATATCAAGGTAGGGGAGGTAATGACAGAGAGCCAGGTGTTGGACTTGGTGAGTCTGTGGTTCTGAAATTTTGTGACATTCTGCACAACAAATATCCCGATGTAAAATTCTCGTTTTTCTTTGACAATTTTTTCAGTAATGTCAAACTACTAAGTGCTTTAGGTGATCGTGGTATGTGTGGGACAGGAACTGTCCGTGAAAATCGTATGTCAAATTGTCCAATTATGAAAAAAAAAGAATTAGCCAAGAAACCACGAGGGGAATATACTGCTTTCACAGAGACATCTAGAGGCATTGTAGCGGTAGAGTGGAATGACAACAATGCTGTCTTTTTGTTGTCTAATGAAACAGAGTCGCCCACTTCAACAAACCAAACGTTTCTGTGTTACTAATAAAACAAAATAAATGTTCCTCAGCCTAACATTGTTGCCAGATACAATAAGTGCATGGGTGGAGTAGACCAGCTCGACAACAATGTGTCAAATTACAGGATAAATATTCGTGGTAAGAAGTGGTACATGCCAATTATAATGTGGTTATTGGATGTAATTATGTCAAATGCATGGACAGTTGCCCGGCATCTTGGGGTCACGTGGATGCCTTGAGTTTTCGCAGGCAATGTGTTTTGCACTCACTAAAAGTATGGAGTATCAGAAAGTGTCCTGGGCCTATGAAATTCTCCCAAAGGTTCCTAAACCAGCAGCGAATCTCACAATGGTCATCTAATCATCTCCGGACAAAAGAAAAGGCGATGCGCCTTATGCAAAACTTTAAACCCCTATGGCATGTGCAAAGTGTGATGTTCCTCTTCATATGCATTGTTTTGCAGAGTACCACAAATAATAGAAAATCATGTTCTGTACTGATTCCTCAGATTTACTTTAGTGATTTTTGCAAAATAGAATGGATAATTTTAATTTTATGGAATTGATAATGTATCTTGAAACCAACGCGTCCGTGCGCGTGTTACTATATTACGAAAAGTTCTACATCCTACCAAAAAGTTGTAATTGTTCCTAGTACCTATATCTGAAACTTCAAGTTTGTCCATAATAATGTATTTTTGATTAAAAATAAATATTCGTTCATTGCAATATACAATAACTGCTCATATCTTGAAATATACGAGTTAACAAAAATATTGTACCCACAAGTCGGCCTTATGCAGGGTTGTGCTCAACGAGCACTTTAGTACCCATGCCCTAAAATTGAACAGGTAAGCCCAGAATTTTTTTTTCATTTTACACGTTGTTTCAAACAATTTGTAATACAAATATAGCAAAATTTTCAAAAATGTTAAAAAAAATAGTTACGGGCATAAATGGGTTAAACAAAAGTGATATATATATATATATATATATATATATATATATATATATATATATATATATATATATATATATCAATTAATTTATTTCATATTATTGTTAAATAAAATAAATAAGTTTCTATAAGTTAACAATTCTTTCTTACCCACGAATAGCTCTTTTAACAGAAAAGAATATTTGTCTGTTAAACCTTCTAACGTGAACGAACAAAGTTCACGCTTTTGTATTACTCCTGATTAAACAGGATTACAAAATCATATACTTTTGATTGAATTTTTAAAACTTTCATTTCATTTGAGAATTTTAAATCCGGTATATGTATAATTTTATTTTAATGGAACATTTCTTTGACTCCAAGAGGAAATTGAAATTAATATAGCTAACTTTTTGACAATATCTGTCAAGTAACTTTTTCCGAAGACTGTCATGGGCCGGATATCCGGTGACGTACCGCCGTTCCTTTAAATTTCGCGCCAATTTCTTCGAACGCAGTGCCCGCGATTTCTGGTAAGCTTGTTACCTTGCCCACGACATGTCTGGTTCACAGCATTATTCATGGTGAGTTTAAAATTCGTAGGGTCTGCTTCCACATGGTACTGAAAACGTTGCCTCCAGAGCGAAAAGGAACGCAAATATCAGTGGAAAGAGATCTGATAGAGGGAGCAGATACAGATGGCAATTTTCTGGCCAAGATTATGACAGGTGATGAGACTAGGCGCTTTCTTTACGAACTGACATCCTCGGACGAAATGCTAGTATTCTGAATGGAAAACAAAGGCGTCTCCGTAGAAGCAAACATTTCGTGTGGACAAAAGCAAAGGAAAGGCCGTGCTGAAAGTCCTTTTTTATCATAAAGGTGTGCTACACTAGGAATTCATTCCAGATGGTCAAACTATCAAGAAAGAATTTCACGTGGAAATTATTTACCACCTGTGAAATGCAATCACGAGGTAACATCCAGAAAAAAAATCAAGGAAAAAATTGGGTACTACTCCAGGACAATGCCCCAGCACATCGGTCATTACTGGTGAAACATTATCTCACCACGCATTACGTTACCACTCTCGAACACTCTGATCTCGAACAAGCCGATTTCTACCTGTTCGCCCGACTAAAAAATGAAAATGAAAGGGGGATTCACTAATGCTGAAAAGGTGATGGAAAATGCGACCAGGTAGCATACAAAGCTATCGAAAAATGGCTTTCAGGACTGTCTCCAACATTGAGGAAAGTATTTAAATGTAGGAGGGAATAATTTTAACAATAAATTAATTTCATTTGCTGCACTTTTAATAAATAAGATCATTTTGATCAGTTTCGTTTTTTTTTACTAAACCTCATATATCATTAGCAAATCTACTCTACCCTACATAAAAAATCATAGGTATTTAATATAACACGCAGTTACAGATGAAGTTCGGTATGTAAAGTGCACTTCTAGATAATTACACGTAATTGGTTGTTTTCTTTTATAATAAATTAAATATTATATTTTTATTTCAGAATGAAAAAAAAATTAAAAGATCAGGCGCAGTTTTCATTTGAAAAATAGTCAAATGTACAAAACAAGCGTAAAGTCAAACAGTTATCAAAAGAAAAATTACAGACTTTCGCACACACCTAGAGATTCGAATTCACATACTTTTAGATATACACTGGAAATTTTTGTACATTTTAAAATTAAATAGTATTACCGATTGAAAACTCGTATGGGTTTCGAAGCACGCAATAAGTTTAACTACTGCATTTAGAGAAATTAAAGAAAAAAATTACTTTCATTATTTCTATATTAGTGAAACCTGATAATTGCATTTATAAAACTACTTTTGTATCTTGACCACCACACAAGATCTCACGGTCGTATTTCCATTTGCATTTATTTGGTTGCATCTGCTTCCCATTCTTAAGTGCTGTAATCCTAACTAATATTGTTATATTCGTGAGATAAATATATAATACTATGACAATAGATTTATGAAAAAAGTTTATGAAAAGGCAACATCAACCAGATGATATTTCTAAAGCAACCTTTGTTTTGTCTCCCTTTAAACTTTTTCCTCATGAATGCGTTTGCAAAAAGCAAACTCACAACTGAGGGCAATGAAGTGGCTGGGTGTTTGGAACTTTAGAGTACCCGCCCACCCGCCGTACGGCCAGCCCCTTCACCCCTCCTCACCCACCCCACTCCACCCTCCCCGCCAAAACCCCACTCCACCCACTCCCACCCCATCCACCCATCCCTCATCCTCACCCCATCCCACCCATCCACCATCCTCACCCCATCCCACCCATCCCCCCATCCCACCCCATCCTCACCCATCCCCACCCATCCCCCCACCACCCCATCCCCACCCCATCCCATCCCACCCCACCCACCCCATCCCCACCCCATCCCACACCCACCCATCCCCACCCCACCCCCCACCACCCACACCCACCCAACCCAACCCCACACCCACCCACCCCACCCACAACCCACCACCAACCACCACTACCACCACCACCCCACCTACCCCACCCATCCACCACCCTTTACCCCACCCCACCTCACTAGCCACCCCACACCCGCACATGACCTTGACACTAGCCACTCCCCACCCCGCCACTCCACCAACCCCTATTCCACCTCTTCTTATCACCCCAACCCCTCTGGCACCACCGCCCCCCTCAACCCTGCTCCGCCTTGATCTGGCGCCGCATTGCGCAGCGACCGCAGGCCGCTTGGCCTTCGCGCGACTAACTATCGCTCGTAAGAAGGGCGACACGAAATTTCCATTATGGCGCCCACGCGCACCGCGCGACCGCGGAGGCCGGGGGCGCTTTAATTGTGAAATAAAAGAGCGCCGCAGCCCGCAATATGGGCGCGGGCGCGCTCGCGGGCACGCTGTTATGAAAGAAGCGGCTAACCGCGTGATTTTTTAATGCGAGTTGCAACCGGAGGGTGGCGTTAGTGGCGGCGGACTAGAAATGAGGGCAACGTATCTTGGCTAGGAATTGTTTACAAACATTCAGTAGATGTTTCTATGATACCGTACGCGGTTCTGTAAAACACTGCAGTTTTTAGATATTGTGGAGAAATGACGTTTTATTCATTATTTCCTACTGAAACAAAATAACTAAACAGATAATGATTATCACGGGTTACTTTTCTCACCACGACGAACGTTTGAATTTCAGTTATTGAAGTGAGCAATGGGGCTTCTCTGAATTGATTAAAGTAGTAGGAGACCCAAGAAGAAGTTTGCGACATTGTTTGCAGTGGTTTTAATGACAATAAGAGGGCCGAATATGCTTAAAATGTTTATGAAACTTGCATACTCTTATTTAAATATATATTTAAAATCTTAGTTATGTTCTATAAAATTTACAAATCCTCAATATTGTGACATACCGATATGTCACATGAAAATAAACTAACATTTATTTGTAGACTATATGGTGGAACATGCATTACGAAATATCACGAGAGCTAGAGCTTAGCAACGTCCGTGAATAAACGATGTAGTTTTTGTTTTTTGTAAATGCATTAAGAGATGGCTTGATGCCGAAAGTAGAAAATTTGGAATTGGGCGAAGAAGTTTAGACGATCGAAAGGTCAGCTACACCAAAATATAACGAACGTAAGGATTGGCTGGGTGAGAGAAGGACGGTCAAATGTTATGGAAAAATGAAGGTAGTTTAATACGAATTCTTCGAGGGGTGAATCATGCAGGAAGATTTCATTCTGACCGGCATCGCGCTTCTGAACTAATCGTAGGTTCATGAGAGGGAACGAGTAGAATCTAGATAATCAGAATTGGGTTTTCAGTGAAATTTCAAGGACAGTGAATGATATTGCAGATATTTTCATGTGGAAGTAATATTAATGTATAAATTGGAACTTTGTCGGGAGTGGCAATCGAGTTCGGGACTATGTCATAGGACGTAATCGGGACTGATAATTTTGATAGTTTGAGACCAGCTTGGATAGGGGCAGAAGAGGATTTCTTGGAACTTTGGACTACGGCAAGCTCGCAAGATATTTCGACTGAGAAGTCTACGAGGGACATCAACGAAGAATAGATAAGTTAACCGCGGTATACAATTGTAAATTCAAAGATATCTTGATCAAAGGCCTAACATCAAATCATTTTATTAAACCCACTAAATTGTTTGCTAAAAAAGGTAAAAATAAACTTTGTTAAATTTTGTTCTTTAGAAAAGAAAGTGATCTTTCATTTAGTCAATCCAAACAGAAATGAACTAGGAATATTATATTCTATTTCAGATTCCCAGCTGCGCTGCATAGTCGGCGGATCCTATAATCCATTATAAAGGTAATAAGGATTATAATATATCGTGACCCATTGACCCAGCAAGCCGGACGCTAAGATCTTTGGGCGGATATTAATGTAGAGAAAATTTTGTATATCTCAATATGGATGTAATTATTACCAGAGAAATCTGTCATACATCACAGAAAAACACACAAGTGAAATGTAAACCTATAATTTTCAATCATAATACTTTATTCTTTCTGATCATGCAATCCTGTAGACGCTAAGGATAGTTTGTTTCTATTGCTTTTCTGGTGAGAAAAGTGATTACAAATTTTATTATTCCGACACATTAAAACATGAACAAAAATCAATAGAACTAATTCCTATTTATTAAGTAGAATGTTCCATTGGTTAATGAGTATAAATTTGATGATTTCTGGAAGATTTGTGGAAAGATGTTCCTGTGCGTACACAAGCAGTGGATTTCTAAATATGACTTGTTCATGGATATTTCTTTTGAGAGCTTGTGTAATTTAGTTCTCTGCTGTAGATTCAGAACGTCATGCACAAACTTACATGAATAGTGCATGCAATGGGAACAAAATTTGGAATTTTCCTAGTGTCAGATGGGTATATATCATACTGTACGGCTAAAGTGAATCTTCAACAACAGGCACTACTACTTAGAAGTAGGCAAACAAGTCATGTACATATTTAGTAGTTAGAATACGTTTTTTGACCTGAATTTTTTTCCCACTTCAACACTAAATAAACCTTGGTGTGAATTGAAAATATGTCGGTTTTCGTCTTCCATACGGTTAGTATGATTACGTGCTAGGTGCGACAACTTTGACAAAGGATCTGTGGCTCATGCATATATTGTAGAGGACAGCTTGGGCATACGTAACAATGATTCAGGGGATTATTTTGAATTGACGACTTGTTAAAGTTTAATATTCGAACTCCAATGGAATTTCACTATTTCGAAATGTTTTTAGTGATGACTTAAATCTGTTTATTGATTCAATGTGTACTCAGCACTCCTGAATTTAGTATCAAAACCTAACCACAAGAAACTAGGAATAAATCAATAATAAAGCAGTTCATGAAATATTTTGTAAGTTAATTGAACGTCATTGTGAGATGGTCGAGACTTTAAACATGCAAACCTCCTTCCTTCAAAGGAATTTACTTAACTCTTCAGTACATTGTTTTATTTTTTCTTATAACGCAAAATAATCATTTGTATTTGAAGGTAAATGTCATTTTAAGAATGACATGAAGTCAAAGATATGTCAATGACATAAGAATGACATGATAATGAATAAATGAAGGTAATGGTCGTTTTAAGAACATCTTTTGGTGTGCTGAATCTGACTGATAGTATGTGTCATGAAGGAGATTTATAAAAAGCCTTTAAATGTTGAGCTGTGGCCAACGTGTCTTTTTCATATTCCTTTGTAATATAATTAAAGTATTTAAATTTTTTTTGTAATATTTATGAAGTCTAAAGAGTTTTCTTGTTCATAAGAATTACTAGGTAGTCTTTTGTTTACAAAATTTTTATCATGAAAACAAGAGACTGCCATTATTTAAATGACATTTTCTACCAACCATTGTAACCAAAAATTGTTTTACTATGTAAATGGCCACACCTACTGTCGGCAACTGTAATAGGTAAATCCTGTTATACAGTTTCAAAATAAAAAAAAAATTAAAAAATACCTGAAGGTAAATGATAAGAATGTATTATAGATTCTTCAATATTAGAGCAAATGATACGGTATTTTCTAACAAGACCATACAAGGAACAAACACAGCAAATTTTCTCTACTAAAACATATCAAGAAGCAGGTTCCTCTCTCCTGTATGCATAATTGATATTTTGTGTGTAGTAACATATTATCAAAAAGGCTAAACTATTCTACATCAATAGAAAGGCTTCCAGAATTACCTTTTGGGAGAGAGTTCCGATCCTTGTGTGCATTTCCATTTGAGGAGTTGCAATTATTGCATGGATCAGAGGAGTGTTTGGCTCTGTGGTTGCACTGACCTCTGCTTGCGAACGATTCAAGTTGTGTGTATGTTCGTAAATGAGTAATGAACGCGAAGCAAACTAATATTGCAATTTCCGAAAAGGATTAAGGAGAACTTAGACACCGTAACAGGAAATGCAAGGATGTTGGAATATGTTCAGTGTATAGAGACCATTCTAGGCGTTGGTTTTCGAGACGGAATTTAAAAATTTTGTTTCCAAAATTTTGTTTGAAGAAAATGTTTCAGAATGTGAGTCGAAGAAAATGTTTCAGAATGTGTTTATCAGATATTGGAATTAATGTAAGTGTCTTGAAATTATGAAGTAGTTTCTATGAAATTATGAAAGTAGTTTCTTATGAAATTATAAAAAGTAGTTTCTTATGAAATTATAAAAAGTAGTTTCTTATGAAATTATAAAAAGTAGTTTCTTATGAAATTATAAAAAGTAGTTTCTTATGAAAATTATAGAAAGTAGTTTCTTATGAAATTATAAAAAGTAGTTTCTTATGAAATTATAAAAAGTAGTTTCTTATGAAATTATAAAAAGTAGTTTCTTATGAAATTATAAAAAGTTGTTTCTTAGGAAATTATAGAAAGTAGTTTCTTAGGAAATTATAGAAAGTAGTTTCTTTTGAAATTATGGAAAGTAGTTTCTTTTGGAATTATCTAAAGTAGTTTCTTTTGAAATTATGGAAGGGTGTCGCGAGTTGAAAAGACTTCCCGAAAATCTCGCACTCGCCGCTCAAGAAGATTGGAAAGGAACTATCAGCCACTTCATTAAGCGGTTGTGCATGCTCCGGAGAAATCGTTATGGTTTTGTTCTCTTCTAAAGAATTGTAACATAAACAGAAAATTAATGGGAAATCTGGACAAGGGTTACGGTTATAAGCATTAACAGTCAACCTGTTTCTGATCAAACACACACAATCTGTAGTGTGACTAGACTCATATATAGTATATCGACGTTCATACAAATGAAATAACACAAATCTCTCAGACTCTATACAGCAAAACATTCAATAAAAAAAATCACTTCTCACTCCTCTATGAATCTGGATAACTAGTATACGTCAAATGTCTCATTTAATTTTCGGATAACTTCCAAATGAAATACACTTTCTTACAAACCTTGTGAACGGCAAAAAAACTAAATTTGGAAATAAATGGGAAATTTTTGAACGTGACAATGAAACATTGTAACCTTGACATTGAACGTCGATATCAACGAAAATTGTTTTTGTCATTAAATTTATACATTTGCTTTAGGTTGTGTTATTTTGTTTTTTATGAGGTATATACATGCGTGATAGTGTCTAAGGTGCTCAGAGCTAATTTGAACCCGCCTCTTCAGTTTAATGAATCGTGAGTTCGAATATTACCCTGTCTATTTATTAATTCTAATGTGAATTGTGTCATGGTGGGTCTAGCAACCAATTTTTTGCAGAACTAAGACAACCAAATATATATATATATATATATATATATATATATATATATATATATATATATATATATGACCTGACGGTCATTTGGCCTTCAAACAGAAAAGGAACGGAGATTGCCAATTCAAATCTGGCGCGTATAAGAGACCGCAAATCGATCTTTTAGGGGAACAATTCCGGGAACGAATCACGGCCGGTGGGAAGACGCAGGCGGTTTGGAGAGAAACAGGAAGAGACACGCCACACATGGAGCTGTGTGGTGTGTGGGAGGCGAGAGAGTGAAATCGGGCAACATCGAGGGGTGAAGGTGCGTGGAAGTGTTGATATGTGATTAGACGAGCACTCTGAGTATTGGACAAAAGCATAAAACTGAAAGGTATTGTTTTCCGAGCGTCAATGAACAAGAAACTATTAAGTGAAGTGAAAGCATGTAGTGTAGTAATATGTACGGGCCATGTGAGAATGAAATAGAGGGGTGAGGGTGCGTGGAAGTGTTGTCAGGTGATTAGACGAGAACTCGGAGTATTGGACAAAAGCATGAATGAAAAAGTATTACGTTTTTGATCGCCAATGAACAAGAATAATCAGGTGATGTGAAAGCACGTAGTACAGCGATGTACGTAGGCCATAAACTATTAGTGTAAGGAGAAATTAACGACTCCGAGCCAGTACATCGCCATAAGAAGACCGAATTCGTGCCCAGACTTGGGAAGTGAATGGTGAAATAGCAGAACGCTGGGTACGGCACGGCGACCACGTGGACAACACTCAGTCGGCGGGACGAGTGACTACCACGGCTCGGCGACGTCAAGGACATTAGCAGAGGCGGATCTATTCCCACGTCAGGAATGCGGGATCCTCAGATAAGTAACGAAGTTCGTAATATTCGTGAAAGTCGAGTTGAATTATTGCAATCATACGCTTCAGAGTGTATAATGTGGGGAGAGAACATAGCGATGAAGAATCACAAATATTCAAAGAGGGAGGGATAGATTGTAACTGGTTAATGTTAGGTAATAATAACTCTGAATGTAAAACTGAAGGATATAGAATATAGGTATTTCATTATTGTGTAAGAGTGTGGGAGCTCCCAGATGGCTAGGTATATTCCAAACAGTATTGATCAGTAATGATGTTAATCACGTTAATAGCATGCGATTATGTAATGAAGATTTGTCTAGTTGTTAAGCATTCTTGATTTTTTGTGAATAAATGAACAATTGTAATGTGTAACTTGGTGCATCGTGGATTGAATGAGAAAAGTAACAAGCCTAAAGCCAACATCCTCCTAGTAAGGGCGCGCCCCCTTAGAACGATCCCTTGTTCTTAATCATTTCGATAACAGCATATCTTGCATTCAAAACTCTAATATGCTGTAAGTACTTGCTTGGTCAACTTGAATCCCTAATTCGGGAAACGGAAGTAAGTACGGTCACTATATATATGGATATATAAGAGAGAGAGGGAGAGGGAGAGGGAGAGGGAGAGGGAGAGGGAGAGGGAGAGGGAGAGGGAGAGGGAGAGAGATTATCATGCACATTATAAAAGATACTGGGCTCCCTCCCCATATTGAATTGTGCAGATATTGTTATAAGCGTGTATTTATGTCAAAATCCGTAATCTGAAATCAGACCAAAAGGAATTACCGCGCACGGGGTGCCGTTTGGAAACACTGTGCATCGGCGTGCGTAACAGTTAATTACGCCATCGGGCGAGCAGGGGGGTTCTAACCTTTTGCGGCTTGCGCGAAGTGCGTGCGTCCTGCAGGCACCCAATTACGCGCACTCGTCGGGGCCTTAAATCTGCAGCGCCCCGCTTTGTGGCGCTCCGTGCCTGCGGCCCCTCCCCCGCCCCTCGCGAGGGGGCGTGGCGGGGCCGCAGATAATTGCACGCATAAATTGCTGTATTTAGCGCGAGGCGCGCGCACGCGCGCTCTCGCGGCGAACGAAAGCGAACACGTGGGGGGGGACAGGGGGGGGGTCGGTGCCAGTAAAAGACATCGGGTTATTTCGACGCAACACGCTCATTCTCCCCCGAAGCCCAATCGGGGGCTGGAACGCTGACTGGCAGGCCACGGCCGGGTGTCGGCGCGCGGTGGAATAGATATAAAATATATATGCACGTATTGGGACGCGTCGACGCTCCGGAAGGTCAATCGACGTTTTATCAGGCTCTATTATGTACTGGAATATTTATCTGCAGCGTGTTATCTGTCCGAGGGGAGTTGATGGATGCGGCGCTCGTGTTGAGCCAGCTGGTCACTGCAGCCCGGACAGAGACGGAACCAGTCAGGGAGAGGGAGGGAGAAATGGGTGAGAGAGAGGCGGATAGAGGGAGAGTGTGTGTGGAGAGAGAGAGAGAGAAAGCAAAATTGCACAGGGAATATGGAATGTTACCGACGGAGAAAATGTTGAACCGCGAGAATCAGAAAGAGATGGTAGATAGAAGCGAGTGATAATTACACATGAAACTCAAAGAGAGAGAGAGAGAGAGAGAGAGAGAGAGGAGAGAGACCAGAAAATGTGATCAAGTGACTTGATGAAATGTGAAATAGAATCGAGTTTTCCAATTTATATGAGCTATTGGCGTGAAGAACCTAACAAGAGCTCTACATAAAAATGAGAGTGAACAACAGAAAGAGAAATGTGAAACAAATATCACTTCGTAAAGCAGTCAAACGTTCATTATTCTAAAATAGTAGAAAATAATAAAATAGACGTCTCGACATAGCAGTTTTAAATTCGACACGGTGTTAGTCTTCTTAATGCCACTTAACAACAGAACCAAAGAACAAATATCATTCTACATATAAACGAAAAGTATATTGCATGTAAATTAAACCTTAACTTTTTAAGTACTGTTAGGTGAATGAGACTTTGGTGTTTACTTTGCTTCCAGAATATAACTGAGCTTATAAATAAAGCTGCGCAACTTCGCTCGATAAAATCAATCACCAATGAATGTGTAATGATGGTCAACTAATCCAGGGAAGTGTTTGGGGAACGATCCATTATTCCGAGAAAAAGAAAAACTAATCTAAAAAAGAAAAGAAAAAACCAGTGAGAAATCACATGCTGAAACATTCCCTCCTTTGTTACTAGATATTACTCAACAACCACTCATATTTTTTTCAAGTTCCAGACATAATTTCAAGATCTAAGATTGGAGAGTAAATTACATTGAGAAAGAAATACTTTGTAGTATTAGAGGTGTAGGAGAGCTTCGTAAGTAAATGTGAAAGCTGCAAGTTTAAAAATTTCACAGATTTTAATGAATATGGGAACAATCCCATTTTTATAAATGCATTTTCTTCCATTGCAGCAACACATTGAAAGCAAAAACTACAACTATATTTCACACTGTTCTCAAAATATCATAGTTGGCTTTACATAAAGGACTGCAAAAAAATTAAATATCTCAATATATCTGTAACTGCATAACTAGATCTTACTCCTGGCTGTGTATCAAGTTTCAGTTCAAAAGCGTGTGGTTTCTAGGATTAATATTCGAGATCGTATTGTAGAAATTATTACAATATTTTCCCTTCCTGAACAGCATGAAGGGTGAGTAATGGTTCTATATCGAAAACGCTCTATGGGTCTCAGGTTTTTACTCCAACAATCGAAAATACTTTAATGTTTCCTACAAATGTCATAAAACGTATAAATATATGGTGAATTGAAAACGCATATCTTTAGTTTACTTGCTTTACAGAGTTAAATAGCATCCGAGAGTAGAGAAAATGTTTAAAAATTTTTCTTTACTTGCGTTGAACAATACATTTCTTAATACTTTTTTTATTTGTCACTACCGAGAATTGAATCAAACCTTAAACTATCTCTTTGAAAAGCCATCAGTGCGAGTAAAGTTAGTCTTGCGAAAACCTTCCCATTCAAAACTTTGAAACATTCTATGAACAGATGAGAAACTTGTTGGTTTAGCGTAAAACTACTCAAAATCGTCTTTCACACTTGTGTTCTTGAACTTAATTTCATTAATTCACTGATCTTACGTAATATATTTTGAAATTCTAAAATAAAATTGTAGTTAAATAAGTGAATAATTCATTATTTCATTTACAGTACTAGACGGATATATGTACATTCCTTGTAGTTTTTTCATTTCAATCTACCGACGTAGTGAAACGTTTTTATTAAAACGGTCTTTTTAACCCACCCATGACAACTTCGTCGAAAAGTCTTAGAGGAACTCATTTGAATAATTGTAAATATTGATTCAAAAAGAGATGGTTCGGAGGTGGTTGTGACAAAACAGACCGTTGTGTAAACACTTGGTTCATTAAGATGACATGAAATTAAATTTTATTTTCACGATTTGTTCGATATAATCGTTCACATTCATATTTATTTGACTTTATTCAGTAGGCATGGAAATTCTGAATTAAAAGTTACCTCTTCTCTTGACGTTTCTGTACATTGCATTTTTTCTCTAAAGTTTGTCTTTTTATTTAGTCATTAATATTGTTTCAAATTTTTTCTTAAAATCTTCATTACACAACCCACACATCATTAAACATGACATGCATGTAAGCAATAATTTTTGCTATTCAAGTCGCTTGGAATATAGGATCTGGGTGAAGGTTATGTGAATTTCATTAAATAATTGCAACAGGATACGAGAGGCAAATGAAGCAAATTATCACGTAGGTAATTTCTTTGTTAAGGATTTTGAATGTATTCAATACAATGAAAAGTATATTATCTTATGTTTAAAAAACAAAGTTATTAAATTATTCTTATAAAATATTACATGTTTTATTTAATGCTTAATGCTAATGCTTTTAGTTAATGCTTATGTTTTAGTTAATGTTAACCTTAATTAGTTATGAAAGTGTTATATTCAATTTAAAGTTATTGGCAAAGTAGTTTAAAAATAAAATAGTTTTTTTCATAAACATTACATTTTGTGGATTTATAAAAAAGATTTCCTAATGTTCCCTACCTCCGCAAACGTTTTTGGAAATGGGTAGCAAATTTTTCTGCCCTCGCACATTGTCTTTAGCCCAGAGTGAACACAGTAGTCACATCACCCATAGTTCTTATACAGCCCTCTGAAAATGTATACTACAAGACCTACACTCTACATCTTCTTCACCTGGGAGGGAAGATAATTCTGATAGAATTTTCCATTTGGGAATTTCTAGTTTGGAAGGGCCAGAGGACATGTTCGATTTCTCGCAGGAGGTGGAATCGTCCTTTTGATTTTAACTTCAGAATTTTCGTAAATCTTTCTCTTTTCGACTTCTTTGGGATTAAATTCTGAAATTGTTTTTACCTCTTTATTTTTTCTGCCCTCTGGAACTGATAGGTTTCCGAGTATGCTCTTACTTTTTATTAGCCTCCTAAGTTATAAGAAGTACAAATACCATATTGTTTGTTTGTTTTTTATTTTACAGGAAGAAAAATTGAGGACTTGCGTTAGGAACCATTTGGGGGGCTCGGGTTAGCTACCAGCGTGCTTATATTTGAAATGTTGTAATGCATCCCCCCTTTCTTCGGTTATTATCCCCTCTCTCTGCTATCTTTGCCCGCGCGTTGGACAGCTATATGTAATGGTTCCTTTTCCCCTTTTCTTTTTCGACTATCTAATATTTCCCCCGGCTACCCTGGAACTCGCGTTGGGCAGCCAAAATGTAATGATTCTAATACCGTGGATAAGATGGTGGTCCTATACAGGAATCCAAGCGCGGTGACTGGATTGTGCGTGCTAGGGTAAATGACAACGCATATCCTCAATTGATAAAAACGAACCACATTTTGGTTCGTTCGTTTATTATTATTTTCTGGCTTTTCCCTCTTTTCATCATACACGGCAACAATTTACCGTCTTTCCCTCTACACTAATACATAGTACCCTATAACATAAACATTCCAAGGAACAAAACGCAACAACGAAACTCATTCACACACAATAATACAAAGCAATATGAAATCCCACTCATACATTGAATGCGCATTCCCTAATTTTCCTTTGACCATTTCTTAATTTAATTTTATTAACAAAACTTGGTCTTCAATAAATTCCCTTTTGCTACGGAACGCGTCTTCAGATGAAGCATCTGCAAAGAAATCAGGCATACACACACATATACACGCGTGTCACTTCCCTGTTTTGCGGCTCAGCTCCCGTGGCAATGATGTCTGGTGGCCGCCGTCCAATGCCCTTCGATGCGTGGTCGCCGTCCACTCCTGCTCGCGGTCGCCTTCGGAAACCAATTCTCGCGAACCGCTATTGTCCGCATAAATGATACCACTCAGCTGCTAGTCCGTTACCGCTTAATAAAATTATACGTGTTCGTGGCGTACTGTTCGGCAAAACAAACAAAACGAAAAAAAACTATCTTTCGCGTGTCATCTAACACGTCACTTCTTGAAATTATGATCGTTCATATCCATTTACATTCACAATGAACGTCCAATTGTGCTGATCCCGGCATCTATTCTTTTATATTTTATAACGAGATGTCCGTAGCGTTGAATTTTCTTACAATAATAAAAATAACATCCGATTGTCCGTAATCACAAAAAAATCCTACTTGAAAAAAAATAAATTAAAATTACTCTCGAATTTTGTTCCTTTTACTATTACTTCAAAGTTCCAACAAACATCACAATGTTACTTTCTATTTGAATTGCTACACTTTCAAAAGAAAATTAACAACGCGCCAATTTCGCGCACACGGAGCGTCCATCCCGGTATCCACGACACATCTGTCTTCACATCGGAATTTTTCTAGCAACATACATTGTTACAGATTTCTGGAACAAAATAGTTGCCACTCGCTTGCTTTTAATCCTCTGTTGATTCCAAATGACTTTCTTCTCTTCGTAACATGGCGTCATTTGTTTATACTTTTAGTTCATTGTAAACTTCCAAATATTATATTATTATTCTGCTTCCGAACATGCGACAAAGTTGACACTAATTTTGTCGTCTTCCCGTGTTTTAGTCTATTGTTTCCCAATGTTTCAGCCAAATCGGTTTGTGCGTTTTGTCATAATTCTTTAAAAAACCTGTTTACAATCTTTCTTTTCTAGCTCAACAATGGCCATATTCTGTTCATGTTATTAAAAAATTCCAATTCTATTTCAATTTATACCTTCCGAATGCGTTGCCCGAATTTGATGCCGTTTGTTTTATTTAATTTCATTTTTCTACCGGACGATTATGTTCAATTTTCACAAATTTCACAATTTTTTTTTAATTTGGACTTGTAAAAATGTTTTCTATCGGCACCGTTGTAATCAATACACAAGTTTTTTCTTTGTCACCTTTTTGTAACGATGCATCTGGGGGTTTTGGTCCCGAAATGATGGATCATTACAATGTCAATAACAGTTTTACAAGATAAGTAAAATAAATTACATTACCCTACATCAATAGCATGTAATGGCCTCTTCAAAATAATGTAATGGTTAGACGACTTACCGATAAAGTATCGAGATCAGGCAATTGAGAATAAACACTTGAAAAAAACTTTGCACTAATGGCCGACTGTCTTGCAACACGTGAAAATGGCTCTACTGCTTTACTGGGCCTGAAGATTGCAATGATCAACTCATTTTGTACGTTTCCAAGAGGTTACATTACTCTACAGATCTGTAAATCAAGGGGTCTGCATTAAGAACCGGTCCTGGGTTTCGGTACTGTCTTCTGCAAAATACGCGAATAATATTATAGAATACAGGAGCAAAAGTCTATAAGACAAAAATGTCTGTGTCTTGTTATGTCATTATGTATACCACTATTATTATTATTATTATTATTATTATTATTATTATTATTATTATTATTACTATTATTATTATTATTACTATTATTATTATTAATATTATTAATTGTCTGTTACAAAAGTCTTGTACAACAACTTCCAAGTTATTTAAATCAGCAAACTGCGACTGTGAAAATAAAAATTAAGTCTTTTTGAAAAGTTGTTGTATTCTCTACATTTTGTGACATTAAAAACGACTGGTTAGTACAAACGTTGAAAGATTTTAAGACAATCTTGGCAGTCTTAACTCATGATAGTTCGTATTTTCCATTTTATAAAAAATCAAACTTGTAACGCATGTTTTGGGCCAAGTGATCACAAAGCGTGTGGAATAAAACTGTTACCATGAATTCTGGCCTTATTCCCACGAACATTTTATTATAGCTCATTACTCGGGAAATAACAAATTGTGTAAAAGGGTCACCCATTTGTGTAAAATGTCACCCATAATTACAGTCTTGACGCAAGTAAAATCTATGATTATTCCATCAATTTCCCATCAATTTCTGTGCTTCAAAAGGGAAACATAATTATCTTTACAATTTCAAAATGGAGGAAAACTTTATTTTCCGGGAGTGTCATATGAAATACAGATGAGGTAAAATTATGAATGCAAAATTCGGGTAGTATTAAAATTACGTATGCGTAATCGAACGGGACAAATTGCCTAAAAAAGGTAGTGGGATTTTTGGAAACAGTGAGAAATAACAAGTTTTCAACAGAAAATATGAAGTCTTAAATAGAATAGAAAAAAAAGATACTATAAAACTTTTAGAGGTAGGAAATACTAACTTCAATAATTATGATTACTAATTTCTTGAAAGAATCTCGATAAAAATAAAATTAAAATCTTATAAACATAATATTGCGTATATCTACTGTTTGCGCAAACATTTTATTGTAGGCATTTCTGAAACCCGTTATATTTTCATTTTAAAATTATATGAGAAGTTCAAAATTCAGTGTTTACCCACTTTTTGAGAAATAAGATATCTGAATTTGCTACTTTCCTTTTCCTACATTTTGGTTAATAAGGGACGTTTTCGTATCATTAGCTACGGAATGAACACAAACAAGATTAGTTAACTCAATAGAAACTTTTATTTTTTGTGAATATTACATTAGAATAAATCATGGCCATTTCCTAAGACATCTCTTCAACTAGTGTTTATTATGGATCCAACCGACCGTTGCAGTACGTACTTTACTTTTCAGAATGGTCGTGACAGTGAGACCCAGAAATAAGACCAGAGGAGGATAATTGACCACATATGCACAACCGTAATTGAAGAACCCACAACGCTCGGGAGGATAAACTACCTCGGATTCGCATATATCTGAATTTCTTACTTTCGTTTTCCTACATTTTGGTTAATAATAAGGAACGTTTTCCTATGATTAGCTACGGAATGAATACGAATAGTTGTTCTAAAATGACGATTAGTTACGTAATAGAATCTTTCTTTTGTAAATATTACATTCGAGTAAGTCATGACCATTTCCAAAGTCATGCCTTCAACTAGTGCTTATTATGGATCCGACCGACTGTTGCAGTACGCACTTTTCAGAGTGGTTATGATAGTGAAACCCAGAAAAAAGACACGTGGTACCTATAAATTGACCACAAATGCACCACCATTGTTGAAGAACCCAGAACGTGCGGAGCAGTGGCCTACCTCGGATTCCCAGAGTCTTCCACAGCGACAGCTCTATCCAGCAACCGGGAGCGGTAGCTCAGTGCATCAACTGATGTCACTGCAGCGCCTCTGACTGGGAGGTCCTAGGTTCGAGTCCTGATGGCAGCATGATTTTCGACACTAGATTTTCAGCTAGGTCGAATTCAGTTGCTGTCTGGAGGAGAATTCTAACGGCCGGCTGCTCTGATCGGTAGTTTTCCGTGGTTTCTCCGATCAACACCAGGCGAATGCCGGAGCAGTACCCTAACAAACGGGCCATGGAGCTCGCGCGATCTGCTCTTCGTCTTCCTTGTCCTATCCTCTCCCCTTACACTTACACTAACACACAGTACACTACCACATATTCCGGGAGGCCGGTCGGGAGCTTAGAGCTTGTCCCGGCTGGGGCGGTGCCCCGCTGGTGGGAGAGTCCTGGTTCGGGGAAACCCCACTAGCCAACGGTAGATCGGGGCCGGATCTCGCCATCCAGCGGGGAAAAATCACCACGCATATTCCGAGAAAAACATGCACTATACTAACGGGACTAATGACCAAAGCAGTTGACGTGCCCGGAAACACGAAAAAATCAAATCAAATCTATCCAGCACTTTGGAAAGTGAGCATCACCACCGGCGCGGTGGCGAAATAGAGCAGCTAGCGAGAGTGGCGGAACGGCGGATCGGACGCGCGCGAATCTCGAGCGTTCGATAAATCGATGGCCAATACTCGTAATTGTGAGTGCGACGCCGTTGTGCGTGGCCGGCGCCAAGTGCGGAGTGGGCGGGTCCGCCGTCTAGCAGCGGTGGGCGGGGACGGGGAGAAGCCGTGTGCGGTGGTGAGAGGCGGTCTCGGGGCGGGGGAAGCGTGTACAGACGGGTGACTGTAGTGGTGAGCGGGGGGGGGCGAGTGCGGGCAGCGAGTTGGAGAGAGGCGGCAAGAGGACCGGGGATGTAAGTAAAGCAAGGCGAAAAGGGGTTGGAAGTGTCAGTACGGGGTGCGGGTGTGGTAGCGGGCAGCACAGTGGGGGGGATTGAGGCGTGTGGCGATGTGGCGAGATCTAATAGCGTAGTGAGGAGCGTTAGGTGCTGTCGCTGGAGCCTTGGGTGGTGGGGGTGGCAGAAAGCGTTGGGAGTGGGGCAGGGTGGGGTAGGCATTTGGTGGCGTGGAGGGCAGCGTTGAGGATGCGTTGGGAGCGGGGCAAGGAGCGTTGTTTGGCGTGGCGGGTGGAGTGACGAAGAGAGTGGCGGAGAACGTGACGGGGCGGGGAGCCATGCGTGGGGAGGGAAGCAGTCTCCGATTGGAAAATGGACGGGGTATGGGCGGGAGCGGTTGGTCGGCGCTCGCTGTCATTTCGGCTGTCAGACCGTCGTAGCTGAACAGCGCGTCGCGTGGCCGAGAAATAAATTAATGTAACAGCTCGCGATGCTAGGGACGCGTCGAGGCCGTTTCTGACTAGCTTCTCGCCACTTGCTTGGACACTTTTGAGCGTAAAGCTGTCGCATCTTAATTAGAAACATTGTTTGTATTGAAATAATTTTGATCTTGCAGATCAATCGCTTCTAACAATTTCCCAAATGCTCACATTTCTGTGGCTTCGGAACTTCAACTTGGATTTTCGGTCATTATTGAAAACTATACATGCCCTTTGAACTTTCCATTAAATATTTCATATATCAGTACCTATTTTGAGATACAAATCCTCCTAAAGAGCTTTCAAATATTGCAGGATAATGTTAATTTGGTTGCTTCCACGAATTACTTTCAGGAAGGCAAACGAACACTGATGTGATCAGGCGATTTCGCAAACGAATGTTTACGTTCGCCGGAACTGCTCTGTTCTGCCAATTTCCACGTAGGCTATATGAAATTTATTACATGTCAGCATTTCAATTCCTGTTTTTTGCTTCATATGAGAACTATTGAATTAAAATTGTATGGATGTATAAAACAAAAACTGTCGTCATTAATAACGGCTTTAATAAATGTTTTGCAAACACTGGCATTTAATTGTCGAATAGCAATAGTGAAATTAAAACCCAGGTGACGAAAGTCAGTATTGTAATATATACTATTAATATATGTAAAACTTGCATAACCAAATGTATCTCTCAGTTTTTTATAGCAAGATAGTAGGATGCTTTTTAATCTACACTTTAGCACGTTTCGCTACTTGTTTTACATTTTCATGTGGTTCCACTTACATTTCTCTGTCGTTGATTTCCTTCTATGACGGAATAACGTGTAAAAGAATTAGACACACACACACAAAGAAAAAGTTGTCAGACGCAAAGTCTTGACACTATGTATCTCGACGCGCTGAATCCGAACATGAAGCCAGAATCGCACCGCCATCTTACGGCGTAACTGAGGGTGGGGCAGGGGGGTCGCCCCAGGTGACACCATTTTAGGGGTGACACCATTTATAAAATTTTATAGTTGGAATTATATAATTTTAATGATATATTTAAAAATTATATATATTGTGACGGACCGGCGATTCGGTCCTGTTCTACAGTAAATTTGTAAAAGGGATCAGGTATTCTTTCTTGCGAATGGGCTCTGAGTGCATGCACCAACAATGAAACAATTACTTTTAATGTAAAAAACACAGAATGATTTATTCCCAGGAAAGATAATAGATATTACAAAAGCATCGTTCCATTGGATGTGTAGAAGGTAAACAAAATCATGGTTAGCATTGATAACTTTCTCATGATACTGATAAACATGAACAATTTTCTTACTAACTACGTGAATATTGCTAATGAACACTTTCTTTCTGCTTTAACTTTACACTTCATACTGTAATTGGGAGCTCCCTTTGCATGCACTGATTCACAATCACCCCGTTATTTCAATACTTAATCGATTTACAGACAATGTACACCCTTCCAAAACGCCCTTTCTATTCTCCACATCAAATTAGATTGTTTATCATTACATGGCAAATTCCTACAGCTAATACCCCCTCTCACAATCGTCTACCCCTTTTCCAAATCACTGGATTCTTTTACCGCCTAATAATGAGTTCCTTCTAGTAACAGTCTTACTGGTTTTGCTGCGTCTGGAATTCCTTCGAGCTCACCAACTCCGGATGCGCCAGCGCGATGTGTCGAGCCGGGGCCGTCTCGCCCGCCACGTGGCCACGGCGCTTGCCCCCGCCGCTTCTACCCGGCCGCCGATGCAAATCCCAGGCCGCAGTCGTGCTTCGCCGGGCACGGCGATGTCCACTCGCCGCCAGATCAGCAGCCGTCCCCGTTTCCAATTCTTCCAACTTCGTTTGTTAAGCCCGCCGATGCTGTATCGCTATGTTCGTTTCACTCACGCTGCCTCTGTCGCACACGTGTCTATACACTCATCACTTTCCTCGCCTCACGCCGTTTAATCTTTACTGTATATCACTTAACTCGAGATCAATTAATAGTTCTCACTGTTTCTCATTGTCCTACGTTTCGATTTCTGCTCGATGTCATCGGATTCCTCTCAACTATATTTCACCGCCGCCATCATAACTTTTCCGCACTACCGTCCGTTACCTCTTCCACACCGACTCTCCCTTCCGACTGCCTCCTCCCGACTGCCGTTCCGATCCATCCTCAACTGTCGAAGTCTCGTACTTCGCGCTCGCCTCGTCTCGCCCAACGCGGGACACTCTCCCGCTCGGCCGCGTCCGTCCGGACGGCCGTCTCCACCGCGCTGCCCAAACCATGCTGGCACCCTCGTCTATGTTCAGAAACGCGGTGCGTTTCAATCGTTATCTTATCGTTAATATTGATATATCGTATCTTATCGTTATAGCGTATCTTATCGTTAATATTGATTAAATAATTACAGTTTATCTTTAATATCGTGTAAATATACATGTATTTTTATTGAATAATGTATGAACTATTCAGATATAGATCTTCTTATATATACTTTGGGGGGTTTAGTTTTACCCCGGGTGACACCAACTTAAGCTACACAACTGGCCGCCATCCTCCAGGTTTATTTTTCCGCAAAAAAAAAGAACACTGTGAAATTGTAAATTTTATGGTGTTATTCGCGATTTAAAAAATTCTAGGAAGTGGTGGCACAATTCTGGCTTTTGATTTGTATTCAACGCATTAACATCCGTACAGATACTTGTGTCAAGTCTTTGTGTGTAACAACTTTTGGCTTCTGTAGAGTTTCATGCTATAAGACCCCAAAATCCAGTATTCACAGTGTGTTTTTCGCGATTTAAAAGAATTGGAGGCTGGTAGCGGAAATCTGGCCTCGGATTTTGATTGTTCGCGTCCACATACGTAGAGATATGTGTCAAGTCTTTAGGTCTGACAGCTTTTTTTGTGTCTGGGTTATCTGACTTCGTTGATCTTTTACGCTTGATATAACAGGATAGAAAAAAATATTTATTCACTAAATTTACTAAATGCTTCTAATTCTCTCACGATCTTCAGACTAATACTGAAAAAGGTCTCATTGTCTAAACGTAACGATCTATAGCCTTTTTAGAACTCAAAACGTTAAGTCCGCTTATTTTTCACGCTCTGTTATGCTTATGATATACATCAGGATGAAATTGTTTTCCTGCTTGTATTCTTAATAGATGCAGCTTTTCTTCTCTTGGTCTTACAAATATAAAACCAGATTTTTATTCTTTCGCCCCACGTCTACTACCTACTTCGTGGGAACATAGAACTATGCAATGTTGCTGCTCAAGTATTCGAATAGCTTTTTGAATTTAAACTTACTCATATTTCTCCATAAGTGTCCGAAGAGTCTTTTGAAAAATACTCCTTAGCAAATCATCTTCTCCATAATCGCTTTGCATAATATAAATATATAATATAACTTTCATAATCGTTTTGCTCCATAATCGCATCGCTCCATCATCTCCAAAATTGCGCTTGTTCCTGTTCGCTTTCAACATCACAGAGCAGACAACCGGCAAAAAGAGTAAACCTTCCGTTTCGCAACCGTGTCTGTGTTTTTTGCAAAGCGATCGTCGCACACAAGACTGCAGCGTCTCGTGCAAAAGAGCTTAACGTCGCCTGAATTCCCTCGCGATCGCCTCCCCGCCCCGCCCCTCCCCGCCCCGCCGCGCCACGCTCCGCTCCGCTCTGCTCGCGCACAATAAGCGGGAAATGAACCGCTGTTCCCGGGTGCTGCCAGCGAAGGGCCGTTGCTTGGCTACGCAGTGTTAAGTAGACACTGGTCGGGGTTGGGGGCGAGGAAGAAGCAGGAAGGACGCGATTGCAGGTGAAGTCGAGTAGACCAAAAAATAATCGGGGTCAAGTGGTATGGAAGAAATGAGAGTGAGAGAGAATGTGTGTGTGTGTGTGTGTGTGTGTGTGTATATATATATATATATATATATATATATATATATATATATATATATATATATATAGAGAGAGAGAAGAGAGAGAGAGAGAGAGAGAGAGAGAGAGAGAGAGAGAGAGAGAGAGACTGACTGACTGACTGACCCGACTGACTGACTGACCCGACTGACCTGACTGACTGACAGACTGACATTGTACTAAACAAAAGGGAGATCATAGAACATATGTGGAACAGAAATAGAATAGAAAAGTAGATTGATAAAGAAGTTGTTGGAAGCGGAGGAAAGATTATCCCAACATGGAACAAACAGACCAGCAAGAACAATGGAAGCATGTGGGATATGATTGAGGAGGTCACGAAGAATGATTTGGATAAGAAAGAACACACGAAAGAAGATCCTCAACCGGTGAGATGTATGGTGAGTGTAGCGTCAGGCAGAAGGGATTGGAGTCGACATGCTGAGTGGGGAGCGGAGGAAAGAATGACAAAGGAAAGAGAGAGGGAGCGAAAAGGAGGCGGATTGATTGATTGTTCCTGCGCGCGCTAACTGCTATGGTCATTAATTCCGATAGAGTAATGAATGTGTTATCTCTGGAGCTGGCGGTGTTCCTCCCCACTGTAAAGCAGGACGGGACATAGCAAAACAAAATAAAAAGTAAAGAAGGGATGAGGCAGGAAGGAGCAAGGAATAATAGAAACGGCGCTGAAAGGAGACTGAATGGAAGTGGGTAGTGATGCCACATCGATAACTAAATATCGATATTAAAAATAGAAGCATCGATATTAATAATGCATATACGAAAAACCAAGGAGGTTCTAGACACTGATGTTTTAAAGCTGATTTAGTAACCTCTGACATTAAATTCGTTGGAAACACGATTTAATTTCACCGTTTTATTAATGTAAAGTGAAGGCTTAACCAAAAAGAAAGTTAAAAAATATTTAGAATAATGGACGACCCCAGGCCCGAAAGCCTGACCGTTCACGATAATTTCGTAGGGTTCACCCTCAAATGCTGAAGAAGAAGAAGAATACCAGAAGGAGCGAGGCCCTATGCCTACAGTGCACGAGCTCGAGTGCCTCTGCACTGGTGAAATACAAGGAAAGACACTGCAAATACCAGGATATTAGTGGTCATTAGGGGCGAGAGATAGTCTGATCGATGAAGGTACTACAAACATATAAACAAGTAGAAGCCAACACAAAGTGACAGTTATTTCATATTGTAACTTTGTTCTATAAAACGGTGATTATGGGACTCATAAAAACTCATTCATAAAAACATTTACTCATTCATAAAAACATCGAGAACAAAACTTCGATGTTAAAAAACATGAGTTTTAAATCAGTGTTTAAACCTTTGATGTTTCAATGAGAACATTAGCGTGCCTGTCGCATTGCCAGATGTGTGTCGTGTGGAGTGGAAACAAGGCGGTGCGAAGCGGGGGCGTCCGGGAAGCAGAGGAGGCGGGACCGGTAGCGGCAGCTCAGTGCATCAACTGATGTCTCTGCAGCGCCTCTGACCGGGAGGTCGTAGGTTCCCACTCCCCACGGCGGCAGGATTTTCGACACTAGCTCTTCAGCTAGGTTGAATGCAGTCGTTGCTTGGAGGAGAATTCCAGCGGCCGGCTGCTCTGATCGGTAGTTTTCCGTGGTTTCTCCGATCAACACCAGGCGAATGCCGGAGCAGTACCCTATCAAACGGGCCACGGACCGCGCGCGATGTGTCCTTCCTATTCCTTGTCCTATCCTCTCCCCCTTACACACATACACTAACATGCACTACACTACCACATATTCCGGGAGACCGGTCGGGAGCTTAGAGCTTGTCCCGGCTGGGGCGGTGCCCCGCTGGTGGGAGAGTCCTGGTTACGGAGAAACCCCACTAGCCGACGGTAGGTCGGCGCCGGATCTCGCCATCCAGCGGGGGAAGATCACCGCCATCTCCCGAGAAAAAAAATCATGCAATATACTAACAGGACTAATGCCCAAAGCAGTGGACGCGCCCGGAAATACGAAAAACTCAAACCAAACCAGAGGAGGCGGACGAACAAAGGCGACGCCGGGGTGGGCGGGGCGATGGGGGGGGGTAAGGCTGTAGCTGTTGCTGCGAGCGTTCGCCCAAGCGACGCGGCTGATTGCCGGTGCCAGCGCTTTGCATTCGGGCCCGGTAAGTGGGAGCCGGCGGAAATGAAGGCCAATTGGAGAGAACGGCCCTCCCCGTCCGCGCCAGACTCTGACTTGGCGTCTTTGATTACTCGATGGCTGCTTTCTCGCGCAGCCGTAACCGCAACGGGCCAATAAAGCTGAGTAATTGAGCCCGAGCGCGGTTTCACTTGTGGGTTTTTAATTCGCGGGAGTGGAGGAGCGGGGGATTCTGAAATGTAAGCGCCATTGCGAGATGTCGTGACCTTTTGATCTCCAACTCCAGGAATAGACCATTCACTTTGATGCGATACTTTGTAGCATGAGAAATAACAAATGTGAATTTTTATTATTGTATTATCACGCATGTAAAATTTCTTGATTTTAATTGTTTTCTTACGAGTTATTTTTATTCAATTCTTCTTGTCTAAATACAATGTCTTGACAATTCTTCGTGTCTACATATTAACTTTTTATTCTAATGAATTTTTATATTTTGTATATATCAAAATTGATTATGTATATAAATGTAATATAATTTAAAACAGCCTTTAATTACGTAAGACATTCGGTTAATAATATTAATACTACAAAATGTTATCTAAGTGTGAACTGCTTTAAATATTTCGCAAAATCCTAGTACATGAACAAAGGTTCTCAAACTGTAGTCCGCATACCTCGTGGTATCTTGATTTCAAAATGTCTTGATGAGTCTTGTAGGATGCACGTGAACAATTTCCTTGAAGATTTAATGAATTTATCAATTTAAGACGAACCTATGATACCCTCTAAGTTATTGTAATTACTTACAATTTTATTATTTTTTGACCAATGAGTAAAACTATCTAAACAATTTCGGTGATAATCATAATTAGTCTTCTAGAATATTTATAGGTACCGTGGGAAGTTTACAATGACATCATGATAGCTGAATGCACGACTGCAATGCTTTGAAATGCTGAAAATCGTGACGTCATTTTTCTTTTCAGTTAAATGTGTCTTGTGTGTTGTTAGTGACACAATCGTCTCTGTCAACAAAAATGCGAATGTATTACGTAGTATTCGGTTGTAAAGAACACCAACAAACTGTGAAGTAGATGCGAATGTTTTTAGATGAGATATTATTTGGTAGCTATTATTTTAATAATTATTTTTTATTTTTCTGATGACCAATATTTCCTATAAGATGAGTTAACGAAAGGATTAAAGATACGCATACCAAGAAAATTCTCATGCGTAAATGTTAAAAAAGTCCTCGAGAAAGACTGGACTTCGTTAAAGGTAGTAGTAGGTTGTAGGAAAATTGGTATTATTACAAACTACTAAATATTGGTTACTTTCAAAACTGTTCACACTTTTTTTAAAAATTTATTTGTTTAAGGTCGCTGTTTAACAACTGGGTAATAGGCGACCACGAAAATCAATTTAGAATTTACACAAGTTTTTAATTTACTAATTCCTGCTGTTTGATTCTGGGATAACTAGAACGAAATAGACGATAACCAACATGGTAACCGTTCCGATTCCTGCGCACAGTGTGTTGTCTCCAGTCTGGTTCAATACTTGGCGCATAAAAGTAAATGAAATTAAATCAAAACAAATCACTTTCACTATGAATAAGAGAACTTGTCCTTCCGTACAACTAAATCATCATGGTCTACCGCAAGAAACCACTGTCAAATACCTAGGCGTACACTTAGAAAACTCACATGGAAAGCACATATTCTACACAAACGCAAGGAACTACAAATAAAATACGAACAACTATACTGGTTGCTAGGTACTGTTGCTGTGCTGCCTACAGACAATAAACTTTTAATATACAGGTTATTCTTGAAACCAATCTGGACATACTGTATACAGCTCTGGGGCTCAACCTGCAGGTCCAATATTCAAACCATACAGAGATTCCAATCCAAGGTTCTGAGAGACATTGCTAGTGCTCCCTGGTACGTCCGAAACGATGTGGTACATAATGATTTTAACATGCCAACAGTACAACAAGAAATTAAAGATTTTAGCCATAAATATGTCAGCAAACTAGAAAACCATAATAATGTACTAACCATAAACTTACTGGACAATAGTTTAGAAGTCAAAAGACTGAAAAAGTTCAAACCATTAGAATTGTCAAATAGATTTTAAAACGACAATAGTGATAATACTGTAATAAAATCAACACCAATTTTTTTTGTCAACATGTGCTTGTTACAAGTGTGCCATATGATAAAGGAAGATCACCAGTGGGTGACCTTTCCATGCAAGTTTGTAATTTCTAACAGCATATTTACTTATTGTTCTTGTTTTGAACTGATTGAAAAATTTACAGATTTAAATAAAAAAAAGTGTTTTGGGAATTCTGATTGGATGTTGTTGACGTTCTTATAAGAAGAAATAAAAGAGGTCATCTTCGTCAACATATCAGCTTTATTAAGATAGCCGGCTTTGGACGGCTTTGCCGTCATCGTCAGTCTCGCTGCTGTCGGCACAGTCGCTCGACTTTTTGACTGACGATGACGGCAAAGCCGTCGAAAGCCGGCTATATTAATAAAGCTGATATGTTGACGAAGATGACCTCTTTTATTTCTTCTTATAAAAAAAAGTGTGTTGTCTCCAGTCTCCACTAGAGCCCGCTGGAGGTTTCCGCTCGTGGCGACGTCGTTGTGTTTCGCCCGGCGGGGCTCGTCGCGCGCGGCCACCCACGGGAGCGGGCGTATCACCCATCTAACAAGCTGCTGCCGCGGAGGCGACGCGCCGCGACGCGCCAGCACGCGAGGGGCTGGGCGGAGCGCGCGCGAGGGCGCCGGAGGGCCTTGCGATGTGAAGCTCTCCCGGGATTTCTCGCGAATTTTCAATTCCATGAACGGTTTTCTTGGAAGGGCGTTTGAAAAACCGTTGAAAATTGGATAGTTTCTTAGAAGCAATTGTTATTAATGTGGGATTATTCTCGGCGCTCGGATATTGCTTATAAGAAAAATGATGTGCCGCAAGTATGATTTTTTACGATAACTTCAATCTTCTTCTCGTTTTTTCCTTCGTCTCATTAATTTCATTTCCTTACTCCTTTTTTTAGCCTTCTCCTGTCTCTCCTTCTCCTCCACATATTTTCCTTTTTTTTTTCAATTTTCTCCGTTCTTGGGAAACCTTCCTTCATCTCACTCTTTTCTCTGTTTCGTGAAGAAGCTCGTCACCAGAGATCATCCTCTCGTTGAACTATTGTGATTATATCTTAAATTTCTTTCGTATCTTGCTACAAAATTAGTTTTGTAGTATATAATGTGCATGCTATGGTTACGAATATATTTCTAACCAGTGGTCTGCAGCTGCAAAAATACAGCTGCCGAGCGGGAAAATAGGATCCTGGATGAGCAAAAACTGTCTGCTCTGATACGATGCAAATGAGCACTGAAGCTTCTCTCTCTCTCTCTCTCTCTCTCTCTCTCTCTCTCTCTCTCTCTCTCTCTCTCTCTCTCTCTCTCGCATGGCATCGTAAGCAGTGATGTCGGGTTGTAAGCAGTGATGTACAGAGTTGAAGAATATACTCGTAACATCAGGAAAGAGAGATTGTGGATGAACGTAAACAATTTGCATTTATTCATTTAAAATAGGAATCGTTATTCTTATTGTATTTTTTCCATATCCTGTGTACCTAGCCAAAGTATTGCCTTCTGACGTAGGCATAGGGTGTTTTGTTTTCCATCAATTAATGCATATATTCGAAATTAGTAATAGAGATACTGAGAATTGTTTTAATTTTGAAGTACAATTGGCAAAGAAGTTCTTTCAAATGGCAAAAAATATCTGTACCCAAATATACGAGCATTTCAAACTGGAGCGATGATAATTCCGAAAATGTAGCCAATCAAACGTGTTGAATCCATGACATGATTTCAATTTTGAATTGTACTATATCTATAAACGTTCTAGAATAATTTTAATGCAAATTTATAGCCGCACAAAAATTATGTGCAACAGTGATAAGTCCATTGCAGTTCGTTTGAGATATACAACCATTGTTTTTGCTGAATACGAATGCATTTTATAACACGTGGGTTGTAATAAATTATGTAACATTGTAATAAATGATCTACGGTGCATAGAACACATTTGATAAGACTGAATTCTATTAGCGGTATCTCGATACACATGCTTGCGCTTTAACTTTCAATATTTTAGTACAGTTCAATTTTTGCTAATTTTTTAGCTATACTTTCTTACAATATTTCTAGGGAATTTTCATGTTGACAAACCATGTGGTTGAAAAAATACTGGTGGTTCATAAAATTTCAAGTGAACGAATTCTGCCACAACCCTAAAATAAAAATTATTTTAATATTTTAATGAAATAGCAATATTTCAGCTAAATCCGAAATACACAATGAACAGCTTTTGCGACATAATCGAAGGGCTTACACCTCTCTCTACCGTGACGGCTTTTCAACTTCGCTGACTCGCAGTTTAAGAAGTAAACATTAGTTCATTGTGTAGTAACACGTATCTACACCCTTCACTCAAAAAATAAGTTATATTCAACCGCACCTGCGTCATCGTAGTTCATTCCTTCGCAGTCCAGTTTTTCAGGCTAGCCAATTCCGCAGTCTTTGAGTTAGTTTCATCACGGAAGGACATGGAAGAACCTCATTAGACGCTTTACTCTGGTTCACTTTGCCTCCCTCTCCCCGTCTTTCTCCCATCGGGAGCGGTAGCTCAGTGCATCAACTGATGTCATTGCAGTGCCCCCGACCGGGAGGTCCTAGGTTCCCACTCCCCACGGCGGCAGGATTTTCGATACTAGCTTTTCAGCTAGGTAGAATAGGAGAATTCTAGCAGCCGGGTGCTCTGATCGGTAGTTTTCCGTGCTTTCTCCGATCAACAGCAGGCGAATGCCGGAGCAGCAAGACGGGCAACGGACCGCGCGCGATCTGTCGTTCCTCTTCCCTGTCCTATCCTCTCCCCTTGCACACACACACACACACTAACATGCTCTACACTACCACATGTTCCGGGAGGACTGGTCGGGAGCTTAGAGCTGGTCCCGGCTGGGGTGGTGCCCCGCAAGTGGGAGAGTCCTAGTTAGGCGGAAACCCCACTCGCCGACGGTAGGTCGGCGCCGGATCTCGCCATCCAGCTGCGGAAGACCACCGCCATCTTCAGAGAAACAAACATGCACTACACTAACGGGACTAATGACCAAAGCAGTTGACGCGCTCGGAAACACGAAAAAAACAAACCAAACCTAACCAAACCTGCCTCTCTCCCCGTCTCCCTCACCGCCTCCCTCCCTGCCTGAGTGCCTCCATTCACGCCCTCCCGACTCGCTCACTGCCTTTCGTCCCTGCATCCACCTCTTCACTTGGACCTTCGCATCGACTCTCGTTTCCCCTTTCGTCGGTGCTTCTGACCCACAATTCCGCCACGCGTCCGTCCACCCACGCCTCCATCCACCCCCTCCCTGAATTCCCCCTTCCCCCGCCTGTGCCCTTGCCTCCACCTCCGCCGACCACCGGCCCGACCTCAGCCGACCCTTCGCCGGGCCCCTTTTGGCCTCGTGATCACCTGCTGCATCAGTGCAGCGCCGGCCCGCGTTAGCTTTCGCGACCTCGCTGCCGACCTGTGGTCGCTCCTCAGGACATGAAATGCTGCAGTTCATCTCGTATGCCGTTCAAACAGTCCCTTGTATTTCAACGTACCTTTTTTTTAAATTGGTTTATTTAAGGTCGCTTCCACATCTAAGGTCATTAGCGACCACTATTGCTGTTAACGGTATGGTAACTATGTGGATGAAACGATATGGTGATTGATGATAAGGGGTGAAAGGACGAACACTAATACAACCATGCCCGAGGCGGGACTCGAACCCGCGACCATTCGGTCCGAGATCACTACGACACTACTGCCTTAGCGATCTCGGCCACCGGGCCGGCTTTCAACGTACCTTATATTCACAATTTAGGTGATTTTAAGAATGCATACTGTACGCCACCTATGTGTTAAAGCTAGGAGCTCCGTCAGTTCTGTGGAGATTCACAGCGAAAATGATATGTTTGTTGCCCAATGAAATATGGTCGTGCCATGAGCATGAGCAACGTCATGGGCGCGGAAATGGCGTAGAACTGGGCGTTTGATCGGAAGCTAAAACTTTGTCACGGCCATAAGTGTGGTTGTGATCGTGAAAGAGCGTATTGGATTAGATGTAGATGAAGTCGTGGACGAGGACGCGGTCCTTGAAACATGTAAAAATGGCGTGGGCACATACGTAAGCATGTGCATTGGTAGTGGGTGGTCATGGATTGCGTCACGCGCGTGGGATCTTAATGGGTGGGAGCACGTGCGTGCCTGAGTAGGAGCGTACTGGAGCTACTGTAGACGTGTGAGAATGTGTGTAGGTAAGTGATCAGAAACAGGTAGGGGCATTGGTGTGGTCGTGGCACGCTGAGACACATGCGTGTTCAAGTGACCATTGCACTTGCAGGCATGTAGGTTTGACCGTGTCATAGGCAGGGACATCGATGTGTATGTAAGTGGACAGGTCGGGCAGGGATCGGCACGGTTTGCCGGGGATATAGGTGTGGGTTGGTTGGGCCGGGCGTGGGTTTAATAGGTATTGATTGATTGATTCATGTTTCCAGGCGCGTCAACTGCTCTGGTCATTAGTCCCGTTAGTGAAGTGCATGTTTTTTTCGCGGGAGATAGCGGTGATCTTCTCTCACTGGATGGCGAGATCCGGCGCCGACCTTCCGTCGGCTAGTGGGTTTCCCCCTCACCAGGACTCTCCCACCAGCGGGGCACCGCCCCAGCCGGGACAAGCTCTAAGCTCCCGACCGGTTTCCCGGGATATGTGGTAGTGTAGTGCATGTTAGTGTAAGTGTGTGTGTAAGGGGAGAGGATAGAACAAGGAATAGGAAGGACACATCGCGCGCGGTCCGTGGCCCGTTTGATAGGGTACTGCTCCGGCATTCGCCTGGCGTTGTTCGGGGAAACCACGGAAATCTACTGATCAGAGCAGCCGGCCACTAGAATTCTCCTCCAGACACCGACTGAACTCGACGTTGCTGAAAAGCTAGTGTCGAAAATCCTGCCGCCGTCAGGACTCGAACCTAGGACCTCCCGGTCAGAGGCGCTGCAGTGACGTCAGTTGATGCACTGAGCTACCGCTTCCGGTTTTAACAGAGTAGGCGTATGGATATGTGCAAGTGCAGGCGTGTAGGGACGGATAAAAACATTGGTGTGACCGTTTCGCAGGCAGGGACATAGGTTTGTCGGTGACGCGAGCACACATGAGAAAAGAATTTGGCATATGCTGCGAGATTTCCGGGGTCATGACCATGTGAGCATGAAGTAGTACGTGTGTATGCATGGAAGTGATGATACGAGTACCAGCGTTCTCGCGTTTTGCGCTAAGGTAACGTCAAGACCATGACTACACTCACTGAAACAAAAACGCAAATATTTTATTTCGATATAAATGGAATGGAACATAATTTACCTTTTTGAATACTTGACCTTCAATAATTTTGAGAAGGTATCACTACGAGAACGAACAAGAGAGCGACTGAGTCTTGAATACTGTGATAGTGACTATTCGGTTGAACGGTGAGTGCCTTTTTTGGGGGAGGGAGATTATTACATCCTAAATTAGTAACAAAAATAATGTTCTGTTTGCAAGATAACTGTAACTCTACCACGATTACATGTACATTTTTAATTCACAAGAGCTAACAAGGTGCTTTCAAAATCATGTGCACAAGAACACCGAAAACGAGAATGCAAATTGTGCTTCAGCAGTGGCGAATCGCCGTCGCAGGGAGCACCTGCCTCGCGTAGCGTTCGGCAACGGCAAAAGGCGCGGGCGGCGAGTGGCGCTGATGGGATCAGGAGGCGGGGGCGGGGCGGGGCGGGGGAGAGGCGAGGCGAGGCGAAGAGGGCGCGCCTGGCGCTAAGCTAACTGCGAGGGGATCAGGGCTCCTTTCAGGCGCGGCCCGAGAAGAAGGAAATTGGAAGCGCATGATGACGTGATTAGCATGCAGCATTCATGCGCTTCTCGGCGGCGGAGGCGAAGAGCGCGGGCGGGACGGGGTGGGAGGAACGGGACGGGGCGGGACGCGGCGGACTGGGATGGGGCGCAGTGGGGCGGGGCGGGGGGCGTGTCATGCGGGGAGGGGCGTGTCGTGCGAGGAGGGGCGTGTCGTGCGGGGAGGGGCGGGGCGGGGCGGGAGGGCAGGGCTGGGCAGGGCAGGGCGGGGATGGGCTGGGAAGAGCGGGGCGGGGTGGAGTGGGGCGGGATGAGTTGAATGGCGGGTGGGGTGGGGAGGGGCGGGGCGGAGCGGGGCCGGGCCAGGCGGCGGGAGAGACGAAGGCGTGCAGCGAACGAGCAAAGTGCTCAGGTGGGACGTGGGGCCCGGAGCCCGGGTTGTTATGGCGCCTTCGCCCACCTGGAGGGGCTGCTCAACAGTGGCTTACGCCCACCCGGAAGCAGACAGCCTACGCCGCCTAAAGGTCGGTGAGATAAATAAACACTTGGCCAATAAGATCCTTTCCATGCATTATTTCTTTATTGTCAATGATAATAAAATTTTAAAACCATCACATTGTAAAGTACTCACATGTCTAATCATTCATCACTGTCAGTACTTAATTCGAGAGTTTGTCATTCATTGCTCAATTAATCTTATTTGTTGAACAAACTAATAATATTAATATGAGAAAAGATATGCATTTCGACAATAAATACCTGATGATATTGCTATTAAGAGAAAAATTGTATATTAATATTTATACCTCGGATATTTCTTCAGTCCCGAGAGATTCTGTGAATAATTTTTATATAATTGAATATTCTACGTTATTAAATGCTATGAAGCAACATTTTTTATTGAAAAATTGAGTATATAACACTTGTATATATACACCTGTATCAGGGAAAACTTGTGGAGTTCATTTATAGTGTGCATGCAATATTTGTTACTATACAAACTACAGATTATTTAAATTTTTTATTCGTATCACTTTCGCTTCCATGGCAATATCAATGGGATGTCTTTAAATGAAGGGAGAAGGAATACATAATTGTATTGCTTTATTTAAGTAACTATTTTATGGTGATTTCTATTTAACCGGGAATCTCAGAATTATTTCTGTTTTTTAACCTTCTTAACAATTAAAGCCATTATTCGTAGTTTCCTTAAATATAACATTTGGTTCAAATCTTATATTATTTATTGAACTGACACTAATACATTTTGATGGAGTAAGAGAAAGTCAAGACACGTAATGGAGCGAAATTACAAAAGAATAATCATAAGTCTAACTACTATTCTACTATTATATTGACTTTTTAAACTATCATAGTACATTCTCCAATATATTATTGCGATCAGTGGTTTCCTGTTAGTTTGTTTCAGCTACTGGACTACATATTTATCATGAACTGTTTTACTTTGCCTGTAAACTTCGTTTTCTCTGGAGTACACAATTATCTCATTTTCGCTTTCGTTGCTGATATTATAGACCACAAATACACTAAGGTGCATTTATCTGAGCTCCAACTCGTCGTGTGAGATAGTGGTGCAACAAATAACTACTTCCTTTTTCGGCTTATAGTACCTCGCCGAGGGTGCATTTAGATAAGGCTGATGTCACGATATGCGAACAACTGCGAAAACTAACTTTTGGTTTTATTAGCAATTAGTACGGAATGAATGAAATGTAAAATGCACGTGCTGAAGTGATAAGATTTCAATTAAGCGATGTACGAAAGTTGGAGATTGTTACTTTTATAACGCTTTGCATAGCAGTATATTATTTAGCTATTCTCCTTCTCGCTGCAGCACCTTGAAGAACTTCTTTCGTTTTATCTGTGCCAATAAAACTCGACTGTACTAACTATTCTAATTTGTACTAGTATGGTAATCTTCAAGAGCACAGTTATCAAGCATTTTCATGAAATCATTGTACACTGACAGAAATTCTATTATGAAGTTCATCATCATAATTAAAAGAATATCAAAAAAATTATTAAATTATATTTTGAAAAGGATGATTAGAAATTTTCAGATAATATATATACAATTACGTTACATTGTGGATCAATGTCAATGAATTCTTTTCATAAACTACGTTGTCTCAAATAAATTACAGAAACTACTAATTAACAGAAGTAACTCATTATCTGTATGTTAGAAAGTGTATAAAATGCGAGTAGCTTGTAGGTAGCAAACGTTTTCAGTAAGTCAATATCAAATGTTTGCCATACGCATTGGAACTTTCCATCAAGTAATATTTGTCACAGAAGCATTGTTACACACTTGAACTCAATTGAATAGTAGGGTCGCAATTATCGTAACTGTTCTCCGATGATTTTAATCAAATAAACCCGCTAATTCTATGCGGTCGACACAGTTGCCTTTATCGCATATAGTTTCATTCTAGCGAGTTGCAATTTGCTTATGATGTAGCACGTCCAAACGCATCCTAAACAACCGCCCACATTTACCCAGTTAATTTATTTTAGTTTACAACTCATGTAATGTCCAAATACTGGAACCAAAAATACGTTCATCTCTATACCGGTTGACAGAATGTAAAGTGCTGTTTTATGCTGCCCGTCTACATTCGTTGGAATATGCATAAATTTAGAGCGCGAAGTGAACTGTTTTATTTTTGTTCTCTATAACTTTTAATGAAATTTGTAGTTTAATTGCATAATTTTCTAATAGTGTTTACTGTAATCACTTCATATGGCGTTACAATGTATCTCATAGACTTATTTTTCTAACATGTTTAATATCGCATCTGAATGCAAAACAAAATAATGGTTTTATCGTATATTTATTGCATCGTTATTACTGGGATAATGGGGGACAAGATAATGGTGTAATCATTCACATAATATGCTAGTAGATACTCAGTTTTTTAGAATAACTATGTAGTTGAAAGCTCAAAGTTTCCACGGTGGGAACAGGTTCTCATGTCTCGACACCAGAACTCCATGGACTAAAGTTAAAAATATGCATGTAACCATGCACTTAAAATTGGCAATATAAGCGATTAAAACTATACGTTAAACAAAAATGTAGTAAAGAACAGTTTACATTCATTTATAGGTAATCATATTTTTACACTGTAGCACAAGAAAAATCTACTTTCAAACATTATAACAAAATATATTAGTGAGAAAACCAATAGAATTATTACAAGATGCCGAAACATTCAGCCCAGTTCAATACGTTCATGCGCACCAATAAAATTACAGGAAATCAATTGCTTCAAGCGAAATGTATCAAAAGTCTATCGGAAATATTATGTTGATATTGTAGCATTGGCGTGGTTAAATTTACTTTTCGTTTAAAAGAAAAATACAGGAAAATATCTTACTTCCACCCACTTCTCCACAAAAATCGGTGATATATGCATTTAAATATGCCGTATAAGTATGCAGTTAAAGAAAAAATATCTTAAATATGCAAATATGCAAAATAAAAATGGTCTAGGTTTGTATTATTTTGGGTGATAGGTACAGTTTTATACATTTCCTTTTCGATTTGGCAATAAATAAAAATATGCAATTGCATGAAGTTCCTCGGTTTACTCATGTCACATCTCGTGTTGCAAGTGAGTACCTGTACTAAAAGGAACTGCGAAACCCATAGTTATGAGTATGGGTCAGTTTTGTATTAAGCATAAAATGTCAAACCATGCCACAAAATATGGAGTAAAAACGCCAAATATGCAAAAATATTCACTTAAAATCAGTAAAATGATGTAAAAACATTACCTAACGAACCTAAATGCCTACTAAAATAAAAAGAAATTAAATGAAATTGATTTTGTGCTGTGGAACAAACAAATTACACCCGATTGCAAGCTCAATGCGAACTGAGAAAGACAAGTGATAGAGAGTAGTAGACAGTGAGTAGTAGACAGGTATCGACTGATTCTACGAAATTGATGTTCGAAATATTTAATTTGAGCGGGATCCTCTTCCTGTTAAGTAGGGAACAAGGTTATAATTAAAGGTGTCGTTAGTATATATTATATTTATTCCCTTCTAGTATATGTCCTTTGCAACACAGGTTATAGTACTCAAGGGAATAAAATAAAAATTAATTAATTCAAGAAAACTCATATCTTAATAACTTAATATTTATAGATTGTCACAGAAGAAGCAAGCTAAGCAAGAGAAATAATAAATTATCCTGGAAGTTTTAAATTTTTTACGTTATTGTCTGTAAAATGTGCAACATAATCTAGTGTAGCCCTGAAATACTCAATGTTATGTAGTATAGCTCAAATATGCAAAATAACAGTTCTAAATAAGCATCTAGGTACTCCCATTTGGAAAGAAAACCGAAATCCGCATTTTTACGCGAAAGCAAAATTAATATGCAATCGAATATGCATCCGACCTATAGTTATGAGTAATTTGCGCTGTGGTTCTTCCTGTACTGCAACATTGTTAAAGAAAGTAAACGATATTAAAAAATTGAGGACATAATTCATTCAACCTGGCTCAACATTGAACTAACAGGAATAGTAATTATAGTTTATTATTATTATTATTATTATTATTGTTGTTGTTGTTGTTGTTGTTGTTGTTCTGCTTTCAATGCATCGCTGCTACTTACATTAAACCTCATGACCTTGACTTTGAGACATTTTAGTAATGAAAACTGCACAAGAAAGACAAAAATATCAATATTGCCATTGTGAATGGACATGTCGTTCCCTGAAAGTTCGCGTACCTGCGAAATAGCAGTGAGTTTGCATTGCATTGAAGGGCGATGTCAGAAATTTCACTTGTGTAACTTCTTTGTAAGAGATTCCCTAGCATATGGTCATCGGCAAAAAGTTATCATATTTGAACTTCATCGTGCCTTAGAAGATTGCTACATTTATTTTAAACCACATGTACGCCATCTAGTGCCTGCTGTGATCGGTATAAAACTTAAATTTTTTATTCAATTCGGATCAATAATGTCTTACTTTGCGGGACGGGGGTCAGGCCATCAGACCTACTCTTCCCCTGACCACGCAAATTTCCCATCGCACTCCAATTTTCATCATTTTGCCATCTGACAGCGAAAGAAAGGAATCACCCGGGATACTAAATAGGCGCTTACAATTTAGCTCAGAGGCTTGGTTTAGGCATAAGGATCTTTTTCATGCAGTAAATCTACAGCATGGGACAGCCGATTTTACTTTCCCTCCCAAGGTAAGCGTACAAAGGATATTTCACCAATAAAAATCCACTTCCTCGACCAGATTTGAACCCATGAACTTTGGTATGACAGACGCTAACCGTCACACTAGCAAAGCCGTTCATCGTTCCCTCTGAATTATTTTCTGCCTCATCGAACACCGCTTGAGAAATTCCCTCCATATTGCCATCTTATGGTAATACCATTTTACATCGCTTCTCGCTGAGGACTTTTTCCGGGACCCACCGCTAACCGACGTTCGAATTTTCTCCCCTTTCACTCAAGTTGCGTTCGCGTCCACACCCTCTCTCTCCCCCCCCTTCCTCCCCCCCCCCCCCCCCCCCCCCCCCCCTCCCTCTCCCACTTCTCTCCCTCCACTCTCCTCTATCCTCTCCTCTCCCTCCCTCTCATCTCCCTCCTCCATCTCCCTCCCCTCTCCCCTCCCCTCTCCACTTCTCTCCCCTCCACTCTCCTCTATCCTCTCCTCTCCCTCCCCTCTCCCCTCCTCCCCCACCCCTCTCCTCTCCCCTCCCTTACCTCCCCTCTCCCCCTCCCGAGCGATGCGTCGTCGTCTTGGAGCATCCGCCGCGTCACGTCATGAAGCGCGTTCGTCGCTTTAGCATCCTCGGGGAGCGCGTGTCTACCTCCAGGTTTAGCTCGCACTCGCAGTACCTTCATCGTGGCAGCTCGTCAAAAAGTAAACGCGTGGAGTGAATGCAATGGAAGGAGACGGTTACTTATTTCTGACATGCCAAATATTACTTCTTTATTGAATTAAATCCAATAAAAAGATACGCTTACAATTTCATAAATGCGAATTTGTTGCAAATGCGTTCCAAATTTTGTGTTTTTATGTTATATCATATTTTGCCAATTCATTTTTGAGCACAAAAGAAGTCTCATTAGAATTTATTCTCAACAGTAGTTCGCAGATCACAAATGTTAACATACACCACGCCATTAAAAATCAACAATGTATTTACAGTTCATTATAGTGCTACTTTTCAAGGAATATTTCTTCATCTTTTTCAGGCTAAAACATTAAAAAATAGACTAAACTCTCAAAAATAAACGTACTAATTTGTTTCCATAATTAATAATTACTTTAAATATGAACACTGATTGAATGTGTCGTACTCAATATTGTAAAATTGTGTCTGTGAAGTTTAAAGACACTTTGGTCATTGCGACCTGTCATAACAGCACAGTTGTTATCTATCAGTGTAATTTATGTCAAATTTTGCTTACCTGAAACATCAGATACCTTTTTATATGTTTTTAATAAATACGTGAAATGTTTAGATCAGTGTAATTCACTGATGAGAAGAAATAAATGTTAATCGTTAAAGTGTAAATAATATAATTGTGATAAACCTTTGGCTGTTTAAATTTTAAAGTGAACTTTTTTTGTCAGAAATGTGTTTTTCTAAACTATATACAATGTTCCTTACAGTTGCATTCTCTTCTATATACTGTCTACATAAGGCAATTTCGGAATAGCATAGTCAAAATATACAGTTTATGCGAATAATGAACATTCTTCATTGAAGATCCTGAATTCTCCATCAATTTAGTTTTAAGCAACCCACTTTATTAGTACGGTCGGTATATCATTTGAGTATGTTGTATGTATCCAGACACTTGTTAAAACCCCACGTTTTGGACCTCCCAGACCCTGTGTTAACTCCGGGAGGCCTGAAAAACCTTTATTTATTTTCGTTTATTTTTCTATATCTCTTTAAACTTAAGTCCTCCAGCAAATTATTTAAATCAATTTTAAACAGGGTAAAATTTCTTACAACTTTTGTATAAAACATCGTTTTCAATACTACTTACCAAACAAGCCAAAGCTTTTCAAATTTTTTTTTCAGGACTCAAAAATACGTGTGTGGAAAAATTCACGCGTTTGTAATATTCTAATCAACCTGCCATAAATATAATTATTGCATGTAGTGCTATTATTTATCCCACCTTCGGTATGATACCATTGTACGCATTGCCGAAATGTGAATGACGTGTAATGTACCTATTGCCGAAAATATTAATGTAAAAAAATGATTGATGTGCATATGTGTGTGCTCGTGTTCCATGCGAGAACAATGTCATTTCAACAAAACTTGGTATACTTTATAACTGGGTAATCAGAATGGTAGAAAGAATACTCTGGGGGTAAGACACTTATAGAAGATCGGGTGGGAAAGTGCCTTGATACATACTGTAACGAATATTGCGTCATCTGCCGGCGGCCAACACGGGCATCCTGTATGCGCGGATTGCGTCATCGGCCGGCGGCCCTCGAACTAGCTGGTCTCAGAGTGTTCGGGGTCTAATCGCAAAGTCCAGAATATTCTCGAGTATAAATACGCGGCAGCCGGCGACCGCGACTCAGTCTTAAGTCTGAAATGGAAGCTGAGCTGTGAAGTGTGTGCATCGCGGTGAATAGTAGTGCATGATTGTGCTCAGTGACGTGAACCGTGGCCAGCGCCGTGAATTGTGGTCAGGTGCAGTGGACTGTGGTCAAGTGTATCAAACTGTGGTCAGTGCTTAGGACTGTGCAACAGTGTAAGAGAAGTGAAAAGTGAACATAAGTACTCAAGAGAAGTGTGACGTTTAAAGAATAATCAAGTGTTTTCAGTGATTGTGTAAGAAACGAAAAAAACAAACGTTTTTGTTAAAATAATACCAGAGTTTTAATTCACCACATAACAATACAATGTACCCACAGAAAAGGTTTTTACGACATTTTTTCCAGATAAATCCTGTTTTTCAGTACCAGCCTACTGGATTATACAGGCTATTTGTGAGTGCAAGAGATTTTCTGTGCATTGTTGGGAAATTCATTAACCTAATTAAAAGGACATTACCAGCCCAATAAATAACTTGCGAATACACGAGTTTAAGATCTTACAATTATATGTGACGAAATTCAAATTTCTTTGGCTAGAAGCATCAGCAAACACACACCACGACCAGTTATAAACAAAAAAAAATTAAGATATTTTCTATCCTGCTTTTGCAAGCTATTTTAGAAGTATTGTATTTCAACAAATTTATTTGTTCAACATACAATTAAAATATTAGTATCGTCGGCGACACTTGATTCTGCAATCACATGGCTCGCTTAGCGTTGAAGCTGACTGCATAGTTACGCGTCTTTCGCATATTGGCTTCTAAACCTCTGGGGATACCAAATAAGCTACACTCACGGATAGAGCTAATATAGTTCCCGCCTCGAGGAAGACTGATGCATTTTCTGCAGTCGCCCCTGCAGAGTGAATAAGGATAAATTTCAGCCGCAGCCCAGCTTCTCTCCATCTCGTCTTGCGCTGCTTCCGCCGTCTCCCCCAACCCATATCCGTTCCATGTCGCTCCGCTTTACATCACCTCCCCTGGCCATTCACCATTTCATCCCACTCTACCCCACCCATCCCAATCCCACACCACATCGCCCCCCCCCCCCCACCACCCACCATCCACACCACACCACACCACCACCACACCACACACACACCGCACCCACCCACCCACCACACCACCACCACCACCACCCACACCACACCCCACACCCCACACCCACACCCCACAACACCCACACCCACACACCACACCACACCCACACCACACAACACCCACACCCCACCACACCCACACCACACCACACACCACACCACACCACACCCACCACACGCACCGCACCACATCGCACCGCACCACATCGCACCGCACCACATCGCACCGCACCACATCGCACCGCACCACATCGCACCGCACCACATCGCACCGCACCACAACATCCACCCCACCACACGACCCACCACACCACACACTATAGAATACATACTACACCACACACTCACCACACACACACCACACACCGTACCACACACCGCACCACACCACAACACACAACACACATCGCACCACACAGTACACAACACACACCGCACCACACAGAACATCACAACACACACTGCACCGCATAGTACACACCAAAACCACACTACACCACACCACACACCACACACACAACACCACACCACATGACACACCGCACCACACTGCACTGGACAGCACCACACCACACACCACACCATGTTACCTGGCCCCAGCGCATGCCATCCTCCTGCTTGGCCCTTGGTCCATTGGCCTTGGTCCATTTTAGCTTGCCGACCTCCACTCCGCCCCTCTCCCCCTCCCCCCCCCCCCGAGCCTCATGTCTTGCTCCTCCCTAGCTCAGCTTTCCCCGGACTACTCTGAGACTCCTCACCCCAGTCCGCCACCTTTTGATGCGCCTAATAAGATTACTCGCTTACCTCGGGGCCGTGTGCATTAGGGCAGCTGCTCCTTCTACGACGCTGCTAGAGAAAACTCGCAGTAGAGGAGCTAGAGTTGCTGCATGGTATTTGCCTAGGATCCCTGTGAACTTATCTCCAACATCATCGTACTTGCACTAACGTAGTTTGGAGAGCGTCTTCCCCAATCTCGTGTTTCCTTAGTGTGGTCAGTATCAGCTATCTAGATTGTTTCCACCGGAAGCGGTAGCTCAGTGCCTCAACTGATGTCACTGCAGCGCCTCCGACCAGAAGGTCCTAGGTTACACTCCCCACGGCGGCAGGATTTTCGACACTAGCTTTTCAGCTAGGTCGAATTCAGTCGGTGACTGGAGGAGAATTCTAGCGGCCGGCTGCTCTGATCGGTAGTTTTCCGTGGTTTATCCGATCAACACCAGGCGAATGCCGGAGCAGTACCCTACCAAAAGGGCCACGAACCGCGCGCGAACTGTCCTTCCTCTTCCTTGTCCTATCCTCTCCCCTTACACACACACTTACACTAACATGCACTACACTACCACATATTACGGGAGACCGGTCGGGAGCTTAGAGCTTGTCCCGACAGGGGCGGTGCCCCGCTGGTGGGAGAGTCCTGGTTAGGGGGAAATCCCACTAGTCGACGGTACGTCGGCGCCGGATCTCACCATCCAGCGGGGGAAGATCATCGCGAATCTCTCGAGAAAAAAAGCATGCATTACACTAACGAGACTAGTGACCAAAGCTTACCCGGAAACACGAAAAAATCAAATCAAATCAAATCAAATCAAATCAAATCAAATCAAATCAAATCAAATCAAATAGATAGTTTCCGTTGATGCAGCCTCCTGCGTCACCACTAATCACGTGGCCACATTGCCACTAGCCATGTTGCCATATTGCTCCGTTGATGCAGCCTCCTGCGTCACCACTAATCACGTGGCCACATTGCCACTAGCCATGTTGTATTACATTGCCACTGAACTTGCCAATTGCCACTGACCACGGCCACTTGCCACTGATGTTCCACATTCCACTGAACGTGCCAATTGCCACTGACCACGTTGCCATTGCCACTGACCACGTTGCTATCCCGCTCCCTTTGCAATAACTTCACTCCGCATTTCACGTCTCTTCAAAAATCTTTCATTTTCTAGCACATATTTTCTTCTGCGTACAGTCCCGATTTACACGTTTTTTTGGGCAAACGATTTCGGAGTTTTAGCGAACACGAGCATGTGTAATTGGGGTTTTGACAGCCCGGAAGCAACTCTGCGCATGTTGGCTTAAACTCGGGAAACGGAGCGGGGAAAGGAAAGCGTAGATAGGGTCATAATTACCGTATTAACGCAAATCTAATGCGCACCGGATATTCGAAACATAAAATGATCAAGAAATGATATGTACCGAATGTAATGCACATCCGACAGAATAGTAGGTAGGGTATTTTATTAAAATTTATGAAATACAATGGATTTATCGAATATATATAATTAGCATGATGCACAACACTATTAGGTAAGCAACTTTGGCGCGTCTTATTATTTACAGGTTTTGATAACGGACAGTTCGTGTTTCAACCATTACCTATTTCAAGTTCATCCTCCTCCTCGCGGTTTCTTTCCATTCTCTCGTCCCACGAATGTCTTTCCGTGGATCTCGACGCCACCCGACAGCTCTCAGTGTCACTTCCCGATATCCTCGGCGCGTGGCGGCTGAGATCAGCCGCCTCCGAGTCCCCTCGCGCAGTAATCCCAGCGCCTCTCGCCTCCGCCTCCGCCGCCTTTTCCTTTCCTTCGCGCGTCCGCCGGGGACGGATGGCGCATGCAAAGCAGGCAGCGCGCGCCCCGGAGCCAACGCCCCCGCGGCAGCCACGAGGGCAAACACGCGTCGCACCACTGGCGGCGGAGGGAGAGGGGAGGAAGGAGAAGGAAGGAGGGAGAGGGGAGGAGGGAGAGGGGAGGAGGGAGAGGGGAGGAGGGAGAGGGAAGAAGAGAGAGGGAAGGAGGAGAGGGAAGAAGAGAGGAGGAAGGAGGGAGAGGGGAGGGAGGGAGGGAGGAGGAGGAGGGAGAGGGGAGGAGGGAGGGGAGGGGGAGGGGAGGGAGAGGGGAGGAGGGAGAGGGGAGGAGGGAGAGGGAGAGGGAAGGAGGGAGAGGGAGGAGGGAGAGGGAGGAGGGAGAGGGAGGAGGAGGGGAGGAGGGAGAGGGAAGGAGGGAGAGGGGAGGAGGGAGAGGGGAGGAGGGAGAGGGAAGGAGGGAGGAGGGGAGGAGGGAGAGGGGAGGAGGGAGAGAGGAGGAGGGAGAGGGGCGAGTGGAAAGGAGCATCAGCTGTGTTTCGTTTGCTTTTATGTCGCTACTTCGGTTGTATTCCTTAAAACGCCTCTAATATAACACTGATCTGAAAAGATGATGCCTCAGAAAACGTGATTTCCAACTGCGAAGATCTTCGGACAGCACTCACAACTTGAACGATTGAGAGGTTGTGTCTTTGGAAAGGGGAGTATAAGTTATTTGAGCAGTGGCTCTATTTACTTATTCACCAATAGAATCGCAACTTACTCTATGACGTAACTACGACTTTGATAACTCGCGTGATGACAATTTCATTAATTCCACGTCCAATGCGATAAAGACGGGTGATTTCTTGGTGAAAATCACTCTAATTAAATGCAAGCTGCGTGCTACAAATCTCGATTGGCGACAGTGATAATGCTGAAGATCTCGGGGAGATAACGATGAAGAAAAGGACCGCAGAAACTGTAGAGATGGTGACGACGAGGTAGGGAGGCGAGGTCAATGCTGAGGGCCGCAGAAGGCCCTTCGCAGCTACCGAAGGCGAAAGGAACCTTCTGAGCTGCGATAATGAACCCAATGCTCACTGTGACTCGTTCCAGGTGCTAATGATGTAGAACTAACAGTGACACACTATAAAAGATTAATGGTTAGTCGTCCATTGTCGGTACTACGTCTATGATCGTTCGCGCAGATGACGAAGATAGCGCACAAACGCGTGAGCGATAACTTTGATGATTGAGCAACAGCCCATTTGGCGAAGATTTCGTGACGATGAAAATGAGGGCTTCACAAACTGCGAATATTGAAATGTTGTTGAGGAGTATAATTAAACAGAATAGAAGATTCCAATAAGTTTCTCGCAATCAGTAGTACCGAACTATTCTGGTCGATTATTGTGATTTGCGTAAAAAGAATCATTTATCACGACTGCATTTGCAATAATGGGGCACCATGCATTGAGAGTAATAGGAAGGAAGCACATGATCATGGATGACAAATACCTGGGAGGTCGGAACGACAACGGAAAAGACGAGGCCCGCCGAAACTACAGAGCGAGAGCAAAGACGTCGCTAGCGGGCGGCGGTAGGAGCCACTTCGCCGCTAACGACGTCGGAATTTACCTTCCGAAAGTTAGGCCTGCCTCTTAGCGCGCCTTCAAATATGTATGGATTTCCCGGAAGGGCGCGAGCACGCCCGCCCACCCCCGCCCGCCCCTCGCCCGTCCCGCCCGCCCCCGCCCGTTCCCGACCGCCCCCACCAGCCCCCGCCGCCCCCGCCCGCCCTCGCCCACCCTTTGCCCGCCCCTCACCCGCCACTCGCTTGCCCCTCGCCCGCCCCTCGCCCGCCCTCGTCCACCCTCGCCCACCTCGTCCACCCTCGCCCGCCCCTCGTCCGCCCTCGCCCGCCCTCGTCCACCCTCGCCCGCCCTCGTCCACCCTCGCCCGCCCTCGTCCACCCCCGCCCGCCCCCGCCGCCCCCGCCCGCCCCTCGCCCACCCCTTGCCCGCCCCTCGCCCCCCTCGCCCACCCCTCGTCCGCCCCTCGCCCGCCCTGCCCATCACCGCGCCGCTGCGGCCACTCCACCCCCGCTCGCCTGTCCCTGGTCGCCCCAGCCGGCCCCGCCCGCCCCCGCCCGCCCCAGCTCGGCCCCGCCCACCCCCGCCCGCCCCTGCCCGCCCCCGCCCGCCTCCGTTCGCGGCGGGGCGAGGCGAAACGAAATGAGACGAAACGGGGCGAAACAGGACGGGCGTTCGATTCAAGAGTGCGTCTGCAGCGGTGGAGCGCCCCCGCCTCGGCTGAGGGAGCCACCTCCTCGGCTGCTCTGCCACTCGGCCCTCCGCTGCACCGTCCGCGCCGAATCATTTGCTCGTCTTTGTTTCCGGGGCGTCTCCATGTTCGTTTGCTTCTTCATTTGTTATCTCCTTTGTTTATCCCCCAATGTTTTCTTTTTTTCGTTGTTTTATTTCCTTTTGAATATGTCCTTACTTTGTTTCATCATATTCGTTTGCTACTGTTTTTATACATTCTCATATATGTACACGGTATGCGAATACAGGAGAGCTACATGTAAACATTTAGATGAATTATATTTATAATGGAGAGAAAGTTGAATAGCTGCTAAAAAAATTGCATGTTTTTTATAGTAATAAATGATTGTGTTTGTGTGAAAATGTGTTTATTTTCAAAACCTTTTGTACGTCTCTCCGACTTTCTGCTCGTCCGTACGTCTGAATGTCTTTTATATCTAGGTCCGTCCCAAGAACACTGAATAACAATATAATTCAATTTCACCTGGATTTTCCACCTAGTGGACATTCCTTGATCGATCTGAACAAACACATTACCTGCTGATTTTGAACAGATTTGTAAATTTACTGAAAGGGGAAGTGGTACAACCTCAACTACCTTAAAACATACTGAACACTTTTGAATGATTTTCCAAATTTCTTTGATTTTTAAAAAGATCTCTAGCAGTTTAAAAAATCGTAGTTCAACATCTTTTTGAACCTGTTCTACACCTTCATGGTTGAAGGTAGTTTTTTGAAATTATAGAATTTTTGCGTAATTTGAAGTAAAATCCTGACACATTTCTACAAATATATAAAGAAAGTTTTGTCAAAAACGCAATATTTTTTGAAATTTTTATAAAGATAAAGACACTGAATTTATTGGGATAAGTGAATGTTTACGAAAACATTTGAATGTTCAAAACGCTTCGTCATGGAAAACGTTCGCTCATATATTTGTATTTTAATATTTCCTAACCTTTGCAGATAATTCAAGAAAGAATTATTAGTGTTGTAGTGTCACTTGTTTCATGTTCTTCCTGTTCTTAGAAAACTCTGGCTTCGAAGATTTCGAGAAAGACGTTTCTTTACAGTCGCCTTCATCAATAAGTACGATAAAAATGTCTTCAGTATTCTTTTGACTGGGATAATTCTGTTTATTAATTTTACCTAGTGGGCTACAGCAGCAAAAAATGCTGCTGAACAAAAGCACACAAAAAGTAGCACGCACACAGCTCAAGAAAAACAAAACTTTCATATAACAATGCTATAAATTAAATGGAAAACCGTTCCGTTTCCGCGTTGCAGGGACTCCGTTTTATGCTGTGTAAAATGCTATTTAACTTCACGGACAGCATAAATTTTCCGTTTAAGGCAGGTTTTAGGCAGGTTTAAGGCTTGTACCGGTTCCGGTTTAGACAGATTTTACTGTATAAATGATAGAAGGTGATAGATACAAATTTTCGTTATTGTTATTAATCTATTTTTGTTAAATATGTTGTAGGTGTTACTTTTGTTTTTAAAAGTCAAGAAGAAACCAAATTAAAAACGCTTTGTTTGTTTTAAGGATCAATCTGTTTAATTTCATAATGGTAGATCAAATCTATAAGTCATCATCAAGTCAAGTCATCAAATCAAATCCTAGAAGTCAAGCATTGTTTCAAAATAAATTTTCCTTACGTAAAGTTCATCGCCGCGATTCCGTACGGACTATTCTGTCGGCCCACAAATAAATTTTCTTTGCAGTGGATGTTCTGGACGATCTTATAGGGTATTTGTTTTATTAAGTATTAATTTTATTAAATGTATACGGAAATGTAAGAAGCAGTTTATAAAGGATAACCGATTAAAGAATACTACACAATACGGACAAGCTCGTACAACAGTTCTGTACCTATCAATATTCGTGGTGTGTAAAGATTTGTTATACAGTGTAATATAAAGGTTGTTGTTCTACATTGAAAAACGTTAATATCAAATATTTAAGGCCGAGTGACCGCTTCTCTGGACCTTACTGTCACTTGACGTGAACTGCAGTAGCACAGTAAGCATGAGAAGTGTCACACTCACTGCGCCGCTGTTTATAGCAGTTCACGTCAAGTGATACGCGCAATGTAAGAAAACGTGGAATAACATTTTTTGATCTTCAGTGAAAACCGAAGCTTTGTTTTTGGCTTCATACCCGAGTTCCTGGGTATTTCACAAACAAAACCATAGACTTCTCTCATATCACCGGAGGCTGCGCAGTTTTCTCTACATTTCTGCGCAGATTGGAAATTACTAAGAGAGATGCTATTGATTTGTAATAAAGAGAGCTTCGTTGCTTTACAAACGATAAGAACCAATTTCTGGAAGTGATGTTTCTCCTTTGAAAGTACAGAGATATCAATAAAAAAGAAAATATTGCTGTATTATAAATTGAAAAAAAATCCAATCACTTTTAAAGTGTGATGCATGAATATATGCTTGCAATATGTGATGCGGGTCTGCTGATATTTGAAGTACAATGTGTTGCGGTTTATCCGAATACTGCGATGAATATGTTATAAGTTAACCGACTATCATAGCTACAAATATTCAAAGAAAATGCACGTCGTATTAAAAATTAACCATTTTAAAGCTTGACAATGTCTTCATTTTTTTCGACGTCTTGAGCTTTAATAATGAAAGATTCATGAAAAGTAATGAAAGAAAAATCTAAAATAAATTCCGGAAAAAATCAAATTGGTGTCGGATTATCAATTTCTAGTTTAATCAACTGTGGTAAACACATTTAACACTATGATTGTTTCGTCATTCATGAGCTTTGGATGATGGATAAACGTAACTTATTTCTTCCCATCTGCAGCGTTTTAAGCGCAAAATTTACATGAAATGCGGGATATACGTGTTTTAAGCAGAGATATGCCCGGCTAGAACGGCACGTACAGAATTTAATCCAGTGGCCACATCTGTGATATGTGCTCTGACCGGAATCATTCCATCGGATCACCGCACACACTGCGTCTGCAATCAAAATCATATTCGTCCCTGCGGCACTCCTAGATGTGACGAGTGTATGCTTGACAAGCATAACCCCGCCCACATTCGTTTTAATACCACCCATCAGGTTCCTCTCCACTTTACGAACTTCTTTCCTTTTTACGTCAATTTTCACAGAAATCTGTAAGTTTTTCGTAAAGGATAATTCATGATTTTGCTCGATATACGAAATTTTCCATTTGGTCATGACACTGAAACTGAGTTTATCTTCAGTTCATTTTAGATGTTGACTGATTTGTAATTTGTTTTAAACTAACGTTGGATGACACATTGAAATTACGATGCGTACTAAATTAATTCATTTTAATGTATTGCTAAACATAGCCATACATTTGAATAAGTTAATGCTAAATATTAATCAAACTATGATATTCTATTATACTGCACATCACTTAACACTTCTCTTCACTCTCATTTTTTTTAAATACAAAAACGAATTCATAAATTAAAAGTATACTACGATGTTCACATTCTCACATAAATTGTAAGAAACACCATTAAACAAAATTTCAAACAATTTCCATCACATAATTAGTAATAAAACTGCGTTTTCTTGTTAGAGTTTCTCTCACGCATGGTTTTTACCCTTGGCAAGATTTTCCTCGCTACCAAGTATCCCCTTTTCCAACGACATCGTTCCACCCCTCCTCTGTTCGATTGCAACACACCCGGATTGGTAGCTCAGTGCATCAGCTGATATCACTGTAGCGTCTCTGACCGGCAGGTTTTAGGTTCGAGTCCTGACGGCGGCAGGATCTTCGACACTAGTTATTCAGCTACGTCGAATTCAGTCGCTGTCTGGTGAAAAATTGTAGCGCCCGGCTGCTCTGATCGGTAGATTTCCGTGCTTTCTCCGATCAACACCAGGCGAATGCCAGAGCAGTACCCTACCAAACGAGTCACGGACCGCGCGCGATCTTTTCTTTCACTTCCCTGTCCTATCCTCTCCCATTAGACACACACTTATACTAACATGCACTACACTACCACATATTCCGGAAGACCGGTTGGGAGCTTAGAGCTTGTTCCGGCTGGGGCGGTGCCCCGCTGGTGGGAGAGTCCTGGTTAGGGGTAAACCCCACTAGCCGACGGTAGGTTGGCGGCGGATCTCTCCATCCAGCGGGGGAAGATCACCGCCATCTCCCGAAGGAAAACCATGCACTAAACTTTCGGGACTAATGACCGAAGCTGTTGTCGCGCTGGAAATCACTAACCAACGATCCAACCAAACAAACAATCGATTTCCACACGTGCTTGGCAGACGTGACGCTACTAGAGTTGTGCCCCGGTTCGGACGGACCAATCAACGTGCGTCACCCTACAAGCTCGGGTCCTCCGCTTCATCCTTCACACACATACTAGCTCCCGGATACGGACAAGCTTGAGTACCTGCCCTTAAACAGCTCCTTTCAATCACGAAAAGAGAGACTGAGATTGATTTATGGTCTACCCCTGAAAGCCGTTGTGGTGGCGGAGTGCCTACCAACAATGAGTAGAATAGATAATGTAAAGGAAGAGGCACGGGCCCTTGTCAGTTGAAGCCGTTTATTAGGCAGATTTGCAAGGTGTCAACAACCTGTAACAAGTATTGTATTGCAGCCTCCGGGTCAATGACCCCCATCTCGATCAGGTTTTTCGTCCAGTTTCCCTGATCCATTGAGCAAATGCTGAGATGGTCCCTTGTTTTGCTTCTGGACATAAATGTAACTTCATTTTCTGTGTACGTCTTCTAGAATTCAGTGGGAAATACAATTATTCAAATTCTCGTTTCCATGTTGTCGCGGCAGAGAGTACTATTCTGAAGGACAACATGGATAGGAGCCAAACTTTATTGTCTCTTAGACAGATAGATTTTATTACATGGGAGCTTTCTTTCCTTTTCTTTTCTTTTCTTTTCAAAATTTAAGTAGTATATGACTTGGGGTAGGGATCACAGAATTTTCAAAATGTGCACACAATTCACTTTTCCCCATAGAACGTCATACACAGTTTTAACTGTTTTTGACGTAAAAAAATAAAAAGTAAATAAAAAAATTGCAGTGCCTGGTATGGTACTACCAGGTACACCATTATTAAACAAAAGACAAAATAAGCGTAGATGCCAATAAGAACGAACACACCAAATGCATTGGATGCACACCAAATCTCCTTTATACGTAATTTTCACTAACTACTACCTGACAAAACGCATTTCTCGAAGCACGAATGTGTGCATAAAGGTGTGTATCAATGAGACAAAGGGACAAAGAAGAAGTAATTTGTCGCCACCTACTAGCGAATGTCTTTCTGCTCCTTCTCTCTTCCTTCTATCTGTATCTCTGAAGCTTTAGCTTGTTTTGTTTATTATCTAAAGGGACTGTCATCAGGGCGAATATATATATATATATATATATATATATATATATATATATATATATATATATATATATATACATACACTTTGAAAATATTGCTGTCTTTACATAATTTTTAATATTTTTTTGGTATTCGTTGGAAGATATCATCAAGTCAGGGTTTTGCTCATTTTCTAGATAAGTGTGTCTGCTGTACTGAAACATAGGATATTGAGTTAAAATATGTTGAAAGTTAAGAAGGGTATCATTGCTGGTATTTGGGTGGGGGATTTCCAGTTAGTAAGTGTTGATGAATGAACTTGCAACGACCAGTTGTTATCCTTGTTATTGTTACCTGATCTTTTTTGAGAATTTTTTGGAAGTTTCAGGGAGTAAAATTTTTGACTACGCTGTCCTCTGAAAACTCCGATCACGTACGAGTTTCAACTTGTATGTACTAACCTGAATGATTCAAATTCGAAGAATAGCTGCAGATTATTATTAGATAAACTTCTATTCAAGGCGACAATGAAATCTACTTAGCCTATTATCCAAAGAAAGTACCAAGTAAAATAGACTTGATTAATATAATGTATTACAAAAATACGAGGTTGGAGAATGGTACTTTCTCTACCAACTTCACCATACTTACGAAGAAACGTAAACTTTAACGCAAACTTTAAATAATTGTTAGTTTGTGATCCAATTCAAACTTAAGATACCTGTTTATTTTATCTAAGAACAAAGATCTCAATATTGTCCAGGAAATTTATTAATATAAAGACCTTTTATAATTACGATGGTTACAAATGCATTTTTATCAAATTGTCGACAACACTTTCACTAAATAATCATTTTACAATTAGCTTAAAACATTGTTACTGTGTTTGTTATTACAAAATACTGCAGGACGTCGTGAATTTACATATAAGGGAATTTTAAATAGGTTTCAATTATAACGATTCTGAAAACGGCTACGGTAACTTTCTTTAAATCAGTATTCACCCGTTCAGTATATTCAGTTAAGATGAATCATTGCCCAGAATGTTTTTGCCAGATTAGTGGCTCAATAGATAAGACGAAGTGTTGCTACTACCCGGAGATAATTTCTATATATAATTTCTATATCTAATAAGGTTTTATTAATATAGAACAATATACCTGATTAGTTAGACAATTTGTAGGCACCATTTAAATAATTATTCATTTGATCCTCGAAGTAGAACACTGCTATAAAAGGCAAGAAAGGATTCTAAGTTTCATTTATTTCTCCATTTGTATTCTTCATTAACAAGTATCTACGATACAAATGTACCAATAAAAAAACCTTTCGAAGTATTGATTGAGATGAAGATTATTCGTTTATGACCTATTTTCCTTAATACATTTCCTCGAGTCATCTTCGACGTCTTACAGCAGACAGTTCCGAATGCGAAACATCTCTAAATCTTTCGTAGATGTACGAGATAATTAGAGTCTACTTTGTGCTAGTCTTCCCTTCTTTTTCGACTAAGTATTCCTGCAGATCTTTCAACAAAAAAACTTTATTAAGTGCACGATAGGATTGAACCAAATGGTCTACATCAGTCGTGCCTGAAGTAGTCGCAATCATTTACAGTCGTGTGAATTTATATTTCCTCCAATTACATTACTTTTTCTACTATGAAGCTTAATTAGAAAAGAAACTCCTCAGAAGAGCTGACAAAATGCCTGGTGAGGAAAGTCGTTTAATGAGCAGCAAATATTTACAACCGACGATTAAAGAAAACAGATGCCGTAAATAAAAAACCTCTGCTCCTTGCATGTAACCAGCACTTCAATTGAGAAGCAAACATTCAAAAGGAGACATGTCCATTTGGCAAAAAATTGAGTTCTTCCGTTGTTTTTATGAATTTCTGAAACGTTCGCATATCTAAAAAGCATGAGAAGACTTATAATACATTAAGTAGTCCTATTCGTCGAGTTAAATAATGTGCTGAAAAGTTTAAAATTTGTGCTTTATTCTTCATTTTTATTGGAAAAACGTAAGTTGGACGTATCACGTTTTGAATGTTTTTTCCTTAATTCTGCTATTGCATTTTCTCTAACAACGATCCGTTATCACCTTCCATGCTCAATGAATTGTTGGAAACGATATCTCATTATAATATAAATAATTTTTCCGATCGTAGAAGTTTATATTTCTTCCCATATATCTCTGAAGGCTTTCATATTTTTTTCTTAAATTGTCTACTCCATTACTGAATGGTGGCGCCCACTTCCCCAAACGTTTCTGTTTTGTACTAGTTGAAACCATGTGGATGCACTCGAAATATCAGTACATGATCAGATGTTACCCTACCTGAGCATTTTCTTACCTCCAACTTCCCGTTTACCCGAAATTTACCCTAACTGAATATTAATAGTTCATTTTGGAGGTAAATAACCATGATAAAGTACACATTTAAATACCAAAATGTAGTATGTGTATAATATTTTTTTTACCTTTTAATACCTCTATTTATTGAAATATAACTGGACATATAACTGGAAACTTGTTGATTCGGTTCACTTTCTCACACACTTTCATGGCAGTCAAATACATCTAGAATAAGACTTCTCCCAGCCTTTTCTAGAGGTTCAAGCTGTTTTTATCCAGTTCCATTTACCTGTCTTCACAATACCTGCTTATAATAATTAATTCAATAAAACATTCTCTCTGGGCGTTCTCATTATTTTTTGTGTCACGTTCAAATGGTAATCTATTTGCGAAACTTATTTGTAAAACCCATCTACTCCTTCATTTCTTGTCACCCTCCCACCAACGTTCAAGTGTCCGTTTACATACCGCGGGGCGCCTCTGTCATGTTCATTTCCCGAGTGGTTGGCGGCAGCCGTGTTTCATTCGTTCGCTCGTTCACCGTCGGGAGCGCTGTGCCCGCTGCGGCTCACGTTCCGATATGAACCGATTTCAAATGTCAGGTCTTCATTACAGCTGACAGAAATGAAATTACGAATTATGCGCGTAGCATTAAATCGTATAGGCGAACTGATTGTTTCAGATTACACGGGATTATGAATTCGAATTACAAAAGCGATGGGGAAATTCCGGTCGCTCGCACAGCATTACGATATTAATACAAAAAAGTGGTATTAATTTATTTCCTCTGCGAAAATTTTCCGGGAAGTGTAAGCAGACTTCAACTGCCAAGAATTTCTGCGAAACAAAAAAGGGTCTATATGAACGTTTTAATTCTCTAAATGTTTTGCAGGCAATTCTAGCGTGTGTAGTAATTAAATGAAGAGTAATCTTTTTGAGGGTTTTTAAACTAAGCGGTACACGATAAAAAGGTTCGGCATTGAAGCTGAAAAAGTTAGCAAGTAAAGTACAGTAATTTCGAACTCCCTCAAGAAACGTACTGAATTTTCATTTTATAAATATTTATTTTTAGAAAAGTATACACTTCTTCCCCAGAAAAGCTTTGAGTCCATCGTAAATAAAATTGTACATTTATGCCGACATTTTTCTTCAAACTTCCTTTGAGATTGCTTGTAGCATAAAACATTGTTGAATTTGATATCTCTCTGCATTCCATTGACATCAATTCTATTTTAAATTGTAGTCTTTTTATATTTAACTCAAGTGTTTTTCATATTTCAGTATGTGCTTTTAAGTACATTGCTTTCAATTGTTTGAATGTTAAATTAACTTTTAAATATAATCGTGATTTCAAATGTACCGGGGGCGTTATGGAGACGTCAGATTTGTAAGAGAAATAACATATTACTAAAGAGGCCGACCCGGTGATAGACTTGAGGGAGAATCGACCAATGACTGATGTTGTACTCTTCACTTCTATCCAAGCGATCTGGTTCCCACCCAGATTAATGCAATGTATAATAGATGTCCCCGACTTGGTTGGGTGCAAGGAGACTTTTTTGACGCACGTTAAGAGGACACCAACACTGTGGGTTGGGAGGGATTCGATGTTTTCAGAGCTGTTTGGCTTGGAGGTGCATTCCGAGTCTATTATCTATCATTTTTCTTTGTCACTTGGTTAGTTGATTGTTAGTGATTCCGGGCACGTCAACACACCGACTACCGATCGACCGACCTACCGTCGACTAGCGGGATTTCCCCCCAACCAGGTATCTCCCACCAGCGGGGCACCGCCCCAGCCGGGACAAGCTCTAAACTCCCGACCGGTCTCCCGGAATATGTGATAGTGTAATGCATGTTAGTGTGTGTGTGTAAGGGGAGAGGATAAGACAAGGACGAGGAAGGAAAGATCGTGCGCGTTTGTTAGGGTACTGCCCCGTCATTCGTCTGGTGTTGATCGGAAAAAAGACGGAAAAATACCGATCAGACCAGCCGGCGGCTAGAATTGTCCTCCAGGCAGCGACTGAATTCGACGTAGCTGACAAATTAGTGTCGAAAACCTTGCCACTGTCCGGACTCGAACGTAGGACCTTCCGATTAGAGCCACCCGTCCCGGTCTTTATCTCAGGGTGAAATAGCTTCCTCACATGACATATTCTGTAAACTATGAAACATGGTGTTGACGGTTTCATTAATTCTTATCCTACAACTTATGTTTTTATCAGTTTCTTTTTACAATTTTAACCTCGTTTTTTTGGCGACAAAACGCTAAACCGAAACCTTATTTCGTTGCAAAGTGATGTGATAAACCGAGAAACGGTGAATTCTAGTCTCTTAAATATAGCCTTCAGACCCGAAATAATATGTCTTTTAATACTGTAAAATGATACCTTTCTCAAACCTTCCTCCACTGTGATAATTTCATGTTGGGTTAGGAAGTATCGTATGAAACTATTACTGGGAGACGCAATGGAACACAAAATTGCTCACTTAGTGTCTCAATATTAGAAACTTTAGTATAGCGATCTGAACCCTGTCTGTCAGGCACCATCTGTTCTATACAGCCTTACTTACTTCACTTACCGTAGATACCTCGTGTTCAAGGTTGCGCATATCATCTGAGTTACCTGGGTCCAACCTTGGACTTTATGTACATATTTTGAATAATGCGAATATTAACCAACTGATTCACTCTGTCATGTTTTGACATCAGTCAATACGAACACTTCGCAAATGTGGAAAACCATTTAACTTGTATACACTACCTAAACGTAACGTCATGTAGAATCCCCTTTTATTGCAGTACTTACTCGAGTGAGTTTCTGTCCCGGTTCGTGACCTGTCGAGAGTCGATGCGCTTCGCCTCGACGTGCGAATGGGGGCGCGTGTCGTGTCACGGGCGCAGACAGCGCGTCGGAGCGGAACGTCGCGTCCGCACGTGATCGCCCGCGCCCTCCGCTAATGCCCGCGTCAACGGCGCCACGCGTCGCCACGCGTCGCGTGCTGCTGCTGTTTGCCACGTCAATCGCCGCTCCTCTGCGCCCTGCCACGCTGGCCCCGCCCCCGCCCCCGCCCGCCCCCACGCCAGCCGCCACGCCCGCCACGCCACGCCACGCCAGCCACGCCACGCCACCGCCACCGCCACGCCACGCCACGCCACGCCACGCCACGCCACGCCACGCCACGCCACGCCACGCCACGCCACGCCACGCCACGCCACGCCACGCCACGCCACGCCACGCCACGCCACGTCACGCCCCGCCACGCCACGCCACGCCACGCCACGCCACGCCACGCCACGCCACGCCACGCCACGCCACGCCACGCCACGCCACGCCACGCCACGCCACGCCACGCCACGCCACGCCACGCCACGCCACGCCACGCCACGCCACGCCACGCCACGCCACGCCACGCCACGCCACGCCACGCCACGCCACGCCACGCCACGCCACGCCACGCCACGCCACGCCACGCCACGCCACGCCACGCCACGCCACGCCACGCCACGCCACGCCACGCCACGCCACGCCACGCCACGCCACGCCACGCCACGCCACGCCACGCCACGCCACGCCACGCCACGCCACGCCACGCCACGCCACGCCACGCCACGCCACGCCACGCCACGCCACGCCACGCCACGCCACGCCACGCCACGCCACGCCACGCCACGCCACGCCACGCCACGCCACGCCACGCCACGCCACGCCACGCCACGCCACGCCACGCCACGCCACGCCACGCCACGCCACGCCACGCCACGCCACGCCACGCCACGCCACGCCACGCCACGCCACGCCACGCCACGCCACGCCACGCCACGCCACGCCACGCCACGCCACGCCACGCCACGCCACGCCACGCCACGCCAGCCAGCCACGCCACTCCACGCCACGCCTACGCCTACGCCACGCCACGCCACGCCACGCCACGCCACGCCACGCCACGCCACGCCCCGCCACGCCACGCCACGCCACGCCACGCCACGCCACGCCACGCCACGCCGCTCACGCCACGCCACGCCACGCCACGCCACGCCACGCCACGCCACGCCACGCCACGCCACGCCACGCCACGCCACGCCACGCCACGCCACGCCACGCCACGCCGCCACGCCACGCCACGCCACGCCACGCCACGCCACGCCACGCCACGCCACGCCACGCCACGCCACGCCACGCCACGCCACGCCACGCCACGCCACGCCACGCCACGCCACGCCACGCCACGCCACGCCACGCCACGCCACGCCACGCCACGCCACGCCACGCCACGCCACGCCACGCCACGCCACGCCACGCCACGCCACGCCACGCCACGCCACGCCACGCCACGCCACGCCACGCCACGCCACGCCACGCCACGCCACGCCACGCCACGCCACGCCACGCCACGCCACGCCACGCCACGCCACGCCACGCCACGCCACGCCACGCCACGCCACGCCACGCCACGCCACGCCACGCCACGCCACGCCACGCCACGCCACGCCACGCCACGCCACCGCCACGCCACGCCACGCCACGCCACGCCACGCCACGCCACGCCACGCCACGCCACGCCACGCCACGCCACGCCACGCCACGCCACGCCACGCCACGCCACGCCACGCCACGCCACGCCACGCCACGCCACGCCACGCCACGCCACGCCACGCCACGCCACGCCACGCCACGCCACGCCACGCCACGCCACGCCACGCCACGCCACGCCACGCCACGCCACGCCACGCCACGCCACGCCACGCCACGCCACGCCACGCCACGCCACGCCACGCCACGCCACGCCACGCCACGCCACGCCACGCCACGCCACGCCACGCCACGCCACGCCACGCCACGCCACGCCACGCCACGCCACGCCACGCCACGCCACGCCACGCCACGCCACGCCACGCCACGCCACGCCACGCCACGCCACGCCACGCCACGCCACGCCACGCCACGCCACGCCACGCCACGCCACGCCACGCCACGCCACGCCACGCCACGCCACGCCACGCCACGCCACGCCACGCCACGCCACGCCACGCCCCAGGCCACGCCACGCCACGCCACGCCACGCCACGCCACGCCACGCCACGCCACGCCACGCCACGCCACGCCACGCCACGCCACGCCACGCCACGCCACGCCACGCCACGCCACGCCACAGCCACGCCACGCCACGCCACGCCACGCCACGCCACGCCACGCCACGCCACGCCACGCCACGCCACGCCACGCCACCCCCACGCCACGCCACGCCCCGCCACGCCCCGCCACGCCACGCCACGCCACGCCACGCCACGCCACGCCACGCCACGCCACGCCACGCCACGCCACGCCACGCCACGCCACGCCACGCCACGCCACGCCACGCCACGCCACGCCACGCCACGCCACGCCACGCCACGCCACGCCACGCCACGCCACGCCACGCCACGCCACGCCACGCCACGCCACGCCACGCCACGCACGCCACGCCACGCCACGCCACGCCACGCCACGCCACGCCACGCCACGCCACGCCACGCCACGCCACGCCACGCCACGCCACGCCACGCCACGCCACGCCACGCCACGCCACGCCACGCCACGCCACGCCACGCCACGCCACGCCACGCCACGCCACGCCACGCCACGCCACGCCACGCCACGCCACGCCACGCCACGCCACGCCACGCCACGCCACGCCACGCCACGCCACGCCACGCCACGCCACGCCACGCCACGCCACGCCACGCCACGCCACGCCACGCCACGCCACGCCACGCCACGCCACGCCACGCCACGCCACGCCACGCCACGCCACGCCACGCCACGCCACGCCACGCCACGCCACGCCACGCCACGCCACGCCACGCCACGCCACGCCACGCCACGCCACGCCACGCCACGCCACGCCACGCCACGCCACGCCACGCCACGCCACGCCACGCCACGCCACGCCACGCCACGCCACGCCACGCCACGCCACGCCACGCCACGCCACGCCACGCCACGCCACGCCACGCCACGCCACGCCACGCCACGCCACGCCACGCCACGCCACGCCGCCACGCCACGCCACGCCACGCCACGCCACGCCACGCCACGCCACGCCACGCCACGCCACGCCACGCCACGCCACGCCACGCCACGCCACGCCACGCCACGCCACGCCACGCCACGCCACGCCACGCCACGCCACGCCACGCCACGCCACGCCACGCCACGCCACGCCACGCCACGCCACGCCACGCCACGCCACGCCACGCCACGCCACGCCACGCCACGCCACGCCACGCCACGCCACGCCACGCCACGCCACGCCACGCCACGCCACGCCACGCCACGCCACGCCACGCCACGCCACGCCTCGTTTATCATCACCCCACGTCGTCGCCTTGCTTCGCCCCGCCCGCCCCGCCCCCCTTTCACCAGCTACCAAGAGGGGTTGGCCCAACCGATTCCGTGTGCATTGGCATTCCCGCTCATCTCCGCCCCGCCACGTTGGCTACCCGTCCGTACTTTCCCGCTTTGCTCCGCCACATCGGGAGGTCTCATATTACTCGCTCCACTCCGCCCTTCTTCACCGCGCCTTACTTCCTCCCCCGCCACGCTGACCCCGCTCGCCCCCCCCCCCCCCCCCCTCCTCCTCCCCCGCCGCCCCTGTCTCCCCCTGTCTCGCCCCGTCTCTTGAACGTGAGTTTCCACATTAAGAATAGACCCTTGGTAAACGGCACTTACGAAGGATTCACAATGAGAGCCTATGCGAGTACGCTTCCGTTGAATTCAAATGGTAACAATATGCGTACGCTTTCATTGTGAATCCACCGTTACGGTCCCCCCTCCGCTGTGACATGCTGCTGAAATTCTGTTTGAACTAAATCAATGCTTAGCCGGTTGGCAGCGGATAAAATATATCCTTAAAACCAAACTGAAGTACTAGAAGAAGAACTGAGTGATGAAGATTTTTTTTAATTAAAGTTGTGTTAATGTTTGTTACGTTGTCATTTTTATATTTTAAGAGATGTCATTATTTTATAAGTGATATCAGAGTCGATTCTAATTACTAAAAAGCTTCTGTTCAACTGAAACGCCACTATATATTTACTACTAAGATTCTGGCAAATGTATTAGTGAAGTTTTCAATCAAGTAATAAGTTTTAATGCAGTTTTCCATTTCAAATAAACAATTCTGTGCTCCATTGAAAATGAACAGTGTTCCATTGACTGATGTTAAGGCAACAAAATTTTTAGGTCTCTCAGTTCAGTCAAACCTTAAATGGAACGTCCATTTAACTGAATTGAACACAAAATTAAGTTCATTATGCTAGGCGTTCAGAATTCTTGCAAATTCAGTCAGTCTTCATACTGCTTGTTGTGAATACTTCGCGAATGTTCATTCCCGCCTGAGATATGGCATAATATTCTGGGGAAATACATCTTATAGCTCCCGACTTTTAGATTACAAAACGAATTGTACGAATAATAACCAAATCCCACCCACGTGATTCATGTGCTCTCTTCATTAATCTAGGAATTTTACCATTACCGTGTCTTCTTATTTACGAATCAGTGGTTTTTGTAAAAAATGACTTGCTCAAGGGCGGGAATATATTTTCAGAAAATGCCGAAGTCTATTACTATAACACTCGACGTAGAAATCATATTCATCAGGTGACAGTATCAACAGCTCATTACAAAAAATTTTTTAAAATTAAACACATTACAAACCTTCAATTGAAACGTTTACCATTTGGACTGTATAAATGAGTATAAACAACCTGTAACAACTATTGTACTACAGCTTCCGGTGAATGACCCCATCTCGATCAGGTTTTTCGTCCAGTTTCCTGATCCATTGAGCAAATGCTGAGATGGCCCCTTGTTTTGCTTTTGACATAAATGTAACTTCATTTTCTGTCACGTCTTCTAGAATTCAGTGGGAAATACAATTATTCAAATTATCGTTTCCATGTTGTCGCGGCAGGAAGTAATAAGAGCCAAAATTTATTGCTTATTTATCTTTGAAAATAGATTTTATTACATGGGAGTTTTTTTGTTTGTTTTTTCTCCCTTTCAAAATTCAAAATTTATTGCTTATTTATCTTTGAAAATAGATTTTATTACATGGGAGTTTTTTTGTTTGTTTTTTCTCCCTTTCAAAATTCAAAATTTATTGCTTTTTATCCTTGAAAATAGATTTTATTACATGGGAGTTTTTTGTTTTTTTTCTCCTTTCAAAATTAAAAGTGTAGGGATCACAGAATTTTGAAAATGTGCACACAATTCACTTTTCCCCATAGCACGTCATACGCAGTTTTTAACTGTTTTTTGACGTAAAATAAATAAAATAAATAAATAAAAAGTAGAAGTTGTGCGGTATAATCAGTTCGACTCTGTATATGATCGAGTAAATAAAAGAAACTTTTATTATTTAGATTTATTTTATATTATATGTTTGCATACATATTAATAAAAGTTAAGGTTATAAGAATCTCTATATTATATTAGTTTATCCCCCCTGGATTCATTCTCAATTAGAAGTAGTATGTCGTTAAAGAAAGTAATTTAAGTGATATGTTTGAAAAAAAAAAAGCATTAAAAAGTACGATACTTTTTACACTATTTTTATTCATGTACGATAATATATTATCGCCGTACGATAGTTGTACGATAATAATAGATGGCGCAGTACGATATTCATTTTTCAACTATCTGGCAACACTGTGCAAGACTCGCGAGTTCCAGAACGAAAAACAAAGGGAGAAAATCGAAGAAAAACCACTGCATGCGTCATATTGGTTCACGAGAAGGACCCTGTTCATGCATGGTAATTTAATAAGCATTGTAAATGTCTGACATGTTAATCGAATGATTTTGCAAACCTAATAGCATTCATATTTTGTGAAGTTACGACACAGAATTGTTTCTTATGCATCTTATTAAGCTTCGCAGAATTCAACCAAACAACGAGCTGTCTGTGTTATCATTCCAGGAAATGAATTATTACGTCACATTGGCCACCCGGCGTGTAAGCAGATATCATCAAGAAGCACCCAGAGAGTATACTATATGGAAGTACCAATATTTGCCCAGGATGACGACACACAATGGAGAGTGCCTGGTAGCGTCGCCTCCAGGCATTTCGTAAACATCACACTCATATTTTAAAATAATTGTATTAAATTATTTATTTTAGAACTTCCTTTGGAACTTACAGCATACGAGACAATCTTCTAATCAATTATATATTCTTCACAATTATATATTCTACACTATGAAATATTCACAATTCGTATTGTCGCATGTAGTAATTGATCATTGAGCTATTGTTGAGAAAATGAGTGTGTTAACGGTATACAGTACGTACTTTAACTTATAAATTTAAAGCACGCCCGAGCACCTTGCACCGATCATAAAATGAATGCGGCGTGAAAAAAGTTTGAGTTTTGCAGAGTGATGTTCTGAGGCAGATGCAGTGTTTGCTATTGTAACGTCACCACATGGCGGCCAGGTTCGACCATCTTTAGAAAGTTTAGCAGAGGGGAAGGGCATCCGGTCGGCTAGTACAAAAACTGTTAGTAGCTTTTGTCAACTGAAAAGGGAGCCATTAACACCCCGGGACGCAAGTCGGCCGGGCAGAGGGTCCTGACCCCCCGCCGGCGGTCAGGGGAGGCTGGCTGGCCTTGTGGTCTCAGAGCCACCCACACGTGCAGAGAAGCTAGGGGGTGGGGGTGGGGACATGACCGCCAGAAGCTAGCCGGCCGGAAGGCGGAGTTCGTTAAGAGATCGCCTCGCGTGCGGACGCAACTGCGGCCCGTTGGCGGTAGTGCATTCCTTGGACACTGCGAGTGCGTAGCACCGGGTGTCAGGACACCGGCGCGGTAAAGCGTCTGGGTGGAGGATGCACTAGCCAGGAGATGGGAGCAGGGTGCGTGGAGTCGCGGAGGTAGATTGCGACGGAACCCCAGAGCTCTACATACTGTATAATATTCTGTAAATAAACATTGTAACTAGAGCTCGTGTCTGTGTAGTCATTTCGCTACCACGACGCCACACTATAAAACAATATCACAGGTCCTCATATGAACTTGTTTTGGACCGATTTTGAGCTTTGCTTGGTAACCTCTTCAAGGAGATATCAAGAATATGGAGACGAAATTAAGGGCATATTTGTAGATATCAGTCAAACGAGTGGTTTTACATTTTAATTTTTATTTATTTTGTTTTAGAAAGTACCAATTAATGAATATTTGGACACATAATAATTAACAAAGCTGCTCATATATTTTTTAGATAGTTGTGTTGTTTATATTTTGGGAAGAAATCTTATAAAGGCGATTATAGAATGCAACTTATTCTACTGTAAAATCTGGTGAGTAGGATCGTGAAAAATGAAATGTTCTTAGAGTAACAAAGGTGAAGTATAAATGTAACATGTTTAATCTTCATACGTTTAGTTTATTTTTTATTGGTTATTTAAGGTTGCATCAACATCTAGGTCATTAGCGACTACTATTGGTGTTAACGGTATGGTAACTATGAAGATGAAAAGAAATGGTCATGACAAGGGGTGAACGGACGAACATAAATACAGCCATGTCCAAGGCGGGACTCGAACCCGCAACCCTTCGGTCCGTGATCACTACGACACTACTGCCTTAGCAATCTCGGCCCCGGACCGACCGTTCAATATTTTTGTTCATTCTAATTTAATGGTCTTCGAATAATTTCGAAAAGAATGAATGGAAATAACGAAGTAATTACGTACTTTATAATATTACTTTTGTAAATATGTGTGAGAGCCGTATTTATCAGCAGAGTGCTTTCAGGAAACATGAAAATTTTCATTTTTTGAATACATTGCTGGAAAAGTAAAGCTTAGTTTTCATAAATCCTTTTCTGAACAATTCTTCCAACTCTATTCAAATAACCTTTCACGGTACTACAATAAAGTCTTTTTGACTCCTCAGGTACACAAGAATGAAGTGATTTAAAGCTAGTTTCTGAATTGAAAAAGTGAGTGAGAATTATACATTTTTATTGGACGGATGGTATCTATGCATTACGTTACTGGGAAACTGTTCACGAAGAAGGACTAACGGAACATGAACGGATTCAACGCAATGATATCTGCGATTTATTTCTTTTGAGTACATTTTCAAATTTTATGTGCTCGTTAAAATTAAAAAACGCTTTCTAGAAGCTTAAAAAACGGTATTAAAATGAATTTACTTTGTGTATGAATTAAATGAGTTTTCTAGTTACAAATAGTATGAATGCGAAATATGAGAAACAATTCTAGGTAATTATAAAATCCACGCTACTGCAACTTTAAGTTCAGAATACGTTACGGTAACTAATTATCACTGCATTTAGAGAACAGTTTTCTACCTCTCTGGTATTTCAATATGTTGGGAGAAAACCAGCCAATTCTCTGCTTTGGCAACGCTGGCCCACAGACCGCACTGTCATTCACGCAAAGCAACTAGATATGCTGATAGCCAGGAGAGCGACCTGACAGCGCATCCGCAAATTTAGTCATGCTCTCTGACCTGCACGTCGCTCGATGAGTTCGCGCAACCCCCGCCCGCGGAAGGTGCCTTCTCTTGTTTTGTTTGCGCTCGCGGCCACTCGCCCCCGACGCACTCGGCGAGTCCGACTGCGCATCCCCACCCCGCGCCCACCCCGCCCCACCCCCCCCCGCCCCACCCAACCCCACGCTCCCCACCCTGCTCCGTCCCGCCCCACCCCACCTCACTCTGTCCCCCCCCCCCCCCCCCCCCCCCCAACCCGCCGTACTCCATCAGCCCCACCCCATCAGCCCTACCTCACCAGCCTTACCCTACCCCCCTACCCCACCAGACCTAGCCCCCCCCCCCCCCCCCCCCCCCCCCCCCTCCTGCCAATTCCGGGCCCCGAAAGTCGCTCTCCGCTCGTTGACTTTCCACAGCGTTCGGGTTCCGTTCCCGTCCCCTCCCAACCCCGCGTGGCTGCTTTGCCGCCGCACCGACCCATCCGCATTGGAGGATTGCCCCCCCTCTCCCCCACCCCCGGCGGTGGACGTCGCTGTTTTAAAAGCCCCCGGCGGGATTGGCGCGTCCGCCGTAATCGGATAAGTTGGTTTCCCTCATTGGCGCCGCCGAGAGACCGCCCGTTGCGTGTTACCACAGCGACTTTACACCTGACCGCGCTTTCCTCTCTACTCCAACGTGACCTATCGCTCGCTCGCTCCCACCGCCCACCCGCTTGCGGACCAGGGGAGTGAATAATCCGAAGCCGGGTCTCCCCACTCGGTGGATACACAGACGTTTTCTCCATTTCCGATGCTTTTCGGCGTGTGTGGAATCTTTCCTCCAGCGTTTTTTCCTGCAATTTTCCCCTCTCCAGTAACCCAGGAAGGGCGGGAATTAATTCAGTTACGAGGGTACATTTGAGCTGCAGCTGATTGAGGTTATGAAGATGGATTAGAGTTTATCTTAAAATTTCTAATTAAAAAATATATTATATTCTATACAAGTATAACTACTTACGTGTCTCTTTGTGCTTCAGAGTAATACATAATATAAAATTTCTTTTTTTTTAAATTGGTTTATTTAAGGTCGCTTCAACATCTAAGGTCATTAGCGACCACTATTGCTGTTAATGGTATGGAAACTATGTGGATGAAACGATATGGTGATTGATGATAAGGGGTGAAAGGACGAACACAAATACAACCATACCCGAGGCGGGACTCCAACCCGCGACCCTTCGGTCCCAGATCACCACGACACTACTGCCTTAGCGATCTCGGCTACCGGGCCGGCGATAAAATTTCTTATTTTTGGCTTTATTGGTCTTCTTTTTGTTTTTCTCATTCAGACTCACATTTATTCTTAATCTCTATTTACAAACACACTTATACTCTCAATCACACGCACTCTACTATATACACTACTTACAATCACTTTATTCGCCGTGGCGCCGACTTTACTCATACGTCCATTCCGGGAGAGATGGCTCAGGGCATCAGCTGATGTGACTGCAGTCCCTCTGACCGGGAGGCTCTAGATTCGAGTCCGGATGGTGGCAGAATTTTCGATATTAGCTTGTCAGCTACGTCGAATTCAGTCGCTGTGTGGAGGAGAATTCTATCGGATGGCTGCTCTAATCGGTAGTTTTACGTGGTTTCTCCGATCAACGCACTGCGAATACCAGAGCAGTACCCTAACAAACACGCCACGGATCTTCGATCCGCGCGCGCGCGATCTTCCCTTTCCTTTACTTCTCCTATTTATTTATTTATTTATTTTACGTCAAAAAAACAGTTAAAAACTGCGTATGACGTGCTATCATCACACACTTACACTAACATGCACTACACTACCACGTATGCCGGGAGACCAGTCGGAGACAGAATTAACCCTCTTTTCTTCCTCTTCCTTGTCTTATCCTCCCCCCTTACATACACACACACACACACTTACACTAACATGTACCTCACTAACACACATGCTTTGAGACTGGTCGGGATCTTAGAGTTTGTCCTGGCTGAGACAATGCCCTACTGATGGGAGATACCTGGTTGAGGAAAACCCCGCTAGCCGACGGTAGGTCGGCGTCGGATCTCGCCATACAAGTATGGGAGGTCCACTCTCACCCCCGAGCACAAACACTTACTAAACTTACGGCATTAATGACCACAGTAGTTGACGCACCCGGACTCAATCAATCAATCGTGGCGCCGTCTTAATGTTCTGCGGTCTTAATGTTATGTCGTCTTAATGTTATGCCGTCTTATTGTTATGCCGTCTTAATGTTCTGCCGTCTGAATGTTCTTAACGTCTGAATGTTCTTAACGTCTTAATGTTCTTAACGTCTGAATGTTCTGGCCCCGGCCCGGCGAGACGCGTTTCCGCGCGGTTTCCAGCTCCAGTGAGCGGTGATCGCATCCCGCGCTCTTGGTGCTGCCCCGCGTCGCACAGCTCAGAGAGCGCTTGCGGGGGAGGGTAAAGACGAGGGAGCGCGTACGGAGGGTAAAAGCGACGTGCTGTGGGCCCTGTGAACGTCGCTGTTCGCAGCTGCGGGGTCTCGCGCAGGATGAGCCGAGCAGACGGCCCCAGCGCCCTCGCGAGTTCCGATCTCGCCCGGTTCTGCAGCTCCGCCGGCAACTGTTTTCGCAGCTTTCCTATCTGTTATGGGAAATATTTTTTGACTTTCTATTTTCATTCTTTTACTTTGGCTTTTGTATCTGCACTTGGATCTGAATGTTGGTGATGAGGTTTTCGAAGCTGATGCAGGTCGTTGAAATATGTAAAAGAGCGATGTCGATTTGATTAAAAGAAACAAGCAAAGTATCAGAGGAAGAAACTAGAGTTTACTTGTGTTTTGTATTTTCTTTAAATTTCACGAGATTTTAATATTCGAACGAATAATTTATATAGCAGGACAAGATGACATTGAATTCAGATGACACAGCTTAGTTTTAGATTGCAAAATACCTTTAAATTATTAAGATCCCTACTACTAAACATTTTTCATATCATTAATATTTTTATTCTCAATGCTTTTGGTATTTATTTATTTTTTTGAAAGAGAATAATTTAATTGATATTTGAAAAGTTTTTAATTGATATTTCTTTTTAATTGGTCATATCATAAAAGTAAGCGAACTGACGGTAGAACTAAAAATGAAATTTAGAATAAGATGACTTTCATAAAGTCAATACTTTGAAAATGTTCAATATTCAATAAAACTGCTGATAGGATATTTAATCTTTGCTCCCCTACGCGAAGTAAAATTTTGAATATTATAAAGTGCCTAAAAAAGTTGCGTACAAAGTATTACTCTGAAGTACCTTATTCGAATATTTTTATTGAATTTACTTGTAGTTGCATCAACAGCATGGTGATTGGTGACTATTCTGTAAAATTACAATAAAAGATTTTGAATTACGTGTTTACGTATAGTTCACACTTTTACGTTTTTGTAGATTGCGTCGAATTGTTTTTTTAAAACGCGGAGATCTGAAAACAAAACTTTGAGCAATCACATATGTGGTGACCTTTATGTCAAGTATTTTCATTTTCACTATTACGTTTTTGTTTGCCTCTCGTATGAAGGGAAATACAAACATATTTTATTACATCACATTAGTTACAGTCTATTACGTATTGTATAGGTAACAATTAATATTGTTCTTGCGAGTTAATGTGAGGGAGTTTCCCGTGCTAGCAGTTTGGACAGTCCATTGATTTTTCTCAAATAACTATGTAACAGTGCATTAAAACGAAGTATTATTTGTGTTCGCAATTTTTTCTACATTTCATAAAACGTTTGAGATTAATATACGAGACTAAATATGATAAATGCAATAACCAACTGTTTACATTTACTTGTTGATTCCCAGGCGTTCCCGTGAATTTAATTTACTACCAAAAATTGTGGATAATAATCATCCAATTCGTTTCATATTGATGAATTTTATTTTTCTTAGAGAAGACATTTATCAATCTAAAAGAAGTATATTTTGATATTAGATTGAAGCAAACATTAAAATCACATTAAAATCCAATATTGTAATTTATTATAGTCATGTTTGTTAGTTATGTGATTTTTTGTTTCTTAACTAATTCCAATTTGGACTTGTCAATTTTTTCTCGCTGCGGCCTTCTAATACATCCAAAATAATGTACAGATTATCTTCAATATCGAGGAAATATACTTGTATTTTTTAAATGTATAAAGTATTCAGATGTAGCTATTTGTATATTTAATTTAGGGGGGTGACACCATTAGTTTTGTCTCAGGTGTGACAACTTCATCTACGCTACTGCCCGGGACAATCTCTAAGCTCCCGACTGGTCTCCTCTGTGGTAGTGTAGTGCATGTTAGTGTAAGTGTGTGTGTAAGGGGAGAGGATAAGACAAGGAAAAGGAAGGACTGATCGCGCACGGTCCGTGGCCTGTTTGTTAGGGTACTGCTCTGGCATTTGCGTGGTGTTGATCGGAGAAATCACGGAAAACTGCCGATCAGAGCAGCCGGCCGCTAGAATTCTCCTCCAGACAGCGACTGAATTAGACCTAGCTGAAAAGCTAGTGTCGAAAATCCTGCCGTCGTCAGGGCTCGAATCTAGGACCTCCCGGTCAGAAGCGCTGCAGTGATGCACTGAGCTACCGCTACCGGTGATCGATTAGTGATGCCGGGCGCGTAAACTGCTTTGTCCCGTAAGTGTAAGACCCGTAATGCATGTGTTTTCCTCGGTATGTGAAGGTGATATTCCCTCAGTGGATGGCGAGATCCAGCGCCAACCTACAAGTACCTGTACGTTGGCTAGTGGAGTTTTCCTCAAACAGATATCTCCCATCAGCTGGGTGCCGTCTCCGCCGGGGCAAGCTCTAAGCTCTCGACTAGTCTCCCAATGTGTGTGATAGTGTAGTGTGTGTAAGTTAGCGGTGAAAATAGAACAAAGAAGGGTAAAAAAGATTGCGAGCTGTCCATGGTCCCGTTTTCAGGGTACTGATCCGGGTGTTGATCGGAGAAACCACGAAAAACTGCCGATCAGAGCTGTCAGCCGCTAGAATTCTCTTCCAGGTAGGAGTTGAAGAGAATAGAGACTAGCTGGAGTCGACAATTCTGCCTCCGTCGGGACTGGTACTCTAGGACAACTCGGTCATAGGAACTATAGCCTTCCAATCCGTAGATTGTTAGATTTAATCGATTCGCTTCGTTTCTCGCCGATGCGTCGATGGGTAGAATGTGCCCTGACACCAGGGGTGAATCACCGCTCCGGACGAATACGGCCGGTAGATTTATGACAGTAGCACTGTGACCATCGTGTACTTATTGTCATCATGAGGGTCTTGTCGCAGGTCGTAGCGTCTGCTATTGTGGACAGGACAGAGTCATTGCACAAGAGATGTGCGAATTAGTGGAAAAAAGCTCCTAGAATCTGGCCCAAGAAACGCACTTGTCACACTTCACGTTATTTCCTACACTACTACAGATACAGAAACTTAACAGAACTACAGATCATACAGCGTTATTTTGAATTTTTTTCAAAATCAATCCATAAGTTAGGAAACATATTATTTTGAAATTCTGTGCCGAATTATTACTAGTACTATGACACTATTCGAATTTTTCAACATGTATTCATTCTTAATATTTTCACTGAATCTAATTCTCTAGGATTTACGAACTCTTCTATAAATATGAAAGACATTTTTGGTAACCGTCAAAGCATTTTAAAACTGTGGCACATCAAAATAGCATTTATGATATACTCATACGTGTCTGTAAAAAATACTTTATCAATTGTCTGTTAGCAAGCACCCTAAAATATAATAAAATCAATTAGCTTAATTCAACTATTAATAATAGTTTTGTGCTGTTTTAACACCCCTTTGAATCTAAAACTTCTCTGTAATATTTTATTAACAATAACTTCAGTACATTGTAAATATTACTAAAAAAGTTAAAGACAGCTTTTAACTGAACACTGTGAAGATAACTTTTGACTGTGCTGGACCGAGTAACCTCTGAAGGTAATTAATTTTCACCCATTCACCACTGCACTGCAACCTCTTATCTCCAAGAAAGTAATTCTAGCAGGAAGCATTCTTTCAAACTTTCTTCTGCGCCGTTTCGGAACGGTACATAATTCTCAAGGCAACCAGCACGTGAGAAACGCATCAGAAAAGCACGCAATCTGCACGCAGGTTTTAACTCGAAAGCAATTCGTCATCGTTCCTTGTGTTTCCTCGCACCGTACCGGAAGTTTCACTTTTCTTTGACGAGATTTCAGGCAACAGATGACGACCAGTCATGTAATACGTTTTAGAGAAGACAGACAAAATGGTGAAGTATTGTGAATGAAATTTGAAAAAAGGTTGAACTGTTCCACGACATCGTAGAAGGAAGCTGAAACAGTGACTTCTGGTGGAAATTATCCAATAAGTGCAGACTCGTCGATACGAAGGCAAATGCACTGGCATCCGATACTCCATTTCGCGGGTTCAAATCTAGTCAGGTGTGGTGGATATTCAAAAGCGCTGAAATTCTGTCAGGTCACGCTTGTAAAATGAGAAAAATCTCTGGCAGGTGTCTGGTAAAATTAAACCCTTCTGATAAAATGTGGTCTGAACAACCGGGTTGCCATCTGTCTTTCTTTTTAACATTTTCCTCCTGTCCTCCTTCCTTTTTTAAATTTACATGGAATGTCCTCCCTTTTGTTCTGTTGAATTAAAAAATATACTGACATAATTTTAAAGTAATGTAATTAGTTAAAGAGACTTAATATCTTCAATATCTACAGTTTTACTCAAATAATGGCCTGCGTAATAGATCATTAGGCTTATTGTGATAAAATGTATGTATACTTGTTGGTGGTTAACGAAGGTGAGTGCGGAGGCGAATTTAACCAGTCGGCAGCATTCATAATAACGGAAATAACTTAAAACGTGTTCGTTGCAATTGAATATACTTTTCAAATTGAAAGTTACGAACTAAGAGAAAATAAAATTAATATTTTAATTATAATATGTAATGTTCTGCTTACAAATTAAGAAAATTTCTTTCTAAAAATAGGATTTTTTAGACGGGAAATTTACTGAACTTAATGATAAACAAAGGGTAGACAAATTATTTGAAGAGTTGCGTAAAATTTAAGTTACAATTTTAGTGTAAATTCAAAGTAAAGTGTATATAATAGTTTTTATGGGAAAATTTTCAAAAGGTAGTTGAAAGACCGATTCAGTGAGTGTCATGTGTTATTTGTTTTCTATTCTTTTGAGAATTGAATCCCCATCTTGCCAGAATTTCCCAATTGTTTTTTTTTTCAAATTTACAAATTTGAAATACAATAATTACAATACAAATTTATGGTTTTTGTGGCAAAGGAACTGTCACCGTATGTTCTTACTATACATTGTCGACTCCTTTATCCCATTCAGACACGACACTCTTTGTCTATTATGTTCATTGGGTTAAACACCTTTATTTTGCACATATAGTCATGCGAATGGGGAGATAAGAAAGCGACTCGGAAATCCCTAGAGACTTACCATATATATCATCCAGACCTTTATATCTAACCAAACTAATTAATCACTGATGCACACAGTTTCTATTGAATATATTGTACTACAAATGAAAACACACTTTCTGCCATATCGAAATTTAATGAAATCGTAGGAAACGAGGGAGTCGTGGTTAAAGAAAATCCAATTACTTCCCTTATCCTTATTCCATAGCCCTTACTGACTCTATAGAAAATGTATGTGGAGAACTCTGGCTTTTCAGAACGCATGTATTGACTGTAATTCGACGGTTCTAGTTACGAGGACTAGTTATATTGACTTTACTTGTGCATTCAGACAAATGATTATGTTACAATGTTTTATAATGACAGAAATTAAATATTAATATTGATATACATGTAAATCTGTCTGTCCGTCTCTCTCTCTGTCCATCTCTCTCTCTCTCTATCCGTCCGCCTGTCTCCCTCTCGTCTATAGTTTATCTGTCTCTCTCTTGGTTCGTCCATCTCTCCGTTCGTCCGTCTGTCCATCCGTCCCCCCTCTGTCCCCTCCCTCTCTCTCTGTCCATCCATCCGGCTCTCTCCGTCTGTCTCTCCGTCCGTCCGTCCGTCCGTGTTTTTGTCCGTCCGTTCGTGTATCAGTCTGCCCGTCTAGTTTAATATTAGCTCTTAGGAGCTAGTTTAATACTAGCTCCTAAACCGTTTAGCCCGTTTACATCAAAATTGATGTTCCTAGAACAATTAAAAAACAATTTGAACAATTGAAAAAACTCGAGGATCTCTGAGTTTGAAACAGATACTTTGAGTTTGGCGGTATTTTACATATAGTCACAAAAATATTTCCAAAATGTTCTCAGAAATGGCTCCATTTTTTTATTAAATTTTGACCTCAAATAGCGTAAAGGACGTTTTAGAGAATCTCGGAGGTGTCATTTTCGTTGAAGTCTCTGATTTTTCGAAAATCTGAAAAGTTTGTTTTTTTCGGCGTCTTGCTATAGCTAAAATATTGGAGATGGAAGTGTTTGTCCTGGAACCTATCTCTTCTTCAAAGACAGATGTTCAAATAAATTAATGCATAATTTTACGAAAATTTGAGTAGTATTCCCGCACCTTTGCGTAAAATACTGACAATTTTTAATTTTTTAAAGCAATTTTTTTCTCAATAACTGCTCCGATTTTCTCCTCGTAAGTATAAAAAATTTTAAAATACTGCTAATAAATGCTATTAGGTTTGCAAAATTTTAACCTTTAAATATTACAAAATTGAAGGTAGAAATTTTTGCTTTAAAATCTTTTCTAAAAATTCAGATCCATGTAAAGGTCGTGTCTTCTTTTTTTAAACGAGACATTTTCGTGTAATTTATTCTTGAAATTAAGGCAATTTATAAAAAAAATATTTTCTCTAAAACCTCCCAAAATTGTGTCTTAATTTTCTTTTTCGGATAGAACTAGTAAAGCTTAAAGAAATGGGCAGGTCTGAATTTCGGTGAACTCGTTTAATGCTTGAAAATGGCGAATTAAATAATAATGCGAGAAAGTATCAGTTATTGTAGGACTACTAGTTTTAAGTCTTAAACGCTTCAATTTAGCGTTTGTATGTAGCGTATAATAATCGCACTCGTCACATACGACAATTTTAGCGCATTTTATGTTCATTTTCATGCTAGCAATGAGACTCCAGCTTTCGACCTTTCAATTTACACAACAGTGTAATGCCAACGAACGTTTAGGGACACGTTCTTTGTACTTGCTCGTGCTTTTCCAAGTTTCTGATGGATGAGCTATTCCTCTTCCATTAACGAGATTCGTAATGTACATGGACTATCTACAGTCTTTATAATATTGAAAATGAATATATTCCAACATTACAAAAAATTGAAACGTACTGCTAAATTAAAAGCACAGTCGCAACGGACATCTGATGCAAACTGTGCATTTTGCAAAACTTCTGCCTTCGCTCGTTCTTGACTTTCGTTTTCCGTCGCGGTGTGCTGAGCCGATTCGTCGCCTCAAAGACTAGTTACGCTAGTTGAAGGAAACAGCTCGTACAGTTTTATTAGTTATTAAGATCACATACTGTTTATTTGCATCTTACTTCCTTGTGTTGCTTCGAAAGCCAAGCGGAAGTACCCCTTCCTGTGAGTAGATTCCTCAACGTGATGAGGGTCGGTATCGCGATGGCGGTAATTCCAGCGGTGTTCCTTGGCCGGATGAACGTTTTGCAGGCCCTGCGTATGGCGTGCGTTTTCCGCTGTGGATTTTACCTCCGCCGAGATAGCGCCACTCGAAATATATGTGGCGCCGTTGTGCTTCTTATCAATTCTTTGATCGCCATAAATAAACCGCCGAGTTTGCGGGCGAACGTTGCGCTGTGCCGTTCTGACCGTGTTGCCGGTGTATTATCGCCGCTATTAACGTAATCTATTAAATAAGGTTCGCCATGTTTCTTGGCCAAATTTGTAGATTCCGACTGGACGTTATAATCAGCTTCTTTGTAGGTGAAGAAAAAAGGGTGGGAAGATTAACCACCTAAGGCATTTCGCAGTGTGTATAGTTGCATGTAAACAACGTTCATACGTATTTATTAATATTTACCATGTGTGTATTCCTCCGAATTGTAATAGAATTAGTGAATTCACTTCTTCGAAGGTTTAGTACCCATAAAGAAATGATAAGTTAAAAGAATACTTTTGGACGAACTTTATTTTCCAAACCGAATGTGTGCTTTTTCCTTTCCCGCTACCGATTACGCAGTAGAGAGGAAGTTACTTATTGCTGTACGAAAAAACGACAAATGTTTGACAGAAAAACTCGTTTACAGGGTCCTAGTAACGAAAAAGTGGATAACGTTTTTCGGCGTTTTTCTACAATTAAAATATTAAAGATAGAGATTACTTCCTTTAAGAAAATATGTTCCTTAAAGATCAATTTTTAAAAAGAACACATACAATTTTAAATTTTGAAATTTTGTTTTTTCGTATAATTTTGCGTGAAATTTAGGTAATTTTTAATTTTGTTTAAACATATTTTTCGAAAAAAAAGGCTCTATTGATTTGTGTTAAATTTTGTTGTTGAATAGTCTCAAGCACGTTTAAGAAAATGGTGCAGATTTCGTGTTCGTTGAAAAGCCTGATTTTCGAAAATTTAAAAATAAACAAAAATCTTCCTACAACTACAATATGAAGACACGTTTTCTTTACGAAATGTGTTTATCAAATACTGACCTTCAAATAAGGTCATGTAGAAGTTTTTGAAAATATTTTTCGAAATGCCTATTTTTGGCTATCTCCCGAGAAAAACATGCACTACACAACCGGGACTAAGGACCGAAGCAGTTGACGCGCCCGGAAACACGAAAAATCAATCAATCAATCAATCGATCAACACAGATTAGAAGGGTTTATTAGTTTATTGCTGATGTTGAAAGTGGAAGTCAAGGCTGAAGAATCACATCAACCATTAGTTTATTTAAAATTATAATCTCCCGTCTGCGGAAGCTTCTACCAACCGAAATGCCGTCAACGTTTAAGATCAAATAATCTTAAAAACCGCAGAAATCCATCACCCCTTTTCAGCACCTCCCATCAGCCATCGAATGGCAACGGACGAAGCTAGCGCTCCCAGTGATGCAGGGCAGAACGAGCTTCCCGACTGAGGTGCACCGGAGAAACAGGAGACTCCGGCCTCCCCCCTCCACAGCCAGCCCCGTCCACGGGCGGGGACGAAGTTAATTGAAAGGGAAACAGTTGAAGCGTAATGAATGGCTGTTTCCAGGCAACGAGATCCGCTCAGTCGATCTCTCGTTGTATCGAGGGAAGTTCCGGGGTCGCCGGGCTTATTTAAACGCAAGATTTTCCCGACCGCCGTCGCCGCCGCCGTCGTTTTTCGTCCGTTCTGCAAAGGCCGCAGCGTCGTCTTTCATTCCCTACCGCCTCTGATTCGTCCACAGCGGCCAATGAACGTTCAGCTTCACTGTAGGTGGTAAATTGCTTCCCCGAAGAGGGCGCCTGCCCCAGGAGTAGAGTTAATTTACATTTCCTTCTTTTTTTACTGGGAATCGAAAGATGAAAAAATAATTTCTGACTGGTTTCTGCTGGACGAGTGGCCTCAACCGTCTTCATAAGCTTAATTACCTTGGAGAGATAAAAAAGTTATTGAAAAGGATTGAACTTTAAAGGTTATTAGTAAAAATTCTCCGTTGCTGAATAGTCTGAATTTTGAAATATTCATAACAAGGTTGGGTGAAATTTATGCTGTTTGTTCAGAGTGACTGGCAGGATTGCCTGCAACGTAATTAATTTTAATGATGAAGGAGAGTAAACACTGGCAATGATCGGTGTAGTTAATAATTAAGTACACACGATTACGGTATTAAAATCGTGCGTAAACATGAAAGAGGTTCGAAGGGGTTAAATAGTCAGTCGTTAAATATTGCAATTGAAAATAGGTACTCTGTATTTCCGAATATACTTTTTAAGCCTAATGCGATTAGTTGTATTTGCTACTTTTATCAAGTCTAACGAGATTACAATTTAAGTTTTATAGCTAAACTTATGAATTATGTAGACGAGGAATATAAATGATCACAGATAATTGATCTGATTGTTATCCAAACGAAAGCCTCTTAGTTTGAAAATTGTATTGCCATTTAGTTCTGAAGTAGCTAAGTCCTCTAGTACTCTTTTGATTGGTTCGACAGACGTTCAATAGGTTTTATAGATATCACTAGGAAGAGGGATTTTATGCCCTTAAAATCTAGAAACATGCTTTTAAAAATGTACATTTATGACCAAAACATTCTTAAATTTGCACATAATTATGCCATTAAAATTATTAATTTTTAATTTTCTCTATTAACCTTTCTTGATAAAATTCAGGGGAAGCATACTTCAAATGAAAAGATATATTTTTGTCAAACGTAATGTAATCTACCCCACTTCGCGATTGAAATAATGGTTACCTTAGTAAAGTATATTGTACTTTTTTTTTGTATTTCTTCTGACTGGATTAAAATATACGTTATAAAGAAATGTCCTACATTTGCACGAGTATTTTATCAAGTATAGAAAACAAAAACATATTAACTATGACAAATGCTTTTGAATCAACGAATCAATTAACGCTCACAAATTAATAGGTTCTATGAAAAGATTAAAGTTTTTATAGAGAGGTGTCTATTTTAACGAAATATATAAAATATGCGCGTATAATTACAGAATATGCACCAACAGGAAAACTTGAACAATTATGCACAAATATGCACTAACATATTAATTTATATCGCATCATATTCTAACTAAAAGGCAAGAAATTTCGCTTAACTATGCATTGAAACAATGGAGAAAAATATGCAAAATCATAGAAATACGTTCTCTAGACACCAGTGTCAGGGTAACATGTGCACAAACTTGCGGCTCTGATGATTCGTGTTTGTTTATTATTTTGCCTCCATCAATTGTAGACGTCGACTTCTTCGATCCTAACTCCTGTAAGCGTAGTGCGTGACATATCCAGTGAGAGAGTACTTCACTGTTAAAACATCACCATCGACACTGATCTACATTCTGCTTGTGAGGTTTTGCCTTTTCAAGTTTGTCTGACATGGCATCGGCTCTGAGGTAAGCTGAAAGCACACGTATGTACTCACTGGTGCCGTGGGCTAGTGCTTTTAAGTGTATGCGAATGTGGGTTAAAGGTGAGACAATCATGAGGAAGGAAATATCACGCGCTGTGCGACGCCAGGCCGTTGGTTCGGGTGCTACTTCGATATTCGCCTGGTATTGAGCGAATAAGCCTTGGAAAACTACCAATCAGAGCAGGCGGTCATTTGAATTGACTTGTCCGCTTTTATTTCGCATACTACCTCTGTAGCAAGTGTCGAGTATCTTCCCTATGTCGGAACTCAAGTCCTGGGACATTCACGTCAAAAGAGCTGCAGTGACACCGACAATATTGCCCCTAAAAATTGGGCAGAATATTTTTAACGGTGCCAGGGATGGTAAAATATATTAATCTGTCACTCGCTACTCTGGTTAAAAAACAATCCTTCTTCAATTCAAGGGGCTCAATTGTCAAGAAGTAGTTGTCTCTAATTCGGCCAAATCGTGCAAATTACTAATGTTAATGACTTATAATGTGAATGAAATTTCGTTTGACAATTAATTTAATTGCGTGTCCAAATGTTAAAATTAAATACTCAATCGTTTTCGAAAAGTTTTGCTCGCTTCTTGTCCCTAGAATTACATTGTCTCGTCCACACTCCACGCCGTTTTCTGTCAAGATGTTGAACTAAATATCAATAAGATGGCAAATGTTCATAAATTGTGTTACACAAACAGGAGTTAGAAATCGCTGGTATCAATATTCAGATCAATTTAAAATGCATCTAATAGTTGCTGTCTGCTGAGAAAACTCGTTAAAAACATTCGCCCATTCATTAGAAATCCATTGTACTATCATAAAACAACAATGATTGAGAGATTGCTAAGGCAATAGTGTCGTAGCGATCTCGAACCGGGAAGTCCCACCTCGGGTATGGTTGGATTTGTGTTCGTCCTTTTACCCCTTATCATTACCATTTCGTTTCATCTTCAAACTTACCGTAACGTTAACTCCAATAGTGGTCGCTAATGACCTAGATGTTGATGCGACCTTAAATAACAAAAAACAAAAATATGGTTGAATGAAAATATGGAAGTAGAAGTTTCACATTATATCGCCATGGAAAATTGAATAATCTGAAGTAAAAGGTTGATTGGTATATTAATAATTAAATGTTGACAATAATGTAACAAAAGGTTGGAAGTCCTAATGAATTGGTCTCACTGTGACCTTTCCGGCAGCAGACTGATGATTTACTGATGACTGATGATATGATTTACTTCATAAGTTTTGACTTTTAAAATAAAATAAATTGTTAAATATCAAAATTGTTGATCAAAGGAAAGATTGAAACAGCGTTGGATGAAAATTGTTGAAATTTCTATTTCCTTTTTGCCCCCCGTCGTCGATGACCTACTTCAGTGGCAGAGAACTTGCATTCGAAGCCAGTAGCGCGAGACGTGCACGAGACCTCCTACGAGCGCCCTGTGAGCTTCGCAAAGCGCCCGCCTGGGGCGCCCTCTCGTCGTCTTTGTTTCCAAAGCCACCTGGATCCCGTGAGGCTCGCGGCTAACACCCGACCACGGCCTGCCGGCGTAACGAGCTTAATGTAATAATTAACACCGCTCCCGCTACCTAAGAGGATTACAGCCGTCCTGTAATTTTTCCTCAGAATAATTTGACCTGATATTTTATTACGCTTCTGCTCCACAGAGGAACCGGAAGAGGTAGCTCAGTGCATCAACTGATGTTACTGCAGCGCCTTTGACCGAGAGGTCGTAGGTTCGAGTCCTGACGGTGGCAGGATTTTCGACACAAGCTTTTCAGATAGATCGCATTCAATTGCTATCTGGAGGAAAATTCTAGCGGGCAGCTGCTTTGATAGGTAGTTTTCCGTGGTTTCTCCGATCAACACCAGGCGAATGCCGGAGCAGTACCCCAACAAACGGGCCACGGACCGCGCGCGATCTTTTCTTCCTCTTCCTTGTCCTATCCTCACCCCTTACATACACACACTTACACGAACATGCACTTCACTACCACTTATTCCGGGAGACCGGTCGGGAGCTTAGAGCTTGTCCCAGCTGGGGCGGTGCCCCGCTGGTGGGAGAGTCCTGGTTAGAGGGAAACCCTACTAGCTGACGGTAGGTCGTCGCCGGATCTCGCCATCCAGCGGGGGAAGATCACCGCCATCTCCCGAGAAAAACATGCACTTACGGGACTAATAACCAAAGCAGTTGACGCGCCCGGAAACACGAACAAATCAGTCAATCAATCAATCAAAACCTACAGAGGAGGTAGCACACCACCTGCCTGCCGTAAGGCGCACTTCCTCATCGAGTCTGTAAGGTACTGCACATTGATGGAGTTTCCGGTTTATTCCATCACTAATTACATTGGTAGCTATAGTACGGCGCCATTTCGATTATTCTCCAAACAAGAATTTGTGGTTTCAAAAAATTCAAGAGAATATTGATATATCACTGTTTAAATGTCATATCTACAATTCTTAACATCTCTATCTGAAACATTTAATACTTTCTAATTTGGAAAGATGCGTATTGACAGAAATGAAACCAATATTGTACTCTATATTTTGAAAATCCTTTGTGTAGCTATTTCATCGACTGTATTTCTCTTTTCCAGACCCTGGTTCGTTCCAAATAAACAAACACACCCCGAAATTCATGACACTTTTATTACAAACTGTAGTAAACCTCCCTTCAAACATTTTTACTCGCAATTCTAAGTGCTACCTTGATCTTGATCAGCAAACTAATATTCTCAATAAAATTAGATCACTACTAGCGAAATATATCTTTGAACCCTATTCACAGAAAATAAACTCACTAAAATTGCAAACATCGCTGATGAACATTTTTACTCTCTTCCAAATTTTAAGAATGTATAATTAATATATTTCTTAAACAAATCAATTATATTTCTACATTTGGCATGTAATCATTTGTAATCAACGTAGGATTTCTCGACAAGTTGTCTGAAAGGTTATATGTAATATTTATAACTATTTAAGATCTCTAGGTAATCACATAGGAAAAACATTTTTATAAAATTCTACCAATTTACAGACCATTAAAATGTACAAATTTAACAATACTACCTACATATTTAATAAATATTTTTCAAGTAATTTTATTTGCAACAAAAATTATCATGTGACTGAATTTTAAGTGACAAACTTAGAATCGAAGATAAAATAATGAAATAAGTGAGAAAGCGGCACAAAAATATTTATGTAAGTCTACTAGATATTTTCATTATTAATTTTATGTTTTAACAGAATCATTAATGTATCTGATTAATTCATCGAAAGGTCACTTTTTGTGACACTGTTGGGATTTGAACTGTCAACAGAAACATACATTGCTCATAATGAGTTTAACAAACTGTTTTCTGCATTTGGAACATTTTTCATTTCTGTTACTCATTATGACTTGACGTGGATTAATTTTTTGTTGACTGATGTGTTGGGTATTACGCAAATATTTTCGGTAAATCATTTCCTCGTATATGAAAATGTAATAATAAATGTCATTGTAGAGACATTATAATGTTCGTCTGGATTTCCATTCAAGATAAAATAATTTTACGCAAAATAATGTAATAACATTGATGTGGATTTTAAAATACATTTAAGTAACAATTTTTATTCATCTCCCTATTTTAATATTCAAAATATAAATCATTATTCCTGTTCATACGTTACTTCTAGTAAATGCGTTTCTACGAAGGTATAAATAAAAAAGCGTAGAGTAGAAAAAAGAGAATGTTGGTGACCAAAAGAGTTTTTCTACTTGAAAATTTACCTATTTATAACTAGCTCTTCCAGACCCTCAGATGATGGAGAGGAAAGTGGGTAATATTTTAAGGGGTCCAGTCATATTAAAGGTAGATTCGGTTTTGAAAAATGAAATATTTTCTTCTGGAAAATGCGTTTGTCATGTCCAGAATTTTTTTGTTCAATGAAAATTTATCAAATGATGTTTGAAATACAGTGAGTAACGCTATATAAGTTAAAAATAAGAACATAATTATGAATAAAAGATGTATCTACATCCAAATCGTTAAAATTGAAAAAAAGCTTTATTTTAAATAATTAACTCACCACATTCTGGCATTTCTTGAATTTGACAGGGAATCGCACTCACCTGAAAATAAACATTTATTATACTTAGTATGCAAGCATACAAAGAAAATCATTTTATAAATAAGATTTATTTAGGCAATAAATCTTTATTACGTACTATTGTTCAATGAATTCCTGCCACGGCAACACATTGCTTTGTTAGTGGACTTCACCCAACAATATCTTATTTGAAGAGCGTTTAAAATTAAATTGAATTTATAAATATCACGAAATACAAATCGTAATTTTTATATGAGTAATTTTTAACTATTCTTTTTTGTTAGAAGCAAACGCTGGCATTTAAAAATTGTTTCAAATTAACATAAAAATATGGATACTGTTTTCTGTCAATTAGATTGTGTTTGTATTATCAGAGAACAAAATTCCACCTTGTAAAATTTGAAATATATTAGAGAATGTGTAGTACAAATTATAGGTAGTATAGAACTATACCTTCAAATATCTGTTCGATCTGGTATTGTATGGATTTTCCGTCTCCATATGACACATCTCTCTGAATAATTCTTAGCAAAGACCTAAACTGTGGTAAAGACCACTCTAATATTACGTGAAGAATTTAGTAACCTTTTAATGTGTCTTGTTGAGCAGCTATTAAAACAATATTTTTACTAATATAATTTACCATATGTGCGACACTTATTGTAAATTTGAAATAGTTTTTCAATTACTTGAAATTTGCTAGCTATCTCCGCAAGCACCATCCCAGCCAGGACAAGCCCTAAGCTCCCGACTGGTATCCTGGCGTATGGTAGTGTAGTGCATGTATGCATACTGCTTGCTGTGTATACTTCGCGAATGTTCATTCCCGCCTGAGATATGGCATAATATTCTGGGCAAATACGTCTTATAGCTCCCAGATTACAAAAACGAATTGTACGAATAATAACCAAATCCCACACACGTGATTCATGTAAGCCTCTCTTCATCGATTGATTCATTGAATTTTACCATTGCCGTGTCTTTTTATTTACGCATCAGTGGTTTTTGTCAAAAATGACTTGCTTAAGGGCGGGAATATCAGAAAAAGCCGAAGTCTATTGCTATAACACTCGATGTAAAAATCATATTCATCAGGTGACAGTATCAACAGCTCATTATAAAAACTTCACATACAATACATGTACATTATTTTACAACACTTTGCCAGATGACATTAAACGATTAAATTCAATAGAAAAGTTTAAATCCCAAGTGAAATCGTTTCTGCTGCATAACTGTTTTTATACAATTAGAGACTATACTGAGCATCACAAGAATAGTAACATTAATTTTAACAATGATACATAATGCATTATTTACCATTTGTGCTGTATAAATGAGTATAAACAACCTGTAACAACTATTGTACTACAGCTTCCGGGTCAATGACCCCCATCTCGATCAGGCTTTTCGTCCAGTTTCCCTGATCCATTGAGCAAATGCTGAGATGGCCCCTTGTTTTGCTTCTGGACATAAATGTAACTTCATTTTCTGTGCACGTCTTCTAGAGTTAAGTGGGAAATACAATTATTCAAATTATCGTTTCCATGTTGTCGCGGCAGGAAGTATTATTCCGAAGCACAACATGATAAGAGCCAAAATTTATTGCTTATTTATCCTTGAAAATAGATTTTATTACATGGGAGTGTTTTTTCTTTTTCTTTTTTTTTTCAAAATGTAAGTAGTATAAGACTTAGTGTAGGGATCACAGAATTTTGAAAATGTGCACACAATTCACTTTTCCCCATAGCAAGTCATACGCAGTTTTTAACTGTTTTTTGACGTAAAAATAAATAAATAAATAAATAAATAAGTAAATAAATAAATAAATAAATAAATAAATAAATAAATAGGCGTTGCATAAAGATATAGAAGGGGCTAGAATAAAAAGTATACATGGCGCGAAGTCCGTGGCTCGTTTATAAATATACTGATCCGGCATTCGTTAGGTATTGATCTGTGAAACCACAAAAAACTACCGAGCAGAGCAGCAGTCTGCAAGAATCCTTCTCCATACAGCAGTTGAATTCGATTTCGCTCCCTAGCTAATGTCGAAAATCTACTCTGGGACTGGCAGAGGTGGCTCAGTGTATCAGCTGATGTCACTGCAGTGCCTCTGATCTGGAGGTCCTGGGTTCGACAGCGAACAGTGGTAGGATTTTTTGACACTAGCTTGTCAGCTAGGTCGCACCGAGTCGCTGTCTGGAGGAGAATTCTAGCGGGCGGCTGCTCTGCTCGGTTGTTTTCGTGGTTTCTTCGATCGACACCTTGTGAATGCCGAAGCAGTACCCTAACAAACGGACCACGGACCTCGCGCAATCTTTCCTTTCTCTTCTTTATCCTATACTCATCCCTTACACACGTACACTAACATGCACAACACTACCACGCATGCCAGGATGCTGGTTGGGAGCTTAGAGCTTATCACGGCTGCCTCGCTGGAGGGAGATACAAGGTTGAGAGAAACCCCGGCATCCGACGGTAGGTGAGCGTCGGATCTTGCCATCCAACAGGGGAAGATCACCGCCACTTCCCAAGGAAAAAACATGCACTACACTTATGGGTCTAATGTCCTCAGTAGTTGACATGCGCGGAATCACTAATAGCCAGCCAGCCAACCAACCATCTATACCGGACTCGAACCCTAGAACCTTCTAGTGAGGGTCAGAGCATTGGCAGTAGTTGCCTTCGGATCACTCAGCCGGGGTGGACGCTTGTCTCGAGGGAGATTCCATGACCTCGAGAGGGTGAGGTCACGCTTCCATTTCGCGACCACTGCGGACCCGCGCGCGCGTCCCGCGGCCCGGTCGTCCATTTTTGATGGCCTCGTGCGTGCGTCATGTTTTATACATGCGGCGCCTCGCCCCATGCGTCCCTCACGATGTTGCGTGCATTTCGACAAAGGCGCCCCCCGCTGGCTCCATCTGCTCCTCCACCGATGGTGTTGTGCTGGATCTGGGGTTTCGCGTTTCGGAAGGCGGAAAGAGACATGAAATACTGTGACTCTTCTTTGCATGGCACCACAATCGCACGCACTAGCCCAGTTACTCTTACTTAGTTAAATAGCGGGAGGAGTTTACACAATACAAGACGGATTCCAGCCTTTTAGGCCTACACTCATCGTCGTCGGGTTTCACTCAGGAAATGTTAGGCTGCCCTGCGGATACACAGGAACGCAAAGCTTGTTCGAAACGTCCACTCAAATGAAGCTGCTTGGGGTCGCCCTATCAGCTCAGATTGATTGATTGATTGATTGATTCGTGTTTCCAAGCACATCAACTGCTTTGGTTATTAGTCCCGTTAGTGTAGTGGATGTTTTTTCTCCGGAGATGGCGGTGATCTTCCCCCGCTGGATGGCGAGATCCGGCGCCAACCTACGGTCAGCTAGTGGAGTTTCCCCCTAACCAGGACTCTCCCACCAGCGGGGCACCGCCCCAGCCGGGACAAGCTCTAAACTCCCGACCGGTCTCCCGGAATATGTGGTAGTGTAATGCATGTTAGTGTGTGTGTGTGTGTGTGTGTGTGTAAGGGGAGGGGATAGGACAAGGAAGAGGAAGGACAGATCGCGCGCGGTCCGTGGCCCGTTTGGTAGGGTACTGCTCCGGCATTCGCCTGGTGTTGAGCGGAGAAACCACGGAAAACTATCGATCAGAGGAGCCGGCCGCTAGAATTGATATTAGGTTGTGCTTAGTATTTGTGCTTAGGATTTCTTCACCGCAGATTTTGATATTAATGTGGTATATAATTATATTTTATTCTTACACTTATCTTTTTAAATTATTTATTAACTACTAAATAAAACTTAATTTTCATGTATCTAGATAGTTTTTTTTACATTGAGTGTTAAAGTCCCTTCACTTCGTATAGGTAAGCAATAATTTTGAAAGAGAGGTCTGAGACCAAATAAGTTTGTGAAAACCTGATCTATATCATCTTATCCAGTGCTGTGATCCCAAGGAAGAGAGTGGACACTGCAGATAACTTTTACTGTTGTTTCAACTATTACTGCGGCACAACCTGAAATACGTCACCGAAAATTAGAGAAAAACCGGTCAAATCAGCCTGCTCAAGCTTTCCCACCCGAATCATAGCTAGCTGTTGTTCTGTATTCATCACCATTATGACTCTAATCTAAGACAAACCGGTCGGCTGAGCTTCGCCTGTAGACTCTCAACAACATGATGAAGCATTCTCAGTACTTGGACCGTGGAGAGTGGATCTATATCGAGGATTGAAAACTTTACGTACTGTACTGTAACCGCTTGTCATCGGCTACACTCATGACAAAGAAATATTGAAGTGACAATACCCGACATCTTGCCCTACAAATAGTTCCTAGAGTAGCGAAGAGATGGCGTTACCTAGAAACAAATTTCTGAACATACTTTCGCCCTAGCCAATCAGAACTTTTGTAGAAATGCGAATGTGGCATGAGGCTTGACTCGGACGAGATCGTCTTTCTTTCCGGATCGAGACGCTGAAGTGATTAGATGGGTACTATTCCACCACACAACCGACGAGGGACACGTGGAAAATACCAGAAATGAAGCTTTATTAAAAGGTAATTGTCTAAGTATTTTTCATGGGATTAATCACTGTGATATGTCAAGATTACGTAAAATTCGATAGGAATATTAAACAAGTAATGCAACGAATGTAAGAATAACAGTGGTAGTGGACTAAAATGAATTTATAAAACCACGTTGCTACATTCTCGTTGCTGGAATATAGAAGAGTTTTTTTGTAACATAGGACGTGTTTCTGTTTCTTTGTTACAGCTTTTTCAGTTTTTTCAGTTTTTTCAGTTTTAGTTTTGAGCAGTTACTTATTCTACTTTTATTCTATTTCATTTTTATTTATGGGATTTCATTTCGGAAATTCTATTGGAGAATTTTGATAATTCTGAAAAGCATAATTTATTCAACAACTGGCTCAACTTTCACTATAATGAAGTTATAATTTGGAGTTTTGGACTCGCATTCTAACGCGACCATCACCTTCGTGTAAGCTGTGGTTTAACTGGGCTGTACAACGAGGAGAAGGCGTACGGAAATACTCCGATTCCATCGCGGTAGGCAGCGCACAAACGTCGCAGGACAACGACGACCTTGGGGCGTGAACGTCGCTCGACAGCCGTCTACGCAGCGCGGATCAGCTTGGAGAATTCGCCGGTCGTGAGTCACAGAAAAGCAGAAAGAATATTTACTAAATTGCAGCTTGGAAAACTTTCAAGATAGAATTATGATTGCACAAATTAAAACGTTGTAATATGAGCTTCCCTCAGTAACAGACATTGATCGGACAAGTTTTACTAAATATTAGTCTTGATAACCAGTAAATTTATTTTTGCAGTCGTAAGAGAAATCAGATCTAAATAATTTTATGTTTATTGATAAAGTCGTCCTTGTGTATAATTCTTTATCTAAATTCATACATAATTGACTTGATGTTATTTGAAATCATTTAAGAGGAATTGTCTATGTAAAAAAGGTTTTGAACATGAATGAAAGCTGTTAAATTGTTTCTGGTAAAACGTTATTTCATGAACAGTCAAGAGACTTTGTAAAATTGTTTCTGGTAAAACGTTATTTTTGAAAAGGTATTAGTGAATTTTGTATATTGTTTGTATGTATTTTTTTACAGGATGGTTATTTAAATTGTGAATTGTGGGTTTCATTAAGAGATAATTTGTTTTGAGAAGTGTACATATGTATTTACTGTTTGTTTCGTGTAAATGTAGATCAGAGTCACTATTATTCTACAGAAAACTGCAGTTTAGGTAGGGAGTTAGCTACCATTGTGTAATCAAAAGGAAAAGTAATCACGTAGGAGAATATGTGAACGTGAGTGTACGAAGGATCATATTGGAAAGAATATATGTTACTTGTTCTTTAAAACTATGAAATTGTGTTTGTTTGTTAAATGAATATTAGTTAGCAAAGACGAACCCACCACCGATAGGGAATTATCCATAATAAGAGGTTTTCCCAGGTTTGTGTGACGGTGTAATCACACGTCACAAAACAAGTAAATAACAGATTTACTTCTGTAATTCGGCGTACTACGAAATAGTTAGGTAGATACGTGACGGTTACAGTACTAAAATAGGCTTATGTTGTCCTACAATACACTTTAAAGCTACCAGGGGATTTCTACTTTGCGCCAGTTCTGGGTAAAGTAGATTCCAAACTTTGACGATTACCTAAACGAATAGTGACCAAAACGAGTACTGATGCCGCGATGCTCATCTTCAAGCCCGAAATTGCATTCTTGATCACCCACATGAAAACAAATGATTTGTAACTCGTTTTCTTGAGAATCTATATTATCTGCTTTTTGGTTTTTCTTTGCTCAATGTTTTATTAAATATGTACTTACAACTATATAAAATAAATATTTCCTATAATAGGCTCCTTCATATTATTTCAAATTATTAACAAGTTTTCAATTAAATTGAGGAAGCTGCAAAACAACTAAAACTCATTCTCTTTATCTCTATTCGATGTTAGTAAAAAACGGTTATTGTTAAATGAGGCAAAAGTCTGACAAATAAGAAAGTAGTACGTAAAAAACATGAAATACAAATATTTCCCGTCCTGTGGTTAAATTCTGTTTGAGATCTAAGCATGTTTTTTTAGTTATTCAAATTCATTATCAAGATTTAGAGTGCGTATGGACAAAGCAGAAAAAAGTCGTAAAGTAAATATACTTGGAATTTGTTGTTTATTACTTTCTCGACTAATGATTACCCAGTATAAAGAAAGTGTTGTAAATCGGAAAAAACTGTGATTTTTCCAGGTATTTGCAGGTAACGTATTGGATAAATATTCTACATATAGGTAGTAAATTAATTTCTTTAACACGCACAATCAGAATCCACGTTTCAATGGATATGTGATACCGAAAAACCTAATTGTCCGGCCGTCAGACTTTTGTTTGTTCGTTCAAGTTCGTTCGTTGAAGTTCGTTCGTTCAAGTTCGTTCGTTCAAGTTCGTTCGTTCAAGTTCGTTCGTTCAAGTTCGTTCGTTCAATTTCGTTCGTTCAATTTCGTTCGTTCAAGTTCGTTCGTTCAAGTTCGTTCGTTCAAGTTCGTTCGTTCAAGTTCGTGCGTTCAAGTTTGTTCGTTCAAGTTCGTCCAGATGTAAAAACGCGATATTATTAGTTTAATTACCATATTTTAAACGTGGGCTGTTGTTGCACGTCTGGTTCTATTTGCTTACTGTGCGTACCGATCTTAGGAAAATGTTATGCATTCATATCAGAATTACACGTGAAAGTATATAGATCGTCGAATTATTTTCTACGGAAACTATCAGAGGATGGAAATACAGGTTTGCGATAAAATTTGAATTCATTCGATTGTAATGAAAACCATTTTAATTTACCCGGAAAATGTATTTTCTAGAGGTCATGTGATACTAATGAAACGTTAATTATCTCCCCATGACTGATTAGATTTCTGAAATCTAACAATGACGTTCATTTGCTTAAATATCGCCGTGCAACGGCTTTGTGGCGTTTGTATTTCAGTAGCGTGAGCGGTCGGAAGGACAACCAATATGATGGGTCGAACTGCTCGCTATTGAGCCCTTCGGAGCCCTTTTCCGCGCCGACCCGGAAAGCGGCAGGCAGGTGGGGGCCCTTTGTGGATGATAGAGAACCGAAGAGGGCTGAATTTCAGATCGCTATTGCCACTCCAGGGAGGCGACTACATTTGCACGCGGCGTAGAATATGTGTATTTGGGTGCTCCACAGAATGCGTGTATTTGGGAACTGGCGGGTAAATGTTGAGGATGAATTTTGACTACTTCATTCTTATGATTCGTTTTACAGCAGATTTGGGAAGTACATTTGAACTGGAAGTTTCGACTCCTGAACAGAATAATGCCCGTTTAAAGTAGTGTTTCATTGCATGTTAAGAGATATTTCCCATGTATTTAACAAATTCCTGAAAGAAAATTGCTAATTTTCAACTTTGCGGTATGATCAGCCAGTTTGTGAATTTGTTTTCGTACGTTATTAGTTTGTTTCACTTAACTTTCATTCAAAGTGCCAAGAAAAACACTGACGTAATTAAAGGGGAAGAAATAGAACAAGCAATATACAGGATGTGTTTCGTACCAGTAGCATCTCCTGTAATTGTTGAACGGTTGAAGGTATAGCAATGCCGTTTTCACGAAAGTGCATGAGAAAATGAGGCTATTTGATTCACGTATTTCTTTTGATTTTATCACTTACATTTTAAGAGGTATTCAGGTAACTTTGTGTTATTCAAATGGAACTATATATATATTTTTTGTCTATCATTACGAGCGTAAAAAGACAAATTCATTGATATACATTGCCATGTTAGACAAGGATTTTGAGTGATTTTGAGGCTTTTTGCGTCTCGTCTTTAACGTATATTTTAAATGTAACAGTTCACTAACCAAGATTGCTCCCTGCTAGCACGTGCACGAAGCGTTACAATATCCATTAAAATACGAGTCGCAAAAATCAAAATTGCTCAAAAAATGCTTATCTACCACATGACAAAATGTTTATTACTGGATTATATTGGTCATTAGTCCCGTGAGTGTAACGCATGATTTTTCTCGGGAGATGGTGATGATTTTTCCCCCGCTGCTTGGCGAGATCCGGCACCGACCTACCGTCGGCTAGTGGGGTTTACCCCGAACCAAGACTCTCCCACCAGCGGGGCACCGTCCCAGCCTCCCGGAACATATGGTAGTGTAGTGCATGTTAGTGTATGTGTGTGTGTAAGGGGAGAGTATAGGACAAGGAAGGAAAGATCGCGCGCGGTCCGTGACCCGTTTGGTAGGATACTGCTCCGGCATTCGGAGTGCGGTGTTGATCGGAGAAGCCACGGAAAACTACCGATCAGAGCAGCCGGCCACTAGAATTCTCCTCCAGACAACGACTGAATTCGACCTGGCTGAAAAGCTAGTGTCGAAAATCCTACCTCCGTCAGGACTCGAATATAGGACCTCCCGGTCAAAGGCGCTGCAGTGACATCAGTTACACTGATCTACCGTTACCGGTAGTAATTCGGATGAGTCGTCTTAGTTTTATTGAGACGAAGATACGTATATATTAGACCCACCAGGGCAGAAGCCCACAAATGCTTGAATAATACCGAATCAATTGCAACAATTGTTATTTGAAGCGTGCCTTCGCCGCCCGGCGAGGGCTCCGAGCGTTGGCTGCGGCATCCCGCGCGCGAGCACGAGCCGCCTCCGGGGCGCGTTCATTATGCAGCCCGAACCTGCGAGCGTAGACAAATAGCGAGCGCGCCTACAAAGAGCGCGCCGCACGCTCTATATGGATCCGGCGCGCGCGCCACAAAGGCTGAACAAACAGCGCGCCGCCCCGTGAAAGCAGCGCGGCCGGCCACGCCCACGCGCCCGCATGCCGCCGCGCCGCACAGCGCCACTTCACAGCATCCCGTGGCGCGTACCTTCCCATCTGGCTCGTCCCGATCCACACCGTTCCGATCTGCTCCGACTCGATCTACATCGTCCCGATCCACACCGTCCCGATCTGCTCCGACTCGATCTACATCGTCCCGATCCACACCGTCCCGATATGCCTGACCCGATCTCATCGTCCCGATCTGCACCGCCGGATCTGCACCGCCACCCCCCTTCCGTCCCGATCTGCAACGTCCCGATCTGCATCGTCCAGATCTTTTTCGCCCTGATCTGCTTCGGCACGATATGCACAGTCCCCGATCTGCGTCGTCCCCATCTGCGTCGTTCCCCATCTGAGTGGATCCGATCGGTGTGGTCCCGATCGAAGTGGTCCCGATTTGCGTCGTCCGATCTGCGTCGTCCCGATCGGTGTGGTTCCGATCGGTGTGGTTTTGATTGGTGTGGTCCCGATCTGCGTCGTCCTTCTGCGCTCCGCATCATCCCACTCCACATCGACCCGCTCCGCATCGTCCCGCTCACTTCCGATCCCTCAGTTACTTATCGCCCCGCACGCTTCATTTTGCTTCACACTACTCCATTCCGTTCTGTTCAGCCCCACTCTGTTTTGTATCCCTCGCTCCGTTGAGACTCGCTGCGGTTCATTCCACTCCGCTCTTTTTTTTTACCACCCGCACTATCCACCAAGCTTTGCCCGTCTGATGTGGGAACCCCTCACCTTGTCTGGCTTGATTTACTCCCGCCCGGTGTACACGCCCTATCCGCCATTTCCAGATCGTTACTCTATCCCGTCTCACTGCGATCTGTTATTCCTTTCAGAGGGACTTTTTGTACGGATTGAGCTAAATGCATTAAATAACGTGTGAAAAACACTGTTTTGGTACATATAACCTTTTGATTATCAAAAAATATCACGAACATTTTTTTATATACCTGTCACGTTAATATTTACATTACTGACGTTTCTTTTAGATAATTTATTGGATTTGTTAGTGCAAGTACGTCAAATGGTTTATGACGTTTCTCGAAAATTGAATCGTTTTCTAATAAAATGAGCGCAAAAGTGCACATTTTCAGAAAATCTATAAGACATTTTTTTGAACAATCACTTCAAATTTTCCAAAGAAATGTTATTTATAAATATATATTTCGCTATACTGCAACGTATTTAGGGTCTATTTCCATTCTGCTATTAGGAGACGGAAAAAATGAGAATATATGAAAAAATACACATTATTGGATAAAACTTATTTTATCAATATAAATATTTCATAAAATGAACTAAACCATTAACTGACACATACTGTGAATATTATATTCTCGAAAATTTTCTGTGGGATAGTTAGTTTGGAGAAAAGTGTCCATTACTGAGTGCGATATTGCTAGATTTTAATCTTAACGTAACTTAATTCAAACTGTTGCTGTGGAGGCAATTTGTGTTAAAATCTTTTTAATACATTGATTCAAGGTTACTGCCTCGGTCGTAGGGATCGTCCACAGACGTTTGATCGCTTTTCAACTTTCTGAACCACTCATACACTTGCTGCAGCAACAAAGGACTCACAGTTCTGCATTCTTATTCGAATGAATTTTCATTGGTTTGACCCTTCCTACTAAAAAAAAAAGAATCACAGATCGCTGCTCTATCGCGGTGCATGTTGATAAGGAGCAGCAGTCAACCAGCACTTTATGAACCTCAGGGCCCTCAGGAAAACTAGCAACTAGTGAAAAATTGTATAACTCTTCTAAATTCTATGGCGTTTTTAAGGTTTCCATTTGAATCTCCCTCTTATAATAATGTAAAAACCATTTCCTTTTGACTCAGGGTTTCTCAACGGGCTTGATATCAACCCACTGGAGATCGATGACAATTCAAAGTATCGAAGATTTAAGGGATCGACCAGGGGATCAAGAGTCGAATACGAACCTGTGGCTGATTGGTATATTCAAGACAAAAAACTCACTGAATATCCAAAACGTAAATTGATACTTTAAAATTTTGTAATATAAAACTATAAAACTTAATAATAATTACAAATTCACTTTTTCTTTCCTATTCATCGTTCATGGGATTTTTAGAAAATCCAAGAAATTATAATTATGAATTCGCGGTACCCTGTCGTACAAAACATCCGCAAATATGTTTTGAAAAAACATAATGTCCAGTTCATAAATAACACTGAACATATCTTCATTTTGTAATCATAATACAATGAAATTTATAAACCCAAAACTCAGTCAAAAAGCGTCTCCAATTATTGGCAATCGAGAAATTTTTCAAAATTTGGTACGCCGAATATCCTTTTAGACTTTCAAGCGCAACTCTTTGCGTTGTGATTACGTATGATCCATATCAGGATTATCCAACTGTCCTTGCGATGTAATTTCTTATGGCCCGCGAAAGATAATTAGTCAAAAGTGAAAAAGTCTTGTATAATGTCGGGCGAGAACATTGTGCATATAACGCGCGTGCCCTGCCGGGATCAAAACTCCCTTAACGTAAAAACGTTAAGTATAAATTTAAGTTTCTTTTTCTAGCATATTCAGGGATTCAAAATCATCCCAATGTGTTTCATTGCATTATTCATGGTATGTCACGCATCTGCATGCCCCCCTTGTTTCAGAGCAGCCGGGCAAACTGACGAGAACAATACGTGGAAGTCGGGTGTGGATCGCCCGAGTAATGAAAATACGGCTCGCAACCATGTTAAAGGCTTTAGTTGCGACCTTTGAGATCTTTCTTGTTGGACAGTCCTGCGTTATATTATAAAGAAATTATAAGGAGGATCGACTGGAGCAGTTTTTTTTCTACTCTGCATAATTTTGTCATTTGATGGCTGCAACCGTTACGTAATGATACTTATACAGGTTTTCTATGATATGGGTTCTTGACCAATCACAGGAAGTTTACAAACCAAGTATTGACAATTAACAATTGAGAATCTTTATAATAAATGTTTCGTTCGCTTGTGCCATTAAAATTGCATTTAATATATATTATGCTTCTAGGTTTTCATTTCTTTTATTTGTAGTAACTTTTCACTGAAATATTTTTTAAAATAAATTGGACCGTAATTCACTTTGATGCTGTTCGACTAGCGCAGTGGTAGTTATTGGAGAGAACATTTGCCTGGCGTTATGATGTGAACGCAAGTTATTTTGTGTTATGCGTTGGTGCCGCGTAGTTGTGTTAAAAACCGGCCAATTCTTTAGTTTAAGGTGTCTAGTGAATCAAAGGTGGAGTTAACATCTTCAAAAATATGTGAAAAACTGAAAATGACGTCGGAATTATTGTCGCTATTTTTGTACTCTATCGCAGGTAAAACAAAGCCACTTGCTATGGCTAGTATAAGAAGCTGTACGCTTAGTGGCCTTGGCGGAATACGGTATGTCAACTGCCACTAAACGATTCAATGTAAAAGTTACCAAAATTCGTAGAAAAGATACCGTATGAAACTCGACGTAATGGGTACTAATACACTCGTGTGAAATTTACGATACTCGCTCGTTCCTCGCTCATATCGTAATATCACACTCGTGCATTAATACCCATCATTCATCATCGTTTCATAATGTACTAATTTCTAACTGGACCGACGCAAGAAAAATGCTGGGAATCCCTGGACTAACTCTTTGGCAAAGAACAATCCGATGATATGCCCCCCCCCCCACCACCACCTCTCGCCACCGCCTGCTGGCTGTTTGCTTGTTGATTTGCGCGGGCGAAGATTGAATTGTGCGCTCGAGCGGTAGCTTTCGTTTGCGTAGTCAGTTTGTTTCGTCCCCGAGCCAGCGGTTGGCTGTTTGTGTTGAGGCGCAGAGACAAAGAGAAGCAAATGAAGAGCGGTGCTTTTCCTGCGACGCGCCTGCTGCGGTTTGAACACGTACGTGGTAGAACTGGCTGCTCTCGTAACTGAAATTGCAATGAAGTGCTCATCTGATGCAGTTTAACACGTTGACTTGGGATTCTCGGAAGCTGTTGTTGTTGTTGTTATTATTATTATTATTATTATTATTATTATTATTATTATTATTAATAATTTATTTATTTATATTCTCATCTTATTGGCACATTTGAATGAATTGCACAGATATACATAATCAAACCACAATACATCTATTTTTTAAAAGGAATATATAATACATTGTTTCCCATGAATTTCCGCACTATCCTTGTTGTTGAAATAACCACTGCCTTCTGCATGGGTTTGTACAGGTCTTCATTCAAACCCAGTTGCTTAAGGCCCCACATCAGACTCCTAGGGAAGACTCCGGTGCTTGAAACAATTATCGGGATAATGTTGACTCTTTTCGTATTCCACTGTTTTTCAACAGGTTCAACAAGATTTGCATATGTACTGATTCAGTGTATTTGCTTTGAATGTTGCCAGTATTTGGGACAGAAACATCAATAAGCATGATATGTTTCTCACACTTGTTAATCATAACCAAATCCGGTCTATTGTGAATCACTGTCTGGTCTGTTAAGATTCCGTTCTCCAGAACACTCATAGGTTGGTACTTAAAGTACGATAACTACTTTTCAGTCAGAAGACGACATTTCTGAGCCAACGCTTGATGTAAAATTTTGGCCACCGAATCATGTCGCTGTTTATACTCGGTGCCTACCAAATGTGTACAACCCGAGGTAACATGATGAATTGATTCCACTGTTGGACAACCATAACGACATAACTCATTCTGCACATTGCTAGCTCTAACAATTCGCTTCAAATAGTTACGCGTTGGAATAACTTGATCCGGAATAGCCAACATAAACCCTTCAGTTATTATTATTATTATTATTATTATTATTATTATTATTATTATTATTATTATTATTACTGGCGTATCGGCTATTTCTGACCACACTACACGATTAACGTGTGTAACTTTATGATCAGCTTTTCAGCTCGGTACGTCAAGGTTGTTACGCCTTGAAGTGTGAATTATAAGGTGATGGGAGGTTGATGAGAGGTGGGAGGACAATCACAAATGCGACCATGCCTACGCAGGACTTGAACCTGCAGCCTCCTCGGCGCAGACGACGGCTGTCGCAATCGACTGCGCTACCGGCATAGTTGTTGTAGTTGTAGTTGTTGTTGTTGTTGTTGTTGTTGTTATTATTATTATTATTATTATTATTATTATTATTATTATTATTATTATTATTATATTTTACATTTCACCACGTAGTCAAAGTTGTAAGTTTTTGTTTTAGGTTTTGCAAATCGTAACTACCATTGCGACTTGAAAGAGAGAACTCAAAGAATAAGTAATGTTATATAAGAACGTGGGCGTCAAACCCAAAACCCGGATTCGGTTCTGAAAGAGGCTCAATCAAACAAGAATTATTCATCTAAAATGCGTTTAAAGAATTGAAGAATGTTGTTCTCTGCATTTCATAATAGAAAAAATGTTAATTTTTTGGTTGATAACTATTGTTTAAACTGCTTTATTCTGTTGATAAATTAGTGAAGTAACGTTGTAACATTGTAATGTAACGTGCCTCTGAGAGCAAATGGTGTTTACTGGCCTATTACATCGATATGAGATGCGCAATTTCCCGTACATATTTAAATTTGAAGCATAATTCTGCCTAATATTAGTAAAAAATTTGACAATGACTTCTTGTAATGTAAAAGTAAATACAAGTAAATATTTTAGTACACTCAGTTACGTAGTAATTACATTTCAGTAGTAGTACTGCAGAGTCACACATTTACCATAACGTAAATTTGCAGTTTCAATGCTAGTGATTTTTACTCGTGACGTACGTTCTTGAATCGCATAATGAAGTGGGTGCAAATTTCAACATTTTCCTGACCAAGTGCAATATCCGCGACCTTAAGAAAGGTGAAAAAAATTCGAGTTATGCTTCACAGTATGCTAGATACGACTAGCTGTTGGTGATGTATGTACAATGTAGAAAATAATAACACTCCAAACTATGTTGATAGCACAGATAGAAAGAAATGAATGCAAAAAGATGATACTAGATGCAGGAGTAATGTATAAGAGTGGGGACTGGAAAAATGTTTCTCTACGATTACAGCAAGACAATGACGATAGGTAATTAGAATAGAGAATACATAAATGACTATAATACTTTATCTAGTGAAAACATATAAAACCCATCGTAATAAATTACCAGAGATAATTCGACAAAACACTTAGAGAAATAATGAATGCCATGAAATTATAAAGACGGAAATCAGTGGTAGCGACATTTTAAAAGAAGTATGTTTAATATGAACAGTTTTAAAATTTAAAGGCTTAAGTATTGATAATTAAAAGTTTTACAATGTTTTAGAGCCATCTTCAAATGCTTTGCAAATATGCCATACGTTTTGCCAGCATATTTACACTTTGAAAATAGTTAAATATGTTAGATTACTTTTATGGTAAAATGGATCTTAAATTACGTACGTTTGTGTAAAGTATGACCATAATAATAAAAAATATGAATTTAATAAAATATGAATAAGAAACATTAGTATAATTACAAGGCTTGAAACATGGGAGTAAATCTGAGACGATACATACGAAGTAATTCAAGAAGAACGAGAACTATATGTAGATCTATTATACTTATGCATGCGTTTCGATATCTTTATGCATGCGTTTCGATATATATATATATATATATATATATATATATATATATATTTAAATAAGTTGAATAGCATTGCGTAATAATGAAGAAAATTATAAGCTTAAGAGGCATTGTTTTGGCCAACATTGTAGTTGATTGTCATAGCTGCTCTGCGTTGGGCATCTGCTAGTAAACATGAAACCTTTCCGATATGAACTAATAGATATTTGGAAGCTTTACTGACGCAATTACATTTATTCAATTACAATTCAATTCACTCACAATTATTCAATTAACCACTTATTAGTTGATTTCTAAATTTCGTTCCTATTTTTTACTAGATAACTAATGACGGTGGCTAAACCATCTAAAATTGGTTTTAAAAAAGTCTTAGTCTTGAATGAAAATGACTTCTACAGCCGGAGTACCTAGTAAAACTTGGTTGTCTGAGAGACGCTGCATTCTAAGGCATAAATCGGATTTTTCCGAACAACACCAGGCGAATGCAGGAGCAGTACCCTATCAAACGGGCCACGGACCGCGCGCGATCTGTCCTTCCTCTTCCTTGTCCTGTCCTCTCCTCTCTCCTCTTACACACACACTTACACTAACATGCACTACACTAACACATATACCGGGAGACCGGTTGGGAGCTTAGAGCTTGTCCCGACTGGGGCGGTGCCCCACTGGTGGGAGAGTCCTGGTTAGGGGGAAACCCCCACTAGCCGACGGTGGGTCGGCGCCAAATCTCGCCATCCGGCGGGGGAAGATCATCGCCATCTCCCGAGGAAAAAGCATGCACTACACTTAAGGGACTAATTAAGGGACAATGAAGAAAAAGGCGCTCTTCTTTCAGAACGCATTCGAAGAATCGAACTGAAGTCATTAGACGCGCTTGGAAGTGGCGCTTCATACAGTGGGGGAAATAGTGTGCTGGAATATGTAAAAGTAAATTTCAATTCCACAACACTTTTGCTATCCAAAGAATGGCATAAGAATTTTTTGAAAAGGAGGAATTGCTAATATTCTACTTTGCAAGCGTTGAAACTTCTCGTTGCCATATTGGGCTAAGATAAATGAGGAACTTGCACATATTTATCACTACTTTGGAAAAAATAAAACTGAGGTAAACTGAGGTAGAAAAGGGGGAAGTAATTTGTGTTGTGAAGGATCAACTTACGTAATTATTATAAAGAATTTGTTATGCGTGTTTTTTCTTGCAGTGAATATTTTTCATACAAAAAAAAAATAAAAGTAAATTCTTTATTTTTTTTACCTTTGTTTTCAATTTACATATTTATCTGAACGGTCATATGACAGCAATTTCACAAATATCTTTTCAATTAATTGTTTTGATTATCTAAATTTAAAAATAAATTATAACTAACTATTTAGAATGTTTGCGACTGAAAAACAATCCTATTATGAAGGTATTTGTGACTCGAAATATCATGTAAAAGGAAACATAGAAGAACAGGTTGAAGTGCTGAACATGCATGAACGTGAGGAATATGGAAGTTTTGTTAGAGTAGAAATAGTGAGAGACATTTACATTTGCCTCAACCATGGTACTTATCGGCGACAAATCCAATTCAGAACTTCTATCTGCACTTTCACTGTTCGTATACATTAAGCCAAACTTCATCCCAACTAAGGAAGGGAAGCATATGAAACATAAATCCAGAGCACATATTATTTCATATTTAACCGAAAAAGTTGTTTTCTCTCAGCAAATTACACAGAAACTGGGACGTACAACAAACACAACGTCCATAAAACTCCGCTTAACGCTACACGCTGGAAAGCCACACGGCCGCATACTCTCCACAATGAACCACGGGGCGAGTTGCAGGCGCGCGCCGCAGGAAGCGCTGCCGTGCTCCCAGAAGAGTTGGCCGCGGGCGCGAAACAGCGCCGAACAACAAGGCTGCGGCCACGCAACTACGTAATGGCCGAAGGATCGTGTGTCTCCGCGCACAAAGGACTGTTGTTACGTAGGCAACGTGACTCCTCCCCCGCCCTTCCCCGCACCCCACCCCTCGGTCCCGCTTTCCCCACCCTTTCCCCCACCGCCACCTACGAAGCCCGCCTCTCACCGCCCCGCTCATCCGCCCAGCCCCCCCCCCGCCCCCCCCAACCTTCCCCCCCCCCCCAACCCCGCCCCGTCTATCCCTCTCCGACCCACCAAACCATTCGCAACCCTTCCTGCCCCTCCCGCTGACGCACACAACCATACGCCTCTACCTCGCCTTGGATCTCCCCTCCCCCCAGCTCCCCCCCATCCCATCCCACGCCGTTCCGTCTATCCCCCCAACCCACCCATTCAATCATTCGCTGCAGCTCATCTAGCACCCCGCCATGCCTCACCCGCCCATTCCACCCCTCCTTCTAACCCTCCGTACCCTGCGCCGCCCAACATCAGCCCGCCCTAACCCACCCCTACCCAGTGTCTCCGTCTAGAGGGCTGCGCTCAAGAGGTTTCGTCGGTGGAGTGGGAGAGAAGTCGGGTGAAGGAATGCTTTCGAGAAGGGAATCGGTTGGAATGCAGAGGACTCTAGGCCTCCGCCATGGGCGTAGCCAGGGGGCAGGAGGCAGTTGCCCCTAAATCTTAGGACATTTATAATTTTGTATAAAACAAATCGAAGTATTGTGTTTTTAAAACATTCTAAGAAAGAAGAAAAAAATTTGAAAAATACAATTTTAATATATAAAATAAACAGAAAACATATAAAAAATGTAATCCTTTTACTTAAACTTTGTTTACGCACGCAAATTCATTTTCGGCCGCGCCGCGCGGCCAACGGGCCGCGGCCCCTTCGCGCGCGCGCCCATGTCCCTTTGTCATTCAATATCACCGCCGCCGCACGTGTTTCGCTGCTGCGCGGCTGCAGCCCCAAGCAAAGATGCGGGCCTTCGCCGACAAAGACATTTGTCGGCGAAATACATACGGCGCGGTTTGCGAGTTTTATTGCCACTCCGAAAAAGCCCAGTTTTTCATTGCGCATCGCATAAATTAAATCTCGTTGTCAATGACTTGAATAGTGTACCAGAAATACGTAACACAATTTCTACAGTGAAAGACATTATTGCGTTTTTTAGAGAATCTGTGTTAAGACGGAAGTATGTCCCGAATATTCCAATGTTCTGTGAAACACGTTGGTCTCAAAAATACAAATGTATTTCTGTTTTCAACGAACATTTTGTAGGTATAATTGCAGCGCTGAAAAAACTGTCATTGACTGGTAATAACCACACCAGAAAAACTGCATTTCAGTTACATGCAGCTTCAACTACGGCCCAATTTATTGTTGCTGTAGCTTTAATTGCAAAATATTCTGCTCTTCTAGAACCAGTGGTAAATGCTCTGCAATCAAAATCTTTGGATCTAATACAATGTTTAGAGCACATTAAGCGAATTCTCGGTGTGATAAAAGTTCATCGTAACAATCCTGAGCAAATTGCAGCAGAACTCACGGAGCATGCAAATACAATAGCTGAAAAAAAACGTGATGTTGAATTGTTGCTACCAAGAATTGTCGGAAAACAAAAGCATCGTTCAAATCCTCCAGCATCTAGTAAAGAAGAATATTGGAGAAGATCCTTAATAATCCCTTATTTGGATTCTCTTTTATTGTCATTAGAGCAACGTTTTTCGGAAGACCATTCAGCTGCTTTTTCACTACTGATTCTTCATCCCCAGAATATGATGGAGATGACAATTGATGACTTTAGAAAAAAAGTTTTCAAGATTTTATGATTTGCAAGGATTAGATTCTGAAATCGAATTATGGTATTCCATGTGGAGGGAGAAAAAATGAGTAGACAGCAAGTAAAAGATATCCAAATGATGGATTTAGTTAAAGAAGCCGAATTTTTTTACCCTGAAAAAAAGCATTACTCATTTCACTTGCTCTACCATGCACCACTTGTACTGTAGAGCGATCATTCAGTACTTTACGCAGAGTAAAATCCTGGTTAAGATCAACAATGACAGGAGAACGATTAAATGGTTTATGTTTAATGAGTGTTCACAGGGCACTTGTATTAGGAAAAGAGGAAATATATAAAAAAGAAATATTTAAGAGATTTGCAGAAAATCCACGAAAACTAATTTTAGTTTAACAGTTTGTTAGTTTTGTAAGATTTGTAACGCTTTATTTTTAAATATATAATTAATTTTATATTATTTATAATTTCACTTCACTTATATTAACCTTATAGTATTTAATAATTACAAATTATGATTTGCCCCTCCCTAGTGAAAAACCTGGCTACGCCCATGGCCTCCGCCTTCTACGGCATGGTTGACCTGGACATACTAGGATGCGACTCTCGATGGCGGAGATTCAACCTACATAGGTGGGGGCGATATCATCCAACCTGAAATTTAGAAGAGTTCATGCCCTAGTAGTTTCCACAGGAGGGCGAGCGGACGGAGAGAAAACAGGCCCGTAGATATTTTAAGAAATAACTCAATTTATCAGTCATCAAACAATTTATGTTATTGACCACATCACATCCAAAGTAGTATTCCAATCAACATAAATCCATTATTTCAAGCTAACAATTTTAACTTTATTTCAACAATATTTCAGGTAAAATTTACCCTTTGTCAGATTTTGTTTCTGGATCCGCGTCTGTTTTTCAAGAGTACCCTATTCTTGAAATTTTTATGACAGTGAATTGTTGTAGATCACAAAGACACACCTCCTTTCAATTTACTTCATTAAAGAATGCGTAAAGCTCTGAAATAAACAAAATTGATTCCAGAATAAATTTCAAATAAAAAGGTGACGCTACAATAATTAAAAAATGAATATATTCAGATTTTGTTTCAATTAAAGGAAATGAATTTGCAGACATTGCTGTGGCTCTGGCCGTGAGGCCCTAGAGTTCAAATCCCGGGAGAGGAAGGATTTTCGACACTAGCTAAATCTCAGATAGGTTGAATTCAGGCGCTTTCCAGAGGAGAATCCTAGCGGCCGGCTAATTTGACGGGTCACGGAACGCGCGCGATCTTTCCCTTTCTTCTTCCTTCTCTTTTTCTCACCCCTTACTTACTGTCACACACACACACACACCACACACACACACACACTTACATGCACTAACTATCAAACATATCGGAAGCGGAAGAAGATTTTGTCCCGGTGTGAGCGTGCCGCGTTGGTGGGAGATACCTCATTTTGGAAACCCCACATGGCGACGTATAGGCCTGTACCGGATCTCGCCATTCAACGGGGGAAGATCACCGTGACCATCCGCGATACAAAAGTATGCATTCCCCTTATGGGAGTAATTACGTAAGTAGTTGACGCATCCGGAAATGATCACTTTATTACATAATTAACTTGTATATATCTTTAATAATTCATTTCGTATCTTTGCACACCTGTTCTGGCTTCTGCGAGTGAACATTTTGTCTGTTCGTGGAAGCGGGAGAGCGGCGCCGTCGGAAATCAGAGCGCGCGCGCGCCGACGCAATTGAGCGGGCATCCCGGGCGTGCATGGCGGGCGTGCATCGCGCGCCCGCGTCGCCGCCGCCCGCGCCCCAGCCAGGGCAAACACGGAGCGGGCGCTTCATTTCGGCATTACTGTGTAAACACGCCGTGTAACCTCTCGCGCGTCCCGCTGCGACCCGCCCCGCCCCTTCCTCCCCGCACCACCCACCCCGCCCGCCCCGCAACTCCCGTCCCTTCCATGCACCGCCCCTTCCGTCAGCCCTGCGCCCTTCCTCCCCCCCCCGCCTCCTCCCTCTCCTCCTCCCACCCTCCTCACACCTCGCCCTCCCTCTCCGTCCTGATCTCCCTCTCCGTCCTGCCCTCCCTCTCCGTCCTGCCCTCCCTCTCCGTCTCGCCCTCCCTCTCTGCCCGCCCCCCTCCCCGCCTCCCCTCCACCCTGCCCCGTCCCGCCACGTCACGCCCCTCCCCTCCCGCCTTTCCCGCTCCCACCCGCTCCGCCCCGCACTGAGCCATCGCAAATGCCCGCCCGGCACGGCGCGGCGTTGCGTTGGCTTGCTGGCTTCTGTGACGCTAATGCTGTGCGGGCTCGTCTCTATCGTGTCCACGCCCCCAACGTGGGGTCACTTCGAGATTTTCACCCCACCACTACGAAGTCTTGATTCATCGGTGATCAAAAGAATCTGAGTTTTTCTGGAAATTCCTTTTCGGAAAGATAGCGTCTCGCACAATTTAATTTCTATTTTATTAACCTGAACGTTTGGCTTATTATTATTATTATTATTATTATTATCATCATCATCATCATCATCAAATAATATTGAAGGTATGATGATAAATAAACTGCTATCAGCGTGGCTTCGGCGTGACGGATTCTAATGCTTCCTGAACTCTATTGTATTGAATCCTCCAACGTGGTGTCAGATTTCTACCCTATTACACCTCCATTTTAATTACTCAGTGGTTAAAGGAATTAGTTGTTGTTACGGTAGTTTCCTTTCTTGTATATATCGTCACTGGCCCCCAACATCAATTGTGTATTTTTAACCTTAGCGTATCTTCATTATTAATTGTATTTATTCTTCATGGACTTGTCACATCTAAATGCCCGAAAAACACTGCGTCTGTGTGCTGTCTTTCACGATGTTAATGATGGGGTTGTCATCTCTATAATTTCCATAGTGTTCCTTCAACATTCGTGCATCTAGTTACCGAAAGACTTTTCATTAATTATTTTTTAATACTTTACCTTACATTTTTGACATACACTCATATCAGACGTTGCCAGCCCATCCCATAGCTATCGTCTGAAACCAAGCTCCTACTTGATATTTTCACCTTCACAAATTCATTCTCATCGCGATCAGACGTTTTCCGTTCAATCTTTATCTCAGACAAAATGCTCGCCCATGTAAATCGTAAAGTTCGTGAATACCAAGATGGAAATGCTGTGCATTCTAACTTCTAACTCACTCACACAGTCAATGCCTCTGTTCAATTAGAACTCAATATTTTTATGTTCTTAACCTTTGAGTATCCGTACTGGTTGTGACCATATTTTTATTCCTTTCTTAACTAAAGTTCAGTTCGCATGTCTTTTGAATACCCGCCTCACATTTATATTATCTCCGACCAACACGCGTATCACTTTAGACCCAAATATTTTGCTTATCTGACATTCGTTTGCGCACAACAACATCCTCGTTTCATTTGGGGTTACATAACTTTCACACTTGCACTCTTATTATAACCATATAATTATTTAATCGTGAAGATATTTCTTCAATTTAATATCTGCCCAAGGCCACTTATGTGTAGACATTTCTACGTTCTCTTAATCATTCCTCTCATATTTTCCTTAACCAGACTGCTTTTAATCCTTGAGGACCTAAACCTTTCCTTACCGTTCTGGTAATTCGTTTTCATACACCAACCGACACTTAACTTCCTATTTCAGTTTTGCCTTTTATATTTCCAATATGATAACTTACATTCCTTGATATTTTAGGCATTTTCCCTTCTAAAATGCCCGCGAGGTATTGCATCGTATAACATACTATATTTTATATTATTTTAAGTACGTTTCATGTTGGGAATCATACCGTTCTTCCAAGAGCTAAACGCCTCGGACAAAGATCGTTCATCCATCACACATTGGACTGTAATAGAGTTAACATGTCAGAAATAAACACACCCCTCTCTCGTATCGCGTGCGTGCAAATAAGTACAACGCAATTCACCGGTGAAATTGCATGGCGTGGCCTACGTCGTGCGACAAAGTGTTCTCTCGCACTCTTTGCGTGGAGCGACCGAGAGTATGTCACGCCATCTAGTGAAGGCCACGAGGCGGCGGATCAAGCCTTGCACCGAAATTAATGGAAGCTCGGTTAACGTGCAATAATAAAAGCTCGGATAACTCGCATGAATGTAGATTGATTGATTTTTTCGTGTTTCCGAGCTCGTCAACCGCTTTGGTCATTAGTCCCGTAAGTGTAGGCATGTTTTTTCTCGGAAGATGGCGGTGATCTTCTTCTGCTGGATGGCGAGATCCGGCACCGACCTACCGTTGACTAATGGGGTTTCTCCCTAACCAGGACACTCCCTCCAGCGGGGCACCACCCCAGCCGAGACAAGCTTCTGACTGGTCTCCCGGAATATGTGGGAGTGCAGTGCGTGTTAGTGTAAGTGTGTGTAAGGAGACGATAGGACAACGAAGAGGAAGGAAAGATCGCGCGCGGTCCGTGGCCCGTTCGGTAGGATACTGCTCCGGAATTCGCCTGGTGTTGATCGGAGAAACTACGGAAAACTACTAATCGCAGCCGACCGCTAGAATTCTCCTCCAGGCAGCGACTGAATTCGACCTAGCTGAAAATCTACTGTCAAAATCCTGCCGCCGTCAGGACTCGATCCTAGGACCTCCCGGTCAGAGGCGCTGCAGTGACATCAATGTATGTAGACGTTATCAGGTAACCAGTTGTTAGATTATATATATATATATAATATATATATATATATATATATATATATATATATATATATACATACTGCCAAACTATTATATATTACAATCATTCGTTCCACGCTAATCTATGCCTGTCCATCTGGTCCAATGCGGCCAATCTCACATTAACAAAATTCAGGTACTCAGAATAAATTCATTCGTACATTAACAACACACAATTACGCAATGAACTAAAAATGAAACTATTCGCACTTTAATAAATTTCACAGCCAAAGTTCTTCAACTCCTTAGACGATTTGCAACAAACACACACTTTTAATATAGGCCAATCATATCAATTTTCTCGACGAATACTTTCAAGATTTGCGAAAGATAAATTCTATTCCCCATAAACAACATTATTCTTATTCACTTTCTCCTCATCCGAAAAAAATCTAATTACAATTTTTGTCTTAACAGAATATATACTTTTAACATAATAATGTCAATAATATCTTCAAGTTCCTGTGAGATCCAAATAAACAGTCGTGTTAATTTGTAATGTGAAAAACCCTGAAAGACATTCTTGTCAAACAGGCAGAAATAAATTTAAAAGAAGATTATATTTCTCTTTATTGTGTTTTCATCCTATAATATTTCGAACTACGAGTTAATTATATATATATATATATATATATATATTATATATATATATATATATATATATATATATTCTGTCATTAACCGTGATAATCAATACCGGCTCTTGATGAACCAGTCACATCTCTAAATTTATAATATTTTGATATATTTCCCATTTCTTCACGTCTAAGAAAAATCTGTTGTAAAAATTCAACATTTCTAGAAAAAATATTAATATCTTAAAAACTCTCGTGAGGTCAAATAGATTAGCAGTTCACATGGAAGTATTTCTCGAAAAACGTTTGTCGTATATGTAAGTCCCATTAAAGCACAGAAACAAAATGTGAAACAATGTTGAATTGGAAATTCGTTATATTCGGGATTTAAAATTAACAAGAAATACTACATCACAAACCTCGTAAAAATTGAATGCAAAAATACCTTCACAATTACATATTATATGAAACCAGGCAAAATGGTGTAAATTAATTACTTTCTGTTTTCATTAATGTCAGATGTGTATTTTGAGTTGAAACATTTCTAAACAAATTAACTGCTGCTAATTTTCTCGTTACGTACGCCATTTTATAAATTCACAAAAAAATGTTCTGTAAATGTCACAAAGAGCTTGCTCATGAGAGATGGCATCACCGGTAGATAACACAGCAGCTATATCCAGCGAAAACACTAGTGTTGAGGGTTTACCATTTTGAAAAACGGAAGCTGCGTGTGTCTGTACGTGCGTCAAAGGAGGATGTGAGGCGATTAAACTTGAGCAATGAGTATAAAAAAAGCACACTTGATTTTCTATTAAACAGATTGAAGCAGTTCATTGCTCTCTGGTTTGTTTCACCTTAAAGTGCAAGAAATAGCACAGTGAAAGAAAATTGGAAAATAATGGACGAACTGAAAACAGATGATAAATGAGCAAACGAAAGGAAGTAGCGAACATTTCTCATTCTAAAAGTTTGATTGAAAATAATCATTTCCTAGCATTTTCAAGACTAGAAAACTAGTATTAATGAAATATTTTCCTTGACCACTGATGTTGATGCTGAATACATGAATATAGGCAACAATTTTCAGCCATTCTGGATGCATCAGATTCAAAACTAACAGCTGTTCCTTTCTCCTCCTACGCCATTCTGTACTTCAACCTAAGATGTTTGTTCAAGACGGGTTCAACGTAATTAGCCAAATAAACATTTTGCACACGTAATCCGTTATTTTTATATCGTCAGTGTGTCGTTCAATAGAATTTGTTATAATCTTTTCTGTTTACTTTTTCTAAAATCTGATTAATGATGATTATGATATATATGAAAAAGTTACTATAAAAGTTCGTATGAGAAGAAATAAAAGAGTCATCTTCGTCAACATATAATATGTTGACGAAGATGACCTCTTTATTTCTTCTCATAAGAATCAACAACACACATCAAATTCCACAATAAACGTTCTTAATAAGATTTTGTTTAACATAATTTATATTTTAGTTTAACATTGATATATGAGAAAGAACAGCATTTATAAGTCCAAATCTGCAAAGAACTTCATTTGGCTTGAGACTAGGTCCGAGCACCTACCATGGAGATCCCAGCCTGATGCCCTGTTCAGCCGCTCTCTGGAGGAGAATTGTTTGTTTTTGTTGTTTTCAAAATTTAGTGAGTATATGACTTAGTGTAGGGATCACAGAATTTTGAAAATGTCACAATTCACTTTTCCCATAGCACGTCATAGCAGATTTAACTGTTTTCTTGGCGTAAAATAAATAAATAAATAAATTCAGCGACCGATTCTGTGGTCGGAAGTTTTCCGTAGTTTCTCCGTTCAACACCAGATGAATGCCGGTAGTGTACTCCTACAATGGGCTGCGTCTGCGTGCTATCTTTACTTCCCATTCGTTGTTCGTATTCACCCCTCATACAAACGTACATTTACATGCTCTACCCTAACACACATGTCAGGAGACCACTGAGGAGCTTAGAGCTTGTCTCGGCTGGGGAGCTTCCCCGCTGGTGGAAGATACCTGGTTGGGGAAAACAACCGCAAATCGACGTGTATGGCGGAGTCTAATCTCATCATCCATCGGGGAAGAACTCACACCGTGCTAGAATGTGTACTACACTTACGGAACTTTTCTCCATAGCAACTGATGCACCGGTAAATACAAAATAATCCATTAATCAATCGATGCCCTTGTGTGGAGTCACTGACTGCTTGGATGAAATCCCTGTATTGTGATTTATTCATAGCTACCTCTGACGTAAATCATTTGTTACGGTGCCATCCAATCGAGCGATTACTCCTCAGTACAGTGACGTCACTATGGTGAAGTTCTCCCTTTCGATTGGATGACTCCGTAACAGATGATTTGCGTCAGACGCAGCTCTGAATAAATCCAAGTATAGAGTATGTAGTACCTTACATTCAAGTTATCGTAGTACCTTAAGACGCGCTCTCCGTCCAACCAATTCAGAATCATTCTGACGTGCAACTCACTCATTCCATTCTAACCGCTGAGAACCGAACTGCAGCTCTCAAAAGTCACGAGTTCACCGTTATATTTTCTGTATTTGTGTCGTGGTAGGGTTATCGCAATAAAGATAGAGAACATAAGTAGATAAAAGTCGTTGTCTGGTAACTGTAATATAAATTTAAGCCCAAGATCTTTTCGATCGCGTATCGATCATCATCAGAGCTATCTTGCAGCGTCTGGGCGGAAAACTAAAGTTCTGCCTAAATGTGTGTATATTGTGTGTGAGTGTATATGTATATATATATATATATATATATATATATATATATATATATATATACATATACACACATAATTAATAAGACATCTTTTATTTATTTATATATTGAAAGTATCTCTCTCACCAACGATCTAATTAAAAATAGAGGATATAGGTTGAAAATAATTGCACACATTTTGTCCCTGAAGTTATATTATTCCTGAAATTCGAGGTAAACTCTATATTAAAGGTAAAGAAAAATGTCATATTCAGTTACATTCGTTCAGTGACTAAGTGTAGCTCTCTGGTCAACTCAACTGCTTAGTCATTAATATTGTAAGTGTAGAGGAGGTTACATCCTGAGAAGTGGCAATGTTCCTCTCTGTCTGGAACATGAAATTTCCCACATCTTTGCACTGTTTCCCTCTCCGGGTATCTCCCAAGCGAAGCACCGCACCAGTCGATATATACTCTAAGCTCCCGACTGGGATCGCTACATTTATAATAGTTTCGTGTATGCAAGAGCGCATATATAAAGGGAAAGGAGTTGACAAGGTCGGAGAAGAAAGATCGGGCGCAGTCAATATTCTGCTTGCTAGGATACTGCTCCGTGATTAGCTTGGTATTGATTGGCGAAACAACGAAAAACTACCAAGTCCGATCAGTAGAATTCTCCTCCAGGCAACGTTTTAATTCCACTCAACTACCTGCCTAGTGTCACACATCCACCACCGTCCAGACTGAAACTCTAAAATCTCTCCGTTAAGGCCGCTGCAGAGGTAACGATGAGGTACCAGGTTCAACCATCCCTAAATTCAATATGTACTTTATACACCAAATATTCTATGCATTTTTATGAAGGACCCTTCCTGGGTATAGTTAGTAGTTAAGTTTCGATGAAATGTAGTTCAAAAACCGATTATGTATACTATGTAACCTAAAAACCCTTGATAGACATAATATTGTCGAACAAGGATAATAAAAAGTAATTAAAAAACAAACAAAAATAGAAAAACAGGATGAGGCATCGCAGCGGGTGCTTTGACTGAATGAGGTCCATAGCTAGAACGTGACGGGTCGTCGTGTGACGTGGTATGACGTTGTGTGCCGTCGTGGGACGTGGTAGGGCCTCGTGTGACGTGGTGGAGCATCGTGTGAAGTGGTGGGGCGACGTGAAACGTGATGTGACGTGGTATGACGTTGTGTGCCGTCGTGGGACGTGGTAGGGCCTCGTGTGACGTGGTGGAGCATCATGTGAAGTGGTGGGGGACGAAACGTGTGTGACGTGGTACGACGTGGTGGACTGTGGGGAGCCGGGGGTGACGTGGTATGACGTTGTGTGCCGTCGTGGGACGGGGTAGGGCCTCGTGTGACGTGGTGGAGCCTCCCTTTGAAGGGGGCGCGTGCACGAGCACTCGCCACCCCCTCCCCCCTACCCCTTCCCCCTCCCCTCCCCACTCGACCTGTTCCGCTTTCGCCGCGTCACGCGCTCGCCGTCCTGCCTCCCCCAGCGGCGAAACCCACCTTCGTTAATGCATTTGGGAAAGTAAGAAGATGGCCACTCAGTCTTCTTCTTCTTCACTATCAGGATTAGACTAATAGCATGTTCCGTCTTACATACATACATTTTATTTGAACTGCAATTGGGTATGACCGGTGGCAGTTAATTAACATATTATAAACATAATAAATTAACATTAATAATACAACATATTAATAATATACGATATTAATAATAATAACAATAATAATAAAGGGGTACAGTAACGAACATGCAATAATCATACTATCACTAATATTAGTATTATAACAAATATTTCAACTCGTATGATATATAATAATTATAATTATATGTCGGTGATGCTAAAATTTAATACAAGCTACATAAATATTGGCTAAATTTATTGTTTTTAATTCATTGATCGCGTTCACTACAATTAACTGCACGACACTGCACTGCACAACACTACACTACACTACACTACACTCACTACACTCACTACACTACACTGTTTTTGCTTGAGTTACACTGACCAGCACTACATCGCACTTCACCGCACTTCACAGCACTTCACTGCACTTCACCGCACTTCACAGCACTTACTCATTTAATGTCTATTACTATCATATTGTTCTAACTTATTTCTAAAACTTCGGACACTTAGAGGAAAGGCTTTGAAAATTGCTGCGGTAAACTGTTCCAATCTTTAATTGTTCTGTTACAAAAGGAAAATTTCCAAGATCTGAATTTTGTTTCCTTGTTCGAATTTTGTGAGTGTGATCGCTTCGGCGAAATAATTTGGTTTTTCTAGTCTAACCTGAATTTCCTTCCAAGCTGTTTGACCTACGTATGATTTATAAAGAGCGCAAAGCCTGCCCTTGTTCTTCTCATTTCTAGAGGTTCCATGCCTTTTTATCGCGTTAGTTCTGTAGGTAAACTTATTCGCTTTTCTCTGTATTCTATCTAGATTTTTCCAGCGCGGCTTTCTGTATGGATCCCAACATGTCACTCCATATTCCACGATAGGGCGAACCAGCCAAAAATATGCTAATTCTTTTGCGTTTGCAGAACTTTTCTTTAGAATTCGCATTACAAAATGCAAAGACTTCCACGTTTTCCTAACTACCTGATTTATATGCTTCTCCACTAATTTACTATCTATATGAATGCCTAAATACTTGCATGATGAGACTCTTGGGATGATGACCTCACTAAACGATAGTCTGGTTCCTCATAATTTCGTCCCCGCCTGAACGTTATTGTTTTGCTTTTCGATCCGTTAATTCCATGTCATTTTTTCAGCCCAATCACGTAAATGTTCTAAATCCTGCTGTAATATTTGTTCGTCAGCGCTACTTTGATTTTCGGTATATAACACAATCGTCTGCAAATAAACGCACCTTTGATTGTATGTTAACGTGGAGATCATTTACGTACGCTAAGAAAAGTAATGGCTCTATGACACTTCCCTGTGGAACCCTGAAGTAACAATAACCGTAGTCGAAAACTGAGTGCCAATTCGAACTTTTGTTCCTGTCTCTAAGAAATTCGCTTACCCACTTACGACTCTATCATCAATTCCTGAAGTTAATAATTTCTGATAAGTAGGTTATGCGGTACTACGTCGAATGCTTTCGCAAAGTCGATTACGATTGCATCCACCCCACTCACATCCACCCCACTCACCCCACACACATCCGTCTTCACTCCATCTTTTCCTTGGACGTCCTATCTCTCTTCTTTCTAAAGGTTATAAGACAGTATTGATTTTGTTATTCTTGTATTATCCATTCTACGTATGTTGTATCCAGCGTTGTTTATTTTCTTTAATGCAGTCATTCATGGAATATATGTATAGGTCAGATCTAATCTCATTTCATATTTGATCTAACATCGAGCAACCTTTCACTTTCATTAGGAATTTCATCTCTAACATCATTTCATCTGTAATGTCATTTCAACTGTTTGTATTTGTTGTTGATCTTTTGATCTTGGACTATATGATTCGCTTCCGTATGTTAGCATTGGTGCTGCTAATACTTTATACAATTTTATTCTATTTTCTTTCATTGTTTTTCATAGATCTGTGAATGGTATTCATATTTTCTAGTTAACTATTTGTATTAGATGTGTTAGGATCTCTCGGCTGCTTCGCGGTCAGCGTGCTAAGTTTCCTTCGTGGGATTCCCTATCGGGGCAAAAATAGATATTTAGCTTTCCATTAAATTCGCTTTAGTTTACTTTGCTGGGTGACGCAAGAAAAGCTCAGTTACGCCAAGTATGCTAGATACGGTGACGGGAATACATCATAATCGTCCTATGCCTCCCTTATCACCAAATTTAGATAATAAATAAATATAGGGCCAAGGCCGGGGAACACCTCTAGCTGCTAGAACTTGGATTAATACGACCCTGAAATGCCAAATACCAGTACATGCCGACAAGATGTGATGACTCAAATATGGTGATGTTAATTATTACCATTTTTCACGTTTTGTCTATTTATAACAGCAAATCTGTTATGAGTAATATTTTGACATAAGTGATATGTAATGATTTGTGTTAAATGAACAACAGCGTTATATACGGAAGCCACGCAGCCACACAGGCTGTAGCAACCTTCATGGACTTCAGACTACGTCACGTTTTTTCGCCATCTGCGGCGTAATCTTCTAGTTCTCAGACGGTAAATATATATTTTACAAATCTCCTTGCGCCGCTCAGGCCGAAGTCGAAAGACATCTGTCTGGAGGAGAATTCTAGCGGCCGGCTGCTCTGAATGGTAGTTTTCCATGGTTTCTCCGATCAACACCAAGCGAATGCCGGAGCACTACACACTTACACTAACCTGCACTACACTACCACATATTCCGGGACATCGGTCGGGAGCTTAGAGCTTGTCCCGGCTGCGGCGGTGCCCCGCTGGTGGGAGAGTCCCAGTTAGGGGGAAACCCCACTAGCCGACTGTAGGTCGGCGCCGGATCTCGCCATCCAGCGGGGGAAGATCACCGCCATCTCATAGGAAAAAGGTTCCACTACACTTACGCGACTTATGACCAAAGCCGTTGACGCGCCCGGAAATACGAAAAATTCAATCTATCAATTAATCAATCGAAATACATCGTTTGTTCAAACGGTAAGTGCCTACAAGAGGGTGCAATTTGCGCACATTTTTTTAGATCTGGTTTTTTGTACACGAAATAAAAGGTTAAATATTTTTGGCGTGTCATCAATGAAGTCAAATATGTATCTCGTTGTCACATATACATAGATTCAATTATCTGAGATTTAAGTTTAATTGGAACCTCTTGTTTTCAACATAGTTGCTACCTTTCTTTTGTTCGTTATTTCAAAGTAGTCTAAAAATAGAGGTATTGTCGTTTTAGATGCTTGCATATGATTTTCGGAGCTCAAAGTTACTTTCTCAGAAATAACGTATCTGTGTTGTTACTTGTGTGTTGAAAACAAATAATAGGGAAAAATCGATGTGCTACTAGGGAAACGACTTTGAAATTAAATGTTTAGTGTAATGAATAAACTCAATTTACGTTGTAATTAAAATCAGAATTTTCAAACCAATTAAATTAATGAACGAAGCGATCACATTCCGCGTGAATATTTTTATTTTATTGGTGAGAGCTTAATTTTATTGAAATATAATTGAACTGGTCATGATATAACGATTTATATTTTCTACAACTACCATCTTCTGAACATAGATAAAATTGGACTTTTGGTAAATTTCAAAAATCTAATGCAGTACTAATATTCAAATGATAATGCTCAGAATATTTATTCATTATCACGTGTAAAATTTCGTTTGAAGATACTATTTAACACAACAATGAATGTATCAATATTTTTGCGCAAAGTTAGCCATTGCTTTAAGCCCCAATTATATTCCTGGGATGGGAAAATATACAATATATTGACAAATGCTCCAACAGTGCACACGCAACTGGCTCATTGACCTGATTACTGTCACGCTAACAATTTCAAATAATTTATGTTGAAACGAACAGCAATAAGAGATCGATTTATGCACGAGTGCTTTTCTAAGCTGACGATAGATCAGGAAAGGAAAAAGCAACTGTCACGAAATCTTGGAAGGTTCGGCAACTTTACTGTTTCACATGCATCGTAAAAGGCGTCACTTCTTCATTAAAATAATACAACTCTCATCTATTTTTATACATTGCTTTCTACATGTTCCGAAAATAAAAATAACCATGTGGATCACGAAACGTAAGGTTATCAACCTGGAGAATTGCTATTACATATTTTCAAATCGATTGTTCAAGTATTGAAATGAATGGTATTACCACAAAACAAGATATACATCATTTGAAATTTAAAAAATGTGTCTGAGGAAGTTTCTGAAATGCGACGAAAGAATTTTCATGCTTCTTAAACTACGTTGCCAAAAACGAGTGATTATATCACAAAAACACTTTCACCTTGAGCACTGTGCTGTTAGTTCTCAATGTTTACGAGTTCCCGAAAACAAATCTCAAGAATGATCTTTGTATAAGAATTACGAGTGCATGTCAGGCATACTTTTTCTTCGGCCAGAGATTAGAAAGATGAAGTTTTTCTGATTTAACCTGATGGTTTTAAAAATACGGCTTAAAAGAGTTATTCTTTTCGAATTCGTTTGCACGTAGCAAATGAAACTTTATAATCACATAAATATCAAAATATGTTTGTAAAATACTATACACTTATTCAGAAACCTTCATTATGATAAAACCGTCCATAACAAGGCGAAGAAAGCATTGGTTCACTGCTGTTCAGCTGGAAAGTTCTACCGAAACCACATTAAAGATACAATTACACTTGTCAATATTCCACAATTCCTATTTCAATAAATGTTGCTATATGTAGTTTGTTTAGTTTCATATGTTGCGACATCGATGACGCAACGCTTCTCTTTGACCTTTGTTGGGCGTTGAGCACTTTCCCTTAAGTAATCCACTGTTACTAATGGGAAATAATTCCTTTGTCTGTATCTTAGTCAAGTGTCGTCACGTCACAGTCACTCAGTGCCTTTTATCCCTTCGGCCAGGGTCTTGACACCGTTAGATCCCAGGGTTCCTAGCCGGTCACCCAAACAAGAACCCGCGAGTTTCGAATTCGCTTGCCCTCCGTGATTTCACGGAGCGTAGTGAGCGAATTCTGTTACCGACGCCGGCATTAATAAGTGTAATGTACTCTCGTGAGTAAAAATCACTTATAACTTCCCTGCATTTAAGTGAATATCAGATGCACGAGCGAGTCCATATCCCACTCTAAATTACGAAATATTTCTTCCACTGCTGCAGATATCAATTTGCGAGAAATGCAACTGTCGAAGTAGTTGACCCTAACAGACGGGCCATGGGCCGCTCACGATCTTTCCTTCCTCCTCCTTGTCGTATCCTCTCCCCTTTACGCACTTAAAAATACGTACACGACATTACCATACATCTCGCGAGACCAGTCGGGAGCTTGGAACTTGTTCTGGCTGAGATGGTGATTCGCAGGGGCTTAGGATACCTCGATTAGGAAAACCTTGCAAGCCGACGTGTAAGTTTACGCCGAACCTCATCACCCAGCGGACGAAAATCACCACCACACCCTATTATGAAAACATGCACTGTACTTACAGCACTAATGCCCAATGGCACCGAGTGGGATGGCTCAGGGTATCAACTGTTGTCTCTATAGTCCCTCTGACAGGTAGGTCCTAGGTTCGAGTCCCGACGGTGGCAGGATTTTCAACACTAACATGTCAGCTAGGTCGATTCCAGTCGCTGTGTGGAGGATAATTCTAGCGGCCGGCTGCTCTGGTCGGTAGTTTTCCATGGTTTCTCTGACCAACACCAGACGAATGCCGGATCAGTACCCTAACAAACGGGCTGCGGACCGCGCTCTATCTTCCCTACCTCTTCCTTGTCCTATCCGCTCCCTTTACACACATTTACACTAACAAGCACTGTACTATCACACATACCGTGAGACAAATCGGGAGCTTACAGCTTGTTCCGGCTGGGGCGATGCCCTGCTGGGGGAAAAACCTACTTAGAAAAACCCGACTAGCTGACGCTAGGTCCGCTCCGGATCTCACCATCCAGCGGGGGAAGATCATCGCTACCTCACGCGATAAAAACATGCACTACACTTACGGGTTAATGACTTAAGCCGTTGTCGCACCAGGAATCACTAAGAATCAATAATCATGACCTACGACACTCCCGGAAACACAAAACAATCACTCAACCGATGTGAGTTTATTCAAATCGCTGACAGCCCTTTTGCGATAACAGCAATCTCTTTAAATCTTCCACAAGGCGTCGTCCCCGCCGCATCTCCATTCTCAGCCCATTGAGGCCAGACGCGTGCGCGAGTGAGGCTCGTCGTTGCACAACAGCGCCCCTAGCGACGGGATGTGGAAGCGCGCCGCGATAAACTATTTATTACCCATTGAAGCGGCTAATGCGCCACGCCCCTAGCGGAAGCCGTTCGCGCCTGATGGATCACACAAGGCACCGCAAGCTGGCATGTGCGGAGGCCACCACCTTTTCAAAACGTGCGGGAGTTTTTAAAATAGGACACAAATGTCACATCATTATATGATTTTATTTTAATTTTGTTAACAAATTAAAATTATTCAATGTCTGCTATATAGAATTATAAAATAAGTTCACAAAGGTGAGTTATATTGCAAAAGGTTTGTTAAGAATTTGTATGTGCCATTCAGTACGTTTCGGTTCTGTAATTTTGTCTTATTTGGTGAATATTTTGAAAAAAAAACCAAAAGTTTTGTTTGTCCATTCAACAAATGTTTATTAGAATTTTCGTATTATAAGTGTTATTATGAAGTATTCACTCGTCATTGGACTTGTCTTCTGAGGTAACCCGCAGTAATATAGTACCAACCATAATAATCAGATAAATCATACCACTGCTTCATATTAACATCTGTTGGTATGAACATTTTAATATAAAAATTGACTCAACCCACCAGAGTTTATACTATTTTAATTCTTATCATTAATATTATTTGTCTGCTGAAGACACGAATTATATAATATCGACACCTGGTGAAGTCATGTACGAATACTACTTAAAAAATTATTGTATACATAACCGGCTGATCTTTTATTGGTCTATCTGCATCATTTATTAGCAATGATTATGTAGTGTTTAATGTATATTTTAACACTGGCACAGATATTAAATTCAAACATTTTAGTAGAAAACGTCCTTCTTGCAGAGAGGATAATAACAATAGTATATCATTTTCAAACATAAAATGCAGTTTTAGAGAATGAAAGTATTTAAACAAACACAATCAACCACTGATTTCAATAATTGACCTAAAAACCCATTTTTTCTGACACTACTCGATCATAATGGAATGTGAGGGTTGTTGGTGATGTCGGATAGAGGATTAATGACTCGGTCTCACTCTCTCTGATCAATATAAAATGATTGTTGTACAAGAGACCCAATGGTATTCCACTTCTTGACACACCTCAATAAGTTATAGGTTCCGAGCCTCAAACGGAACTGGAACCCATAATAGAATGTCGACCTAGAAAAGGGAATTTTACTTGACTTTTCCATCGTAAAATGATGATTATACGGAATACGTAATGGTAGTCTATTTCCTACCACTATCACAAAGTCGTTCTCATTTTATGTGGACTTCGAATTCATAATCTTACCGAAGACCATTTGTTTCAGAGAGCCCAAAATTATTTCTATCGGTTTCAAGCTTGTAGTGAGCGATTGATTAAATATTTCGTATTTTCGGTCGCTTCCACTGCTGTGCTCAATATTCCTAGCCTAGTTAAGTTTTTTCACGCGAGGTGGCGGTAATCTTCTCCCACTAGACGGTGAGATCTGGCGCCCGCCTACGGTCGACTGCAGGGTTTTCCCAACAAGGTATCTCCCATCAGCCAGGCACCGCCCAGCCGGACAAGCTCTATGCTCGTGACTTGTCTTCTGACAAGTGTGGTAGTGTATTGCATGTTAGTGTGTGTAAGAGGTGATGAAGGACAAGGAAGAGGAAGGAAATTTCACGCAATCCGTGACCCATTTGTTAGAATACTCTCCGACATTCGCCTGTATTGATCGGAAAAACGCGAAAAATCACCGGTCAGCGTAGCCAGCAGCTAAACTTCTCCAGACAGCGCCGAATTCGACGTAGCTATCCAGACAGTCTCGAAAACCCTGCAACCGTCGGGACTCCAACTCTACCACTTCCCAATCAGAGGCGGAATGGAAGACAATTGAACTCGTCACCTTTAAACCGGGAGCGGAAGCTCAGTGCATCAAGTGGTGTCACTACAGCGCTTCTGACCGGGAGGTCCTAGGTTCGAGTCCTGGCGACGGCAGGATTTTCGACACTAGCTTTTCAGCTAGGTCGAATTCAATCGTTGTCTGGAGAAAATTCTATAGGAGGGCTGCTCTGATCGGTAGTTTTCCGTGATTTCTTCGATCAACACAAGGCGAATGCCGGAGCAGTACCCTACCAAACGGGCCACGGACCACGCGCTATCTGTCCTTCCCATGCCTTGTCCCCTTACACACCTTACACTAACAAGCACTACACTATCACATATTCCGGGAGATCGGTCGGAAGCTTAGAGCTTGTCCTGACTGGGGCGGTGCCCTGCTAATGCGAGTCCATGGGAGTGCCTTCAATACAAAAAGCAAGATGGATAGTCCTAACCTTTATCCCCTTTCGTACACTACAGGACCTTCCAGGCTTCTAGAACGCGTCAGAGGTTCCGTTGAGCAGCTCTGCGCTATCTCACTACTCCGTCGGCGAAGAGATCGGGCGGCGAAGAGACTCGCCGGTGAGTGTCGCTCTGCGATGACGTCACGCCCGCAACGACCTCTGGATGGACACTCAAAGACTGCCAGTTCAAAGCGCAAAGGGTCCGACGCCACCAGTGACAACACTACGATGAACAACGCAACCGCCATTAACGGCAACCTTAATTGCCGGCGTTTAGTAATAAATTGGGGCCGATTTTGATGACCTAAAACATCGCCTAAAATGATCAATAAAATGCTCTTTAAATGCTTTAAATAAGCCTCAAATCAAAGAAAAATGACGTAAAATATCTAATCAAAACAGTGCGGATCAATAACTCAAGCTGTTGGATATGTTACTGAAGTAATCGAGGTTTCTTCCATTCGTTCGAGTGAACTCAACTTGTGAACTTTTGGTTTAGACTGTTCTTTACCAGGAAACGTCTGTCTTTAGTTATTCCTAAATCGGCCCAATCGGCAATGGCGTTACAATGGCTGTTAAAACAATTTCTGAGCGAACAAATCAAATTGGCTACTGAGTGATTCTGTGAAGAACACTTCTTGCATCTAGTTAATATGATTTGAAGCAAGTACCATTAAAATGTCATTAGAATCGATTATATCCGCAATAAATGCATTAAAAATGACGGAAAAGGTAAACAATGACTTCTTAGACCAAATCGACAAAAATGAAAAATAATGACCTGTAAAATGGGTCAATTCCTTTACCAAAGCATGATATTCCATGCTTGGCATCCATCCGTTATAATAACTAGTAGCCTGCAGCAGCTAAAATTCTGCTAGAGAAAACCACACAATGTAGTTTTCCAAAACGTTGTCCACTGCTCAAAGACTACAAATCAAATACTGGTGAATAACACTGCAAAAATGTATTATTTTCACAAAACATGTTTACGAATACGGCTATTACGTTGCATAGCGTAAGAAGATTTCGCAGCCAGCGGAATACGAATGATTTTGGGATGTTCGGGTGTCGCCGCGTTGAACGGCGTGATGCTAGAGACTGCCTGGGGACAGTCGTCGATGCCGCGCAACCCGCACATTCAAGGTCGTTAATAGAGTGTAGTGTATATGTATACACAGTACAACATTTTTTCCGGTTAGAACGCGGTAGAATGTAGGTATTGTAATGGCTTAAAGGCCTTCGGCCTAGCCACATTGCATCAAGTTTTCTAATTTAGCTGTAATAATTACCTATTAAATAAAATATTCCATACCAATAATACTAAAAAGTTTATTAGTTATTGCTATAGTGGTATCTGCATAACGTTTGTAGGGTGGCGTTACATGTTTATGGTTCTTTTGCTATTTTACACTTTATATTCCATTTCTTATATCGAGTTCTATTGTTTGGATTTTTGGATTTTCTCGCATGTAGTTGCCTCTCGGTTTTCAGTTTTATGAAAGGTTGAGATAAAAAAAAATAATGCAGAAATATTTCTTCAAGAATATTTTGCTTTTTTATGATGAACCAGATAATTGCAATAAAACGAACACTAACGTTTCATTACAAAATCAAACAAGTACGTAGACTACATATAAAATCTTTAACATAGCTAGAGCACATGACAAAAGTATTTAAACTTGATCATTTATTGCATTATTGTGTGTACAATAATCGGGCAGGATTTCAGTCGTTAATTTTAGAAACAACTACGTGCTATAATACGATGAATAGGTATTTACTAGCTCATACAATGAAAAGTGTGCCATAATAAAAAAACTACGAGCAGCTTCTGTAGGATTACCACCGAACTATTGTTTAAAAACATGAATTCGATCAATGCAGGCAATCTCCGAAATAAAATTATGGTAAAAACGATACCTTAATTTTACTCGTCTTCAAATTCCAACACCTCAGTAGATAAAGTGCTTTTCCCACTTTTTTATTTTTAAAAATGTTGGTCATCCGATTTATATTTAACATATCTTGAAGATGATGATCGGTTGAATGATAATTTTGCCAGGCAATTTTCCGTTCAGTGACCGAAATTTAAATCCCTACAACCAAAATGGATAAACATGTGAAGCTGAGCGCGTTATAATAAGTTTGCACATAATGAAATAATGAATGAGTTACGAGATTTAAAAATATATAGTGTATGTAATAGTGTGAGACGGGAAAAAGCCCTTAGGAATGTTATATTAAGTACAACAATTCACGATAATTTCCAATTTCTATTGAAACTTCCAATCGAGACATTAGTGACATCCTGTCAGTTTTGAAGGTCATTAAAAATGTTTCGTGTTCAAAATATATGTTAAAGGAAGAAAACTCGGATATGTTATTTTTTGAATGAAATATTTTCATACATTACATACATTTTATATACAAATATATTTTTATAGTTTCTTATTTTTGAATTTTTGGAAAGTGAATTTTTTAAGTCGAATATTTTACAAGTACGCTAAATTTTGGAATTTTTAAAGTGACTTTTCGAAAGTCGAATAATTCAGAACTATGCTAAAATTTTTACATTTTTTAAGTGGATTTTTAATTGGTTATTTAAGGTCGCATCAACATCTTAGGTCATTAGCGACCACTATTGCTGTTAACGGTATGGTAACTATGTGGATGAAACGATACGGTGATGATACGGGTGAAAGGACGAACACAAATACAACCATGCCCGAGCGGGACTCGAACCCGTGACCCTTCGGTCCAAGATCACTACGACACTGCTGCCTTTACGATCTCGGCGACCGGGCCGACTAAAGTGGATTTTGTAAAGTCGAATAATTCGAAGTACGCTAAGTGTTTGAAATGTTTTGAAAGTGAATTTTCGAAGTCGAATAATTTAGAAGGACTTTAGGCGTGTATCTGAATTCATTTCGGTCCACTGTGCGCCGGCGAACGGGTGAAGATGGCGGGGTGGGCGGGGCGAGAGGCGGGCGGGAAAAAGGGCCATCTGAAGCGTTCGCTCCAGGGTGAGGCTATTCTGCGATCGACACGGCCCGCCCTCGTACCTCCTCCCCTGCCCAAACATCTTCTCCGCCGCCGCTCCCTCACTCACACACACGCGCGCCTCCTAACGCTCATACACACAGCTCCTCGCGCCCCGCCCCCAGCACCACACAATACCACGAGACAGCCCGACAACCTCCCTTCACCCGCGGGCATATAAACATGGCAACGCCGCAAACTATTGACGTCACCGCGAGCGAGAAACTCGGTTCCGCCAATAGAAGTATTGGTTTCGCGGTAAACGTGTTTCTTTCGTTTACTCACGACGTTTCTCTTCGTTCTTTTTCTTTCTCCCTCCTCTCCCACCCCGCCATCCCTCCACCGTCCACTCCGCCCTCCCCGGCAATCCAATCCTTCAGGCTAACAAATCCGCATGGCCTCACCCCGCCGGCCGAAACCGATGCAAACAGTGGCCTTCCGCCGTGTTGACTCGCGGCCTCCATTCTAATTAAAGTGCGTGTGTTTTCGGGGCCAGGTATTGGCTCGAGGGACACCGCTTAACCGCGCGGCGACGCGACGCAGTTCGCAAGCTGCCGGTCGCGAGCGCGTAAACTGGATGGCGCCCGTGTATGCCCCAGCACGTGCCAGGCGCGCGGTAATCTACGGCGGAATTAATCGCACGGGCCCGCTCGGGGCGATGAATCTCGGTGCGGGGACGTCGTGATACACCTGTTTATATAAGTAATTAGTTTAAAAACCGCGATAAATGCGGGGGTGGGCGTGGGCGTGTGGTTTACGAGGGCGCGGGAGCGGATTGCTTGCGGAAGTGGGTCTTGGGGGGGGGGGGGTGGCTCTTCGTTTCGGGAAGTGGTGTGGCGTGCGTACGAGGGACGTTGCACGTGGCCGCTTTACGCTCTGCACTTGCCCTTGCTCCGAGCAGAATTTCAATTGCTGCTTTCTTTGTTTCAGAAGTACAGGAGGAAGCCAGTAATATTTGATTTTTAATACTTTAATATTTTATTGATTTGGTTGGTTGTACATAGGTCAGTTTTAGTCTAAACTTTACATATGTTTGATAGACTTACATGGTAACTTATATTTAAAACTAATTTCTAAAACTTAAATCTAACATAAGGTTGTTCACCCTGAATGCATAATCGGTCAGTCTAAAATAAACTCATTTCCTATTTTCGTCCAGAGATTTATTTACTACTGCTATTACTAGACTGGCTAATCCTTGCGCCTCATTTCCATTAACTCCGCAAGTTCCCATTAAAAATACATTTTAAAAACAATTAAATGTCTATCTTCGGAAATGAGGGTTATAGGGATAAGCTGATAGAAGTTCTTTTTAATTTGTTTTTCATTACATTACTATGTTTAGCTATCGACAACGTAATGAAAAACTATTGTCGATATAATTAATCATACTCTAAAGATTCAGTATAGCAGAATAAACGGTAATGTAATTCACAGTTTCAGTAGTGTAGACACCTTTAAACCCTCAAAAACAGATTTTTTTCTAGAATTCTTCCAGAATATTTTTGAAAGAATTGGCTTGAAGTAGAACCAACGTTGCCGAAAGCAAACAAATGATATCATCACTGTACTAGTGATGCGACACCAACAACAAAACATCGAGATTCAAAATCAAAACATCGATGTTAATAATACATCGGCCAAAAAAACAACGATGTTTTACTAATACATAATTAAAATTTAAATAAAAAACAAAGTTATATAACACCTCCCTTTGTCCGAAAAATGAAGACGAAGTAAATACCACGACATCAAGATCATAACGGTGGAGGTGGCTCAGTGCATCAACGGGTCACTGCAATGCCTCTGACCGGGGGTACTACGTTCGAGTTCAGACAGCGGCAGGATTTTCGACACTAGCTTGTCAGCTACGTCGAGTTCAGTCGTTGTCTGGAGGAGAATTCTACCGGCCGGCTGCTCTGATCGGTAGTATTCCGTGGTTTCTCCGATCAACACCAGGCGAATGCCGGAACAGTACCAACAAACGGGCCACGGACCGCGTGCATTCTTTCCTTCCTCTTCCTTGTTCTATCCTCTCCTCTTACACACACTTACATAACATGCACTACACTACCACATATTCCGGAGAACGGTCGGGAGCTTAGAGCTTGTCCGCTGGAGCGTACCCGCTGGTCCTGGTTAGGGAAACCCTACTACCGACGGTAGGTCGGCGCCGGATCCGCCATCCAGCAGGGAAGATCAGCGCCATCTCCCGAGAAAAAACATGCACTACACCTAAGGGACTACGGGCCCGGAATCACTAACAACCAAACAATCAAGATCATCTCGGCGTGGATAGACTGCTCGATGAAGGTAGTAGAAACGGTCCGTTCATTTGTTTCGATAACTTAAGCAATGGTTCCATCAGCACTTATCTCATATTTAACACTTTCAAAATTGTGATTATGGGAATGATTCATCCCCTTAAACACTAATCCAATCGTAAAGTATATCGAAAACGTAAAACATGGAGGGCAAGTCATCGATGTTCAAAACCTCGGCTTTAATACGTCGGTTTAAAAGATCGATGTTTTGTAGAAATATCATGCAAACAATGCGGCATCGACGTTGCGCCCCAACCTGTAGGCGGCATTAACAGCTTCTCCTCCCCAAAAGGTGTTAGGTGCTTAAGTCTTATCATTCATAATTCATTCAGTTAATTGAATCGACAAAAACGCGTGTTTTGTTTTGTTGTTACCACACAATATCCTAAAGCAGGGTCGGCAACCTGCAGCAAGCAAACCGCATGCGGACTCAGTAGAATGATACGTACGGCTTGAGTAGTTTAACAGTATATTCTGAAAAATTAAGTGTAATATTGCAGTTGCCAAACCAATGAAATAATCCTGCGCACATACCAAAATGCGCGCAGATCGTATGCATGTAAATCTAGCTTTAGCTACCTTGCTCTCACACCACCTCCACACTCCAACTCTCGACACCACTCTCCGACCCACTCCCACACTCTCCGACTCATTCCGACACCATCTCCGACACCATCTCCGACACCACTCTCCGACACCACTCTCCGACACCACTCTCCGACACCACTCTCGACACCACTCTCGACACCCCTCCGACACCACTCTCCGACACCACTCTCACTCCCACTCCGACACCACTCTCCAACACTCTCCGAAACCACTCTACACCACCACTGTCAAAATCAATGCGAATAGAAATAGAAAAGAGGTCACTGGGAGAACAGTAGTGAGGTTTAGAATTCAGAGCATTTTAGTTGCGAGCCTTACAACTTTCTGAAAATCCCATCAAGCAATGTGAAGAGTTTCAGCAAAACACTTGTTTACTACAGTGTTGCATGTGCGCACTGTGAAAAATCTTAGACTTTATTATTCAATACGTTCTGTATCATTTAATTTACATTTTAAGGAAAGCTACATAACCCACTGAAATTCGTTTTTTTTCAATTAGTTTTAAGCTATAAAAAAATTGTTTCCGTTGTTTTAATATGTTGACTTATACGTTAAGTTACTACGCGAAAGATGTTTTGATTTCTCAAAAAAATACATGTTTCAGAGCAGATAATGGTTTTATTATTTTTCTATTATATTATTTTTCTATTACCGATGTAAGTATTTATACTTGGCTCTTTAAAATAATAATTAATCACGTCGGGGAAAATGGCTCTTAACTCCGGGAAGGTTGCCGATCTCTGTACTAGAGAAAACCTGATACGAATTGTGACAATCTACGTATTTGACATGTAGGGAGAAATTGAATGAGCTATTTACCACCTTTGTAGATGAACGCAGTCACCCAGAACTTTCCTTTGAAAAACAATGTACACGTTTTGAGATAATTCTTAGAACCTTTAGATGCGTCAAGAAAATCGTTCTACACTGGTGACTGAGACGCACCAACCTCACATTGCAAATTGCTCGTTTTACTTGTATTTGTCTCCATCTGTGGACGGGAAGGGATCTAACCTTGCGTAGCGGATGGACGAAAGTTACTCAACCATTTATCTGCAAATACACACCTACGATATTTGGTCCAAATGATTAGTTCATATTTAAACTTGCGTGTGTACGTCCGTCCATTAGGGGTACAAACAGGTACGAATCCGTTGTTTGATAAATGATAAAATAATGATCGTAAATGAAGGCGATTGACTATTGTAAGACATTTATATGATTTCAGTAAATGTAACAAATTAGACGTGATATTTATTGTGAAATATTCGTGTATCCTTACCAAAAGGAAGTAGCAACCAGCAGGAGAAGTGTATTTATATCAGTTTTCATTGCAACTACATCAGTGAAACGCTGAGAATTAAAGTTCTCTCTTTTCGACATTTTCGTGAATCGTTACGAATTAATTCATCTAATTAACGATAAATAAACCCTTATTTTCTAATAAATAAAAAAATAAAAAAAATATTAATTGGAATTTTTTTGTAACTTCGTATGTCTCAAAATGGACGAACCGGGCTAGTGAAAAATGTTAAAAATGTATTTTTATTATGAATTTGCAAATCACAAATAAACCTTTTTAACACGAAAATATCCGCCAGAGACGTCTCGCTAAGCAAATTCATTTTCAATTCACATTGGTGGTGCTACATCAGCGAATTACGTCTGATTTTACTTTTTTCGAACATTAATTTCTCTGTATTCAATTCGCTCTTACTATTTTTGAAAATTCAAAGCATTCAACAAAAATGAGACCTGCACAATTATTTTAAGCATTCCTTGTTTTATTCGTGGAAAAATTTAAAGAAAAAAGGGCATTTTTTTAAAAAACCTTTTTTATAAATTGTATTTATTTCAAGCAGATGTTATGCAAGAACGTCTTCTGTTCTTACAAAAAAAATGCGCAAGAACTTTTTTTAGAACATATATATTTTCAGGCTCAAGTTTCTTTCTTCAACTTTGTATTTTTAAACTGTTAATTATCAAAATTAATAAATGCAATCAAAAGAGCAGTGAGATTGCCGGAATTTTTAACCATTCTTTGATACATACGAAAACATTTAAAAACACTACTGGTTCTAAAACAAAATGTACTTTGTCACCTTCACTATTTATTCCACAATTTCTCTCCGAATTAACTCATCTCAGTTCTAAAACTTATTTGAAATCGTAGAAAATTTGGTGCGAAAATTAATTAATTACAAGTAATAGATTTTTTTATTCAAAATTTTAAATGAAAATATATTTCAGACATTGAATTTATTGTATAAGGTTTGCACTATGCAGTGTATTCGCGAACATTTTGGATGAGTTTTTCAGCCTTAGAACATTCTCCGTAAGCAGTATGCGAGAAAATGAAATCATTACAAGTTAATAAAGTATATGATACTGGTAGCGTTGGCAAACAAATGCAAATTGATCGAAAATATGTAAAGATAATTACACATTATGATATTATTATTTTCTACAAATATCTAAAATTATTAGTTCATATTAACGGAAACGAAAGGAAGCCGTCATTATCACCTTCTTTTTTATTTGTTTTAAGTATATTTTCTTGTATAGGGAATTAGACGCTTTATAAGATTGTGTATGATCTACAACGTAGCAAGTTTAGAACTAGTAAGTGTTACATGAGAGCGAGGATACTCCCACTTGAGACCTCAGCAATTAATAATTTTGTATGCTAAAGTGTATGGGAGAATAGGATAATTATAGGAAGAAAAGAAAGTAAAAAGTTTGTGAAATCATGGATTTCTCTTTAGGGTGGTTTAAAGTTGCCCTTTGATTAGATTGGATTCTTCGTTGTTGGTTATATGCTTTTCCTGGGTTGAATATGGAACTTGTCCGGGAGAATGGCAAGGAACGAAAACAACTTTTTGATTGGTAACAGAAATAATCATCAATCGTGTGAAGAACAAATTCTCTGTGGAGTTGCTTGTTTGACACGTACCAAGGTGTTTTGACGGCAGTGCGCAGTATTTTATTTTGGAATGTCTGGAGAGTTTTACGTACCAAATGTGCAGCACCTCCTCAGATCGGACATGTATGTATTATTATGGGACGAATGACATTTTTGTGCAGTAATAGGGAAAAATCTCTTTCAAGAGTTAACGTTTTGGTTATTAAAGGGTATAATTTCAAAAGTGCGGCCTGTGCTTTATTACATTTATTTAAAATGTGCGCTTTCCTAGTTAGCCTGGTGTCAAGGAGCACACCTAGATATTTTATTGTTTTTTTAATAGTTCTGTTATCTTGAATGAAGCAATGTTATTAATTGGTAGAGGCACAGATCAATATTGTTTATCGAGGTAATGAATGATTACAACAATGGGTTACAAGTGACAATGACTGCTAATTCGTATGGGATACACATTTGGCCAATTATAATTGTTTATACAGTAAGTAAATGAAAACAGATATAAAAATATAATAATTAAAATAATAATTTTATATTAATTAAAATTACTCGGTTTTTACGTGCATTACTCTCCATTTCCTGATCTTATTAAGCAATGCGAAATCATCTAGTCGTTTTCCCATCTAACATAAAAGACGCAATTTAAAATCAAATAACATAAATGTAATAAATAATAATTATAATAATAATAAAAAACGAAAAAGGAAACAATACACAAATTCTAACTTGGGTAGCACCCAACTGCGCAGCATCACAATTCATTTTACGTTCACAAAACGCAGTAAATTGGACTTATGTTCGTCGTCATACATTGTGTACTACATTTTAATTTTATTCCTCTGTGCATTTGCTCTTAGGGTTGCTTTTTAGCTTTGCTCTTAGCGTTGCTTCAAGGCATTTTCATGGCTACGAAGTACCGCACTTTGTACACGTCAAGTTAATTACGTACAAAGTTATATTTTGAAAACTCCCAATAACAGGTTGTTCCAACTTGAGAATGCAAATTGGGGGGGGGGGAGTCTTTCTTTCAGAAGTAATCATTTTCGTACGTTCTCTTCTACTGTCGCAGGAGAGAAGAAGGTGTGCCTGAAAAATGTGCGACTTATTATGTTTACTGGGATTTGCCGAATAATTTAATCTACGAAAAATATGGAAGTTATACGGTTAGTTAAATTGTTCTTTTTCTCCTTCGATCTTTACATCGGTTAGTCCGTTGCGACTCATTGATCAATACATATTTTTTCAGTCTTTCTGTATTCTTTTTTCTTCTGGGAGTGTACTGTAGAACTTGCTTTGGACTGCGTTCATAATTCAGTCTTAAAACATGGTGATCAGAAAAAGCAAGACTTTGTAGGTTTTTCTCTTTAATGTTATCTTCTGTAATACAATCTAGAAATCATTTCTTCCAGTCTCGAACAACATTATCAAGATATCTGTGACATAAAACGTTCTTCTTTAACACCTTTATTGTGGTTTCCCATACAATAGCTTCGGATTTTAATATTATTTGTAAATTAATCTGCGCACGTGCATACAAGTTTTATATAGTACTGATTAGGTGGAATGGCATTCCTTTTGACTCCATGACATTACATAATTTAGTCCCATTGATGTACAATATATATTGAGAGTCGATTAACACCATGTATGTTTTCTTATTATATTCTCTCTGAACAGGATCGTCCCTTCTAAAATCTAGATTACTCTTCTAATAAGATGCTGTCAGCTAGTACTCTTAATCTACTAATTCTTAATCTATTTCCAAGTATTTTGCCCTGTAAAAAAAAGTATTGACCATCGCGTCACAAGTTTGGAAACTTTTGATACAAACTACAGAGTTTGTATTTATCCTTGTATTTCTTCTACGCTGAAACTTGGGATCATTTATATTAACGCACACCTGATGTGAGTTTCTTCCTTGAGAAGTCAATGAAGCTGGGGAGGGGAGAGACGTGAGAGCGAAGGGGGTTGAAAGACGCTAACGGCTGGGACAAGCGCAGCCGTGGGGGCGAGGGAGTGGAGTCGGGGGGCCTCGGGAGTGGAGTCGGTAGGGGGGAGGAGAGTCGGTGGGGAAGGAGGAGAAACGGTAGGGGAGGAGAGTCGGTGGGAGGAGAGTCGGGGGGGAGGAGAGTCGGTGGGGAGTCGGTGCGGGGAGGAGAGTCGGTGGGGGAGGAGAGTCGGTGGGGAGGAGAGTCGGTGGGGAGGAGAGTCGGTGGGGGGAGGAGAGTCGGTGGGGGGAGGAGAGTCGGTGGGGAGGAGGAGAGTTGGTGGGGGGGAAAGTCGGTGGGGGGCGAGCGAGTGGAGTCGGTGAGGGGGGAGGAAGTGGAGTCGGGGAGGGGAGTCGAGCGAGTGGAGTCGCTGGGGGGGGGCGAGCGAGTTGAGTCGGGGGGGGCGTGAGAGTGGTGTCGGAGGGGGCGAGCGAGTGTGTCGGGGGCGAAGCGAGCGAGTGGAGTCAGGAGGGGAGTCGAGCGAGTGGAATCGGGGGTCGAACTGGGAGTCAGTGGGCGGGTGGAAGCGAGGTTGTCGAGGGAGGGCGAGTGGTGTCTGGGGGCGAGGGTGTCGGGGGGGCGAGCGAGTGGAGCGGGGGGGCCGGGAGGGGGGGGGGCGAGCGTGTGGAGACGGGTGGGTGGCACCAACTGGGGGCGGGGAGGGGGCGAGCGAGAGGATTCGGGGGCGGTGCCAGGGCACCAGGGCGTCGGATACCGCGCAGTGGGAAATCCGGCGGTTTGACGGAGCACCTCTCGACCCTGCTCTCGCTTGGGCGAGCTATCGCACTTGCCCCCGATTTCCCGGGGACAAAGCACGGCGCCGAGTCGCGCGCCAGCTCTCGCTTTTTTTTTCTCCGCCTGCACCGCGCCACGCCGCCGCCGGTGCACACCCTGGCCCCTCTTCCCATTAGACGTCATCGGTGTCCCCCCCCCCCACCTCCGTCCGGCGACCACGAAGCGCGGATTCGAGTGTCATACATCAACTTTTCTTTTTGAGAGGCGGTCCGTTTATACGTTCTCTTTAGTGCGTACCGCTTGGTTTGGCGTTGTCTCTGCGGGCTGTTCACTCCTCTTGGTGGAGACTCGTAGCCTTTGCAGTGTTTCGACGGAACATCAATACGCTGAAACGATTCGTGTGTCTTGATTGGAAGACTTCTGCGTTTTTTCCTCCTTCTCATCATCGGCGCCTACCAAAGACATTTTACTTCGTGGTGAAGTTTTGAAAGGTCACGTTGGCCTATCCCGAGTCACATGAATGCGTTCTTTTTCCTTCTTGAGTCTCACGACTACTCCCAAGTATCCATTATCGTGTCCATTTCACCATTCGTTCGGATTTTCGTCCAATAACTGCACTTGACATTGTCACTTTGTGAGTAAATTAACACTTTTATTTCTTTTCTACTTGTTATTACTTATAGAACCTATTAGCCGCTATCCAGTGACTTTTTTCCACCCAATTAGCAATGCTGATTGTAAGTCATAATCCTCTTCGTTTAAAAAAAATGTAGTTAAAATTTTGATACGCACTTGTCTTTTAAAATGTCGTTTTCCGCACCAAGGTGCTTCAACATGATTTTCTCTGCACTAGCCATTTTCCGAGTCTAACACTACCAAAAAAAAGTTGTGTGGTGATATACTGTTAGCAATATTTCGTGATCTTATCTCATGCTATATTTTGTTATATGTTTATTGACTCACATTACATTCTGAAAGTGCTATTAACTAACATTCAACTAATAATCCCATTAAATTTATTATATCAAAAGAAATATTTCCTAATGTCTCAGATTTCCGCAGTTAGTCATGCAAACAATTGGCTGTATCTTGTGATGCCGCGTGGAAGGCTGTGATGTCGACATTTTGATCATCGTTTGGTAGTCTTTCTCAGGGGTGAAGGTCATTTATCCTGAAGGCGTCACCCGGTCAGCCAAGAACATATTTTTGTCTTTTGCCCTATGTTCTCCCTTGAATTTACTTTTGTTTGATTTAATTTCGTCTGCACAATTTATTTTACTCTCTTACTCGTACATCACGTTCTACAGAAAGTTTCATTTATTCGTTAACTCAAATACGTACGTCTTCTAAGGTGACATCTAAGTGATCTTTTTGTAGTATTGGTTACCTTTGCATCGAATGTTGCACTAATGATATATATTGCTTTTGTGATAATCGAACATACGTTCCTATATTTTTACCTACTCGAATGAATTAGTCCCAAATTTTCAGCCATTTTCTGTGTTTGTTCCCAACACCTCCCTCATTATTTATGATTTGTTTCCAGAAAACACCACAAAAGACAAACTGATTACTAAATTCATAAAGTCATTACATTTCGTTTCATCGAAGATTTCATGCGGTGCAGTGATGCATTCTTCCAAGCATGTAGTTGAGACACGTGGCGTGACCATTTCGCAGAATATTCATTGGAAAAGTCCTCCGTTTAAAAATACATTGAAAGCTCTTTGAGTCGTTCTTTTAGAATTTTTCCTAAGCTCTTGCAGAGCATGGGACCAGAACTTAATTTCTGAGGCAGCCAAAGGGGGCGGCGCACCTTAACGTTTGTTTTAATTAAGGAAATTAGAAAAACCAAACAAGTCTTAAATTGAATTAATTTGTTCCAAGAAATGGATAAGTAATAACGTTCTCTTTAGATATAGTTTTAAAGCATTAAATTTTATAACAAGTTACGTATGTTATTCTGTTGAATAGATGTTGATATCTCTAGCAAGATGGAAGCACCAGTACTGGACAGAGTTAAGACAATTTTCGTAGTTTTCTTAAAATTATTGGGCTTTAGTACCCAATTCGTTTTGTGAAATGCAATAGGAGATTAGCATGTATTTTTTTAAAATTGACCTCTTACCTTGAAATTACCAATTTTCAATATGCTCTTTTTATTAATCTAAAATTTTAAAACTGCAACATTTTGTCGATTGTCAAATACTTCACACAGTAATGGCCGCTTGATGTTGTAACTTTGAACGCGCTTGGAACACTATGATGTTTGATAAAGAACTAAATTTAATAATTATAACGCAAATATTAATATTTTTTTCAATTTATTCTTTTCACGTAAACTAATGGATAATAAAAAAAATTTTCCATGCACTTCCTCATCACTAGGATGCATAATCTCCAGCTTCTAAAAGTTTGAAACAAGTAAAAAAATTAATGTTTTTTCTTTCTTTTTCTTTTCAAACTGTGTGCTTGGAGTGGCCACTACAACTTTCTTTCCCACTTATCCAAACACTGAATCTCTTGATACATCATCGAGTACTGCAAGCAACTTTCTGTTTTTCACACTTTCACTAAACTCTGTTCCAGTTCCTCCATCTTTCAATTCTCAGCCTTTTCTCGTTTTACAAACCTCTCAGTAATTCTCACTATATCTACCCGCCACACACTTACGATGCACAAAGAAGGGAAAGAAAGTACTTCATCAAGATAGACCAATGTAATGTGTCACTTAATTACAAAGAGAGAAAGTGAAACATTTTTGCAACTCGTATCTACCAAAAAAAAGTTACATGTCATGTTTTCCTTTTTAGAACTTCTCTCCCGCTCAACAATCTCCACCCTTCGACCCTTTTGCGCGCGTTGGCTCTCTATGTGGCGCAAACCCTCATTAGCACTGCAAGCGGAAGTCATTCTCTATTCTCTTTTCCGCTTGAAGCCTATCGCCCCCCTCCCCCGGCCCCGCCCCCGCTGCCCGCGTCGCGCCGTCGCCCATCAGTGTATTACTTATAAAACGCCGTGTAATCCATCTCTGGGAAATTTGAAACTGCTGGGCGATATTCTGTTATACATCATTTTAACTTCCTAATTTCCCCGCGGGCGGGTGCGCTCGCTCGCCGCTAGGAGCGCTGCGGTCGCTTGATTGAACGGCGCTCCTGGAAATTGGATAAAAGTGCATTCTAATTTATGGGCGAAGATTGATCCCTGGCGTGGAAGCGCGCGAAGGCACTAGGTGACGTTTCGGATCCGCCCGCGTCGCTTCACCCCACCCCCCTGCCCCCGCCCCCGCCCCCGCCACGCCCTCCCGCGGGAGAAATTTTTCATCTTTCGGACGGGGATGCGTGGCGCGAAAGACGGGCGAGGGTTGTCCGTTATTGGTGGCCCCTAGTGCCAGATGTGGCGACTGGTGTCCGAATTCTGCATTATTACGAAGGAAATTGAAGAAAAAAATACTAAGAGCTTTTGCGAATAGTCAACAATTATTAGTTATTAAATTACTTACTGTTACTACTGTTGTAAACTAATATTTAAATTAGTCAACAACGGTATTACTCAAAAAGTAATACCTCTTCCAGCATTAATGAATTTGTCAATAGATAGAAGTGAAAAGCTTTTTCTTATTTTCTTAAATACACATATTGATATTTGTCCTACGGTTTCAAAAACTACAGAAATATGTATTTGAGAACAAGATCGAATTTCCAATTATAAATCTAATCCAATTTTGGAATGTGGCGACTGGTGTCCAAATTGTGCATTAATTACGAAGAAAATTAAAAAAAAAACACTTAGAATTTTTGCAAATATTGAAAAAAATTCATCCAGTCTCTGGCTATGTGAGAGGTGTCTAGGATTACGATAGATACCTAGAAACTGGGAAAAGTCCAAAAACTTCAGTATTTATAATTTCCAATGCTCGAACAAATTGAAAGAAAAGTGTGGAGGCTCGGGCTATGTTATTTGCTTTTGACGAGTTGCAGTACGGAACACCAACTTTTTTGATATCCAAAGAACTGTGGTACTGTGCATATGGTATGTTATTGCAGTATTCATGAAGATAGCTTCAGTTAAAATATTTTTATTTTATTGCAATGTTTTGAGAGAGTATTTTACTTGATTTTCTCCACCAGTGTGGGTGTTGCTTTGCAATCATTTCGTCGAGTACTGTCCAGCAAACATGCTACTTCAGTTTACTAGTTGAAATTCAAACAACAACTCAACGTGAATTAGTACCTTGTTCAGAGGAAGATTTTCTGTGTTAAATAGATACGTATTTGCTTTTATTTACTATTAGTGTATATTTACTTACACTGATGTATTACATAATTCAGAATTTATTTTTCTAAATAATTTCAGAATTTATTATTTTAAAGCAATTTAAAATATCTGGAAACACATTCAAAGATTAGATTTTTTGCGAAAAGACGTATCAAGGTAATTTAATCAGCGCGTAAATGTGACGCAACCCGTGATTATTTCTATATTCTTGTGCTAAGTAGCGTTTAATTTTATCCAGGCATTATTCAACAACGGTATTACTTAAAATGTAATAACTCTTCCAGCATTAATGAATTTGTCAATAGATGGAAGTGAAAAGCTTTTTCTTATTTTCTTAAATACACATTTCGATTTTTGTCCTACATTGTCAAAAACTACATAAATATGTATTTGAGAACAAGATCATATTTCCAATTATAAATTTAACCCAATTTTGGAATGCTGTGAAGGTATGTGAAAATATGAATAACTCAGATAAAGACCAAAGAACACTCTCATCAATTAAAAGGCCAATTTTCAATTACTGAAGCTGGGGGACTGTAAAACCTTTTTGGCAGGTACCGCAAATCATTTTTAATACCCATAATCGTTATTGCTTTAAAACCTAGTTTTGTATGACCTTCATGCAGTTAATATTCCTCTTTTTATCTTTCATCGTTTTTCATTGATTACATATATTATTTTTATTTACTTTGTTTTACATTGTGTTATTTTGTTTACTTTTTTAAAGAATTTCGTCAACATTTTCTAATTTATAAAATTATTTTATAAAAAGGTTTTACTTGATTATGTAGAATATCTATGTTTCTGTTATGTGTCCAAAGAATATTTACTAAACCAATATTTTTAAAAAACCGTTATTTTCGAATACCTTAAATACTGGTTGAAATAACTACATTATTTCCAACAAATTATACAAATAATTTTCGACATATTCGATGAACTTCGACAAAAATTTTACTTTCGAATGTTTCTTCAGTTCCAAACTACCTTCATCGTATTTTATTTTATGTATTATCTCATTATCTACAGATTTGTATATTTTATACAATAAAATATTTAGTTTATTACAATTCATGATCACATCTCTAATAGAAAATTTTGTAATTTACACAGATAAATCATTGACAAACTCCAGAACAACTTCAAATCAAATCTTACAGTGCATTATAAGCTTGTATCTGCGCCATCCAGTTTTCTTAGCAAATCGTTCTCAGCCCTTCGCCTCATCGCCCTCTAGTGCCAAGTCTAGCTGATATTATAAAGCGACGCTTTCGGAAAACTTGCAATGGGACAGCCCTGCGCGAGGATGGGCTGAGCGTGATGGCGGCACCGCTTGGGGGTGGGGGGTGGGAGGGGGTGAAGGGCGATCACCGATTGGGCGCGCGGCTGACTGGCTCTTACTTCGGGACGTGACATCCGTAAAACAAGAGGCCGGCGAATTGATCTGACGACCTGGCGTAATAACTTGTCAGATAGCGGCGATGTGCGAGTCGGAACGACGCCAGCGCCGCCGCCTCGTAGCGGCGCGTGGGAGAAGCGGTCGTGATTTTCGAGGGGGCGATGGATATTCTCCGTTCGCTTTTAGATGGGATTTTTATCGCGAATTGCTGGCGATTCGCGGAAGTGGTGGGTTCTGTGTTTTATTTGCTTGAGGTTGACGCCCCTGTCATATTCACTGGGGATGCTCTTATTGGATGTAGTTTGCTAGCAATAGCACAGTGTCAGCAAGAACGACAGTTCAGTAATTTAGAGAAATTTGAAGTGACCCGTGGTTTAGTTGGCAGACCATATACCTTCTACCTTGTTTGCCAGGGTTGAAATCCCGGTTCACATCTCGATCGATCTCTGAAAAATATCTGGTAGAAAAAGTGGGTTTGCGGTAGTTTTCCGTGGGGCTCCCTCGTACTCTACACCCCTACTAATGCTCCATCCCTCTAATGTCCCATCACATCATCTTCATCATCACACATCAAAACTATTCTGTTCAGATATTGCCGGAAGAACTAGACACTCACGGTCATAAATAAGATTAAATATTAATTCGGAGGTGTGTGCAAAATATCAAAAAAACATATTGACACTGTATCTTATAAATTATGTAAAATTTCTGTGCGACTACTAGTTTAAAATTACTGTTAGTGCGCTTACGATAGTGTGTTTCGGCGTTCACGGACCGTTGGAAAGAAGTGTGGTGCATTCTGCCACAATTGCAATTGATACCTTAATTGTGATTAAATATTATCCTTCCATAGAAATAATGTCAGTTTTTACGAATTTAATAATAATAATTTTGTAATATTTTCCACAATTATGCGTATAATTATTCTTGTAGTTGTTATTTGACCGTTTATATATTATTTTTTAAGTTGTTGGTAGAAGTGGAAGATTCTCATAATTTTAATGAGACTATCGTTTAATTAAATATTTACAAAAGTTAAAAAAATGAAAAGGATGAATCTATAATCATCAATGCGTTTATATGCGTGTTTGTTTAGAAGGGCATCCGCACCGTTTCTTGCCGGTAATGGTGGTGATATGACTGCACTTAAATGTCATGGGGGGTGGCGAACTTCAAATGTAGCTGAATCTTACATTGACGAATCAGTGAATAATAAGTTTAAAATAGCTAACAATATATTGGTTACTGCAGAAACTAAAAGAAAAACAACCCCTTTGAAATTAAATACATCTTCTGAAGTGTCTTTGACAAATTTATCCAACTGTCGTATTAATATTCATATTTATAAAAGCTAATTTATTGTTATTATTGTTAAAGATTACCAATTAAAAGCAACATACAATTTTAAAGGAGTAATAAATTAATAAATTCGTTTTTAGACTATGTTTTTTACAACATATTTCATTTTACTGCGAACACAGCAATATATTTGCATGGTGCCACTACCTTCTTTATACACCATAACTGACTAAAAATGTCAGCTGTGGCAATTCTGTCAGTGATGACTCACATTTCGTGCAGAAATAGCGATGACGTAATGATTCGTACTATAATATGACATAAATGATTTCGTAAATCAAATAGGGTTGTTTAAAATGCCAGTATACCAAAAATCTTATTTTATGTTAGTTATAGTACAACTCACATGACATTTAGTTTTAGGGACCTTTTTACCATCTTATCCGAGGGCACCCAACGCGCGATGAGGCGGGTTCCAGTTTTCCACACAAAAAAGGGTTTCAGAACGAGGAAAAAGTTTGGTTAGAAGTGTACTTATCCATTTGTAATGAAATAATATGAGGATCATCGCATTTCACTTAATATAGAAAGACATCCTATATCCTATTATCCTATCACACAAATAAAAAAATTAGCTTGAGTTACTTTGGCACGCGAGATTAAGAGGTTTCAAATTACGCTCAACAGGATTTTCTCTGTCGAATACATGGACATTTCTTGACTTTATCGTACGCATCGATCGGATGAAATGTATACCTTAATGCCGCACAATCGATATCCACTGTAAAGAAACCATAATCAAATAAGTTATCTGATATTTGTTGGGCTAAATAAATCAGAGACATACAAAAACCGTCGTTGGAAAATGTGCAAATACGAGAGGCAACTGCCTGGCGGAAAGGGCGAAGGCGTGACGAAAGCGACGAACAGGAAACGAGCAGCCTGCGCCCGAATGTCACGTTGCCTGGGCGCTTTTACGACGGATGGAACAGTCGGTGGAGGATTTTACGATCTCAAGTGCCGATGTGGATGTGGTGCCGACCGGGAACATGTGGTGATTCGAGTGAATCCGATAGAAAACAGGCGCAAACGTCGTTACCTTTGTAAATTGAATGAACAGATTCTTTGTGTAAAATCGTTGCATTAGAAATTGTTTTCCTCTTTTGAATTGTTATTGATGTATGGTATAATGCTTTTAATAGCCAATAACTCATACAGATTATATTTTATATACGTGCGGTTCAGATCTACCAGTTTCTTAAAACAATGTACTTTAATAAAATGTAAGTTACATGTATCAACTCTTGCTTATTCCGATGAAATTTTTTTTATTGGAGTGCAGAATATCCTGAAAATGGCCACTAACCTAAGAGAATATTGTAATTTACAAAACTATCCTAAAGGAAATCCTCCAATTGGTATAACGACCAAGATATCAAAATCAGAAAGACATTTGGAATCTTGGCGATCACATTTCACTGAGAGAGGGTTAATTGCGTATTGAAAGTGGATTGTCACGAAGTGCTAGTGTTTGATATCACCGATACCTCAGCCTGGGATCTTCTAATGTCTAGACAGATGCTCTACCAACTGTAATTCTTTGTTTGTTTGTTTTCTGTTTATTCGATGAGCTTATGAAATCCTTTCTACCATGTTGACGCAGGGACTAGAAGCGGCGTCCATATACGTGGAGCCAAAGGTCTCTGGTTCGAATATCACGTACGGCTTGCTTATTTCAAGCATGTAATTGAGGGGTAGTTGGCTTTTCATATCCCTTCGAATCACAAATGAATCTATGATCATATCCCTAATCATTCATAGATGGGTCGAATTCAACCATGGACTGCAAGAGAGGTCCGCTGCTTTGATCAATAGTTTTCCGTCGTTTCTCCAGCCAATACCAGGCGAATGCCGAGGTAGTATCCTAACATACTGGAAACACACCGCGCGTGTCAATTCTTACTCATCCTTGACACTACTTCTTACTTCATACACGCATACACCACATATACACAGACACACACCCAAACGCATTTAAAACGCACACCGAAGCGAGGGAGGGGCAGGGGAATGACTGAGTAGATTACAGTTTCTGGTAGAGGATTGTAAACGGCCTTCTGTATCCCAATTTCACGACGACACTCACGTCGTTAGTTTCAAGGAGGAGTCAGTGATTAGGTGGCTCTCCCCCGACTTTGGGATTGGGCGCGCGGTTTCGTTAGCCGACATCCTCTGAGAAGCTGTTGGCAGATCTCAAACCCATTATAAAAGGCCAGTCGGGGAGCATGGACCCCCTATCAGGTTTGCCTAAGTCCCGCCGGAACTCACGTCGATAGCTTCCAGGTGGAATCGGCGACGAGACAGGTTGGGGCCCCCAGTCATAGCCGGTTTACTCTTAGTTGGGAACTTGGCTTCCTCGTGGCGGTGGCTCGATACTCCGGGCAAAGAGGAAGGACTTGTTCCGGTACATTGTGAGTGGCGCATTGTTTTGACTCCGGCACTGGCCTGGAAAGCTAGAGGCTCTGAGCAGACAGGGCGGCCCCCAGGCATTGTATGAGAAGGTTCCCGAGAGAGGTAACTGCATTCAGGTGGGATCCAGATACCAGCCTGAAGGTGTTCTTGCACTGAGTGGGGGTTCGGGTTAAGAGCCTAGGCTGCCCCCGGGAACAATTCTCCTGGTAGAATAAGTTGTGTGGTGTGGTATACAACGCAAGTCTACACACTTTCATGAAATATACAGCCACATATGTTGGTTTCGTTTGTTTTTTTCGTGTTTCCGGGCGCGCCAACAGCTTTGGTCATTACTCCCGTTAGTGCAATGCATGTTTGTTTCTCGGGCGAATGGCGGTGGTCTTCCTCAGCTGGATGGCGACATCCGTTGTTCCCCCGGGTTTCCCCCTAACCAGGACTCTCCCAACAGCGGGGCATCGCCCCAGCCGGGACAAGCTCTAAGCTCCCGACCGGTCTCCCGGAATATGTGGTGGTGTAGTGCATGTTGGTGTAAGTGTGTGTGTGTGTAAGGGGGAGTGGCTAGAACAAGGAAGAGGAAGGAAAGATAGCGCACGGTCCGTGGCCCGTTTGGTAGGTTCTGCCCCGGCATTCGCCTGGTGTTGATCGGAGAAACCACGGAAAACTACCGATCAGAGCAGCCGGCCGCTAGAATGCTCCTCCAGGCAGCGGCTGAATTCGACCTAGCTGAGAAGCTAGAGTCGAAAATCCTGCCATCGTCAGGACTCGAAGCTAGGACCTCCCGGTCAGAGGCGCTGCAGTGACATCAGTTGATGCACTGAGCTAGCGCTCCCAGTGCCACATATGTTGGTAGCGAACACCTTATCCCGGCTGGGACGGTGCCCCACTGGTGGAGATATTTTGAGAAGAACTCCCAGTAACAGAGGATAGGTCGGCTCTGGACCGCACGCCCTAGAAGAGAAAGAACACCGCCATCCACGCAATTTTAATATGCACTTACATAACTAATGACCTAAGTAGTTGTTGCGCCCGAAGACACAAAATAATCCATTAATTAATTACAAAAATTCATCTTTCATATCACTGTAACTATTGAACAACAGGTAGTAGAACAATAAGGTATTAACTAATCGTCATCACTTATTTATGAAAGGGAATTAAATAAAATAATAAAAGGCTCCTTCCTCGCTCACACAGAGCAGTGAGTTCTACACACATTCGTGTAATTGCACTAGTCAAATATTAACGAACGATCTTGCACGCACGCCATTTGAAACCGTCACATTTTTAGTTTCTTAATTGCATATTATAATATTTCTCTATTTCTTTGGCCCCATGAATAATCTGATAAGTTAAGGAAACTTAATTGATTCAGTGGTGAGGTGTAGTTGACATTTACATAATTGGAATGATTGAAGGCGTTGTAATGTCAACAATAGTATTTATTTCACAAATAGCAGCTTTCGATGGCTTAGCCATCATCATCAGTTTTCTGCTGTCTGGGAGCCACAAAAACGGTTCGAAAGCTGCTATTTGTGAAATAAATACTATTGTTGACAATGACAACGCCTTCAATCATTCCAATTAAGGAAACTTAATTTTACTGGGAAGCAAAAAACAACTTTAAACTAATGCTATAATTAATGGATTAATGATATTCAAGGATGCTGATTTGATTCATTTAAACGTTTCTTGCTCTCCTGTAAAATTATGTGTTTATGACTTATCATTTATTATCTACCCATTCCTTTCGTCTTATCGCTTGACTGGCTGGGCTGCATGAGTGTAGAGATTGCTCTGGCTGCCACCGCTACCGCTACATGCTTGTTCTGGTCTGGAACTAGGCCGATGCAGACAAGGCCACTGCCGTGCCACTCGGATAGGAGTTGGTCGGTGATAAAAGATGCGGCCCGTTTACGGGGCTGTTGCGGTCGGCTTATCAGCTTCCCCGGCGTGTCCGCTTACAGCCAGGGCTGCCAACCGTTGCGCAACGTTGCGGCGCTTAACGCAAGTTTAATGTTGCCTGTACCCGGCGTCGAAATTCTATTCGGGATGATAAACGTTCATTCTGTGGGTACGTTGATGTTAAGATTTTAGGTAGTAGTAGTAGTAGTAGTAGTAGTAGGTTGTGTGCACGTTTGCGTTAAAGATGATGGATAATTCTTCATATTCATTGATTCCTTGTTGTTTAGGAGGTTTTCTTCGACGCGATTTACTTATTTGATACTATGACGCCACAAATTTGCTTAACCTTGTTTGCTTGTGTTTTTTTTCTTCAGTATTTCAAGGTTCACATTTACTGAGAAATGAAGCAGTTTTGCATTTACTGAGAAATGAAGCATTTGTTTCTTTTTGCTTTCATGAAAAAATCAACGTATGAAGTCCTTATTTAATTCTCTTGTTTTATGCGTATTAACAGGTTTTTTCTTCTTTAAAAAGCTTTCATTCCAAACTACCCATACTATTTAAACTGTGCAATGTAATTGTTTATTACAGTTTTTAAAATTTTAAAGTATTCTGTTTCATCAGATGGGTTGATCTTTTCTCAGTTTTAAAGTGGTGTAAATTTAATTATTTTCGAAAGATGACCTTAACGTTGAAGAACGTGGAAGCGTTTTACACCATTATGGAAGGCAAAAATTGCCCAATATGTTTACGTCAAATTGGGGGAATTCTGTGTGGTATTGTAGACGTAATTACACGAAGTGTTAATGGAAGCCAATCAACTTAATATTAAGTTCATATTATTTCTTCGTTCCGGTTAAATGTTACAATTCTCTTACACAGCAATACCTAATATAAAATTATGTTTATGCGATGAGAAAATGATAGCAGGGATTTATTTTCTCTTAAAACATTTCAACGTTCACAAATCTGCTGATAACTATGGCTGAAAAATTAATTATACTGATTGTCCCGGGACAATTAGAATGCTCTCTAAATCGAAGATTGAAAGCCATATCCTATTGAGAGTAGTAAATTCAAAAATGTCTGAAAATATAACAAGAGTACGACGTACTATTAGTCTGTTTTGTTTCTGAATTGGTTTTCTGAAGCACATTCACATAGTAAGCAGTCCATACACTCATCTATAACACCTATACATGCATTCATACAAAAATCTCCCACACCCCAACCAGCACAACATTGCCATGTAAACTCTCAGGCGCTTACTCACCACCTACAATTACGCACTGGCAGTAAAGCACACAAACAAGTCACACATCAACACGAAAACAAGCACGCGGTATTGTACAAGTACTCATGAAACACGGCGAGATGCCACCCGAGGTTATTGTGGGAGGAGGCTGCCTCGCGCTTCCCCTTGAATTGACCCTGCCGATGTGCAGGCTGCGCGGGGAGGACAGAACAGAGGGAGAGAGAGAGAAAGAGAGAGAGAGGGAGCGGAGAGAGAAGGAGAGACGGAGAAAGGAGAGACGGAGAGAGAAGGAGAGACGGAGAGAGAAGGAGAGACGGAGAGAGAAGGAGAGACGGAGGGAGATGGAGAGACGGAGAGAGAGACGGAGAGAAAGAAAAAAAGGCGAAAAGAAAAGAGGGACGGAGAGAGAGAGACGGAGAGAGAGAGGAGAGAGAGAGACGGAGAGAGAGAGACGGAGAGAGAGAGACGGAGAGAGAGAGAGAGAGACGGAGAGAATGAACAAAGACGAAAAGGCGTGAATGGGAAGTGAAACAATGAGGAGACGAAAAGGAGGAGAAAGAAGTAAGAGAAGAGAAAAGTACTATAAAGCGAAAATACGAGGAAGGGAAAAGCATGTGAGCATGTAAGGATTTAAAAACACACGGTTTCGAAGACAGAATTGACGAGCGTGTAGACGGAGAGTTGATATGCGTGGATGTCTGATGTACTGAAAGATGATTAGATCGCCGCATAAGGAGACGAAGAAGCAAAGGGTGAAACGGTGAAAGTGCGAGAAGAGCGGTGAAGCAGTGGGAATGTGAAAATGATTGGAGAAGGAAGAAAAGACGGTGATTCGACAGGTCAGGGACACAGAACGGTGCCGATGTAAAACAGGCGCGAAAATTCGAAGGTGAGACGAAAAATGAAAAAGGTGGGGACAAGTAAAAATGTAGAGAAGGCAACACGTGAAGAAACGGAAACGAGTGTGTTAGTGTGAAAAGAAGGGAATGCGAAAATCAAATGTGGAAAATCATATATGTAAAGAACCAGAGCGGTAGCTCAGTGCAACTGATGTCACTGCAGCGCCTATGACCGGGAGATCCTAGGCTAGAGTCCTGACGGCGGCGGAGGATTTTCGACACTAGCTTTTCAGCTAGGTCGAATTCAGTCGCTGCTTGGAGGAGAATTCTAATGGCCGGCTGATCTGATCGGTATTTTCCGTGCTTTCTTCAATCAACACCAGGCGAACGCCGGAGCAGTACCCTACGAAACGGGCCACGGACCGCTCGCGATCTTTCCTTCCTCTTCCTTGTCCTATCTTCTCCCCTTACACACACACTTACACTAACATGCACCACACTACTACATATTCCGGAAGACCGGTCGGGAGCTTAGAGCTTGTTCCGGCTGGGGCAGTGCCCCGCTGGTGGGGGAGTCATGGTTAGGGGGAAACCCCACTAGCCGATGGTAGGTCGGTGTCGGATCTCGCCATCCAGCTGGGGAAGACCACCGCCATGTCCCGAGAAACAAACATGCACTAAACTAACGGGACTAATGACCAAAGCAGTTGACGCGCCCGGAAACACGAAAAAACCCAACCAAACCATATGCGGAAAGGAGGGGGCGCGAAGCCGAAGAGCCGTTTAAAGGCGGACCCAAATAGACAAAAACTAGCGTACCCGAGTGACAACTCTCACATGTCAAACCCCATCCTCTTCCCTATTTTTCATTTCCATTTTAAGTCCGGAATATATATTTTTCTTCAAGACCCTCTTACTCGCCGTCATTTGTTCTATGTGTCTCCTTGTAATTGATAACAATGCAATAGATCCTTGAAAATAAAAACTACTCTTATTGAACGTTATTACCGAGAAGAGAGGCACCCTAATGTAATTCAATCGCGTAGAATATCAAGATATTAGTTTAATTTCCCTTAGATTTGAGGATTCTCCAGGCACTGAACAGGTTGGGTAGAATCGAGAATCGTCCAACCAACAGAAATATAATATAATGTTTTAGGTATCATCCTATAGATTGCGGTATGAGAAACATTTCTTTCAGAAATCTTAGTTTGTAAGGCTCTAAAACTCTTAAGGACTATTTAACGATATATATGAAAAAATATGGCAGAGTGTTGCTGGTTTCATTTCACATGAATGTTTCAATGTACTTTTTGAACTATTCGTTCGTATTTTTAAAGTGAAATTCTTCACGTCTCCGAGAAATTCTTGTTTTTAGAGACCTTATTTATAAAGATTAGTTGCGCGTGAGAGCCGCAAATGCTATAAGTAATACTGGAATAATACAGGAGACGATGCAAATAGAACGGGTAGTGAAATAGTACATAATGAAACAATGATGAAATGATGGGTATTAATACAATTAATGGACACAGCCCACCCCTACCCTCACATGCTGCTGCAGGCGGATGTGATTGCCGCCTGCCAGTCCGCCTGCGAGAAAGCACTGCACTAGTCAAATAGGATGAAAGTGAAATTACGATCCAAATAATTTAAAATAATATTCCTCCAAAAAATACTAATAATAACAGCATTATAGAATGCACAAATGCAATGACATCCAATGACAGCTTTACAGAATGGGAGTAGAAAAATTCGTTTATGCAACGTGTAAAAATACAGAATAGGAACGTGCAAGGCTGGTAGGCTGTGAGAAGGGCGGGAAGCGAGAGTGTGAGATGCATTGAGCCTCGACTGCCCTCCGCGGTGGTTAGGAGTGTGTGCGGGCGCGAGATATCGGTTTGATTAATAGATTGATTTATTCATGTTTCCGGGCGCGTCTACTGCTCTGGTCATTAGTTCCGTTAGTGTAGTGCACGTTCTTTTCTCGGGAGACGGCGGTGATCTTCCCCGTTGGATGGCGAGATCCGGCGACGACCTACCGCTGGCTAGTGGGGTTTCTCTCTAACCAGGACTCTCCCAACAGTGGCGCACCGCCCCAGCCGGGACAAGCTCTAAGCTCCCGACCGGTCTCCCGGGATATGTGATAGTGTAGCGCATGTTAGTGTAAGTGTGTGTGTGTGTGTGTGTGTGTGCGTGTGTGTGTGTAAGGGAAGAGGATAGGACAAGGAATGAGAGCGACAGATCGCGCGGTTCGTGGCCCGTTTGATAGGGTACTTCTCCGGTATTCGTCGGGTGTTCATCGGAGAAACCACGGAAAACTACCGATCAGAGCAGCCGGCCGCTAGAATTCTCCTCCAGTTAGCGACTGAATTCGACCTAGCTGAAAAGCTAGTGTCTAAAATCCTGCCGTCGTCAGGACTCGAACCTAGGACCTCCCGGTCAGAGGCACTGCAGTGACATCAGTTGATGCACTAAGTCTGTGGCCCGTTTGATAGGGTACTGCTCCGGTATTCGTCTGGTGTTCATCGGAGAAACCACGGAAAACTACCGATCAGAGCAGCCGACCGCTAGAATTCTCCTCCAGTTAGCGACTGAATTCGACCTAGCTGAAAAGCTAGTGTCTAAAATCCTGCCGTCGTCAGGACTCGAACCTAGGACCTCCCGGTCAGAGGCGCTGCAGTGACATCAGTTGATGCACTAAGTCCGTGGCCCGTTTGATAGGGTACTGCTCCGGTATTCGTCTGGTGTTCATCGGAGAAACCACGGAAAACTACCGATCAGAGCAGCCGGCCGCTAGAATTCTCCTCCAGTTAACGACTGAATTCGACCTAGCTGAAAAGCTAGTGTCTAAAATCCTGCCGCCGTGGGGAGTGTAACCTAGGACCTCCCGGTCAGAGGCGCTACAGTGACATCAGTTGATGCACTGAGCTACCGCTCCCAGTCGCGGGACATCGGGAAGCGGGAGCAAGAGGAAGCGAGAAGCGGTCTCCATCCGCCTGCAGGGGAGGGGGCGGTGGGGGGGGGGGGAGGTACGATGCGGACAAGGGGCGATGTGGCCGAGGGTGGTGGACAAATAATCTTGTTATCTCCTCTGCGGCGGTGCGGCACGGGATTGCGCCTGCGTCGGCCATTGTGGCGCTGTCGATTGTTATCTGTTTGAGCAAAACCCTGTTCTTTGTTTTCTAAAGAACTGTACTTACATACAATGTACGTTCAGAAAGGAATCTTGACAACTTTAAGGACAAGACACGGCTTTCTTTTTCACAAAATACATCAGTAAAACATTTTATTTCGTTCATAAATATTACAAGGACACAATGAACTAATATATTTAACTAATTAAAAAGATATTTTAAAATATTTTCTGTTGACTAAATATATTCTGGATGGTTGCTTGGATATGAATTACACATGGAATGAAAATAGTATACCCAATAAAAATGTGTGATTCCACGTCCAATGGGTTTACTAGGTAAATTTATTCATTTGCTTTCGAAGCAATTGGAATCTATTGAGTCTAGTGCAGTGGGGTTTTCTACAGCACTGAATTACTATTGAATGTCTAGATAAAATTAGTTTTGGTGAAGATTTAAATGGTCATTAGCAACAATTTTCTGTATTTTATTTAGCATTTGTTAGTTTAGCAGTTAATAGACTCTCAGAAGAACTTACAGAATGCAAAATCTAGACAGACATCACTTACTATTCAAGACATCGAACCCATCGTGCAGTCAGTTCGTTTTTAATGACTTTGATTTTAAATTAAGTGAGGTTGAATTCCACGTAGATACTTTTATTGTTATCTGACAATATTGTCATTATGCTGTTTGTGTCAAATTTAAATAAGTGCGAAGTTGTGCCTTGCAATCAAATTCTCGACCTTTTACAACAAACACAACAATTAAACGATTTTAGTAATTTGTCATTGAAAATGTTCATCGAGTTATTCCAGATGAATACTAAGAGAAGTGTATTATTCCATCAAGTTAGACTTTTTTCACACCACAACTCAAGCATGGGTGAATTGAACCATCCATGTGATTAAACTCTACAATTTTGCTACAGCTTTGCAACAATATTACAACTTTATAATGCCCAGCGCTGTATAATCTTTTACGCAACATAGATAGTTTTTTGCTTTACCCGCTATTTAGAAGTTTAAATGAATAATAATAAAATTTAAAAATCGAAACATTAACGAACATAATGATATTTTATTAGTTATTCTCTTAAGATAATTAGGTGTTATATCATACGAACTGCTCTTTTTGGAATTTTTGTATTCCGCGTTTGTGGAAACGCCAGGGGTAATATGATTGTCGGCGTATCTCGGTTTTGCATGCTTGTGAACGTACCCACATCATTCCAAAAGATATTCTTTAAAAGTTGTTCATTAATTATGTTGGATAAGCAAAATGTAAAAGAAATGTATTCACTGGAGTGAGATTTAGAATTTTCTAAATAAAAGTGTACATTTTTGTTTCAGATGTATTTTATATAATTTTGCAATCATTTATACTGCTCCAACCAGGCTTCCATTGTTCCCTAGTCATCGCGAAATCTGCATCCCGAAGAATGTGTTGAGAGAATGATTACGTTTTATCGACAATAAAACCATTTTTTCCCGCAGACAAGCGAACTTTTTCATCAGATACGAAATAGTGGCATTCGTATTTAAAGGGAAAGGACATTTCACGTCACGAAAAAGCTCTGTGATACCACGGTTTTGCGTAAAATCAGCGCCACAAATCACATCGTACGAGCAAATAATCTCAACCGTATGTTGTCGGTTCCAGAAATTACTTGAAATTCAGAGTGTATCCCTCTCCTTAAAAATCGATAATATCAAATTTGTCCAAAATGTGAGATATGCTACTTACTCTCACCTTAATTCCTCGAATGTGTGTGTTGAAACGATGGGTATGACAAATGAAAGTAAAATAAAACCACAAATACCCATCCTGAAACTCTTCGAATCAAGGATTTCCCACCTGTGCGAAAAACGCCGCAGAACCGACATTCCTAATGTTTGTATATAGTTTGTAAGTATGTACGTATGTGTGTATTTGACATTTGAGGCCATATTAATTCACGTTTGCCACCTATGGGTATTTCCAGGCTTGGGACCTGTTTTTATGTATTATCCTTGCTTGGGGGTAACAAGGATATGTGGTAAGAATGACATATTCCCATCATCTTACCTAGCATACTTGGTCTGCCTGAACTTTTTTTCTTTCGTCGCACTGCTATAGAAACTGAGGCGATTGTATTAGAAAGCTACAGCTCTATTTTGGTCCTGACCGGGAATCGAACTTGACATTGTACCACGACAAGCTAGCACGCTGTGCATGCGCCAGTCGAGGGACATGCCATTCGTAAAACAGTAAAACTGTCTGAGCCGGAATCGACCGGGACACACAAAAAATCCGGTTTAGGGAGGTTTCCTTTTTATGCAAAGTTATCCCCTTTATGACACTTGTGATATTAATATTTCTGCTCTGAACGTTGGCCTAGATTATATAACTTTATTATAATTATCAAAATACAATAATATATAACGTTTTATGTAAGAAATCAGCAAAAACTGAATATTGAAAACTCTTTATTCACAGCTTGTGAGTTGAAAAATATATAAACACCTTACTGGGGGTAACGAGGATATGTTAGAGGGTATAACTGCTAGTCGACTCCCAACGCGCAATGCGTCACAACCTAATACTATGACTTTCTGATACCCTAGGATGGCCATGAGCTTTATCTCGAGGGGTTATGATTTTCAACGCGGGGCAGAAAGACTCTTGACTAGACGAACCCCATACACCTTACCACGCTCAGAGGATTGGGAGAGAAACAATTCCCCTACGCCCTATGCCTTCACAGACTAGCGACCGTAATCTACGCTGATAGCTGAAACCTCTCTCCGTCAATGGCCGGCTGCCAGAGGTAAATCGCATGTCACAGGGATAGAGAATTTAAAACAAGCTTGCAGGTGCATTCATCTCATTAAGAATATTTTGTACCTTTCTGCCATTTGTATTGAAGTCACAGGAATTCAGTTTTATAAGGATTTATTTTCCTGCTGGACATGAAACATCGTTGCGTTTCCGCGTTGAAGAGGTTCCGTTTTATGCTGTGTAAAATGTCATTTAACTTTACGGGCCGGATACATTTTCCGGTTAAGGCAGGTTTCCGGTTTGTACAGGTTTCGGTTTAGACAGATTTTATTGTACTGTATTAACATTAGTCGTTTCATTTCCCGTGCCGTAGCGTTTGATGCGACGAAAACGGCCTTTCCTCCGCTCGCAACGACTCGCCGGGTGGACGGCATCGTCCGGTTGTGAGGGCGGTGGCGGAGCTGAGCTGAGCGCAATGGAGCCTCCAGGGACTCGCGACGCACTGCGGAGGCACTGATAAGAGCGCGCAGCTGGACAGCGTCCCACTCGCTGACCTCCCAGCGCCGACAGCCGACCGCCGCGCACTCGTTGCTTAGCGACAGCGCGGTCGATTTCTAATAGGCAACCGGCGTTGGGGAGTATTTAAATATTTGTTTTTGAAATACTTGTTTTAAATACATTTTGTATTTGAAATACTTGTTTTAAATACATTTTGTATTTGAAATACTAATTTTAAATGAATTGTGCGTTTCAAATACTTATTTTAAATATATTTTGTATTTGAAATACTTATTTTAAATACATTTTGTATTTGAAAACTTTATTTTAAATACATTTTGTATTTGAAAAATTTATTTTAAATATATGTTGTACTTGAAAAACTGTGTTTTTGAGGTTTTTGGGCAGGTATTTTAGAGATATATTTAAATGCATGAAGTAGGTGTATCTAAAAACAGAAAGACTTTATACAGACAAAAAAGATGATTTAGAATGAGGCTAGTTTTGTTTTGATGGCACTAGTCAATGCATCTCATTGAAACAAAAATAAAAGCTCCTTTCAGCTATTGATTCTGAATTCTCTTCATTTTTCAATGATAAATGTAAATGATGAAAAATATTGGACTATTTATCCGGCGAAAAATCGTTTATTCCTTGTAAGGCTAGATTATACTCATTAACATCACTTGAATTACTGTTTTTCTTTGAAGGTTTTAATACATTTGCCAACTAGAATTTTTTATGATTTGTTTAAAAAATTAGTCGTTTTAAATGGAAATTTCATTTCTTTGTATAAGACATATTTTTGTTATTTTATATTTGAAAATTTTATACATATTGTAACAGAATAGTAAAATCGTTATTGTTCAGAAATTGTTTCACTGTCAATTTATTAATTTACTGTAATGGGCAATTACAATATTTTGTTACAATAAAAATATACAATTAATAAATTATATATTGACAGTATATTGAATATTGGAAGTATTTAAAATGTGTATTTATTTAGCACCAAGTCCGTATGTATTTGTGTATGTATTTAAATACGAATTTATAAAGTATTTTCGCAAAGTATGTAAATACTAAATTTAATGTATTTTGCCTAACCATGCAGACAATACTACTCTCAGTTCCGGACGCTCTATTCAACATGTGGCTTCACCTGCAAGTAGAATATGAACGATAGTTGTAAATTGATTGATTGATTTTTTCGTGTTTCCAGGCGCGTCAACTGCTTTGGTCATTAGTCCCGTTAGTGTAGTGCAGGTTTTTCTCGGGAGATGGCTGTGATCTTCCCCCGCTGAATGGCGAGATCCGGCGCCGACCTACCGTCGGCTAGTGGGGTTTCCCCCTAACCAGGACTCTCTCACCAGCGGGGCACCGCTTCAGCCGGGACAAGCACTAAGTTCCCGATCGGTCTCCCGAAATATGTGGTAATGTAGGGAATGTTAGTGTAAGTGTGTGTGTAAGGGGAGAGGATAGGACAGGGAAGAGCAAGGACAGATGGCGCGCGGTCTGTGGCCCGTTTGGTAGGGTACTGCTCCGGCATTCACCTGCTGTTGATCGGAGAAACCACGGAAAACTACCGATCAGAGCAATCGGCCGCTAGAATGCTCCTTCAGACAGCGACTGAATTCGACCTAGCTGGAAAGCTAGTGTCGAAAATCCTGCCACCGTCAGGACCTCCCGGTCAGAGGCGCTGCAGTGGCATTAGTTGATTCACTGAGCTTCCGCTGCCGGTGATAGGTTGAAAAAAAAAGTCCATCCAGAGTAAGGACGAATGATGACTTACTACGAATGGAATCAGCATTTACAATGACACCGTAAATGGGAAGAAAAGTATGGAAGTAATAAGTGCTTGAAGGTCATAGGCCATGTTCACGATTTGTTCTCGTCATTTACGAATTGCTTTGGGTCTGTTCATATGATCTACATCAGCCAGCATGTAATTTCCTCTGTATTTCAAATAGAATATTATTACGATAATTGTCAATTTTCGTTTCATTTTTTTGTTTCGATCAATTGTCATTTCCTCTTTCAACTATTTATAGTTAAAATGTTGGAAGAGACTCTGTGCTCAGGAAAACGTACGCAGTTGGTACTTCTCCCCAAACGTAGCATACAGTTTTTATTGTACTTAGACTAATTAAATAAATTCATCATTCTCCCTTACTCTGTATTCTTGTTTTTTCAGGCACTCACTTTCGACGGCTGAACATACTATTACGCCAGTGCCATGTCATAGGAGCCAATGCGCCAGAGTTAGCGATGCCTCGTAATCATTTGCGACTGGTTGTGCATTTTCGGAAAGACTCTTGATGTCAACGATCCGAATAGAGGCGAAGATTGCTCTGAGTTGAAAGCTTCGTTTTGCAGTAAATGTTTCTGCTGTTGAAGTCTGATAGCAATTCGAAGTTCGGCAGTGTGCCTGTAAAATTCCAGATTCGATTCACTGTGAAGCGATCCTGTAAAATATTTTTGTCGAGATTTATAGTTTTATCATTATTACGTAATAATAAATATTTTTTAATAAAGTAATTTTTCATTAATAATATGAATCACATGTTAAGAAAAGGGGGGATCATCACAAATTAATATTGTTGACATCTTGCAAAGTGGGCAGTCAAATGTTTCATTTAGCTTTCGTCCCTTTCTTTGTTGTTAATCTCTGTATTACGTACTAATGACATTCTTTACCTCTTTTCCAATTTTCAGTTCATCACCGATTATGGCATTTTGTAACTGATTCTAACACACTAATGTATTTTAGCATTTCATTACCATTTCGTAAATTCTTTCAATCTGTCAATTTATTTATTTAAAGTATTCCATTTCGATATTTTTAGCTTTAGTTTCAGTGGTGTCAAGTTTGATATTTCACCATTTCGTAAATTCTTTTCAATCTGTCAATTTCTTTTATATTTAAAAGTATTCCATTTTCGTATATTTGTTTTGGCTTTTGTTTCAGTGATGTTCATGTTTGATATTTTCACAAAACAACCTACATTTTCGTTTTCTTATATTTTTTTCGATTATTTTCCTACCTTCATCTGCATTCTTCTTCAATGTATATCCTCATCTAAACTTGACTTTTGTACCTCCATCTCACTCTGCTACCTCCAGCTGCCATCTGAATTACTCATTCCTTCCGCCATACATCTCCTCTTGCATCTCAGGCTTCATTCTCGTGACATCCCATCCCTCACGCTCGCTCGTCAGCCGCGAGTCGTGGAGAATTATGCATCTCGCACGTTATCGCCGCTGCTCATCAGCCCGGGAAATACGCGACGGGACGCGCCGACCACCTGCGCTTCGGCGTGGCGCGCCCTGCGGCAGACACCGCCGCGCAGCGCCGGCCTTTACGTGCGGCCGCCTCTACCCAGTCCTCTACGCTACCATATCTGCCACAAACAGTTTCGCTTGATAGAGGCAATGATGACGATGATGTTGGCTATGTCCGACACCGATGGTTAGTATCACCGACGATGGGAGGATGATGAAGGATTGGGGACGATGTGGGAGTGACGATGTGGGAGTGACGATGTGGGAGTGACGATGTGGGAGTGACGATGTGGGAGTGACGATGTGGGAGTGACGATGTGGGAGTGACGATGTGGGAGTGACGATGTGGGAGTGACGATGTGGGAGTGACGATGTGGGAGTATGAATGACCTCAAAATTCCTATTTTTCAAAAACACTCCAACACCATTTTCTGAAAAATAGCTCCAATTTTTTCTTCGAACTTTTCCGACGTACAGTGGTAACGACAATATTTAATATGAAATAAAGTTCATTTTGGTGTTTTGTTTTTCAGAAACCAAGCAAATGTGATTTTTAAAATATGTCTCACGTCGTTAATATTCACATTTCCATCGATTTGTATACATTATTACATTTGTGAGTGGATGTGCTTCAAATGACATCAATTGAAGTTTTTCGAAATCTCATTAGGTTCCTGTGAAAAAGAGTTTCAAATTCCGTATTTACAGTAATGTTTAATCGCCATTTTCTTAAAATGACTTCACATTCTTTAATGAAAATTTTTATTTCTGATGATGTTTCACTATTCTTTAGTATTCTTGAAGTAATATTTCAGTTATACTATTAGGATAGCAAAATGTTGAGAAAATGTCTACAAAATGTACTTTGGGTGATGATAGATGGAAGCTGGACAGAGAATGGAGCAAGACCTTAAAGCCAGTCTACACCAAGGAAATTGGAAAAATTTTCTACGAGAAAGTCTGTGTCTTCCTGTAGCTCCATTAGTTTTTACCCTTATGTGACCCATGAACCTGGATATTCTATAATAATTATCATGATATTCAAATGATTTTTAGTTGAAATTCTTCTTTCAATAATGAATATGAGAGTTAAAATGTCAACTTATAAGTATTTTCTATTCTATAATTCTTCTATGTCTACAACTGCTTGGAATTTTTTTTGTGACATGATAAGGGACGTAGGATAGAATCATTATTTATTTAATGAAGAAAGTTCAAGGATATCCACTTTTTCCTGTTTCCTTATAACTTTGGGATGTAATGTTTCATCTATTTAATTTATCTGAAACTAGTGAGAACCCGTCAAAATTTGACGGTGAGATCTGAGATAAATGTAAAATACTGTACCCAGACTATCTCATCTCATCTCTTATAAACAACTGTTTGATTTCTTCTGGCATAATGCTCGAAGGTATACTTATTTTCCCATTTAAGCAACACAGAGTAAATCGTTTGCAGAATTTATCTCACGTGGAAAGTACAAAGCAGAACAAAACTGACATTTCATTGAAATCCCAATAGAAAACGAAATGACTCACTACCACGACACCTAGCTGACTTTCTATTTCTTGCGTCCAGTTAATGTACGTTTGCGTCTTTGGGGCGCGTGGACAACGATTCGAATTGACATAACCATTAAACAACTTACTAAAGTAGTACAACCGAGCAAAACCCACTGGCAAGTTCCTACAAAATACACCACAGAAGCAAATACATGCAACACTGCAACACTCACAATGCAATTATTACACTGAAACAAAACCTTGACGAATTGTAGACAAATCTCAACAATCAAACCAAAACATCAAGCAGCGTGGACTCACATCTATGGACTCATGTATATAGATTTTCAAACTGCCACCCTTTGAAAGGAAACAATTCACTATTGATAAGCGTACTATTAAAGAATTATTTAATTAATTAATTTATACCATAAGTGTTGGTGAATCAACACAAACAATATCTGATAACACTTCTAGGGATCATATTCTTTCATTTAAAAGAAAAAACACATCAATCGGTTCAGTAGAAGTTCTAAACAAAGCCATGGCGGAATACCTTACTTTTTAAATATATAGATGTTAAAATATAAATAAACTCAATATTAATTTACTACTTTCACACACGCATAGTTACATATATTGAGATACAACTTGAATATTTTTACCTATTTTGTGGCCAATTTTCAACTCGCATTGTCCACACTTATTCATTTGTTTCAACTCACTTTAAAAACCTGATTATTTTTCGTTTTCACTGAAGATTCATTAATTAATTAAAAGTAGACTGTATACGTTCTCGAAGATAAAGGTTTTATGTTTGCAAACTTCCAAGCCTGCCGTCGGACTGAAGGCTGCATCAAGACTGCCATCCTGCGATCTCGCAATGCAACATGAACGTAATAATCTCAGGGGATATTCAGAAAATGCAGAAAACGCACGACTTACTAAGCTTGTGAAATTTATGCATGACAGTAAAATGTCTATTTTAATGCGATGGTTTTATGAGCGGGTTGGTTATTACGAGTATTTTAATAGCATCTAAATTTACTTCGCTCTGAAAATTATATGGAGATGCATTTTAGGTGTTTTCCCTTTTTTTTTTTTTTATTTAGAGAGTTTTAAATATTATTAGATTTTATTTTATTCAGAGTATGATTTATTATGCATTATAAAATGTCCTTATAATTTTAAATTAATTCAAGAGAGATCGTATTGATAATATTTTGAATCAAATTTAGTAAAGTTCTAAATTCTCGAGTATGTCATTTCAGTAGTTTCTTCCTCACATCAAACCCACGTTTTTCATCGTCTCCTTGCCGCTAATCGAGATTTTTCAGTAACTTTAACAATCTAATTTAATCACAATTAAATCATACCATGATATAATGAATGCAACAAATTTGAGCAGTACCTAATATTCGCTAGCCGCGAGAGAAAGATGACATTTCAGTCGCAATTTAATAAGGGAATTCGACCTCTAAATCTCATCTAGGTGAAGCAGGAATTGAAACCGACTGCTGGCGGGATTTGAAACCCGGCCCCACGCAAACACGCGGCCCACGCGAGTTCTTCTCACGGCACATAAATTCCGCGTCACTCCCCCTGCATTTGCATTCGCGTCGCGGGTTCACGGCTTAACTCGATTCCGCGGTGCGCCCTTATCCCGCGCCGGAGATGGGCGACGCGGTGGGAGGAACGGGCGAAGCTGGGAAACCGGGGACGGTGGCTCAGGGCATCAACTGATCATCCATCCAACTCCAACATCACATCCAACTTCGTTCTTGTGGCCAACCTGTACCCAATGCCACATTCTTGAATGTTCTCACTTTGAGGAACAGCGCAACAGATTTACAGAAGCAAGCCTGGCTCGCGATCGTACCGGGAGCGGTAGCTCAGTGCATGAACGGATGCCAGTGCAGCGTTTCTGACCGGGAGGTCCTAGGTTCGAATCTTGACGGAGGCAGGATTGTCGACACTAGCTTGTCATCTAGGTCGAATTCAGTCGCTGTTTGGAGGAGAATTCTAGCGAACGGCTGCTCTAGTCGGTACTTTTTCTGTGATTTCTCCGATCAATTGCAGGCGAATGCCGGAGCAGTACCCTAACGGACCGCGCGCAATCCTTCCTTCCTCTTCCTAGTATTATCCTCTCCCCTACACACACACACACACACACAGACACACACACACACACACACTAAAATGCACTACAAGGACCGTGTACATGCACTACCGGGAGCTTAGAACTTGTCCCGGTTGGGGCGGTGCCCCGCTGGTGGCAGAGTCCTGGTTAGGGGGAACCCCACTAGCCGATGGTAGGTCGGCGCCGGATCTCGCTATCCAGCGGGGGAAAATCACCGCCATCTCCCGAGGGAAAAACATGCACTACACTTACGGGACTCGTGAACTGGACTCCGCGAGACGCCGGGCGTGGGTTGAGCAGGTGGCGGTGAACGTGGTCGAGGTGGGCGTGGTAGGGGGCAGGGGCGGTCCGGAGCGAGCAGAGGGGGAGCGGTGGCAAGGTGGGGCGAATAGACAGCAGAGACGCGCTGTCGTAAGGAGCAGACTGGGAAATTTCATCCACGTGATATGAACCGGACAAGTAGTTGGGTAAGAATGGAGAGTTGGGGGTAAGGCCAAATAAAAAAGGTACGATATTGAGTGAGTTTTGGAGGAAAACGTATTGGGCTAACTGAAACTGAGAAGTGACGGAAAGGGAGGAAATAGAAGAGTGTGAGACACTTCAGAGAAACCAGACTATACGGAATGGGAAGGTTCATCAGACACTGAGGAGGCGACAGAAAGTAACCAGAAACGTAACGAGGCGAGATCGAGCAAGTCGAGGATGGTTGAGTTCGAGATGTGAGAGCTTGAAAATGTCATGGAATCGCTGATTGTAGGACGGTGAGATATACAACTACAAGAACTATTGCAAGTGGTGAAAATGGATCCAAGAAAAATGGATCAAGAAAAATAACGACTAGGGATGTTCGATTAGGACAGTAGAGAGATGAGAAAGATGGAGAAATGAGGGTGGAGAGAAGTGACGAGGGCGTACATAAGTGAGGAGAAAGGCGAAGAGATGTGTTGAGGAGGGTGGATAGGAGTGATGAGGGCGGGAAGGAGTGATGAAAGCGGAGTGAAGCTATACGGAGGAGGCCAAAGAGACGGGTGAGGATGAGGAGGGGAGATAAGTATGGGGAGGCAAAGAAGGATGGGGAGGGCAAAAGATAAGTGATGGGAGAGCAAAAATAAGTGATGGAGAGAGCCAAAGATAAGTGATGGGGAGGGCAAAAGATAAGCGATGGAGAGGGCAAAAATAAGTGATGAGGAGAGCAAAAGATAAGTGAAGGGGAATGCAAAAGATAAGCGATGGAGAGGGCAAAATATAAGTGATGAGGAGAGCGGAGGAATGAGATGGGTCGCATCAGGGCGCCGCACACCGCACAAGGGCCCAAATGAGCACAGGGATCGCGCGAATATAAAGCGGGCGGGAGCTGCGGTGGAGTGCTTTGGTAGTTGCCAGCTGCGCGTCGTTGTGTGAGCCGGGGCCGGCCCCTGGGGCGGGCGGTGGCCGTCCGGTAGATTGAAATTCATAAACACGCCCGGCGCGGAGGTGCGCGTCTCTCGCCTTAATGAAGGACCGCTCCAGGCCGCCGGCGACCCCATCCCCATCCCCATCCCTGTGCCTGTGCCTGTGCCTGGCGCCGCGCCGCGCCCGGCATCGCGATTGGCGCGCGCCGCCAGGTGGAGGGGTACAACAGACAGGCGCGCCACAGGGGGTACATACGGGACCCCCGCCGCGCTGGAACGAATTTTGTAGTGGTGGCCGGTTATTCGAGAGGGAAAAGGGAATCGTAAAAAGGCCGAAGGTACGCTGTGGAAAAATATGGCCGATTGGAAATGGCCAGTGGAAATGAGATAGTGGTTTGTCAATGTCCATTTGGAAAAGGAAGAAGTTGTGGAAATTTGGAATTGCTACGAATGGGATGCAGGAGACAATGATGGAGTTCGCTATCGGTGATATAAGAAAAAATGGAGGTAGATGGAAGTGACGTCATTTTTCATTATATGATAGTATGTAGTGAATAATCCGAAACTTATGTGGCAGTTCATAGCTCATCTTGCGTGATGGTCTCATCTGTATGAATAAGAATTCGTAGAAGTAAAACGAAAATAATAAGCGAGACGATTAATGAAAATGCGACGCGATAATGAATACATTTCGATTTAATCCACCAGAAATTCCGCATGGTGCCCCGAAAATTTGAACCTGAGTTCCTGGAATGATGGCACTTCAATTCTAAGGTGCCATGCAAACTCTGTACTTGCTACGTTTCACTTTACCCTTCGCCTTTATTCCAGGAGACCTGATGAGACAGTATGGACGAGAGAGGAAAAAAATTGCAGGGACTAACAAGGTCTTCCAGAACTGAGGGTCAGGTGACTTTGACAGAACCCGTGCATTCTGTGTAACGCACGGGTGGTAGCGCTGCAGAGACTGTGATCGCCGCAGCATATCAGGCCCATACGGGTACAAAAACATCGCGAGTACTAGTCGTGCTTGAGATCCACTGGAGGATGCATTGTGACATACACGGTCAGAAATTACATTAAATTTAATGTAGATTGAATGTTCAACTGTACATGAATTTTATGGTAACTTGTACATTAATATACTTTTAACGTACATGTACATTAAATTTAAAATCAATTTTTTTTTAAAAATTTAAATACATAAAATTTTTCATGTACTTTTACATCAAAAGTAATGCAGAAATTTCTGACAGTGTAGGAAAACTTCTGCAGTGTACAAGCAAGATATGACGGTGCAAAGCCAACGGCGGAAGCGCACAAGGTGAGCGGGTGCGTGTCAGAAGTGGAGAAATGTTGAGGGACGGGCTCCGTTTGGGAGACAGTGAGGACATCACTTGGTTTTTAGAGGGCAATGAAGGAAACAACGACGGGAATGGAAGGAATTATATGGCATTGAGGGATAGCAAGGCATGTGAAAGGCGGAGTAGAACGCGGGATAATTTGATATATGTTGTTCTTCGAGAGAGAGGGGATTTTGATGGTGTTACGACTCCCATGCAATCAGAACTCCACATAAAACCCAACGAGAAGTACAGCAATTGGGGGTGATAAAACATGACGTGGAGAACCCATTGGAAAGGACCGGGAGCGGTAGCTCAGTGCGTCAACTGATATCACTGCAGCTCCTCTGACCGGGAGGTCCTAGGTTCGAGTCCTGACGGCCGCTGAATATTCGATACCAACTTTTTAGCTAGATCGAATCCAGTCGCTGTCTGGAAGAGAATTCTAGCGGCCGGCTACTCTGATCGGTAGTTTTCCGTGGTTTCTCCGATCAACACCAGGCGAATGCCGGAGCAGTACCTTAACTAACGGGTCACGGACCGCGCGCGATCTGTCCTTCCTCTTCCTTGTCCTATCCTCTCCCTTTGCACACACACTTACGCTAACATGCACTACGCTACCACATATTCCGAGAGACCGGTCGGGAGCTTAGAGCTTGTCCCGGCTGGGGCGGTGCCCCGCTGGTGGGGGAATGCTGGTTAGGGGGAACCCCACTAGCCGACGTTAGGTCGGCGCCAGATCTCGCCATTTAGCGAGGGAGATCACCGCCAGCTCCCGCGAAAAAAACATGCTCTACACTAACGGGACTAATGACCAAAGCAGTTGACGCGCCCGGAAACACAAAAAAAATAATCAATCAACTAAGTGGAAAGGAAGGATCGTGATATAAAGATATTTCGTATGCGTTTCAGTTCTCACACTCCATAAAACAAGCTATCATCACAGGGATCTTTTATGATAGAAATCATATCTTTGTGTTTTTTGCAGACGACTAGTTAGCGATATAATCTCTTGGACATGTTACTGAGAGTGTAATACGCGGTAAATAAGTGATATTTGCCTTTGATACATGCAGTAACATTTGGCGAAGCTGAGGTGGCAATGAAGGCACCACTAGTAATTTGCAGATATTTAAGATTCGAACATATTTGGATTCCGAGGATATAATGCGAATAAGACGAGAAATAGTTACACCTGTGTAAAAATAAATGAAGAATATGAGGCGAGGTAAAAGATAAAAGGAATGCCGAGGAATTTGATCAAGCCGTATTGCAATATGCTTTCGCGAGGGACAAAGTTAAGTTCAATATTGGATGGTGGTGTAATTAAAACACTCAAGTGCACAGACCGTGCCTTAGGCTGGTTGGGTTAAAGGATTAAATAAAAGGGGATGTACGAAAAATGAAGCGGAAAAGAAATGTTTGCATAGAAGGAGTTGCGTTGAAGAAGAAATGAACTTATCTGGAGAACTGGCAACTCGTATTATTCAGCACACCACATAGCGTAGAAGTGTTACAATCGCTAGAGTGGCAAAGAGTAATTTATCAGTCTCATGTTGCTGGAGAAGGGGGTAGAAACCAAAAACAAATCGTAGAGCCTTAAACTGCCGGATTATTTTTATAAAAACACGCGGCCACACAGGATGATACAGGTTGGGGGCACCACGATTAGCCAGGCACAACCGTTGTGAAGTCACCCTGCACGAGAGGTCAGCCCGGAGACAGGCAAGCACGCGGACGCAGGTGCGTTACCAACAGCCCCCGTGAAGGCCTCTGCGACGGGGCGACGCATCACACGGCGCGATGGGCGAGGCTGCGACGGGAGGATACGGCCAGGGGCGCCTGCATGTGTCGCGGAATATCGGGCCCGCGATAGCCGCCCTTCCCTGCCCCCGCCTGTGCCGTCTCATCTCCCCGCTCGCCCATAATTTCCGTCGTCCCGGAGGTGCCGCCGCACGAGATTAAAACAAATGAAGCCGGCGGCAGCGTCGGCCCCAGGACACGCCGACGCGCGTGCCGACGCCCGCCCGGGCGAACGAGCGCCGGGGGCGGGGGCGGGGGGCGTGGCAGGACACACAAGCGGGCGGGAACATGGACTGGGGAAAGCGAGATATATGGACTGAGACACGCGGCGCGTAGGGAATGACAGAATGTGGAGCTGGGTGGGAAAGAGAGGAAAGGGAAGACCCAACACAGAAGGGAAGGAGGCAGATATAAAGTTGCCTTAACCAGGAGAGGATGAAAGCGGAATTATCTGAAGAGGTAAAGCACAGACAAATAGTGAGGAAATGTGCTAATCTTTAAACAAGAAGATTAGGAAGTTGAAAGAAATTATGTTTTCTAAGGCGGTTTTTCTATTTCTTGGCAGTCATTTCACTATTTGAATATATAACTTTAGATCACAATTGTGTTAGGCAATCAAGATTGAAGATAAAAAATAATATATATATATATATATATATATATATATATATATATATTTTTTATAAAAAAAAAAACATTTTGTACCCAAACACATAGGTAGTAAGTATGTGCATGTTTTAATATTGACAAAACGCAGAGAATTTCACAGGAAAAGTGTAATAAGAGTAGATAATATTACGGAGATGAGATTCAGGAGGCTGGATCGGAGAGAATGAATAATCATATTGGAAGAAGATTCATAAAACTGTCAAACTACAGTAATAGATACGGAATTAGAAGAGTGGAATGAGCACGTAGATGGAACAAAAAGAGCCAAATAAAAGGAGTAAGCAGAGACAAATTATATCAGGGCGAGAGAAACTAGAACACGCAGGATGTGAAGTGAGTAAATAGAACGAGCGGAGCTCGTAAAAACGGGAGGGTGGAGCGCGAGGATTGGCGCTAAAAGCCTGGCGCGTGAGGGTACTCGAAGCGGGAGGGGCGTGCGCGAGGGCGGCGCGTGCCGTGCGCCGTGGGGGACGCGGAGCGCGTCGCCGACCGCCGCACGCAGTGACAGGCTCGGGTACCCCGAGCGCGCCCCGCCGCTCGCCGGCCCGCTGCCTCCCGCTACCGCCCCCGCTGCCGCCCCCGCTGCCGCCCCCGCTGCCGCCCCCGCTGCCGCCCCGCTGCCGCCCCGCTGCCGCCCCGCTGCCGCCCCGCTGCCGCCCCGCTGCCGCCCCTGCTGCGTCCCTGCCGCCTCGCCGCCACCGCCGCCGCCCCCGTCCCCACTCCCGCCGCCCGCACCGCATCTCCGCCGCCCCGCTGCCCTCCGCGCTTCCCTTCCCGCTGCCGCACCCGCTGCCACTCCCGCTGTCGCCCCACTGCCCTCCCCCTTGCCACCACCGTCGCCGTCCCCGCTGCCGTTCCGCCCCCGCTGCTGTCCCCGTCCCCGCTACCGTCCCCGACCCGCTGCCGTCCTCGCCCCGCTGCCTCCCCGCCCCGCTGCCGTCCCCCCCCCACTGCCGTCCCCCCCCCGCTGCCGTCCCCACCCCCGCTGCCGTCCCCACCCCCGCTGCCGTCCCCGCCCCTGCCGTTCCCGCCCCGCTGCCGTCCCCGCCCCCGCTGCCGCCCCGCCCCCGCTGCCATTCCCGCCACCGCTGCCGTCCCCGCCACCGCTGCCGTCCCCGCCCGCGCTGTCGCTGTCACTCCCTCTACCACCTTAATCGCCGCCACCGCCCCACCGCCGGTGATCCCGACGCTTCCGTCCCCATTGTCCCCCCATCCCCGTCCTCAGCCTCTCCGTTTCCTCCACTGCCACCATCCCTACCCCGGCCAGCGCCGCAGTGGTCACCCTTTGCCTGCATGTCCACCCCATCCCTCCCCGCCCAGCCGGCTAGGCTGGAGCCATTGCTGGCGCGCTCCAGGTGCCAGTCTGACGCGGAGGCCCAGCTACAGCCGCTCAAACTTTTTCGAGCTGAGCTCGCCCTTTTTGTCCCCGTGTATTTACCATAATATTTAATTTTTTCACCCTCAGAATTCTCCCCCTACGCTGTCGAGTGCGATATGTAGTGGCTTTTATGACGTATTGTTTGTAGTATGCTTTCTTTTATTTCTGTGATGAGGAACAAGTATTATGATCCTGCAAAAATTCCATCTCGAGATTTTGACAATAATGCCGGATTTGTTCATCACTGTTAATGAAAAAATATGTTTGTGTAAAAATCATTGTCTGTCGGAGCTGTTTTAGATATTAAAAACCATGGCTTAGTAGAAGTCAGTTCATTTTCCTTTATTGTTTATATGGGTTTTGCGTTTTGTTTCATTTTTCTTCTCTTTGAATGCTACAATACAACGTAATATCATTATCTTTTAGCCAATGATTCGTTTTGATTGCGATTGCATAGTTTTGGTTACTCCTTTGCTTCAAATCTTTTAGATCTTGACAATCATTATTTGATTTTAATCTCACAGAAGTAAAATGATTAAATACATTATATATTAGAAAACCTAAGAAAAAGCCAACGGTACGGTTTCCGAGTAAAACGTTATTATCGTTTAATGTTCACTCCCAACGAATATTGGAATGGATCCGGAATATTAAGAAAACGTTAAAAACATGTGTTTTAGGGCAAAATAATTTTACCAACTAAGAAGTAGGTGGAGCAAAACCGAAAAGAAAGTTCGAAATACAGAGATAAGGAAAATAACTCGTACGAGAAAGGCTGTGCCATTCTGTAGCATTTCTAGCTTTTTAGGCGGTCCGGGCTTATCAACTTATTTAAATTCCTTTACCACACGCTCAATGTAACCAATAACACGTATTTTTATTTAATTCCTTTGTGGGAAAGAGAAATATAATACGACTCATTGCCAATTACCTATGGCATTAGTATTTTTACACAATTATTTGGTGTTATTAGGGATACCTGTTTTACAGAATAATTATATTGCTGGTCAGCGAATCTAGCTGAAATCAAGCCAGTGTTTCTCAACCATAGGTTTTTTTATTGACTTCTTGTTGTTTTTTCTTCTGAGTTGAATATGAGAGCGATATGACCAACAGAAATGACATGTTCCAAAAAATATCAATAAAGTTTAACGGTGTTAGGTTCTCAATAGAATAAACATATGTTTGTAGGACAGAATATTCGCTTCTCTGTGATAAAGCCCTGGCCCCAAGCAATACAGCCCTGAAGAGGACCGCGATATGTCGGTCGAAACGTCGGCACCCCAGCCTTCGACGCGGCGTCACCCGGACAGCCCAGATCATGGCTCTGACCGCGGAAGCCTACGATACCATTCTAGCTCTGTCATTTAATTTCAAAATTTCGTTCATTAATATCTCTCATTTGAGCTCAATTCATCAACTGCTACTTCTGCTGGGAAATAAAGTAGGAACTTTGACATACTTTGACGTACTTGCTGCTTATGACAAGAATAATAAGTGCATTAAGCGTTGTCGTTAACATATTCAGCCAATCGTTGCTAAGGAATCTTCAGGAGGTAACGGTGTACCAAACAGCCGACCACCGCTTTTTGCGCAGATGTATCGTAAAATACCCGTGCCCTCACAATAAAGTTCCTTTCAAAACTTAACTTCGATTCTTTTATAAGTTTATAACACGGTTATACAAAAACTCGCATGCAGTAGGTTAAAAATGTTGCTATATTTCATTCGCACAAATATTAATTCTCGCACTTAACGTCACTCGTTTTCAAAGGTTGTACTCATGCAATAAAGCTTCACATTATAAACTAGGTGCATAATACGCTAATTTCATAGGTGACTTCTCAGAAGACAAATTGTAAATGTGCGGGCGGTTTCCCGCTGATGGGAGAGCCCTGGTGAGAGAGAAGCCCCGCTAGCCGACGAAAAGTCGGTGCCGGATCTCACCTTCCAACGGTGGAAGATCACCGCCACTTCCCGACGAAAAAGCATGCACTATACTTACGGGACTAATGACCTCAATAGTTGACGCGCCAGGAATCAACAACTATGAATGAATCAATCAATCATTCCCAAGCGGCGCGTCCTTGGCAAAGGAGGTCAGCGCCTCCTAGCCGCCTCCAACCCGCGGCCGCTTTGCCGCTCCTGGCAACCGTTTAGTTTTGTCAGATTGCTCATGATATAAAAAATCGCTAATAACAATAAACTATTCAGGACTCTAATGATCTCAAAAAGTTTCAGGGTTCGGCTAGAATCGTAAAATTGAAGACGTATCCAACATTCATTATTTCCTAAATTGTTCCCGTGTATTTCACATGTAGTGGCCCACTGTGCAGTGACTGAAGCAGACTGTTACTGCGTTGAGACGGGGTGCGTGCTCCGGTTTACTTCAAAGAACGATCCTGCACCGGCGTCGGAGAGGAGCGCCGGCCTGGACTCTCGGAGAGGGCATTGCTCGCGTCGCGCTTAACGAGGCTCTGGCGGAGGCAAGGACGGAGAAAGGGACGTACATTTAAGACGTTACAAGAAATAAGACCAGTTCATGGACAAAGATGAAGGATATACGCAAATGTGAACGAAGAGAAGGGAAGAGGGAGAGAGGGAAAGGGGAGGGGAGAGGAAAGGAGAAATGTGAGTAGTTAGAAATGTCAATTTCCAAATTCTGTTTCACATTTCCTCCTTCGTGTAAACTGTTTAGGTCAGGGCTCTTCTACAGGCGACCCGCAATACCATGTACTGTGTCTCGCGAACGTTTATTAGTGAAAAGTAAAAGTCTCTTACATTAATGTCGGGTTAATACATTATGCGCCTAGCACATGAACACTACCTTCAATGTAAAAATAGTATAAGTTCAGATTTATGTAATTTTCTTTTCTAGTAAATTGAGAAATTTAAAATCATCCCAATGTGATTCACCGTTTCAAGGCAATCGGGCAAACTGTCGAGATCAACAATAGAGGTCGTTATGTGGGGATCCCCTAGTAATGAAAATATGACTCGGAACCATATTAAAGATTTTATTTGTGGCCCTCGAACCCTACAACTTGAACATTCCCGTTCTAGACAATGGCAGAGCCGCAACTAGCATTATCATAGTCGGCGTGCTGATCTAGTAACTGAGAACGACCGGAACTGAGTGACTTCATGTCTGGCTTGCCCTGCGTAATCCAACCTCGTCCTGTCTGTACGATTTCACCCTTCCAAGAACCTTCCAAAACAGTGACCATAAAAATCTTTATAAAAAAAGATGCCCTTTACATACCACTCTTCATGTACTTATTTGATGTATCCATTAGCCATCTGCTCTCCAATATTAATAGTGATAACGTATTTCTGATTCTAATAACTGTACGTCGAAGCCTACAAATAGGAAATTGGCTCCAGAGTCACACAGCAATATTTGCAGAGACATTTATACCCACTTTTCGCGACCACGCTGGATGTAATTTCCCGGTGACCGCGACGCAATTTGAAGCTACGCGTCCCTTGCGGCGGGCACCGCCCCCTTTGCAGGCGAAGCGAGTGTTCTCTCTTTAGAGGTCTGCGACTATGGACTCTCTGCGCAGACTTTTTTGCCGCCATAATATTTCCCTTCGGAGATACAAATATTGTCCGGTTGGATTTCATTCGTTCCATTTATTTTTACGCGGCAAGTCTTATGTTTTTAGGCAGACCTCAGCGTTAGCCTACGGATTAAAACACACACCACGCGATCGCTTGCAAACCTGGAAGATTCTGTGCTGGAGAATGGTCTGTGATGGTGGGTAAGGTGACTCCGTCATCTCGGCCAAAGTAATCGAAGCCAGTAGAAGGTTTGCTATTCTACGTCCCATTCTCAACCGTAACTCTTCTTTAAAACTTCATTCCGCTTTAACAATTTACAAATCCATTCTTCACCCCATATTAACTTACGCATGCCCTGCTTGGATTTCAGCTGCTCCATCCACATTAAAGAAATTACAAATCTTCCAAAACAAAATGCTAAGAATAACAGTAAACGCCCCCTGGTTTGTCAGCAACAAGACCCTTCACAACGATCTTGCAATAGAACCAATTACTTTCTTTATTACGAATTACGGCACTTAATTTCTTCAATAATCTACGTCATGTGCAAGGTGCAGTCACCTACGAAATAGGAACCGATCAACTCCCACTCTCCCGCCTAAGAAACAGACTTCCATTTCAACTTTTCCTTCAATATCTCTCTGACATTAGGTAAGAGCATTTCTTGCATTTACCTGTCCGTCCCATAGTATCTCCTTTCCAAACCCTATCATTACTCTCTAGCAAAATTTCCTTGCAATACGTTTGGTTGAAGTTATAATCATTATCAGGGAGGTAACACGAAATTACCCCCTTCACGCTTTGCTGATAAAAAGTTGCTCGCCTAATCAACTGAAGAGCCTCACGGTTGAACGTTGTAACGTCTGACAATGTAAAATAAATAAATAAATAAAAAAAGGTGACTCCGTGCGTTGTACGAAGTCTGCTGATATGAGCGAGGTTTCATTGCCTTCTTGAGTTCCAGAATATCAATTTCGAGAACTTATGACATTTTCTACGTTTGAAGTTACTGGTTTAGAACGGCCAAGAAACTATGTTCGTAATTGTTGCGTGATATCGTTCACGTAAGAAAATTTTATCTGATCTTGTTGTTTTAATGTACAACGTGTTGAGTATTCTTTATTTAGGATTATGTTGTATTTTGTACAAATAAATGAAATTTTGGTACGATATTGTCATTGTATTTATTTTGACTAATATTTTCATGAGCTTGATTGCATTCTTTTGAGTACAGCAGAAACTGTTTTAAAAGATAATACAATCATTTGCTGGTTAAACACAATTTGTTTTAGCAAATATTTAATTTGTTTATCTGTAATAAGGTAGAAGCCTAATGATTTGTACAGTTTACGTTAATGTAAAAAAATATACATTCTTATCTCGATCTTTCACTTTTCCAAGAAGGGGATCTAATGGTGAAAAATATGATTTGCATAAACATAGCTGCCGCTTATCAGATCCATCCCTTGCATAAAATTACCACTTGCCTGTGTTGTCATATTTTTAGCATCGTCATTACATATTTCTTAAGTATTATTTATTATATTTCAGGTGATGCCTGTTTCACATCTGCTGGAAACATATGACCTTAAGTAGTGAATTATTATATATAATAGAATAACATGTCTCTAATATATTGATTTTAATTAATTTGGATTCGTTAATCAGGAAGAAGTCAAGGCCACGGGTTCTCAATCTGTTATTTGCGTAACGTCGGGGGCTAGGGGTACAGAAACCACTTCTAGGAGAGAACTACAATTAGAAAATGAACCACATAACTGACAATTTCGAGTGTGTTTTCGATTTTAATTTTTTTATGAAACTAAAACTCGATAACACTGGTGCGTCTGATTTACGACAACAAACTAGGTTTTTGTAATTCATAGTAACGTAAAACATTTCATTACTCTAATTGCATAAATGATTATCAATTATTAAGTTTTACAGACAATAATACAAATAGAAAATATTGTGTAAACATTATTCAGATACAAAGTCTCGTTTACTATTTGTTGTCAAAAGATATCAAGTAGAATGTTTTTAGCGTAATTCAAATTATTTACTATGGTATTTAAGTGATATTTTCACTTAACTGGATTTTCTAGAAGTTCAAAATGTGTTATAAGTAGTCAGACATTTTTTTATACCGCCATTTAACAAAATTTTCTTTTCAATACTTACACATCAAAACATTAAACTCTTGATGAGTATAGTCATTGCAAAGTTCTCGAGCCACTTGTATAGGGATACTCGTTATTTGCTAATCAAATAATCTGATTGGTTTTGCGTTTTTCACATTTCTTTGCTCAGAAAATGGTTACACTTCTCTCTTCCAATGGAAAATACTTGAATTTTGAAAAATATGCAATGCCTATCAAAAATAAGTCTTGTCATGCGTCTTGTGTTGGGCAGAGTCCCTCACAAACCACAATACGGCCAACGCCTCGCACGTCATTCCCATTCAAGAAGCGAGTCGTGTTCGTTGTTCCCAATGGAAACAAATAACCAACGTCCTATTTGACAGCGTACGATATAGAACCTCCTGTTAACTCGACGGGATAACAGGGGACAGAATACTAAACAACCAGGATATAATTCCCTTCTGCAGGTAACCGCCCCCTAGTTTTCCGCCTTATCTCTGCAATCACCGAGGATTATTAGTGGCGGCACACAACTCTGCGAAGTTGGATGAGGACAGGCGAGGGTGAGGGGTTCCGCCGGTGGAGGTAGTGGGGGCAAGGTGGGGATGGGGGGGTAAATACGAGAGACGCTGGGAGAGGGGGAGATGGTAGGGAAGGTATGGGGGAAATGCCCAGAAGTGTTGGGAAAACGAGGTAGAGGATGACCAGGACATGGATGGACCAGAGGTAACAAAGGTTAAACAAGGAAGGGGTGTGGCAATGGATGACTAGGGGCAGAGTAGAGGAATGTCATGAAAATCGTTAGAGAAGCCGGAGGAAGGCAATGCGGGGATGTGGGGAAGTGGTGAGGTCGTTGTGGGGAAGCGGCAGGGGGAGGTAGGTTGGGGAAGAGACGGCGGAGGGGGCGTGGCCCGGTGCGCGGACGGGGTCCACGGCCACGGCCTTGTTTGCAGACGGATTTCATTTCGTGGCCGCCAGAGGGCGAAGGGGTGCGCGCGGGGCTGTCGGAGGGGTGGGCTTGTTTAAGCGCGTAAATATTTTAAGAGGCCTCCCCCGCGGAGGGGAAGGAGGGAGGAGGGGAGGGGAGGGGGGAGGGTGGGGGCGCCCGCGGGCATCGCCGCCTGATGCAGCGTCCGCCCCGGAATTTGAAACGACCCCGAAACTCAATTAATTTTGGACGCCGCGCAGCCCTGACCGTCGGCCTCGCGGCTCGCCCAGTGGCCCCCACCTGCCGCCGAAGCCCATCAGCGCCCTCCGGGGCAGCCGGCGCTGGGGCGTGGAGGACGGTTGGGGAAGAAAAAAATACATGGCTCTAGTAGCTCACCTGATCTCTGGAATTTCTAGTAAAATGGAAAATTAAAGTGGGAAAGTAGAGTTTTACAGGAATGTTTAACATACATTGGGAATACATTGGCAGAATTCGAAAGGACTGCATTATTAATCAATAAATGTTTATGGAATAAGTATTATTAGGCAGCAAAGTACTTATTGCATACAAAACATGGGAATTATTAAACGATGCCATGAGGTAACAGATGTTACGATAAGTGTTATTTACGATAAGTCATATTTTCATAGATTAATAAGATTTACGATTCCTTTTAATGAGATATTATTGTAATCAGATGTTACAATATCAATATCATACATCATAAGTATTATCCGTATTTTCAACAATTCAATGTATTTTGATTTTCGATTAGATTGTGCGTGGAAAAGAATGTGCGTGAAAAACAATTACTATTTACTGACAATAATTAGGTGACTGCGAAAGTTCTAAATAAAAAATATACTTTAAACAGACGTGGTTGCGTCGTTACCGCAAGATCTCAGCGCTAAAATCGCAAAACAGAGGTTTTCTTAGGACTTTCTTAGAACTTTCTGGATGGATGTGAAAATAAATCATCAGTACCCACAAGAAGACCGAGACGCGTTGAATAACATCTCACTTGAGTTGACTGGTTGTCTAACCGAGAGTGACGGACGGACGCAAGCATGCAGGTTATATACTCGTATGTATGTATGTACTTTATTTATTTATTTATTTATTTTATTTATTTATTTATTTTACGTCAAAAAACAGTTAAAAACTGCGAATGACGTGCTATGGGGAAAAGTGAGTTGTGTGCACATTTTCAAAATTCTGTGATCTCTACACTAAGTCATATACTACTTAAATTTTGAAATTTTTGAAAGGGAGAAAAAACAAACAAAATAACTTTTGAAGGGAAAAAAAAAAAAAACTCCCATGTAATAAAATTTTCAAGTAAAAAGCAATAATTTTGAATTTTGAAAGGGAGAAAAAAAAACAAAAAAACTCCCATGTAATAAAATCTATTTTCAAAGATAAATAAGCAATAAATTTTGGCTCTTATTACTTCCTGCCGCGACAACATGGAAACGATAATTTGAATAATTGTATTTCCCACTGAATTCTAGAAGACGTGCACAGAAAATGAAGTTACATTTATGTCCAGAAGCAAAACAAGGGGACATCTCAGCATTTGCTCAATGGATCAGGGAAACTGGACGAAAAACCTGATCGAGATGGGGGTCATTGACCCGGAAGCTGTAGCTTTGGTACGAGAGCTCTTTACTAGCTAAGGCCTACCAACGGCGTCCCAGCCTTGCGGCCATGGGTTGAGGGGTACGTGTGGTTAGCACATAGCGATCCTTACGCCGTATCTCTGGTCCTCTTAATCTGAGACGTGAGCGATCTCATCGTCGCACAGCAACGGATACTGGGACGTTGCAAGGAGAGCACACAGTTAGTTTTTGCCCCGAACGGAAGTCGAACCTGGGATTGCGCCGTGGAAACACGCTAACCAACGAGCCGCCGAGCGCTAAATACTGGAATACTACGAGTATATAATGGGATAAATATATGTATGAAATTATTTATTTATAATTAACAGACAATTTGTCCATAACTTTCTACAAAATAAAATGCTAGAGTGACAGAAATTTTCAAATATAAAACATCTCAAACATTTATAATATAACAAAATAATACATCTGAAACTTTTCATTGTAATAATTAAAGTAAAATACTGGTACAATGACATAATAATCATCTTAATGTACACAACCCGTTGCTCATACTTCTATAGTATTTACTTCGTCCGTTTTTAAACTCTGTAATATCTATATTCAATGTGGAAGCAGATCCAATTTCATTCGCTGTCCCACACAATCTATTTAGAGGTGAATTTTCAGTATGCTTTCTATTGTAAAATGACAAGAAATTAAAAAAACAGTAGATAATTAAAATTTAATAACAGTAGATAATTAAATTTAAATGCTAAAAAAATGAATACTTTTTTGATGTAGAGACTTAGGCGGAACTTCTACTCATTGCTTTGCCAAGCAAGTATATTAAATGAAAACTCTTAAAGTTTGAACTTGAAACCAGAGTTTGGAGAAAGTTCAGTTTTGAACTTGTCACGTTTTGTTGCACGTTTCAGAATTTCTTTCAATACTACGATTTTAGAAACTTGTTAAGTTTAACAGAAAAAGTTGCCAATAATAGATCGCTTATATTTGTAGTAGTATTTGAATTGCGCATGTTTATTGCAGACGTGATTTACCCCCATTGAAAGTTTTCTTGGAGAAAGCGAAAGGTTTAAAGATGAAAAGAATTTCATACGAACTTCATAGCGGTTAGGCGCGATGGATTTTAAAAAGCGCCAGGTGCTACTGCGGTAACATCTGAGATTGCTTTACTTTCTGGAAGACCCTAAAACTTCCATTAGAGGAGGTGTCATGAGCAGGAGGGAATAATCGGATCTTTCTCAAGACCGGCGTACGTTTCGAGGAAAGTTTAGATCTATTCGCTCAGACTTCATGGCAAATTTCCAAGATTCCTATTTTCGCCTGTACGTTCCTTTCTTAGAGGATACTTTCAGCAAGTTAAGAATTAAGCAAAGTTGTTCCTCAATTTTATACCGTGCTATAAGAATATTCTAGCAAAAAAAAAAGTATTCAAAAAGAGCTTTTCGAAAAGGTAGAAAGGAATAGCAATATGATATCGACGGCCGAAGTGAAAACGATATTTTCTCAAAAAAAAAAAAAAACTTCGCACATGATACTAAGTATCGTTCTTTTTTCCCACAACGGAGAAAATATTCAAATTATGAACAAAATAGTAATTCCACATTTAGTACTATCATCTTTAGAAATGGAATTCTTGTCAAAGTCCCTCTTGCATTACAACAGCTTTCCTTTGCTTCGAATTTGATTTCAATTTTTACTCAATTTATTTGCACACAAGCGGCTGCGTGAAAGGAAACTCAATTTATTCTGGGCTTTGGAATTCGCCTTTCACGGGCGAATTCCGCCGTTGCCGGCGATCAGGGGCGCTGGCGAGCTTCCTTCCCAGGGGAGCGCAATTCCGCCCCGTGTTTCGTTTCCTAGCGGCGGTGGCGGTGGTGGCGGTGGCGGCGAAAGTGGCGCGGACCTCGTCGCAATGGGGACGACGGCGGTGGCGAAAGACCCGCTCCCTACCTTTCCTTGCTCAGCGCGAGGTTTTAGAAAAAAAATATAGGAAATTAGTCAATAGGGTGAAAACGTATAGTGAAGTGAAGTGAAGTGCAGTGAAAGGTGCGATTATGCGTAGTCTACAGTAAAAAGTAATGAACAATTAATATTTAGATAAAGTTATATGCAGTGCAGTGCAGTGCAGTGCAGTGCAGTGAAGTGATTTCATTTGAAGGATGTGAGGGTTCCTTGGCTATGTATACATGCGTATATGTTTGTATGTATGTATATTTTTATATGTATGATTTTAATGTTTATATAGTAATATGTAGGTTTATTCATTTATATGTTAGTGTATATGCATTTTAATGTTTAGTATAGGAATTTAAATGCCATCTGCATATATAGGAAATGACAAAGTCAATTTGTTTGTTTATATTTATTTTTTATATATTATTATGTTATTTGTAATTGTTATTTTGCATTCTGCCACCGGGCATCATCTGCCCAACTGTAGAATAAATTTCTATCTATATCTATCTATCTATCTACCTGCTGGGGAAAACGTGAGATTGTGGAATAGTTAGGAGCGGTGGTAGCGGGACGGCCACTGGAGCGGCGGCGACGTCGGATGGTAGAAGCACCATGAGGGCGGAGATGGCGTTTCTACTCTCATACACTACCATGCGCGACGGTTGGATGGTGGTAATGATGATGGTGGGGTGGTGCTGGCGGTAGGAGCGGAGACGGCGGCGGTGTTGGTGGTACTGGTGATTGTGGGGGCGACAGTGCTGGTTGTGGTGATGCAGCTGGTAGTGTTGGTGGTGCTGGTGATGATGATGGTCGTGGTTAAAATACTCGAGTACAAATGTTATCAAGATCAATTAAACGAAGTGAAACATTTGTTTTGTCCATTGTTCTTATTTCATTTGCGTTCTTATTCTTTTCTTATTCCTATTCGTTCCAGGGTTGGTATGTAATAATAAATAAATTAGATATAATTTTACAGACTCTTATAGGTATCAAGTAAGAACGTATGTTGATACAAAAAATTAGTTGTGCCGTTTAAATAAATGCTATGAAACTGCGATGACTTAGAGAGCTTTACGAGCTTGAATTCTACAAATGTCATGAAAGTGTTTGTCTTGGAATGTAAGTCGCAGGAGAGTAGAGATTTACTTTATATCTTGTAATATAAATGAGGTCATGGATGGTGTGATAAGACAATCAAATACAGATTGTCTTATGGTACTACATGCAAGTACTAAGACGATTAGCGAATCATTAATTATTAAACATATTATTATCATTTCTTATTATTATCATTTTTTTATTATAATTATTATCACTTTTTAGTATTATTATCATTTATTATTATTATTATTGTTGTTGTTGTTGTTGTTGTTGTTGTTGTTGTTTGTTGTATTTAAATAGTAAAAGAATACATAAACTACTATGCGTTTTAAATACGTATAATTACGCAAATTATAAGTCAAATCAAAATATGTTTTCGTAACATTGGTGATATAAACTACACAAAGTCTTGAAAATAAAACATTCCACTTCAAGTATGCTAAACTTACCGTAGATATTATATAGTTAATCCTTTCACTTAAGAGCGTTCTTCGGTCAGCGGGGAAATGCATTTCGTAGTACGCAAAACGTAGCTGGAAGCGTTGCTTGCGCCTATTCCTTGCCTTCTTCGCCGTCACGTCCTCGGCAGCGAGGCAGACAGCACGACGCATAGCGCAGCAGCCTCCGGGGGCGGAGGCGGAGGCGGGAGCGGCAGTGGTGGTGGTGGGGGGGGACGGTGGGAATGGCAGTGGCGGAGGTGGCGGTGGCGGCTGTGGTTGTATCTCTGGAGGCGTTGTGGTGGTCTCTCAAGTTGCTGTGATGGCGCCGGCCGGGCCGGTGGGGGCGGTGGCGGCGGTGTGTTTGGCCGCCGACGCGGCTGTCGACAGTGGGGCGGTGGGGATGTTGGCGGTGGGGGTGGTAGGAGTGACAGTGGGTGCGGTGGTGGTAGCGGTGGCGCTGGTTCTGGCTTCTGCGTGCGTAGGCTGCGCGCTGGGGCCAATAGCGGAGCGCAAATCGAATTACTCCTCTGCGAAACCGCGTTAGCCGGCAAGGCGGCACGAAGCATGTCGCGCCCGGGGTGGGTGAGGAGCCGACGCGAGGTGCTGGCGATGGCGATGGCAGGAGTTCAGTTGGGTACAGTCATACACATCGAGGTGGAGGGGCTTGAGTCAGTGGTGCAGAGGAGTTGGTAGACTGGTGGATGACAGGTTTGAGAGTCAAATTATAGAGTGTTGGTAGTTTGGGCAGTTTGAGAGTCAACAACAGGAAGATATAAGTGGAACGGTGTCGCAAGCAAATAAGACGTTGGTGAAAGAATATAGTCTGTACCTCAATGATGTAGTACCCAGATGATTGTGACTCTTGCAGAGGAATTCCGTTCACCTCTGGAACCACAAATGCAAGTCGAATGCTGTTCGAGCTGATATACGCATGGTAGTGGAGGTAATCGAGATGCTGTATGCGGTAAAAATGACTATAATTGGGATCGGATGTCCTTGCGGAAATGAATATGACAGGACATGCTGTTGGCAATGGAGGTGCAGACTGAATGTGGGAGGTAAGAACGGAATCAAGCGCGAAGGGCAGATGCTACGGAGGGACATGGTCACAATGGGACATTTTGATTTATTGGTTAGTGATTCCGGGTACAATAACTGCCAATACCATTAGTCCCGTAAATGTAGTGCATATTTTTATCCCGGGAGGTGAATGTGATCTTCCCCCATTAGATGGCGACTCGTGAGCCGACCTACTTGGGCTTGCGGGCTATTTCCGTAGCTAGATATCTCCCACCAGCGTGGCACTGAATAAGCTCCAAGTTCTTGATTGGTCTTGCGGCATGTGTGGTAGATTACTGCATGTTAGTGTGTAAGTAAGGGGAGACGAAAGGACAAGGAAGAAAATGATAAAATTGCGAATGGTCCTTGGCCCGTTTACTAATGTAGTACTCCGGCATTCGCCTTGTATTGATCGAAGAAACTTCGGAAAACCACCGACGGAGGCGCTTCGCCTCCTCTACGCCTCCAACGCGGAGCATTACAACGCTGGACGGGACTTCTGGTAAGCTTTAAAACCGTCGTAGAGCACATAAAATGAATAAGATAATTGCCACAAAGTCTTGTATTCTGATCAGTGTTAATAAAAAAGTATGGCGGTATTGATATCAATGGTGCTGATGCCACTGTGGTCGCTACATGTCTTTTCTCTTTACGTTCTGCTCGGTTCACTATGGACTAATTTACCCGTTTACGGAGTTGTTGCTTTTATAGAGTTGAAATCTAATGAAATAATAAATTAAATAATGAAATGTTAAATTGTTATTATTATACCTATTGTATAATACAAATCTACTAATGCGTAATTTATGCAAGACCTCGCTTCGTATTAACTCTGTCATTGCGTGCAAATGCAGAGAGATATTTAATACTCTAATGCAATTATATAAATGTTTTAAGCTTTATTTGTTGTAGAAAAATGTATTACGTAAGCAAACAAAAGATAACTACGCAAACAGGCGGCTTGCATTAAAATCTCTCTGAAAAAAATTCATATCTTCTTCATTCCGGCCCTGGGAGCATTCATATGAATGTTGATGACCCTGTGGCAATGCTAGTGAATAGAAGCTATTTTTAAGAAATTGATGATTGTCTGGGACAATTAATTTATTCTTCTGTTAGATAATTTCAGATATTAGATGTAATGTAGCAATAGCTAGTTCTTGGGGGTTACAGCTCTTAACTGACATTTTAAGCCTTCTCTTTGTTCAGGTACTTGACGTATCAAATTCTGTGTTTGGTGTCTCTTTAATTTGCATGTACTGCAATCCTGTCAAAAAATACATTTTTTAGCCATTCGTTAACTTCCCTTTAAAGAGGTCTGCCAAATTATCTTAGGATATCACTTGATATCTTAGGGCATGGCTGTCCGGGAGGTGCTAGGGCCCGAGTCCCTTCGGTGGCGGGATTTTCAACACTTGAATCTTAGCTAGGACGAATCCGGTCTAGAATTCAAGCGGCGGGTGATTTTGATCGGTAGTTTTCCGTGGTTTCTGCAATCAACAAGGGCGAATGCCGGAGTAGTACCGTAAAAAACGGGTCACGAACGACGCGCGCCCTTTCCTTCCTCTTCCATGTCTTATCCTTACTCCTGCGAGCTGATGTGCAAGTCGGCGCCGGATCTCGCCATCCAGCTGGGAGATATCACCAAAAACTCTCACGATACAAACCTGCACGACATATACGGGAACAAGGAACTTAGAATTAACGTGCTCGGAACCACTAATCAATAAATTATAGGTAGATAGCTATAATTGGTTTTTTTTTATAACATAGCGGTTGATGTAAATAAGCTGTTGACGGTTTCGTCCATTGGTGAGCTTAAATGTCACAACAGTGACGTCACCAAGATGACGTTTCTCTCGATCGGATGAGACCGTAACAGCTGATTTACGTCAACTGCCAGGTTATAAAAATCCAAGAATAGATCAAATTCAGGCGCTTTCTGGAAGAGAATTCTCGCGGTCGGTTGCTCTGATTGGTAGTTTTTTGTGGTTTATCTGATCAGCACCAGGCGAATAGGTGCCTCGTTTTGATCCAATGATGAAGCGACATATTTAAGAATAGAAAATATGACTGTTTCGGTTTCTGCTGCATAATTGTTTCTATACAATTATAGACTATGCTGAGCATAACAAGAAAGGTAACATTAATTTTAACAATGGTACATTGAATTATTTATCATTTGGACTGTATAAATGTGTATAAACAACCTGTAACAAGTATTGTACTGCAGTCTCCGGGTCAATGACCTCCATCTCGATCAGGTTTTTCGTCCAGTTTCCCTGATCCATTGAGCAAATGCTGAGATGGCCCCTTGTTTTGCTTCTGGACATAAATGTAACTTCATTATGTGTGCACGTCTTCTAGAATTCATTGGGAAATATAGTTATTAAAATTATCGTTTCCATGTTATTGCGGCAGGGAGTATTATTCCATGACATGGACATCATGGATAAGAGCCCAAAATTTATTGTTTATTTATCCTTGAAAGTAGATTTTATTACATGAGAGCTTTTTTTCAATTTTCAAAATTTATGTAGTATATGACTCAGTGTATGGATCACAGAATTTTGAAAATGTGCAAGAATTCACTTTTCCCCATAGCACGTCATACGCAGTTTCAACTGTTTTTGGCGTAAAATAAATAAATTATTAAATAAAATAAAATAAAATAAATTCCGGGGCAGTACCCTAACAAACGAACCACGGACCGCGCGCGATCTTTCCTTCCTCTTTCTTGTCCTATCCTCACCCCTATTTACACAGCCGAACACTTATTTGCTTTACACAACCACACATGTCGGGAACGTAGAGCTTGTTACGGGGAGGCTGTGTTCCACAGGTTGGAGATACCTGGATGAGGAAAACCCCGCAAAGCTGCGAGTAGTTCGGCACTGGATCTGACCGTCCAGAGGAGGAAGAGCAGAATAGTGATAGAAATACGTGCCCCACATTTACATGATTAGTGACCATTTCTATTGGAACACAAAATAATCAAGCAACAACCGTTCGAACGTCGTCTACGCTCGACTGAACGCGTCCTCTGCTTGGTTTGAAGGATCCTTATCGCTTTACGCCTCATCGAATCGTAGTAATCACACGGAAACGCAAGCCTCTGCCTACGGTCTTGTATGGAGATTGCAACAACTTTTGTTCTAAGATAAATGTCCCCGCAAATGAACAAAAAAGACTTAGGTTGTTTCAAGCGATTAAAGATAACGATTTAGCACATTCACTTTACTGATTGCACTTGGCTAATCACCGGGGGTGTGTTTGTGTGTTAAGAGATTCTCCTCGCGTTGTAATGATTCAGTAGATGGTGAACCAACAAATATCAAGTATTTTATTCGAGAAACATGTAATAATGCGTATCCGTCTTCGGCTAAAACCAATTCAATGAATTTGTATGTATATTTGTATACTAATTTGAAAATCAAAAAGAAAGCGGCAATAAAGTTAATTTAGTACCTCATTATTAACATGAACAGAGTATTTCAGTACATGTATTGGTACTCCAGAGACATGTATACTTCTTGGTCAATGTTAGTATTGGTTATTCTGAGATATTTCAATTCATGCTGGCATGGAAGAAAAGTAGGAATTGTATTCAGAAAGTATATTTCGCAGCACAATTGAATTGAACGCGTTTTAATTTAGAAGGTGGAAGTATCTTTCAATTAATACCTTATTGATCCAGGGAAGTTTGATCCATCTTTCCAGCACAGAGTTTTCATAATAATGGATTCTGTAAATCACTTTGACTAAAGTGAATTACATTTTTTTTAAAATATGTAAAATCCCTACGACCATAAGTGTAATGAAGATTGGTTGATGTGGCTTGGTCAGTGGAAAATATTAGAACTATTTAGTGGTTTGCCAGCGTCCTGTGATGGGAATATATTTTCCGAAAATTGATACAGAACTAAATATGTCTATTACTTTCCATTAACCAAGTTCCATGAACCTGTCTTCAATATTTATGTTTATCCTCTTTCTCTCTTACCATTGTTATCACACGCGGAATTCTATCTCGGAGACTCATGAATTAGAGAACACTGAAGTCTCATTATTTCGTTTTTATATTTTTGATACTTCACATTTGGTCCCCAAAATTAAGTTTGGTAAAATTGCATGCCTAGTACAGAATGTTAGAGTGCAGTTCCTATCATTTCACCAAGTGGGTGCTGGCAGATGGCTCACAATCTGTAGAGTGTAGAGGTACCCTAGAGCTTCTGAATATCATATATCGTTCACTAAAAGGTAAGTGCTACTTGCAAGAAATATCGTGTGACCCAATTTAATGAGATACAAATTGTGTCTATTTTTTATTATGGATAAGTAGAGTGCGATGAGGACTATTTATTTTTTCATTGTTCATATAATTTTCATATTGTACATTGGGGACCCTTAAAAGACTAGAGGAATAGACGTCCGTGTGCAATACTCAAATGAGTAGATGATGTGATGACGAGGGTGAGGTGCTTGGTAGTAGAGCAATGGAGAAAAGAGATTCCAAGGAGAAGGGAGATTCCCGAGAGCTCACTTTGTCCGCCATAAATTCCTTATGCATTGATCGGAGATCGAATCCGGATCCTTGTGGTAGAAGGCGTATGCGCTTTGCACAAGGACTCTTTACGAGAAAAGCGATGATGATCGAGAACTTGGACATGCGATGTACAGTCTAAATTTAGTGAATGCACATTAGATATTGATCCAAACACGGAGTATTTACATAAGTTGAAAATTAACCACTTTTTTAAAAGTCATTACTTATTTTTACCATTGAAATATTTTACCATTTACCATTCTACCATTGAAATTAACTACTACTTTTTAACAATATGTTTATCATAAAACTAGTTCATTTTTTCAAAAATGCGTCATCAGTATTCCCCGTTTTGCATTGTGTAATAAAAGTGCAAAAATTGTGTGTTGTATCTACGAGAGCTTTTACAAAAAACAACAAAGATGATGGAATTGAAAATTCTCATCCGACGTATTGCGTCTATCCCACTATAATATCTCCCCACAACTTCCACTCAACAACACTCGAGGTACTATTTCCTGCAGAGTTCAGTAGCAATACCACCTTTTGTATCAACTCATTCGCTGCATTCAGCTGACGCAAAATATCGGTGAAAATCTAACGTGAGCGGATGGAAAATGATAGCTCTTTGTCTCGTATTATGTTTCGAATGTTGCACTGCTTTTGTCTCTTTCCCAACACCAACTCCGAAGCCGACATGTCCGCTTGACTGCTCTCTCTTCCATCTGCTACTACTACACACACACACACACACACACCTACACACACACACTTTAACAATTCTACTCACAAGCTGTCTATATGTTCCCACATCGACTCTCCTGCCATTCCACAGAACCTTCTATTCGATGCCCACGAGCCCCATCCACTGAAACGCCTATCAAATCTCCTTACGCACGATTTCTTGCCACCCAACTACCCGGCCTCCCGCTAACTTGCTTCCGTCACCACTATTCACATTACTATCACTCACTCCTTATAGGACTGTCGTTTCACGTTTCCCACCCACTGGTTTGACTTCGTCCTCGGTCATTCGTTCACTCACTTGCTCACTCTCTCTATTCTCCTCTCGTTATTGCACTCTCTCGTTGATTGCTCACTCTCTCGTTGACTTGCTCACTCTCTCGTTGACTTGCTACTCTCTCGTTGACTTGCTCACTCTCTCGTTGACTTGCTCACTCTCTCGTTGACTTGCTCACTCTCTCGTTGACTTGCTCACTCTCTCGTTGACTTGCTCACTCTCTTGTTGACTTGCTCACTCTCTCGTTGACTTGCTCACTCTCTCCTTCTTGCTCATTTGCTTGCTCACACACTCACTGTTGCTCGCTCACTTATTCGTTCACTCGCTCATTTACTGGATAATTCACTCGCTATTTAGAGACTCACTACTAACTCACTGGATCATTGACTTACTCAACCAAACGTCCGCTCTTCCTCACAGTGACGCCGCTGGCATGAGGTTGCTGGTTGCTGCTCTCGCCGCGTCTCGTTTTCGCCTCCGTGTTCCACAGCCTCCGCAAAGGCGCAAAGGGAGAGAGCCCCGTTTGCCCTAACGGCAGCGGGTGGAGCATTTCAAAGCGCGCCCCGGCGACATCGGCGGCCCAACGGCTCCATCGACGCGGCGGCTGAGGCTCTGTCATTACGTCATTTGCACCAGCTCACGAGATTTCGAGGGCGATCAAATTGGCCTCACTGAAATGTAATGTTATTGTTATTGCAAAAATACCTTTACGTGGAATGTTGCGATGGTTTTTGAAGCACAACAGCTCAATCTGTTTTACCAGGCGGCAGGAGACCTAAACATTGAATCTATGCCTGGGTAACATATTGATGAGTGCTATGCACACTGATAGCTGTATTTGGATATTTAGCAGTAAATGTCAATGTAAATTGCTCGATAAAGTGTTTTCGTCGTTCTGAAAAATGTAATTCAGAATAGAAATAATTGATTTATAAATAGTAATCTGATATACTTAATTTGATAGGTGATACTTACTAGTATGAATATTTCTAATTCTTCAAATTTGATGAGGATATTCTTCATACATACATACATTTTTTGAACTGCAATTGGGTATGACCCGGTGGCAGCTAAATAACAATAACAATAATAATAATAACAATAATGAAGGAGTACAGAACATGGAGAGTATGCAATAATCATACTATCACCAATATTAAGTATTATAACAATATTACTCTGTCATGATATCCAACAATTCTATGATGGTGTAAAAATAAAAAAATTTAAGAATTTTTCGTTATTTCCCGTGCTTACTCTATAAATCGAAACAACTCGAGTTTCTTTGTGTTTCTCCCTAAGTCACGGTCATACGTAGTATTTTACCTGGATTTCTTGGTTGCCAAATATAAACATTAAGTAGTGTATATTAATTTTTTGTTGTCAACTCCTGAGAGTCAAGGGTCCCACAAATTTTCGGAAGCATCCCGAATCTGGCAATTGGGAAATTTGTTGATCAAAGATGGATAGGCCATACGAGAATTGGTTCATCGTCGAACCATGAGGTTGGGGAAGAAAAACTTGCGCGCGGATTCCGTCAGCCTGCAGGTTGAGGGAAGTTAGATGATCCATCTATCACAGTAGTCAGTTTATGAACTCGAAGGCCTAGGATGGACATAAGCAAACTACGTGCTTAGGACCCCTCCGGCCGAAGACCCCAATGATGTTTTCAATAAACTTACATACCAACAACATATTAGTTTAATGGTTTATAAAACAGTAAACAATTATTATATTTTACCTATACACAGCAGTAACCAATTCAAAATATATATCTCAAAAAAATTTTGTTGAAAATTTTGCTTCGAAATTGTTTTGTGTAAGTACTTATTTTAAAATTCAATCACATGAATCTATTATATTTAGAACTCACTCTACGCAGAATTTAATTGAGACTTCTAATATTCAGATATCGAAATCGATGACCTCCACATTGTTTACGACTTACTTTACAATTTTTTCATTGTAGGGTGGTTTCCAGTTTCCGAATCCGGAAATGTTGGCAGCGCAACGCTCATTTTTAACGCAAAGGCGCACGTGACCGCAAAGCAAACTTTTTAGTGCCTTTCAAAGAACTCTGCCACTTTCATCAAAATACTTTTCGTTCCAAGCTGTGCTATGTAACTGCTCTGTGGAAACAAGCTGCGCTTTTAGAAACTTTCGTGCAGCCCACGAGTTTTAAAAATTAAAACATGCTTTACTGAAACAGGTTTTTGCGTTCTTGTAATTCAGGAAATCAATAGACTCTTTTAAGCTTTTAATTTGGTATTTAATAACACTTTGATTTAAAAATAAACTTATTTTCCATCAAGCGTAAATTTGAAGGGTCATACGTAGGATAATATTGAAGGGATGTAGCATACTATTGAGAAACGTATCTCAATTGAGAAAGAATATCAAAATATTTCCATGGATGTATTTCATGCAAAAACTGGGAGATTTTGAAAGAGCATCGTTTTTGTTTTCTAAAACCACTGCAATAAAGCTATGTATTTGGATTTATTAAAAATTAAAATTGTCATAAATTGTCATGAATGATCCTTGGCTGCATTAACTAAATGGTGTTTCATTTTGTATTGTTTTTTTAAGATGAAAGGTAAAAATTGTATTTAAAAGAAAGAAGTATAGTAAAAGTAGGAAAATATTTTTATCTGGTTTCAGTATGTATCACTTGTTTTATTGTGTCCATGAAACTGTTCATAAAAAGTGGTTCAGATTCGAATATGCAAGTCAAAATTGGAGGTTTGAATAGCTTATACTAAAAATGGATTGGACAAACTTTTAATTACAGCTTGTATATTGCCTTTTTATTGGATTTGTTTGTAATTTTCATTTGTGTAGCATACTCTTTTCAGCCAAATAGGAATGTCAAGCATTCCCTGACATTTGCAGTCCCTGAAAGTGGATTATAGTCCAAAGAGTGAAATTGAAAATAAGTTAACCCCTACGGCCTTTGTTATCTAATTAATGGACATCAGAAACGCGTCGATAGTAATCTGTGTCTCTTTATCTCCATTTCATTTTTCCGCGGCTTATCTCATTCTGCACTCATAGCTCGCCAACTCACGTCATTAATATTTTGAACCGAAACGAGCGTCAACGTTCATCGGATGAACGTAGGTAGAGAGGAGGGGCTATAGCAACCTAACGGCAGCATCTCGCGGGAGAACGCACAACTTTTTTGAAAGGGCCTCAGCCCTCGAGATCTGCTAGCGAATTCTCCCGACGACGCTTTGCACAAAGCAAGACCTCTGAGAGTCCTTTCCCGGAGGATTATTGTCTCTGGTGCATGGTCTGCTTATTCCATCTCTTCTGCGACGGGTATAAAGAAAACGGATTTAGATTATCTCACCATATATATCCGTATAACTCTATGGAGACAGGTCGTGAAAAAGCACGACCGAGCTACGGTCTTATGAAAACCAACCTGAACAAACTTCTTTCAGAAACATTTAAGTACTTTGCACACTTTGCGTCCAGATAGTTTAAATCGCTATCTTGATTTCATAAAACTACAATTATTTACGTTTTTACTGTCTCGCAGCTTTAGAGAAATAAAATATCTTTAACTTGGGAATGTTGGAAACATGATTTCGCGTTTATTATTAATATTAAATTTATTAGCATAGTAAAACAGAATTTAGAAATAGTTCACACTCAACAAAGCAATTACTGTGTACAATTATTGAAGTGGTTAAAATTCAAAAAATAATAATACAAAATTCTGTTTATTAATGAACAAAACGGAAAATATGGGTAATAAGAACATCTAAAATCATCTCAGAAGAAGAATGTAAATTTTCAAAATAATATAAGCAATGCGTTTAAAGCATGTCTTGAAAAGCCGTCTTGAACATCCTCTGCTTCAGCTACATCGCGGAAGCAATTTCGTTTTCAACCACGGTAACATTTACATTTATCCCCAAGCGGCTCTTTTCCGCAGAAAATACTTGTCTCTAATTAAGCTATAATGGTTATCATTACTGCAGTCGCGAATCCAGGCGGTATTTTGTTTCGAAACGTTCGAGAAGTCGTGTTCTGTTTGTAAGCTTTCACGTTGCAACCTTTTGCTTTACTGTAGGCCTCGCCACTCTGCAGGGTTTCATTAATTCACCTCTGAGAGAACACCAATTTGTTTCGGGGCACCTGTTCGTTACTTCTCAGAAAGAAGAGGTTCATAATAAATTCATCTTGGGAAGAAGCACGTAGCAAATGAAATATTTATTAAAGCATCATGACAAAGTGAGTAAAGAGGCTTTCAACTTAAGATCTTAGCACCTTCTGTTTTCTAGATTTTTCTTTCGAAAATTTAGGAATTCTGGCATTGTTTGCAACTTCTCAAGTGTTTATGCTTCCAATAAAATATTTATGGCCGAATCAAGATGTATTTTTGATTTGTACTCTTTTCTAAATTGTTTCTCGAGAATAATAGTTGAGAAAAGGGGAATAGTTGTTTTGGTTATCCAGCATTACAGGGACCTTAGAATAAAAATTAATATTATTTTTAATTTCAGGCCTCTGAAATACTGGGTAATAAAATACAGTTATTCTTTAAGGAATTGATAGTAAAATTATTTCACTGCATCTTGATGTTTACTTCTAAATGGCCTCATTATTACAAAATTATATTTCATTTATACTGAGCTGTCACGGCTCCCCATATTTATTTTTCACGTTCATGGTTACATGAGTAGACCTTGTCATATTGTGTTACCAAAGAATTAAGAAGTTCAGTTTGTCATTTATGCCTTATCTGTAATCTAAAAATAAGTTTCTATTCTTCTGATAAGTAAATGGGTTAAAGTACATTTCTTAAAAAAAAAAAGATTTTAATAAAACATTCAAACGATTCCTTTTAACATATAATTCAACATTTAGAGTTTATTGTCATGATGAACACCCTTTGTATTAAGTATTTCAAATTTAGTTTCTTTTCATATCATGAATTAATGTCACAACATAATAGGCCGATCATAAAAACAGTCATTTGACACTATTCTATAATAAGAAAACATCCTATGAAATTTATGGGTTGGCGCAACTAACAGCATTCTATGCGTGTCTACTTTACTCTTTTGTAGAATCGGGAAATGTAATTATTTCAAGTTGCATAACATGGACAGATTCATAATAGGAATAAATAATGTCAACCCTAAAGAAACGGCATGAAAGCTATAGTGTAATGTAGACAGATTTTCAGAATACCTCCCGCGGCCCCGTTAACAAAAGAAGAGCCGCCCCACAAAATAAATTGGTTAATCTTGGGTTTCATCTTTCTCTCTCCCAATATCCCTTTCCGCTTTCGTTTTTCACGCAACCTCCTGTACGGCATCGTGACACGCTCGCTCGTTTCATTGTAGATATGATTTTTTGACGACACCATCGTCATGTTATACCGACAATTGGACTGAGATTACTCCGGTTTAGGAAGTTACACCTCCCTACCATTCTCACTTCCCTTCGCCATACTGCTACACTCACCTGCCCGGTACTGGTTGTCGAATTCCCAATAGCCTCCTCAAAGCGCATGCATTTCATACTTCCTCATAGCGACATGCCGCAACCCACTATGCTACACCTACCAGTTTGCCTCCATGATTTTTTCGTGTTGCCGGGCGCGTCAACTGCTTTGGTCATTAGTCCCGTTAGTGTAGTGATGTTTTTTCTCGGGAGATAGCGGTGATTTTCCCCCACTGGATGGCGAGATCCGGCGCCGTCCTATTGTCGGCTTGTGGGGTGTCTCCCTAACCAGGACTCTCCCACCAGCGACGCACCGTCCAAGCCGGGACAATCTCTAAGCTCCCGACCGGTCTCCCGGAATATGTGGTAGTGTAGTGCATGTTATTGTAAGTGTGTGTGTAAGGGGAAAGGATAGGATAAAGAAGAGGAAGGAAATATCGCGCGCGGTCCGTGGCCTGTTTGTTAGGGTACTGCTCCGGCATTCGCCTGGTGTTGATCGGATAAACCACGGAAAACTACCAATCAGAGCAACCGGCCGCTAGAATTCTCCTCCAGACAGCGACTGAATTCGACCTAGACGGAAAGCTAGTGTCAAAAATCCTGCCGAACCTAGGACCTCTCGGTCAGAGATGCTGCAGTGACATCAGTTGATGCACTGAGCTATGGCTACCGGTCCTTCCTATGGGGCGAGTGGCAGCGCGACACGTACGGCTGCTATCACCGGTCGCAAAAAAGAAGAGGGGCGAGGTGCGAATCCCTCGCCGTCTAACAGTTCCGGATAGCTGACGTCGGTAAGGGACAACTGGGTCAGCCTCTAGCGGCAGCATGCCGCGGGAGCCGGAATACCGTATCGCGACAGTATTATTAGATTCGATTTATTATGAATTCTACAATTAAGTGTCGTAACTTGGATATTTGTAACTTGCTATTTTCTTTGATTCTATATTATGGTTATTTTCTTTGAAGCATAATGTTAATAACATCCACCTCCATACCGGGAACGGGAGCTCAGTGCATCAACTGATGTCACTGCAGCGCCTCTGACCTGGATGTCCTAGGTTCGAGTCCTGACGGCGGTAGGATTTTCGACACTAGCTTTTCAGCTAGGTCGAATTCAGACGCTGTCTGGAAAATTCTAGTGGCCGACTGGTCTGATCGGTAGATTTCCGTGCTATCTCCCATCAACATCAGGCGAATGCCGGAGCAGTACCCTAGAAAACTGGTCACGGACTGCTCGCAACCTTTCCGTCTTCTTCCTTGTCCTATCCTCTCCCCTTACACACACACACACACACACACACACACACACACACACACACACACACTTACACTAACATGCACTACACTACCACATTCTGAGAGACCGGTCGGGAGCTTAGAGCTTGTCCCGGCTGGGGCGGAGCCCCGCTGGTGGGAGAGTCCTGGTTAGGGGGAAACCCCACTAGCCGATGTTAGGTCGGTGCTGGATCTCGCCATCCAGCGCGGGAAGATCACCGCGATCTCCCGAGGAAGAAACATGCACTACACTTACGGGACTAACGAACTAAGCAGTTGACGCGCCCGGAATCACCAACCAACCAATCCACCTCCATCTGCCTCGAGGTACGCGAAGCTAAATCCCCCGCCCGCACCTTTGCAATCCTCGCCCCCTTGAACCCGCGCGGCTGGGCATCGTATTCAGCCGTGCCACGCCTGCCCCCCCTCTCCACCGCGTTTCCTCGTGGGGGGCCTCGTGGGCGCGGGCGGGTCACGCGGTTAATACGATACAATTTGGAAGTTGACAGATTAACTGGCGGCCCGCCCTTGTCCCGCGCTCCAGGAGGTCGGCGGCACCGGCTCGCCTGTGGACCTTCCCCCACCACGACTATGCGGGGGCGTGTCTCTCCCCCTGCGACCTTTCTTCTCTTTCTGTTGCTTTTTCTCTCGCCTCCCCTCCCCCCACCACAGGTATGTCGACGTTCCTTTCATCCGCAGACTGGTTGTTATCTCTGCGTCTATCGACTTCACTTCTCTACGCTACAGCTTCTCCCCCCCCCTTTTTGCTGTATTTTTTCCTCTTCTTGCCTTTCGGAGATTTCAGGTTGTGGATGTTAATCTTATTTTTAATTTTTTAATGCTTTGCCAGTCATTACGATATTTTGTTTTATCGCGTCCATCTTTTTGATAATTGATTATTCGTACATGATTACCAAGGATTTACACGGTTTAGGCATTGGTCTTACAGTTCAAGTACGTTCTGCATGACAACGTTTAAGCATGTATGGTTTCCTTTCTTATAGAAAACCCACAGTTTGACACTAGCCTCTCTTTAGGCTGAATCGTCCACTACCGGATTTGTTTACGGTGGAAATCGTCTTTTTTTTTCGATTTTGTGATTAGGTTAGGTTCGTGTCATTGTGTTTATTGATGTTGCGGATTCAAGTTCTCGTCTTTTTTGATCACTTTATTTTACTGCCACTTGTAAATATGAGATTACTGAATATCACTTCTACAGTGAAGACGGCATTCAGAGGGTTTTTTCTGCGAATACGCTTCTACTTTCGCTGCCACAGCCAGCCTTATAACGCAACAATGACGGCCGTTATACTTTTTCTCTTAGTGTTTCACTAATGTTAAATATTAACGAGGCGCATTCATGCAAAAGCAAGCGTGTCCATCGGAAAAAAAATTGAGTTACCATTACAGTAATACTAATGATAGCGGCATCGTCTGTCCTGATGTGGAGAAGCAAAACCAAAACTATCCCTAATTATTTCACTTGTGAACATACGGGGTTCAGGTAAAATTCAATACGTCCACAGTGTTGCAAGCATAAAGAACATGTCAATGTAACCAATAAGAAGCCAAGATTATGATCACATGACTGCTCATGCCACACGGATCATACCGTATGTGAAGTCTTTTCTCAAGAGCGTCCTCATTATTTATAAGAAGATTGGCATCTCAAAGGCAGAAAAACCTTGAGCAGTATGTGCAAAAACGTACAGAACACCAGAAATTGGAAGCGAATCATTATTGGCAATACAATGAAAGAAAATAATGTTCATACAAATTTATCCCATCTCAGTATTTTAGATTTGATGATGTTTTTACTTTGACCCTTGGGAAACGTTTTTCATTAACAAATACAGTACAACTAGTTGAATGTAGCGTTGCCGATGCTGTAAACTGTTTTGAAAGTATTGTCTTGTGTTAAAAACTTCTTTAATAGTTCATTTCCTTCGTGTCTTACTTTGTTCAAATTCGTTCTTATTGGCATTCGACTTAACAATGAATCGTAGTATCTGTTAATGTTATACTTTCTTTCAAAAATTTACTTATCTTCGACTTAAATAATATAAAAAAATACTTGGAAGGCATTGATGACGCGAATAGAGTTACTACAGCTACATTTGTGACTACTTTTGTTAATATGCACAATAATGATCACATACAAACTAGGTTATTCTGTAATTATAATATACTGGGTTCTGTGTTATACTCTAATTCTAATATAAAAACATTCTCAATTAGTTCTGAAAATTCTGACGCAAAATCTTCTCCAACTACCTTTGATTATTTCCCGGATTTGCTTAACACTTCCATTTTTTCTCCTCTAGTTTTTCAAGAGAAAAAAACTCCGCAAACTCAGTCTAATTTGTGTTTACTTCCACATCTGACTTGCTCTATTAATCGTTTCGTATGCGAATCTATGTAAACATTAAAGGACGTTATTTTGTACGTTTATGTGAATAAGATGTTAAGTTTAATAAGAATAAGTTCTGGGTTACATTCATTTGAAAATCGGTATTTGTACACTTAGGAACGTAAAAGTGAGAAGTCGAATGTTCATTCATTCTCGAACATTTTTCACGGTTTTGTTTTCTCCGTATTGACTTAAAATTCTTCAAATTTAATAGGTTCCAACGCAATACTGTTCGTAAGCTTATGCAAATTTATTTAAAAAAATGTAATCTATAAAACGCTATGGACACAAAAGCCTTTTATGTTTTGCTTGTGAAATAGCGTTGTGCAGAAAACAGGTGGAAAGTACAGAATTTTGTAGAATACGCTTTTAAGATATCAGAAGATACTAAGGCAATTCGCAACATCATATATATTCTTACGCTGTAATATGTTACCATCGTGAAAAATTCACTACAAAATTTAGATTTCTGTGACTTCAAGCTCTGATACTTATAAACGAATGACTTGGCGAGAACGAAGAATGAACGTGTGCTTTAAGTTTCATGGATCCCCTTCTGACCCATTCTGTCCCGTTCCGACCTCTCCGTTCCGCTCCATCTCATTCCGTCCCGTCCCAACGTCTCCGACTCATGCTGGCCCATTATATCCCGTTCCGACCTCTTCTGTCTGCTCCGTCCCATTTCGACACTTTTCGCCCCGTCCCAACCTCTCCGACTCATTCTGGCCCATTCTGTCCCGTTCCGACCTCTTCCGTTCTGTTCCGTCCCATTTCGACACATTTCGCCCCGTCCTAACCTCTCCGACTCATTCTGACCCATTCTGTCCCGTTCCGACCTCTTCGGTCTGCTCCGTCCCATTTCGACCCATTCTGCCGCGTTACAACCTCTCTGTTTCATTCTAAAAATTCCGTCCGGTTCCAGCCTTTTCGTTCCGCACCGTCCCATTCTGACCCGTTCTGTCCTCCTCCGTCCCGCTCCCCCATGGCTGCCCCACTGCCGCTCTATGCCGTCGCCTTGTTCTTCTGCGGGCGAACACTCCGTCCTCGTCACTGGCGCCGTCGTCGGCTCCCAATTAAAACAGCGAGCGCCGAGAATTACTTCCAGAGCGATGGCGCGGGCGGTCCTTCGGCCGACGCTCGCACTTCGCCTCCCCCCTCCCCCCTCCGGCCCCTTGGCGTCGCCCCTGACTGCGAAGGACAGGGAATCAATCAGTTTGGACGAAGGAGGATGCAATTAAGCGAAAATAATAAATATTATTTCATCAAAAATCGAGAGATTTTTTATTAGAAGTAAATGTGTTTTCAGGAGCACTCGCATACAAAATCATCTTTTTTCCTCGAGTCCAATCTGTTAATACTTAATGACCTTGAAGCGACCGTGACTTGATTGACCACAGAATTCAATTTATGAAAACCCATGGTTGTACGTGTAACGTAGTATGGACATCTTTTAGGAAATATTATCAAAGCAACAAGATTTCGTATTAATAGATTAATTACAAACGTGTAGATAATGAAATAGATTATAAAAGATTCTTTTCGATGTTTTACTTTCTCTTCGTCACTCGTTTTTTTGTTTCATAATGGCGTCAAGTCAACATTAATTTAACATTTTTAATCTTTATTATTTACTGTTTTTATGTATATTGGGCAGAATACTATTGAGTTTCGCTTTAGATAAAAATAGAGGTGAATGATTCGACGATATAAGTCAAAAACGGAGAAAATCCAGTTGTCAGTCTTTGTAAATAAAGAATGGAAATGTTTTTGCGTTCTTGGTTGGGTTTCTTTTATAAATGAATATATTGGTATTTAACTTCTTTTTATCGTGACAACGCGATTTTCACTGACACAAAAGGAAAACACGAGGTGGGATAGCGATCACAATCGTCAAAAGAAGGGAAATGTATTGGAAGGTAATTACTTTTCTCGAATTTTCAAGAAATATTTTAACTTAAAAATAAATCACAAAGAATGGAAAAATGTAATACGTAAAGTAATAAAAAAATTTACCTTTCTAATGATAAAATTTCGTGTCTGCAAAGGCCCAACATATAGACAAACTTATTCCATCAAGCGTATTGAGACAACAAAACACAATAGTGAAATTACAGAATTTGAAACGTAAGAAGGCGTTGAGTTCTACGGGGAATCCTAATCCTCTGAAAAATAAAAACTTCACATTTCATCAACTCACTTTACGCAGTCCCTACTCGCGAATCGCGAACTTCATAAAGCTCTTGGGCCCATTCCATCTCCATCCCTCAGTGCCATCCTTTTCACTTTCCCCGTGGAGACGGACACCGTCCGCCCGTCTCAGCCCGACGCCCCGGGCCGTGGAAAAACGAGCCTCCACGCCCACCCGACTGCAGCGCTCGCTGCGGCCGGCCGGAAGACCTACTTTATGAACGTCACGCCACATTGGCTCTCGGACCAATATGAGGAGGGACGGGCGGCTCAATTTATTAGCAGTTGTTCATCTGTCTGTGAAAGGGAGATTCCAAAGCCCCCTTCAACCGCGCGCCAAGATGGCCACCACGCCCCCCCCCCCACCGGGCAACGCGCACTCCGTTTGTCAACGACGTCGCTCGTTAATTTCGCAATTGTTATGATTTAAAAGACGTATAAATCATTTCCTCGGCAGCTCGCCGCCAGCGCCGGTGGCCGGCGGAACGAAGTGCGAGAAGGGTAATGGAGGCGGCGTTTGTGACTGCGCCGAGGGGATGCGGTGACTGCGTCCGGTGCAGGTGCACAAAACGTTTCCGCAATGGAGATTGTGAGGGTCGCTGTACTGTACGTGTGAAAAGGTTTTCGTTGTCGTGGTGGTGGTGCAAGGATGGGCAGGGTTACTGGCGGCAGTGAAGATGAAGGACAATAATTCCTTTCTAAACATCAAGAGAAAATGAGAAAACAAGGAAATTGGAGATGATAATATTGTAGATTATTTGAGGAAACATTATTGGAGGTAAGAAAGTAAAGGGTATAGAGTAGTGTAAAATGTGAGTAGCTGTGCTATATATTAGGGAGAGAGAGAGAGACAGACAGACAGACAGATGCATTGAGAGAGATGCACTGAGAGAGATGCACGGAGAGAGATGCACGGAGAGAGATGCACGGAGAGCGATGCACGGAGAGAGATGCGCGAGAGAGATGCGCGGAGAGAGATGCACGAGAGAGATGCACGGAGAGAGATGCACAGAGAGAGATGCACGGAGAGAGATGCGGAGGGGGATGCCAGAGGAGATGCACGAGGAGATGCACGGAGGGAGTTGCGCGGAGGGAGATGCACAGAGGGAGATGCACGGAGGGAGATGCACGGAGGGAGATGCACGGAGAGAGATGCACGGAGAGAGATGCACGGAGAGAGATGCACGGAGAGAGATGCACGGAGAGAGATGCACGGAGAGAGATGCACGGAGAGAGGCATTCGTTTTTCCAATATTTTCATTATTTTCAAAATTGTGAAATTGTTTTTACCGCCATTATACTTAAAATCAAATAACATATTTCTACTTTGCCATTCACATCTTTGCAGTGCACGTTGTTCCAACCTGTCAAATGAATCATCGAACTACTTTTCTGAAAACGATAACTTGCTCCGCCATTATCACCGATCAGATGTAGCATCACAATCCTCAGGGAAAAACCTTCCAAATAGTTCTTCAAAATTAACCTCGTCGTTTTGCACCCAACAAAATATCCGAAAGCGGCCACGAACACAAATGTACTACTACATATCCGTGGATGTGACAATCATGAATTATGTAGAAAGCGAATGTCAGGAGAATGTTTTATTTAAGGCACTTGTTTCCATAAAGGAAGGAGTCACGCTTCTTTACCTTCCTTCCTCTACAATAACAGGTTTTCCTGCTCTTTCTTATTTCCTCATGAGCCATTGTCATTTCTGATACCTCAAAACACCATCACACATTCTTGCATTTCTTTTTAACACCTGACCGGGAGCGGTAGCTCAGTGCATCAACAGATGTCACTGCAGCGCCTCTGACCGGAAGGTCCTAGGTTCGAGTCCTGACGGCGGCAGGATTTTCGACATTAGCTTTTCAGCTAGGTCGAATTCAGTCGCTGTATGGAGGAGAATTCTAGAGACCGGCTGCTCTGATCGGTAGTTTTCCGTGGTTTCTCCGATCAACACCAGGCGAATGCCGGAGCAGTACCCTACCAAACAGGCCACGGACCGCGCGCGATCTGTCCTTCCTCTTCCTTGTCCTATCAACTCCCCTTACACACACACTCACACTAACATGCACTACACTAACTTACACTAACAACCACATATTCCGGGAGACCAGTCGGGAGCTTAGAGCTTGTCCCGACTGGGGTGGTGCCCCGCTGGTGGGAGAATCCTGGTTAGAGGGAAACCCGACTAGCCGACGGGAGGTCGGCGCCGGATCTCGCCTTCCGGCGAGGGAAGATCACTCTCATTCCAGCCCCTCCAACAAACTCATCGTCACTTCCTAATCCCTTCCCAGCCTCCTTTCCAGTTCCCTACCCGGTCCCTAATTTAGTGTCCGTGCGTTGGTTCTGTCCTTCCCTGCCTCCTATTCTGACCCTTCTCCTCTCCTCCATTTCCGCTTCTCGTGTTCCTTCATTGACCTCTTCTTTTCCTATTTCCTTATTATGTATCTTACCCCATTCCCTTATCCCTTCACTTATAATTTGATTTATTTAACGTAGCGCCTCAAGGTCACGAGCTGGAAGGTGTCAAGGACATTCTCATCCAACTGTAGATCCACTACTAAAAATTTAAATCATAACGAAGCTCACGATTGGATGGCAGTGTTTCCCTCTTCTTCGAGCTCGTGACCTTGAGGCGGCACGTTAAATAAATGAAGTATACCCCATCCTCCCACTTTTTAAAAAAATTTAGGTCGCATCAACATCTAGGTCATTTGCTACCACTATTGGAGTTAACGTTATGGTAACTGTGAAGATGAAGCTATATGGTGATAAAGGGTGAAAGGACGAACACAACTATCGCCATGCCCGAAGCGGGACTCGAGCTCGTGGCCCTTCGGTTCGAGATCACTACGACACTTCTGCCTTAACAATCTTGGTCACCGGATCGGCTTCCTTACACTTTGCTTACCCCTTACAGTACCTCTAGCAGAACCAAGTTCCTTACCCTTTCTTATCTCCTTGTAGTGTCTCTAGCAGAACCGAGTTTCTTATACGTTCCCCTTCCGTGACCCCTTTTCCCCACTCCCCTCCCCTACGCAACGCCTACCCCGTCCCTTCCCGCTCCTATAGGTGCTCGTGTGAGGAATGCGCTGTCGAGGCTGCGGGGCCTCACCCCCCCTCACCCTCACCCCACCGTCCCTCCCCGCCCTCGTCCTCGCCCTCGCCCCGCCCCGCTCACGCCTTCCCCGCCTCCCCCTCCAAAGACTGAAATTCGCTCCCTCGCTACGGACGTCTCTGTGCACTCTGCTGTTCACTCTTGCCTCCCCAAAATACTTTTTTTCGAGTTTATAGAAAAAAATAATGATCTCTCTAGATGCATTGAATATTCCAGGGATATTTAAAATAGAACTGCATCAATGAGAAACCTTGAAACCTTACTTGTTTGGTAACTCCGAGGGAGAGTAGTTGATGGAGAATTGTAGATACATTTACTTAAGATCGTTTTATACAACACACTTCAGGATATTAAACGGTTTGTTATTTTGAGAGGTATTTTATGGAACTCAATCAAAGAATAAGATTAAAAGGGGATAATATTCTTTCCGTTAATATTATGTATACAATGTGTTGCCACTAAGATTTACTCAGTATGCGCAAAATGTCGTTGCAACTCAGCTTCGTTTCCTTGTTATCCTAAATTAACATCGTAGCTGTGCCTGTAACATTATGCCGGATGAACTTTTTTTTTCCAAACTATTGTCATTAATTTAATTTTCAAGAATACTCCTTCGTAATAATATTTCAGATGTAAAGAAACGAAAAAATTAGAAGAGACACCAATTGCCACAAACACAACAAATAATTCTAACTAGAAAGAAAATTGAAAGTCAATACGTGTCTTAAATTTAATAAAATTAAGTGTGCAAATGTTGAGTTTGGTATTATATGAAAATTCTGCATCGTAACGACGTAAAAGGAACAGGAGACTCTAGTTCTCTCTTGGGTACTCTGCTCACAGCATCAAATTGCCTATTATTACCCAAATATTGTTTTATCATTATGTTCCGTAATAATAACGTATTAGCAATTCTGTTCATCAACCTTCATGGTATTGTTCTCTCGTTGGTATCGCTTAGTTTATTACATGAGTGGAATTCTCACCCTCTCTACCGTAATATCAATATAACCTCTTGCGTGTTACAATAAACATGTATATTTGATACAACACTTGCATATTGTTTTGTACTTACCACAAGAACTCTGCTTTATAATTAAAATTTTTTTAATTTTTTCAAATTATGGAATATTTCGTATTTTATTATATGAAAAATCCATCAATCAACAATGTCATTTTAATTTCAAAAGAAATAAATCCACATATAACGTCCTCGAGAGACTCCATAATATTTAATATAATTTGTGAAACTAGATTCCCAACATTTATTGCATAATTTTGTTCATGGGATCTTTATACAACTGATATAAAAGTTTACCTTTACTTGTAAAAAAAAATATTTTATTCTAAAGTTATTGCTCATCTTGTTATGTGCCCTGGACACGTCCTACACATTAAATCTCTTCATTATATTAAATAATAAATATTTAAATGATTTCTGCACTTCGTGCAAGGAGGGTTTCTAAACATAAATATAACGTATTTTAAACGTAACAGCAGTTTTACAGCAGCTTTACAGGAGAGGCATTAATTTAGTTCTGAAAGAAGTCAGAATCATATTAACATTTTGAGAGTTCGATCCACTGCAAATGTTTTCCATTACTTCCTTTAGCATAACAAACAATATAAAGTAATATAAATTTTTTTGGCCTTACAAAACGTAATAAACTTTTCGGGACCCCGCTGGATTTCGCAGAAGCAAAGTGTTTTCCATGGGCTACCGTCAACAAACAATTTCAACGCGTTGGCGTATATTATTGAAATTCTCAAGAACACTACCTAATTGCATTAGGATATTTGACAAAGAGTTTAATTGCTCACTTCCCAGCCTTTTTCAAAATTCTCATTTAATTTTTCTTCACAAATAAAGTGCCCAGTAATGGGTACACGAGATAATTAATGACGGGTTCTGAGAAGGTGGCTACCTGAGCGTTGTCGACGGAGGGCGGGGCGAGTGGCGCGGGGGTGGGTGGGAGGGGCGGGAGGAGGAGGCGGAAGAGGAAGAGGCGGGGAAGGACGCGCAGGGGAGGGAAGCGGCCCTCGAGGGGGCGTGGTCGGCCCAGCCACTGCATAGAGCGATGACGTGGGGGTGAGGCGTGGGCCGTTGGGTTGGGGTCGAGAGGGGGGGGGGGGGGGGGGGCGGGGCGGGGGCGGGCGGGGGGGCGATGCGTGAGTCATTGGCGGGGCGTGGGAACCGAGACGCGGAGGTGGGGTGCAGGGGCGGGGCCAGGACGCGCGGGCGGGGCGTGTGGATGCGGGGCCTGGGGCGAGGGCGTGGTGTGGGAGCCGGGAGGGGTGGGGCCGGGGAGGGGGTTGGACGCGGGGCCGTGGAGGTGGCGAGGCCGGGGAGGGGGTTGGACCGGGGAGGGGGTGGGGCCGGGGAGGGGATGGGGCCGGGGAGGGGGTGGGGCCAGGGCGTGGGGGCGGGCGGGGTGTGTGGGCCGTTCGCGGAGGCGGCGCGCGCGCGTTGTGAAGGGACGAGAGAGACGACGCAACGACTGCGCCAACGAGCGGGGTTGCAATGCGAGAGTTGCGGAGGATGCGGAAGTGCAGGGTCTGGTCGAATGCAAGGGGGGAACAGAGGTTTTGGCTGTGGTGCCGGGGAATAGTATGGACTACCATAGTCAGGTTGATGCACCGCAAATGTATCTGGTAGGGATAAGAGGAGGAGGAGAGTGAGCAACAAGAGCACCACGAACGGCGCCCAATGGAGAAGGACAAAAATGTCAGGAGAAAATGTTGAACAAAGTGAAGTCTCAGTATGTGCAGAGGCTAAAGCAGAAACTCCGCGTTTTTTGGCATCGAAAGAGGAGGTAGCGATGAGAACAGCGTGTCAGGTGTATGAAGAGCGGCAATGCTGACACGGATGTCATATGGCCGTTGGAGATGACAACAATCGATATGCCAAAAGTGATGGCCTACTGGAACGGGGAACACCAGGGACAATGCGAGGCGACGGAGGTTGAACAATGTCAGAAGGACGATCGGTGAGGGACCATACAAGAGGAGTGAGGGTGGCACAGTAGAAATAGTTGACACGTGATAAGGGACGTGCGACGGAGTTAGAGGGCGGGAGTAGTGGCGCGAAATCGCGAGCCGTGGGTCGGCGGAATGCGTAAGGGCAATCGCTGTTTGAGCAGCAAATCGCCACGTGACGGTGGGGGACTGTCCAGGTCAGCCTAGGGCAGGGTAGGTATGGTATAGCGGGGACGGCAGAGAACGAAGAGGATTCGCGCGGAACGGAGCGAGACGTCGCGGAGGACGGAGGTCGGCGGCATCGGACGGCAAAGGACAGCGGCGGAGGAGGAACGTGGAGTGGTTGAGAGGGCGTGGCGGGGAACGAGCAGCGACGGGCAGCGCGGAGGATGTCGTGTGGGCCGAGGAGTGAGCGGGACGGGGGGGCGGGGCGGGGCGAGAGGAGCAGCGATGGGCGGAGAGCCGGGGGGAAGGGGGGGGGGGTTAAGCGGGCGCGAGGGGCGGAGGGGGGGGCGGGCGGAGGGTGCGGTGTTGGCCGAGACGTGGGAGGAGTGGAGCGGGGCGGGGCAGCTGAAGAGGAGCTGCGACGGGCAGCGCCGAGGATGCGGTGTTGGATGAGGCGAGGGAGGGGTGGGTTGCGGAGGGGCGGGGTGGGCGGAGCGGGCGGAGCAGCGACGGGCAGTACGGAGAATGCGGTGTTGGCCAAGCCAAGGTAGGGGAGGGGCGAGTGGGGCGAGGCGGGGCAGGGCGGGGTGGGGTGGGGTTGGGTTGGGTGGGGCTGGGCGGGGCGGGGCGGAGGGTGTGGTGTTGGCCGTGGCGGGGGGGGGGGGCGGGGCAGGGAGGAGCTGCGACGGGCAGCGCGGAGGATGCGGTGTTGGGCGGGACGGGGCGGCCGGCGCTCGTTAAGGCAACGTCTGGTCGCGGCGGCGACCTCGCACTAACGGGCAGACCACCAATTAGGCAGCGGAAGAGGCGGGGGGGGGCGGGGCCGGGGCTGGACGGGGGCGCGGGCGCTCGTGCAGCGGAGGCGGAGGTTCCGTGGCGCTGCGAACAAGCGGGGGGGGATGCGCAGTACAATAGTGATCCACTTCACGGCTGACGTTATTTTAAGTGCGACGAGTCTCATTTAATTTTAACGTATCGTAACTACGGGTACCTGTAATTGTTCTATTGTGGAACCACAGAGAACTAAACGATGATTCTATATGATGTTGGCTATTGTAGCTAATAATTTTGGGATACAAATACAAACATTACCCTTTCGTATTATTTTCGCGTTGTTTGCATATTTGATGAAGTCAAATGAATATTCAGCAAAAAAAGTTAAAACATCTCCATAAGCATAATGATCGTTTTACTTTCTGTGCATTGTAATAATTCAAATCTTAATCTGGTAATTTTAATTTACTTGTTTAGCCGCGCTTGGTACTGCTTTAATTTGCTACATATTAAGTCACTTTTAGTTCGACGCTTTATTTTGGTTTCATGTTCGTATCTTTTGAGATTTATTTCGAATTATCAAAATATTGGAAAGATAATGTAAGAATAGTTTCCAAGACAATATTTCTTAACTTTCTTTTCTTACAACATGGTGTATCTATCATTTTGTAGTGAAAATTCCCTTTTGTAGGAATCTTCTTCAAAAACATCACCAAACTAAAACTGTGAAAAATATAATTTTGCAATCGGCAAAAAGTTTACATAATAATGAATATGTCTTCAATCACTTCTCTATTAACAAAGATAATGGAACAAACGAAATACGAAATAGCATTAGAATACAAGTAGTTGAAAATAAAAAAAATGTAAATGTAAAAATAATATCCTATGTTCACATTACATTTTTTGTTAATTTACATGTTAAGAAACATTTGATATATGAAAACTTCGTGAAATACTAGGGCTATCCCGTCAAAAGTGACGGGACCAAATCATATAATAATTCATTACAATGAGTAGTAGATCATAATTTAATTCCTTTAATAATAAATTAAATTTACACTTAAAATTGCCCTTATTATCGTAATTATTCTCTAACTGGAATCATCGGCTCTGTAAGGGACCGCAAAACGTGCCTGAAGGAGCGACATGCTAAAAGTTTTGGGCTATTTGCAAAAGTTCGTACTGGTACAATTTCAGAACCCAAACAATGTTCATGCTATTCGTTGTTGCTGTGTTTTGAAAATTAAATTTTCAATATGATCTAACCCTAAATTCACTTATACTGCGAACCCAAATAGTACGCCCACAAACCACCAAAATTTACCGCCAGCTTTCGTTCCAATAGGAACAATTTCCAGCTACCGGGTAAGTTTATACGAATAATAATAATAATAATAATAATAATAATAATAATAATAATAATAATAATAATAATAATAATATATGCAAAGAGGAACAGTTTCTTTCTGGGTCCAATCGTTAATGTTTAAGAAAAAATCTCGGAATTGCAGAAAATTATAATATCGATTGAAAATGTTAATTAGAACATTATCTTTACTAATTTTAACTCGATTCATTCAACTTGAATAAATATGTCTTCATTTGCACTTGATGAATTTGACCTCACTCAGAGACAATCATTGCATAATATGTGGAAGAGAAACATAATGTCCTCTTTGCTATTGGGTGCATTCCCATTTGCTTTGTAGATTATCTTGGCTGTCCGGATGACGCCGCGTTGAAGGCTGAACTGCCGACGTTTCGATCTGCTTTTTCGAGATCTTCGTGTAGGGCAGCCCTCTACGATTGGCCGACTGTTTCAGCCAATCATAATTGGTTCCCATTCAAATATAAACCCGAGTGGAGACCACCCCTTTACGAAAAAAAACAGAAGAAACAATGAATAACCTTAAGAACTCCATTATTTAATTATCTCTACATTTTTATATTAAAACACATTGCCCAAATAGAACATATATAGTTTTAAGTTAGATTAAGATTAGTTTTAATTAGTATTTTTAAGATATCACCCTCCCGCAGCTCCAGAAATCTAACGGTTGGAGCATTTTTGTATACCCAGTACTTGAATAAATTCCCGCCTTGCCAGGGCAACTGGCGAGGGAAAAAAACCCTTCACGCAAGTGAAGTGCTGAGTAGTATGAATGCGTGAGAGAAGAATGTGTTTGTTTATATAGATTAAGTACGAAAGAGAGTGTGAATGTTCTAAAAAAAGAAGAAAACAGAACAATTTTAAGAACTTCAAATCAATGTTAGTAATAACAAATGTTAAAACTGCAATCGCCCAAAGAGGCATTTGTATGTAGTTTTTAAGTTAATATTAGTTTAGTTTATTTAAGATAAAGCCTCCCCTCAGCTCCATAAGCATTAATGCTGGAGCTAACCTTATTATAACCCATTCAATGAATAAATTCCCACCTCGCAAGGAATACTGGCGAGGGAAAAATTGAATAAAAAAAAACGGCACAGACGACCCCTGAAGAAGATCTCGAAGAAGATGATCGAAACGTCGGCAATACAGGCGTAACCCGGTCAGCCAAGATAATCTTCCTGATTGTGGCCGCGGAAGCCTACGACTTCATTTGCTATGTACTGCCTCGCCCCATGTCGCCCCCGCCCCCGCTCCGGCACAGACAGGGGCCGTGCATCTCGCCCGCGGCGGCGCGCACCGCCGCTCGTCTGTCTCTGCCGCGCCGCAGGGGCGCTGCGTGCGGCGGCGGGTGCATCGATCGCGACAAATGCCGCCTACGCCCCCCCCCCTGCCCCCACGGCCCTCGCGTGAGCTCCTGCCCGCGGCCCGGTGCCGGTTCGCGCCTTCTGCCCGGCCGTGCCCCGGCTCCAACTTCTTTTTTCCTTCCCGTTTTTTCCCCCCTTTTTTCCTTCCGCCTCACCATCATCGTTTCTCTGCTCCCGTTCTTCTTTGGTGTCCTTTAACCCTCCTCGTCTCGCCGCTATCTTTTGTCTCGTCTCTTTTCCGTCCTTGTCCCCCTTTTGGCCGGTTTTTTTTAGTTCGTCCACATTTTCTCTTCCTGGGTCTTTTGCTCATCTTTTCTTTGAACTTTCTTCTCTTTTTTCCCGGCTCTTACTGCATCGTTCTTAAGAAGGGATGTATATTCTGACAATCTTTTGTTTCTTCTCTGTTCATTAGTCCCGTTTCCTTTTCATTATGCACTATTCTACGACAGTACCAACGACTGTACTCCTCATTCCAAATACGCTGCAATTTCAAAGGGACTGTTTTCCTCCTTCTCGCTTGATCGCTCACACACACACACACACACACACACACACACACACACACGCGCGCGCGCGCATTTTTCCTTCAATGGAATTGTCACGTAATCTATTCAGTCTTCATGACAACTTAATAATTTACGTTTTCATACGGTGACAAGGAATGAATAAGTAGTGATACATAAATACGAATGATTAGAACCGGACGCAAATACACTCAGTTCCGATCGATCTGGGCTATGACACCAACGCGCCGAGTCCGCCATGTCCTAGAAAGCTGTTTCCCACACTGCCATTGTCTAGAACGAATGATACCGGTACTAGGCCTGTTGTTCGGCTGCTTCCTTCGCGTCGGCGGACGAAGGGAAATAATGCATAGTAAATGCTGGAGATGACTTCAAGGCTCTCGACTCCATTGAACGCTCAAGTGTATCTAATAAACATCTCAAACGTATTATTTATTCTACTTTCAAGCAGGGTGATAACTACACAACTATGTTTACAAATCAGTAAGACAAGCTCTACGATGAATATAATTTCTACTTGATCGCACAAGACACGCTGCAAACTTTTGCTTAGTTGAGAAATTAAAAGTGATTGGGCACGAAAGTGATGTCGTTTTTAAATATTTGTTTTATATTGTTCTTTTTTAATTAAGGAAACGGCACTTCTCATAAGCAAATAACAGAAACGCTTCCAGGGAACGTCGCGCAGAACACGTTCTATCGATGCTGTGTAGTGCAGCAGAGAATGAGCGCACCCACAGATCCGGTTAAGATTGCCAACAATCTTCATGAAAAAGGGAGGACATTCGATAAAAAAACATGAATCAACGCATTTCTTTTTATAAATATTTAATGAAGTCTAACTTCAGCTCTATTCCTTTCTTCTATTAGCCATTCACGTGAAAATATTGGCTCACAAAATGTAGATGAAGATGGTCTGAGAGTCTCTGTTTTATTGTAGTCGCTAGACAAAGACACTATCATGCATGCGTGAGTCATGTGCGTGTATCTGCGTTCAGAAAAAGGATTTTAATGTTTGTTTATTTTAAAGTAAACAATAAACTATACAACGTAGCAGATGTTAGTCACGTGGAAAAGTTAATGACAAAAATGTTGAAAATTTAGTAAAAGGATGATATTTAAAACACAAAGAAGATGACAATTGACGTCGAGGACTGGCCCCCAAACGGTTGGTAACCCTAGTTTCGATCCTTGTCATGAGCCTACGTGCATATTTCAGATGCAGGTAAAGGGCACGGTCGCACTCAGAGAGTGCGACAGCAAACCAATGAGAACGGTCGTGTTTTGCCTCGTTCACCTAATGGTACTCCTTAAAAGGTTCAACTATAAACTATAAATCCTATAATTCATAAATAAATATTATTACTAAGAAGAAGAAGAAGATAAAATCATGGAACCTAAATTGTACTAAGCTTCATTTTCCGTTCAGAATTGCCGCCACTGTTCATATTATAAACTATTGTGATTATAGATAACGAAATACCCTCAAAAACTCGTGAACTTTCAAAATACGTAAAGCATCTGCAAAACTAGGTTTGCTGAAATTTATTCACTTTCAATACGAATAAATTCATAAAAATTGCTTCTTAATATTGCGTTTAAGTCACATAATTTCCAAATTAATCCTGCGACAAATAAAAGTAAAAATGATTTATCACTGGTAACTTGTGTTTTTGGATATCAATTTTGTATTGTTATTCCTCAATGTTTCATGAAAACAGGTGATTATGTTTGAGAGGTGACTCTTGTCAGTGTATTCCAACATCGAGGTAATTTCATCAGAACTAGTACTTTGTGCGATGTCTCTTGAGATTATTGTATTCTTTTTGTTTGTGAAAGGAACGAAATATAACAGTGGAGTAATCAGCCTTTTTTGTCTCTAGACAGCGAAAATGACTTCTGAGAAAAAATGTGCCTTTAATCTTCGGATACATCGAGGAGCAGACATAAAAAAATGAAATGTACCTTCCCGGATTAGTTTTCGATTGTTCCGCTGGTGAAACAAAGCGCATCGTACGTGATCATCATACCCTTTAACTTAAGTTTATTGCACAACTGTACGACTTTCCAATTATGACACATATTTCTTTCAAAGCATCATTCTAAAAATAATATTTGATAAAAATCATTTTTTCCATCGTTAAAAAAGTTGTAGATCTTAGTCATGTTATACTGTTAATCAACTACGTTAAGAAAATACGAAGAGCGATACATTATAAAAAAAAGTGTTCAACATATTACGCTTAAAAGAAAGTAGTAGGCCCAAAAAATTAAGTAATTTTTATACATTGTAACCAAATTTAATACAATTGATCCCTAACTCAATAAATTACGAACTATATATAAGTATAATAGATTATAAACTTAAATATTTGTAAAAAAACTTACAATAACAATTTAGATCATTATAAAAGTAACAAATAATTATTACATCAGTTTATTTTTATTTTTTCATGGAAAATCTGTAAAAATTAATAGAAGTGCAACTAATTTACTAGTTATTATTTTTTTCTTCTTGGCTCTTGTAACATTTATTTTCATTTTCTTTATAGTTCTCCCCTCTCCCTCAATTTCATTCCTACTTCACGTGTAGTTTTGTTTTGGAAAGAATAATCTGTTTTCGCGAGTGACGTGCGAGTGACGCGCGAGTGACGTGCGAGTGACGTGCGAGTGACGCGCGAGTGACGCGCGAGTGACGCGCGTTCCTTTGAATGGAGCGGAGGCGTCTACTGTCACCCGCTGCCGTCAGAGCCTCCCGTCTGCAAACGAGACTCAAGGACCACACGGGATTCTATCCGAAAGTAGAAGAGAACACAGCGTCAAAGGAAACATGAAGATTGGTTTAGCGGTGAAATGTCGTTGGCTTCTACATAACTGAAATTATTCAAAGCGTTGTCATTGCCAACAATACTGTATTGTTGTATTGCTGTATTGTTGTCCTTGCCAACAATAATGTACTGTAATATATTGTTGGCAGTGACAACGCGTTGAATCATTTCAATTCGAATCGTGAAGAGCCAAAAACAAAGAAACGGAATATAGTAGACAAGTAGAACCCGTCTACATGTTCATAGTCAAAGCAAAACTAAAATGAGTATGCAGTCAGTGCACGCATATAAGACATTTAAGTGATGAAATTTCGAATCGAAATTAAATGTCTTTCTTTTTTTAATTTTCTGTGTGAAGAAAGGAGTTCAAGATGTGAAACTGGACGATGACTAAACGGAAACAGAGAAGAAACATTGACAAAAATTGCACCTCACAGTAAGGGTTGAAGTAGAGATGAGAAAGGAAGTGACAAAAGGGTGAGAATGCAGATGAAAGAAAATAAAACAGAATATAAAAATATAAATCATACAAAGAACGCACAATAAAATGAAAAGTTTACTCTGGATAATTATCACATGCTGCAGCCTGAACAAACAAGCGAAGAAATCAAAAGCGAAATACGCAACATCAAAGGGAGAGGAAGGTAACATGAACGGCGAAGAGAAGTGAAAGGAGCTGTGCGGGGACGGGTGGCTTTGGCAGCGTCTGAAAAGGAAGACCCATCGACGTGGGGCTGCGCGGAGGTGACGGAGGCGGCGACAGCGGCCGCGTTTTTGTCCCGGCGCATGCGGTTCTTTTTGGGGCTTATGAGGCACGCGAGAGGGTTTTGCAGCGGCGCTAAAGAAAGGCAGCCCTCTGGAGGAGGTTAAATTGCGGGGAAACGGTTACAGGGCCCTGCGGCTCTCGTCGCCCACACCGCCCTCGAGAAAGTCACCTCCGCCTCTCTCGCCATCCCCCTACCCGCAACGCAACCGCTGCTCTTGCGAGATTGCTGTATCCCCGCCCTTCATGTTTCTCGCTCGTTATCTTTCCCACCTTATGCAGTCTTCGCACCTTCTCATTCAATTCCCTCCCTCCCTCCCTCACTTCTCTACCCGTCGTTTATTCCCTCATACCGCCCTACTCGTCCATACCGGGAAAGGTGGCTCAGTGCGTCAACTGGTGTCACTGCAGTGCGGGAAGATCCTAGGTTCTTATCCCGACAGTGGGAAGGTTTTAGACACTAGCTTGTCAGCTAGGTCGTATTCAGTCGCTGTCTGGAATATTTGAAGGCTGGCTGCGGTAATCGGTAGTTTTCCGTGGTTTCTCCGATCAACACCAGGCGAATGCCAAGGCAGTTCCCTAGCAAACGGGCCACGGATCGCGCGCGATATTTCCTTCCTCTTCTTTGTCCTATTCAAATCCCTTACTCATATTTACACTAACGTGCACTACACTACCACACATGCAGGGAGACCGGTCGGGAGCTTAGAGCGTGTCCCGGCTGGGGCGGTGTCCCGTTGGTGGGAGATACTTGGTTGGGAAACCCCGCTAGTGGACGGTAGGTCGGCGTCGGATCTCGCCACCCAGCAGGGGAAGATCACCGCACCTCCCGATAAAAAACATGCACTACACTCACGGGAACAATGACCTTAGTAGTTGACGTGCCTGGATTCACCAACCAAACCTTCTCGTCCATCCACTTTCTTCCCTCCCTCCCTCCCCCAGTTTATCAAGCCACACTGCTCTCCCGTCCTACCTCGCACTCCCCCGTTTTTCCTCCTCGTAGCTCTCATTGACAACCTCGCCACTCTAGCCAGGAATTAGGAATTTTCTGACTTGATGAATAAATCTGGTCGTTTTGAGATAAATTATTTCTCCGCTCTATTGAACATTGTACTTGCAACAGCGAAATACTTAATGCATGGTACCAAGTAATATGCCAATCCCGAGAAGTGAAGTTAACAATGGTGTATATTGCGACAAAAAATTATAACCATAATGTTTATTGCTTCTTAATTTGTTACGAATATTTTTGAACAATCAATGATTAATTATATTAGCGTAGTTGCGGTTTACAATGTCAATTGAAAATGTGTTTTAATACAAAATCGTTTTGCAGTATACAAAGTCAAACTATAGAGCCTCTAATGCCAGATCGACCGGGAAGAACTCCTTTTGAAAAAAATCCCAAAACGTGTATTTCCCTTGAAATCTTAAAACTGTTTTTCTATGGAATTATGTAAGTACGTATATTACCCCGTATATACTGCAACATACCGGACGGTCACACAATATTTTGATGGAAATTGAGGACAAAATGTATTAAATTCATCGTAAAAAGTGTAAATGTTGAGAGCATAGGCATGCAGGCAGGGCGTTCCTTAGCCACCAGGGAAGCGGAAGTAAATAAACATATCGCGGCAAGTAACGGACAGAAGATTGTTATATAAGGGCATGTAGGATTGGTGGTAAACTGGTAAAGGGGTATGACGTAGAAGAAAACTCGAGATTGTTTTGTAAAACAAGAGACAAGAAGATATGAAAGTTATCGGGGGTTGAACTTTGTAATATTGGAGAGAGCAGCTTTAAACCGTGTACCGTACACATCGTACTGCAGAGGTTGTTGTAATTGATAGATGCGGAACTTGGTGTAATTTTGCGGGAAATAATTGAGCAGTGAGGACTTATAAATATTTTGTGGGCGTAATTCTATTTGGGACTTATGAATAATTCTGGCACCGTGAGTGCGCAAATCGGACTTAAAGAAAATACAGACGTGAGAGCAGGGAAGAGAGGTTCGAGACATATCTTGTAGTTTAGGGGATGAACTTTAGATTTTATCGCGTTAAACGTTAGAGGAATTAATTAGAAGAAATAGACTTTCGTGTATCGTGGATTAAGCAAAACGTGACAGTCTTGGAGTTTGTGCCCATCCGTGGCAAAGAATAGGGAAGTAAGTGAAACAATTAATAAGTTGAGGACGACATCGACCCGACAGCGGAGAGTTGAGGAGAACAAGATACAAGAGAGAAGACTGGTCGGAGCGGTTTCTGGCCTCATCGACCCAGAGCGCATGGATATCTAAATTAGTAAGAATAATAGCACTATAGACGATTTTTACGATCGATCATGACTAAGGTGACATATCATGTTAAAAAGAATTAATCAATAAATAAAATTATAACGTTCTCATTCTGAAAAAGAAAAGCTGATTATCATTTCTTTAGCATCTTGTGCAATCCACAGTTTAAGAATTTATTTCCAGAAACAAATTTCAGATTCCTCGCTTCTCCCGTATGGAGAGCGGATCGAATAATCGTTTGCTAGGAAGAAAGTAAGTACTGGCGACGATTATTTTCGTAAGAACCCAACCAGCAGAGCTAGTAGGATAATTATTTCCGTTTAGATGTGTTTGCAGGAAATTTAAAATCGCAACCCTTTCCTGGCGCCCAAAAATAATATAAATTCGGAAAACGGTTGCAGAAATAATTTGAAAGAAACGGAGAGCGTTTCAATACTTACGCATACTAGAACGGAATGCACTACCTATATTACTCATTATGTACGTGCGTAAGCGAGAAAGTCAAATCTTAGCAATACATATGTTGTCATCAGTGAAAAAGTTAAAATATTTTCGTTAAATTCAGTGAAAAAAGTTTAAGTATTTAAACACTTAATAAGTATTATAACAAAACTTATTATATTACCTAATATTAAATTTATTTGCATGTGTTATCAATTATTTCACGAGAGGACAATGGCCATTTTTTATTTATTGAAACACTGCCTAGTCACTCATCAAAATAGTACATACTTGTTCGGTGCTCTTTCCACAGAGTGAAATTAGTATCGTTTCACTAAAGAAAAACAACAAAAACGTCGGATCATTCAGGAAAAATACATGAAATATATTGTCTTGTCAGTATTCATATTGGCCATTTAAGTCCCTTTTTATTTGTGAGAGAATTAAAAATTTGATGGAATTGTAAATATATTCAGCATCAATTTCAGGGGTCATGGTGAGTAGTTTTTCGTATTTTAATTATACTGCTGCTAAAAATGATGAGCAGTCTTTAAATAATTAAGATGCAACTTTCCTGAGATTTGATTTGCGAAATTGCTACACTTTCTATATTTTTTTAGCGAAAGATCCTTTTCCTTTATTGAATATTACTTTTAGAATGAACAACGAGGCCGAAAAATTTAATTATTTATTCTTCGAGAAGTTTTATAATTTCTGGTTTGTGCTGTTACACCAGTTTATGCGTCAAAATTGTCCAATTCGGACTTATCATTTTCTGTTTCCCGTTACGCCATAGTGGTCAGTACGCTCATGTCTTAGCTCCCATCGGGTTATGGGCAAGGGTTAGGTAACGTGAAAGGAAGGAAATTCAATCGTGGTACTTGGCTAGAAGACGGAAATAAACATGAGTAGGGGGGGGGCAGGATTTGACTACGCGACCCTTTAAGCCGAGGAAAGTGCAGCCTTGCTTTTGTGACCTCTGCTATTCGGGTCGGCGTCGTCTTTTTATTTCTGTTCTTTCCTTCACATTCATTACATTCCCTCTACTTTCATTTACTTTCTTATACTTCTATTTTCCTTCCTTTCCTTTATTTCTTTTTTAATATTTCTTCATGCGTTCGCTTTTCCCATTTAGAGCGCTATGAAACTTGTTTGTAAGCTTTATTAATATTACCAAGATTAATGCGTATCTTTTTTCAACGACATCTACTCCTGTATATTTTTGGCACACCTTACTCCACCGAGCGCTTCGTGCCATTCTTTTGGCATACCTTTGCCTCGGTGGCGCCACTGCCCCCTACCGCCCCGAGCACCGCCCCGCATCCCGCCCCGCCCCGCCCCGCCCCACCACGCCCGCCCCCCCCCCTCCCCCCCTGCCCCGCCCGCCCGCCCGCCCGCCCCCCCCCGCCCCCCCCCCCCCCCGCCCCCCCCGCCCCGCCCCCCCCCCCCCCGCCCCCCCCCCGCCCCCCCCCGCCCCACCGCCCCCCGCCCCGCTCTGCCCTGCCCCTCCCCTCCCCGCTCAGACCCGCCCCGCCCCATCCCGCTCACCCCCGCCCCGCCACGGTCCGCCCCGCCACCCGCGCGGTCGCATTGTTCTCAGCTCCACTCGCGGCTCCTGCGCTGACACGAACGAGTCTGGCCACTGGCCTTCAGCCCCTCGTGGCTTTGGCAGGGCTTTGCGAAAGGCCTATTGCTTTGGAAATGATATTTTAAACCTATAATTTCTTTAAGTTTCGCTTAATTATATTTAGCCCATCATTCAGAAAATTATATTAACCACTTCACGATATCATGCAACTGTGGAGTAGAAGGCAATGACAATTCAGTGTATCTCGTAGAATAGACGTATGTGTAATTATATAATCAAATCATTGTCCTCGAATGAAAGTCACTAAGCTGACATTCAGCACAATGCAAAATAATACTGCACTAAAGGCAAAAAATTACGTAACTTCCTCTCTACTGCATAAGTGGTAGCAAGATAGTAATCATCTATAATCTTCCTACATCAACTGTTTTCTCAAAGAGTTTATAAGAGATTAATTTGGAATATTTATTGCTTTCTGCATATCATTCAGGGTCTAGAGATCATTCTAATTTTTATCAATTAAGATTTACAATTTTCTGTCTTTCAAATTTTAGCTTTGGTAGAAATCTGGTTCATATCAAAGGGCGTTTTCCAGGAGTGAGAATCTTTACATTGCGCTCAGTAGACCGAGAGAAGTGTAAGAACTCTCACTGAGAACTTGTCGCTGAATTTCAATGAAGCACGCTACGCACACAGTGTAGCCGACTTGCGCGTTACCGTCCCCGCCCTCTAAAAAACGCGCGAACATCAGCCTTGGGGCTAACTAGACTTGTTATTTTGTAGTTATTTTTCAGAGGAGTTTTAGCATTTACAATTTTCCAACATTTAATAATTAATTCCAGGAAATTTATTGTACCCTCAAAATTTACTTTTCCTTTGTTTTGCTTTACTCGCAGGGCACACACGTTCTTGTTAAACATGTTGATAGCAAGAGTAACATTCTGTCTTTTTATTTTAATTGAAAACATTGCTATCAATGAAATAGTAAGTGCCTCTTTAAGACCCGAAAAATTTTTAATTCATAAATGTACTTAAGATATGAAAATTTTTCCTTCACGTTTTCACTACACTTTCATCGTTAATCTTAGGGTACACAAACGACTGAACATAATCATTTTGTTTTATCCAGTAATTACTCACATTTTTAGATAAGCGAACTTTAACTTTCATTTTCCTAAATCTTCATAGATTTTTCTATTTACATTATTGTTGTCAGATATCTTACACAATACATGAATCCCTGTTCAGCAGGAACTATTAATACAGCCGTTGTTGTCTTTTACATGACGGTTAAATATAAGTTATTTACTGGAAACAAAGAAACCACTTATTTACATATTTGCAACTCAACTCCTTTCATTGCTTCATCATCAGTTAAATATTCTTAGTACTGAAATTTAGGTTTAACCCTTTGCCCTCGTACGGCATGTCTAAGATGACATCTTGATTTGATTTCTCAGCTCGTGTGCCTGCAGGAAGCGTGTTTACCTACAGGTCGAAGAGCATCTCTGAGATGACATTAGAAAATGGCGTGTTGACTCGGAGGGTTTGCGTGCTTTGCACTTCCGTCAGCTCGGCCATTGCTTCGCGGTCTCCCGAGCAGACGCGTAACATTTTATTCAGCAGGCATTATACTTCAAGCAGAATTTTACTCGTTCGTAATTACGTTTGCTGTAAGTTCACCATGAACTAGATATTCGAATATTAATTTTTTTAAAAATACAATTTAAAAAAACAAATTGACAATCACTTTCTGCCCTACTTTAGTAGTTAAAGTTATTGATTGTATAATTTTGCAAATAAACAACTCATTTCAATGCAACAAAACAATTGTTTTAATTTTAACTCAAAAAATAATGTTTACAGAAAACATTTTTACATCTTCTGTATACGACTGAACATAATCATTCTGTTTTATCCAGTAATTACACACATTTTTCTACTACGTCCTGAAAACTATCCATTTTCCACATAGTTGCAGATCCTAATAGTAGTACTGAACGTGGCGGGTTACCTTTGCTTGTAGTGGACTGTATTTTTGGTTGTTGAACGTAGGTAGGCAATCCACTCAGTCCCTTTCGACGCTCTTTAGGAATTTTGTAATAATGTGGATTATCATGTAAACACACTTCTCACCTTGCAGAATGATGTTTAATTACCTTTGAGTTGTTACAATTGTTCTTTACAATAAAAATACACTAAGTTACAGTTCTCAGTGTGAGAATACAGGAATCTTTCATCTTGAATCACGAAGCGCGAGAACATGGCAACTTACTTGCAACTTCGTGTGAAATACATTAATTAGTTCAATACATACACAATGCTGAACTATAACAAATTGAAACAATGTGGCTTTCACTTGACCACAACATAAGCACAGAAGATTACTTTCTGCATAAGAATTTACGTGATGTTTTTACCACGGAGCCCGAGATATACTTCTCGCACTGCTGCTTCTCAGCGACTGATTTATACACAATGCTGAACTACAACAAATTGAAACAATGTGGCTTTCACTTGACCACAACATAAGCACGAAATATTACTTTCTGTATAAGAATTTACGTGATCTTTCAGCACGGAGCCCGAGACATGCTGCTCGCAAGGGTGCTACTCAGCGACTGATTTTTCTTCGGTTTGCGAGTTCTATCGGGCACGCGAAGAGGGGATTTGAACTGATTTGAACTGGCCAATTAGCGACTGCTTTTCCAGCGGTTGCAGTATGGCGAAGAGGGGTGAATTTGAACAGTCCAATAGGCAACTGCTAGAATTTGAAAATATTCTAGAACGGTTTAGAAGATTCGGGTCGCGAAAGCGAATTATCAATCGGCGCAGTGGTGCCGCTTGGCTTATGGAACTTTCCATTCCGCGCTTCCGGTGTTGCCGCCTAGGGCGTAGGAAGCGTTTTATTCTTATACGTCCCTTTCTGCTTTTGCGTGTGGGCCCGAACAAGTACTACAATGAAGTGACAAACAAGAAACACTCTACGAGAACGACAAGAATGAGTGTGGAATACGATTGTCGATCAAATGGCGGTCGTATGTGTTTCGATAGACCAACAATTATCGACTTTTGACGCTGCCTTATTGTTGGATGGAGATCTTATCTAAAAATATGAACGAAAAGCAGCTGTCATCTCTTAGATGCTCTCCGACTTGATCAAGGAATTGGTCATTGGCATCTGAAAGATGGACTCCGACCTGGAGTGGGAGCCATATTCCTGAAAACTCCGAGCTGAAAGCCGTCGACGCCAAGTCATCTTGCAGATGTCTTCCGAGATATACACTTTGAGCAGAGATATACTCTTTGATGCCTTGCGACATGCCTGACGTGTATGTTATCAAACGCTTCCGACCACGAAGGGTTACCATATATTCTATGAAGTAATAGACTCAGTGAATGCTCACGACCACGAAGAAACGCTTACGAGATTTGGTGTGCAGCAGAGTTGCAGACAATTCGTTATGATGTACGATTTACGACTATCAAACAATATCTATACAATAGGAACAGTTGCAAATAATGCGAAAAAGTATGTGCTCTTTTGGTTCGTAGTTTCTCTCAAAAAATGTACTATACAAAACAGTTTAAAATAATAATAGAAAATTATATTAAATAAACAAATGTGTGTTTTTAAAATATTTCTAGGTAAACAAATGGCACTTTTATAATCTAATACGGTTATTTTTTTCTTTATCACACATTTAGTTTAATTTTAGAGTAGGCACCCCGCTCACTCACATTTGGTCTACTGTGTGGCGCGAATAGGCTCGAGCTACTGCGTCAGATTTTCTGAAAACAAATTATTTGCTATTGAAAGGATTCTGTGATGATTGAAAATTCTTATCTACAAGAGAGAGAAGATTGGTAACATTTCCACGTATCTGTTTCCGAGATGGCTTGACCTGCCGTCCCCATTCCGCGAGGCCGCCTGCCCGTGGGGCGCTGTCTGTTCTAGTTGCCGCATTGTTGTCGAGTTTTGCCCGTCGCGCTGACTGCCAGACGGCCGGGGCCCCGGGGCGGTCGCCGCTATCTCGGCGGCGGCGACGGTAGTGATGTTGGAGGTTACCATGTACATGGCGACGGGGGCAGAGGGTGGCGGCGGCGACAGAGGCAACGATGATGACGGTAGAGGTTACCATGCACATGGTGGCGGCGGTGGATACCATGTACATGGCGGCGGGGTGGGGGGACGCCAGCAACGCGACGGTGGTGACGGTGGAGGCTACCATGTACATGGCTGCGGGGGGAGGGGCGTCGACGTTGGTAGAAGCGGTGGTGGTGGACACCATGTACATGGCGGGAAGGGTGGTGACGGCACGGGGCGCGGGGGGGGGCGGGGGCCGAAGGGGGCGCGGCGAGGAACTCAGGTTCCGCCGAATGCGCCGTCCCACGACTCGCCACTGCGGGCGCCGCGCTGCCACTGCCGGTGGCCGAAACGAGGCCGCTCTTCGGCTGAACAGCGAGATTGGAGCAGGCGGCGGAGGCGGAGACGTGGACTTTGATAAGGGAGGTGGTGATGGTGGTAGCGGCGAAGTGGTTAACAGTGTCATCTTTGCCGTTGGACATCAGTGGTGTGCGATCTGACGAGCTTCCAGGAACTCCTAGTTTTGAAGTTTTAGCTGGAGGATGCTACACGTATTTGCAACGGTCAGGTTTCCTGGAAGGCTTGAAAGAGGGAAATATTCAATATCTCCGACGGAGAATAATCTGTCTGAAATATTTGTCAGCTTTCAAGTTATGATCTCGACCATGCAAACTGGGAATAGGTATAAAATAAATTTTCAATAAGAGTGCCGCAAAACATATTTTTCTTTCAAGATGTAATTTTATAGATGTTAGGTTTTTGTGTTTTATTTTTAGTAATTTTGCAATAAAATTTGAAGTACTTTTCAGATATTTTCCCTTAAATGTTATAACGAACATGTACGATAAGTTATATGGTTGTTGAATATATGAACTGATCATAAAACGTACGGATTTGTCAAATGGCATGTGGGACCATGTGAATGTAGGCGTGTGAAAATAGTGAAGACTTTTCTAGGTGAGTTTTGGCAACATATTTGAAATTTTTCTCTCCACAAGGATTATACTTCGAGGTTTTCAAAACCCTTTTGTTTCTTTAAAAAACGTATTTTCCTATATATTTAAAGTGCAGTATAAACACATATGTACTTACATTTCATTATCAAGGAACACACAAAATCTTCAAGCACTCACCTGAAACAAAAAAGGAACGGAGTAAAATAATTTGTGAACGTCCTGAATAGTAAATGCTATTTTTACAACAAAATAATATTAAAGATATGCCTGGAAATCTAAAATCATTAACAAAATATTTAAGATATTAACTTAATACAGGAAAAGTCGATAAAAATAAAATATTTTCTGTAAGTGAAGTACTTTATTTTAAAAGGGAATTAAAGTCAATGAATATTACAAATTCGATTCCATATTATTAACGCAACCAGTTCCACTTTTTATTTTTGACATTCAAGAAAAATTTAATATAGTATATTTTGATTACATGACGTTTCGAGTACACCTTAGAGCCATCTTCAGACCTTTTATAAAATAGAGTTGGAATATTAAACTATATTGCGTACTTCCGCTCGCTGTTCTTTCATTTCGTCACGTAATCATTTGATGTAATCAAAACATACAATATGTAATAAAAATATACTATAATAAATTACTCTTGAATGTCAAAAATAAAAAGTGGAACTGGTTGTGTTAATAATTATAGGCATTCATTGAAGAAAACTAATTCGATTCCAGTAACACAGGTTAAAAATATTTTTCCACCAGAAAGCCAACACGTGTTTGTGGTGGCTTTGTGCTGGTGTAATGATTTCAAATATGGTATAAGATTTTGCAAATCACATAGTTTCTCGGTAATCGAACTATTGTTGTTCTCACGGTACATGGTTTCCGGGAATTCTCTCTGGACTCGGACGGTGCCTTTCACGCATCATATCCCTGCGCTTCCTAGAAATACGATAAGACAGTTGCGAATCAAACAGAGCGCACCCAACGAGAAACACGTGTGTGATGAATATATTACAAGAAGTTCTATGACAGTGGTTCATTGTGGTTCACACGAGCTGTGCGTTGCTTTCAGCGCAAAACATGAATGAACTCTGCAGTTTATCGTATTCTAGGTAACGTCTTTTCTAAACAGATATTTTCCATGTCCCGAGCTTTAGTTATTTTGAGGCATGAACTCAAGGATTACTTACAGGAAGTGGAAAATGTTCCAGTGCTCCAATGACAGTACGGCAGAAGATATAGCCATACTGTCACTCTGACCGGAACAATCCAACGCAAATGTAACCTCTATAAGTATTATAAACATTAGTATTTAATCGCTTTTTATTTATAATGACCCGAGGAATTTAAAAACACTACATTAGTGAGAAGGAAAATTTGGTGAAAATTTAAAATCTCTTAATTCTGTTACTATTTGCTTAAGAAAAATAATTTACAGAGCTCTACGCCGAGGAGGCTGCAGGTTCGAGTCCTGCGAAGGCATTGTGTTTGTGATTGCCCCTTCACTCTTCATCATCATTATCCTTATCACCTCATCATTCACACTTCAAGGCGTATCAACTTTGTCGTATCAAGGAATACAGCTGAAAAGCTGATCCTAAAAATTATACACATTAATCGTGTAGTGTGGTCAGAAATGGGTGATACGCCAATAATACTAATAATAATAATAATAATAATAATAATAATAATAATAATAATAATAATAGTAATATTTATTTGTCTACTATTGATTGATTACAGGTAATAACCAGTAGCCTCCTAAGCAGGTTTACAATACATCCACATTTATAATACAAAGAAAATAAGAGTATAACAACAATTTACAATGCAACGCATTTAAAGAAATTGCAAGTACATCTACTACATATATAAATGTACATACATATACACAGAGAATCATTTACATGAATGCTTACTCCATGGATACAAGTAAAACACGAACGCACACTTGCCCTACATAATACACATGGTAATCACTAAGGAACGGATTTTCATGTAAATACATATTTTTACAGGGACAAGATACCTGCATTTTTAACAGGACATTCTGAACTAATTGGGACCATTTTTATTTTACATATTTTTACATATTTTGGTATAATTACATAATTTTACATATTTTATCTATTGCTACATATTTCATTACATTTTAATATATTTATAGGTCGAAAATGAACATTTCACATGCGATGTTCGATATTTATGTTACTTGAAAACTTTGTTACTGAAATACTTAAAAAACACGCAATGCGCTTGTGTTAACACCGGACCATCGTTATTAGTACTATTCACTTGAGCGCCGGCTCCTCGTAAACTTTGTATATAATACGAAAGTATATATTTCGGATGAAACTTGCGAATAATTGCTTCTGTAAATGTAAAACTTTCTTTTAGCCTCTCTGAATCCACGTTAAGATCTGATCGGCAACGTACTGTGCTCGGAAAACGCTTGGAGAATGGAATTATACTTTATAACGAATTTTGATTTCACATATTTTCTATTTCTTCTTACATATTTTTGAAAAAATAACTACATATATGTACATATTTTGCTCTTTTCTTACAATAAATTTCGTTTCCTAGTAATCACATCGTGGTATGAAATAGCTACCACGCCACGAACATCAAAAACAAGATTCCCTTTTGTGATGTAAGAATCTACGTCGTCCGTATGTCGGCTACTGACTTTACAAGCTACGCTGCATACGGATTTCAAGAACATTTCATTTATAAATATGAGATAAAACTATTGATCTTCAGAAGCAAATATTGACTCTTCTGAAACGGCACACATGAACACTGGATTTTTTATCGACTCATGACAGCTTTGCAGTGACGCACTGAGATAGAGAATATAATCATAACATTGGGTATGAGAAATTACGGATGAACGTATTGAAATTTTTGCACTTCTCAATCAAAATGGAAACCTTTTCATTGTTTTGTGCATTGCGTTGCATTGCATGGCATTGTGCAATTGCTTGGTGCAATGCATTTAATTGCATTGCGCAATTGCATTAATATATATAAAATTATTTTGATATTAAATTTGTAGCAGGAGCTCTAAAGCATTAGCTTAATATTAATTAGAAATCCAAACTCCAAGCGTTATATGGTAAATTTCTAAATGCACATTTAACATCAGCCTATAGCACGATTACGTAGAAATTGGCATGTGCCTTCACGTGTTACACAGATTTTCAACTACACAAGTTTTTCTAACATTTATTCATAACGACATTGCTTCCCTAGTACGCATTGCTCAAATATACCCTCAGTGTATTGAACCATAGTTTCCAGCCATGAAGTTCCCCGGTCCAATTTAGTTCGATCGCGGTCCCCTTATTCCATTCTGTTCGCCGGTGGGTCTATCTGCATTCTTCCTGAGAGGCCGACCACTGAAAGGAAATGCACTGAATGTGGGGCAGTATCGGAAAAGTATAGCGACTATAACATTCCGAGCGTCCTCCTCGCCGAGTTCTCGCCTGAATGACTGCGCTCCCGAAGGACTCTTCACTCACGAGGGCGGCTCCGCAGAGCAGCGCAGAGGCGAATGAGGACGGCGCGTGTGAGGACGGCCACTGGTTGCGGAAGAGGGCTACTACGGAAGGACGATTACAGGACAAGCTCAAAACCCGCTCTTTGGATCCGAATTCAGTTTCGAAACTAATGTAGTATATTGGTTCCTTGGTAGGTTGTTAGTGATTGCGGGCGCGTCAACTAATGAGGTTATTACTCCCGTAAGTGTAGTGCATGTTTTCACGGCAGGTGGCGGTGACCTTCCGTGCTGGATGACCAGATCCGGCGCCGACCTACCGTTGGCTAGCGGGTTTTGTCCTCAACCAGGTATCTCCCCTCCAGTGGGGCACCGCCCCTGCCGGGACAAGCTCTAAGCTTCTGACCGGTCTCCCGGTATGAGTGGTAATGTAGAGCTTGTAGGTGTAAGTAAGTAAGGGGGTGAGAAAAGGACAAGGAAGATGAAGGAAAGATCGCGTGCGGTCCGTGACCGGGTTGTTACTCGCGGTTTGTGTCTCTCTGTGTCTCATCTCTCTGTCTCTCTGTCTGTCTTCCTGTCTTCTCTGCTGTCTATCTCTGTCTGTCTGTCTGTCTCTTCTGCTCTGTCTGTCTCTCTCTGTCTCTGTCTGTCTCTGTCTGTCTCTCTGTCTCTGTCTGTCTCTGTCTGTCTCTGTCTGTCTCTGTCTGTCGCTGTCTGTCTCTGTCTGTCTCTGTCTGTCTCTGTCTGTCTCTGTCTGTCTCTGTCTTCTGTCTGTCTGTCTGTCTGTCTGTCTGTCTGTCTGTCTGTCTGTCTCTCTCTCTCTCTCTCTCCCTCTCTCTGCCTCGGGCGTTTTTCCGAGGGCGAAGGGGTGCGGAGCGCCGGTGACCTCGTCAAGCGCTGGCGCTCAGGCGGGGGCAGCGGGGAGGCCTTTCAGAAGAGGCGTTGTTGGCTACCGCTCCGACCGGCCACGTCTCTACGCAGCTGTGGATCGACCTGTGAGGGCCACGATCAGGCTTTGGGATTCCGTAACTTTTACACTTCCTCTCATTTTCGGGCAAGAAACACTGGTTATCCTGTATGATTTCCTTTTTAAGAGGTATAATTCTTGCTATCATTTCCCCCGGAGGTTGAAACACCTCATTCTAACAGAAACACGTGTTGTCTTCAATCTCGAACGCCGTCTTGTCTTCTCTCCGAAGTTGAAACGACCGAATTCTGTCACAGAAATACGTACAAAATATCGTTTCCTTACGCTTTTATCGCATTAACCGAAGTTCCTTATCCACTTCATTTTGTACTAGGTCCTCTCGTGTGATAAATATCATTCTCTATTAGTTCAATGCACATTCTTATTCTTTATTACCATTAATCCTTGAATTATTTTTCACCATAATCTTATGTTATCCTCTTCCTGTTCTCCTATATTTTCACAAGCCCTGTTTTCGCTTATCGTTAACTTACTGTAATTTTTATTATATTTTTACTTTCGGGTAAGCTTCGGCTCTAACTTCCACCCTACCTTCGGCACTACAATCGATTCCAAATCAGCTTCTTCCTTCACATCCAACTCTATCTTCGGAACCGACTCTGCCTTCGAATCCTCCTCCCGACTTCAAATCCAACTCTGCGTGACTCTTCGAATCCGCCTCCATCTTCAAATCGAACTGTCTTCGGTTTAAATCGAATTGCTTTGGAATCCAACGGCGCTTTCAAATCCAACTCAGCGTTCGGAGCCGACTCTGCATTATAAACCGCCTCCTTATTCAAATCGGACTCTTTGGATCTGACTCTGCCTTCGAATCCGCTCCGCTTCAAATCAACTACTTCGGACCACTCTGCTTAACCCTCCTTCAAATCACTTTTTGGATCTTCAACCGCCTCCGCCTTTCTTTGGATCCACTGCCTTCGAATCCCCCTTCAAATCCGACTTTCTAAACCGCTTCCCCTTCTTCCGCCTGTCTGGTGCCCCCTCTCCCACCGGGGGGCGAGGGGCTGTTAGCCCTTGCCCTGGGCGTGACCGCGTGGAAGCCCCCGCGCCGGCCGAGTGGCTCGTTGAGGATCGCCTCCCTGATTCCATCGGCGCCGCCCTTTGATGTTGACGGAACGAGAGCCCCGCCCCCGCGCCCTTCGCTTGCGCCCTTGCTTGGCCGGCTTGCGCCCTTGGCTTGCGCCCTTGGCTTGCGCCCTGGCTTGCGCCCTTGGCTTGCGCCCTGGCTTGCGCCCTTGGCTTGCGCCCTGGCTTGCGCCCTTGGCTTGCGCCTGGCTTGCGCCCTGCTTGCGCCCTTCGCTTGCGCCCGCTTCGCCTTGCGCCCTTCGCTTGCGCCCATCGCTTGCGCCCTTCTCTTGCGTCCTTCGCATGCACCCTTCGCTGCGCCCTTCGCTTGCGCCCTTCGCTTGCGCCCTTGGCTTGCGCCCTTGGCTTGCGCCCTTCGCTTCCGCCCTTCGCTTGCGCCCTTCGCTTGCGCCCTTCGCTTGCGCCCTTCGCTTGCGCTCTTCGCTTGCGCCCTTCGCTTGCGCCCTTCGCTTGTGCCTTTGCTTCACTCCCGCTCACTGCCCTGCGGACCGGACGCCCCGTCACCGATCGTAGGCCAGGGCGCACTGTTTCATTGCCTCCTGCTGCCTTGGAGGTCTTTCTGAGAACTTGGTATCGTCGGCTTCCGCGACCAGAGTCATGATCTGGGCTGTCCTGGTGACGCCGCGTCGAAGGCTGGGGCGCCGACGTTTCGACCGACACCCCAGTCGGCACCCCAGCCTTCGACGCGAAGTTACCCGGACGGCCCAGATCACTTTCTGAGGACTTGTTCATCTGCTTTTCACACTCTGCCGACCTTCCCTGTGTTTCATTTTCATAGATAATGCAAGGATCTTTACATTGTGATATTTTTCGTCATACCTGTCTCGCTGAATACCTGCGAATTATATGCTATCGTGATAGAACTGTGAGAGGAACGGCCATGGTCTCGTACATACCAAGCACAAACATTGAAATAGAATATTGACCAGAGCCATTCTGTCCATGAGTTGGAGTTGTTGGTTATAAATCAAGAGTTGAAGTGTGACGTAAAATTTTGCTTCTCATAAAACCAGAGACCGGCTACATTACATTTTTGGTTGCCCAGAAACTTCCGCATAATCGTTGTCTATTTCTTGGTGTTCTCGTGAACGCTTCGTCCCGTTTCTTCTCTTTTTACACTTCTATACTAATTTCCATTACCACTCTATTTTATCAACGTGTCACCCCGTCTTCACTTCTCGCACCGCCATTTTTTCTTCGGCTCTAAAGTGTCAACCTTTGTTTTGTGGATTACTCAGCATTCATTGGTCCTTTTATCAACCTGCGTGTTCCGCCTATTTTCTTTGTCTACAACTACAAATACAATACCGAACAATTATCAATTCTATGGTAATACCAGTACTTTGTTTTGAGTTTTGGTTGTCTTTCCTTCTTCAGAAAGTTTCGTTCACCGCTGAAGGACAGATCTTTATTAATTGTCTTCAACTCCGAAACACCGATACTTCAGCTTTTTCCTTCAATTGTTTGATTCGCTCTTTCCTTCCATTCTACATCAACGATTTTTTCCTAAAGAAGCTCTGGATCCCAGACGCCGTTTTCGTTTCTCCCGATTTTCTCGGCCGGCCGCGCGATTTGTCTCCTCCGATTCCTAGGATTTTCTCTTCGTTCAGTAGCTGGCCCTTGCGGAACCTGCTCGCGCCCGTCACTTGTCGCTCCACCGTCTCCATCCATCTTATTCCCCCGCCTGGGCGCGCCCCGCCCACTGCCCGCCGCTTTCTGCCGAGGCCGAACAAACTTTCGGCGACCCCGTGAAGCTTCGGTTCTGGTCCGCACAGCATAGAGGCCGCGACGCACAGGTTGGAGACTTTTCCCACAAACATCAACACTTTTGGGTTAAGATTAAATTCTAATAATAGTGTAAGTGGTAGGATCAGTAGTGTGTGAAGGGCCTCTGCATTTATTAGGTATGCCTCAAATGGAGTAATTTTCTACTGGGTATTGCATTGTATGTATTTTAGGATTCATTATTATATTATGGTATTAGATGTATAATAAGTATAAAGAATTTGTCAGCGGACTTAATACCCAAAGCAAATTAAATAAATTATCTTATTTTATTTTTCCTTTCTTAGAACCATAGTAGGTACAGACAATTTTTAAGGTGCTTTACCACCTTACGGTACGGTTAAGCGTAAAGATTGTTGGGCCATTTTTTTCTGGGGCCATGGGATGATCTGCTTTTCTGAGATTTTTAAAATATGAGAATTCATATTTTTTTGGTTTCATAGAAGTCATTCGAAAAAAGGTTAAAGAAGAAAGAGGGAAAGGGGAAAAATGGTTTGTAAGCAGATCACAAATTTCATGAAACTATGTTATTAAAAATGGTTTATGTTTTCAAAATATTTTGCAGCAAAGCAGCTTCACTTGATATCGTCATAGAGACTATCAAAATGTACGGATAGTATATATGCGATAATTTATTTGCAGTTGCATTTGTCCACATATTTGAAAATTCGTCCAGGCTAGAGTGCTGATTCGCAATGCTTTAAATACTTCGAAATTAGACGCAACATTTAAACAGTATTAATACAAATAGTTCCAATTTTTTAAATACAAATGCATTGAAATTGAAATTTAATTTTTACGTAGAGACCACTTCGGATCCATAAAACCAGACTACGAAGAGTGTGATATCTACCATGCTGTACGTTAAGTGCAGTATTTGTACGCATATTACTTCCCACACGGAGTCTCTTCCCTTCGGAGCAGCTTTGATGTAACAGGGTCGTTGGGCGCCGATCCCTCAACCCTGGTGCATCGAGAGTGCTCGTGTTTTTATTTTACGCGCCGTATAAAATGAAACGACATCGACTCGTAATGTTCCATGAGGTGAGAATTATTTACGAGGTGTGTGTGTGTGTGTGTGTGTGTGTGTGTGTGTGTGTGTGTGTATATATACGCGTGTGGGTCAACGCAGCTGAGGATGTGAGGGGAAGAGAGGAGGAAGATACGACCCGCCAGACAGAAAAGGGGAAGTTGAAGAAGAGAGGGAAGACTGGGAGCAGAATGTTATAGTGACTCGTTTCGGGGTCCTCTGAATGAATACGTGTGTCCGCTGGAGTAACGGCATAAGACTGATAAGAAGGTTCCTCGTGTGAATACTGTTGTGTTCTTAAATTTACGGGTTGTTCTTTTACTTTATTTTTGTTATTTTTAATGAATGTAACGATTTATATACGACGTATTGTAACCTTTCACATTTTTCTTCAAGGATACTATACCAGATGTGTGACCGCTCTGAAATAAAAAAAAATTAGCGGGTCACTCCAATAACTTAATGTTATATCCAAAATTTAGGAAGTCCTACAGGAGTGGGTCCTTCTTTTATCTTGTTTTTAAGATACTAAATAAAACAGGCAAGTTAACTTTTATCTTTAAGAACGTTTTGATATATTCTATCAAATTTCTGTGGTTCAATTTCGTTACTATAAACGTATTACTCATTATGTATGGCTCAGCAAATTCCTAAAATATTAATTGACTGCAGATATACCTTTCCTATTTACGAAAACGTTCAAAACACAAAATGTGTATTGGTTGTATAGTACTAATGCATAAACAAGGATTGCGAAAATGCATTCCCCGTAGATAAAATAGTTGACGATAACAAAGGTTCCGCAAATGCTGGAAGAATTATTGTTAATTTCTAAATGCATTGTTTTTAATACCGTCTGGTTTAATGAACTATGTCAGCCTTCTATTGTGTCTAGAAAAATGTATATATCGTATTTTACTCACTTAAATATGGATTTTTCCAACATTATTTTGTACTATCAGACACCTTCAGCTCACTATATTTTATGATAATCCCATCTACTGATTTGCTACTCTTGGCATCGAGAATAGATATTCATGTATCCTTCATTTGGATCCATAAAGTAATCGCCATAATTCTTTTATGTCAAAAACTCGTTCGTTAAAACAACTTGAATCAAATTTCCCCGAACAGATTATGACTGACTGCTCACTCAGTTCCACGTAATGGAAAGTACAATACAAAATCAATAGCATTACCTACGGACCAAAGGTTTAAAATGTGTGGTATGTAGTGAGTTCGTATATTTTTGGATGTATTCTCGTTTACAAATGTAACATGTCATAATTGCTGAATAACTTTTCCACATCTCTTTCTTAGGAATAATATTACAAACATAGGCAGTTTGACAATTTATTACACATTTCTTCCAATTTCTTTCATTAGGAATATTTGACAAAACATTGGCATAATTTGCAACATTTGCATAATTAGAAACTGACAAAAAGTTCTATATATTAAGTTGACGTCCTCCTGTTAATTCAAACAATTTATAATTTTTCTTCTAGAAACAAGATTGCTTTTAACTACCATCTATTAAAATTATTAGCTATTATTTCCATTTTTTCTTATAATTATATTTATAATATTAATTCATTTATTTAATATTTACGTAATTATAATTATATTATAATTCAGTATTAGCTATTAGAAATCCTGGTATCACGATATCATTTGTGAATTATGTGTCTGTAATCGTTTATGGTTCCTCTTACTGAATTTACGGGTAAACTATTACCCGCAATTACCGTTATTAAACAGAAATACACTTCTATAAAAATTTCTGTAAATATTTCTCATTACGAAGGAAATCGCAATATTGTGTCCCTCTATTTTAATTAAGGCACACAAATATTATTAGAGTTTTTGTCACTAATGTTTATCATACACCAATACGAAACCAAACACATACGTACGGACACTATGAACATATTTAAAAGTTCCGCATGTAATGGTACGTTTTAGATTGGATAGTTAAAACAATCCTTAGCGATTCTTTTTCATGAAATGTACAAGGAAACTGGAAGTTCACGCACATACTCAAAAGATAATAAAGTCTAGTAGGATATAGGAAAAAGTTCACTCAGGAAAAAAAAATCGACCGTTATTTCCGTTTCATGCCAGCCCGCAATTTGAAAAAGAAGATTTACCGACTACCGGCAACGGATTACACTCGCATTCAAATCGTGCACCCTCGCGGGCTGGTTCCCGAAAATAGCCATTTCACTCCACCGAGCTGCGCGCTCTAATGAATCATACCCGCGTGGTGGCGCATTGAAGCATTCGTGCCCCTTTATGCATGCTCCATTCGTGTGCGCACGCAATGATTCCGTGGCTTTGCAGAAAATCACGGTCCGTGTTCTACAGCGGAAGAACGAATAACACGACTTTCCGGTGCTGGAGAGGCATACGAAAGCGGAACACGGCAGGGGAAGCGGAAAAGGCGTGAAGGGGATGAGGGGGAGTGGAGCGGGAGGCGACGGAACAAAAAGAGCGGCCTCGTTGAAATGAAATCGAATCCCAGAAGTCTCAAATACGTCGTGCAAACAGGCGCTAGTGGAACTTTGAAGGGGCTTCGCGGCGCCTAGATGAAACCTCCGTCCGCCGAAGTGGCTGCCCCTGCGTCTGTCTGCAGCCGGTTGACGAAGGATAGATTTCTTTGCTGAGGAAATACGTTTTCCCCAGGACGTACGAGTTACTTTGTTTGGGGTCGTGAGCACTGTATGCCGGGAATTTAAAGCAGAACAGCAAACGGCGTGGGGGAAGCCCCAACTTCTCTGGAAGCATCCTCGCTCACTTTTCTCCACACTCGCTCTTCAACCCTTTCTCTTTTCCTCCTCCTTCCGTTGAGCGCGCTTCGCTCGCTCCCCGGCCACCGCGAGGCAGCCGCTTTCTCTTCGTACAAGTTTGCTCCGACGATCAACAAGCAAGACACCCCGCCCCCCAGCCCCGCCCCCACCCCCGGCCCCGCCTCTACGCAGCCAGGCGAGAGACACGGCTCAGCCTTGTTTCTACGCCACTTCCTCGGCAAGTTGCGCGGTATTCCAATGGCTCTTTTGGTGCGTCTTTTCGGCCCCGCCCCCCTCTGTCCGGCCCCAAAGGCAATGTGACGAACTCTCCGCCCTGCCTTTGCCTCTCGCTCTACACATGTCTCCATGTTTGTTCTGTGTATTGAATTGTATGCATTTTTAGTATTCATTATTATATTATGGTATTAGATGTAAACGTAATGATGTAACGATGTAGCGATAAGAAAACGATAAGATAACGATAACGATACGATAACGATAAAATAACAACATAAGACGTAAAGATGTAACGTAAGTGTAAAGAATTTGCCACCGGGCTTAATTCCCAAAGCAAATTAAATAAATTATCTACGTATCTACATGCATCTGCTGACCGAAACACTTATGCATCTTAAGACGCTTACCCGTTGTCTGCTATTATTGATAACCTTTCCGTCGCTTCAACAACGCCTACTAACTACTCTTATCCATTCTGCTTTACCAGATCATCGACATTATCTTCACAAATTTTGCCCCAACCTGTTTAGTCACATATACTAACTATGCCGCTCATTTTCATTACCCTGCCACCAACATCGTCTCCAACGACTTACTCATCTGTCACGGCAATTTCATACCAACGCATATATCTTACATATCTTAGTATTCCTTTTTTATTTTCGCATTGCGAATCTTCGCACAACTTTTATTGCTGTTTATGTTCTTGAATTATAAACGACTTTTATTCCGTCGTCAGTATTGGTGCGGCCTTTTCATTGATTTACTTCTACCAATTAAAACTTTTCGTTATGTTACCGGGAGTGACAGGTGGCTCGGTGCAACTGATGTCACTGCAATGTCTCAGATTGGGAGGTCCAAGGTTCGAGTCCCGACGGCGGCAGGATTTTCGCTTTTCATCTAGGTCGAATTCAGTCGCTGAAGGGGAATACACTAACAGGACTAATGAAAAGTTGACGCGCCCGGAATCACTAACAACCAATCAATCAATTAACCAATCTTCACCGTGTTGCAAGCATTGTTTGCTCTTGAATTGTTCGCATACTCAACACGACGGCGTCTCTCGACTGCTTGATCACGCTCACACACACACACACACACATTTCAAACAGACTCGTGTCTCTCGCAGTGATGCAGACACAGCCACAAAAATTCACTTCCGCTCTTAGACACCCTGCTCATAAAACCTCGAAATCTTATTATCATCCTATGTTATGTCATAGTTCTTGCCCATTCTGCAGAATCTTGTCTCGCATATTTTAACTATTCGTAGCTGTTGCTCTTCTGTCCTCTCGTGGAACATATGGACTTGCTCGCTCGCTCACTCTCCAGTCAGCTTTTTCACTTTCCATCCTGTTCATCTACTCAACAACCCATTTGCTTGTCCGCTCAACCTCCCTCCCGAACGTCAGATTGTCATCTTACCCGCCTAAACGCCCCACTGTCAGAACGCCCACCAGTCAGGACGACCTCCAGTCAGGACGTATTCCAGTCAGGACGACCTCCAGTGAGGACGCCCTCCGGGCAGGACGCCCTCCGGGCAGGACGCCCTCCGGGCAGGACGCCCTCCGGGCAGGACGCCCTCCGGGCAGGACGCCCTCCGGGCAGGACGACGTATTGCTAACGAGATCGCTCTTCCACTCACCATAACTTCGTATATCCCATTTCCTCCTCCCACCTGCCATAACTTTCACCCACTATAACCCTGTTCTACCCACTAGAACGCTCTCTCACCCATCAGAACATTCACCCATCCACATGAAACCCTTCGCTCCCACCTGCTAGAACGCTCTCCTTCCCATCTCAAAACTTGTTACCACGCCACACTCTTGTGTGTCTATCGGTTTGTCTGATCTCTTTCTCTAAGAGAGACGTAACCATCGTCACAGATTAAAACCAACCCATCAACACGCTTGTACGTCAACTCACAAATTTGGAAGGTATTTATCTGGCAAGTCGACACCCTCTCCCTTGCTCCCCCATCTGGCAGAGTTTTCCCTCAGCTCCCTTCTGAAGAGAGCGCGTGCCCTCTTCTGACTTCGAAAACATCGCTCTCTACGCCCTCCGCCGAAACTCTCCAGACAGGAGCATCCTGCGCTAGCCTGCTCTCTCCCCTTAAACTTTTCCAACAGCGCCCCACACTCTGACTTCCCCCCGCGCCGACCCTGCCGCCCCCATCCCCCACCCCACACCACACGCACCGCGCGGGGCGGTCCCAGAATTTTCTTCATTCGACTTTCCAGAAACATCCGCGCCGACTTCTTTGCCGAATTTACGATGCAATTAAAGTTGGCTTTCGTACGCGCAGTGAGTTACGGTCGTGTCGACCACCACCGCCACCGCCTCTTGGGAGCGCCACCGGTCACTCAACGGGCCGTCGGCGGCGGGGGCGAAGGGGGAGAGAAGGGCGCGGCCGGTGGAATTTACGGTTAGGTTGCGGTCACCGCAAAACCCCTCCGCGCCGCCCCCGAAAGAGTTACGGAGTGCAGTAATTTGGGTTTCCGTATCGGGGTCGGGGCCATAGGCGGTCGTTTAAGTTGCAGTTCGCGCCCCATTAACGCTGAACTGCTTCGAAGGCGAATTGCGTTTACGGGCGTTCTTGTTCTTGGGTGTCGCGCTGCTAGAGGCGCCTTTGAGGAGAGCGAGTCGAATTGCGCGCGACGGAGGCAAGGGCGCCGGCGGACGAGGATTCTTCCGTTACGACGCAGCTCCCGGGCTTTATTGCCTCTTGGTTTTACAAATTGCTTGAATGTAGACGAGAGCGTCAATGAATCTTCCGTCAGCGTTTATTGTTCGCTTTGAAATGTCGTCAGATGTTGTGGACTTTTAAGTTTCTCGTGTGTATTGTGCATTGGGTCTCGTAGAAGTTGTGGAAGTCTTTACATGCTTAAATGGATAAACATTTCAAATGCAGTTAAATTGGATCACAACACTATTACCACAAGACGCTTAATTACACCAGGATTCTTCAGATGGCTGGTAAGGAAAGGCTAATGGCCTTTATGAATTTGAGTAATATCACCAATGATGTGAAACGATTTCATTGATTACACATTGCAATAAAATGTACTAATTGATCTAAGCGTGGTGAATTCTTTCTGTTATTTAAATCAAGATTAAAATTGAGCTCATCATAAATGGAAAATTTTGATGTCGTACTACCAAGTTTAGTGCACTTACTATTCAGCTTTTCGTCTAAATTTTTATACAATTTACTAGAAAGTTTTATTTTTTCATTAAAAAAATTAGACTAGTAAAAATGTTAATAGTTTCCTTTAAAGGTCGCGAATTGTGGTTATTCTGTTACGAGTGTATAAATACAGAGAAAAAATATTGTGATAACTGAAAGTTTAGTTTTAAGTTAAGCTGGTGGAAATAGAATGAATATTTTACAATCCTGCAGCAGATTCAGGAAGTGTAAGAAACGTAACTACAGCTGATAGTCTTAATTAAAGGAGAGGAATATGGGTTTGGAAAGAATTAATAACTAATTAATTTTTTCCAAACGATTCGTAGTTCAAAAGAAATGTTTTATATTATTTATCAATTAATTATGCAAATACATACACATTTACTTGGCTATATATTATCTATAGCTTCAGTAAAAGTTGTTGCAACAAATGGAATAGTGACATGAAAAGTTTCTCATGGTTTTTATTAAATAGTTTTGCAACGCTATTGCCTGTTCTTTTCTCAAGAGCCGCAGCAAAGCCGTCAGACTTATTGCTCTGACCTGTTAGCTCACGATGAACGCAAGACATTCAAACTTTCGACGTTCAAGAACGACACGTTAGAGAGACTACGAGCAAGCCAATTGAACACATTACAGCACTCTATCAACCACTGCTTTTACCAATTTTACTTTCGCAATTTCTCACTACTTTCCAAATTTCTCTCAGATACTTCCCTCAATTCTCTTATAACCTGGCACGCACCGTTCTGTTTACCCAGTCCCGCCCTCCGCAGCACTCTGTGCGTTCGCAAGCCGTGACGCCTTGCAATCGAGTAGGCGGCGGCGGCGGGGTGTGTGGGCGGGGCATGTGGGCGGGGCGTTTGGTGCTGGGCGTTTGGTGCGGGGCGTTTGGTGCGGGGCGTTTGGTGCGGGGCGTTTGGTGCGGGGTTTGGTGCGGGGTTTGGTGCGGGGCGTTTGGTGCGGGCGTTTGGTGCGGGGCGTTTGGTGCGGGGCGTTTGGTGCGGGGCGTTTGGTGCGGGGCGTTTGGTGCGGGGCGTGTGGGCGGGGCGAAGGGCTGGCGTGCCCTGGCTTCAGTGGCGCAGGGGGCGGCAAGTGCTAAGCTACCGCGCGAGAAGGTAAGTAACGAGAAGTTCACTCCGAGGCTCCGGCAAACAACAATATTTGCTTCCTGCCGTCACCGCCGCCAGCGCGCATGCGGCTGTCGTTCACCTCGAGGCGGAGACGGCCAAGAGGCTGCGCTGCTGCGCGGAGGGCGCGATAGGCAGTTCAGGCGGACGAATTCGCTCAGACTATCACATCCCTCGAGTTGTGGTTGGCAGGATGGAAGGGAAATAGGGTTGTCTTGAGAATTTAATACTCGATTGACGATTCGTTATTCGGAAATGGGTTGTTTTAATCGACTAGCAGTTCCAGTCAACTACGAATTTAATTGGACTAGGGGTGTGATTGGAGTAGGAGTTTGAGTGGAGCGGGCGGTTTGAGTGGAGCGGGCGGTTTGAGGGAGCGGGCGGTTTGAGGGAGCGGGCGGTTTGAGTGTGGCGGGCGGTGGGAGTAGAGCGGGCGGTTAGAGGGAGCGGGCGGTGAGAGGGAGCGGGCGGTGGGAGGGAGCGGGCGGTGAGGGTAGAGCGGGCGGTTGAGTGGAGCGGGCGGTTTGAGTGGAGCGGGCGGTTGAGTGGAGCGGGCGGTTTGAGTGGAGCGGGCGGTGGAGTGGAGCGGGCGGTTAGAGTGGAGCGGGCGGTGAGAGTGGAGCGGGCGGTGAGAGTGGAACGGGCGGTGAGAGGGGAGCGGGCGGTGAGAGTGGATCAGCTGTTAACTGACAAGTCGATTGACAGTAACCGAATGCGGAATGCTATCCGTAAGAAGTAGGAAATATTTTTTGTTGGCTTTTAGAAAGAAATTATCACTATTCCATCATCTCTTGCATGCATTTGGTCACCGAAGAAATGAACTAATCTTTATTTTACAACATTTTTGTAAATATCATTTGTCTTCCAGAATTTATTTCTGCATAGGGCCATGAATTTAAAAAAATGAGGTGCATAATATTGTTGTTTTGACTACGTATACGATAGTTTTCTCGTAAATTCTGTTACGTCGCGCCGGTAGTGCGATCTCGTACCAAAAAATCATCAGGCAAGAAAACTTCTCCTTAGTGTTTTTTTAAGAAACGTTTTGTGAATTTGGATCCTTATATTAATAAAAATAGAATTGCTATTTGTACGCGGGTTTAGTTTTCAGTGTAAAAATTAAAATTCTAAACAGTTAATTTAATTACACAAGCATCTTCTTTCATTTCATGTTCCTAACTTTGAGATACAGTTCGCGTAATTGCTCGGTAATCAAAATTATCTATACGTTTACACATTAATGGAAGGCGACTCGTTCTCAAGAAAACAATTATGGTAACATGCATAAACGTTTTGCTTCTATTCAAGGTAATAATTAAATGGATAAACCGTAACAATGAATCACTTTATTTAACTTTTATTGTTAAATTAAGGACTAATGATCTGATATCTTCCTAATTTAAACAATTCTTTTGCTTTTTAAACCTATAAAACTTTTATATAAACAATATTATTAGTTTAAGGAAAACAAAATCAGATTATCAAAATGATTTCTGTTTTTATAATTCCTTCTATATAAATGCTGTTTAAACATTTTTCAAATCATAAAATCATTCACGTAAAATATAATTGTGCAATGCTTTCCAGGTCATTGTAATTCAATATGAATTTCATTTAAAAGCCGTCTATCTTATAATTATTTCAAAATGTATTCGGTGGTCATTTGTATTTATCACGTGAATTTAAACTTATTTTCTCTTATTACTTTCGAGTGCAGAATATAGGAATTCCAAAACAGTATTTTCATAGAGATTAAAAAGTATAGAGCCATACGTTTATTCCAGATAGAATGTTTTCACGTGACCTCGTTAGAGTCTAATATTCTAGTAGTTTCAAACAGAAGGTACTTGATCTTTAAATTTTCGTTTAACTTTTAATTAAGATAAAATTAACAAGAGGGAATAAAAACCTGACTTTCAGTTCATTTAAACCTAATTTCATTATCGTTTCATTCACCATCGTCCGACATGCCAACCAGAGTGCGATAAAGCCAATATTATAGAAATGGATTTAATGCGTGAAAGTGAAGAGAAATCAGAGGAAAGCGGTTGTAGGAAAAACCTTTAGCATGTGGAATATTCTTATTTGATCGATTTCCCCGCTTGCTAATTACCCTCTTCCGCGGCCGCGAGCCTAGGTACGCAGGAAGTTCACAGTCGCATGAGCTATTGCTCCGCCCGTTCACAAAACTTCGCTTTGCGAAACATTTTACAAGTTTTGTATCCTGGACCGATCATATGCACTGCTATGCCTTTTTAAACATGTATATACGGTTTTGCCTGCTCGTACAATGTAGTGGTAATATTGCACAACACCATGTTTCAGTGTGTAATATGTACTGGCGCGTCATGCCCACGGAAAATTTGAACACGTGTCTTAATGAAAGCTGTATGAATTAATTGATGTTTTTCTTGCTTGGGACCCATAAAGCTTACCTCAAATGGTGCTTTTCAACATTTGTAAAAACAAGGACATTTTACTAATATTGGGTACATTTGTAGCACGGAATATCAACACATATCCAATAGTGCGCATGAGTTTCTCGTTCGGGGGGTGTAACTGTAGTATCCTTTTGAAAATTAGAGAAGACTTCATGTTGCGATGTCTGGGATCTAATGCTGTTTTTGTCGTAAAAATGTTTACGTATGATAGCGGGAAACGTTTTTTTACATATATTTTCATTGTTGGAATAAGGAAATCATAGTTCAGTAATAATTTCTTCTTCACAAGCATTGTGAATGGCATATAATTAACCTTGATTATCTAAATCTTAGTATAATCTAACTACAACATTGATTTTGGAGACTCATTGAGCCTCTATGTTTAGGTAATATCGGAGAACATATTGAGGACGGCCTATAGTGGATATCTATTTCTAATTCTCGTTGAGATGATATTGATTGTGGCCAGGTTCTAGTGGGCTGTTTGATTTATTGAAGGTACTTGTATATTTAAATAAAAATTGTTTCGTTGCGCGATGTGACGATTGACGTAGGTTTAATTTTGTATGAAGTGAAACATAGGAAATGAACTATGGGGCTTGAATGGCTAAACTAAGATATTTATTTTGCATTATTTATATTTGATTAATGTTCGTTCGAGAATGAGAGAGAGACGTAGAGAGACGGAGATAGGGAGAGGGACGGAGTAAGGGAGAGAGACGGAGAGAGAGGGAGAGAGGCGGTGAGAGATGGAGAGAGAGAGACGGATAGAGGGAGAGAGACAGAGACGGAGAGAGGGAAAATAACTAATATGAGAAATTGCTATTTGGTTTTACGGTATATTTCTGGGGAGAGAGACAGGCAAAATGAAGGAAGACCTTTCGAGAGAAACATGTAAATCTGGGAAAGAAAAAATAGCGAGTGTACAAAAATAAAAAGAGTTGGAAAGAGATAAAGAGTAGAAGAGAGAAAAAGCCCGTGATAGAAATTACGTGACATTCACGCAGAAAGAGACATATAAATAGAAAGGGAAAATTGCGACTGAAAGAGGAAGATCCGAGACAGAAAATGTGAGAAAGAAAAATTAATATTAAAGGCACTGTATTATAATATTTTTGACATTAACACATCACGCTGTCAGTACGATTTGCATCCGCAAAATGGTGGCATTCCAACTGTTCAGTACCGTCCTCCTCCACTGCTTCTCTTCATCCACCGACTTCCGCTATCCAGCCGCCTCAGACCAACTCACTTTCTCTCCTTCACCCAATATAATGGATATCCAAGTATTTCCATTTCCTTCTGCCTCATTTCCACCCACTTCCGCTACGTTCCGTGCGATACATAACACTGAAGAGCTGGGAACGGTGGAACTTTTCGGCTATATTTGACTTTGTCGGCTGTCAGAAGCCTGCCGTTCTCTGCGGTGCACGCAAACTACGAAGAAAAAAGTTTCTACTCTATTTGCTGAGCCCGGAAGTCTAATTACAGAAATTGGAAACTAGATTTTAGTTATAGAATTAAAATTATATATTGATATTACGATAATTTCGTCTTTCTTCAATGTAGTACTTTCTTAAATACTCTATTCATGAATGTTATCTAAGAAGAAACATCAACTATCTACAGTAGTGAGTTTCTTGAGAATTATTTTAATGTGACGCCAGATTAAAAGTACCTTAGCGTTTCTATCAAATTTTTTAAAATAAAATAAAATTATTACAGGAGGCTTTATTGATAAATTGTATAAATATTTAATATTTATTATTTTGTCGGTACAAATAAACTGTGTCAAAACGTGACTCTTAATAAATTGCAAGAATATTAATAATGTACTAATGAAAATATTGTAGTTCAACATTAGTTTCATGTTTAAAGATGAACACAAATTCGTACTTGGGTGTTATTCTTGGAGACTCCTTCCGAATCTACTGAAAATAAGAATTGAAGAAAGAAAGTATTTTTCTCTCAAACTTCCCACTCTTCCCAAAAGCGCCTTTTCGACCGTAAACTCGAACGTCTTCTCCGAAAACACAATAAATAACATCCTGCGACCGCACGAACAGTCACGAAACCACCTCGGGTGTTCGCAAACTTTGCGCAGGGTGCGTCGAAATTTCGAGGCTGTCTGTGGAGTCGTAATTTAAAATTTTGACTTCCTGCGCGCTTGACCTCCGCCGGTCTCTGTGCGTGGCAGCGCCGTACGTTGCTTGCCCCGTTCTGAAAAACACGTTTTAATGAAAGTACCTTCCAATGAAAAACCAGGGTAGTGGTGCTTCTGGTGAGCAGCATGGTGCGGTGCAGTCCGCCTGGTGCGAGCGCGGTAGGCGGAGGTCGCTGGTAGCGGCGTAAGGGCTGCCCAATTAGTTCACTCCCCGGTTCAAAAGTGCTCGGATTTCTCGTTAATAGGGAAATCGATATGCACACGCAGATGCGCTGCATTCTTTGTAAGCTGCTTCCATAACGAACGGGGATGCGCCGGTGGAATCTCTTGTGGCAAATTTTTGGCGGCGTAGCGTTTCTTTTTCCCTTTTTTTGGTTTTAATCATTCTTAAGGATTATTTTCGTGTACGTGTGATTGATTTGGCCTAGGATAAGAAAAATTACATAGCACTTTCAAACCACATTTTTAGAATACGAATTTCACCAAATTTATTGTTTTCTGTAGGCTCTCGTCATTTTCTGTAAGTACTGTTAAGATTAATATTACTTATAAATGTACCTTCTTACTCTTAATATTAACTCTTTTTATATAGCAGAAATTAGAAGCCCCAGTGCGAATACAAGTTGGATGTTTGTGCTGTTTGTGTCAATATTTCTTAAATTATGCGTTGATTGTAATATTATAATTAAAACTATGATTATCCCTAAGCAACTATCACGATAAATGTGGTAGTAACTGTCACGAGAAACTTGGTAAATGTCTGAAATTTTCAGTTTATTTGATCTGATCGATCAGTAATTTCCGCAATTATTTCTAGGCTAATTTAGAGTTACCATTTAAACAACTGAACTTTTGGATTTTTTGAATAATCCCCAATTTGCAATGGCAGTTTCCTGTATACCGACATATAAAGATATATAACTACCTATTCTACAAATAAATAGATACATTACTCTCTGCATTTCCAATACGATTTGAAGTTTAAGGCAACCATATTTGCAGTTATGCATGCACAACTGCTGTTGTAAGAGTCAAATAACTCAGTTTCTTCATTAGACACTTTTTTATTAACATGAAAATGTCTTTATTATGGCAGTTGATATTTTGTTCGATTATAACGGTTGTCAGTATTGTAATTGTATTGTATTTGCAATTATACAGAGTTGCTGAATTTACAAAAGTAAGCGAATAAATTTACTTTTCCTTGAAATACTACAAAGAATTTTGAGTTTTATTTATAGTCAATGCTCGAAGGTTTTGTAGGAGTAAAATAATGATTCTATCTTAGAACGTTTTTCTCACAACCATTATCGTTATTTTTAATACTGGTATGTCCATTTGATTCCAATTTAAAAGAACTTATTAAAATGTGTTTCATTAGCAGTTTTTCAATATGTATTTCATTATTCATATGTAACCTGATCGACTCAAATGTGCGAATATCGTTATCAATGTAGTATATTAAGTGAAAATGTAAGAGGAAAATCAAAATGATTTTCGTATAAATTTTTAAAAAAATATATTAACAAAAGAATTAAAAGAACAATTTTTTGTAAGAGGTTTTATTTAACATTATACATTAATGGTTGTTATTCTACTTTATATCCTTCATTTTGCTTTGTTCTGAAGTTATAATGCTTTCATCCAACCCTTGCCTTTTGAAGCCTTTTGTGTAAATGTTACTGCTTCATTCTCTTTTGAAATCGGAACGAAGATACTCATATACAATTGCACAGATGAGTATAGCCACATTTATGGTACAAAAATTAAAACGAATCATTCGTCATAACCGGACTCTGCACCATCTCTCATGGTGCAGAGGTAGCCATCTCTGCAGCTTTGTCACTACGAAGCGAAGTTTTTTCTACAAATAATTATCTGATCTTGCTTCAATCCAAGTCTATTATTCTTGAGAACAATCGGCGGTTTTTACTCGGACAAAGGGAGAAAGAGGGCAAGTGCGGGCATTGTGAGGGAATGAGAGCGGCCAGCGAAAGGGAGGGCGGTGGCGGAACGGAGTGGAAAGGGCGAAGGGGAAGTGACGGAGGCGGGCGTGATCGCGAGAGAGACGCAAGCGGAATAACGACAATGAACGCAACAGCAGAGTGGAAGTGTAGAGGTGGAAGTGGTGACGGAGAGAATGGCAGACCGGAGAACGAGGATGTCGGCCAAATTAACAGCGAGAGCGGGAAGGGTGTCGGAAGCGGCGAGAGGAAGTTGGGGATCTGAGAGTAGTGGGGACAGTGAGACTGGTCGGGGGGGAAGGAACCTCAAAGGGGAAGGATGACGAGGCGACAAGGGCGGAGCGGTGGAGAAAAGGAGAGGGTGAAGGGAGTGGAGTAAGCTTCTAAAGAGGGGATGGCGGCGCAGACAGGGCGCGGGTGGCGGCTCCAGGGGAAACAACAAAGGCAGGGGCAGAGCTTGGGAACGCGGGGGGGGCGGATGGGGGCGGGGCGTGGGCGGGGCTTGGGCGGGGGGGGCGGGGCGTGGGCGGGTGGGGGAAGGGTGGGCGGGGGGGCGGGGCATGGGCGGGGTGGGGAAGAGTGGGCGGGGGTGGGGAAGGGTGGGCGGGGGTGGGGAAGGGTGGGCGGGGGTGGGGAAGGGTGGGCGGGGGTGGGGAAGGGTGGGCGGGGCGTGGGGATGGGCGGAGGGGGGCGGGGCTGGGGGGGCTGGGCGGGCGGGGCGGGCGGGGGGGAACGGCCGCGAGGTCGGGAGTGGCGGGGGGGGGGAAGGCGGGGCGGGGGGCGGCGGCGGTGTGGACTGCGAGAGCGACAGGGGCGGCGACGAAAGCGGCGGGGTTGGCGGCTGGGGCGGCGGGGAGGGTAGCGAGGAGAAAGGCTGAGGGTCGGGAATCACCGCCGTCCGTCTGATGTATCGATCGCGGCGTCGAGTAATTGGCCCGGGCGATACGAGAGCGTTTTTCGCGCGTTTCGAGCAAATCACCCTGCGGGGGGAGGGGGTTGGGGTGAACGCTGGACCCTCTTCGCCCCCGCCGCTCTCCCTCTGACCGCGACAGCCCCGCTCCCGGGCGCACCGGCCGAGTCCACGCCGCACATTGTGCCGACCTCATTTCGTCCTCTTCAACCTCGATGGCCCGTCATTCCCCACTCATCTACCAGTCCTTTTCTTGCCCTGTCATGTTCATCTCCATTTATATCCCGTGGCTTTTTTCTTTGTGGCATTACAGTTATCTCTTTTTGCATTAAATTAACAACCAATTTTCATTCTCTTTCATTTCCCTCGAACTCTTACTTCGTAGTTAAAGTATGCCACTATTACTACTTGCTTTCCAATTACTTTTATTATTCTTATTGACTTTTTTCATATCGTACTTACTCCTTAATCTCAAATTTTTACCAATTTCGTGAACCAACAACGCGTCTATTATTCAAAGATGTACGTCAATGTTACATACAATGATGTTACCGTTCGAGATTTCACTGCAAGTTTATGTGAATGTTTATATCCATTCTGCATTCGTTTTTAACTTCTTTCGTCTTGTATACCTTGCATTTTTATTGGTATTTTATATCGTTGTCTTCTTCCAAATGTTGGATCTATCTTACAGTGTGAAAAGTGCTTCTGCTTCTCTCACTACTGCCATTTCACTAGAGGATTCTATGAAGGATTTTATGATCTGTGGTTTTATCTGGCGGTGCGGGAAAAGGTTGAAGTCTTCAAAATTTAAGAGCTAACCTGCCTTTAGATGCGTTTTCTAAACTAGAAAGAACATTTTCAATATACTTTTATCCACAAATTATCCGCCAGCTACGTGTACATTAATATTCAATTATGTTTTTGTAAGGGATATTAATAACCCTTTCATTGGAGTTGTTTTATTATCGAAGGCGTATTTCAAATACTCTAAAATTCACTACATTATTTTTACTGCTAGATTTTCGATGTTTTTGTTATGAATTTATATCATTATAAAACGTACAATACTATCTGATAGGAAAGAGTTCAATTACAGTTAAACGGATACTAAAGGTGAGTATAAAACACAGTTTTGCACCTCCGAGATTTTCCACCCTCAGTTACGGCGCGGCGCTCATTGCATTTTACGCCAGGTGCAAAACGGACACCTATTTAAATGCAGCTCCGCGTTTAAATAAAGCCATTGCATTCCGCGCGGCGCACTTGTTATGCGGACACCTGCCTGCACGCACTTTCGCATGCACACTCGCGTCACGTGGTTTGCAACTGGCACCGGAAGCATCCCCACCCCTGCACCACTGGCTCCTCCCGACTGCACATCGCATCCCTCTCCGCCCCTCCAACCCGGCCAGTCTCGCCTTGCCCTACCCCTCTCTACGCCGTCCTCCCCCCACCGCCGTCCTCCGCTCCGCCCACACCTCCCCGCCCCGTTCGTCCACCCCGTCCTCCCCGCCCCGTCTGCCACGCCCCATCCGCCCCGCCCAATCCCTACCACCCAATACTCTCCACCCAATCCGACCCGCCTAATCTCCCCCGCCTCCCGAGTCCGCCCCGCCCAGTCCCGCTCCACCCAGTCCGCTCCAGTCTGGCCCACCCGGCCGCCCCCCCGGTCCACCCCGCCCCACCCGGTCCACCCCGCCCCCCCCGGCCCGCTCTGCTCCGCCCCGCCCCCCCCCCAGGTCCGCTCTGCTCCGCCCCGCCCCTCCAGGTCCGCTCCGGTCCGGTCCGGTCCGCCCCGCTCAGTCCGGCCCGTCCAGTCCGCCCCGCTCATACCACCCCGCACAAACCGCTCCGCTCTGTTCGCCCCCCCACCGCCCCTCCCCCCCTTCGCCTTCACCCATCCCGCTATGGCCACCCCCCTCCAACTCTCAGTCCCCACCCCACGTCGATGCCGTATCATTTCACACCCGCGTCCTCGTAAACAGCGGGCAGAAGCGGGGACGTGGACACAAAATCATCCATCAGCCGGACGAGCAGTTTATCGTCCACTCTACTGGCGAGTGGGTAGTGTGCCTCTGCCTGTGCGGGCGACTGGCGCTGAGGGTAGTGGAGGGGAAGCACGAGGGTTCGAGCGCCCAAAATGAGGCTGATATAAAATTTATCTAAAATATCACGCATCTGCGCGCCCGGCCGCCGCCGGCCGTAATAAAACCCCAGGCGGACGGCGCCGTCCGAGGACGGGAGGACGGGAGGGAGGGGAGCGAGGGGGATGAACGGGCGCTGTCTGGCGGCGCCCGGGAGAAGTAACAAAGTGGCGGGCGGCCGGCGAAAAATCCACGTGGGCGCGGGCGGCCCGCGCCGCATCTGTATCCCGGGCGGGGGCGTGGCGCGCCGAATAAAACCCCGGGAGCACGGGGCACGACGGGACGGGGAGGGGAGGGGAGGGTGGAGGGGGGGGGGGGGCCCCAGTAAGCCAGGGTGTGTGGCAAAGCGAGGGCGTTGGCTGGTAAAGGGGAGGGAGCAAGACGACGTGGTACAGCGTGCCGCCTAGAGTGAAAGTGAAAAGTTCTGATAATTTGCGGGCCAACAAGGCGCTCGCGAGAGAGAATCCAACGGGAGCGAACCACTCAGTGGAGCAGGGATAGAAATAAATTAACTAAAAAGAAAAACAATATCTGCAACATTTCATTTTAATGACATCATATAATATAGGATTGTGTGATTATTTGATACTTATCGCGTTATAGTTTTGAAACACAGAAATGACGAAAGTCAAGAGTAATTTAATGTTAATCATTGTAAATACTGGTGGAACAGAATGGTATACATTTAATCTTGCATTGTCGTTCCTCGTTACTAGTGCGCCGCTTTCTATAAGCTGGGAGATTATAAGGAATATTGTATCCCGTCTAGAATATATAATACATTAATTTTGTTGGTACAGCTAGTGTAATTGAAAACGACTTGCATTACATCATTTATTCCTGCTTACCAATGAAAGATGCTTTTCTACACATTTACCCAATATTAGATAGATTTTTGTAATTAAATTATGTGCCACATACACATCAAGGTTATAATGTTCCTTGTATATAATTCAGTGGTTGAATGAATTTACGTTTATTCAGCCACAGAATTATAATACAACGAACATTATAAACTCGATGCGTATATGACTCATAATTTAATTCAAAAAATCGATGTAAATAATTACCTATGCCCAATGTAAATAAGTAGCAATTGCCGGGAATCTCAAAAGCGGTGGTCACAGAAAATTAGACAGAAGAGCAAGTAAAAGAGGGAATGCGAAAACAATCGAACTGCGCCAGGCGTAGCTCACTGCAAAGCGCACACATCACATCAACCGCACGAGCAACTGCCTTCTGGCGAGAGCAGAAAGCGACGCGTAGCCGCGAGTGGAGGATGGCGCTGCGCAGGTGTCTGGCTACTCGTACCGTGGCCGCCGGCGGCGGCGGCGGCGGCGGCGGCGGCGGCAAGAGAGAGCGAGCTGGCTAATGGAGACGCCCTCTTCCCTGCCCCGCCCCGCCCGGACCTCGGTCGCCCTCGGCCGCATCACACCTGCCGGCGCACCCGACCGCAGACGCCCGCCCCCCGCCCCCCCTCTCATCTGCCCGCGGCTGACTGACCGCGGCTGAGCCACCGCACGGAGAGCGAGCTGGCGGGCGCGCACGAGGTCCTGGAAGGGGGTGCGCGGATTGGAAGGGGGTGCGGGGATTGGAAGGGGATGCGGGGATTGGAAGGGGGTGCGGGGATTGGAAGGGGGTGCGGGGATTGGAAGGGGGTGCGGGATTGGAAGGGGGGGGGATTGGAAGGGGTGCGGGATTGGAAGGGCGGGATTGGAAGGGGGCGGGGATTGGAAAGGGGTGCAGGGATTGAAGGGGGTGCGGGGATTGGAAGGGAGTGCGGGGATTGGAAGGGGGTGCGGAAAGCAGGGGAGGTTGGATGAAGGGGGGCAGGGCGGGGTGGATCTGGGAGGGGCGAGGACCCAAGAGGAGGCGTGGGCTGGGAGGGGCGGAAAGGAAAGCTGGGGAGGAAGGGAGTGAGTGGAAGGGGGTGCGGGGGGAGGGGGATTATGAGGCTTGGAAGGGGCTGCGGTGCGGCGCGGAGTGGCGGGGGGCGGGTGGCGGGTTGCGGCGGGGGGAGCCCGCCATCTATAATTCAGCCCCGTAATCACGCAGCCTCCCGCGCGCTCATTGGACCCGCTCTTCCCGCGCGGAGGGCGACCGCCGGTGGGGGCGCGGGCGATGGCCGAGCCGGAGGCCCGCACGCCGGGCTTTGTGTCCTGGGTACTGGTGGCGATGGCTGACAAAGCTGCCGGCGGAGGCTATCCACGGATACAGAAAGGGAGCGAACCCACAATCCGGAATGGACTGAGCCGTACTAATTAATAAGTGTATTAATAAGTATCCGTGATGGAGCGTTGTGATGAAAGTTGGTGATGCTCAAGAAAGATAAAGGAGGCAATCGAAGCAATTGTAATAATGATTTAGAAACTGACAGCAAACGTGTAGATTACCAGATAGTCGAATGCGGTTGTACTATTGCCAGAATTGTCTGATTGGCGTTATTGCAATTTAAGTACTGGTTTGGTTCTTCCCAAGTGACTGCTTTTTCTTACAAATCTACTGTACTGTGACAGTTGCACAGTTAAAGCCTATCATTACTCAAGCTTCAAACTGGAAACCCGTCATTTTGAGAGTTCGTACTAATGACAGCAAATACGGTAAAATCAATGTCCATGAAGACACGTTAAGGGAGAAGTGTGTAATTGTATAATTGATAAGAATAAGGCGATGGGAGAGAGGAACTAGGAATTCACAAATAATGTCCGCAGCTTCGATTTGACAAAGTTTAGGAGGAGAGAGAACGGCCGGAGTGAAAAGGGCGTAGGCGATATGATACCGACAAATATAAACATGAATTCAACAACTGAAGAAACAGGACAACAGGCTACGCTAATTTTACATCACAGAAGCGATACGATCTTTGTAGAAGTTCTATAATTGACACAGAAAATACGTAAGTAATAATAATCTTGGGATAGGATATAGGATATTTAGATTAATTTGATCTATTGTGGTAGCTGTGAGTCGATCATAACACTTGAAGATGTTGCAACTGTTTTGATGAAAGTTTTCCGAGATAGAATAATTATCATCAAGGTGACAGTACACATGGATATTGATTTGATATGATGATAGTGCTACAGAGGTATTGGATGCACTAATAAGATATTAGTGAATGCACTGCTTCTAGAAGCAAACCTAACATTTTAATCGGTCTACAAGAAAATTTACATATACCAAGAATTTTAAATGACCATTAGAAGGTTTTCTATTTTGAGTATAGCCATTGACGTGAAATCCTTTCTCTAATTATTGGCAAGCAATCACTATGTTGTACTCTATATATACAGTCGGTTTTGTGAACTATCATCATTAAATTTTACTACTGGAAATATCTATTTTTAAACACATTTTTTCAAATAATAGAACATAATCGTTTTTTAGAACTGTCATCTTTCTTGTGCACCAACAATTTATGGTTGAATCTGCCGCGTTTACATGTGTTGTTGATAATATTCTTTATCCGGCCACGTTGGACTATGAAAGGGTAAGTTGGTGGATTCGTTAGTGTCGTAGTGGCCGATGCATGGATGATTATTGAGCGTAATTCGCTCCATTAAAGGAGCTCATGTGTTACCTTTTGCAATGAATTTCTTGGCAGAGACATTCCATTACAAATGTAAATTTGTCCCTTCCCAACGAAGCTTTCTGCTTTAAGGTAATGATTTTTTTAAACGTAAGATCTTAACTGACAAGTTCACATTGGAATCTCGTTGAAGACTATGCTTTCTAATCGAGAAGTAAGAGTTATATTTAAATAGCAAAATAAATTTTTCTCGTCTAAATCGTAGACAATATTTAGTATGAGAACAAACAATATTCAAGAACCGGTGTAAAATAGTTTTCAATTTATTAATATCATTTTTGTATTCCTTATATATAATTATAGAAAATTATAATTAATTTCCCTAAATTTCTGCTTGTCTGTAAATATTTTGTTTTAGCTTGCAATTATGAATTTAAATGTTTCTTTTTTTCATATTTTTTTGTGAATTTCGCTGTTATTTATTTTTGTCTGTTTGTGATTCGATTTGTGATTCAAATGTAAACAATCCCTGTAAAGCGGTTAGCAGCGACACAATTCGTACACAATCTGACTGCATTTCAGGAACACACAAATTTCTCACAAAAAATTGTTGATTTCTCAAAATATTGAAAAAATTATCGTTAACTGTTGTGAACAATTTCAAAGAATATTTCTGCCTTGTTGTTTTTTGTATTGTGTGTGTGTGTGTGTGTGTGGGGGATTTTCGTGGCAAGGCCGAACAATTGTGGTCTGGACTTGGATGTGTGTATCTGCAACCCGCAGAACAGAGCTGTGTTCCATTGATGAGTGTTGCCTATACAGCATGTTATGGTTTCTATTGATGCTATTTCTTCTAATTTTCTCAGAAAATGAAGTTCATCATTGTTCAAATGATAATTTATCTAGTCTCAATAAGCATTATTACTCCAACATAAGTAGTAATTTATATTATAGGAATCAGAAAAATTTAGCCATCAACAACGATTTTTGTTACATAGTTTCAAAATAACTTCAAAGCTTATCATGTTTTAGGGGTCAGTAAAATTATAATCTATCAGCAGTGTGACAACAAATTAAAATTCTATAAACCAGCATATAAGCCCAATTACCAGACGCCAACAATTTTGTTATCTGGAGTTTTCAGTCTGCGTTAAACGTCGTTCACCAAGCTGATTTCCTCTCTTTCAGTTAAAATGCACTCCTTACGTCGTTCTCTTAATTTTGACATATCCTCATTATCATGTGTATTAATTTCATGAGACGACAGGTAAATACAAAACAATTGTGTTAAATATCCCAATCATAAAGTTTCAGGCATACGTTCTCATGAATGTATTAAATTAAATTTAGATTATAATTTTAAGTTGTCGTAGTTAAACATTTTTCCGTATAATTGATAATAGAATTAACAGTCTATTGAATACTTTAAAGAAGCCGCGTCGTTTCGAAAGGATCATTTTTTTTAGATTATATGGATTATTTCTACTGTCCTGTAAACGAGATACCACTCTCTAGATGTGAGTTTTGCCATAGAAATATAAAAACGCATAATTCATTTGGAATGATCATAAACTCCAATACAACACCGAATAGACATTTAATGAAAATGATAATGACGAATTGTCAATGAAGTCAGTAAATACTAATACTAATGACAATGACAATGACAATGACAATGACAATGACAATGACAATGATAATGATAATGATAATGATAATGATAATGATAATGATATTGATAATTATAATGATAATGATAATGATAATGATAATGATAATTAAAAATTATAATCGCCAGAAATGGTCTTATAGAAAAACACGTCAAAGAAAACCTTCAAAAACTTTATATCCCTCCAAGGCTTTTAAAATTAATCTAAAAGTCTGTCATCTTAAATACTTCCGCATTGTCCGTAACTTTATAAATTCAGATTCTTAAACAAATAGCAAATAACACACTAGGCGAATAGCCCGTTGTTATTTGAGAACCAGGTCTTCCTGTGAACCAGCAATGTATAAACATTAATAATGGAATTGATGATAATAATAATGCTATTAATGATAATAATAGTAATAAATATAATAGTAATAATAATAATAATAATAATAATAATAATAACAACAACAACGACACTAATAATTCCACAACTGTATGCCTTTTGCAGCCATCTTGCGGTTCGCTATCCATCTCCCGGCCCCTTCCCTTCTTTCTCCGTTTCCCGCCGCTCTTGACGTCACGCCTCTGTTAACATTCGCATTATCCGCCAGCGCCTCTGCAGAGCGGTGCTGATCCCTGGTCCGCGAGACCGCAGCCCCACCCACCCACCCACCCCCACGCCGCCACAGTGCCCCCGAGCGCCTCACTCAGCGGACAAAAAATTAAGCAAATCTTACGCAAAAAATGTAGTATTCTATTTTTTTTAATGATTCATGAAAGAATGTTGTCAATTTTCGCAAGAAATGTGGTTCATTTTTAATTCAATAAAGGAAACTTATAGAAAAAAGGTTACTTAAAATAACTTGTATAATAAGGTATGAAGGTGAGTTGGTTTTACGTATTAAATATTACAATTTTACTCCTAAAAATATATTAAGAAACATCAATTAGTGTGGGCACATCCCTCAGAAAGGTACTCAAGAAAAAATTTAATTTGGAGACAGTTTTAAGTGATTAGGTGTCTGAGTTGGGTTATTGGATATTATCAAAAATTTGCCTCTCAAAGAAACAGAACAATAGTGATGATAAAATTCGGTATATTCGCGAAACATAACGTGAATGACTAACATGGAAGATTTAAAAAATGAATGAAAATTGTTGTAATGATCAGTTTTTTAGTTCGTAATCCGGAAAAGGTGAAGTGACATAGAAATATGCGTAATATAATGAGCGTAAATGACCGAATAATAAATGAGCGTAAATTACTGATTTCCCAAAAATATCTAGTAACACAAATTAAAATGATTTGGTATTTTTTTAATTGAGAGGATTTCTTACAAACAAGTCCGAAATTCCATGTTTTGATGTATTTCACCAAGTTATACCCTACAACTAACGCTATCTGGTGGGACATTTTGTTTCTGCAAGTGCCAAAGACATTCAAAGATACAAGGGGAGAAAAATATCATAAATTTCTTATTTTGCACGCCTACGCTATGAAGTGTTTTTGCTTCCGGAAATATGTCGAATTTGAACTAGTTTGGTTCTTGTAAGTAATCCTTCAATTTTTATTTATATACTTTGTGTTTCATTTTTTGGTAGTAATGACAATAACTGGAATAATTCTGGGCGTGTTAGTCACACCATTTTGAGACTTTGAGATGTGGACTAAGGTCTCGTTTCTCTTCACGTTTCTAACTCTCCATCACTTGCGTCGCCTGTGCGTCACCACGTTGCTGGCAAACTTGTTCGGTTTTCTTCACTTCTAGTAGCACCGCTGGTTACTGTGCAAACGTACGCGATGATCGAAAATGTTGGGGAGCTACATAGCACTGATGGCTTACTAAAGGGGATGCAACGGTGTTGAAAAGAATGAAAATGCTTGAAGCGGAGGCAGAAATGTCTATATGTGCGTAGTAATAACTATAGCAGTGGTTTGGGATTCAGGGGAGACAAATAATTTCCAGAAACCGCATCAGTAGAAGCAATTTGTGTTTATTATGGTTAGGATTAGTAGGCCGTTTATTTCATATAGAACATTTTACCTGATGTGATTTCTATGTGGCTTAGTTGAAGAGACTCATAGTGTAGCTGTCAAACTGTTCGCCTTGCACTGTTGGAACTGGAGGTGAAATCGAAATAATGAAAGAAGTGGTGAGGGTCGAGGAGTTGGTGACGGGCGAGTAGATGGCGGCCGAGGAGGTGTTGACGGTTGAAAAGGTCACGACCGAGGCAGTGTAACGACCGGCGTTGTGACGACCGAGGTGTGATGCCAAAGGTGTGCGCGCGTGGCAGGGGAAGGAGAGCATGGAGGAGGGTAGGAGATGGGGGGGAAGTGGTAATGGTGGGGATGATAGTGACGGGGGGAGGTGTAAACAACGTAAGTAGTGACGGCGACTGCGTTAATCACGTCGGCAGTGGCAACGGTGGCAGTGATGAACGCTGGAATTAATTTTGCTCGGGATGATGGTGATGTTTGATATGTGAGCGGAGAGAAGTTATCTGAAGGGGAGGAAGCACTGGGCAGGCGGTGGCGGTGGTGCGCGCCCGGGCAGATAGCCCCTGGCCGCGCGCCCCTCATCCCTCGAGATAGTCGCCGGATTACAGGGCACCGCCACGCTTGCTCCGCCTCCGCGCGCCGCTGCCGACCCGCCCAAGTCCCGCCCAAGCCCCGCCAAGCCCCGCCCAAGCCCCGCCCAAGCCCCGCCCAGCCCCGCCCAAGCCCGCCCAAGCCCCGCCCAAGCCCCGCCCAAGCCCCGCCCAAGCCCCGCCCAAGCCCCGCCCAAGCCCCGCCCAAGCCCCGCCCAAGCCCCGCCCAAGCCCCGCCCAAGCCCCGCCAATCTCCTCTCTTGTAGCCAGAGGCCTTCTTCTTTCTTCTAAACAACACCGGCAAGCTCGCTGCATTCATTGCTGTCATCTACAGTACTTCACTCGTTCCAGTTTTTCCACTTGCTCAATTCATTACTTCAACAACCAAATTAACACTGTTACCCGCTGCCATTATTACATCTTTATGTCCGCCATTATTATTTCATCTCTGATGCCCTTTTTGCTGGTATCGCCCCGGATGATTTTAACACTGAGAGGGCATAATTTGCAGCGACGTTTAGTGAGGACTTTTCTCATCCGTAGATTTGCGTGCTTTGTTTTGTCAATATTAGGTCAATGCCGGAGCAGTACCATAAAAAACGGGCCACAGACCGCCCGCAATCTTTCCTATCGCTTCTTTGTCCAATGTCCACCCTGGCACGGGCACTTAGAATTTAATGCACTACAGTATGCAGCAGTTGAGAGCCTATATCTTGTGCCAGCCGTGGCGGTACCCTGCGGCGGGAAGTACCTGAAGAAGGAAACTAACGCAAACACACGTGTAGATAGGGAAAGGAAAATTTATTTATTCTCATACTTATTTACTTGTTTACTCTATACACTTCTTTACTACTTTACCTGTTTACTTTTCTTACATACTTTTTATTTGCATAATTTGTTATTTAGAGTTTATTTATTTATTTGTGTTTATTAATTTTATTACTTATTTATTTGTTTATTTTATTACTATTTATTAATTTTATTATTGTTTATTTACTTATTTTAATTTTATTTATTATTTACCACCTGAGAAGCGCTTCGCCAACTGTGTCCCTGGCCTTGTCCCCGTGTGGTCTCTGTGTGGTGTGGGAGGCCGTTAAGCGGCTTGGCTCAGACTGCAGAGCTCACGCCGCCCGCACAGCCCTGTGAATCCTCCCACACTGATCGCCCCGCCCCGCCCCGCCACGCCCCGACCCCTTCTCCACCATACCCCTCTTTGCCCCACCACTCTCCGCGACGGCAGGTAGCCAAGGCTCTGCCCCGTCGAGAAATCGGGCGGCAGTGCGTGTCCTTTGGAAAAGGAAAAAGAAACACAATACGTATCGAAAGCGGATAAACGAAAAGGACGTTCAAATGAAGAAAATTGGGTATTTGAATGCATTGATTGTTTTACTCAAACCATTATCTTCTTTTACAAATAGTTTCTCTCGTTTTGTATACTCTTCATTAAAGACTATGCTTATGGTCCATACGTTGTTATCAGATGATTCGTGGTGTCTCAACTTTATTATTTGATTCAAGAGTAAACACGCTTAACAATCTCGCACACAAAAACACATACATCATCATTTCGAAAACTTTTGAAAGACTCTGAAGAACTATTCATTTGTTAAAGCAGTGCAATAGTGGTGACAGAGAAAATGATAAGAATTAACGACGAGTGTCCAACGGTCTAAACAATTCAGAAAGGAGAAAATGTCATGTTGGATGATTAAATTGTTTTGGCAACATCACTTTTTGTTACATGTTGTAGTCTCTAAGACATACATTGAATAATTAAGGACACTCACAGAACGTTATGAAAGGTATTGGCAAAAAACACTTAAAATGTATGGATGACAGATCGTGAAAAAAATATCATATAATACGTTAATAGTAATGGAACTTTCTTGAACCCCATAAATACAATTGACATGATGAGTTTTATAAAACTAGGAAATTTTAAATTAAAATTTCATCCAATTTGTATCATTAACCGTGGATGGATGGATCGATTACGTTTTCGTGCACGTTAACTGCTCGGGTAATTAATCCATTATGTGTAGTGCAAGAGATGGCTATGACCTTCCTTCGCTGAGTGAAGATACCGACTAACACGTTGACTTACGAGGTTTTCCACAACCAGGTATCTCCCACCAGCTGGACATGCTCTAACCTCTCGGCATTTGTCGTATTGTAGTGCATGTAAGTGTGTGTCCTGAGGAGCGGCAAGGAGGAAAAAAAGAAAGTGGCCCGTTTGTTAGGATACTGCTCCGGCATTCGCCTGGTATTGATCGGAGAAACAGACAGCGACTTTCTACGCAGCTTAGGTGGAAAATTCTGTCACCATCGGGAATCAAACTATGTACCCTCCGGGCAAAGGCAATTCAGTGACGTCAGCTGATGTTCTGAGCCACCTCAGAGTTTTAGAGAAGGCGCGTGAGATGATGGGATGCCAGGTGCTTTACGCGGTCGAAATAAAGGCTTGATTTTTCGCGCGCAATTTTTATGCAGTCAGACAAATTCATTTGATTTTAATTTTAGGTTTATAAATTATAAAACTCGGACTCAATACTAAGTGTACATAATATATTTCGATGTATATTCCAACACCTACCCTGAATCAAGTTTCTGAAGGTTTTTATCTGCTCAGTACACCATCTTGATGATTGGTTATGTACTGTATTACATCGCCTGGCCGTAATATTGTGCCACTGAATTTTATTTATTTTAATTCTTGCAATATACTTTAAAATACGTAGAGAGTCTGAAAAATTCCAACTGTTCTCTCGACATCCTATATCGGGGATATTCAACTGTGTTCTTATAATAGAAACTACGTACATGATAAAGCTTGCAGTCAGAAGCATTTATAAGTACTTCAAATCAAACAACCATCATCGTAAATTTTTAAAAGTTGTTGTGAAGAATGGAATTTCTAAAACAAAATCTATAATTATTGACCTTGCGCAGTGAGGTGAATCATTCTCAATGCAAAAGCACAAATGTCCAAAAGGCCTGGTTATTTTTGTTCTATGTATTTTGATTATTGGTTATGTTTCATCTTTTTGGAGCTTAAAAATCATTTTTGTTCTTTACTTAAAATTACGATGCCATGTTCACATATTTACAAGAATTTCAGTTATGATAAAAATCGTTGGGCGCGATAAAAAAATCGCGATTATTCACTTGAAAATGGAAAATTCAGAATGAATTTGCGTTATATTTGTAGTATTTAAATTCTTAGTATAACGTAGTTTAATACATTTCTATGTTATTAAGATTCGTCGACATTTTTATTTGATATAATTATGTAAACGTTTTTGGCATTATTAGCATGTTAGTTTGATTGATTGATTTCTTCGTGTTTCCGGGCGCGTCAATTGCTTCGGTCATTAGTCCCGTTAGTGTAGTACATGTTTTTTCTCGGTAGATGGCGGTTATTTTCCCCTTGCTGGATGGCGAGATCCGGCACCGACCTACCGTCGGGTAGTAGGGTTTCCCCCTAACCAGGACTCTCCCACCAGCGGGGCACCCGCCCAGCCGGGACAAGCTCTAAACTCCCAACCGGTCTCCCGGAATATGTGGTAGTGTAGTGCATGTGAGTGTAAGTGAGTGTGTAAGGGGAGAGGATAGGTCAAGGAAGGGGAAGGACAGATCGCGCGCAGTCCGTGGCCCGTTTGGTAGGGTACTGCTCCGGCATTCGCCATGTTATTGTGAAAAGTTATGTTTTCAGTGAAATCTGTTTCATTTAAATTAGTAAACGTGAACTACATTAAATTATTCAATTAACAATTTGGGGAAATTGTCTAATTCTTTAATAGAATCAAAATGAAAGCAGGCTGTTTCATTCCACGGCTTGGTAACGATCTGGACCTTTATTACATCGGTGTTGCTAAGGTTAAATATTACTCCCCCTTTCTAATACTCTAAATAAATGCGTGCACGTGTGTTTTTGTCCAACACATTTCTAAGCTGGCAGTCACTTTTATGGTAACATTTTTCCTCTTATCTATTGACAGATCGCAGGACCAAAACTCTTTTGAAACGAAAACACACAGGACACGAGGCCAAACGAAATAGACCGCGTGTGGAGGGGGTCACGCACATACTTGCACGTGAATGTGCGCGCACACGCCGGAAGTTCATTGACACACACGGCGTGAGCACGCGTGCTGAGAGAGGACTCCCAAAGCCCATGGACAGCGACAGTCGTTGCAAAGTCTGTCAATACTGTAGCGACCGTGTGTGTAAGGTAATAGTGCTCCAACAGGTTTCTTTTGGTAGCTAATAATTATTATTATAATTTACAATAATTTTGTTTTCAGTATTTTAGTACATTAAAATTATGTGTTGTAACCCAACACTCATCTTTAGTCGCGCAGGAGGAAAAAGTGTAATAAAATTTTATCGAAATAAAAAATGGAAAGAAAAATACCTTTTAGGGGAGAACCTTCTTTGAGTATGTCAGGGTGTAAAATTGGCATCACTACTTTATGAGCACAGAGCATTAATTAATTATTACTCAAGAAAATACAAACTCAAAACAAGAAATATAACTGAATAAAAGAACTGAGATGGCAAATACAATAAATACTTGCCCCAACATGAATAATCCATAAACGGTTACTAGCTTGCAACCAATAATTTACATTTTAATTTTGTAGTAAGTAATGAGCGCTCCCTATGTAATGAAAAAATACTCCACAATTGTCATCAAGTCTGATCTAACTTTCGTGTAAAGTAAACATATCACATGCACGTTTTTAGGTTTAAATGCAAATTTGAAGCATTTTTCAGAGGTTCTTAGTACGGAGGTGCGTGCAGAAGTGCAGTTTAAGTGCTCGGACGTTGATCCTTTATTATGCAACTTATCTGGAGGCTGAGAATTGTGTTCCTTTAGAAGTAGTATTTTGAATACACTTAATATCTTTCTCTTCTCAAGGATAAGAACGGTATTGTGTACCAAAGAAGAGAAAAGGACCTCAAAAAATTAATTGTTATCAAACCATGCAATAGAATCAATTGCTAAATAAATAAAAATTTCAGTTAAACATTTACTACGAACATACAAATCGTAATAATCCACACAATGTTCAAATATATTCTCACAATGGAAAGACATTTAATGCCATCAGATTATGTGATTCATGCTGTTATGATGTCCCATGATGTGAGGAAAGAACGTAATATACACTATTTCTTCATCTCCCGACCACACCCCAAAACCTTATGTCCATTCCAGTGCAAATCTTGTTCACCACAATGTAGTGTGCTGTTTTCAGCACTTTCTACATACATACGCCCACTGTCGGGGATATTGAAAAGTAAATACTGGATTTGAAAGACAACTAATACAATCTGATTTTAATACACGGTCAGCATATCAGAAAACGACTCCGGAAATGGATGTTTTGAGAAACAACAGTGGGTATTTTCCAATCGTTAACCTACATAAAAAATATTTGAATTGATTAAATTGTAAAAAACAAAATCCAAAATTCAATCTTGAAGTAAAGTCAATTTAATAGTAGCCAATGGCGACCCTCCCCCAATCGATAGGAAGAGTAGTATTAAGAAGAAAAGAACCACAACAGCATGTTAGCCTGCGCTCCGTTTCTTCGCCCTCCCTCCTTGAGGCAGCCGCGAGCGTCGGCATGTTGCGGCGCGGCGCTGCGTGGGCCCCCCGCCGCGCGCATTTGCATATCTCGTGGCGGGCGGCGCCCGCGCCCTGGGCGGCCGGCCCGGGCGGCCGCTGCCCCGCTTCCCCCGCCCCGTGCCCCCGCCCATTCCGGCGCACCCCGCCCCCCGCCACCCGCCGCCACCCCGCCACCATCCCGCCACCATCCCACCGCCATTCCGCCGCCATCCCTCCGCCATCCTCCGCCATCCCCGCCATCCTCTGCCATCCCGCCGCCATCCCGCCGCCATCCTCCGCCATTCCTCCGCCATCCTCCGCCATCCCTCCGCCATCCCTCCGCCATCCCTCTGCCATCCCGCCGCCATCCGCCGCCATCCCGCCGCCATCCCTCCGCCATCCCGCCGCCATCCCTCCGCCATCCCTCCGCCATCCCTCCGCCATCCCTCCGCCATCCCTCCGCCATCCCGCCGCCATCCCGCCGCCATCCCTCCGCCATCCCTCCGCCATCCCTCCGCCATCCCCCGCCCCCGCCTTCGTGCCCCCCTCTCCGCCCCGCGTCCCCCGCCGCCTCCACCAACACCCCCCACCACCCCGCCGTCATCTCGACGCGTCCCCGCCGCACCCGCCGCCCCCCCGCCTCGCCGCGCCCCACCGCCCTTCTCCCCGCCCCGCGCCCTGCCGCCACACCACCGCCCTGCTGCCCCCTCTCCACCGCCACGTCACCCCGCCACTTCCCAGCCGCCCCGCCGCTCTGCCGCCCACCCCACCGCGCCATCGTGCCGCGGCCCCGCCGCCGCCGCCCCGGAGCGCTCAGAGAGAGGTGGCACCTGGGGCAACTTACCTCATATCCCGATCATTCTCGTCCCTTTTTTTCATTGAAAATAAAAATATATGAACTGTACTACATCTCTGACTAGGAGATCCTAGATTCGAGTTCGATCGGTGACAGAATGTGCGACACTACCTTATCAGCTAGGTCGAATTCAGTCGCTCAATATCGAATATCTCCATCCAGCGGGAGAAGACATGCACTTACGGCTTACTAATGATCTTAGCAGTTGACGCTCCCGAAATCACTAATAATCAAACTCTCTAAGTTATTTATGTTGCGTGGAAAACTGAATTCTATGTATGTGTTAGGGAAATGCATGAAACCCCGTGTGATCTACAACTTCAAAACATTTCGTTTCACCAGGAAGACAAGTCCTCGGGGTGAGCACCTTGGCCGCTTGGGCTCTAATGCGCACCCCCCACTGACGCGGTATCGCCAACGAGCTGTCCGTGTAAGATGTCTGGACAGGATGTCCGGATACAGCTGGAACACAGTTTGCCTTTGCGGCAACCTCCCCATTCAATGCCTGGGTAGGGGCCGCCCTGCTAGCTCAGAGCTCTTAGGCTAGTATCGGGGTCTCGAAAATGCGCCACTCACATTCGCCAGCCATCCCGTCTCCCCATTGCTTACCGCCAGCTATCGATGTGGGGTAATGCCGGTACCAAAGCGACCTGACGGGTGGTTACTGGATTTCCCGCCAGACTTGAAAGTGGGATCCGGAGTACTCCAAAAAGCATCCTCCGCCCAATCCTGCTACAAGATTGACACGCCATATGCCCAACTGGTGGGAAACCGGTGACCAGGAGCGTAGCATCGCCTTCTCACTGCCTGCACCCTCAAGCTAACGACGTGAGTGGCGCCGCGAGACTCAGGGTCCGGGTGGTCGTCTACGACACTCCATCAGAAACCACGACAACCTATGCCATCGTGATCCCCCCTGCGGGGGAGTGTGTTAGGGAAGGGGCTGAAGCTGTTTGGAAAGAAGGAGCTTCCGTGGAGTTATTGTCTCAGGCTTCTTGCTGTCTCTGGGCCGTCGTCGTCTTTCTTCTGCTCTGGACAGCAAACCGCAGCGCTCCTGCGCCACTGGCTTGCCAAAGGAAGGTCGCGTTTCTCTTTCGTGTGCGTCTAATTTGTTGTTTCGGTGCATTTGAGCTTAGACCTTAAAATGAGTTACACCAACGAGTCTTTTGTTGGTTGGTTGGTTAGTGATTCCGGAAGCGTCAACAGCATTGCTCATTAGTCCCGTAAGTGTAGTGCTTGTATTTTTCACAGGAGATGGCGGTGATCTCTCCCCGCTGGAAAGGAGATCCGGCGCCGACCTACCGTCGGTTAAAGGGGGTTTCCCCGTAACCAGGACTCTCCCACCAGCGGGGCACCGCCCCAGCCGGGACAATCTCTAAGCCCCCAACCGGTCCCCGGGGAATGTGGTAGTGTAGTGCATGTTAGTATAAGTGTGTGTGTGTGTATGTGTGTGTGTGTGTGTGTGTGAGAGAGAGAGGAGAGAGAGAGAGAGAGAGAGAGAGAGAGAGAGAGAGAGAGAGAGAGAGAGAGAGAGAGTGGGGAGGATAGCGCCGGTAGGTCGGCGCCGGAAACTCGGTCTCCAGCAGGGGAATATCACCGCCACCTCCGGATGAAGAAACATGCTCTACACTTACAGGGCGTAACTAAGTAGTTGACGCGCCCAGAATCTCTAGAAATCAATCAATCAATCCCAAGTAATTAATTGACGCGCCATGTATGATTATCCACTCCCTTTTTTGCTGACAATTCCAATGTTTGAGGCTTGTGCTTTTGTTTCTTTCAACGTGTATTCTTTGTTTTTTTCATGCATTTATAGCATATTTTACACCCTTTTCCTCTCATCGCTGCCAGGCTTTGAATTTCTTTGCCATTCTCTGTGGCTGAGACTGATGAAGATGAATTCACTTTCCTAGTGCTTTTCTCATGTACATTTTCCATTTTTCAAAGCATGTTTACCTGTGAGTTATTGTTTGGATGAATAATTGTTCAAAATACATAGTAGAGAATGTTTAAGTGAAGACAATGTAGTTACGAAATGAGAAATGAGGTCTTCTTTCTCCTAATTTCTCTCTTTCTTTCTGCTTTCTCTTCATGTTCTCTTTCCGGTTTTCATGGAGACTGGAGATAATTCACCTAGACGACTAACTTGATTTACTATTCGAATATTCTTATTTTAAATACCCCTGCTTTCACTCAAAAATACTCAAATAAATGTTCTCATTTCACAGTCCACTAACGTTTAGCTCGACTTCTTTATGGCATTTTGAAATGAGAGAACTGAAGCGTTATATTGTTTTGAAGAAAGAAATGTAATTAGTTCTACAGGCAGATACAATCTATTCGGCTCCGAGCATATTTTTACTCAATTTTTCTCAGTTTCAGACAACCCAAATGTTTGTGTTAGTCCGTTTTACATTATAATTTTCTTAAATATTACTGCTAAGTGCTTCATTTTTTCAAAAACATTCAATCACTTCATTCAATTTAAAAATGAGGGCAAAGCACAATTCGCACTCTCTCTAAGCATTTATGTTAATTTTTCTTCAATGTCGCAATTAGTGAAGTGAAGTCCTTTTACCCAATAAAACGCAGTATTCAGAGACCAACTGTCCAAAAGGCTGGTAATATTAAGTAAGCAGTGACAAGCTCAGTTCAGTTTATTTATTTTACGCATACGATTTTATTTTTCTGTACTGTACCTACATGTAAAGTTTTTTGGTTAATGTCACCTTGAAAAGTCTCCTCTTGTTTATCTATTAATCTGCATTTTATAGTATTCTATTTATTGATTGATTTATCACCTTAACTCTTTTGAGCATCGGTCGTTTGTGTAGTGAAATCTTTTCTCTTGGGTGGTGGCGCGGTTTATTTCCCAATGAATGGTGAAATTCGGCACTGACGTTCATTTCTTCTTGCGGAAGACATTCCTCTCCAGGAATGCTCCCCAGCAGGGCTCTACCCCAGTCGGCACAAGGCTCTATGATCCAAAGTAAATAAATATAAATAAATAAGGTATCTACATCACCAACAGTCTAATTAATTAATGCTCTATGATCCCTATTGGACTCCCGATATATATGAATGTGTAGTGCGTGTAAGTGTTTGTGTGTGTGTGTTTGTGTGACGAAGAGAAAAGAATAGAATAAGGAAGAGGGAAGTAAGATTGCGCGCGGTCCATGACCCGTTTGATGAGGTCTGTCATTTGCTGGATATTGATTGGAGAAAACATGGAAAATTTCGAATCAGAGCCGCCAGCTGCTAGAATTCTCCTCCAGGCAGTCCATTGAACTCGACCCAGTTATCAAGTTAGTATTGAAAATCATCGGGACTCGAACCTTTGACCTCCCGACCTGATTCACTCCAGAATGTGCGACAATGCTGGCTCTCAGCTCCACTCAGCCGTGACACTCAATTTAGGATACAGTTGTCCCATGTGCTTGGAGGATAACCGCACTATTTTCAGAATTGATAGTGTTATTTCCGCTTACCCAGTTAAGCGAGACTCGTTTTATGGTATATTTTTAAGTCTCTTAATGTTTATCAGCGTCGATCATGGAACAAGATGTAAAAAAAAAATTATAACACCTTTTATGTTTACTTTAAAAATTATAACACCTGTTTAGGCTTCACTGACACACTTAGCGTAGCATTCTAGAATTGGAAATCTTATGGCCCCGTGCCCCATGATAATCAAGAGTTTCCTCCATTTGTAGCTGTGGCAGGTTCGTCATAATAACATGTGTCCATTCTGAAAAATGATTTAATTTATAGTATTTCATTGTAACAATCAATCATCCCTGAGGGACACCTTCACTATAGTTAACGCTGAGGCAGACAAATGCAAACTGCCACGTTGTTCATCTATTTACGAAAAGGGGGAGGTCTCGTACTTCTTCCATGTTCGATCTTCGAATGTTAAAACCTCGTTTTGGTTACCATCAATAAATGACTAAAACATGAACTTGTGTAACAGAAAACGTTATAACGGCATTAATAACTTGCGAAAAGTTACAAATGACAAAATAACGAATTAAAATTCACAGGTGGTGATTTATGAAAAGGTAAACATTGTCTGCTTTGACAGAAATGCTTAAAACGTGGTTCAACAAAAAAGGGAATTTTGTAATGGGTTAATTCATCAGTATACTAAAATTTACTGGCAAAAAATCAATATTAAAAAACAATTTCCTGATTTGAAGAAATAATCTTTTAAGTACAATTTTTCTATCTATATCTTTCAAATGCTACCGACGAACAAAGTCTTTCCTTTCTGAACATATTCCATCACTATTGTCTTCCCTGTATCTTTCGGAAGGAGATACACCAATCATGGTCAAGTGCAGGTTACTAACCACAAACAAATATTCCGCTTATATATCTAATACGTGCGGCGAGCGAGTCGGTCAATAAAGCAATACCAGAAATTGAGTCGTCAGAGAAAAAGTAGCGGATAGGGATCTGCGGAAAACTCATTACAGGGATGCCAACGTCGCGCCCTTCACTGAAGTACACTGATCTATGATGTAGCACCGGCGACTTCTTTATTATAGTCTGTGGTGGAATCAACCACTACTGCTTCTCTCTCTTGAAATGGGAAAAGTTACGAATAAATTGATAGCCACTCGTAAGATCGCACGGTGTGATGAAGGCTGATACACCAAAATCACATGTTTGAGACAGCACGCAGGAGTTCACGTGCGGTACTCAAATCTTCTATCTGTGTATTCAATGTATTTTGGAACATAATTCTGTTTGGTAGTATATGGTTAAAAAGTATTGTTTGTGAAAGTACTACTACTAAATCAATACATTTACGTTCAGAATGATTATAAATTCCATTTTATTTTTGTGTATTTATAATATAATGAATTTCTATAAATTTACAAATTTATCTCAGAATTTTGGAGTACACGTGTTGGGAGTCCTTTTCACCGTCAAAGTGTTAGAGTCCCAACGTGATTTTTGAACAATATTATGTTCATTTTGTCCAAATTAAATACTCATTTTATGTTCAAGCTCTACTTTTGTTCAAATTGTGAATATAAACGAAATATTTTAATTCTGGGGACACCTCATGTTAATATACTTTCTAACAAACTCTTCTTAGAATTTTTACCAAATGATTTTTGAAATGTTTTGTATAAATAGATTCCAATGGGTCAAATGAAATCAACTCTATGAAAATAATTAGTTTTTGTATAAACACATGTTTCTGGAATTTACGCATGTTTTATAAAGTTTTAATATTCAACATTTTTGACAATCAGATTTGTTTTCACTTTTTTAGACAGTAAAATTAATTAAAAATTCATAAAAACATTTTTTTAATGTTACTGTCTCGAAAGAAAAAGTGGAAAAATCTTATTATCTTAAATTTGGAATCTTAATAAAAAAGGATTTTACAAACAATCATAACTAAAGATACAATTTTTTTTTAATATCTTTCGTAAATTTCTTGTTTATGCTAACTTTATATTTATATTTAACTTTATTTATTTTACATAAACTAATAATTAATTTTTTTTGTTTGAACTAAATAAATATTTTTTTAAGTATAAATTCAATCTTAATGTCAATTATCAGAATTAGATTGAAAGAGGAAAGCATTACGGGAAGCTTAAACACCAATATTATGATTCTCTCGAGGCTTATTTTCACCCTTAAATGTTTTATAGTGAGTACGTATTCCCAGATTGTATGATAGATATGAATAGATGCGGCATTCTCTTTTCTGGCCCGACTTACGCACTGAAACCCTAAGCGCATTAACGCGACTTGAACATTCCTTTTCTACAAACGCGCACGTTTTCTTGAGCCCCGAAATACTTACCCCCACTCCTTTGTCAACATTATTTGAATTAAAAATAATATATAGCAATCAGCGTTGTTCACAAAATCTGATTACCAGAAATGTTCGCTTCAGTGTAATAGAAACTATTTTGCTTCGAAAACGAACTATAAATTGATATAAAATTCATTTTGTCGAAATAACCAAACTCCCCTCTCTTCTCGCAACTACTGAAGTGAGGGCTCAATAAAATGTGCGCGAATAATACACGAGTAGTGTCGTAGATTGCATGTATATTTTTGTCAACTGGCCAACTGTGGAAATTAAAACATTTGTCATCTGAAATAACCACCTTCATGAATATTTCCGGTGAATAGGAACATCTTTAATGTATCTTTATAAAAGTTTTCAAATCAATTTTTCGACAATCAGTTTTCTATTTTCGTTTTATTTCACTCGCACGAAATAGAAAACTGATTGTCTAGAAATTGATTTGGAAACTTATATACAGAAACGTACTACAGACAATCTTTTTGACAAAGGTTGAACACGTTTTGTCAATATCCTTTTATGAAAGTCAACGCAGAGAAGAAACAACTTTTTCTGTGCGCATTTAGGATTTCTAAGGATAATATAAAAAAATATATTTATTTCAAAATGTGTTTGTTTCTATTTACAATATCTAGAGAATTGTTTTTTCAGTGGCCTTTAAAGAGTATCTGGTTGTTTTAATCTAATTCATCATGTTCTTTGAATGCATTAAATATTTGTTTCTGAAACCGGTTTTTATATTTTGATAGTAATCATGTTAATTATTTTTATAAATAGTTATACTGAAGAAAGTTTCGTTTTCTCAGGTTTACAAAGATAAAATTGCATAAAAATTGCAACGATTTTGACAGGTGAACCATAATTTCCGTAATATTCTCGGATATTAAATTCTAGTTTTCGGTCATTTATCTTACTTAATTGCTTGCTAATTATAGCGTCTCTGGAATTAAATTGCGATAAATTATAAACGATGTTCTCTAATTGAGATGGCATCAAGAGCATTAATACGTAGTTTTCCAACGCTGGTATATCGTAAGTGGATTGCTTACAGCAGGCACTCAATTAGGTAGATATGCAAAAATTAAAGATACGAAATTTGTGTAGGAATTTTCTACAATTAATACAAATTCCAGAATTGTAAAGAACAAACTACATCATGCTTTTCTCATCTTTACATGATCTATCATGTAGGCATATATTGCATTGTTCTATAAAGCAATAAAATATTTACCTGGCCATTAAATTCGGAAAGTAATTGAAATTTCTCCTTAGAGTAGGTTTGGAGTGAATGAGAGGTAGAACTGAAAGTTACATGCATTCACGTTGTATCGGTATGGTGCGGTACATACATCAGCTTAGGTAATAAATATTTAGTGGGTCGATTTCATTTTTGTAGGTGTCTTATGTGAGAAAAGTTTGTTATTTTTGAGAGTCTATAAGAAAATATAGTTGATGTACAATAATGGATTTAGAGATGGATATAGCAGCAGAACGGAATGAAGAACTTCTTGGAGAAGTCTTTCGATGTGTGTTGCCGCGAAAGGCCTTGTCAGTTTGTTGAGGACAGGTTGAGGAGCCCCAAAATGTATCCGTGTCTTGTGTGAAGTTTAATACGTGTTCTCATGAGGAATATAGAGGGTACCCAACACTGATAGCCGAAATCGGCATCCCCTGAAGCTGGAAAAAGCTCCCGGAAGAATATAAATTTCACACAAGTCTTTTAGTTGGCTAGCCCAGACCGGCAATGATGCCGATCAGTAACAAATAACGATAATAACGAAGGCGGTACCGGGAGCGGTAGCTCAGTGCATCAACTGATGTCACTGCAGCGCCTCTGACCGGGAGGTCCTAGGTTCTAGTCCTTACGGCGGCAGGATTTTCGACACTAGCTTTTCAGCTATATCGAATTCAGTCGCTGTCTGGAGGAGAATTCTAGCGGCCGGCGGGTCTGATCGGTAGTTTTCCGTGGTTTCTCCGATCAACACCAGGTACATGCCGGAGCAGTACCCTACCGAACGGGCCACGGACCGCGCGGTATCTTTCCTTCCTCTTCCTTGTCCTATCCTCTCCCCTGACACACACACTTACACTAACGTGCACTACACTACAACATATTCCGGACGGCCGGTCGGGAGCTTAGAGCTTGTCCGGGCTGGGGCGGTGCCTCGCTGGTGGGAGGGTCCTGGTTCGGGGAAAACCCCACTAACCGACGGTAGGTCGGCGCCGGATCTCGCCATCCAGCGGGGAAGATTACCCGTTGATCATCCCGAGAAAGAACATGCACTACACTAACGGGACCAATGACCAAAGCAGTTGACGCGCCCGGAAACACGAAAAAATCAATCAACCAATCAATCAAATGAAGACGGTGTGAACGGATTTGAACAACCCGCGCGCTGGCCTTCACATGGATACCACACTCAACTGAAAAATATACCTAGATACCAAAGTTTAACAAACCAAAGCCAAAATAATACAGTTAAAACCGCTTATAAATAACAATAAACGTTCACTAAATAATGGCATCACCTTTATAAAACCATCATAAGATCTCTTCTCCTATACGCTTGTACAATTTGGACAAATGCCCGTAAATTTAATGTCAACAAAATTCAGATTATTGAGAAGAAATACCTAAGAACTATCACCGAAGCCCACTGGTTCATGTCTAATAAGCAATTACACCAAGAACCTAATCTAAATCTCATTGCGTATCCCATAGCTTTTCTCGCCAATAATTTCTATTCTACCCTACCCGTCATTAAAGAAGATAAACATTAATATAGGAAAATATAATGAAAACCAAACCAGAACACAAAACGGACATCCTAACCATTCTTTTCTGAACTTTTTTGCAAATCTTAATAATTTTTAGAGGTGCTCGGTGTGTCACCTTCTTAATTGTAGTTTAGATTAGATTTAGTTTATAAGAAACTAGCAAAATACCCGACGTTGCTTGGATTTTATTCATATTCAATCCTTGCGAATGAGAGAAAAGATCAATTTTATATTAACCACGGTATTTAAGATTATTATTTTTGACGTAATTGGTTCAAATATTAATAAAATTCTGTAATTTTCTTTCATTTTATTTTACTAGATTAATTGAAAAGAAAAATATCTGATGTATTAGAGAAGAGAGAGAGAGTGAGAGGGAGGGAGAGATAGGGAGGGAGGGAGGGAGTAGGACGTTTGCCGGAGTTTGCTAGGGTGGGGAGAGAGAGAGAAAAGAAAGGTAAAAGAGAGAAGGAAAAGAGGGGAGCAAGAAGAGCGAGGTAACAAGAGAGAGAAACAAGAGTGAAAAAGAGACAGAGTGGGAAAGAGACAGTGAGAAAGAGACACAGAGAGAGTGTGAGAAAGAGACATAGAGAGGGTGTGAAAAAGAGACAGAGAGAGTGTGAGAACGAGGCAGTGTGAGAGTCAACAAGAGGCAGAGAGAGATAAAGGGGCAACAAGAGAGAGAGAGAGCAAAACAACATCCGCTGAGTTCTGCTAATATATTATAGTGTTAGGCGATAACATAATAATAACAATAGTAATAATATAAATAATAACAATAATAATAAGGGAATAAGAGCAATAATGTCAGGAATAATAATAATATAAGTGATACTATTAGAATATATCAACAATGCAATACTCCCTTACTAGGGAATAGGAAAGGGAATATCCAAATAAATTAGTCAGTGAAACAATTTTATCATTAGATCAAAAACAATGAATATACTTCTGAATCTAATGAATTGCACATATTATTTTACGAACATCGCTTCACGGCTTCCAATATTCACAACATGGATATAGTAGGGACATGTAGCACAGAGAATACCATGTGATATTTTATCATGCATTAATTAACAGCTGTCCTGCTTTGCTAAAAACCGCCCGCCTTCCCACAATAGTTCCTGCAGTGGGTAATGCAGCTGGAATATGGGGACAGGATTCAGAGAATCTGCCGCAGTGCTTTCTGTGGAGTGTGTGTGTGTGTGTGTGTGTGTGTGTGTATTCTGTACGTTGGTAATCTCGCCTTGAATTATCTATGCCCTCTCTGCAATAGCTATACACTTCATACACGCGTACCATCTTGGGTGGATGTAGGGCAAACAGAAGTGCATTTGATATGGTTATTGTAATGATATTGTGATATAGTAGTGCTGGCTATTGTTGCATGTTGAGAAACAAAACCTTCCAAAATTTACCCTTCAATATTTTTGTTTTATTATATTTCATGTAATTCAGGATATTTTTATTCCATATGCGACGAGTACATTTCCATTTGTTAATCTAGCTGAAGAACCCTACGTTTTCACTTATTAATTATAATCACTCTACGTCTGGTCCAACCTGCACCTTCACACACTGCCATCACTATTATCACACTATCATTTCCTATTGCATTGCTACATGCACGTGGCAACGTTCAGTAACAGCTTTCACCTTCAATTACTCTGAACCTAATTACGCTATTAGAAATGAATCAAAATGCACCACTGTACCACTTACGAAACACCGTCGACACCACCAGAAACAAGCACGCGGCGCCATGATGAAAAGAGTTAGTGAGTAATTACTCGGAGAGAGAGAGAGAAGTAAATGCTCCTAGTTTCACATAACATTTTATTCATATGAAAAGAAGTAATTGCTTATGAGAAGTAGAAGTTCCTAATTGTACTCGTGAGTAATTGCTCTAGGGTACTTACATTTTTTTCAATATATTGGTTTTGATGGTAAGTACATAGATTAGTTGTCAACAGGTTTACATATGTATGGCGGGTACATTTTTTTCAATATATTGGTTTTGATGGTAACGGAACGGAATGGACGGAGGACGGAGGACGGAGAGGATGGAGGAGGACGGAGGACGGAGGACGAGGAGGACGGAGGAGGAGGAGGACGGAAGGAGGACGGACGGATGGAGAGGACGGACGGACGGACGGACGGACGGACGGACGGACGGACGGACGGACGGACGGACGGACGGACGGACGGACGGACGGACGGACGGACGGACGGACGGACGGACGGACGGACGGACGGACGGACGGACGGACGGACGGACGGACGGACGGACGGACGGACGGACGGACGGACGGACGGCGGACGGACGGACGGACGGACGGACGGACGGACGGGGGGGGGCGGGGCGGGGGGGGCGGGGCGGGGCCTGGGTGCGCCCGGCCCGTTATTGAGCGAGCTGCGCGACATGTAATCCGATAACTGTCCGCGAAGTGAGACCGCCACTCCGCGGTGGGGCGCAGGCTCTACACACAGTCGGTGCCACCTTTCAGGATAGCGGTAAAAAAATTTCAGTTCGAAAAATTTGGAAATTTTTAAATTTTATTTTCGATGCTATCTTTCAGGATAGCGGTCAAAATAATTTCACTTCGAAGTAAATTTTTGGATTTTCTTGAGTTTTATTTTCGATGCCACCTTCCAGGATAGCGGACAAAAATTTCAGTTCGAATGAAATTTTTGGATTTTTTAAAAAATTTATTTTCGATTCCACCTTTCAGGATAGTGGTAAAAAAATGTCAGTTCGAAGGAAATTTTTGGATTTTCGTAAATGTTATGTCCGATACCGCGAATTTTTACGAATACGAATGAATACGATTATGAATACGAATTTTTTAAAATTTTATTTTAAAAAAGCAAGTATAGCAAACTAAGCGCTTTATAAGATTGTGTATGAACTACAACCTAACAAGCTTGATACTAAGGGTTATATGAGAGCGAGGGTACTCCCACTGGAAACCTCACTAACCAATATTTTTGTATGCTAAACTGTATGGGAGATTAGGAAGAAAAGAAAGTAAAAAGTTTGTGAAATCGTGCATTTCTCTTTAGGCTGATTTAAATTTGTCCTTTGGAAATCAATATTTGATTCTTCTGTGTTGGTTATATGTTTTCCTAGGTTGAATATAGATGTCGCAGGGGAGGGTGGTAATGAACGAAAACATTTTTGATTGGTAACTGATATAATCATCAATCCTATGAAGAACAAACTCTCCGTGGAGTTGCTTGTTTGACACGTACCAAGGTGCTTTGATGGCAGTGCGAAGTATTTTATTTTGGAATGTCCGGAGAGGTTTACGAACCGTAGGTGCAGCTCCTCCCCGGATCGGACATACATATGTAATTATGGGACAAATGGCAGTTTTGTACAGTAATGGGGAGATACCTGTTTAAAGAGATGCTTTCTGTTTATTAAAGGGTATAATTTAAAAAGTTCGGTCTGTGCTTTATTACATTTATTTAAAATGTGCGCTTTCCCAGTTAGTGGTGTCAAAGAGTGCACATAGATATTTTATTTCAGTTCAAAGGATATTTTGGAAAATGAAAATTACTTCCTAGTGTTTCGTTATGTAATATTAATAATAATAATAATATTATTTATTATTATTAATATTATAATTATTACCCTGGTTTAATCCCATTTAGAGCAAAGGCGTCTGGCGTGGGTGGTTGGCTTCTTGGTTGCTGCCTTTCCGGATGTCTTCATGCCTAGGGGTCGTTTGCTATAGTGACATTGGCCCTCCGCGATTCGATGTGCTTCCAAGTGGGGTTTCAGGTGTTGCCAACTTCTTTCTTGAATTCGTCTGCCCATCTCAGTCTTTCTTGTTCCTTCAGCCCGTTCTTGGATTCCAGATTGTTGCGGCGTATGCCCATCTTTCATGGCTAAGTCGGGCTACGTGTCCTCCCCAGCGCAATTTTTAAAGTTCTCTTGTAGGACGACATCTTTCATTTTTGTTATTTCACTTATGGAATGGACAAAGCTTTTTACTTTTCTCTAAGTGTGGTACTCCGGATCTTGCGTTATATAATACTATTCAATTAAGTGCTGCGACATTTAACGCAGTTAATTATTATTAGGGAACGGAATTTATTGTAATAAGAAAAGCAAAATATGTACATACATATGTAGTTATTTTTTCAAAAATATGTAAAAAAATAGAAAATATATGGAATCAAAATTCGTTATAAAGTATAAAATTCCATTCTTCAAGCGTTTTCCGAGCACAGTACGTTGCTGATCACATCTTAACATGGATTCAGAGAGGCTGAAAAGAAGCTCTACATCTACAGAGACAATTATTCACTAGTTTCATCCGAAATATATATTTTCGTATTATATACAAAGTTTACGAGAAGCCGGCGCTCAAGTGATAATAGCTAAGCAGTAGTAATAGCAGTACTAATAGCGATGGTCCGGTGTTAATACAATCGCGTGCTTTTTAAGTATTTCAGTAACAAAGTTTTCAAGTAACATATATATGGAACATCGCATGTGAAATGTTCATTTTCGACCTATAAATATATGAAAATGTAATGAAATATGTATCAATAGATAAAATATGTAAAAATATGTAATTATACCAAAAAAAAAAAACCGTTTCCTAATTATTATGATTGGGAACAAATTTGATCTCACCAATATTGTGTAACAGATTTAACTGCTTTCTGCTGTAGTTCAGATGCCTTGAGAAGTCAATGTGTTTGTATGTGTACAAAAATGATCTCTAAGATAATTAGTGGTGCTATAATTGTACAGGCTTGCTTGCATTACTTGTAATGGTTATATAATACTATAATATTGCATTTTTTAACTGTTTCATCCTAGATCACGTTTCAAATTGCTCATCAAATGAAGCGTGGGAGATTCGAAAGAAAGTCCATACCTTAACTTATTGCAAAATCAAGTTTTAGAGTATTATGCACTCTCATTGCAAGAATTGGAAACATAAATGACTCTGGGCCTTGATATTCGAACCGCCACTATTATAAATTGTAAACAACTTAACTATCACGGCTAATGTCATCATAAGAAACGACTGTAATGTAAGGTGCGGAAGAAAATAATTTTTGGGGATGGGCCTATGAATAGACGTTTTGGCAAATAAATCAGGGACCTCTTAAACGTAATTTCCTTCAAACCTTTGTCAACAATTTTGACAGCGATATCTTTTTTATATTTCATATGTACTTTGTAATTACTATGTGTTAGAATATGAGAAAGAAACAATACACAATCATTACTTTTTAAGCACGTTCACATTGGTAGTAAGTAATATTTAAAAAATTTATTTTCTACATCGATTTGCAAAGCTTCTTTTTAACCATATGAAATGATATGTTTCTTTTGATAGATAATTCTAATGAGTTGTTTATTCAAATGATTGACGATAGAATAGATCATAGGATACTCAGTTCAGCTTCCAATTTGCTCATTATAAAATATTTATTTTTTAGTATTTTTAAGACGGTAACGGGTTTTAGCACTAGATATTGCGAGAAATTTGTTTTGGCAGAATGGACGCATATATTGTAGATGTTGAATAGATAACACAGACGTATTTTAACTACTTATTTATACGTGTATAATATTACAAACATGAAATAGACCTAGTTGTACTGTAATTATGACAGCTACATCATAATAACAATTCGTAATTTTGAAAATAATGTGTTATGGCGTCCTCGTCTGTATTTCCATTAAGAAATTATACTTTCACATGCAAACCAGTTTTACTGCTATTTGTTGAAAGTCATTTTGTTAATTCTGAAGGGACGTTTTGTTGGGAACACACCAATTATTTAAACAAATAAAAATATGCCTAGACTAATAGAACTAAATGTAATGAATCGCGAAGTATAATTCCCAATACTGTGACGCAACTTTCTTTTTTACACATTCCTGCGTTAAAAACATCACCATGTATCAAACATAAAAATCTCTCAGTGAACTCTGGTATCAAGTATTTTCTGATTCAGTAGAGCACTTAATTTCTATTCGTTCACCAAATGATACGCAGGCAATGTTGCAGAACGCACCGGTACATTGATTCCAGTTCCAGTTGAAATTATTTTTAAAATGGTAATGTTCGAAATAGCCCTGTAAATTCTTGTGAAATATTGAATAATGTCGAATGAATTTTATCGTTTGGTTTAACCATTGACTGGAAATAATAATAAAATATAATGAAAAGTCTTACGTGATATAATGATTGTACTATTGTGTGGGTTTGAGTGATGATGAAGCTCAGCAAATTCATTATTTTTTTAAAAGAAAATTTAAAAAGCCTCAAATAAAATGAATAAAAACGTTCTTCTGTTCAGGAAACTAATAAACTATGGCTTGATAGATATGCTTAGAAGATAATGATCCTACTCTATCAACAAAGTCTTATTCAACCACTTCATATCTTCTTATTTGCAACCATAAAAAGACACTCTTTCATATTCAAGTACGGAATGCAAATCACACAAATCTCTGGATAAAATTGAAATAAAAGTTATACTAAAAGAAATGTAACTTTTGTTTGCCGATATAAACATCATTTAAGATGTCTGCTACTAGTTTTATTACACGAAATGCCAGTTAATTTCGCATTTTTGGTACCTGTAATTAATGTGACACTGTTCTTGGCATTCAATACGTGGTCGTAAAAATACAAGCTCTCAGAAAAATTACAAATAATAATTTTGTTTTTAAAACGAGTTCGAATGAAGGATATAATAATAATAATCTTCCAAATACACGCGTGAACACATGCTCGTAAAAATCAAAATATTTTTCAAAAATAATGTCACACAGAATTCGTCCGTATGTTAAATTGTTAACTATTTAAACGTTGATATCTGAACAGTGGCTGTTAGAACGTCAATTTTTCGTAGAAAACAATGTGAAATCTTTATAATGGCACTTAAAGTAAAGAATGTTTCTTCTGATGTAGGGAGTTCTTACTTTTACTATTACATACGTATATATGGAGTAATATACATAGTGTAGAAAAAGTACGTAATGTTGTGTACAATCAATTTGAAGATTTTAATTGAAATACAGATCTTGGGGTCCCCTGATACATAAAAATTGTTGTTTTAAAACGTCCGTCCGTCTGGGAACAACTCTAGCGTCTCATATATTTATAGTAATTTTGTTTAAGTTAATAGTCCCCTGCCAATCTATACTGATTCAACGTCCTGCCACTTATATTTTGGGGGCACTTCACATGAATCCCTTTCGAAATTTAGATTTAGCTCAAAGATAACTACAATTTTTTTCTTTATATTTCTTGTAAGAATAGACTGATATTTTCTTACAAAGAAATCATAGTATCTATATTCAATGTTATCTCTAAATCTTATAAAATTTGAAACGTTTTAGACCCCTCGTGCAACTACATTAATATAGATTTTTTCTTCAACTAGTATTTGTTCTCTGCGTAAGTACTTTAATTAATGTCATGGTAACTTTTTGAAAATATGAAGTTTTCGATCAATTTGTAGTGAAAATGTGCAATATTAAAAAATAGTTCTTGTCAAAAACGACTTTGTATTTTTTCCTTTGAAATTTTTCACAAAAGATGTTAAATGCACCGAATAACGTGATCTAATGCCATTTTAATGCATTATTTTGGTTTTCCAAAAATTGCACACCAAAATAACTAGCAGAACCCGTGAGACGTTGTCCTCCTCTCTCTTACTATCTTCCCTCTATTGCTCTCACTCTTTTTTACCTCTTTTTCTCTGTTTTATTTCCCTTTTTCCCTTTAAAATGACCTCAAGATTGAGCATTTTCAGAAACGTTGAAATATTTTTCAGTGAAGAGATTCACATTGACATGTTTACCCTACGCGTTTTTCAATGGAAATGAACAGAAAAATCCTTTTACCCTTTTGTACTATTCTTAAATATATATTTCAATTCTACTATAAAATTACTGAAAAGTTGAGGAAAAGTGAAAAAGTATATTTTAAACCAATAGAAGGTAGTTGGGAAGGGGGATTGTACAAAATCGAAAAGCTAATCCAGACTTAAGGTATAAGGAAACTAAATAGTACGAGAAAGTCTGTACCATTCTGTAGCACCACTAGCTTTTTATAAGTAGTATAGGTAGTATAGGTAGCTTTTTATAGGTACTTAATGTAGGGGTTATAAGTGAAATCAACCAGTCTCAAGATATGCCTACGATATTTTGAATTCTTTATAATAAAATCTCTTATTGAGGGATGACCCTTTACAATTAATTAAATTCGTCATGCACATTTTCTTGATAAAGAATAAAGGAAATTGAATTTCTCCTTGAAGAGTAGAGATATTGATTAGATGCTATGATATTTCTAGTAATGATGCCCAAACGTCAATAAAATATTTAAATTCACATTTTGATTGAACGACAGATATGTACTCAAAACAGATGAATCTCCATTGTATTGAGTCTTTGATGTTGTTTAATGTGACGCGCATTAATTTTATAACTGCATTTGTATTTATTATATTACATTCCGTTAATTTTGTTCACTGTGTGTACATATAAATTACTCTGTGAATATAAAATAATGCCCCAAAACGTGTTAAGAAATATTTAATATAGTTTTCTAATTCAATATTTTTTTTCATTCTTAATTGGTACACTCTTTGGAAGCTTGTTTGCAATATAAATATATGGAGAGCATCAGGATTTTTCAAGCTCTTTCCAAAAGCATAAAGTCCATTACCTGAAACCTAGATTATAAATAACTATAGAGTAATTATCGTAGGGAATAAAATGAATTGCGTTCATCATCGCCCTTCACGATTATCGTATCGTATATTCATGTTCTGATCGCTATAATATCGTTAAATTAAAATTGATACCAATGCAACCGTTGGTTCCATAGCGCAGTCAGTTATGACATGTCTCTGGATAAAGAAGACACCGGACTCGGATAACGGTGGGATAAAATATGTTTACTCAGGTACAATCCATTATCATAACTAAGTGTGTATCTTATTGGGATTTTATCGTTTTAGAACATTTTCATGATTATTTTCATTTCAACTCAGGATCGACTAATAATTGATACAGAACTACTAAATTGTTTTCTCACTAAAGTGGTTGAGAGATCCGTGGATGCTGCAGCCTCTCACAGAAGATTGCCTATAAGACAGACTATTCAAGCGTTTATCGCTGGCGGAAATGTTTCATGTGAGACGCTTCCGCACAAGTCGTTTGGTATCCGACACTTGCCAGCTGTGGGTGCGAGCGATGTGCCGGAGTGAGTGGGAGCTACGTGATAGCGTGGGTGGAAGCAACACGTCAGCATGGGTGTGAACGACGTGGTTTTGTGGGCTGATATTGTTGTGGGTAATACATTTGAATGGTTTATTTCAGAAACAACGTAGGTCAGTGTTTTACTATTTTGACTTGTTAATCCAGTTACATCCTCTGTAAATATACTCATTGTTTAAGGCTGATCTACGATAAGTCAACAGATTCTGGAGGGGTTTTGTAAAGACCTTCTAAAGTCTTGACTAATTGTTTGTGGTATATAGCCGCCGTCGGAGTTTAGTTATCGAAACTGAAGGGTTACTTTTTATTTGTTTCTAAAATACAGTCGACTACGGTTATAGTGAACTTCTGGTGACTAACATTTTTAGTTCATTATACCGGAGGTTCACTCCATCCGATGATGTAAATATTACACAGAATTTCTCGATAAAGATTAATTTTATTAACATAGAGATACAGCAAAACATATTAACAGCACGAACTGAAAATTTCGTTACTTTTTGTTCTTAAAAAAATCAGTTTCTTTTCAATTCTTTGCTTCGTACTTTTTCATTTGTAATTTTTCTAGACCCTTCGCCAGAGTTCATGATCTCTCCATATTGATTCTACATTAACCTCTGTGTCAAAGTATCGTAATGCAGTCTCGACACCCTTCAATGCCCCTTATACTGTTGAAATTCAAGCTAGAAGTATTGGAATTTGTGGTACTGAGGCGATATGTACTTTCCAGGAGGGAATTAATTTCCAAGACGTATTTCCTAGGTTCACTATAACCGAGGTTTCTTATGCTTATTCATAATGTAAGAGAAACGGGACCAGTGACTTAAGTTCACCAGAGCCAGATTACCGAACAGGCTGGGTATGCTGCAGCCTGGGGCGCGAAATTTGTAGGGGCAAACAAATTTCACTGGATTCAAAATTTCATAAGGCGAACTTTTGAATATTTTATAGAAATATTTATTTCCATACTTGTGACAAAAATGTGTTAATTAATCAAATATATCCATTTACATATACAAATAAAATAAATGCAAAAATATCGTAAATTGATTAAATCAATATCGTGGTGGAAATTTTTATACGTATACGTAAAATCAATTGTTCATACGTACACAATATTTGCGTCGGTTACAAATACCGTAAAACAATTTTTTTATTCAAAATATTATAAATAGCTTTAATGCTTAAAAAAGCAAATTAAAAGGGAGCAAAAACATTTGACAGCCTAGGGCGCACATAAGTGAAAGTCAGGCACTGAAGTTCACTATAACCGAGGGTTCACTATAACCGGAGTTGACTCTAAAACATTCATTTACAGGAGCAATGTCCACTCGCAAGACGGGAACATTCCTTTCCATAAAACTATCGTCGATACCTCAGAGAGAGTTGTAGAACGGTCATCATCTCGACCGGGGCCCTCGCACGGGCGATGGCCGGGAGACAACTGCCGCCCGCCGCCTGGCCTCTGGGTGTCACCTTCCGTGCACATAATTGGCCGCGCGACGCGGCCCGTGGTCGATACGACTTGCCGCGCAGCGCTACCGCTGTCCACCCCCACCCCACCCTCTGCTGGGGCGTGCGTGCGTCGTGCCGTGATCAGCAGCTGCGTGCGTGGTACGTTGTCTCTGCGTTTATTGGCGTGCGCCGCCAACAGACGAGTGCGCTTCTGAAAGCTCATACGATTTCCCCCCTTCAGATTAAAACACAAGCAGTAGTATTAAAACACAAGCAGTTCGGTCTCAATAATAAGCTTTTCTCCGTGGCTTACAAAATAATAAGAAGAAATAAAAGAGGTCATCCTCGTCAACATATTAAATAGTAATATGTTGACGATGATGACCTCTTCTATTTCTTCTTATAAGAACGTCAACAACACCTATTCACAATTCACACAATTTACAAAATAATGAATTGAGTGTCGCCTGTCAATACTCTCTCGGTCCCCGGGGAACGCTATTGAGAAGGGTCAACGGATGATTCCAGATTAATTGCAATATAATCGAAAGTAAAATATATTTAAGAATTAATAATACTTATAATTAGCAATATATCACAAATATATTACAATCACTTTCGGTATGTGTGGGTCAACACATTTTCAGTTTTAGAGGTATAGCAAGAGCACAAATAATTCGGGCATTTTCAGTACTGGTTGGAGGACACACGGAGACACAGATGGAGACGCCCTATTTTTTAAGAACTACTACTTGCACAACTGTTCTCTACATCGACAGATACTAAAATTAGATTCGAACGTGATAATAGACAAGCCTGTGTGTAGATGAATGCTGGATTTTTCGTTTCTTAAAATTGGAATTTCATAATTTTAACTGCAGCGCCTCTGACCGGGAGGTCCTAGGTTCGAGTCCTGACGGCGGCAGGAGTTTCGACACTAGCTTGCCGGAGGTGAATTGTAGCGGCCGGCTGCTCTGATCGGTAGTTTTCCGTGGTTTCTCCGATCAACACCAGGCGAATGCCGCAGCAGTACTCTATCAAACGGGCCACGGACCGCGCGCGATCTGTCCTTCCCATTCCTTGTCCTATCCTCTCGCCTTACACACACACTTACACTAACATGCACTACACTACCACATTTTCCGGAAGACCGGTCGAGAGCTTAGAGCCTTTCCCGGCTGGGGCGGTGTCCCGCTGGTGGGAGAGTCCTGGTTAGGGAGAAACCCTACTAGCCGACGGTAGGTCGGCGCCGGATCTCGCTATCCAGCGGGGGAAGATCACCGCGATCTCCGGAGAAAAAAAAACATGCACTACACTAACGGGGCTAATGACCAAAGCAGTCGACGCGCACGGAAACATGAATAAATCAATCAAGCAATCATAATTTTAAATGATTTTTATGGTACTCCATGCACTCTATTCTAGGGTACTTCACCGGTAGTGAGGTGGGTTCGACTTATTGTTTAAATTGTTTTCATATTGAAGTATCTAACAAGACATTAGACATCAAACTAATATTATCGTGTAATCTACAGCACACAAAATCTAGCAACGCACATGCTATATGAGTGAAGTCCAGTTTGTATAGAACTTAATAATTAGAAGAATGACAGGGAAACAACAATATATGAAATTTATAAATATGCACAAATTGTGTAATTTAAATTGTATGGGGATATAATTATATCGTTATACTATTATTATTATTATTATTATTATTATTACTATTATTCCTGTTCACATCCCTTAGTAGAGCAAAGGCCTCTCACATTGTAAGGTTCTAAATAAGCAAGCAATTCACTCATCAGTTATCACTTCACTGTCAGTTATCACGTCACTTATCACTCTCACTTCACTTATTGTTGTGTTCTTTATTTTTGTGTCACTTTTTCTTTTTATTTGTTTAATCTTTTTCTCTATGATTTCTTCGTTATTTTGGACTTCTTCGATATTATAATACGTGGACAGTTGCGTAGTGTATAAAAAGTGTAGAAGTTTTGAACAGCACAATATGAAATAATTCTAAGCACGAAAATGTGTTAAAATCCCTCTGACCTGCACGTTCCTAAATCCATGTTAAAATTGGTGGGTAAGCCTTTGAACGTACTTTTGTGCTTATAAATGCTACTGAAGCCATTACCTCCTCACTTTTATCTGCATTAGGTTCGTTAATTTCCTCTCTCGCGTTATATTTCCTTCTTTGATCTCCGGCGTTTGGTCCACATTTCCTACTTCTCTTCAGCAATTGAATTCTTGCCATTGTTTGTTTCGCGTCGCACTCGCTCTTTTGTCTTTCATTGTTAAAACGCGTTTAGTTTTCTGCGTCATTTCCTGTGAATAGGCTGCAGGAAGGTCTTCAAGTCTATAGTTCGAGCGGCTAAAGACGGACAAAAGGAGGGCTTACCTATTGTTGAGCGTAGAATTCCATTGTATTTCCCAAACGCTTCAACTGTTGAATTTCCAGCCGAGTAATGAGTAAAATTGTACTAATTTACGATACTGTGGTTAATAATTCGAATAGTGAATGCTATTTAAACTCGTGGCATAAACGTTACAAATATAAGTTTAAAAAATGGTGAACATATAGTTTGCAATAAATTAACAATTGAAAATATAGATTCCGCCGAAAGCATTTCGAGAATTATATTCTAACATTTGTTTTGTGTTTTAATACCGACTTGATTGCATTCTATTTAATTAAATATAAAGTCAACTATTTATTAAAAACAATTTTTTGTTCGTTCATATTGAATGCAAAGCACTAATTAAAAGCAAAACATTAAACATCTATTTTTTTCTGCCTACATACCCTTTCGTGGTGTTAGTAAAAATAAAAAAGTTCGAAAAGAGGTTTTACAGTTCTTTAATGATCCAACTTGTAACATTGTTTTTAATGGGGAAGCAGTGATTCTTTCAATTATTAATACTTTATAAACTAGTTTCATTCATCGAAATATTTAAGGCAGAAAATACTTACATAATATGTGGCTCTAGGGCGCGTTGTTGCATACGCCTTACCTGCAAAAAAAAAAAAGAAACCTTATTAAATATCTTACGCACAAATATATTTTATTTTATTTTTATTCAAGTTGTAAATAACTTTCGTTATCACAACGAACAATTTTGAACAAAACAAATCTTTTGACGTATCAAACACTTAGAAGAAATTCGATCTCAATAATAATCTTTTCTCCGTGGCTTACGAAATATTGAATTGAGTGTCGGCTGTCAATACTCTCTCAGTCCCCGAGGAACGCATTGAGAAGGTTCAACGGATGATTCCAGATTAATTGCAATATAACCGAAGGTAAAATATATTTAAGAAATAATAATACTTATATTTAGCAATATATCACAAATGTATTACAATCACATTCGGTATGTGTGGGTCAACACATTTTCAGTTTTAGAGGTATAGCAAGAGCACAAATAATTCGGTCATTTTCAGTACTGGTTGGAGGACACACGGAGACACAGATGGAGACGTCCTATTTTTTAAGAAATACTACTTGCACAACTGTTCCCTACATCGACAGACACTACCGGTAGTGGTAGCTCAGTGCATCAACTGATGTCACTGCAGCGCTTCTGACCGGGAGGTCCTAGGTTCGAGTCCTGGGCGGCAGGATTTTCGACACTAGCTTTTCAGCTAGGTGAAATTCAGTCGCTGTCTGGAGGAGAATTTTAGCGGCCGGCTGCTCTGATTGGTAGTTTTCCGTGGTTTGTCCGATCAACACTAGGCGAATGTTGGAGCAGTTCCCTACAAAACGGACCACGGACCGCGCGCAATCTGTCCTTCCTCTTCCTTGTCCTATCCTCTCCCCTTACACACACACTTACACTAACATGCACTACGCCACCACATATTCCGGGAAACCGGTTGGGAGCTTAGAGCTTGTTCCGGCTGGAGCGGTGCCCCGCTGGTGGGAGAGTCCTGGTTAGGGGAAACCCCACTAGCCGACGGTAGTTCGGCGCCGGATCTCGCCATCCAGTGGGGGAAGACCACCGCCATCTCCCGAGAAAAAACATGCACTACACTAACGGGACTAATGACCGAAGCAGTTGACGCGCCCGGAAACACGAAAAAAACAAACAATCGACAGATACTAAAATAAGATTTGAACGTGATAATAGACAAGCCTGTGTGTAGAAGAATGTCGGACTTTCCGCGGAGCGACGAAGCACTTACTCATGCCGACGGATTAGAGATTTGGAAAGATCCCACAAGCGTTGAAAGACTAGGTGATTACTAGACATCGGATGTTTAAGCACTACAAAATCGGATTTTATGCGCCTAAAAAGGCTCTGAAAAGGTCAAGAATATGGAAAAAAGGCACTGTCATAAGTTACATATGCAATAATATGGAAAAATTGTAATTATTGTCTATATTATTTTGTAAACTTAAAGGCACAAAACTAGATCGTATATTTTAATGTAAAACTAGATTTATATATTTACACTGCATTCCTAGTAGTTTGCATTAACTAATAATATTTGCATATTACCAGTAACTTTTGAAGGATCACAATTTCAGATTTGCGACGACTAGGAGACAAACTCAGTTTGAATGCGGAGAGGGATATCTGAACGATGTGACTGGGATATATTTTAGAAGTCCAGTACTATCAACACTGAAACCTGGGAATTTATATTTATATCCACTTAAAATTTCGGTTCCCTCGGTGTACTGTCAATCGTCCTTGTTCTCAGATCATGGCTGGCATTTATGAGATAAGGAAATGGAGAAAAGTCAGTTGGTATACTTTCAGGAATTCCCTCGTAATTGTAAATTTCGAGACGTGAATTGAAGGTATCGTAATGAATGGTCACGTCGGACATCGCCGATTATCCGATATCTTAGCATTGTATATAAATATAATAATAAAAGGCAATAAAGTCCTAAAAATGTATTTATGCAACAAATAGGCATTTATTCTAAAAATAAGCATTATAAAATTTCGTCATATGTCATCATTTGTCCTGATTCGTGGACATATATTATCAGCCTTTAAATAAGTTCGCTAGAAAAAAATACGCATTTCCATAAACATCCGATGTCTAATGATTACCAAGGGTTCAGAAAAGTTCTAGTAGTAAAAGAACGAAATGAACATACAATAACTCTTTACCTAAACAAAGATGTGGAAACAAAATGTCGCTGGGCCCATCATTTACTCACCCCCCCCCCCACACACACACACACACGCGGGCAAAATTGGTATGTAACTGTATCTACAAATGCTACGCATAATTTTTGTCGAAACTCATGAGAGAGATAATTATAGAATGATTCTGCAATTCGCTTGGTGAATCAAAATGAAAGCTCAAAGAGTATATTCATTTCATAGAATTTTTTGTTCCTAAGACTTATAAATTTGATCTTTCATAAATACTGTGCGTGTTCCTGACATTTATTTAATGCATATAAAATCCATAAAATATTCATGTTTTATTTCAAATTCTATCTTGCTTTCAACGCTCGTATAATAAACAAGGTATCCTGTAATGGAAATGTCAGGATGGCGTGCCAGCCTGCCTTCAGAAAAACGACTAAAACCACATTTTATTTCCTTGCGATGTTTGTATCAACTTAAGTGAAAGTTTGAATGTTACGTTTAATTTTCTCATTTGAGTCAAGATTGTCTTCTTGTCCTTTTTTTGTTTGGTTCAATTTTACAATCCTTCTTGAATACAGCTTTAGAGAGCTTATGTTTGAGCCTTTTGTCAATATAAGTCAGTAAGGCTTCGCCGAGAAATTTGGAGGAAATAGTTTTTATTGAGCTTCAAACCAATAAATGTAGAACAGGAAGGGGCGCAAGAAGAAAATGCATTAGGATAAACGTGCGTATTGTTACAGATCACAATGTGTAATAATTAAATGAAGGAGCTTTATTAACAAAATTAGTGGAATCATGAAAAACTCGTATAGACATTATGGAAGCATTGTTTTTTGTTTTTGTTTTTGTTTTGTTGCTTCGTTGTTGATGCAACGCGTCTCTTAACCCTTGTTGGGCGTTGAGCGTTTTCTTCTGAAGGAATCCTCCGTTACTGAGTAATTACTATACTGAATGACTATATTTGTCAAGTCTCGCCACGTCGCGGTCAGTCAGTGCCTTTTATCCCTTCGGCCAGGGGCTCGACGTCGTTAGATCTCGGGGTTCCTGACCCGTCACCCAACCAGGAAACCGCGAGTCTCGAATTCGCTTAACCTTCGTGACTTCACGGAGCGTTATATATTCGTCAAGTCTCGTCACGTCGCAGTCAGTCAGTGCCTTTTATACCTTCGGCCAGGGCTCGATGCCGTTAGATCCAGGGTTCCTGGCCTGTCACCCAATCAGGAATCCGCGAGTCTCGAATTCGCTTAACCTTCGTGACTTCACGGAGCGTTACTAAATTTGTCAAGTCTCGTCACGTCGCAGTCAGTCAGTGCCTTTTATCCCTTCGGCCAGGGGCTCGACGCCGTTAGATCCCGGGGTTCCTGGCCGGTCACCCAACCAGGAACCGGCTAATCTCGAATTCGCTTAACCTTCGTGACTTCACGGATGGTTGCGGGGCAACCGATAACAAGAAGTGAAGATCTGCTGAACAACACAAAGAAGACGAAAATCTAGGATATCAGATGTCAAACATATGTCATTGGATATCTGGATGGAGTCGAATGTATTGCAATGTAGAGAAGATTACCAGTCGCGCAACTTTTCTTGAACGATAGATTGACGAAATGCGGGCGGAGTGGGGGTATTAGTTACAAAGACAGCCACTAGAGAATTTTCAGTAATGCCAACCTGTGGTAGATGAAAGTCAAATCTGCTACGTTTGCGGCCAGGTTATCGCTCAGGGTAGGTAACAGCAGGGACACTAGATGAATTAAAATGTATTTATGTGGTCGGTTTGTGTAGATCTTTGCTAATTTTGACAAGCAGTCTTGTCAAAATTACCCAGAACTCACCACGAGGATGTGTCTACACATCGAATTCCCCACTTGCCCACTGAATCTTATTTTATCAAATCTTGTTTTATTGCATTAATTGCTTCTTGTAAATTGTGACAATCTTAAGAGTTACTAACAAGGTAAACATTAAAGTCTTAAAATAATATGAATCAGCCTTTCGTTGAAAGTGTAAAGTTGGTGGAAAAAGTATGTAAAAAATATAATTACAGAGAGTATGATAAATGGGTTTACTTGAATATTACCTTTTTAACCGGGCGTTTCTGGGGATTATGTGGGGTCTTTGGCTCTTTGCATCTTTATTCTACGTGTAGTGGAAATACTAGCACAAGTATACGCAGAAGCCCGATCTACAGCATGACTGATAGGATGCAACAAAACCTTGTTCTCCTTTTCCACATCTCAAGATTTCACAACCTTTTCTATAATTTTGCGTTCGCCGCCACGATACGTCCTCCTAACTTTTTCGGGAGTTTTAGGTGCCTCCCTTGAAGGACCTGAACCTACCTCAGCCATTTCCTCAGATACTGATAATAAACCTGAACAGACGTTCTTTACTATGAAAGCTACTAGCTTATGATTCGCGCCAACGAAGTTTTCATGCTGGGAATGTTGTCATCAGTGCTTGCTGCGATCTTTTGCCTTCAGCTGTTTATGGCTCCAGGGAGAAGCAAGGTCATCGTTCGAGAAAAGGTGCGAGTGTAGTACACAGTTATTAAAAACCCCGCTCGCTTACGACGCGCATCGGAAATCGAGAGGTCTAATCGCACAGGGCAGCGTCCTGCCCCTTATTATAACAACGTTCGTAAATGAGGTAGTTTGATAAATGTTTAAAAAATTCATTTCTTCCCGTTCGACTTTCATCTTTTTGGGATTTTGACGGGTACAATGTTACATACAATGAATTTACTTGGTCATCCTCAGGCAAATGCGAACCTCGGTATAACCCTTCACAATTTTTGAAATTTCATATTTATATAACTTGGCATAGGGAAGTTTGCATTTATTGTTTAGAAGTGGAGGAGTATGTTTTATGGGAAATTGTGGCGAATGATTTTTATGAATTAGGGAGGACGAAAGAGGTCTTTGGGGAATCTGGATCGAATGCGTGAAGGGTTTTGACCGAGATTGAATATTGGAGTGTTGGGACATGCTGGGAGGAGAGAGTAATGTTTTTGAGAGGTTTGTGAGATGAATTCTGAGAGGAGAGGTATTTGAAGATTTTGGTGTATTTGTGCGTTTGATAAATAATAAATATAAGAATTGGAGTGAATTTAATACGAAACGAAGAACCATTATTAAAGACAATATTACTCCTTCGATTACACAAGATAAGTGCAGTGAGTAATAAGGTGATGACAATTTGTTTTCTTAATTTGTTTGAAAGTCCGCACAAAGATTAATTGACATTTAATATTTATTAAGAAAATTGTGAATTCATTAATATAATTGTGTAGTTGTTAGGTAAAGAGAAATAAATTTTTATTCATTTCAGATATGTAAATTAGGGTAGGGAATAATAAATTAGGTTTTAATTATCTTGAGTTTCTCTTATGTTTTAATTTTTTTGAAGTTGCAATAAATTATTGTTTTTCTGAAGTTCCATGCGTGGTTTTTCTTTAGAGAAAGTTAACAGAGGAAATACTATTAACTGGAAAACGCTACTAGCGTGTGCAGAGATAATTACCGATCTTCATATTTCCCTTCAACTCTTTCACTGGTAAAGACATTAAAGATTTGCCGGTACAGCCTGTATTGTAGTGCGTATGAACATATTATGTCGTATCACCATAATGTAACAATATGTACAAATAAATACAATATGGCTACGAATTTAGTTAATTAAACATTAATTAGGATATTATTCAATTGAAGAGCAGTACATACATCAATGTCACTGTCAAGAAAATTCAGTAAAAGATCGAAATGTTAGGCTCAATTATTTTCCTTGACATACCAATATAATATTGTACAATATTTATTATAAATGGCGTCAATTAAGGGGGATAAATTATGTGAATATGCTAGAATAGCAACGGTAAGCGAGCCGTCGTCAAGGTCAACATCTTCATGCAGTGACAATCGCGGAGACGGTTAGTTCATTTTGTATAGAATTCAGGGATTGGCCGAAAAAGCAGTGACAGTCGTGAAGATGGCTAGTTTGTTAGAGACAAATTCGTTCGTTCGTAACAAATTTAGGGATTGGCTAGGTACGAAGTGTTATCTGCAAATAAACAATCGAAAAATGGACCGAGCTTTGCAGGGCTGAAAGAATACGAGAGACATTCATTCTGACTGATGCCGTGCTCATGAACGGATCGTGCTCCAATTAATGTTAGGAGGTTTTTTCTTTGGGGACTTGTAAGCATCTACTAGGGAATGGATATTGAGAGAACATCAAAATTTGAACATTAAGTGTGACAGTGGAGTGGGCTTAAAATATTTCATGTGAACGAGTTGGAGGGACATTGAGGGCTTGGGCGAAGTTGTCAGTGATTGGACTGGAATGTTAGCAGCAAATAGTTTATTGATCTGATGAACGGTGATTGAAGTGTGCTTCCGAGAAAAGAAGAGAGAAGATGGTGTCTGGACCTGAGCACGGCGGCGTCGGAAATGGATAAAGATGGTCCACAAGCGCGCGAAGACATAAGGTTGGAACGGTCATGACAAACGTTTAATTTTATATTGAGTAAAGTTACACAATACAAAAATTGTTTTAAATTGTTTAATAAATTTCCATGTTTTTGTGAAATGAATATATGATTTTTCATTGAGCCAATTCTAGCAATGAAGTAGCAAGATAGAAAGATATTTGCTTTTCAGGTTCCTCGACCGAGTTTGTTCGAATATATATTGCAGTTTATTTAAAAATGGCGGCCCAACGTGTGGCGAATTTCGTCACAATTTATGACATATTTGCGTAATTATTTCAGTATGTACTAGAAAGGGCGACAAACGCGATGCATTGATTTTCGAACCCACGGAAAAATTGTTTATAAGAATTGTTTAAACAAATATCTTAATATTCAACCTTGAGTTTTTGCAAAAACTACTCCGAGACGCGCGCAGACGGGTTGTTTACGAAACCTCAAACCACGAGCCGATTTGACGCCTGGTTCCGGAGCAATTAATTTCCAAAATCGCGTTTTCAACTTGTGATTTTTATACCTCGTGTAAGTATTCCTCTGGGAACACAGCTAACTAGCAAAAGTCGAATCAATCCGACTTTAAAATGCAAATGTGTACTTACATTCATACAATATTAAAGAGCTAAATTCGAGGTGTACTACCGGGAGCGGTAGTTCAGTGCATCAATTGATGTCACTGCAGCGCCTCTGAACGGGAGGTCCTAGGTTCCCACTCCCCACGGCGGCAGGATTTACGGCACTGGCTTTTCAGCTAGGTCGAATTCAGTCGCTGTTTGGAGGAGAATTCTAGCGGCCGGTTGCACTGATCGGTAATTTTCCGTGGTTTCTCCGATCAACACCAGGATAATGCCGGAGCAGTACCCTATTAAGTGGGCCACGGACCGCGCGCGATCTGACCTTCCCATTCCTTGTCCTATCCTCTCCCCTTATACACACACTTCCACTAACATGCACTACACTACCACATATCCCGGGAGACCGGTGGGGAGTTTAGAGCTTGTCCTGGCCCCGCTGGTGGGAGAGTCCTGGTAAGGGGGAAACCCCACTAGCCGACGGTAGTTCGGTGCCGGATCTCACCATCCAGCGGGGGAATATCACAGCCATCTCCCGAGAATAAAACATGCACTACACTAACGGGACTAATGACCAGAGCAGTTGACGCGCCCGGAAACATGAATGAATGAATCAATCGAGGTGTACTGTTTTACTGCTAATATAGAGTTAACACTCCAAAACGATTTCCAAAACTCAAAAATGCCCACATTATGACAGGACCTTCGTCTCGTCATAGACACCTTCCCCCCCCCGCCCCCACCCGCACACTGCGAACGATTTCTTCCCCCGTCGGCGACGAGCGAGGACGGCGAGTCGCCTGCGCTGAGAGCGTTCGATTGATCGATTAACGCCGCTCGCAATTACACCTGGGCGCCCCGACCGCCGCCGCCGCCGCCGCCGCGCCCAATCTCCGCGAGCCACGCCCCTCGCCGGGGTCGCCGCCTCCCCGCTCGATACGCACTCTAGGAGGGCGCCCCTGCCACTCTCGCTGTCCTTCCTGCACTTCCACACGGTGTTGCTTCAGTTACAAAATGAACAATTAACAGCGTCCTTAACGGGGAAGATACACTGTAAAACCTTAAAAATTTCACAGGTAGCTTAGTGCATCAACTGATGTCACTGCAGCGCCTGTGACCGGGAGGTCCTACGTTCCCACTCCCCACGGCGGCAGGATTTTTGACACTAGCTTCTCAGCTAGGTCGAATTCAGTCGCTTTCTGGAGGAGAATTCTAGTGAGTGGCTGCTCTGATCGGTAGTTTTCCGTGGTTTCTCCGATCAACACCAGGCGAATGCCGGAGCAGTACCCTAACAAACGGGCCACGGACCACGCGCGATCTGTCCTTCCTCTTCCTTGTCCTATCCACTCCCCTTACACACACACACACACACACACACACACACACACTTACACTAACATGCACTATATTACAACACATTTCGGGAGACCGGTCGGGAGCTTAAAGCTTGTCCTGGCTGGGGCGTTGCCCCGCTGGTGGGAGAGTCCTGGTTAGGGGGAAACCCCACTAGCTGACGGTAGGTCGGCGCCGGATCGCGCCATCCAGCGGGGGAAGATCACCGCCATCTCCCGAAAAAAACATTCACTACACTAACGGGACTAATGACCAAAGCAGTTGAGGTGCCCGGAAACACGTAAAATCAATCAATCAATCAATCGACGCGGTGTTGGTTCAGTTATGAAATGAACAATTAACAGCGACCTTAAGGGGGGAAGATACACCGTAAAACCTTAAAAAATTCGGTTTTTTAAAATATTTTTTCCTGTGCATTAATTACTCAGAAATATTTTGGTGAAAAAATATGTCGATACCTGCAATAGTTTTTGAGTTATTATTTAAAATGTACGTCGCTGCATCATGCATCTATTAGAGTAGAAAGGGAAGCAAATCTCTTGATTGTTAACTTCGTACCTTGTTTTCCAGAATTACCGTTTTTAAGATCCCTTTTCCTTATAACTCAAAAGCTAATCATTTTGAAGCTATGAAACTTTTAGTGTTCCTTTAACTAAATATTATCTACAAAGTCATGAGAAATCATACACCTTATGTTGACAGTTTTTGTAAAAAAACTATAAAACTGAAAAAACTATGAATTATCAATACATTAATTTTGAATTCAAATTAAAAATATTATTTATCCAGAGATTTAAATGAAAGAGCATGTTTTTGGGTCTTTGAGAATGTTCAACAAATTAACAGAAGAAATTTGTAAAATTCTTCGAAATTATTTGAATTATCAGGGAAACACTAAATTAGTACATGAGAAAAATGGTTTAATTTTGATCTTTAAAAAAAAAAATTTTTGTGAAATTTTTTTTAAATTAACTTCTGTAAGCTGTATCTTCCCCCAGTCGTGCCAGCGTAGTGGTTAGGGCACACGCTAACCTGAGTGTTCCGGGTTCAAACCCCATCTCTGCTGGTAATTTTTACCTGGCTGTGTCCTATCCACGGCGATCCTGAATAGGTTCCTTCTTTCCAAATAAGTACTAATATTTAATGGCAGTAAATATTGGAAAAAATAAGCACCTGACGTTCACGGTGATCCTGAGGTTCCTTCTTTCCAAATAAGTACTAATATTTAATGGCAGTAAATATTGGAAAAAATAAGCACCTGACGTTCACGGTGATCCTGAGGTTCCTTCTTTCCAAATAAGTACAAATTGGAAAAAATAAGCACCTGACGTTCACGGTGATCCTGAGGTTCCTTCTTTCCAAATAAGTACTAATATTTAATGGCAGTAAATATTGGAAGAAATACGCACGTGAAGCTCGGCGCTTGCCACGCCATCTTCTCGCACTTCCAGAAATTCTATACATTATGTCCCATTGTCTACAGAAGGCTTTGGAAATGAGGTACACGAATACCAAAATTGCTAATGGACAGGAATTCTAACCTCCTGTAATCCTAAGTAAATATTCCTGAAGTACGATGTACAAAGAGTAAATAATAAAAATTTAAAAAGAAAACAGTGTCCTTCGCCACACAGACCTTTCGTTTTCTGCGCGTTATCTTGAGGATTCTTTTTCCTCCATTAAAAGCTCTGGAGGTTGCACTAACACATCTCATCCGTTGCAGGGAGCGAGTGCACAAAGATCAAGATCTGAGATAAGAATGGGAGAGATTTGCTTTGTGGGTTTTATTTTCTCGCGTACTACTGGCCTAGTATAGAGGATGTATTGTAATGCTACAGCAAACATCGCAAATTATTCGTCAGAAAAGCTCGAAATGTGGGGCCCTGATATAGAAACATTGGATAAATATTATTCAAAAATGTAGTAAATTATTTTCTGTAATACATGGTCGTACGATGATTAATATCTTATTGGAACTTGATACTGAAAAAGTGACAAACGCTAGCCCATATAACTGTCCGTCTGTTAACAATGCTATCGGCTAAACCGGATTTTTTTTTATTTATTTATTTTCCATTCGGATGTACATAGTTCAGTAACATTTTACTTTTTCATATGTATTGATGGCTTACAGTATTCTTATTTCCTAAACTTAAAAACTAACTAACTACGGGAAGGGGTAGGGAGCTACAGACTGCACCTACTGTTCACAATTGTTGGAAAATAAGTTTAGGAAGGCGTTAAAAGGGTAACGGTTTTTTATGCGTGTTGGAGTATGGTCTGTTGAGGCCAGGTTGTAGTGGATGGCGTGTGGTATTGAGTTGATATTTGAATAGAATGTATTGGATAAATGGGCTATGTGTTTGGAGACGGAAGTTATATTCAATTCTTTGTGTATTTGTTTGTTGGATATAAACCATGGGGCGTGGGTTGCTAATCGGAGAAATCTGTTCTGTATTATTTGTAGTTTATTTATGGTAGTAGCAGATGCGTTAGTCCAGACAGGGCATGCGTATAGCATTAACGGTCTGATTATGGATTTATATAACGTGATGGCATTATCTATTGATAGGCAGCTTTTGGTGTTCATTAAAGTTTTAATTGTGCTATTTTGCATTTTGCTTGTTGGGTTTTGTTTGTAATATGGGAATTCCAGTTGAGTTTTGTGTCTAAGTTTAGCCCAAGGTATTTGACAGTTTGGCAGTTAGAAGTCCATGGTATTCTGTTGTTGTTTATTGTAAAGGGCAATGGAGTGTAGAAGTGCTTTAGTGAGAATATTTTGGCTGTAGATTTTGTAGGGTTTAGTTTAATTTTCCAAATTGTTGACCAGTTGTCTATTCTGTCTAGATGTTGTTGAATTTTTTCGCTAATAGTTTTAATTGATTGGTTGGATTTATAAATTACCGTGTCATCTGCAAATTGTGCTATATGGGTCTGATTTGTAGTTGGAATATCTGATGTGTAAATGTTGAATAGAGTTGGTGAAAGTGGGGATCCTTGCGGTAGGCCTGCTTGTATTTTGCGGGGGTTTGAATTGTGCTTTTCTACTGTCACTGTGAAGGTTCGGTCTGTTAAAAAATGTTTTATGATATTGACCAAGTAGCGTGGGGTTCCTATTGATTGCAGCTTGAATATCAGGCCTTGGTGCCAAACTCTGTCAAAGGCTTGTGATATGTCCAAAAAAGTTGCTATAGTGTGCTTTTTATCTTGGAATGCTGAATGGATATGCTCTGTTAGCCTGAGAAGCTGATGTGAAGTGGAAATTTGGTTAATGAAGCCAAACTGATGTTTTGGTATGTTTTGTGTTTTGTCCAGATAATTTTTTAATCTTTTAAGAATTAGCTTCTCTAACACTTTGGACAGAGTTGGTAATAAGCTGATTGGTCTATAACTTTCTGGGGTACTGTGATTTTTGTTTGGCTTGGGGACAGGAATAATTTTTGAGTTTTTCCAAAGCATTGGGTAGTACCCAATTCTTAATATTGAGTTGTAGATATTATTTATGAAGGCTATTGTTGGTGTGGGTAGGTTTTTTAGAATTTTATTGTTGATGTTGTCGTGTCCAGGGGCTTTTTTGAGGGGGAGGTTCTTTATTATATTCTTAAGTTCGTTTGGTGAAATGTATTTTATTTTTTGTGGGACGTTATAATTCGGAGCGGAAACAGAATTTTCAATTTTTATATGTTCTGGGTGAGCTGGAGTGTTATTAAGTGTGAAGGTACTTTCAAAGTAGTCAGCTAATACTTCGGCTTTGTCAATAGGGGAGAATGTTTTGCCAGAGGGTGTGTTTATCGTAGGGATGGTGTTTTGCTTTCAAAAAAGGTTTTTTGTAAATTTCCAAAGTGAGTTGTTGGTTGTGCTTAGTGATTTGATTAAGGTGTTGTAGGACGAGTGACGGTGTTCCTTAATTACTTTTTTGGTTATGGCGTTTAATCTGTTAAGTTCTTTTTTTAATTGGGGATTTCTATTGTTGTTCCAAAGTCTTCTTGTTCTGTTTCTGGTTTTTATTATGGTTAAAATGGGGTCTGGTAACTTAGAATGCGTTCTTGATGTATTATGTACTATGTTATTTGGTTGTTGACCGATAGCACTGATTATTATGTTGTTTAGTAATGCTATTGAACTTTCTATTTCTAAAGGGGTTTTTAGATTTTTGAATTTGGGAGTTTTGATTATTAAGGTTTTCCTGAATTCTTTCCAGTTGACATTGTTAGAATTTAATATGGGGGTGGGTATGTGCGGGGGCGGATGTTGATGAGTGGAGATTATTACTGGCAGGTGATCAGAGTCGAGTTCATGTAGTACAGTGGAATAAAATGTGGTGTAATCGTTGGTGATTGCAATGTCTAATATATCTGGTTGTTTGTTTGTGTCGTATGAGTAGTATGTTGGTTCTATGGGAGTTAATATGTGTAATTTTAAGTTCGTTATTATTTTTTGCAAGTTTTTGCCGGCGTTGTTGGTTGATCTGCATCCCCAGTTCGTGTTTTTGGAGTTAAGATCACCTATGAGTAAGGTAGGGGTGTTTTGATTAAGTAGCGCAGTTATGTTGGTTTCTTGAATTTTTTTATGTGGTGGTTTGTATGCTGTAATGATGGTTAATACTCTGTTGTTTAGAGGAAATTTTATTGCAACCGTTTCTAATCCCGGAGTTATGGGTAAATTTGCTTTTGTGTAAGGTACTGAGTTTTCGACAAGGATGAGCACACCTCCCCATTAGCATTGTTTCTATCAGATCTGATTATGTTGTAACCGGGCATATTGAATACCATGTGGGATTTGAGGTGTGTTTCAGTTATGCACGCTATTTTGATTTCTTTGTCTTTAAGGAAGTAGACCAATTCGTTTTTCTTGTTGATTATGCTATTCGCGTTCCAATTTAGTAGGTTAAATTTTTTATGGAGCTGTGTGCCCATGATTCCTATTGAAATAAGACGTGAGTGAATTTTGTATGTTATTGATAATGGTTGGAATGATAGTGTTAATTAAATTAATTATGTATGTTGAAATAGAGTTGATTATTGTGTGCATGAAAGAATTATCATTATTATTGTTGTTACGGTTATCATTATTTTGATGTGTGTTTGCATGATTATTGCCATGGTTTGAGTTTCTATTTGCTATATTTCTTACGTGGGTGAAATTTCTAATATTGCTAGTGCTAGGTAGACCAGGGAAATTTTGAGAGTTCAGATTTAACTGGTTGTCATTTTTTTGTTCAGTATTTGAACGTCCTTGCTGATCAGTTTTTGGGGTGGTTTCTGTGAGCTTTTTGTAGTAGGAACATTCCTCGGATCTCGTATCCGCGCGGTGCGAACCGTTGCAGTTCTTACAAATAGGAGGGTTTTCTTTTTGGGGGCAGTTTACAGAGTAGTGATCTTTTGCGCAATAAATGCATGCTATGTTATGGTTGCAGTTATTTCTAGTATGCCCGAAGTCTAGACATCGAAGGCATTGGATAGGGCCCTTGGTTTTTTTTTGGTTTCAATTAAGTTACAAATTTGATTTATTTGTAGTATGCTGTCTATGTTTTGACTACCGTCGAACTCGGCGGCCACTACCGGGATGGGGATGTTGTCTTTATACAGTCTGGTTACACTAATTAGCGATGGACACTTCAACTTGAGATCTTCATAAATTTCTTTCTGGGTTATTGATGGATGAAGATTCTTAAACACTATGGAAAATTTTTTGTTGGCTGGGTCTTTATAAGTGTGGAATTTTCTGTTCGTGCTAATTAGATATTTTATAGCTAGTCTAAAGTCTGCAATAGTTTTGAAAAGCACTTTAACTTTGTTGTTGACAATGGCCGACGTAAACTGGTTAGTTATTTTAATCTTAATTTCCCTATTGAATTCAGCAACATTCTGAATGTGGGCTACAAAGATGGGTGGTATTTTAACAGTAGAGTTTAAATGGTCATTATTTTGTTCATTAATGAATAGAAATCTGTTATCCTCGCGATCATCATTTTCTTCGCTGAGCACGGAAAATCTGTTACCAGTAGGTACGTTATTGTTGCTGGTATAATTTGTTGGGTTTACACTCGGATTTTCACCGGACATATTCATTTTCTTGTTCTCGGTATCACTTTCACTTTCACTGACTGACCTTTTCTGTGCCTGAGTTGGTGGTGGTGGAGGTTGAGTTGATGACGTGTAGTTCTGGCTGAGCAAAGCAGGGTTGATGCTGCTGCCCTCGGTGCTGGTCGGGAGTGGCGTTGATGCGAGGGTTATGTCCATGGCCTCGCTACTTGCTGGAAACGGCAACGCTGAAGAAACATCACTATTGTCGCCGTTATGGACGATGCGCAGGGCTTCGGATATTGTTTGCCCTGTGCTTGGATTAATGGCATAAGCCATATACTTTTCCCTAATTTGTGTTCAGATGTTACTGATGATATTGAACACAAACGTAAACTATAACCAGAGTTCACTGGTGTACTACCGTGCCGGGACTGGCGTGGCCTGTCCGGCGCGGAGCGATATCGTCTGGAACGATAGTAGCTGCTAACGGAGCGACTGCTCTGGCCCGCAGCTGAAGCGAGAATGTGCTAAACCGGATGTTCACCAAAACTGATATCAATTGGTGAATCAGAATAATATTGCGATCCTTGGAATTCGGAACGTAAACTCTGATTTTGGAGAATACTTGACATGAACCCGTAACATTTTCAGAAATTTTTTGAAAGGGACGTCATTATTTAAAATTATTATCGTCCAACACAGCAAAAAACGCTTAAAAGTAACGCAAATCGCTTGTTTCCTAAAATCACTAAATTATAGAAAATCAAATAATTTAAAACTTTCTTCGGGTATTTCCTACAAGTACAATATTGATGATGATGATTCGTAATGAAATCTGTTGATATATGACAGCTTTTTGTAAAGATCATGAAACGTTTTCGAAAATATGAGGAGTTTTGAGTATTTTTGTGTGAAATATAGGCAATTTATCAAAACTTATTTTACGAAAACAGCTCTAATTTTTACTTTCTCTTTACTGCTTATGCAGTCTATAGAAAGTGGTGTAATGCTGCAGGAAAAAACGGCGAATGTTCGACAGAAGAAATCATATCGCTGGGCTCTGGTAATGAAAAACTGGATAAATCTTGACCCTACATATTGTAAACTACTTTCCTTAGCACGTTGTCTGTCCGCCTGCTACCTGTCTGTTTGTCTGTGAACAACGCTAGCGGGTAAACCGTAGGGACGATTTTCACCAAAATTGATATTCCCCAATACATCTGGCTGATATCGCGGCCCCTTGAATTTGAAATCGATATTTTAATTTTGGGGCGTAACAACTAACGCTGAAAGTATTCAAGATTAATGGAACTTTAAAAATCTCTGGAACGTTTGTTAATATTTTTTGGCCTATTTTTTGGTGAACTAGTGATATCATATAGGCTGTATTCGCATTACCATAAATATGTTCCTGCCGACTGCATATATAATGTAACGACTCATAATACAAATAGTATTGTAGTTCAAACATTTTTCCACGAAAATATTGCGTGTATTGATTATTTTTAGGCGAGCGGTTTGAATTGATGCCTCCATCAGTTTAACTTCGTTAAGTACCAAGTAAACGATAGCACATTTCAGGGTAAACGATAACAGAAACCATGAAATGATATTTCACTTCAATGATGTTACTTGTAGATTTCGGTTTGAATTGTGCGTCTCAATGTGACATTTATAAGAAAGTGTCTCCAATACAATATCTAATATTAATGTAAGAAAAAATTCGACCGATGACACATGACTTGAGAAAATCTGAAGCGAAAAAGCTAACAAAATCTTACAGAGAAAGGAAAAATTAGAAAAACAAAATAACAACATCTGTAATAATACAAGCGTTGAGTAATCTCAAAAAAGTAGTAAAATTCTTTCCTATGAATATATATTTTGACTCCAATAATGTTACTTCCCAACTTTTAACCAAATAATGAACATGAATATACCAACAATTAACAAATAAAAAATTCTAAAATTGTTTGGAACTTCAATACTACTGAAATATTATGTCCATTTACAACTTTTCACAGAATGTTTTTAAAGTTTTTGATAAGTGTTGCCTTGAAAATCTTCTATATTTTCGTTTCTTAAAAAGGTTTTTCGTATTTTTATTTGACAATTGATCTTCGTGTGTTAGTATAAGTTCTAAGAATTAAAAGGAACAAAATATGAAAGAAAAAGAAAGTCACAACCTACGTTTAAAAGTTGCTCTGTAAATCAATGACGACTAAAAACTTATCAACACGCCAACGCTTCCACTTCTTCAAAAGAAGTCAAATGTAAAAGAACTTGAAAACTTCGACAACGTAATGCGTATAAATTTGTTTTTCTTTCCACTGCAGATATTGTCGTTTCACTGTATAAGACGATTATTATAGGTAATCTCATTAGAATTCAAACTTCCTTGCCTGGCACATCAATTGCAATGGAGCACTAAACTTTTACATTATCGTGAGAGAGGTCTCCATCTCCTCTGCCTGGTCCCACCGTTTCGTCTAAACGAATGCATGTTTATTACGGTGTTGTAAAACTCCGAAAAAAATTACCTCAGAAGGCTGCGTTTTCTTGTTATAAAAGAGCCCTCTGCCCGAAGTCTAAGCGTTTTCCTTAAAAAGCATGGAAAAGAGCAATGATACAGTTGAAGATCATAAACTGAGATAAAGTTCTCCGTTTTGTCCTTTGATACCTCGCGAGAAATCTTCATCGTCCGCTTCGTAGGGCTGGAAATACAAGGGTGGGTGGGGATGGACTGTATGCGGGATCTATAAAGAATGCCGTACACGAAGGCTTTTGAGCTGAAGTCATTTGAGGCATTCCTCGACTTTCATCGGATTCGACTTGTAACGGCGGGTGTCATTAAGGTTACGGTAGGTTTTAACGACCCTTATTTCGATCCACAATTCACCGATGGCCTTGCTTGATGCCGCTCACACGCTGCTACCCGTGTCGCAGGGTTTCGAATTCTTTACGTCAACGGTTCAAAATCATGGAGGGTCTATTAGGGTGAAACCATTTTTATAATAAAAAGAATGTCAGGAAAAGAAAACTGGATAATCAAATGTATACGACTAGCCAATTTTGAAAAGAATGACAAAAAAGTGTTTTAATCGGAAAATAAACAAAACTGAACTCGATTCAGTTTACCAATTGCCTGGATTAACGATTACCAAATGTTACAATTGGATGATGAGAAGTATCGTTTCTTTATTGCGGAAAAGGAATAGTTTCATTAGAACAAACACTCCACTACTATTCACCACCGCGTGAACACAAGAGGTTCCAAGAGGCATCGCAGTTATAAGGCGCATAGGGTCACAAAAATACAAAATATACATTTTAAAACATATTTTAATCATTAAATAAACGCATAAGATCAATAATATTTCGACATCTCTAAGACATCCAGAAACCGAATGTCTTAGACTAACTATGAATATAGAATCTATAGTTTTAGTTCTTGGTTTGCAGACGAACACCGAATGCAAACTAAATCATTTTTTCTTTTTCATTATTTTGATATTTCAAAATTATTATTGTGCTGTATGTTGAACGTAGTAATTCGTGTGCATGTGAAATAATAACGAATAAAAGTGTTTTAATGTTATGAAATAACATCGAATAAGAAGTGTGTTTTTCAGTGTATTGATGACACAAATAATTCTGTTTTACAATATTCGAGTTATTAGATTGCCTTGAAATATCCTGAGAATACTAATCATACAAAAACATCGAATAAACGCAACAAAACAGTACATTTGTATTGTGCTATTTATTTTATTTTATTTTTGTTGTTATTCATGGTTGCTGGAAACGGAGGTACCTTAATGTTTGTAATATGACGTTTACTTGTTATTGATACTGATATGTACGCGCTCGACATTTAAACCTGGCCCTCCTGACTTCGCTCATTCAACCACAGCTCCGTTACGGGCAATGTTGGGTGCCCGGATTGATTGATTGATTGATTTTTTCGTGTTTCCGGGCGCGTCAACTGCTTTGGTCATTAGTCCCGTTAGTGTTGTGCATGTTTTTTCTCGGGAAATGGCGGTGATATTCCCCCGCTGGATGGCGAGATCCGGCGCCGACCTACCGTCGGCTAGTGGGGTTTCCCCCTAGCCAGGACTCTCCCACCAGCGGGGCACCGTCCCAGTCGGGACAAGCTCTAAGCTTTCGACCGGTCTCCCGGAATATGTGATAGTGTAGTGCATGTTAGTGTAAGTGTGTGTGTAAGGGAAGAGGATAGGACAAGGAAGAGGAAGGACAGATCGTGCGCGGTCCGTGGTCCGTTTGTTAGGGTACTGCTCCGGCATTCGCCTGGTGTTGATCGGAAAAAACACGGAAAACTACCGATCAGAGCAGGTGGCCGCTAGTCGCCGAAAAAACAATTGAATTTTTTGCAATTTTCGAAAACTCAGAGTTTTCAACGAACATGAGATCTGCACCATTACCTTAAACGTCCTTTACTCTATCCTACAACAAAATTTAATAAAAAACAGTGACGCCATTCTTTTTGAAATTTTTGAAAAGGTCCTAGAAGCTACAAATAAACTACCCCCAAAATTAAAAAAATATATCGGTTTAAAAATATAGGGGGCGAGAAATCAGCCAGACAAATTGAGGAATTTCAATTTTCGAGAAAATCGGCTGACGGTTTAGCCATTAGCGTTGTTAACAGACGGGCAGACGGATGGCCAGACAGAGGTTTTGCTGTCAATTGATTTTTCGGTATCAAGGACCGACAAAACCAACCAATTCTGGCAACAGCACGTGTGAGAGAATTTTTTTCTAAATTTAACTACTGAATTAATCCTCTTTTTCGTTACTAGGTCTCTGTAATGAGAGATTTTTCTGCTGAAATTTTCCGTTTTTTTCGCTCAGTAATCCATGAGTTTCCCTCTATTGCGTAAGTGGTAGCGAGAAAGTAAAAAAACTATTTAATGGACATGTTATTATTCTACGTAAAGAACTACATATTCAATGAGGAATAAATGATATGTACATTTCCCGATTCTAGACTACGTAAGCACGTCGACATATTTAATTACAAAATAAAGGGGCTGGTGCACTGCGAACATCACTGTCATAAGATGCGTAACAAATTCTGTTAGAAGACTGTTGATCAGTCTCATGATACGTAGGATACCTTTGATCTGAATTTCTGGTGTCATTCGACAGTTACATAATTATCTTGTCAATTTCCAGTCTAACTCCAATTCAATTGTAATCTCAAATGCCACGCAACTGCAATGTTGCAAACAAAGCGTGACTGCTTTGAAGAAGTTCTTTGAAAATATTTGAAATAATTTCATGACGACGTAATTATTATCTTCTTTAAGTGTAAATACTATTAGAAATCATTAATATATGAAGTGTCGAAATTTACCTAAGATATCAATAAATTATGTAACGCTTAAGAAGGGGGAGGTTTATTGTAGCATAATGCTGAGTTACATATGGAATAGGGGGGGGGGCATGTAGTTTCATGTTACGTAACACTGATTTTTCCTTAACGTTTTTCGATATTTATTGAAATTCTTTTTTGTCTTGTAGTAAAACATTAAAATATTAATTATCTCACGTTGTTAAAATATTAAATGAATTATAGTTATATATAAATTGTTGCAACAAATGATATTATTTCTCATCTATATTTTGATTGAATCAGTAAAATTATGAAGGAAACATTCAAAACTATTTGTACATTTCAATTAAATTCGCGCAGAAGACTATCGTCCACGATGGCGTGTGTTCCGCTTTCAAGAATCTTTCTCACCAATGCGTTTTTCTTCACTCAAAAATTTGTCCACAATTTGCTTCATAGGTGCTGTTTGCATGGCCAACTAATTTTGACTTCAATTACCATTTAATATAACACAGACACAATTAATACAAATTGTCAAATTGTTTTTACTGTGGTATAATTTACTTTTACTTCTTGTAAGTGGACGGGGGGTGTTGTTGCAAGCGATACGTAATTATTGAGGGGAGTCAAGCCCCGGTGCGAGTGCTTTACTGGGGGAGAGGGGGAATTCAAAATACACCAAATTTGCGTTACATAATTAATGGACGTCCACTAAATTCCTCCTGCAATATATCAAAATAATTATTCGTCTAAACTAAGTTCCATAGACAGCAGAAATGCTCTGCCGTAAGGTTGTTCATGTGGGTTACTATCCAGCATGCCATTAAAATATTTTGCCTTGAGACTCACACGCAACGCAAGAACAAACTTCCTACGATCGCGAATAATCATCCCGCTTTTACCCAATACTCCATTTTGAAATCCAGGGCAAGTCAGTTCTCTGCATTTGATAGCCAAAGTATTGGAATGAATTTGACACTAGATGTTAATGCAGTAGGAGGACAAAGAGTGTAAAATAAGAATGTTGAGAAGGAAATGGCGGAGGAGGAGAAAGAGAAGGATAGTATAAGAAGAAAGGAAGAAAAAAGCCAGGGACCAGAAGAAGATAAAATGGGATTGAAAGATGACATGAAGGAGGGAAGTGAAATGGATGAAGATGAGGAGGAGATCAATAGGAGAAAATTGAGAATGAAGAGAGGAAGAATTATTCAATTTTATTTGATTAACGAATTCACCTAATGCAAATTTCTATGAGCAGCACACACCTGAATAACAAAAGTAATATACATCTCAAACGTGATTTGAGCAGCTAGTTAATTACTTACTTTAAATAGTTAGACTTATTTTACGTGGCGAGACTGGATCAGACCCACTCTTCCGTCTGACTCCGCAAATTTCGCTACGCTACTTTCACCATCTAGCGGGGAAAGGAGGTAATACTCGGGCGACGAAACAGTGGACTTTGAATTTAGATTAGAGGCTTAATTTAGGCTTAAAGATCTTTTACATGCAGTAAATCTACATCATAGGACAGCCGGCTTTACTTTCTCCCCGAAGGAAAATTTAAGACAATTTTTTCGACTGACAAATCCACGAGGTCGATTGGATTTGAGCCCGCAAACTTAGCATATTGGATTGATGTACCCGAGTATTATATCACCGAACTCGCTGAAGTTGTTCACCTCTTACGTCACTAGACGCTGCTTAAGGATTGAGCTCACGCCGGCGCGGCGGCCGGGCGGGGTGGCTTCCTAGGGAATCGCATAAGGCGGCGACGAACTTGTGGTGCCTCAGGCGACTGCCAAGTGGAGGCCGCGTGCTGGTACGTAAATACTGCGTCGCCCCCGCCTTCACCCCCGCCATCGCCCCCGCCCCCGCCCGCGCCCTCGCCCCCGCCCGCGCCACCGCCCGCGCTCCCGCCCGCGTCCCCGCCGCGCCCCGCCCGCACCACCGCCCGCGCCCCGCCCGCACCCCGCCCGCGCCCCGCCCGCTCCCGGCCGCGCCCCGCCCGCGCCCCGCCCGCTCCCCGGCCGCGCCCCCCGCACCACCGCCCGCACCACCGCCCGCACCACCGCCCGCACCACCGCCCGCACCACCGCCCGCACCACCGCCAGCACCGACCGCCCGCACCCGCGCCCCGCCCGTGCCACCACCCACGCCACCACCCCGCCTTCGCCCCCCACCCGCGCCCACGCCCGCGCCCACGCCCGCGTCACCGCTCACGCCAGCGACCCCGCCCGTGTCCCCGCCTCCGCCCTGGCCCCCCCCCCGCCCCCCCCCCGCCCTCGCCTTTGCCCTTGCCCTCGCCGACGCCCCCCGCCCGCCCCCAGGGTAACAATGACAAATGGCCGGGGCTCGATCCGGCCTAATGGGGGGAAATCGTCGGAACATGGGCTTTACTACCGCGAAGGGAGTCGGCGCCCCTGTGTTTTGTGGATTAGGGTCGTTAAATAGTTTCTTGGAGTGATACAGACGCGAAAGTTTGGGTCACGGGGAGTTCACGGTGAACACGAACGAGCAAAGATGAAGTGGAGTTCGGGTTATGATCTCTCGGTACTGTTGAAAGTCTCCTTTAATAATGTCTCTCTCCTTATTGAGGCACTTGCAAATTAACTTTACAGCATGTAACAAATAATTTAAGACGTTTGACGGCATTCTACTTTAATATACGTGTCTATAATAATTTGTATTAGAATGTTACGAGTCGATTAAAAAACAACTTGCACCTGAGACATAGGCATTTGTTTAATATAAGTAATTAATGTAATAAAACCTTTTGAGTAGGGAAAGATATGAAAGAATGACAAATATGTTACACAGATAGTTAAAAATCTGAGGAGCGCATATTAGAAATAAGAAATGAGAACACTGAATGGAAAGGCCTATGTTACATATTCGTATTAATTTATAGTTTTAGAGAAATATTCATAATTGAAAAAAAAATTCACAACTAATACTTATCATTGTTTGTTATTATTATTATAGTTATTATCATCATCTACATTCACGTTATTTCAAATATGCTACGTGTGGGTTAAATAAAATATCTAATAAAGATTGCAACCAGCATTCTAGGCAGCAGAGCCGATGACTGTGGCTTTGTTCGCGTAAAATGTGGACTAAACCGAAAGCATGATGCATTTCACGAACGATCTGAAAGACATACAAACATTTAGCAGAACAAATTTCAGAACTTCGATAACTGTTGGTACGCCGTGTGTTATTTCACACCGCGTTACGCTGATCTCGGTATCATACTTTCATTTGTAATTTGTTGGTGCTTGAATTGCTGCATTGGTACACTTGCATCATTTAAAACAGGCCCTAGGAGAGAAACTCGATAATTCATAGCATTTCATTAACAAATGTTAGCCATAACACTACGGGATCCTCTGTGAAACATCTACAACTAAGCACAATTTTTTTTCTTTGGATTTTTTTCTTTGGAACTTCGCTATCATAAAAGGCACAATACGAATACTGCGAACTTAGTGCGTTTTCAAATAGGAAATTATTTTATTACCATGAATAACTTTTCCTTTGCTATACATTGAAATATTGCAGTAAACAACTGCGATGGTTTATTACGTCTTGAACAACACCCTAGCAAAGTTAATTAACGCGTCCACGAATGTTTTGGTTCGCAATCTTTTTCACTCGACATATGAGCATTAAACCCTTCGTTTTCCTTGGTACTTAGCCGTCATTGAATACGATGAGGGTCTGTTCGCAAACTCAGTAATTTCGACCTCTCCTTTGTTTATGTTGGCTTCTATAAATAATGAACGCAACTGAATGGAAATCATAGCTTTTGAAGTCATAAATCTTTTGGTGCAGTTTACTTAGAGGTTCATGAGCACTATTAACTTTTTCGTTTGAAGACTTTAATATACAGCTCGTACTTCGCTCTTCATACCCGCTGTATCTCCTTCTGATCTATAAATTTAAGACGTGGTTGCATACGTCGTAAAAGGGTTTTGTTCACTTACTTTGAGTGCTTTGTATTTTCAATTTTACGGTCATTTTATGCAGGTCTAAACGTATATCAAGTCTTCTACATAAATAATAAGGTGATTGGTCAAGTTTGATGTAAAGAGTATATTTCAAGGATCTTCGTCCATCATTTTGAGGAGTCAGTAAGCAGAGAGATTGTAAATAAGCTGAGTAATGTTTCACTTTTATTAGAAGCAGACTTTCTTTACATTTCTTTATTCCTACATAAAACATAATAACAAATTTTGTCATTGTTTTTCTTTCCTAGATTCAATATATTTTTAAATTAATAGTCGTTCTCCTATCTTTACTCTTGTCATATCAGTGTTTTATCTTATGGCTTATTTTCTACCCTTGTCTGTAACTCGCTGTGCTATTTTCCTAAGTATATCTGTACGCGCTTCACTCCCCTCTCCAACCCTGCATCTCATCTCGCCTCTCCGTTTATCCCTCCTTTATTCCCCTGTCTCTCTCTTCTCGTCTCTAATGTCATTTGCACCCTCATTCAGGCCACCAATATCCTTAAGTTTGATTATTTCTGGTTAAAGTATTCATTATTTTTGGTTTACAGGTGCGTGTATGTGGTTAAGGGATGAAGATAGAACGAGGAAGGGGAAGAAAAGATCGCGCGTGGTTCATGGCCCGTATGTTAGGATACTGCCCCGGCATTCGCCTGGTGTTGATCGAAGAAACCTCAGAAAAGTACCGATCAGAGCAGCCGGCCGCTAGAATTCTCCTCCAGACAGCGACTGAATTCCATCTAGTTCTCTAACCAGTATTTAAAATCTTGCCATTGTCGGGTCACATATCCTAGAAGTTCCCGCTAGAAGGCAATTAATGCCCTGAATCACCTCTGAATTTCCTTCGGTACTCTTTCCCATTGATATTCTACTTTTCTCACATTCTTATTCCTCGACATTACGCTTTTGAATCCATATTTCCGCGCCTCTGACTGGGAGGTCCTAGGTTCGAATGCTGACGGAGCGAAGATTTTCGACACTAGCTTTTCAGCTAGGTCGAATTCAGTCGCTGTCTGGAAGAGAATTCTAGTGGCCGGCTGCTCTGATCGATAGTTTCCCGTGGTTTCTCCAATCAACACCAGGCAAATGACGGAGCAGTACCCTACGAAACGGGCTACGGTCCGCGCGCGATCTGTCCTTCCTCTTTCCTGTCCTATCCTCTCCCCTTACACACACACTTTCACTAACATGCTCTACACTACCACATGTTCCGAGAGACCGGTCGGGAGCTTAGAGCTTGTCCCGGCTGGAGCGGTGCCCCGTTGATGGGAGAGTCCTGGTAAGGGGGAAACCCCACTAGCCGACGGTAGGTCGGCGCCGGATCTTGCCATTCAGCGGGGAAAAATCACCGCCATCTCCGAAGGAAAAAAATATGCACTACATTTACGGGGCCAATGACCTAAACTGTTGATGCGCCCGGAATCACTAACCAACCAACCAACCAACTAACCAACCATCCATAATTCCCAATGAATTACGAGTCTCTCACCTTCGTCTTGGTTGCCCCCGTCCGCCACCGAGCACCTTCCATCTGCTCGCACACGATGGCCCCATCGCCGCGCAGCGCGACCCGCTGACCCGGAGCGAAGACGGCGGGACCGATGGGCGGGGGCGGGGGCGGGGCGGGGCGGAGCAGGGGCCCTGCGGCTCGATACCCCGACGCCCTTCGCGATGCCGTTATTGCCTGGGGGTGGCGGCGGGGATGTAACAGCCGCATATAAGGCAATAGCGGGGGCCGAGGCGGGGAGGGCCGGCCGGCGGTCTGGCAGGCGGGCGCGCTCCACGGCCGCTGGCGGGGCCGGTTCTCTTTCCAGCGACAGCTTTCAACGCCGTGAGAAGGGGGCGGGGCAGGAGCGGGGGGGGCGCTGGCGAGGGCGGCGAGGACGCGAAGAGGGTGGGGCGGCGGCAGCGGGGCCGGCCAAAGGAAGGTCGCGGAGGCGGCGAGGGGGGCGGCGAGGGCGGCCAAAGGCTTGCAGCGCCCGAGACGGTGCCAGACTGTAACGGCTTCCAATCTCCTTCCGAGCGAGATCCCGGGTTCGAGATCTCGCAGAGAAAACGGTTTTGCCCGAGCACTCCGTTGCCCTTTGCGCGAGTTCAGCACGGGGCTCTGCCTTATACCTCACCCTTATATGCGGCAGTTTCTCGTTTTGGAGAACGAATTTGTTCTGATCTCTGTTAATATAGAGTTGAACTAATTTGTGACTGCATTGTAGAATGGTTTGTCACACTGCAACCAATGATTGGGCATAATTATATTTAAATCTATTATTTAGTAATGTTTGATATCACGTTTCATTAAATATTTTTTTTACTGATACATTCTGTTAGTGTTCATTCTGTAAGCAAACAGTTGGACGACAGTGGCGTCGTATTTCCTGAAGCGGTTGCACAGCCGTATTTTAAGTAATGAAGAAATACAGAATTGCTCCTTAAATTTTTATTTCACAAACGTTGTAGAATATACGCATAATTTTTTATTAGTTCCATCTAGCTTTCAAAGTGTTTTATATTTTAAAATAATTTTTAGTTACAGCCGCTATAATGTCTAAATCACGTTGGTTTCTTCCATGCACAGATCATATTGCAATGTGTAGCAAAGGATATATAGTTATTTTAGACTTATTATTAATGTATTAACTCAATATCATAATATATTAAAAAATTTGGTCTAAAAATACTACAGTTATCCAGAATTTTTATTCCTATGTCGTTCGTGACGTTGAAGTGTTAATTTTTACACAAATGTTTGCATTGAAAGTTTCGTAAAGATGCTGATTTATCAGCCAATACCCGCCGAAGTGGAGAAGGTAATGCCGATTCATTCTGGTTACTTTAATTCACGAATATTATATCTTCTTTGTGTTTTACTTAAAGTATTTTATTTATATTACCTCAATAGAGAGGCGAACTGGCAGCGACGTTCGCTGAGTGGCAACACAGCTGCAGCTGAATTAGTTATCGGCGCTACAATCGATAGCGATGTGTGCTTTCGCTGTGGCGGGCACTTTGTTCGCTAGATTCGTAACATTTACAAACATAATAGATTTTTATTATATTTAAAAAATATTAGAATATTGTTGTATTACTATTATTATATAATACAATATTCGTACAAAAATATCGTCTTTCCGTAGCCTTTGTAGCAATTAATCTTTGATTTGATCCAGTTCAAAATATCCCCTAAAATTCTACTTTTCTTGAGTAAAATTGTCATTTATTCACGTTCATGGATAAACAAATTTTACTTTCTCGCCTACTATGTTTTGAAATAATAAAGAGAAATATTGTAATTCTTCAGCTGAAAGTAGCAATTTTTCGTCGAACCGTTCGGACGATTTTCTTGCAATTCATTTTTGTCAGCCGATCTCGCTGAAATCAAGGCCCTCCTATTTTGGAACGGAAAGTTTGATTTTTTCCGATACTTTACCAGGAGTCTCAATACTTTGTTTTTTTTTAAAAGAGCACCAAATGTTTGGTTTAATTTATTCGTCGAATGTAAATAAAAGAAGTTTTATAATGTGGCAGGTGGAATTTTCGTTAAATTCTGAATTTTTGACAGCTGCAAAACTTTTTTCGGCGTCTTCCTACATCTACAATATATAATAACTAACTTCGTTCCAAGAACTGCTGGTCACTCTGACCGGGATTCGAACCCAGTTCTCCTTATATTACGCTCAGTTGCCCTAAAATGATAACATGGTGGTGACAGTTATAATATCATAATGGGCAATATATCATGTCTGTGAAACAGTTCAAAGAATCGTTTATCTCATGTCAATCTCTTATGGGAGCACCGTTTGATGTCTGCCTGTTCCTCGTGACCACTCACGTCACATCCAATGCACTTCGATGGAACAAGTCAAAGATCAAGATATGTGCTTTGATGTGATTGAAGGCTAACGAAAATGTTGATATTAGCATCTTGAAGACAATTTTACACAAGTACGTCCAGAATTAATGGTATTTGACTGATGAATTATCTATCATGTTAGGCAATGATGTAGACCAAGAAATCAAAAGTAAAAATTATTGTAAAGTTGACCATCGAAAATGTATCGAACGAAGGTAAACGTTACATTCTGACGCAGGAAGAATTTTGTGGCCCATTCCCCGCCCCCGTCTCCGCCCCTGTCCTCGAGTCCGCCCAGGCTCCTCTCGCGTCTTCGCAGCTGCCCCGTCCTACCTCCGTCCCCGCCCATCTCCGTCACGACGCCTGCCCAACCCTTCATCCCAGCCCCCGCAGTACCATCAGCTCCGTACCTCCTCCCGCCCCCTTTCCCCCTGCTCCCCCCCCAACCCCCCGTCCCCGCCTCCGTCCCCGCCCCCGCCCTCGCACACGTCCGCGCCAAAGCCTCGCTGCAGATTTGCTGAAAATATTTGGTGGCCTTCTTACGTCAGCGACACTGGTCACCGAAGTTCTGTTTCACTATGTACCCCTAAAGCTACGTGATCCCAAATCTTGAATGAATCAAATGGTTGTTGTTGTTGTTGTTGTTGTTGTTGTTGTTGTTAGACCGCGATCCGTTACCTTTGACTAGTTGATATTTCCTGAATTTGAGTTCTGCAAGAACCTATGAATCACAAAGTAACCTACTTATACTCAAAGTATTGTTTGTTTATATTCTCACTTACGTGGTGGGTTCCATGCATTTTGGCCTCATTATCTTCTATTTTTGATAGTAAAATAATTACATTACATTTCATCTTAATCGTCCTTAAGTTCATCATCTTTAGTTTCTCTTCTGTACATTAACATTTCTAGGCCTTTGAAAATACTCCAACGTTTTGTTCGCAAAATGGTAAAAACTGTTTTTTTTTACATTTGACACTCGTCCGAAACTTTTTTTCCTTCAAGGTTTTTCTTCAACTTTCATAGGCGGTAGACGTCACAGGGGGCCCAATCTGGTCTGTAGTGAAAATGGTGTAACTCTTTAAAACACTAGTACCGCTAGTAAGTAAACACTAGTAACTTTCTTGGTTAAAAATAAGTGTTTTTACATAAAAATTGATCTGTTAATTTTCCATATTTATTTATTTATGTGCCACTTTATTATTCCTTTTTCAATGCTAATGTAAGATAAAAAAGTCTGAAAATTGAGACAAACCAACAAGGATCCCGACCGGGAGCGGTAGCTCAGTGCATCAACTGATTTCACTGCAGCGCCTCTGTCCTAGGTTCCAGTCCTGACGGCGGCAAGATTTTCGACACTAGCTTTTCAGCTAGGTCGAATTCAGTCGCTGCCTGGAGGAGAATTCTACCGGGCGGCTACTCTGATCGGTAGTTTTCCGTGGTTTCTCCGATTAACATCAGGCGAATGCCGGAGCAGTACTCTACGAAACGGGCCATGGACCGCACGCGATCTGTCCTTCCTCTTCCCTGTTCTCCTCCCCTTACAAAACACTTACACTAACATGCACTCACTACCACATATTCCGGGAGACCGGTCGGGAGCTTAGAGATTGTCACGGCTGAGGCGGTGCCCCGCTGGTGGGAGAGTCCTGGTTAGGGGGAAACCCCACTAGCCGGCGGTAGGTTGGCGCCGGATCTCACCATCCAGCTGGGGAAAACCACCGCCATCTCCCGAGAAACACACATGCAGTACACTTACGGGACTAATGACCAAAGCAGTTGACGCGCCCGGAAAAAACAGAAAACCAAACCAACAAGGAACCGGATATGAACATAACAATAACATTTTAAAAAAACTGACAATTACAAATATATAAGCAAATACAGAGATATGAATTAATGTCAGTGAGTGGTTAAAAGGTATGTAACTCTTGTTATTAAATTTTGTAAATGTGTTTAATTGTAGCGAGATATTGTAAATGCATCCGACACGTGTTTTTGTAGCCTTATTGTAGCTGTGTTTTGATTCCTTCTCAACATTACACTGCACTGAGAATGGAAATATATTTTCCGAAAACGACAAACAACCATGTTGTAGATACTTTTTCTTTCTACTGACCAAGCCTCGTTAACCCATCTTGAATATGAATCATCAATGATCGTCAAGAAATCTTAAAAAAATTAAGAAGTTATAAATTCACATCATAATGCAGTTTTAGATCAGCGTTTTGTAATAAAAATATTTCCCGCAGAATAAATTTTGCCATAAATTTTACCGTATATTAGTAAAGATATACCGAAAAATGTAGACTTCAAAGTTCTTCAAGAATATTAATTTAGTTTGATGCTTTTTAATGTTATATCTGGTGGAAATAAGTGTACATACCTTTTATCCGAAAGTTGGTGTATGTTACATATAATTTTCCATTTGTTAAACTAAATGAAACCTATTTGTCAAACTGAATAGTATATCAATTGTACATTTTATATATCTCATTACAATTGTTTGTTTCAAAATGGTAACATATAGATTGTTATGATTAATGATTGTTTCAAATAAAATATTATATTAGAATATGTCATTTGAAAATCAACTCGAAACAGTGAGGAAATCATCTATGATTTTGTCTATGTTCACTGAATAATGATCATGCGTTCGTAAATGGACTTTTACGACTTTAGAGCTTTGAGTACGGTTGCTATTGTTATATGGATCGTCGAAACAGACCGACAGGATTTATAGCTCAGGGTAGATGGAACAGACAGTTTTGTTTGTTATTTGATATCGCATATTAATCAATAGGGATTTTATTGCCATTCACTCAGTGTTTATAGTCAAATTTTTTAAAAGTTTACGTTCAACTTGAATTCAGATGTTTAGTACATTGATTGTTTGATTATTGCTTTGCATATGTATTTTGGTTGAATTAATTTAGTACATTAAAAAGGATCATATATGTTTATTTATTCAATCTCCATTTCATTTTAGCTTTACAATATATTTATTTCCCATTTCTGTATCTCTAATATTTGCTTGTCCACATACCTACTGCATCTTTTTTATTTTGTAACTTTACATTCCAAATCGATAACCCAAAATGTATTTCTTATTTATCCTTGAAAATAGATTTTATTATATGAGGGTTTTTTTAAAATTCAAGTCGAATACGACTTTGTGTAGGGATCACAGAATTTTGAAAATGTGCACACTATTCACTTCTCTCCGTAGCACGTCATAAGCAGTTTTAACTGTTATATAGAAAATAAGTTCACACACAAGGTACATAGGATACACAATTGAATCGATTAAAGGCGTTGTCATTGCCAACAATACTGCACAATACAACAATACTGTCCCAGGCAGCACGAGACTGAGGATAATGCCTAAGCCATCGATAGTTACTCTTATTCAAATAAATAGTATTGTGGCAATGAAAACGCCTGGAATCATTTCAATTATGTAGAAACCAACGACATTTCACCGGTAAACCAATATACTTCTTACTCGACTGACAAATTCCTTTCCTTTTAGGCGGAACGCATCTGCACAATGTTCTGAACACACAACGCTCGGCACCGCCCGCCCGGCCAACTAACGACCCGGTGAGTAAAAGCTGCGGCTTGGTCGCGCTGCCAGCGATGGTATCGTGTTCTCCGAAGAGCCGCGGCAGCGCCAGCTGACAAAAGACGCGCTCTTTCCCCGCAAAACGCGCCGTAATGAATACGAACGTTTAAGGACGCACGCGGGTGCACTTAAACGACCGCGAGGAGCGCTGGTGAACGGGGATGGGGGTGTTTGGGGGAGAGGGAGGCGAGGGTTAGCCGCGGGTGGGGTCCGCTGACGTATTAATTTACGACGCACACATGCCCCATTTCCCCGCCCGCCTCGGCCCGCGCCCCGCATGCATATTCATCGTGTCTCCACGCACGTGCGCGTGGGCATGCGTGCGCGGGGGGGCGGCCGCACCTGCGAATATATTAATTAGACGCGAAGTGAGTGGGTGGAGACATGCGTGGGGTTCGCGAATCGTGCACTCGCGTTTGTTCGCGATGGAGAAGATGGTCGGGACAAGGTGGCTGTTGTTGGGTCTGCGAAGATCTGAACTGTGTAAATAAAATATTGCTGAAAATAAGTGTGGATGACTGTTAACTCCATCTGGAAAGACCGGGAGCGGTAGCTAAATGCATCAACTGATGTTAGTGCAGCGCCTCTGACGGGGAGGTCCTAGATTTGAGTCCTGACGGCGGCAGGATTTTCGACACTAGCTTATCACCTAGGTCGAAATCAGTCGTTGTCTGGAGGCGAATTCTAGCCCGCTGGTGGGAGAGTCCTGGTTAGGGAAATCCACTAGCCGACGGAGGTCGGCGCCGGATCTTGCCAGCCAGCGAGGAAGATCATCGCCATTTCCGAGAACAAACATGCACTACACTAACGGGACTAATGACCGGAGCAGTTAACGCGCCCGCAAACATGAAAAAACCAACCAAACCACGACTATCTAGAAAGCTGAACCGATTTTTGTATCTTAGCCAGACCAACTTATGTTATCACATCAATTTGATAGTCGACCATCAATGTTTGTATTGAGTAAACACATCACGCAATCCATTTAACGCGGTTAGGGAGAACGGGGGGGATGGGTGAGGTTGAGCGAGTGATCGGAGTGAGGTAGGGTGGAGCCCAGCGTTCTCATTGGAGGAGAGCGAGGAGGAGCACAAGGGGGTCGGGACGGACGGCGGGCTTGTGCGAGTAAATACAAATATTTCCGTTTTCCAGTAAAGATGGAATTTATTACTTTCCTTTCTTTATATTTGGGATGATTATGATAAATACTGGGCAGTATTAGGTACTCCGGTCTTTCTAAAAAATTGATATATGAGAACATTCCTTACGGACTGCGATGTACCAAGAATTTTACAGTATTATTTGAAAAATAAACTGCAAACTCTGGGAATTGAGTTTATTTTAACCATACAATTTTATCTTTAATTTTAAGTTCACAAAACTGGTGTGTCAAACGAAGAATGCAGTGCGCTATTCTTCTAATAGCTGTATTATTGGTAAGAAAACGTGTACACATGTTAGAAGAATATTTCTGCAATGAATAATAATAACGAAAGTACTGGTAGTAATAATAACCAAAAAGTGGATAAATCATATTCAAATATATAGTAAATTACTTCCACTAACCCGCGGTGTAGCCAGAATTCATGTTTTGTCGATCCATTATACCGAAAATGGTTGACTACAAACATCTATGGGTCTGTCTGTCAGTCAGTGTCTAAGCATACTCTAAGCTAACCAACATTAAAAAATTCTTATTTAATAAAACGTGATTTTGAAAGTAAAAGTCGTGTTTACGTAGGACACAAAAAATCAAAGAACCGCGCATAAATGATCAAAAACCTTATTTTATTCCGTTTGACCGCATTTCTATAATCGTCAGAGCTATTAAAAGCGTATTAATGCGCTTTGAAAAAAATGCTATAAAGTTATTGGCTTTACTTGAATCTCTCGTCAGCTGATTTCCACGCACTCGGCAAATCAAAGCTCAAATTAACCAAAATGGCGGAGCAGCAGCAGCTGCTGTATTCATTTGAAGCGGGCTTTCCTAAATCTTGTCGGGGCTCAAATGGTATTCCCCAGACTCCCAAGCCACGTGGCCGCGGTCGGGCTTTGAAGCGCCACCGCCAAAAATGCCCATCGGGGATTCGGGTTTCGCTGCGGCTCCCAGCGCGCGGGGGTAGGGGAAACTGCAGCAATGAAAACAGTGGAAGCGACGTCAGAGATACAGTAGTAACGCAATAATTGAAAGAGTTACTTCGAAAGTAATAAAACGTGACACGTAACAACGATCGTGAAGATTGATAGGTTGATTGTTTAGTAAATCCGGGCGTGTCAACTGTTAAGGTCATTAGTCCCGTAAGTGTAATGCATGTTGTTATTACCGCGGTAGGGGAAGCTGCAGAAATGAAAACAGTGGAAGCGACGTCAGGGTTACAGTAGTGACGCAATAATTGAAAGAGTTGCTTCGGAAGTAGTAAAACGTGACACGATCGTAATGATTGATAAGTTCATTGTTTAGTAATTTCGGGCGCGTCAACTGTTAAGGTCATTAGTTCCGTAAGTGTGATGAATGTTGTTATTACCGCTGTGTGGCTTATTACCGCGGTAGGTAAAACTGCAGCAATGAAAATAGTGGGAACGACGTCTGAGATACAAGGGACGCAATAATTGAAAGAGTTACTTCGGAAGTAATGAAACGTGACACGTAACAAAGAGCGTAATGATTGATAGGTTGATTGTTTAGTAATTCCGGGTGCGTCAATTGTTAAGGTCATTAGTCCCACAAGTGTAATGCATGTTGTTACCACGATAGGGGAAGCTGCAGCAATGAAATTAGTGGGAACGCCGTCAGGGGCCAGTAGTGACGCAATAATTGAAAGAGTTACTTCGGAAGCTATAAAACGTAACTCGTAACGAAGATCGTAATGATTGATAGGTTGATTGGTTAGAAATTCTGAGCGTGTCATCAGTTAAAGTCATTAGTCCCGTAAGTGTAATGCATGTTGTTATTACCGCGGTGTGGCTTATTACCGTGGTAGGGGAAGCTGCAGCAATTAAAACAGTGGAAGCGACGTCAGGGATACAGTAGTGACGCAATAATTGAAAGAGTAGCTTCGGAAGTAATAAAACGTTACACGTAACAACGATCGTAAAGATTGATAGGTTGATTGTTTTGTAATTTTGGGCGCGTCAACTGCTAAGATCATTAATCCCATAAGTGTAATGCATGATTTTATTCCGGGAGATTGCAGTGATCTTCCTCCGCTGGATGGTGAGATCCGGCACCGACAAACGGGGTTTCTCCCAACCAAGTATCTCCCACCAGCGAGGCACCACCACACCTGGGAAAAGCTATAAGCTCCTGACCGATCTCCCAGAATGTGTGTTAGTGTAGTGCGTGTAAGTGTGTCTTATTAAGAGGTGAAAATGGGACAAGGAAGAAGAAGGAATGATCGCGCGCGGTCCATGGTGCGTTTGTTAGGGTACTGCGCTAGCATTGATCTAGTTTTGATCGGAACTCGACGTAACTGTTTAATTAGAGTTGAAAATCCTGCCAGCGTCGGGACTCGAACCAAGGACCTTCCGGTGAGAGGCAATGAAGTGACGTTGATGCTCTCAGCCCCCTCTTCCAGTGATCGTAATGATATTAATAGTAATGTCAACAAAATAATTGTGTTGTTTCGAGTAGAGAAAGGAGATATGAAGCTATGAAGACTAGGGTGCATTATAATTAGTTAAAAATTAATGTTAATTCTGGGGTGTAAATTCAAGAAATTCCTTCTTACAAGACAAAAAGAAATACTCGTAAACTACAATTCCTTCTAATTGTAGGGAATCCATTAACGGGAAGATTTATCGTGAAAAGAAATGTAACATTGGTATAGAAAGAAAATTCTTTCCATCTTAATAAATTGATATTAACATGATGGAGTAATTAATACAAGTTTCTTGTAAATTTCATGAATTAACAATAGAAATATTGTCAAATTCTTATGGACCTGAAAACGAGTTTCCAACAAGAGTCTGGGAAGAAATTTCACGCAACATAAAACACAGAAGTAGTAGAGAATAAAATAAGCATACTGCCTTCCTGTAATCGAATTTATTTGATATAAGTTTTTTGAAATTCCAACAGCACGCGCATCTCACCTGTATGGAACAATTACTGTATGAATATGATTGATGCCAGATTGAACTACTCTTCATTAAATGAACATTGAAAACCCTCTACAAACATAGGTAAAGCATCGTCACAAAATTAATTTAAAAAAATGTTTTTTACATATATATTTTACAAAATCTAATTTAATACTTTTTTCGTAGCTGTTGCAAACGAGCCAAGAAAAATACCAAATACGACAATATTGAAAAGGTAAGTACGTGGAGGGATATAATTTGGGAGGAAGCAGATTGAACATACAGGCGAATAAAAGCGGATCGACTGAGTCAAACGCAGGTGACTTGCGTCGAAGAGACACAAAACAACAGGCAGCGTGGGTGTGTGTGTGTGCGTGTGTACCTAGCTCAGACGTAGAATTGCATTGACTCTGCAGTGCCTTTTACCGAGATGTCCTTCGATCGAGTTCCCACGGAGGCGAGGTTTTGACAGTAAATACAGAGCAAGGTAATATTCAACTACTGTCTGCAAGAGAATTCCAACAACCGCTGCTCTGATTAGTTTTTCGTGTTTTCTCCAATCAATAGTAAATGCCGCTGCAGTATTTTAAGAAGCGGGCCACAGACTGCGCGTGATTTATTCATCGCTGTATTCTAGTTTCCCGTGTGAGTTGGCGCCACATCTACGGATCTCAAAAGTTCCAGCCGGTGAGCAACACAGCCCTCTAGAAGTATTACATGCAGCATAATTACGGTGATACTGACCTTCGCAGATCACGCCCTCGGAAACACTAATCAATAAATAAATGAACAATGATGAATCGCTGACTGATTGTTAGCTATTCCGGGTGCATCAACAACAAGGGTCATTAGTGCCGTAAGTGTAGTGCATCCTTTTTTGTCAGAAGGTGACGGTGATCTTTCCCCGGTGGATGGCGAGATCTGGCGCCAACCTTCCGTTGGTTAGTGGGGTTTTCCCCAAGCAGGTGTCACCCACCAGCGTGGCAGCGCTCCAGCCGGGACAAGATCTGAGCTCCCAACCCGCCCGCGCGTGGTTCGTGGCCCGTTTGTTAGGGTAACGCTCTGACATTCGCCTGGAGTTGATCGGAGAAACAACGGAAAAGTACCGATCAGAGCAGCCGGCCGCTAGAATTCTCCTCCAGACAGCGACTGAATTCGTCCTAGCTGACAAGCTAGTGTCGAAAATCCTGCCACCGTGGGGAGTGCAACTGTAGGACCTCCCGGTTAGAGACACTGCAATAATTCAGTTGATGCTCTGAGCCACCTCTCCCGGTATGTTGAGTCGCGGCGGTGGGTGACAGTGCGAGGTGACCGTCGCAACTCGAAGGAGAGCAAGCCGTATCGCTCTGAAGGGGTAGCAACGGCGGTGAGCGACGTGTACCCAGGGTTTACTCGAGTCAGTCTCCGATGAGAGGGAATGTATCGATTAAATTTAATCCGTTGGCTGTGGCGACGACCCCGGGCAGCTCCGCGCGCCCCCCACCCTCGAACTGTGTCCCCGCTGCCCCCATTGGGGGTCCCGTCCCCTCCCTCACACTCCGGGCACAAACCGCTCCGCCCCCCGCCCCCCCGCCAAACCAAACCCGCGTAACTTTTTAACAGGATCCGAGAGCAACAGATCGGGTTGGATTCATTTGACCGGCCGCCCGGCGGCGCGGCAGAGGGAGGGGAGGGCGGGGTGCGGGGTCGGGGTGCGGGCAGTGAACGTTGGAACTCGGCTGCACGTTGCTAGTCGCGGCTTTCACTCCCAATGCCGTCCGGGGAACATTTGGAGCTCTGAAAATACACGATGGCCAAGCCACGCTATTCATGTTTCTGATGAATTACAGTTGATGTTATTAAATTGAGATGAAATGCTGAATCGATTCCGGAAAGTCACAAAATTATCGGTTGTGTTGCGTTTCAATGCGAATGACATTGCTTTTTTCGATCATAATTAATGTATTATTTTACTTACTAAATATGTACTTTTGAAAACATTACACATATTTTCAATAGTGCTTTAGCGAAAATTTTTGCCATTTATTTATTGCAAGTCTTTTGTAATCGTACAGAATTCTAAAAGCTCACCAACAACAGTTCAAATATAATCCTTGCAATTTCTACGTAACCCGTTCCGACAGTTTTTAGAATTTCTTTCTATAGCTTTCTATTGCACAATTATTGTGTGAGAAATTAAATTTATTATCATAGTAAATTACCCTTATTAGTATTAATTATTTTTTAAATATTTGAAACATGGAATATCACATGATTAGCTAAATCACTTTTTAATAATTTATCTTTGATTAGGAGGTGACTTTCCAGTCACCAATTAGTATTTCCTACCTATTTGCCCTTATCCTTACGCCTTCTTATTCGTGTTTCTGATCCGCAGAATTACTTGCCTGAATTTCTTTTCAACCTCTTTACAGTTTCAATCTATTTCTTTTGCCATGATGCTTACACGATTGCGTGCATGAAATATTTTAGAAATACAGAATCCATTCAGTCAAATTCGTTTTTTCAAACCGCCGCCTCTTTCATTGTTTTTATTGTGTTTTCTCATGTAACAAATAACGAGCAACGACTACAATAGTGAAGGCGTTTTGTACGCATGTATACTTTAAACGTGAAATCAATTTTTCGTTCATCTATTGTTTATTTATGTACCTATTTATTTATTGAAATATGCACGAAGTTCCAAGCTCTGAAAATTAATCATTCTTGTAGCTGTCATCTACGTGCTAGAACAAATTTCCTAAAGTTAACGTATCTAAAATGAATTACAGTTCTTAAAAAAGCATTTTTCAAATGAAATAATTGGTTGTATCAATGAAAATCATTTGATTAACGCAAAATGGTAATTTTACTCTCACCTCAGTCAGTTGTATGAGTTAATGGTAAACCTATGGTATATGAAAAAATATAACTCGTGATAAAAGGGAGGTTTCATTTTATAGTGTTATTCAAATTTTTAAATTGTTTTATTATTGTTCTTTTCATGAAATCCAAGTAAGTATGACCTGCAACCGTAGACTTCCGCGGACAGTGTCATGTTCTGGACTGTCCGGAGAACGCCGCGTCAATGACTGAGGTGCCGTCGTTTCAATTAACATGTAGAGTGTTTCTTCGGGGGTGTAGTGCCTGAAGAAGACCACGACATAACCGCTGAAACGTCGGCAGCTCAGCCCTCGACGCGGCGTCACCCGGACCGTCCACTTCAAGTGAGACGTAACAACTTAATAAAAACATGACGTTCAGATGTGTTTAGTGTTTGGATTGTGTGTTATACGTGTCATTCATACATTCTGGGAACTGAAATGGCACGCTGGAAATTTGTTTAGATATATTCATCTTTAAGGAAGAGAGTGAACCTGCATCGAGGGCGATTAGATGTCCTTAGGACACAGACAGACGGATTTGACATAGAGAAGTAGCTTACAGCGTGGTAACTTCTTCTGATTGTATTAGGGAGGTCATAGAAACGTTCTCTATGTCACGTAAATAGCATACGATTTTCTAAAAGATTTCTTGAATGATATTTTCTAATATTTCGAGGTATATAAACATAGGATATCGAATTTTCCATGTAACCTAATAAACATTAGATTATCATGTATTTGTATTAACTGTGAATTTAGATTAGATTGTATTAACTGTGAATCAAAAGTACCAACTATTTTTAGGATTCAAATAAAAACTGAATGTAATATTGTCTATAAATGTCAAACGACGTCAGCTGTAAACATACTGCCACTTGCAAACCTTGTGAGAATGAGTTTATTTGCTCGAAAAATTTGAATACCCTGACATCTGAAAACCAAATCATAAAACTAAAAAAGAAAATAATAGATAAGAAACAAAATATACAGGATCAGATGAGTTAGTACCTCTTTCATAAAAAGTTAACTTGATAAAAAATACCGCTCACGATACGTCTGTAAGAATTTTGCGGCCACTGCGAAGAATCCCCACAGCACGAAGTTAATTTTGAAACCGTGAGCAGTGCATTGCATCTGAACAGGTGGCTTTCTCCGAAAAATCTGCAATAAACGATATAATTCTGAAGACATAAGTTATCATCACTCTTTATAGTTCGCACAAAATTACACCGCGTTCACACACGCGGATACCGTGGTATAACGGTCAGCGTACCGGACTGTTGTACCAGAGTTTGCGGGTCCAAATCCGATCGAAGCCCTGGAATTTGAAGGGCGAAAAAATCCCTCGTACGCCTCCCTTCGGAGGGGAAGTAAAGTCGGCTGTCCCATGTAGTACATTTACTGCATGTAAAAGATCCTCAAGCCTAAAGAAAGCCTCTGAGCAAAATTGAGATCCGCCTGTTTCGTCGCCCAAGATAATACCTCCTTTCTCCGGTAGATGGGATGAAAGATGCGTAGCGAAATTTGCGTGGTCAGATGGAAGAGCGGGATGGCCCGAGTTTCCCCACGTAAAATAAGGCATTAACCAAACTATCTAACAAAATCCGACAGTGTGAGAAGGTCGAATGCAGGGTTTCCGTGTGTCTTCTGTTGTCTATTTTCACAGGTGGTCGCGTGGTGTTTGCAAATTCCCCAAGCAACATTGTAAAACTATAACTTGCGAACTATAATATCACGTTAATGCAAGAAAGGAAAATGTGTTTCTTACAGTTTCATTGAAGAATACATAAATTGTTTGCGTTAAAACCAACACGAGTAACAACAACAAAAAAGAAAACCATGGAATGTACATATCTACGCGAGTATTGGAGTGTGAAAATATGGTCCAAAAGTGTGTGTCGTAAACGACAACATGTCTTCCAATTTGTAATTGTAAAACTCCGTATTGTCACCAGCTCAACACGGATCGGATGTGATTTGTCATTTCTTGCCATCAGCTCTCGATTGATGACATCATGGCTGGTCGTGAAACTCGCCTCATGCGCTTCTCATCTTGTTTTGTATTTGGGTCACGTCACGCTTTTATCGATCAGTTTATGCGATGTTGATTGACACTGCTAGCGATGAATGGTCATGCGGCAGGAACATAAACTGGAGACCATCCCAGACAGCGGGACGTGACCAAATGGTGGCCGCCGAGAAACATGGTATGGAAAATCCATAACAGTTTTGGAACACTGCGACCGGCTGGGACGTTAACGCAGGGTGTTGATAACGAGCAAGAAGCTTCCCAAAACTGGTGTGCTCATCCCTTTTTCCTCCAAATGTGTTAGGTTTTGAATATTGCTGATGACTGACGTGTTGCATTTTGAATGCAATTTCCCTAATAGGGAAAACGTAAAAATGAAATTTGACAATCGGACCTCCTTGGTTGTTCGGTTGGTTAGTGATTCCGGGCGCGTTGACAGCTTTCGTCAATAGTCCCGCAAGTGTAGTGCATGTTTTTTCACGTTGACAGTGATCTTTCCCCGCTAGATGACGACATAGGGCGCCGACATACCGTCGGATAGCGGAAATTCCCTCCAACCATGACTCCCAACAGCTGGGCACCGCGACAGCCGGGAGAAGCTCTAAGCCCCCGACCGGTCTCCCTGTATGTGGCAGTGTAGTGTATGTCAGTGTAAGCGTGTGTGTGTAAGAGGAGAAGGTAGGGCAAGGAAGAGAATAGAAAGATCACGAGCGCTCCGCGACCCATTTGTTCGGGTACTGCTCCGGCATTCGCCTGGTGTTGATCGGAGAAACTACGGAAAACAACCGATCAAAGCAGCCGGCCGCTAGACTTCTCCTCCAGACAGTGACTGGATTCCACCTAGTTGTCGGAACTCCTTGGGTTTCTCTTCCTGATGTGTATCCTTTCACCAATGGAACAGAATACAAAGGCGAATCTTGTAAAAGAAGATGTGAAAATACTTTAAGAGTTGCTTGGTGCGTTGTTTCAGGGCATTTCAGATACAAATAGTGTGTGAAGCATGTGAATTTTCATATGATTATGGTATGGCTGGCGTCTTATTTCACGTCGTTTCAAATCTGAATATCATCTAATCCATAATATTTCATCGTGTACATTGATAAACAAAACATCACTGGGCATATTTCAGAGGAAACATTGTTGTCTCATCTTTTTAGCGCAGACATCATTGTCCCAGAGGAGCAAGGGTTCGTGTCGCGGCTGTAGAGGATTTTCGACACGTGTTACATTGTTGACGGGACGAATTTAACCATTTATGGGTGTAATTTCTAGTTCCGGATGTCTCTGATCAGTAAGTAGTTTTCGCTGTTATGGCGACCAATACGTCGCGATGCTGGAGCAGCACTTTGACAAACGGGTCACGAACATCGCGAAATTTCTCTCCAACTTTGTTCCATCCTTACAAAACCAAATTTACACTTACAAGCTCTACATTACAACACTGTCGGGAGATTAGAGAACCCGGTTTGGCCGTCATAAGTACACCTGGGAGGAAAAATCTTCGTAAACCGAAAATAGCTCAATAAAAAATCTCAGGAACGATGGAGAAACATCCCCGCGCGCGACCTGTCCTTCCTCTACCTTGTCCTCTTCCTCCCCTTACACACACACTTACACTAACATGCACTACACTACCACATATTCCGGGAGACCGGTTGGGAGCTTAGAGCTTGTCTCGGCTGGGGTGGTGCCCCAGCTGGTAGGAGAGTCATGGTTAGGGGCACCCCATTAGCCGACGGTAGGTCGGCGCCGGATCTCGCCATCCAGTGGAGGAAGATCATCGCCATCTCCCGAGAAACAACATCCACTACACTAACGAGACTAATGACCAAAACTTTTAACGCACCCGGAAACACGAAAAAATCAGTCAAAAGAATGAAGATGCGAAAGGCGATCCGGATGATATGCGTGGGAAAGTGAAGAATGTAATTGGATTAGTCTTCTTAAAAATGTATCCCTGCTACATAATTCCGTATTTAATAATTCTGATTGTTATAAGGTATAATTACTGATATTGATCTGCAAATTAATAGTGGTGACTAATGAACTTGCTTGTTTAGAAAGCGACCTAAAATTATTAAAAAAGCCTTCTTCCGTGCCTTCCCTCAGAATCGGGAATACTATTCTCCCACAGTTATCTTTTTTTAAAAATATCTATTTAACAGTTGTTTTTAGTTTTTATCATAATTATTTTATATTATTGTATGACCGCTGTTATTGTGATCATGTGACAATCCTTTTCTTCGATTTTTGTGCATTTTAAAGTTCACGACATTGTTTCGAAATATGTCAAACATGTGATTTTCACACCAGCATTACCTGTATGATGGTACGTACTAATCAATTTTAAATTAAACATGATGAATTCCAGGCCCAAAGATCAATTATCCATGACGTGTAAACGTTGGAAATGAAAACAAAAAGCAATCTTTTTTACAGGCATAATTTTGATTTATTTTTCGTAACTTATTACAATCCATATTATGTACAAAAATTCCATCTACCGTGTTAAACTATCAAGAAATGAGAATGAATTCCTTAAGTGCTTTCAAAAACCTTACGGAATGATTCTGTTGACCAAAGGGTCAATTCTTTTAGTTCTGCGTATTCAGACATGTCCATAGTTCTGATCTTTGGCCATTCGTATGCATTGAATTAACAAGCAGCCAAAACTCCTCCGGTTATGTTAATCTGCCTCACGATTAACAAAGTCTGCTCTGAACGTAGTTTGGAGAAACAGAATTGAAGGTAACTTATTTTAGGCAAATAAAAGATAACACTGATATCCTCAAAGAATTTCAAAATAAAGAGAAAAAAGCCACATAATTGTTTCGCAATCGACATTTTGTGACACTTAGCACAAACAGTAAGCTATGCGCGATCTTAGCGATAAAAATATCCTATTCCAGATTCCATCACGAAATGCAATCAAAGACCTTTTTACCACTCGCACCATTATCAGTATCAGTTTCCGTTTCATCTCAGCGGTGAAAGTGAATAGCGAAGCAATGAAAGCCCATTATTTCAACGCCCACGCACGAGCGCGCTGTCATTTGCATAAGAACGTAGCTGAGGGCAGTGCATGACAACTTCCATATTGCACCGCTGCCAAACGCCCGCCCTGGCCCCACGGGGGCTATTTCGGGATGAACCACTCAGTCACGCGAACTTAACTGCCGCCCGCTGCGCCAGATGAGAGTGATAGATGTGGGAAGAGGGCTCACACGAGCAGTTGCTCCTTCGTTAACGATCGGACGCGCGAAAGTACATTCCCGCCCAGTCTGTGCCGCACACTTCACACGCGTATCTGTTATGTTTATTCTGGGGGGCGGGGCAGATTAGTACACATGTTGTGGAAAAACTATTGCCGAGATCTGATGGAATGATAGATAAGCACTTATAAGCAATTGGAGAATAGTAAATTGGAAACGGAAGTGATCGGTTCTTGTGGGGAGTGGCTAAAACTATGAGCACCTAACGACTGGCATGTGGATGATATTTCCTCCAGTAAAGGGGCTTTGGTGACAAGTTTCAATGTCTATAGTAAATAAATAAAGTTCATTGAGTTGTATGATAGCTGTTTTAATTAACTTTCGCAATATGTTTCCAGTATCTCTTGTTGGCCACAATTCCTTTCGCTTCCGGAAGTGTCGTTTTCATCACGATTGATGAACCTGCTGTATTGGATCTTAAATATAACGCCCCATTCTTAACTAATCATTTCATATTTAAAAACTTTTCTTTAGAGCTGTTTACCACCCTCTTACTTTCTCAAAATACAATTTTTTCCCAAACTCTAAGTAAAGTCTGTAGTTTTTTTTTTTATATTATTTATTTAAGGTCGCCTTAAAAACATCTAGGTCATTGGCGACCACAGTTACAATAATACAGTAGTTACAAATATACAAATATACATTAGTTGCACAATTTCATGGGATACACACATAGAGCCTTAATATTAATATTGTACATGGGACAATGTATAATCACTATCTAAATACTATTTATGAGATTAAATTTGGTGAGGAGTTCTATAATTTTCATGTGGCCGGAATCAGAATTGAATATATAGTGGAGATTGTCATTGATGTTGAGGTATGTTCTGACAGCCGACATTACCTGGCAATCAACTATAATGTGTTTAGTTGAGACTGGGAGGCCGCAATTTGGGCAAGGGTCAGGAGTAGCCTTTTTTAGCAGGTAGCTGTGACTAAGTTTAAAATGACCTATACGGAGTCTTGTAATAATCACTTGATGTCTTCTGCTAAGTCTTACGGATGTGGCGGGAGATTCCTCAATACTCTTCCTAACTGCATGTAATTTGGAAGTCAACATTTTCCAGTTCCGGTCCCAAAGTTTCTTAACCGCATGTAAAAGGTAGTTTTTGAGGTCAGGAAGTAAGCCGCCAGCTTCAGTCTCAATTTCGGGGAGAGAGATTGCTGCTTTCGCTGCTGCATCAGCTTCTTCATTGCCTTGGATGCCTATATGAGAAGGAAGCCAGGCTATTGTAATGCGGTAACCTTTAAGGAAGGAGTGATAAAGTTTTTCTTGGATTTCTTGAACCAGGGGATTTAAGGAATGACTGTTGCGAACAGAGGATAGAACAGATAGTGAGTCAGAAAAAATAACAATATCTGAGCTAGATGGTCTTTGGATGCTAATATCAATAGCTTTGATAATAGCCCAAGCTTCACATGAGAATATGGCATAGAAGTCCGGGAGGCGGTAAAGATACTTAAGGGTGGGGTAATGGAAATAACAGCTCCACTGGATCTTGATTGTTGCTTGATCCATCCGTGAAAAACTGGCTATGATTTGCAAATTTATGCAGAAACTCCATGATTAATTGCTTTATGATAGGCTTAGGGATATCTGGATGCGTAAATTTGGTAGCTTCCGTATTGATTGGCGGGGAGAAATGTTCCCAAGGGGGAAGAGGGTTGAGTTTCCTCTTGATGATATCATGAGACTCAATGCCAAGTTCATCACGGTACTTAGCAAGTCTAACACACAACGGTTTAGGGTAGTTAGGATGATTTGCAAATTGGAAGGACTTAGAGAGGTTACAAATATAATTAAGTGTGGGATTAGGAGGAGAACAATGAGAAGAGTAAGCAAATTGTAAGCACAGGAATTTTCTACGGAGGTCTAAAGGAAGGAGGCCCGCTTCGACTAGTAGGCTAGTACATGGGCTGGTCCTGAAGGCACCCAAACTTAGGCGGCATGCAGAATTAATTATAGGGTCCAATGTTCTTAGTAAATGGTTGCTGGCTGAACTATAAGCCACGACTCCATAGTCTAACTTTGGTTGTATCAAAGATTTGTAACAATTGATTAGCGAAATAACGTCCGCTCCCACTTATGTAAGATAACATTTTAATTATGTTAAGTCTAACAGAGCAATCCGCTTTGAGGAAGAAATGTGGATTTCCACGAGTGCTTCTGGTCGAATGTTAGACCCAAAATTTTGCTGGTATTCGTTCTTCTTAGGTTATGATCACCAATTTTCAGGACTACTGAAGACGAGTTCAATACTTTCCGAGATCTCGTGAAGACCATGAATTCTGATTTTGTTTTTGATAAGATGAATCCCGACGACTTGGACCATTCGTTAATTGAGCTGAGGATTCTTGCATTATAGTAGTGATTAAATTAATATCTTTGCCACTACAGAGGAGGGTGATATCATCAGCAAACAGAAATATTTTCACAGGGCTTTTTACAATATTGCTCACTTCATTTATGGCGATGAGGAATAATAACACACTTAACACTGATCCTTGAGGAAGGCCATTTGACATTTCAACTTGCTGTGATGTTTTATCTTGAACGCGGACTTTGAGAAATCTGTGTTCAATAAAGTTCATTATGAAAGCAAACATATTGCCCTTTATTGGCAATGTAGAAATGATAGATAGTAGTCTGGATTTGTGGACCATTTCATAGGCCTTTTCGAGATCAAGCGAAACAACCATCGTATGGTGGTGCCTGCTAAGCGCATCGCAGATTTCTGAATCAATTCCGACTAAGTGGTCATTGGTGGAGCGAAAAGTTCTAAATCCACTTTGGAAAGGAGACAAGAGGCTTTTCGATTCTAGTAACCATCTTAAACGGTTGCATACCATCTTCTCAAGAAGCTTACACAGATTGCACGTTAAAGATATGGGTCGATAACTAGCTGGGTTGCATCTGTCCTTATTGGGCTTAAGAATCGGAATAACTATAGCTTCTTTCCATTGGTCCGGAAAGGTCTGAGTGGACCATATGACATTGTATATCTGAAGAAGATGGTCCAGGGCCTTCGCTGGTAGATTTTTAAGAAAACTGTTGGGGATGTTGTCAGGGCCCGGAGCAGAATTGTTACTTTTCTTCAGCACATAAAGAAGTTCGTCTAAGGTGAAAATTCTGTTATAATGGTCATTGTTGGAACCAACCAATGAAGAAATAAGTTTTTGAGGCATAAAAAATGTTGAATCAAGAGATTTCAAAAGCTCCGGATCATAGTTGCAGTGGCTGGAATTCTTAGCAAAAGATACCGCAAGTAAATTACTGGAGTCTTGAGGTTGTGAGTATTTATTACCGTTTGCGTCTATTAGCATGAATGGGATGGAGTTCATCGGTGCGCCACTAATGGACTTGATTTTTTGCCATAACAAAGAGGAGGGAGTCTGTCTAGTTATTGATGATGTAAAATTATTCCAAGATTGAAGTCTTGTTGTTTTTAAAATTAAGCGGGCTTTAGCCCTAGCTTTCCTAAAGAGTATTCCGTTTTCAATGGTTTTATTCTTCTTATACTTTCGGAAATATCTCTTCTTTTCTTTGATGACCGCTGTGCATTCCTCGTTCCACCAAGGAACCTGGTGTTTCCTTATTCTTCCAGAACTTAGAGGGATGGATGAACTGGCAGCTAATGTCAACATATTAGTAACGTCCTGAACTGTTTTATTAATAAGAGGAGGTGGATACGAGTCTGGTTTAGGAAGGTTATCGACATTATTAATTATGATTTGTTGGAATTGTAACCAATTTGCGTGGTTAATCAACCATTTAGGTGAGTTTTGAGATTTTTGCCAATTGTCGGTCGGAGAAGTTGATAGAGATGGATAGTGGTCACTATCATAAAGTTGATCAAAGGTGCTCCAAGCACATTTTGTAGCAATGTTACTAGTCACAAGACTCAAATCTATTGCACTCTCGGTGCCATTGCTTGTATTAAATCTTGTAGCACTTCCGTTGTTCAGGAGGATTAAATTATCATATTTATCGAGCCATTCTTCTATAGATTTGCCCCTTCTGTCAGTTCTTCGAGAGCCCCACATAATATTATGGCTGTTAAAATCACCCACTATAATAAATGGTTTAGGAAGTTGCATGACAATGTTGTCAAGTTCGAGAATATTCAATGTTTGGCTATTCGGTAAGTAAATATTGCATACAGTCACCACTATATTAAGCTTGATCGATACGGCCGCAGCTTCTAAGGGAGTTTGTAGTGGAATATTATGAAGAAAAACATCTTGTTTCACAAATGTCGCTACTCCCCCGCTTGCAATTAGAGAGTCTCTTCTGTTGCAGAATACACTTTTATATCCACGTAACGGAGCACATGTATTGCCTTTAAAGTTGGTTTCTTGTAGGCAGAGAACTTGGGGACTGAAATCATTGATGAGAATTTTTAAGAAGGACATTCGGGGGTAGAAGCCATTGCAATTCCATTGAATAATATCCATGAGGAAATACAGGAAATATATGGCCGTAGTATTACACTGTAGATGCCTGGGACGTATCCATATCAGAATCCAATGCACTTTCAAGTTTTTTGATTATTCTGGAACATCTGTTTTTAATACCTTTGTTAGGAAGGGTGGTATAAATATCCCGTAACATTGAAATTATAGGTGAAATATCTGGAGAGAAGTCTTTAGCAATTTCTGCAATGTTCTGGGAACCTTTAGATTTGTCAAAGAAGCTTAACAATTCATTCATCGATAACGGGTATTTAATTGGGCTCTTTTCAATCTTTTCTTTGGTCACTGACCATTGAATGTCTTCTTTACTATCTGAGGTGGTTTTATTTTTTTAGGGAACACTATTTTGTTTCACAGGGGGTCTTCTAAGTCTAAAGATATCTCCGAATCAGAGAGGACAGTCTTTTCCGTAACGAGATCTCTTGACACATTAGCGGAAGAGGCGTCGCTTGGGAACTACTAGTAGAGAGTGGCCTTTTAGTTCTTGATTTTACCGTGTTTTCCGTTGGCTTCTCTGTCTTGGATTCCGAGACTGAAGTTGTAGGGAATGCCGGTAAAGGATCTGGTTGTGAAACACTTGGGAGATCAGGGAATTCGTTCTCGTTAATGACAGGAGCGGACCGGGGCAGGAGAAACGGAAAGGTCGCCGTCTGATAAGGGAAAGGTTGTTACCTTCGGGCTGATAGCTGCTTGCGGCAGGGTGAGTTGCCATTTGGGCAGTTCTTAGCAAAATGACCTTGCAGCTTGCATTGAAAGCAGGTAGGGATATCAGATGAGATGTATATCCAATGCGGTAAACCATCCAATGTTACTTGGAAAGACTCCGGAGTAGTTCTTCATGTTCCGGTGCTATGTAGGTTTGTCTTCTGAAACTCATGATATGGTTTAAGTTTGGGTTAGAGAAACCTGCACGAATAAAAGACATTGATGCCACAGTTTTAACGCCAAATTCTAATAACTTATCTTCTAGTAGATTGTTAGGGATACTCGGGCAAACATTGGAAAGAATTATTCTTTGTTGCGTGAAATTAGCGGTCTTATAGTAAATTCATGGTCAGATACAATTATTGATTTAACTTTGAATACTAGATCGTCAGCAACTTCTTTGGTGGACAAATAAACACACAGCCTGTTATTAGAGATCTTTGATGCAAACCGAATATGAGAAGGATTAGTTTTTCCTGCAAGGGCTTCAATGAAGTCAACTGTCGGTGCATAATTAGCAGAGTCAATCACAATTGCATTTTCTTTCTTAGGAAACAGGGAACTATTACAAGCTTGAACATAACTCTTACTTGAAACAATACTTGGTTGTTGATTGGGATGGAGGACTTCCATGATGGTTACGATGTTGTTGCTCGGATGCCAAGCAGCAACACGATGGTCAGAAACATACGCACTTCGAGCTTCTCGGTGCGTGAAAATGAAGAGAACACTCACTAAAACACTGAACTTCACAAATCTAGGAAAACTCGTCACCCGAATTTGCACACAGTTAAGGAACAACTATTAACCACAAAACAAAAAAAAAACTATAACAGCTTTCGTTCTTGACGCTTATCTAGAACGGCCACGGTCATAGCGCGCGAAGGAAGCACAGCGGAGCAGCGAACGTCCGCACACCGCCGAGTCTCAACAAGCACTGCGAAAGTCTGTAGTTATACTCGTGGAATGTGGTGAAAAGGAACACGTATATACTCTACGGGGAAGTGAAAACTGTGACGCATACACTAATAGATTACATCAACGATTAATTAATTCATTCATTCATTAGCACAATCATTAATCATACAAAAAATTACGAATGAAAATAAGAATTATCTTCTTATATTGATTGTGTGGAATTGTGAGATTGAATGGAAGTGTCTTGAACGTGTGTCAGTACTATAGTTGCGCAAGAGTGAGTGGAGTGCGGTATAACAGTGATCTCGAGACGGAAGTGTAACATTGAGTACTGGTTAAAGCACCTAGTGTAAATAGTGAATAGTATGTAGGAAAATGATGTGTCTGGTGTAGGTAATTGTAGGACCCCCAAACGTTGCTCAGTTGTGGGAATGTTACTTCGAGCAATCCTGCGTAAGGAGAGGCCGTTGCATACCCAGGGATTCTTAGGCTATATTATTATTATTATTATTATTATTATTATTATTATTATTATTATTATTGATTTCTTACAATAAAAGCGTTTAAGCTAATTAGATTTAACATTAATATGAATTTGTATGTACTGCGACGTGTCGTAGTGTAGCAGATCACATGTTACTGTGTGCGAGATGAAATAAATATCAACTTATTTCAAATGACCCTCGAACTCGCGAGGCATAGTTAAAAACGTGATGCCCTTTCGACCAAGGTAATGTATGGTGGAAACCAATCAGATTTGAGTAAGAGAGAGCCTCGCGCTAATAAAATGTTCGTGATGGAAGAATCTATTCATATCCGCAGGGAGGACGTGCAGAGCACAGAGATCAGAACGAATCAATTGATATCCGGCAAGGATCGTATTATTTCTCTCAGAAAGGGGGTTATTGTGGTAAAATATAACGTGAAGTATATCCATGAAAATCAAATTTTGAAAAGTGGCGGATATCTTGATATTTAACACTTGTTCTAAAATAAGTTAAACGTGCTGGTTTAAAATGTGCAAACCATTTTTCACTATCACTCACCGTTTTCTTAGATATAATCCCTCAACTATTTATATTTCACTAGAACAATTATTGTTATAAAAAAGTGCTAATGAACATGGTATTAGCTAAGAAAATTGTGAGATTGAGTCGTATTACATGCATACTATACAGTAATATATTTCAAGATATAGTACACATAAAATCCATGCACACTGAAAATACTTAATAAGGTGAATTTGGTTCGAATTTCTGTGCTCTAGATTTTCGTTTGTGTTGAGCATTTGGTAAGTCACGCTGAAGTTTCCAGCAGTAGTCGGCCCACTTTCCAGAACTCCATCGACCCTCTTACCATGAGGTACCGGTGTCAGTTCTACCATCACCGAGAGGTACTGGTGTCAGTTCACTATGTACATCACTGATTGAATCTAGTTTTTCGGTGAATAAATCATGTTGTGAATCGGGGAGATGTGTTTTGAGGGAACACCCAGTTATTTGTAGACATCGATTCACTTCTTCAGAGCATTCACTTAGTAATCAGATTTATAATGTACAAGGAAATTGGCTGCAACTATTTTGAATGTCATTCATTCACAGTTTTCAGTAAGCCTTGAAAGTGGCTATCAGCAAATTACCTTCCTTATTTGTGGACCTATGAAACACTTTCTTTCACTTTCACATAACTCAACTCTGAAAACTTGTTTCACTGGTACCGAAAAGCATCTGAGTCGTTGTTTAGTGACTTTATAATTTTTTTTCATGAGATTCAGCCTAATGTGCATAATTAGAAGCATGATTACTTTGTCACGAAAAATCAACGCACATAAAAGACGTTTTTATTTCCTGACTACATTCTAGTTCTAATAGGCCAATTTTTCTGTATGTAGTAGTGTTTTCTATCTCTACTGTCGACTCGAAGATAAAACAGATGTACTTGGTCTACCCTGTCTGCATTCCTATCAGAATGGTGATGCTTTTAAAATCACCACAGATGTGCCATTTATACTCGTGATAGCTTTTTAAGTAGCAACTAGTTTCATATGTCTCTTTCAAATAGGTAGAATATCCAACGGATACTGATGAATATTTGTTTTCATTCTGTAATAGTACTGCTTTCAAACTTGTTTTAGATGAGACGATAATCAATCTCTATACTTCAATACTGGATTCCACCCCGAGGCTTGACAGGAATTCTTGCACGCCCACACAGTAGCCAATACTGTCACGCATTGCAAAGAATTTCACACGTTGTTTGTGTCTGTGGAGAAAATGTGAAGATTTTGCACTGGGTACATGCAAATTAAATTCTTTAAACAGTAAACCGAACAGTTAATCTTGACTTTTCGTTAATGCTTGCTCTCATACGAGGTCATAAAAAGAAGAATTGCCAGTTAAATGAATAGCAAAACATCTGGCAAATTTATGCAACCTCTTGTTGCTATAATATCGCCTTAACCCTCCGTCACTTGCGTCGTTGAATAATCAAACAGAAGTTTCTTTTCTGGTTAAGAATAGAATGTTATCCTTTCACGAATAAAAACTATGCTTCCATTTCTTTCATGGTTTCTGAGAAGGGCGTCGATAAAACTATCTCTGCTGCTTAGTTATGCACGTACAGCAATACCCTGAAGTTTAATCTCTATGCCTGTGCGACAGAATCCAACATGCCAGCACTGGTAACGGGACGATGTTCTTGGATACTTATTCAAAATAATATGCTTTCTCTAAACTGTGAAAACATTTTAAAATTTAAAATCCTTTGTTTACCAGTGTTTATGTTTCTTTTTGCTATTGCACAAAAATCTATAAAAGACGAAAGAAATTAAATAATTGGTGCGTTGGAAGTAGTTCACCCGAGTACCCGTGACACGACTGGACGCGTGAGTGACAGAAAACAGAAAATAAAAAGGAAATAACTGAAATATTAGTAATATGATATCAAAAATGCGAAATATAAATATTTTCCCAAACGACAAAAATATTGTGTGGCATTTCACGAAAAAATACAAAAAAACATGGGGATAAAAAAATTAATGGTGTTCCCAGAAAATTAATTTTTGTCGATATCTTAAAAAACTATCTATAGATGTCTGTAGTTCTATAGATATCTATATAGCTTGTTTTTCAATGTAATTGGAGTTAAGTTATTTTTTAAAGGAAATGAAACGACCTTTTTGTGACGCGAGCACGTTATGAGTGAACACAATGTATTGGCAAAGCATCTTCTTTCATTTTTATTGGAATATTTCGTGAATTTATGGAAGCATTTTTTAAGAAGTAAATGTAAAACTACATAAAAAATATCTACGTTCAGGATTAAACTGAAATATACCTGGTAATAACATGAATAACGCAAGGGACTATAAGTATTAAAAGGGCGAGTTACAACTTTGTGAGAGACACGAGGAGACAAAAAGAAACTGTTTGACGAGGAAGACATACCCTTCCATTAATATAAGTTAGGAAAAGCCCATTTCCTTACCGGGAGCGGTATCTCAGAGCATCAACTGATGTCACTGCAGCGCCTCTGACCGAGAGGTCCTAGGTTCGAGTCCTAACGGCGGCAGGATTTTCGACACTAGCTTTTCAGCTATGTCGAATTCAGTCGCAGTCTGGAGGAGAATTCTAGCGGCCGGCTGCTCTGATCGGTAGTTTTCCGTGGTTTCTCCGATCAACACCAGGCGAATGCCGGAGCAGTATCCTACCAAACGGGCCACGGTCCGCGCGCGCTCTGTCCTTGCTCTTCCTTGTCCTATCCTCTCCTCTTACACACACACACTCACACTAACATGCACTACACTACCACATATTCCGGGAGACCGGTCGGGAGCTTAGAGCTTGTCTCGGTTGGGGCGGTGCCCCGCAGGTGGGAGAGTTCTGGTTAGGGGGAAAGCCCACTAGCCGACAGTAGGTCGGCGCCGGATCTCGCCATTCAGCGGGGGAAGATTACTGCCCTCTCCGGAGAAAAACATGCACTACACTAACGGGACTAATGACCAAAGGAGTTGACGTGCCCGGAAACACGAATGAATAAAAAAACAATTTCTTTCAAAATGATGAGCAGGCGTAGCTTATCCACAACGTGACCATATGCGAAGGAATGCAAAGCTGAATATTTTCGTTTATTTCATTACCATGAACGCTTTAACTTCTCAAGTTTTTGGAGTATTCCATAAGTTGAATTTAGCAAACATATATCCGCACAAAGAAATGTATGAGCCAGCTGAATTGTGCCAAATAACGTCCAAGGCCTTTCATTACTAAGGCATTTTCCGAATGTAACTGTTTACTTCGATCTCCTGACGAAATCGTTGCGTATGCGAGAGGGCTGATTTAGAAATCTATTGAAATCAGAGAAAGTATAGGGAAGCATTTATGTTTATAAAAGTGAGGATGGTAATAGAAATAAACTGAGCTGTCAGTATATCAAGAATGTTAATTGAAATTCTGAGCAATATTAGTTTAATTAGGTGTTGATAGTGTTTTCTACACAGATTTTGTAAATAATTGTTCAGTTTCTCTAGAGTAATTTGTATTTTCGATGTTAAAGCATGATGTTAAAGCGATGTGGAAGCCAGAGCAGTGTCTGTAGATAATAACGGTCAAGAGTGTCTCAAGTGACAATGAATGTTTTAACATTTGATTAATAGAAAAACCTTCCCAGCATTATTGTAAAGAAGGTTCATTTTCTCTTTGAAAATTATAAAGATATATTACATTTTATGATTCATTTTAATAATATTTATGAACATATTTTTTAGAAAACTAATACTATTAAAACGCGTATTTTTATATTACACCACTTTTCACTCGTTTTCGCCTGATTTTCTTGCAGCACTTCACCTGCAATTCTTTTTATTTCACGATGCGTAAAACCATGTAATAGTCAATGCGCTGTACGCATACATTTGCATAATGAATATTAGTTACTGTATGTGATTGCGTCATTGAAGCTCCACATGAATCTCAATCGTTTCCTTTTGATCTTTGCGAACAGCGCCTGTGATTATTCTCATTGATCCCTTCTCCTGGGCCTCAGAATTGTAGGGTAGATTGTGGGGTTCGATGATGTTCATTGCTGCCAATGAACCTTGGGGGAAGACGAAGATCTCTAAAATGAAGTGATGAAAGCGTGAATTGTTCCTGATCGGTAGGCAACTCGTCATGCACTGTTGTTGACGGCTTCGTCAGTTCTAACGTGACGCGTCAAACGTCAAAGTTAAATTTTAGGCTCAACGATACGTGAGACCTGAAACCATCCAAGATATGAGGCAAGGTATCAGACAAATTATCAGGCAAGCTATCAGGCAAGCTATCAGACAAGACATCAGACAAGACATCAGACAAGACATCAGTCAAGACATCAGTCAAGACATCAGACAAGACATCCGACAAGACAACAGACAAGACATCAGACAAGACATCAGACAAGACATCAGACAAGACATTAGACAAGACATCAGACAAAATACCAGTCAAGATACCAGTGAAGATACCAGTCAAGATACCAGTCAAGATACCAGACTAGATGCCAGACTAGATGCCAGACTAGATGCCAGACTAGATGCCAGACTAGATGCCAGACTAGATGCCAGACTAGATGCCAGACTAGATGCCAGACTAGATGCCAGACTAGATGCCAGACTAGATGCCAGACTAGATGCCAGACTAGATGCCAGACTAGATGCCAGACTAGATGCCAGACTAGATGCCAGACTAGATGCCAGACTAGATACTAGACAAGATACTAGACAAGATACCAGAAGCAAATATCACATGCATATCTTGTTTGTAAGAGACTATCATTCTCATTTTCATTGGCAGAAGAATTATTGTTTTGCCACTCTCCTTGCCAGAGACGTTTGGAAAGTTTTTCAGAAATACTTTTAATGAAATAAAATGAACCATGAGATATCACACGTTAGAGTGCAAACCATGCAGTAAGGATAAAATTTTCATAAAATATTTCTTTTAATTTTTAATATTTTCCTCTTGATACAAGACTTAATTTCTCATATTAATTGTTTTGTTGTAAAATATAAGACGACAAAAGGTTCAGGACGAACTGTGAATATTTTGAATTAATTTTATAAATCCTAGTGAATATCTTATTATGTTTTCTAGTGAAATGTTATTCGTCGTTGAAGACAGGAAAAAAAAGTTTGATGTATCATCATTAATGGGCCTATTAACAAACGTATTTACCCTTTATAAAAATCATTCTTATTAGTATCAAAAGTTAGCTATGAAAACAAATTTTAAAAAATAATCTGAAATCAAATAAGAAACTCCTGAATTGGGACGCTGAGGATTGTTGATTATTTAAAATGTTTACGTTATTTTAGTTTTTTAGTATTTGATTAGTATAATTTTGATTGATATGTATATAATTAATCAAAGCAGTAGTAGTATTCCAAGGTGTTAGCGAAAAAAGTAATAAGAAAAATTTTAATACATACAGAATTAAATAAACATTTTGGAACTTAATTTTCTAAATTTGATATTCAAAAATTACGCAATCCAACGATGCTATTGCTGCGCGTTTCAAGCAGACGGTTTGCTTCTCCTCTGCGGTCGCTCCACGATATTTCCCCGTGGCGAAAGCGTGTGTCGCGAGCCAAGAGTGCTTGAAAACCCCCGCACTCCCATTGCTTTAATTTATTTTAAAGGGGCCTCCTGTGCATCTACGCCGAATGCGATCTTCTTTTCAATACTGTTACTCGCTCCGCCGCCGAATAGAGGGCCGCGCTCCCCAGCGAATGAGTGTCCCCGTTTTCCCCTCCCGGCCCCTCCCTCCTCACGTGCCTCACCTCCTGCTCCAACGACTTCTCACGTCATCCTGCTCCAACGAACAACACCAGGGGAATGCCGGAGCAGTACCCTACCAAACGGGTCGCTGACCGTGCGCGATCTTTCCTTCCTCTTCGTTGTCCTATCCTCTCCCCCTTACACACACACTTATTCTAACATGCACTACACTACACATATTCTGGGAGTCCGGTCGGGAGCTTAGAGCTTGTCCCGGCTGGGGCGGTGCCCCGCTGGTGGGAGAGTCCTAGTTAGGGGGAATCCCCACTAGCTGACGGTAGGACGGCGCCGGATCTCGCCATCCAGCGCTGGAAGATCACCGCCATCTTCCGAGAAAAAGCATGCACTCCACTTACGGGACTAATGACCAGAGTTGTTGACGCGCCCGGAATCACTAATCAACCAACCAACCTTGCGCCGCGCTGTTCGCTGCTCTGCGTGCGTCCAGAAATGCCCCGCCCCCTTCCGCGCCCCGTCCCTGCAGTGCCTTTCCCCCCCCCGCTGTTCGCTGACCCGCGCGCGCCCCTCGCGCCGGCCGCGCGCCCCTTTTTCCGGTGTCGCCGCTCGCTGTCCGCCGCAGCCCTCCCCTGCAGGACGCCGCGCTGCCTCCTCCGCTTTCGCTGCCCCCGCTGCGCTCTGGTGCCAACTGGCCGAGACTCACCTCTCACCTTAACCTGACTCGTCTCCACCGCCTCTCCTGCCCACAGCCCACGACTTCCTCCGTCCCCGCTTGGTGTCGTCTTTCGTTCTCAGTTACCATCCTTATCCTCTCAGTTTCTCTGCGTGCGGATTCCCCCGTTCTGTCTTGATTTATTCCTCCTACGTTTCAGGCATCTTGCGCTACTCTCCATCCTCGGTACCCACTTTCCTTCCTACATTGTTTCCTCCCCGCTGTCTCCCCGCCTGTCACTTTTGTCGCAACTCACCGTCTCCACAATCTATCGTCTTTGCTACCCACTAAAAGGCTGTCCCAATCAACCTCTTTTGAGCATTTCCCCACTTTCCGCTGTCCCATCAACCTCCAAACCAGCTCTACCCCCGAACTGACTTCCCCGATTTGGTTTGGTTTTTTCGTGTTTCCGGTAGCGTCAACTGCTTTGGTCATTAGTCTCGTTAGTGTAGTGCATGTTTTTTCTCGGGAGTTGCCGGTGACCTTCCCCTTTGGATGGTCAGATCCGGCACCGACCTACCGTCGGCTAGTGGGGTTTCCCCCTAACCAGGACTCTCCCACCAGCGGGGCACCGCCCCAGCCGGGACAAGCTCTAAGCTCCCGACCGGCCTTCCGGAATATGTGGTAGTGTAGTGCATGTTAGTGTAAGTGTCTGTGTAAGGGGAGAGGAGAGGACAAGAAAGAGGAAGGAAAGTTCGGCCGCGGTCCGTGGCCCGTTTATTCGGATACTGCTCTGGCATTCGCTTGGTGTTGATCGGAGAAACCACGGACAACTACCGATCAGAGCAGCCGGCTGCTAGAATTCTCCTCCAGACAGCGACGAAGTTCGAGCTAACTGGCTGCAGTGACATCAGTTGATGCACTGAGCTGCTGCTCCCGGTGACTTCCCCGACATTCAGATCCACCTGCCACCACACGCACCCCCCAACTCTTTAAAATTTACCGCATTCTCTGCTTCTCCACTGTCCTCCGCACTGGCCGCTCCGTCACCGCGAGCCCCTCTGTTCACATGAGCGCTCCGCGGCCCCTGCAGTGCCTGCCCCGCCCCCTCCACGCAGCGGAGGCCCGCCCGGCCCGTCGCAGGGAAGGGCGCCGGCTCGTTCGCCCGTGTTTCTCTGTCGTCCGCCCCGCGCCCCGCCCCCGCGTGCTGGGCGCCCAAGGGCCGCGCTATCGACCTTCGCCGCTGCCACCGCCCCCGAACATCCGCTCCCAAACCGCAGAGAGCTCGTAACGCACGCTCCGCTCTTACTTTCTGAGATTTAGAATTTTAGGCTTCCCGAGATATCTGAGGAAGAAAATCGACTAGTAGGACGAGTCCGTTTGAGAGCGGTAGTTGGTTTGCCAAGCGAATAAGAAATGGTAGCTGTTGAAACATTTGCTGAAGTACGTTGCGATGTTCGTTAACCGTATTAAAGTAAATGACGATCAATTGCGTTCATGTTATTTAATTTATAAGCGCAGTGGATGTTGAAACGCTAAACGAGAATCATCACAAAACAATTCCAACTAGGTAGAGCAAAAAATATTAAAATTAGTTATTCGCCACCACAAAAAATACCAAAGAAACAATAATTTTCAGACATAATGGTATTTCCAAGACTAATTTATCTTTGATTTGCACTTTTCTCTAAATTTATTAAAAGTTTCACACTCAGTAAAAAATTAATTATCTTGTCTTCTCTGAAGAACTGCTTTTGAAAAACTTCACTAAATTTATGAATATTTTTCCAGTCACGGTGTTTGAAAACAGCTCTCCACGACTGTAGTATGAACAGAATAAAGTACTAGTATCTGATACATGTAACCATTACTTATGGTATGCGAAACAAAAAAAAAACGTTGCAAAAATTTGAAAAATTAATAATTTAAATGCACGTACAAACATTTTTATTTGCAAAATCTTTTACTAATAATTATGTACAAATGTGAAAGCGACATGATCGTACCAGTAAAATAACATGGGTTTCATTTTCAATAATTGTTCCAAAACTATATTAAATCATCATTATTCATCATCTATTGACGAATATATAATTTTCCACTCCGGATTAGTCTTGTACTTCTCAAGAAATTCGTGGCGGAACTGCGTCCAGTCCCGGTCGCCTCGTCCACCTGGAAAGAGATTTCCCGAGCACCCTGATGTGTGAGCCGTCCTCCCCCATATTTGCGGTGGACACTGCTTTCCTCAGCCGCAGTGTACATAAGCGCCAATGGCACGCGCTCACGTTGCATCTGCGGTGACTCCGAACAAAGTTTCCCGCAACGAGCTACAAGCCTGGACTCGCCGCAAGATGCTTGTAATTAACACATTAACTCTTATGACAAATTTTATTTTTTTAAATTAATTTTTTTATTCGTTAATTTTAATTAACAAATTAAAAGCGTAGGTAATTGCGAGGGTACCTGAACCGCGGCTGAACCTGCGAAACAGGAGGTATCCGGTGATAAACTAGGATCATTTAATATTTGCTATTTCGCTATTTCCGTTTTAATAAGATACTAAATTAAAAATATGGAATGATTGAACTTACAAACGAGAAATATTGGACAGTAATACATTTTTTTTATCAAAAATGTATTTCTTTTATATTTTTCATTAAAAATATTTATATTTTTCCATCTTTTACGTGTAAAGTTCAATATTTTTACATTTAATGTCATACGAATACATGAATTTTAAGAGAATTTATGAGGTAGGCAGGGGCCAAAGAGCACATAGGTTGAACAATACAAAAATGTACGACTCAAATCAAAATATCAGGTTAAGCTAAATTATCTTAAACCATCGTAGAAACACATTTCATGGCGCCTTTCAATAAAATGGGAATGAGAATTAATGAAACGAGCTAAAAAAATTTACATATTTCTAATACTTCAAACTGTTTTTCCTACTGACGCATTAGTTCTTTACGCGCGCGCGCACACACAAACACACAAAATAATAATAATAATAATAATAATAAAGTAATAATAATAATAGTAATAATAGTAATAATAGTAATAGTAATAATAGTAATAATAGTAATAATAGTAATAATATAATAATATAATAATATAATAATAATAATAATAATAACAAAACAACAATAATAATACTTTAATAACGTTCATGAACTTTAGTGTGGAGTTAAAGGATAAACGACATTCGCAAATGGTAGCTGACGTGAGAAAAAACAGTCTATCAAGTAACTTTAAACACACTGGGAAAACATATTCGAGCATGTTTCAGTTTTTAAATCAACTTCTGTATGATTCATACTGTTGACTATCTTTAGAAGTAAATGAACTTGCTCGGCGGGGAACCGAACTTCCTGTCTCATCAAAATGAAACTTTGCTACCAGGTAATGAGTCGCCCAGTATTAGATTAATCGATAATATTTCACTGCATCGTGACTACATCTTTAGTGCATTAAAAACTACCAATACAAATGAAAAATATTATTTCCTTATTCATAAGGGTCATAAAATGATCTGACTTTATTGAAATTTTATTGCAGCGAGAAACGTAACCTAACGAGCAAATTACTCGCTCTGAAAATTTATATGTGAAGGTCAGAGGTGTGCAAAATATTTCACAGGATTTTGTTCTAGTCGTACCTTACACATACACAGTTGTCAAATAAAAGTCGGTGTCATTTCATTCCCGCGTGAGGGTTCATAATTAATTTCAGTTTGTGATTGCAACAAGATAAGCTCCCTACTTCTTGTATATTATCATTAAACATCTTATGTCTATCTTTGTTGAAATTGCTGAGGAAAACAAAGTATTAGTTATGTTTTTGATAGTCAACAACAGATTAGTATTTGAGATAACAATATGAAAAATTGAAAAAAAAATATATATCAAATAATGTTGCATTTTAAAATGTGATAAAAATATTATATTCAATAAGCACTATTAAACTAAGCCAAAAATGGTGACATGAATGTTCGTTTCTAAGAGACCTTTGTAAATAATATCTGTAATACTTTATACAGTAAATTGATATTGGGCGGTACGGTATACAGAACAGTAAATTGAATTATAATATAAATATAAATAAAATATTTGGAAATTAGATCAAAGTACTATATAAATTATGGTATTGTTATTCTACTAGTGTGATCGTTGTGCGTTGTGATCACTTGAGCTGTCGTGAAGTAGAATCCCCACGCGCCCGAGGACAACCAGTCCGTTGGAGTCGGCGCTAGAAGTTCCTTTCCCCACTGGTGCTCAGGGCACACTCTCTCGGAATTTCGCAATTTTTGCGAGTTTATTTTAGTTAAATCCCTGTTTCATTTGTGGACTTCGTTAAACTTAATGGCTCTTACACTCGGGTTATTTCTTTTAACGAAATAGAAGTCGCACATGGAAGTTATTTCCGCGCGCGGACAATAGAATTACGCCAGGCGCGCGTGCGACCGCCTTAATATGCATTTCATGAAAAAATGTAACGAGACATCATGTGGTTTATGATAAATTGCGTTTCTTGCCCAGGACTCCATGGGTCTGTGGATGATGTAGGCCCAAAAAAATTGGAGGAGAGGAGCAGTGCTGATGCATCACGTTTGGTTTGTTTTTTTCGTGTTTCCGGGCGCGTCAACTGCTTCGGTCATTAGTCCCGTTAGTGTAGTGCATGTTTGTTTCTCGGGAGATGGCGGTGATCTTCCCCCGCTGGGGCCGGACCGTCGGCTATGGGGTTTCCCCCTAACCAGGACTCTCCCACCAGCGGGGCACCGCCCCAGCCGGGACAGCTTAACCCCGGCCCATCCGGCGCGACTACCGTCGGCTAGTGGGGTTTCCCCCTAACCAGGACTCTCCCAAGGTCGCATATGTGGTAGTGCAGTGCATGTTAGTGTAAGTGTGTGTGTAAGGGGAGAGGAAGGGAAGGTAAGGAATGTGTGTGTAAGGAAGAGGAAGGCAAGATCGCGCGCGGTTCGTTGCCCGTTTGGTAGGGCTCCGGCATTCGCCGGCCCTTAGAATTCTCCTCCAGGCAGCGACTGAATTCGACCTAGCTGAAAAGCTAGTGTCGAAAATTCCGCCGCTGTCGGGAATCGAACCTAGGACCTCCCAGTCAGAAGCGCTGCAGTGACGTCAGTTGATGCAATAAGCTACCGCTACCGGTCTGATGGGCCACGCACAATGGTTTTTACGAAGATGATTCAAAACTCTTCCTTTTCAGTATTACATCTGCTTGTCCTTTATATATCGCACTATTAAAGTTGTTTTATTTAAACTGATTCTATCGCCCGTTCTGCAAATTCACATGAAATCGAAAAGCGCTTTACTAGGTTTTGTGTGTCGTTTCAATCGTAGTGATTCGTACCCAAATACAAAGTCACCGCGGTTCATGGGATACATATTTATGTCCGAATAATCGAATAATCACAGACATTAAATTGATTAAGCAGGAAGGTTTTGAATCAAAGCGGCTGAAATCAAACAGAATGCAACATCAAGCATATACAATATTGAACAGCAAATAATAATGTGCGTGGAACGTGTGAGGATATTTGATGCCCTATGTAGCTTATACATTTCAGTGTTGCGTGCGTTATGCACTTGGCTTGTGGAGAATGTATGGAAAGTCAATACATTTAATTCGAACTAAATTTATTATTATATGAGTTATTAAAATCACTAAAAATTGTGCGTTTTAACAAGCCTTCAGAGTAATAGAGAATGTAAAGTCTTCGAAGTTCAAACGTTTTTATTATAATTCAGAATACATGACGCTGAGAATTGGGAGAAAATATATTAGACATATTTCATCTACATTATCATTTTTAAAACTCGTGTATCACAAAATCATTAGTCTCCTAATGCTTAGGGGTATTTGCAAGGAGTTCATTTCCTGAAATTTATCTTTATTACAACGAAGAATAGCTTGGTATAAAAAAACTTAGTATTTTGATATTGTATACAAAAAAATTAAAAACGGTATTATGAAGTAGTACTGAAGATTTTAATTGCAATATTCAGAAACCACGAATCATTAGGTCGAAATCTTTGATTAAAAACAAATTATTATCCCTTACTGTACCCTCTCGCTATAGCTATTCCTGTGCAATTAAGGTAATAGTACGCTGGCTGTCCCCCTTATGTAATGTTTATTATTTCAGTGAGTGTCAAATATAAGTATTTTCTAAAATATTGCCCATAATATTATAAAAAATCCTAGTTTGACGCCGTAGGCGAGTAAATTGACGTTAAAAGCTACTTCATTCCACTAAGAAACCGCATTACATACCGTGTAATAGCACATGAGTTTACTAAGCTGGCACTTAGAACGCCTGCAATATTTTTTAAGATCAATTTAAATTTGTTTATAAATATTTAACTTCTTAATAATAACTCTTAAATTGCACATTTTACATTTTATTTTCAACACATTTATACAAAACATTTAACAAGCTGAACAATTAGAACAATTTACTGTTCATTGTGATATAAACGAAATTTTTTTACCAAGATCGTAACATGTAGCATGTTGTAGACTGTTAAGCAGGAAAAACTGATTAACAGCTAATTTTAAAAATGCAATGCATCACATACCATTATAATAACCAGACATCGGATGTTTAGGGAAATGCCTATTTTTTTCTAGACAATTTATTTAAAGACTGATAATATATGTCCACGAATCACGACAAATGATGACATATGACCTAGTTTTATAATGCTTATTTTTGCTTATTTTAGCATAAATGACTATTTTGTTTTGCATAAATACCTTTCTAAGGACTTTTTATGCCTTTTATTTATTATATTTATATACAATGTTAAGACATTGGAAAATCGGCGATGGTCCAACGTGACCATTCATTACCAAACCTTCAATCCACGTCTTGAAATGTAAAATTACGAGGGAATTCCTGAAAGTATATGATCTGATTTTTCTCCATTTTCCTATTTCATAACTACCAGCCATGATCTGAGAACATGAACGATTGACAATACACCGAGGGCACCGAAATTTTCGTTCAGATATCCTTCTCCACATTGAAACTGATTTTGTCTCCCAGTCGTCGAAAATTTGAAATTGTGATCCTTGAAAAGTTACTGGTAATATGTAAATATTACTGGTTAAGGGAAACTATTAAAAATACAATGTAGAAGAGTTATAAATATTAAATCTAGATTTACATTAAAATATATGAACTGGTTTTGTGCATTTAAGTTTACAAAATAATATAGACAAAAATTACAATTTTTACATTTTATTGTATATGTAACTGATGACAGTGCCCTTTTTCTCCTTCTTGAGTTTTTCAGTGCCTTTTTAGGCGCCTAAAATACGATTTTTTAGTGCCTAAACATCCGATGTGTAATAATAACAGACTTGTGTGTACAAAGAGCAGATGCTTAAAACCATTCTTGGAATTTGCGTTTATATACACTCGTCAACCACTTAAAAACGCTCAACTCAGACCTTAAAAATCACACTCTTACACGCTTGCTTACCCTGAACTTTGTGAAGACCTTGAAGAGGTCATTACACAACTGTAAGACGTAATGAACAAAAGAAACTAGACAGACATTCTTTAGATTAATTTGATGATTTCAATAAAATTTAGTATTTGTAATATAAGACCTCTTAATAACACATCTGGGGTCCACTATATTTTATTGGAAACAACAATCAGAAAATTTAGTTCAGCAGATCGCGCAGATATCCTTCTAAACGAATACGCTTAATATTTTAAATATATAGTTGAGGGGCTCCGTAATATGTTCATGCTTAGGACACGTTGAAATATTAATCCGACCCACAAGACCGAGAATTTGAACTAAGTCGCGGCGCTTGCGAGAACAATAAAAAGCGGAAGTCCAGAAGGCGTCGGATAACGAGGTGCGCCTCCGTTGCGTTTGCCTTCGGCGCTCACGTGAGACGTGTCGCCACAGCGCGCCGCCGCCGCCGCCGCCGCCTACGCCGCCGCCGACACGCTGCCACGAGCCGACGCCTCCGACGCCGGCGCCGATGCTGACGCCGACGCCTACGTGGATGTCGACCCAACCCTACCCTAGCCCGACCCGCCGGGCCAACGCGCCCACGCCACCCGACGCCGATGCCGACACCGATACTGCCCCCCCCCCCCCCAAGGAAAAAAAAATCGCTCACTCCCAGAGACAAACTTTAAACATAGCTGTACTTCAAGATCATGAGCTGGAAAGAAAAGAATATTGTTATCAGATTGGAATCTCCAAGAGAAAAACTTTAAGTCCTCCCGATTGGATAACTATGCCCCCTTGTCCGTCCGGCTCGTGACTTTCAATTGCAGCTATGTTTAAATCAGAGTATAGCTTCTAGACCTGGCCGCCTGGCTTGCTTCATTCATTAATGATTCCAGGCGCATCAACAAGTAATTTCGTTAGTCCCGTAAGTGTAGTGCATGTTCTCTCGGGAGATGGCTATGATCTTCCGCCCGCTGGATGATGAGATCCGGCGCCGTCCTACCTGACTAGGAGAGTTTTCTCTAACGAGGTTTGTCCCACTAACGGGCAACCCCTCCAGCCGGGACGAGCTGCAAGCTTCCGACTGGCCTTCCTGCATGCGCGGTAGTGTACTAAATGTAAGTGTAAGTGTATACGTAAGGGGAGAGGATAGGACAAGGTAGGGGAAGGAAAGATGGCGCATGGTCCGTAGCCCGTTAGATAGGATACTTCTCCGGCATTCCCGCGGTGTTGATCAGAGAAACCAGGAAAAGTACAGAACAGACTAGCAACTCGCTATAATTCTCCTCCAGACAGAAGCTGAATTCGACCTAGCTGTCTGGCTAGTGTCAAAAATCTGCCACCGTTGTCAGGAGTCGAATCCTAGGACCAGAGACACTGCAGTGCTGTCAATTGTTGCCCTGAGCACCTAAGGCTGTAGGCCTTCTTGGAGTGCCACCTCGCTCCGACATTATCTTCGGAACGTCGGAAAGCTTTCCGCGAATATATGTTAAAATGGGTTGTATATTGACCTTTTTTTCTAATTTAACAGTTCAAAATTTACTGTTTACAAATATATACATATTTGTATTCTTTTTTAAACACTGTAAGCCCTTTATCTTTTAAGTACTAAAGAGTTTTAGTAAGACATTTGAGATTTGTATTAAACCAAATTTTGAGACCTTTATTTTAAATGAATCAGCCCCATGTATGATGACACTTGACAATAGTTAGCAGTTTTATAAGACAGACACTATGCTTTAATAAAATTAGAAAGTAAATAGTAGAACGCCTATCTGCTACAATTTTGTCGGTTGGATCAAAACTTTCAAGGACGACTTGGCAGTGCGCCACCAAGCTTGCGTGAGTTTTATTGACAAATAGTGCGGCGAATATATCAGATTGAGTGTCCTTAAATGCAAAAAATAGTTATATTAAAAAGGATCATTCTTGAGGTAACGATATAATGGTACTTTTCATTATTTTTTGTCTTCATGGTTCAGGAAAAAAACATATGCTGTTTTCACATGAAAGTTGTTACCTTCATTATGGTCAGTGTACGCAGTCTGCAAATACACAATCCTGTGATTTGCTTAAGGCCGTTTTCCCCGACAATATTACATGCAGTGCGTTTATCTACGTCACTGTTTCCATTGCCTGTATTATCTCAAACAACCTCTTGCCATTACCTTCAAAAAACCACCCTCATTATTCCCACTTGCGGCACTCGACCCCCCGCGCATGTCGCCAGCCACTACCACTGCCACTCCTAATACCACTGTGCCACTGCCATTGCCACTACCATTGCCACTGCCACTCCTACTACCACTGTGCCATTGCCATTACCACTGCCACTCCTACTACCACTGTGCCAGCCATTGCCACTGCACTGCACTGTCCACTGCCACTGTCACTGCCACTGCCACTGTCACGCCTGCCACTGCCACTCCGCCCCTAGTGTCTTCGGGGCGCGGTGCGGCGCGGTGTGGAACCGGGGAGCCCGTTTGCGTGCGCCCTGCCCCCTACCCTGCCCCGCCCCCAGCCCCGCCCCGTCCCCGCCCCGCCCCCGCTCCCCGCCCCCCCGGCCCCGCCCCCTACCCTGCCCCTCCCCCCAACCCCGCCCCCGTCCCTGTCCCCCGGCCCCCGCCCCCGGCCCCACCCCCTGGCCCCGCCCCCCGCCCCCGGCCCCGCCTCCCCCGACCCCTGTCCCCCCCGCTCCGCCTTCCCCCCAACGCGCTCCAGATGCCACCGCTCTGCTGCCTGCCCCACCGTCTCCATTGAAGCATTCATTCCCACCGAGCACCAAGGCACAAACGTCCACCGGGGAATCACGGCTCTTTTCTACGCTCTGGCTCATCCGCTCTTTCCATTCTCTCTGATCTTCCGCCCTTTCCCCTCCCCCGTTCCGTTTTCTTTGAGCTCTCTGCACTTTTTCTCTCTGCCCCCTCTGCTCTCTCTGTCCTCGGTTTTCTTTTCTTTTTGGACTCTCTGTCTAATTCTCACTTCCCCTCCACCACCATCATCCCTGTCACCAATGTTATTCCGTGGTATTATCTCTCTCTGTATCACTCTGTCTGTGTGTGTCTCTCGCGTTCTTTCTGTGTGTCTCAGTCTCTCTCATTCTTTCTCTCTGCTTCTGTGTCTCTCTCTTCCAATTTCCATCCCATCATCAACGCCGCACTTCTCACAAAAAATATCCCCACTATACCTTCGCAGCACCATCCCATTCAAGATAACCCTATGTCACACTTAATCACATCCCCACATAAACAAACGTCTCCCTATATCTATCAGCTTATCGGTGTTCTGTACCGGGAGCCTTTACTAACGCTGCGTTATGCATTTATAAAACCCATTTTAAATTACTACAAATCTTTCGCTGTTGATCATGACACTCCATTACAAACTTCTACTTTTCCCTTAAATCGCTCACATCATCACCTTAAATTGTCCCTTCTGCAGTCGCCCTCAAACACAATTTCCGAATCCGTCACCGTTCAACTCATGATTTTCCATTGAGCTAACAAAAACAAATCGATGCCTCAATGAAAGCCTTGAGAATGTTAAATGAAAATTAAATTCCAGTAGCTTTAAAGAGAATAGAATTTGCCTAGATTTAAAAATTGTTTGTTGTGAGTCGTTCTAATACACTGTAACTAAACGTTTGGAGTAGAAAAGATAGATATTTCGTGTGCATTTAATTAAATTTATATCGTGAATATTTTTCTTATTTACAGGTTGTGTGAAAGTTCGTTTGATAGTTCTTTTTCAGACTCATTGTCTAGGCTGAGTGATATGTTTCCTCTTTAAGATAAATGCCATTCAGTTTATATTCTTAGTCGTTCAACTCTTTTAAAACCTACTGCTACGCATTAAATATTGTACCTGCAGAAGAGATTATTCTTCATTCGTGACGACATTCACAACGGGTTACCTTCAAATGATTCAGTATTACTTTATGAAATATTCCTATGAATACATTTGTGAAACGTTTTGCATTTTTACGCTCTGATTATTACTTACTGACGTGTTCTGGGTCTCCAAAATGAAAAGCAATATTGGGGAGAGGAATCTTCACTCGATTATTAATTACGACGAAGAAAATAATTAAATGAAATGTATCTAAAAAACAGATAGTATTTAACTCAACAAAAGATAACGGATATTTAAAATACTCGCGCAAGTTTCTTGAACGATGGCCTTGCTTTCCCCTCCCTTGAGCAATAAACAGTTGAATACAAAAGCAGTGATCACAGATGCCAACATTCCAAGCATTAAAATTTCTTTGGCACGAAACAGAAGGTAGTCAAAGCTATATGCTTTCATAGTAAAGAACTTATGTTCAGGTTTTTATCAATATCTAAAGATATGGCTGAGGTAGGTCCAGGACCTTCAAGGGAGGCACCTAAAACTCCTATCTAGAGTCCCTGCTGTTGCCTACCTGGAGCGATGACCTGGCCGCACATGCATAGCAGGTTGACTTTTTCAGAGGTTTGCGTTACTGTAAATACTCTTGTGGCAAACTTTGTAACTAACACCACTCCGCTCTCATTTCCTCAATCCATCGTTCAAGAAAAGTTGCGCGAGTAGTACGTCTACAGATGTGTTAATCTCGTTGTTCAGCTGTTGAACATTATGAGAAAGCGGCATTACGCCAGCCGTGGTAACCCAATATTCCGAGGAAGAGAAACTCGCATTACCCTCTGCAGCTGCAGTTGACGTAGTGGTTGCTTCCCAAATGTTGGCTTATTCAGGACAGGGATTCTGCAAGAAGCAACTCTGAGCTCAAATTATTTTGGACGCTCTATCAAACCAAAAGAAGCTTGATTACTTCACCATATGATCTAAAATAGTGGATAACTCTTTATTTTCTATAAATGTCCATTCCTTTTTATTGTACAATAAGACTATTGTAATTGTGATATTTCTCTATAATCTATTTTGTTACAAAAATTAGAAAAATAGATGTTATACTTGAAGCTAAATTGTAAATTATAGATTTTACACGAATGAGTATTTTATTCATGTAGTCAATAGATAATGCTAAACACTAATATGCTTATTATAAATTCGACACTGATTTCAAAAATACCTGCAAGAGTTGCGATAACCACTGTGTTTGACATCAACATGTTGCAATAAATTACGATCATTTATCTTTACCCAACGAGCTTCCTTTTTACTTTCCTCATGTATTCTAGTTTACAAGTAACTCTGGCGACCGACCAATAGTAGTCAAAAATGTATTCATGAAATTTTCACCATGTTCATCACACACATTTGCACAATGGCAAGAAACTAAGTTTATATGAGAATTTAAAATTTCATTCTTGTTGCTGATCTTTTACTGGAAAGAAGACAATAAAATGAAAACAAGTTCCTGAACATCTGCTTTTATTTCCAAGAAATTGTTAGGTACTACTCAGAAAGCATTCTTTGCTTCCTTATAAAAATCTCTTAAAAGCTGTCCTACAAAGCATCCGTCCGAATGTCTGTCCGTTTATCTGTCTCTCCGTGTGTGAACAACCGCTTACCAATTCCTAGTAATTCTTCTAAAATTAATATCCTCCGATCGATCTGACCAGACTTGAAGCTCTGCTATTTTGGAAAGAACTGTCGCGGGCAGTTCATTTGAAGCCTTGGGACATTTTCAAAACAATCTCAAAAATGGCTCACCGGGATCAATCTGATGTCACTGCAGCGCCTCTGACCGGGAGGTCCTAGGTTCGAGGTCTCGATGGCGGCAGGGTTTTCGACACCGGCTTTTCAGCTAGGTCGAATTCAGTCGCTGTCTAGAGGAAAGTTCTAGCGGCCGGATGTTCTGGTCGGTAGTTTTCTGTGGTTTTCTGGATCAATACCAGGTGAATGACGGAGCAGTACCCCAAAAATCGGGCAAAGAACCGCGCGCGATCTTTCCTTCCTCTTCCTTGTCCTATCCTCTCCTCTTACACACACTCACACTTACACTAACATGCACTATACTACCACAAGTGACGGGAGACCGGTCGGGAGCTTAGAGCTTTTCCCGGCTGGGGCGCGGTGCCCCGCTGGTGGAAGAGTCCTGGTTAGGGGGGAAACCCCATTAGCTGACGATAGATCGGCGCCGGATCTCGCCATCCAGCGGAGGAAGACCACCACTGCCCGAGCAAAAGCACACACTACATTTATGGGACTAATGGCCAAAGTAGTTCACACGACAAATGAAAACTTCTTTGTAGGACGAAATGTTTTTCTTCTTTAATATTCTTGAATTAATGGTTCAATTGCACCACTAGGAAAGCAAAAATTTGAAAAATTGTCAAAAAAATGTACTTTGGACGACGATAGATGGCAGCTGGCCAGAGAATGGAACACGACCTTAAAGTTAGACCACACCAAGAAAAATTAGAAAAATGTTGGTACAAGAAAGTCTGTGCCATTCTGTAGCACCTCTAGTTTTTTCTTCTTTAATATTCTTGAAGTAATAATACAATTGTACCTCAAGGAAAGCAAAAGTTGAAAAATTGTCAAAAAAATGTATTTTGGGCGACGATAGATGGCAGCTCGCCAGAGAAAGGAGCACGACTTTAAAGCCAGCCCACACCATGGAAATTAAAAAAAAATTGGTACGAGAAAATCTGTGCCATTCTGTAGCACATCTGGGTTTTTGTTGTTTCTTTTTCTGTTACACGCTTGGCCCTACTGTGCGGCACCGTCACCGCCGCCGTCGCCCGCAGCCGCTGTGCCGTAGCCCCCGCGCGCGTCAGCTGATTTACAGCGCCCGCGCGGGGCCGCGCCGCGCCGCGACGCGTCGCGGTTTTCGCCGTCGCCCGCCGCACGCCCATACATCCCGCGCGCCAAGCGAAGCGAAGGGAAGGAGGCGCAATCGATCGCTTCCCGCGTTTGCGCCCGTTAAACGCTCTGTTCTTCACAGGCTTCACCTGGACTAATGTGTGGTGATCAGCGCGCTTGTACCGGGAGCGGTAGCTGAGTGCATCAACTGATGTCACTTCAGCGCCGCTGACCGGTTAGAGTCCTGACGGCGGCAGGATTTTCGACTCTAGCTTTTCAGCTAAGTCGAATTCATTTGTTGTCTGGAGGAGGATTCTAGCGGCCGGCTGCTTTGATCTGTAGTTTTTCGTGGTTTCTCCGATCAACACCAGGCGAATGCCGGAGCAGTACCCCTACAATCGAGCCAAGAATCGCGAACGATCTTTCCTTCCTCTTCCTTGTTCTATCCTCTCACCTCACACACACACACGTACACTAACATGCACTACACTAACACATATCCCGGGAGACCGGATGGGAGCTTAGAGCTTGTCCCGGCTGGGGCGGTGCCCCGCTGGTGCGAGAGTCCTCGTTACGGGGAAACCCCACTAGCCGACGGTAGGTTGGCGCCGGATTTCGCCATCCATCGGGGGAAAATCACCGCCATTTGCCGATAATAAACATGCACTACACTAACGGGACGAATGTCCAAAGCAGTTGACGCGCCCGGAAACACGAACAAATTAATCGATCAATCAATCAACACGCTTGTACAACGGGCTTAAACCGAATGAATTATCCATAGTGTGTGTTTAATATCTGTACTATTTTCTCAGAACATCCAGGTAGTTTTAGGTTATAACGAGATGCTGATGGTGAAGGCTGTAAACCTATGATTTATCTTCAGTTTCAAACTGTAAAATTAGGAAAAAATTATTATTTATTTTTAGCAAGTTAAAATGTAAACTGTCGGTACAGTTCATGCTTTCTTTTTGTTGAGAAATGTTATTAATGTAAATGTCGTTAAGGTTCTTCGAAGAGGAAATAGAGCATTGTTGAATTATTCCTAGAGCTTTAAGTAAATTACATACTTTCCTTTCTTGAACGCTTTATTGTCAATTCACATGATGTAATAGCAATTTGAATATCCCTTATGAGAGCGTACTAGAGGATATTACTTAACGTAGAATAATAACGAAATTACGTTTGCCAGACCACTCTCCATTACTACAGCGCTGTCTTTTCAATTCAGAATTACTCAAAGCCGGATAATGATCATGGAGAGGGCATCAATGACAGACTCCGACTTTTATTCTTTCTTCTTAGTTTAAGTAAGAGTTTCTTTCTCATCGTTTAAGACTTTATTAGAACATTTTTGAACCTTTAGAAATAGTTTCATCTTTCAATGCTTATTGGAAATTGACAAAAATTTCAAAATAGTCATGCGTAATTGCTTCGCGGAAACTCACCGTTCTCGTATAACCAGGTCTGCCCACAATCACGTTTTAATATTATATTAGGTTCTGCCGACGCAGAGAACAACCGAAGCGATGTAGCAAATGCCTAACTATTTCTTCTAAACAATGGCATGGCCATATGTGTTCCGTCGAGAGACCGTAAGTACAGAAAATGTAGAAAATATTTAAGCTCTTGATATCTCAAACAGTGAAAATATTTTAACACAAACCTGCAAAATAGTTTTTAGTATATTGATAAATACAAATATAATTAGTTCTTAAATATATACAAATTTCCTTCAATTACATTGCATTTATTCTGGGCTTTTTTGCTATTGCCACCCTTTGTATTCTCCGGATTTCAGAAATGGATGGGCTTGTGACGTTACAATATTCCGCTCAGAATTCCCGTTGGCACGTTAACACTGCACCCTCTTTGGATACATGTTTCATTCTAGATAGTTTCCATTAAGTTACGTTGTTTCAGTTGCCCGAATTCTTCATTTCTTTATTGTAATCCCTATTTAGGTTCCTGCAAATTTCCATTCCAAGTTCGCATTTACGAGCGAATATTTAGAAATAAAGTAGCTGTCTTTAATATTTTTCTTTTTTAGTTTTCTTTCCCTCTCGGTAGATTCTTTGGGGAGCATTCTGTTGGATCGATCACTTCAATCGTTTTTATTATGCGCGGAAGACGTTTGGCGAAATCGCGGAGCGTAGAAAGTTCCCCAGGGTGCGATTTGTCTCTGAAGCCACGCTCACGCAACACCCCTCAATGCCATCTGCCATCTTCGGCATTGCTATGCATTGGGTCCCATCCACCTCTCGTCGTTTTTCATTTTCCGGAGAAATATAAAATTTTATGACGCGAACCTCATTTAATTCTGTTCGTGTTTAGCATCGGAATCGCCCCGGTAGATCGTTATTCCGAAAGTAGTAATGAAATGAGTGAGTGATTGCGCCCTGACAGAACATCCTCCCTTCGGGGATATTTGTGGGGAAACCAATGAAAAATTATCAACTTCTAAAAAATAGGAGTTTTGCATATTCAAATGCATGTGGCATCCGTTATTCGTTGAATATTTTTTCTGTCAGTCATTTTTCTTCAGTGGTAGTCAATTGTACGTATACTTTTTGAACTACAAATCAAATCCTACCAGTTTTTAAATGTGGCATTTTGGAATATACATGAGGTTCATTGCAAATTTTCTCTGATATATTTTACACCTAATAAGGTTATCATGTCCTACTGCGGGTAATTGAATTTTATTCCTAACTTATATGTTTTAAACCAAAAATATTATTATCTAAAATGTTTATTTACTGCTCAGATGCAACATTTTACATTGAGTGTATGAATATTGAACAATAGTAATTTTCGTCAACTGTTTTCTTTTTAGAAAAAAACATTCATATGTGGTGTGAGTTTTTTTATGGTGTGAAGATATTTTATGCATTAAGCAAAGTGATCTCCTAGAGCATTGTAGTTCGCGAAAACACACGGAGGAAAATATTGCGCACATCGGAGGAATTCTATAGCGTAAATCGATGAGTGCTGGCGTTCTCAAAGAGAAGTATGAAATACGACACATTTCACGGGGACGTCGAGTTCCTTTGCAGAGGATTTCGCGAGGCACTCGCACACAATACGAATCCACCCCCGCGCGGGCGGGCGGGAGGTAGCGCCCCGCCCAGTCTCGTCCCGCCTCGCGTGCCATCGGCGCCGCCCCTCATCGCCCTCCCCGCCACCACGCACGTCCTCGACACTCCCCGGCAAATCTTCCTACTGGGAGCGGTGGCTCAGAGCATCAACTCATGTCACTGCAGCGCCACTGACCGGGAGGTCCTAGGTTCGAGACGGCGGCGGGATTTTAGACACTAGCTTATCAGCAAGGTCGAATTCAGTCGCTGTCTGGAGGAGAATTCTAGTGGCCGGCTGCTCTGATCGGTATTTTCTCCGATTAACACCAGGCGAATGCCGGAACAGTACCCTAATAAAAGGGGCCACGGACCGCGCCCGATCTTTCCTTCCGCTTCCTTGTTCTATCGTCACCTCTTACACACACTTACACTACCAAACATTCCGGGAGACCGGTCGGGAACTTAAAGCGTATCCCGAGCAGCTGAGGCAGTGCCCCGCTGGTAGGAGAGTCCTGGTTAGGGGGAGACCCCGCTAGCCGACGGTAGGTCGGTGCCGGATCTCGCCATCCAACGGAGATCACTACATCTCCCCAGGATAAAACAAGCACCACACTTACGGGACTAATGACCAAATCTGTCAACCCGGAATCACCGCCAACCAACTAATCATATCTTCCTCTCGAACACTCAGTGGCGGTGCTACAGTAGCAGCAGCGTATTAGCGACTCTGACGGTTCTTTCTCCAAGTACTGTGACACGCTATGAGACCTGATCGGAAGCTGTCAGCTTCAAGATTTGTTTACTTTCTCACAGCCAGGGCTCTGCGATGCCGCTCATCTGACCCACACGAAGTCACTCGAGAAGCGGGCAGATCCCTGTGAACGGCATATCAGTGCGAAGGAAATGTGCCTGTGCAGATGCGAACCAGGTCAATTGTTGGTACAATTGTTAAACAAATGTATAACAGAAAAACATTACTGTATAACTGTAAAACAAAGAACACCATTCGTACACAGAGAGCACTTTCAATGCAATATTCTATTTACTCTTATTTACAAGATTATCAACATGTTCTAAAATCCAAATCTTCAAATTTGGTCAGCGTGTCCACCTCCATCGTTCCTCGTCACCTCTTCTTCGTTTACCACGCATTCACCTCTTGGCGTCTCCTTCGATACCCCCGCGGAACATCCTCCACACTCCCATAGCCTCCCACTTCAGCAACCTCCGACCCCGAGCAGATATCTCCCGGCTACCGCAAGTCCATCGCTGTTCCTCACTCCAACGCACTGCCCGCCCCTCCGCTCCCGCCGCCCCCGCCCGCCGCCCGCCGCCCCGCCGCCCCCGCCGCCCCGCCGCCCCGCCGCCCCGCCGCCCCGCCGCCCCGCCGCCCCGCCGCCCGCCGCCCCGCCGCCCCGCCGCCCCGCCCCGCCGCCCCGCCGCCCCGCCGCCCGCCGCCCCGCCGCCCGCCGCCCGCCGCCCGCCGCCCCGCCGCCCCGCCGCCCCGCCGCCCCGCCGCCCGCCGCCCGCCGCCCCGCCGCCTCCGCCGCCCGCCGCCCCGCCGCCCGCCGCCCCGCCGCCCCGCCGCCCCGCCGCCCCGCCGCCCGCCGCCCCGCCGCCCCGCCGCCCCGCCCCCGCCGCCCCCGCCGCCCCCGCCGCCCCCGCCGCCCCCGCCGCTCCTGCGCACCTCGCCATCATCCACCCACCCCTCGTTGCCCCGGCTGCCACCGCCGTCGCCGCCCCCAGGCAGTGCATTTCACGCGCCATCTGCGATTATGAGCGGCGGAACCAGGTCGGGCGGCGGCGCCGATTGTTCTCCGGGCGATAATGGCGCGCGGACCAGAGGACGGCGCGGCGGCGGCGGCGGCCGTCAGCGGCGGCACACGACGCCAAAAACGAGGGGCAGGGGGGTCTCGAAATGTCTCGGAAAAATTCTCAAAAGTTGTCGCCTTTTTGTTGCTAATGGGTTGAGGAAAAGAACAATTTTCCCTATAAATCTAATACAGCAATGCGAACTTTTTTTACTACCGACAATATCAGGAAAATTAAGGAATAACAAAGATATATTTAAGTAACATAAATTAGTTTAAAATTTTAAAATTAAAAAAAATTAAAATAAGAACAGCAAAGCACCCAGGAGCACTTGGTGGACGATGAGGACTCGAATCGTGTTATTTTGACTTCTACGTTCAAGTGATTTAAGTAGATGCTTTCTTCAGCTACACGAATTTATGATTGATAAACCACATAATTGTTTAATTATTTTCAATTTTTATCTTTAATTTACTAAATATTTCAAACTTATCTCCCTTATTTCTTCATTTCTCTGAGATTTAACGCAATTTAGCATTTCCAATATTATATTTAGAGAGTTCGATTTTTCAGTCACAAACCATCGATAAAGATTTTGAGTACATATTCGGGTCATTTCGAAGATTTTTTTTATATCCTACCTTTATGGAATGCAACCAACACTGCTCGCTTCATGGCAGAAAACAATAACGACTTCGACACATGGCCTGACAAAATGTCAGCAGCAAACTTTGCGTCCACTTCTAATCTAAAACGCTACCGCATCCCCTTAAGATGGCCGGCGATAAACATCCCCAAACAGTCAAGTTAAAAACATATGCATGCACTGTATGACGGAGGAGTATGTACAGTATGAGTTGACATTAGAAGAGTTGATAAGATTATTATTACTTAACTTGATACGGATAGATAAACGTTTTAATAATTGGAATAAAAGAGAAATGAAACGAATGACCTTTCAATTAGGGATGTGCTCTTAACAACTAAACTGTTGTTTCTTAACCGTTAACGTTTCGTAACTGTTACACAAAATAACAGTTTCTTTGTTTATCCTATTATTGGCTGTTATCGGTTGAAATGCATAGAACTGCAACCTATTGGGCCTAATCCAAACTACTACAAGCTTTTGTGGCAACCATTTTGTTCGATAACAGCTTCACTGCAGCTAATCAATCATGATTTGCCAGTGTTCAAATTATAGATACATTAATATATTATTCGTCATTATTACACACTATGTGCCACAAATTTTTATATTTTATTGTATTCATCACAATAGGAAGTTTGTCCTTTAAATTAAGTCCGTCCAATATGTTTGTTAACTTATTTCTGTCTCATTGCTTCTTGTGTGAAATCAACTAATATTTCTCCAGGTCCGATAAAAGAAAATGAGTTGCGGTCAAATAACTCGCATTATAATACTTGATATTCGACAGTTATTAACACTTTAGCTATAACTAAGCAAAAGCACTGTTTCACCTCATTATTATGGCACTCGCCACTTCACCACGCATAAGTTGCATATTTTGAAGCATATTTGCAAACTGAACCCGAATCACTTTTATGTTAGTGATGTTCTATTGCACACAATTGCTACACATTATATGAATTACTATTCATCCTTGGCAGTTCATCCAGTCTCGTTCATTTCCGCTGCTTCTCTGTCCAAACATGTTTCGGAAAGTAGTGCAAGCAAACGCCGTAAAGTAACACGAGCTCTACGGTGCTACCAACGTTATTCGTTTCGTGTGGTTTAACTCTTAGCAGTCGGTCACGTTAGGTTGCTGGTCGTGGACCTGTTATTTTTCAACTGTTATTAATTACAGCTATTACAAGTCAACTGTTTTTGTGATAACACTTATTGAAGAAAATCTGTTAAACCCATATCTACTTTCGATATGTTCTACAAAAATTGAGGAGAGCACGCGTGACAAGTTTCTTAGATTGTTATTCATTGTGACGTAAACCTCAAGACCTACAGTTGTAAAAGGAAATCACAGAAGAGGGTAAAAAATTTCCAAGAAGCTTCCCGATCCGATTTCAAATACCTGTCGTGTCGTCTCTGGTTTTGACCTACATTTTGAAGTACCAATGTTCGCGGGAAACGGGGGAACTGCTGCTGCACGATGTTTGCCATCTGCGCAACATGTTCTGTCTACATCGGAATGTCTTTCCGAGCGCATCTAAAAATAACTCGTGCTCATATACTTGTTTGGATGCAGAAAATTGCTGAGAGCCAATGAAGATAGTGTCCTGCACCACTGACCTGTTTACACGGGTTCCTCAGGAGCTTTGTCAATTCCTTTTAGACTTTCTTCATATATTTTGCGGGTGTTTAGTATGGTCTCGTAAAATTTCACTGTAACTTCCTTCAAGATTGCAATGCCAGTTGTGTCAGTTTTTATACGATAAATTAAATATTCCAAAATTATTCTAGTACCCAGCAATGTTACATCCCTTGAATAATTTTTAAGATAGAGAAATATCATTTTTATATTTTCTCATTTGTAAAATCGAAATAAAATATATAACGGGAAAAGATGTGCTCACTGCTACTCCATTTTTAAGTTTATTGATATCTATCGCTTACCTCTACGCAGATCAAGATTTTTGAAATTTTTTATACAGTGTTGAGAAATTGACCCTCTCTTCTGTCTCTCTGAAAGTTAAAATCGCATTGTCATGAAATGCAATTTCACATTAGAAAAAAATAAACTGCGGAATATCAACGACGTATACAATCGATGCGGATAACGCTAAACGCGAAATACAAATTCCTTTAAAAACAAAACCAGAAATCCTAATATGCACAATTGTGTAGAATCAGGCAATAATTATATCTATATAATTTTGTCGAGAGGATCTAAAAGTGTTATAATGAGCCGAGTCATTTTTGTAAACAGACAATGCATACTCTTGTGTTCGTGTCCATGGAACGATCTAAATTGTTGCTCAACATGAAACCTTTGTATTCATTAGAGTTATTCTCCAAAACCCTATAACTACATTCCCAATTTATTTTATTTGTGTTTGATCTGTTATTTCTATAAATTTTCCATTATTCAGTGATCAAATTCTTGTCTACAAAAATGTATGGAAGTCATGTGATCTGTTGTAACAATGCCTAGAATCATAACAATACCTAGAATCTTTCTCTCTTAACTGCCAAAAAATGTGACTTACTTTAACTATGCATACGTTCTTTCTGATGTTCTCACTTTCTGTCTTGCTTTTAATATTTTCTCCTGCCAATCTTTTAAAATCTATAAGCATGCCCCATTCTACTTCTTTACGCGAGCATTTAACAATTATCACATCCTCATTTAATAATACCACATCACTGCCACCGTCACTGCCACCATCACTGCTACCATCACTGCCACCGTCACTGCCACCGTCACTACCACCGTCACTGCCACCGTCACGGCCAACGTCACGTCCAACTTCACGGCCAACGTCACTGCCACCGTCAACAATTTTCACATCCACATTTAATAATACAACATCACTGCCACCGTTACTGCCACCATCACTGCCACCTCACTGCCACCGTCACTGCCACCGTCACTGCCACCGTCACTGCCACCGTCATGTCACCGCCACCGTCACTGCTACCGTCACTGCTACCGTCACCGTCACCGCCTTCTCCGCTACCGCCTTTGCCTCTGTCGCCAACACCGCTACTGCCGCCCGTCACCGCCACTACCGCCGCCGTCAACGCGCGATATCCCAGGGCAGGGGCGGAGTGCATTTTGAAGATAGGCGGCGCGCGGGCAGATTAGCGAAGTTGCGCGGCGCTTTGGAGAGGAAGTTGGCGGCGGCGCGGGCCACGGGTTGCAGGGGAAGGGGGCGGCTCGCCTGCGTCGCGTCGACACGGCGACGCTAGCGCCACGCCACCCCCGCGGCGAATTTCGCCACCGCCCTCGCTGGCGCTGCCGCCCCGTTCGCGGTTTTCTACCTCCCGTGCTCCCGCCCTCTCTGCAGCTGTCGTTTACTCTGCAGTTCACGCCTCTCTTTTCCGTTCCTCCTCCTACCTGCCTTCGATTTCTCGCTTATACGGCTCTTTCATGTGTTTTCCTCTCTGCCTCGACACTTACTTCTGTTTGATTGATTGAGTGATTTTTTCGTGTTTCCGGGCGCGTCAACTGCCTCGGTCATTAGTGCCGTTAGTGTAGTGCATGTTTTGTTCTCGGGGGATGGCGGTGATTTTCTATCGCTGGATGGCGAGATCCGGCACCGACCTACCGTCGGCTCGTGGGGTTTCCCTCTAACCAGGACTCTCCCACCAGCAGGGCACCGCCCCAGCCGGGACAAGCTCTAAGCTCCCGACCGGTCTCCCGGAATATGTGGTAGTGTAGTGCATGTTAGTGTAAGTGTGTGTGTGTAAGGGGAGAGGATAGGACAGGGAAGAGGAAGAACAGATCGCGCGCGGTCAGTGGCCCGTTTGGTAGGTTACTTCTCCGGTATTCGCCTGGTCTTGATCGGAGAAACCACGTAAAACTACCGATCAGAGCAGCCGGCCGCTAGAATTCTCCTCCAGGCGGCGACTGAATTCGACCTAGCTGAAAAGCTTGTGTCGAAAATCCTGCCGCCGTCAGGACTCGAACATAGGACAACCCGGTCAGAGGCTTACTTCTGTCACTGTATTTATGTGCGCTTCTGTATCGCTCCTACATTCTCCAATTACTAACGCCCACAGACTAGCCGCTGGTCTATTCTCAGCTCCCAAACTATCCTCCCTATCGTCCTGCTAACCCCACACCGATTTTGAACTGTACTCACCAGTTTGCATCCTGTTTCTAGCCGCCGTTTCCTAAGTCGCTTTTAGTCTCCTTGGTCTCAACAACTCTCGCCCTGTTTCTGCTTGCTCCCATCATCGTCAACTCATCTCCTTTCAATGCGTATCTTCTTCCCCGTCACTAAACGCACTCTGTCCTCGTAGGAGGGCGTGATAAGCCACTCTGTGCGATTTTTACTCCCACTTCTCGTAATTGTCTTCCGGCCTTCCTTCTCCCTCTGCAATTGTCACTTCCTTTACCCTCATTTTCCTTCTTGAAAACCCCCAATGGGTTATACCCCCCCCCCCAACACTGCGATGTTAATGTGGAGACGTTGACAAGGATGGCGGTGGCAATTGTAGATAAAGGTAGCGAGGGAGAAGACTGTAATCGTTTCCCTGATAAGTATTCATGGAAGTGACAGCACTGGTGATAGGACGATATGTATCAACTGTGTTATAGTACGGCAATGTTGTGGACAGCACAAGTGGCACGATTTGCCTGAGTGTCGTACATCAGGTAGCGGAGATTATCGAAGTGGTCCCAGCTTTAATGGGCTGTACAGTGATAGCATCAGGAAATACAAAAGCAGAGATAACAATCATGGTGATTTATTTGGACGTATAGAAGATAGCTATAAGGATATTACCAGTTTTTGTAGGTACGCTTTAGTGGCTTAATCAGTAGGTGCTGTAGTCGTGTCAGGTGGAAAGAGCTGATCCGTCGGTAGAAATTCTTAGACATGACTTGCATGAAATGAAGTAAATTTGAGTTTATTAAAACAATTTCTATAATGAAATTCATTTATCCCACCTCTACTGACAAATCACAATAATAAGAACCTTTATATAGACATTTCGAAAAGAACCTCATATTGGCTTGTTTCATAGAGCTCATATAAGACTCTTTCCGAGAATTCGCTCTTCGTTACTCCGCAGAAATTAATTTCATTCAAATATAAAATAAGGGAGGCATAGACTTTAGCAGGATCGTGTCTTACCCTTCAGTATTATCTGTGTGACTGTGGTACCTACCTATCTTACAAGTTTGCTCGAAAGTAGTCTATTGATTACATAAATATATTTCAATATTACATCGCGTTTAAGGAGCCAGATAAAGGTATTTAGGACTGTACAATTCACCATCTCTCGGAAGTAAGCTACAGGCAATTAATTAGTAGGACTTAGCATCTCAACCACCACAGTTCTGTGTTTCTCGTTTCTTAAGTAGCCAGTGAATTGGATCCATGAACACCCTTTTCCCTTCAGTTTAAATAACCTAAGGAATTCTGAATCTATTTAGGAGAAAAAGAAAGGAGGGGAGAAGGCACAGATAACTATCGAAATGTCGCGTTTCGCGTTATTGCTCCGAATTAACTCTGAGAAGGCAACGTGAGAGAAAAGAAAGAGCAGCTGCAGCAAGACATGGAAATTTGTCTGCTTTAGCGTCCCCGAGGGTCGTAACTACAATTCTCTCATTCCTTGCCTCCCCACTTTCACGAAACCGCTACTCTTTGTGATGTCTCACCTCTCTCCTTTCAATCACCCAGTCTCGCATTCCTGCTCAGTCCTATTACCCTTGCTCAGGCTGACCCTCGTGCATACTTCACCAAGCATATTTTACCTTGCTTCGTCCTCAATGCTTCCCACGCATACGTTTTCGCTTCACGGTCCTGCCTACCTTATCATGCCACGGAAAATCTTCGCTTCATTACCCGTCCTACATCAACCCTCCCCATCACAGCCCGCCATCTCTCCTCTCCAAGCATCCCTGCCCAACTATTCTTGTTCAATCAGCCCAGCCTAACCATCGCCGCCCAAACGTCCGTCCCCAATACTCTCCGCCTTAACTCGTCCTCTCGTCCAACCATTTCTACCCAACCACCTCTGCCCAACCATCCCTACCTACCCAACCTCATTCACCCAAACATACCCACCCAAACATGCCCACCCAAACATACCCACCCAAACATGCCCACCAAACATGCCCACCCAAGCATACCCACCCAAACATACCCACCAAACATGCCCACCCAAACATACCCCCCCAAATATACCCACCCAACATACCCACCCAAACATACCCACCCAACCATACCCACCCACCCATGCTTAACCAATCAACCCGCCCGCCCAATCAATGTTCCGCGCCCTTCTATCAACCTATCTCAATCTACCCTACAACCATTACTGCACCTTCCTCACCTGTCCCGCTCTAGTCACGCGCTACAATCCCTTTCCGTCCGTCCACACCATGCATCCCATTCAAGCCTGTCCTTCGCCAGCTTCCCCACATCCCGCATCCGCATCGCCTGCTATCTCATGGCCCGCCTCCAGAGCTACCTCCGGCGCTACTTGCCCGCGCGGCGCACGCGGCTGCTGCAGCTGCGCGGCAAAGGGGCGATCGGGTTATCTTCAAAGGGCGGTAATTAACGCGGCAGCTCTTTCCTCACGGCGCGGCGCGGTGCGGCGCGTGGATGCGGCGAGGCGAGGCGCCTCTGCGCGTGGCTGCGCGGCGCAGCTCCGGGCGGCGGTGGCGGGCGCGGCGACGCGGCGCGTAGGGCGGGGCGGGGAGGATTGGAGGGGCGGGGATTGGATGGAGGGCGTGGATTGGAGAGGCGGGGATTGGAGGGGCGGGGATTGGTGGGCGGGGTGGAGCGGGGCGGCGGAGGCGAGGCGGGAATGGGCGGGGCGGGCGGGCCTCACGGGGCGACGGATTTCGCCCCGACGCGGACGCGCCCAACCGCCGGGCGGCCACTCCCACCTGCGCCCTGACCTTTGCCGCCCGCGTGGGCGCCGAGCGCGAATCCTCGAGAGGTTTGTTGCAGCTGCGTCATTAATATGCAGGCGGACAGCGCGAGCGGGATGACGCGCCAGGGGGCGCTGGATGAGTGGGAACGTGGCTTCTGGAAGTGCAGTGGTCGGGTATTTTGTTATTCTTATTAATTGCTCTCCGTTGGTGCAATTCGGTGAATACAAATGGAATGTTAATATTTGTTTGTCTGTGGATGTTGTATGACAAATTCATAATTTCACTGATCATTGAATATGTTCGCTCACTATCTGCGCCAATGGAAATTAAGCTTTGAAAACGTGTTTCTTTCTATGATAAAATTCAGTCTCTTTTCATTTAAATAGTTTAGATTGTGGAAGAAGAAAATTCAAATTTAGTAAAACGCAAGTTTCCAAGAATTTTGGTGATTCATAGAATATATTTTCTTCTTATTACTATCAAGAAGTTATTACGTATCTTTGATATAAAAGTAGTAAAAATATTTAATATTTATATTACGTATTGTCTTTTTCACGTAGTTCTTATGCTCAGTACAGACATTTTAAAAGAATTGTCGGAATTTTTCTCCTTTTCTCTAGTAGTTATTGTAGGGATAAGGAAAAAAATAGGGGAGAAAAATTAATTTAAAAGTTACATCAAAGCCGGATTAATTTTAGATAATTTGTTTTGAAATCTGGGTATACGGTTCTAAGAAATTTTCAGAAACGTGCTTTTTAAAACAAAGATTTGCGCTGCGATCTTGGTGAGTATGCCGGAAAAATAAACAAACGCCACCTAAATAGATCAATGTAAATGGCATTGATTACACTCCCGAGCCTGGGTAGGGAAATAGGTAGACGTAGGGGAAGACGACGTAAAATAGACGACGTAGAGGAAGACGACGTCTTTCTCTACGTCTTAGAAGACAAAGAATAAGAAAATACAAAAAAAAATTCATTTCAGGGAAAATGAATTAAATTACTGGAGGGTCTATTCAGTTGCCCAGATCAGATGGCCGTGGGTGCAAATACCTGAGAAGAGCACAGCGGTGTCCTCAAGGCGGTCGCTGCATCTGAGCTGCGGGGATCAGCGTGATGTCTTTAAAGAATATCAAGAAGATGATAATTTTTATTCGAGATATCAGGATAAGCCAAGTGACTCGGGGGTGCAACAGATACATGCATGTTTGCCGACAAGGTCGTGTGGTTTTCAAATTGATTTTAAAAATACCTATACTACCTCAAATTGAAAGAAAAACATTTGTAAATATCTCTTGACCAGGTCAATTTAATGATTAATTTATATTAACTAAGTTCAGGAAATCCAAAGATAGAAATCGTGCTCAATATCACAAACAAATTGGAAAATTTAAGAGGTTAATTTGCAACGCTGACAAAACACCTAACCTAAACAAAGAGGACCCTGAACCGAAGAAGAAAAAACAAAAAAAGTCAAACAACCACAGAAATTTTAAAGGCTCGGCGACACCACATTCAGCTAGTAAAACAAAATATGGTAATTGCAGCTGCCCGTACACTGTTTTACTTCCTAAGTCAGCGACTCGCGAAGGCGTGAAACGAACTATGCGAGGTCCAGACGTCCGGGTAAGTGGCACGCACTAGGCAGTGCATGGCCTAGAACCCCCGGGTGAGAGGGGCGCACTACGCAATGCGTGGCCTACGTGCATGGCCTAGACACCCTGGTAGACGGGACGCACTTCGCAGTGCATGGCCTAGACGCCCTGGTAGACGGGACGCACTTCGCAGTGCATGGCCTAGACGCCCTGGTAGACGGGACGCACTTCGCAGTGCATGGCCTAGACGCCCTGGTAGACGGGACGCACTTCGCAGTGCATGGCCTAGACGCCTGGTAGACGGGACGCACTACGCAGTGCATGGCCTGACGCCCTGGTAGACGGGACGCAATTCGCAGTGCATGGCCTAGACGCCCTGGTAGACGGGACGCACTTCGCAGTGCATGGCCTAGACGCCCTGGTAGACGGGACGCACTACGCAGTGCATTGCCTAGACGCCCGGGTGAGAAGAGCGCACTACGCAGTGCATGGCCTAGACGCCCGGGTGAGAAGAGCGCACTACGTAGAGTGTGACCCAGACACTCGGGTGAGCGGGACGCACTACGCAGTGCGTGGACGCCCGCGTGAGCGTGACGCACCACGCAGTTTCGTGGCCAAGTCGCATGTGTTCGCGGGGGAACGCGCTAGTTGCACACACTGTTTGGCGGGCGGTGGGCGCTGAAACGCCGAAGTTAGGGCGACGTGGGCGGGCGCGCGACAGGGGCGTAAATTAAGCCAGACGTACGGCGACGCCCACCGCGCGCCACGCACGAGCCGCGTCTAGACGGATGCACTTCGTAACACCCCGGGCGCATCCTCGCGTCTCGTCTGCGGAACGGAACTGCACGTGCTTGCGAATGTCCTTAATTTACGCGTCGGATGAATGCCAGGACCCTGGTTGGCGCAGACTTTGGGAGTTGAATGTGAATTGGGAAGACTGAAAATACATGTCCCAAGGATGAAACGGATCATTTCACCTCTTTTTTACTTTCTAGCTCTTTCTTTGTAAGAAGAGAAAGTATTATCATCGTGCGTCGCAATGTCGCGAATTTTGGTAGAAAGTATTGTCAATGGTGAGCCCTGGTAACGGAATAATGAATAAATGCAGTTCTCAACCCTATATTTCAAAGCCGCCCAATACCTATCTTTATTACAAAGGCAAAGTCTGACAGATTTCTTTCGGTAAAAATAATGATGTGCCTACTTTTCGGTGTACGCCATTTTAACATGCGTTGTACAAGTCACTTCGCTTTTGTAGTTACATCAGTAATGTTTTGGCGCAATATTGGCTAATATTGTGAATAATGAATACAAAATCCATGTCTTGTAACATTTGAGTTTTGTTCTGAACATTTAGCAATTGTAACGGAACGAGGGCGATCATATGAAAGGTTGCGTGAGAAGGTACTTGTGGGACGCTTCCCAAAGGGCATGTGTGGACGGCACCAACCAAGAGTCTGCTGTGGGGCAATTCATTGAGGTGTATCTATAAAATCCCTTAAAATGTGTTTTGTAACTTTATATCATACATGTTCAATCCTTTAAGTGAGTGTTTCATTGTAAAAAATTGAGTAAATCTTTATTTTCACCACTGCAGCGCCTCTGTCCGGGAGGTCCTAGGTTCGTGTCCTGACGGCGGCAGGATTTTCGATACTAGCTTTTCAACTAGGTCGAATTCAGTCGTTGCCTGGAGGAGAATTCTAGCGGCCGGCTGCTCTGATCGGTAGTTTTCCGTGGTTCCTCCGTCAACACCAGGCGAATGCCGGAGCAGTACCCTAACAAACGGGCCACTGACCGCGCGCGATCTGTCTTTCCTCTTCCTTGTCCTATCCTCTCCCCTTACACACACACTTACACTAACATGCACTACACTACCACATATTCCGGGAGACCGGCTGGGAGCTTAGAACTTGTCCCGGCTGGGGCGGTGCTCTGCTAGTGGGAGAGTTCTGGTTAGGGGGAAACCCCACTAGCCTGCGGTAGGTCGGCGTCGGATCTCGCAGTGGGGGAAGACCACCGCCATCACCCGAGAAAAAAAACATGCACTACACTAATGGTACTAATGACCAAAGCAGTTGACGCGCCCGGAATCGAATAAACCAAACCAATTTATTTTTACCAAAAGAAATCTGTCAGACTTTGCCTTTCGCTCCTTCCGCGCAGCCCCTACTCCGGGGCGATGGGCGAAGTTAAGGCCACGCGCTAACGAAGACGGGCAGCCCACGAGAGTGCATCCGCTTTGTCTGACGATAATGGGATGAGCGGGAAGGACTTGTTGCTCTTTTGCCCCAAGTCGGCTTCATCAAACTAAAGAAGCTGGAAAATTCGAGGTACATCGTTGCGGAATTGGATTAAAGTGCTCGGCAAATTGTAATCGTCGGCTTAGGATGAAATTTTTGTACAAAAAGGCTTTGTATATTAATTGACAACATCTTTGTTGAGGACGAAATAACAGGTTTGAGGAATTAGCTAAACCAGGTTCACAATTTGATGGATGACATTCCTAATCAAATTAAGTGATGTATTTAATTCCTTTGTACAATTTAAGAGATATTACCGGAGCAAGACAAAATTGATGCGATTTAGTATAATTTTTTGAATTAAAAAAATTAGTGTCATCTTTAAACATAGTGTACAATGAACAGCTACAAAATTGTGTGATACTACAACTGCATTCATCGTATCTTAATATAAAAGTCTATCGCTCGCATAGATTAATTATTATGCAATGTTATTTTTTTATGATTAACCCAGGTGTATCAGCAGTACATAGACTCACTCCAGTGCCCACTATGTATCTCTCAGATATAAACAATAAGTACAACATTTTTTCAATACGAATAATCTGAAACTGAATTTACTGAAATTTGTATTTTATATAGTTTTCACAAGTTTCCCAATGCAATTGTTAATGAATGCTACATTGCAAAAGTCGGAATACTTATTGTGAGAAAGGCTAACATTGACAAAGTTAACGAAAAAATCATTAATCATCTTATTATTAAATACAATTTCCATAAATGATTTTGGCATGTTTTAAACAAACATATATTTTTTTTTCACAAAAATATGTGTGAAAGTTTTTGTCTTTTTCCATTTTGCAAAGTTCGCATGTTTTTTTTCATTTCCCTACAGATGTCTCCTGCCCTCTTTGGGAAGACCTTGTGACAGTCGATTCTAGATAAGACAAATGACTAGTTTCCTGAACAGCCATTTGTCAGAAACACGGCTGAAAATAATGCCATGGTATGTTCTGCTTACGCTAGGAGTCCTCGCTGCACTGACACCCTTGTACTCAATGTATCTGACAGATATCGCGCAGCGCAGCGATGAAGTTTCAACATGCTCACTGGAAATGATGCAGGGAAATGATAAAAGTAGAAAGCCAGGCGCTCTCAGAAAAATACAATGAAGGAATACATGAAATATCAGACGACTAAGGCACCACAATAATGCAGGGATATAAAATTGCTGTGGCTTGAATCACACAACACTATTGCGGGCGCTTTTCAGTTAATAATAATAATAATAATAATATTATTATTACAATTATTATTATTGTTGTTATTATTGTTGTTGTTGTTTGTTTGTCTAAATATAACCTTATTTACATATTTTCTGCAAACAAACCTTAATAGTTGTTTCTCTACTCATTTAATAATATTTTACTACATACTATTATTCATAGCATTTCTTGTAAAATTTTAGAATCAATGATCACTCATTTGCGAAATAAGATTTTTTTTGTTTTTATTCCCCCTCTTGTTTACGCAGAAGTAATGTCAGATAGAGAGGATATTGTAATATTGCGAAAAAATCAGTCAATCAACAGAAAAATTGTTATTGCCGAGTCGTGGTAACGAGAAAGATAAACCTTGTTCCTGTACATAGTAAATCACTTTCCCTAACAAGTTGTGTAGTCTTCCACGTTTCGTAGATTCTTGATACCGAAAAATCGATTGGTGGCTTAAGATCTATCCCTGTGTCTGTCTGACCGGGAGCGGTAGCTCAGTGCATCAACTGAAGTTACTGCAGCGCTTGTGACCGGGAGGTCCTAGGTTACACTCCCCACGGCGGCAGGATTTTCGACACTAGCTTTTCAGCTAAGTCAAATTCAGTCGCTGTCTGGAGGAGAACTCTAGCGGCCGGCTGCTCTGATCCATAGTTTTCCGTGGTTTGTCCGATCAACTCTAGGCGAATGCCGGAGCAGTACCCTACCAAACGGGCCACGAACCGCGCCCGTCTGTCCTTCCACCTCCTTGTCCTATCCTCTCCCCTTACACACACACACTTACACTAACAAGCACTACACTACCACTCATTCCGAGAGATCGGTCGGGAGCTCAGAGCTTGTCCCGCATGGGACGGTGCCCCGCTGGTGGGAGAGTCCTGGATTGGGGAAACCCACTAGCCGACGGTAGGTCGGCGTCGAATCTCGCTATCCAGTGAGGGAAGATCACAGCCTTCTGTCGAGGAAAAAACATGCACTACACTAACGGGACTATTGACCAAAGCAGTTGACGCGCCCGGAAACACGAAAAAATCAAATCAAATTTCTCTGTCTGCGAAAAACGCTTGCGGATACATCGTACGCCGATTTTCGCCAAAATTGATATTCCCGGATCGACTTGACTGATGTCGTGGCCTCTCGGTTTTGAAAGGAATATTTTAATTTTTGGGGCTACTTTACACGAAGCCTCAACATCATTTTATAAATAAACATTTCTCCAATTTTATTCTTCTGAAGATACAATAGGCGCGTAAAGAAATAGCGGAGGTCACATTTTCTTCGCTCTTCCTGAATTTTTGAAAGTTGCAAAAGTTCGACATTTTTTTGGTGGTTACTAGAACTACAATAATGCATTATTTATTTTTCTTAAGAAAATCTGTTCATAAAAACTCAGCTAAGGTCATCTTCAATTTTTTGAAAATATGAGTACCTAGTATTTGCGTAATTTTGCGTGAAACATAGGTAACTTTGAAACTCTAATATCCCCGTACGACTTTTACTAGAATATTTCAGGAGTTATTTAATAAATTGGAAAGTAATTAGTAATTTAATTACAAGTAGTGTTATTTATTTTTTGGAATTTAATATAATATTTCATTCAGTGTTACCAGTCATTGAGAACAATGCAACATAGCGGTTTGAAATTCTCGGAATAACTTAGGTACTAGTGCAGAATATATATGCATAATATAAGGCGGAATATAAGACTGTCTTAACGTTTTGATACCGTAGTCCCGTAATATATAAGCATTCATAAGCTTATATACTAGATGCCCTTTAGTTATGAATGTTTAATCTGTATGTGAAAGAATCCTTGCTTTTCTGCATAATGTGCTGCAAATATTGTAACAGTTGATATTTGTTCATGTTTGTTTCTTTTGAAGAAGTAAGAAAGGTCTGTTGTTTCCGACTCCAAATAATTGCAGATATGCACCCTACGTGCTTCGTTTGAATATTTTTGGACTTTTCAAGCGAAGGTAGAGAATGCAATATTAAAATATAATGTAACCGTTCTACATAATGCGAGAATGTATGTGCTGTTGTAGCACACATAGTTGTTTCATTCTTATTCGATTTCAAAAGTACCGTAATTATTTTACTTTTCGTAGAAATGATACATCAATTAAAGAGAAGTTCTATGATTTTGGAAGTGTCAAAGAACTTAAATATATTAACTGAAGTTTATTACTTAAATATATTTACTGAAGAACGGAAAAATGAACAAATAGAGCTTTTTAAATTTGCACAGTTGTTTCATACAATCAATTGCGTGCATTACGATTCCACGTAAAGATGTCAGTTTCATTCATTTCATTTTCTTTTATTGGTCTTGAATTTACATAGGTCAGTACTATAGTACTTATACATATGTATTTGGTTGGCTTAAATTAACCTTAATTAACTTAATTCTAAAACTAACTACTTAGGATAAGGGAGCTCATGAAGCGCCTTACTTATTACCAAACTCTGGCTGCATGATCAAGAAAGCTTGAATTGGGAACCTGGGATTTGAGCGAGGTTGAAGTGGGATAGGTGGTAGTTTTGGTTGATGTATGAGTAGAATTTTCTGGAGATCTTGGTAATGAACGGGATGATGTACGGAATATTTAGTTCTTTGTGTAGCTGATGATTTGAAACGAACCATGGGGCTTGAGTAATTGCTCTGAGGTATTTATTTTGAACTATTTGAATTTTGTGGCACACGCATAGGTCATAATAGGTCGTATATAATTTTTGTACAGGGCTATTGCGTTGTTTAGAGAGAGTTTGCTTTTGTGATTAATGAGTGGCTTTAGTTGAAGATGACAGTTTCATGACCATAGAGCTTACCTTGATCAAAAGCTCTCTGACCTCCATATTCTGCTGTTCGCTCTCAAAATTCAGGATTGCCTGTTTCGTATTCCAACTGATCTGTGGTCTCACCGCTGTCCACGTAATAATGCAATTATGGTAAATTAGTGTTATTGTAAAGATAAATTAAAAGATAATATAATTAAATAATATAATTATTGGATTAATTAATTATTGAATTGATAATTTGATGGTTTGCATGCTTTGCTGTTTGAGCCAAAGCATAATTACGGGTAAATTAATTAATCGATTAACTAGAATCGTTGTTAGAATATATCGAGACCGAATACTATCGTCAGGTTTTAATAATGCTATTAACATTTTACATACGGTGATTCCCTTTCATATCTTAGTCATATTGAAACGCTCTTCGTTTCTGTTAAATTATTTCTGCAACTGGTTTCCGAATTTATATAATTTTAGGGTGCCAGGAAAGGGTTGCGATTTTAAATTTTCCGCAAACACATCTAAAGGGAAATGATTATCCTACTAGCTCTGCCGGTTGGATTCTTACGAAAATAATCGTCGCCGGTACTTACTTTCTTCCTAGCAAACGATCATTCGATCTGCTCTCCATACGGAAGAAGCGAGGAATCTGAAATTTGTTTCTGAGAAGAAATTATTAAACTGTGGATTGCCCAAGATGCTAAAGAAATGATAATCAGCTTTTCTTTTTCAGAATGAGAACGTTATAAGTTTATTCATCGATTAATCCTTTTTAACATACAATGTCACCTTGGTCATGACCAGTAGTAAAAATTGTCTATAGCGCTGTTATTCTTACTATTTATATATCTATGCGCTCTTAGACGATGAGGCCAGAAAGAATCCACCGCTCCGACCAATCTTCTCTCTTGGATCTTGTTCTCGGTCAGCTGCCAGGTCAATGTCCTCCTCAACTTATTAATTGTTTCACTTACTACTTCCGGTGCCAGAATTATTCAAAAGTTCCAAATAGAATTACGAACACAAAATATAAGTCCTCACTGCTCAACTATTTCCCGCAAAATTCCACCAAGTCCTGCATCTATCATTTACAATGACCTCTGCAGTACGATGTGCACGGTACGCGGTCTAAAGCTCCTCTCCTCAAATATTACGAAGTTCAACCCTCCATAACTTCCATACATTCTTGTCTCTTGTTTTACAAAACAATCTCGAGTTTTCTTCTACGTCATACCCCATTGCCAGTTTACCACCAATCCTACATGCCCTTATATCACAATCTTCTGTCCGTTACTTGCCGCGCTATGTTTATTTACTTCCGCTTTCCTGGTTGCTAAGGAACGCCCTGACTGCTTGCCTATGGCCTCAACATTTACACTTTTTACGAAGAATTTAATAAATTCTTGTCCCCAATTCCGATCAAAATATTGTGTGACAGGCTAATATGTCACGTAATATATAATAAATTTGTAATGAATGTTCGTCTTTAAATTATATATTTTTAATTCTTAAAATTAATAATACTTATCTTATTATTTTTAGTTGCAGTAAATTTCATATTAATATATATCATTTCATTATTTATTAAAGAATACTGTTTTTATCAACTATATTTAATTTTTGATTGAATTACATCGTGCGCAATGGTGGTTCCAGTAGTTCACGAAAAATATTTTTTTTAGCCTGCACGCGCGTAGGATAACAAAAACGTAGAAACATTTTTCTCGTAGTAAGAAAGCTCATCTCTTGCTAAAACTTGCACAGAAAGTACTTTATTCCATAAAATTTAAATCCACAGCACTTGGTTGAGCAACACGAACATATCGGGTATACTCAGCTGGCATTGCGTAGTGATGGATAACTGGTTTCAGGCGCGTTAACTCCTTATTTCTTAAAGTCCTCAGTCCAGTAAGTTTTGTACTTTTCACGTCATATGCTGAGAGGAAGAAATGATGGCCTTGGAGGAGCTGGGACGTGCGCGAGCTCCCGACATGTCTGGGCTTGCACTTTTTTCCTGTTACTTCGAGTCCCACGAGCGGGCCACCGCCAGGACACGCTACAACTCCCGCGCATGAGCGCGCGGGTACGTGAGCGCACGTGTGCGTGTGTATGAGAGAGAGAGAAGAGAGAGAGAGAGAGGCAGAGAGAGACAGACAGAGACAGAGAGACAGAGAGGGACAGAGACGGAGAGACAAGAGAGACACGAGAATAGAGAGAGACAGAGGGAGACAGAGGGAGACAGAGAACGAGAGAGAGTAGAGAGGGAGAGTAGAGAGGGAGAGAAAGGTTTAAAAGTAAGACTTGTACAAATTACTCCAAGTTGCCGGTACGTGACTAGAACTTAGCCTCCTATAACAGCCTTTTTGAGAAGTCAGTCGAGAGTTACACCACTCCTTTTCTAATTTCCTCTTCTAAATACAAGAATAGATCCAAAACAATGAAATTCATCGTTTGTATTTCAAATTATCAACTCTCAATAAAAAAACTGAATCGAAATAATCTCGATTTCGTTTAATTAAAAGTGCAAGGACTTCATTAACTTTCTACGTTCAGGTTAGATCTAACAGACAAGGATCCATGCTTGTTGTAAGAGCTGTTCGCCCGTATATTTCACAATGTTGATAAACGTAATTAATAACACAATGATTAATATAATATAAGGGAAAGCGAAATCACGTAAAGAATAGAGAATTTAAACTTATTCCTGCACCAATGCAGAATTTGAAAAGAAAAGAAGAAACATAAAATAACGCAATAAAAAGAAAAGAATATAAACATGATCTAAATCTTAGTTGTTTGACAAAACACATTGTTTCGTGTGCAGATCCAACGGATATGACCTTTGTCAGTCGTGAAAGAGCAAACGCGCTAGAAATATGACACGTGTTGACAGACATTTCTGGCGCTGCCGATGTAACTTCTCTCGCTGCAGGAAGCGTGGAGGTATTGGAGTCTTGATGAAAAACGTCTCTAAAGCACAATTTCTAATCCTCCATAATACTTGTAGAGTCACGTTGGCGGCCATGGGTGGGAGGAGGAGCGGAAGTATCGCATACCTGCGGGCATGAATAGCTAGGCGCCCGGGGTTGGGATACATTTAGAAACAGGGGACGCCAGCTTGACCGGGAAGGTCACGTGGTGACGCGAGCCTCCCTCCCACACCTGGGACGGTCACGTGACGGCTGCACACTGGTATAAAATCGAGCCGACGAGCTCAGACGGTGGGTTTTATTCTGGAAACCTCGCGCGATGCGCAAAACTTTACGCCCAGGCTGGAGCGTGTCGTGCCTAGTGCACGGGTGACGAGGTCACGGTAGTGGCGCGGGAGTAGCGTCAGAGGAGGCGGGGCCTCCCTAGCTATGTGGGGTATCCACAGGGAAATACTTACAAGGGTGTAGTTTCGGAGCAGAAGTTGGTTATTGTACATACATGTAAATAAACTTGTACATACTTGTAAATGTCTGTGTGTTTTCTCCATGACGGCACACACTTCAAAATTTGAATAGTATGTGGGTTTTCCATGGTGTTCTACCATCTGGCGAAATGTTGAGAATGTTTGGTGCACTTGCTTCCAAGACCGAATGTCCCGCGAAAGGGGAGCTGTCTTCCCACGGATGACTGACATCGACATCTCAAGGTTTCACCAGTCGTCTGTGAGTGTGAAGATCGCGGAGAACAAAGTTATTTTTCCTACTTTTGAGTTAATTAGGCGGGATTTCGGCAGGGGGTCTTACCCTTTCCTCACATCTTACGTACAAACTACAAGACTGGAGAATATTAGGACTTGAACGAAAATCACTTCAAAATATTTTCAATAGATGGCTTAATATTAGAAATAAAATATTTTTTATAAAAAATGATGTATTAAATTATTATTTGTAAAAAAGCTTTAATTGAGAATTAAAACAAGAATTTCCATAGTAAAACAATTCCAACTCCATGTAAAACTTTGTTTACCCATCCAACACTAATGAGACTTTAATTGTCGTTTTACACGAATTACGATATCCATATGAAGATCAATGTTGCTAATATTCGGTATCAAATAATTTTGCACGTCCAACTTATTCACATATTTATTTTTTATGTGAAATAAAGAGAAAATGCCCATTTACAAAGATGAGACTTGGTGGTGATGGTATCAGGTACTGCAAGACTGTGCCGACAATGCATAATATTATTTTTGAACATCCAGCTAAAAATTCGCCACATCTTTGCATATTAAAACAAATTTTATGACAGAATTTCTGGTCGAATTACTTTGGAATTAATATTGTTAACTGTAAATTTTTTATTACTGTTTTGATATAATTATAATATTTATTGTTTTTAATAAGTAAAATTCAAAAATAATTTATTTTTCCTTACACATTCCAGTTGAGAAACACTGAGAAGTATTCAAGATCACAGAACATGAGATGTTCATTCCGAGCGCACAAAATATTGTTTTATTGCCATCTAACTAAAAGAACTATGATTCATACAGAAATGTGGTTGGTCTCATATCAAAATCGGACGTCCCTAGTCATTTCATTTGCTGGATGGTTGTTTTTTCGTCAATAATAAGAAAAGTTTCTCACTTGATGAAAATTTAAAAACGTCAAAAGATAAAAGAAAAAACTTTGCTATCATTTATAATTAATTTCAGCGAAATTAAACCACCAAACACAATTTCAAAATAACAGTCACACTCGTAAGAGTAGTGAAAATAACAGGTAAAAAATTCAGTTTTCTATGATCACCAAAATTGAAACTATCGATGTTCACGTTCAATATTTGTGTATGAAACAGGATGGACGAGTCGAGTAATTCCGAGCCTCATGAATCGGCAGCACAGCTTGCGGTAGAGAGTCTTATGTAAAATTGTGTTGGTTAGAAAGAGAGGTAATACTTCATAAGGCTCCGTACTGCAATCAGATGTTTGGATTCACAAAAATATCAAGAATCCACTAATGAGAGAACTCGAGATCCACAGTAACGGCAGCGTATAAGCGTCTCTGACAGTTCGATGCGCTGTTGCCACGCATTGCTACGCACATAGCACCACCTACATGAGAGATAAATGAAATTTCAAAACATTTACACTTTCTGACAGGATAAGACACGTCTTGATTTCATGATCATAATCTTCGCCACAACTGAAACTTTATAGTCTCCCAAATTGCGATTAAAACTTGATGTGTCAGCTTCGGGTGGCTTCGTTCTCTATTGGGTCTATCTGCAGTACAGCCGTAACTCTACCCTCATCATTGTGGAGAGGTAATAGTATTCCGCCGTCCACTTTCTCTGTCTCCAAATATTCCCGTAGAGATACAAAAATTCGCGATCCTGGCTCTTTAAAACTACTCCACGTTTGCGCGATGTATGGGGCGTAGCCCTCACGAAACTCTGAGCTTCATCAATGCACTGAAGCGTTCAGGAGTCACACACTAACTGGCCTGGCACGCATCGGCAGATGCACATTTCATTCGCACTGATACTGCCATGACAGGGATCTGCGCGCTTCTCGGGAGACTTCGTGCAGTCAGATGACGACAACCTGAATCTGGCTGTGAGAAAGTAAAAAATTCTCGCAAGCTGATTGCTTCAGAGCAGGTCACATGACGTACCACAGAACGTGGGAAAACGGTCAGAGTCGCTTATGCGCTGCCGATAGTTGTCGAACCACCCAGTCAATAATGCTGTGAAGGCAACTGTGTTGGAACAGTGCTATCTGAGCCGGTCGTTGGGTGTAGTCAAGAAGGGCGGGAGTGGAGAAGGCGGTGTGGCCCGGCGTTGTGCAGGGGGAATTCCCGGAGCCGGGTCTGTAGGTGCACACACATCTGGGCGCATCTCAACCTTCTGGCACCGTTCCCAGGGAACCTGCAGCGCGTCCTTCGAAATAAAGCCCCTCTCTTAATCGCTTTATCTACCTTCCTCTAAACGCTTCCCGCATGATGTACGGGTTTCTGGTGGAAATTGCAGCCGACAAAATCGCTTCCTTTCATTTTTGTTTTTGTTATTTCGCTCCCTCGTATTTTGTGTCGTTCTCTTTCCTTTCTCTCACACGTCTTCTCTCCTGTGTTATTGCGTTTCGCCAGTTCCGTCGTTCCCGTCCCCAGGACGAAGCCGTGCATTGGACAATCCTCTGTGCCTCACCGGAAGTAGTAGATCGCCCGAAATTGTCGGCGATTCCGGCAGCCTGCCAGAAGGAGTATAAATAACGTTTTCTGAGAGGAGCAACATGTTTTTCTTGCTTCACTTTATGAATAATGTCTCCTATACTGCTCCCCGGACATTAACACGCGTAACAAAAAAGAACTCGTAGAAACAAGGCGCCAGTCTCCTTTTTTTGATGTCCCCTAGTTATTAATATACGCCACAAGGATCTTCTCCTTTTCCAAGAGAAGAGGAGCTAAAGGGCTCAAGTGCCTTGTGTCCTTGCTACAATGCGTTTCCGAGCAAGAAACAGGAGCAGTTTTTAAAAATGTTCCTAACGAAGACCTACGTTTTCATATAAAATATTGTGCATTTTCTTGAACATTAAAAGTTGTATTTTTAATATAATGCAACATAAAGAAGTACACACGAAGTGCTAAATAACTGCGATGAACGTACACTTTTGGTAATATGTATCTAAGGAATTGACATATAGATAATAAATGTAAGAATTTACTGCTGTGTAATTCAATATCCCTTTGTTCGAGATACACTTGACATCGTAGTGATCGCAATAATGTATTATCTTTCACGTATATTGAAAAATGAATTATACTACTTTTCCTTATAATAATGACATTTAGAAAATATGTACTTTGTATGTATTTATTCATGTTATATACATTAGATATTCTACAATTAACGCAGAAATACTTTTTTCTCAAAGTAGGACACCACTTAAAATTATTTATATAAAAAGATGGTAAGAACAAACAGATATTCTCTGTTTCTTTTATTTGAACTTTCGCAACTACGTGGAGTCTCTTATTCCACAAAAGGTATTAAAGAATAACTTAATATTGAATAGAATTGGAGTCATTTTAAAGTTTAATACGTCATTTTTGATGTGATAAGAAACAGAAGAAGGAGCTCAAAAGTACCACTGGAGGAACGTGCATTGTTATGCATTTTTATTTGGTTAAATCGCTTTAGTTGAAATTGCTTATTTTCGCCTCTAAAACATTATGTATCTGTTCGATATTCAAAATAAAACATAAAAGTGTTTCAACAGTTAATTTTAACAATAGAGGTCATTTATTTATTCAACAAGAGTGATAATGAATTTTTGAATAATTACGCTCCACTAATACGCGCAATAAGAGAGAAAACGGTTTGTTCGTTTTAAATAATGCAAAAATAAATGAGTTTCACACACTAATAATGTCGTATTAATAACTCAATTACGCTTCATGATTAAAGTTTTAATGCGGCAATGTTTTAGTTCGTTATAACTAAGTGCGCGTTTATTTTTATTTTTATTTTATCAAATTAGCCAAAGCTCTTCGCGTATTCTTTAGTGGATGAAATATTAATCACTATTTTGAAAAATAAGTGATCCATTCTTTTCGTACTAAAAATCAATTTACTATGATTTCAATTCATTGATAATTCGGAAAAAATATAAATGAATATCGTGTAATTTCTGAATATTGTGAGATTTTGCACTACAAAATAAGAAGTTCTGATTATTTATAATCTTAATACGGAGTTCTTTATAAACGTTAATTACTTACGATATATTGTCAAACGCTTACTTTTCAGAAATACTTTCAATCGAGTATGCGAATGTTCAAAAATTTTAATTTATTACATGAATATCCTTGGCTGAAGAAACTTTTGAAATATCTACACACCATACATGATGATAATTTCTTCTAATTTAAACAGAAGTGTTTGAGTGATATGTATGATAATGTTAGTTACACAGTATTACGAAAAATTAGAAAACAAAACATTTATTTGAATTTGGAATTGGAGCCTTTTTAAAAAAACCACCAACCAACCAAACAAACATCATTTGGTTAATTTTCCTTTCTCCGCCTTTTTAAGTATTTCTAATGATATTTCCAACAAGTATCAAGGAAATTCCCATTTAATTTTTATTGATGCCGTCGTTAGGTATACACTCGCAATTATTTTACTGAACAAAGCTTCACACTAAACATATTATTACGCACATAATTCTCTCTGAAAATTTTATATTATTCTGTATCATAATATTTATTATTATTTATCATTATTTATTATTATTAACTACTAGAGCATATTAAAGGGCGTCGAAAAGTGTCAGACGGCAGTTATGTGGTAGAGCTGCCTTCATCAGACGAACACACAAAAACGAATCGATTACGATACTGAAAATTTTCTCTTCTTTCGGTGCTAAGAGGATTGGAGGAGATCCATTTGCAGGGAGCGCCATCTTCTCGCTTCCAGAGAGACGGGCATTTAGCACGAGCGGTAGCCATTGACCCACATCCGGCTGTTCAGATGCAGTGTGTCACCATGTGGCGCACAGTGACATGTTCTCGCGCCATCCCCCGCACCTGCCTAATATGTGTCACCCCCTTTGAACCCCATCTACCCCGTTATAGTTCTGTCCCCAACTCGCTCTGGTATCACTCTAGATACGATCTTGACAACTCCCTACCTGATCCAGATATGCTGGTGAGTCACTTCCGACACGCTATCTACCCGGTCTCGACTCGCTAGCATCAATTGATGTCATTGCAGCGCCTCTGACTGGGGGTCCGGGTTCGAGTCCTGCAGCGGCAGAATTTTCGACACAAGGTTTTCAGCTAGGTCGAATTCAGTCGCTGTCTGGAGGAGAATTCTAGCGGACGGCTGCTCGGATCGGTAGTTTTCCGTGGTTTCTCCGATCAACACCAGGCGAATGCCGGAGCAGTACCCTACCAAACGGGCCACGGACGGCACGCGATCTGTTCTTCCCCCTCCTTGTTCTATCCTCTCCCCCTTACACACACACTTACACTAACATGCACTATACTACCACATATTCCGGTAGACCGGTCGAGAGCTTAGAGATTGTCTCGGCTGGGGCGGTGCCCCGCTAGTGGGAGAGTCCTGGTTGGGGAAAAATACCGCTAGCCGCCGGTAGGTATCTCCCCATCCAGTGGGGAAGGATTACCGACATATCCCGAGAAAAAAGCACTACACTTACGGGACTAATGGCATACGCTGTTGACGCGCCCGGAATCACTAATTAACCAACCAACCAATCGGCTCGCTACCTACCCGATCCCGAAACGCTATCGACCCAATCTCGTCATGCTACCGGCCTGATCCCGAGAGGCTACTGACCCGATCCCGACAAGCTTATGACCTGATTCCACCATGCTACCAACTTAATCTCGACACACTACCGACCCTATCCCTACGCGCTACCAATGTTGCCACGCTACTAACCTATGTTTCAGACTCAGACGCGAAATGCTACCGAGCTGACTGACTTTGACACCTCTTGGCAACTCCCAATACGTTTCCGAGTTGCTCTTTACCCCTCACCACCTCTGTCGCCCCTCCACCTTTGCCCATTTCCGAGCATATTACATGTAATGTTTCATCAGACAACGTCAAAATTTATCCTATTTTATTCGCCCTCCTGCTGTCCCAATCCTTCCCCATTGAGCAATTCACGAATATCGCGGCCTTGTTCCGCTATATACCTACTCGTATCTTCGCCAATGCACGCCTACATACAATACTGAAGCTTACTAAGTTACGAAAAATCCATAAAAAATATAAACCAAGAAAGCATACTGTTTCTACTTAAACCATTGTTTTGATTTAAGTCAGATTTTCGTTTAATTAGTTTTGTTCTTAGATCAGTGCTTACTTCATAGTATTAAGCGCGATTGGGAAAAACCTGAAATATCTACTGTTTGATTAAAATTCGTTAATTCTTGACAGCTGAAAGTGGGAAATTAGTTTTTGTCGCACGCGCATGTGTGACAAGAGTTAATTGCTTACTGTTTCTGAACACTGTTTGTTCTTTCTCAGTAATCATAACAGCATAATGAGCTACAGAGTTGAACTTACATTTTGTATGTTTTGTTGAGTATTTCTGTACAAATTTTTTTAAAGGGTTTTAAAGTACGAAGAATTCATGTTTTGACGGTGTATTAAGTCAATTTTGCTCCAAAATAGCCGTTGTATGATATTCTCTTAACCCTTGGAAAACATCCAACCTTATTTCCACTCTCTTTGTTCCCTTTGCTAATCGCATCTTGCTTTCCTTATCCCCATCCACCCCAAAATGGGTCTCCTTTTCAAGAATGGCAAAATTATTAAATTTTATAGTTTTCCTTCTTAGTAAAACGCCACATTTTTGCTTCACATATGTTGTGTTTTTTCTCCAAGAAGTGAATTATATTTAGAATAATATCCACGTTTTCTAACATATTGTTTAAGCCAGCTTCGTTTAAAGTAGTCAAAACTAAACCTTACCATCCCCAACTCCATTTCATTGGCGTTGTGCCAATTCCGCTCCTCCCAAGCACACTCTTACCTTTCCCAACGTACTATTCTCGTGCTATCTATCTACCATGCTACTCCTATGCCCCTGTTTGAATCCCTCCCCTCCCCTGGCACATCCATAAGCTCCCCTCCGCCCTCGAAATATAATCGAGGTCGCGTCAGAAGTCGTGCTCGCGACGGGCGTGCTGCCCGATATCTGCAGCGCCCCCGAATCAATATTAGCAGAGGAAATATTAGCGGAACGGGCGCGTCGCCCTAGGTCGAGGTGCGCGCCGGGGGGTGGGGGAGGGGTCGGAAGGGGAGGGAGAGGCGGAGGTGCACGGACAGGAGCGTGGTCGGGATGAGAGGAGAGTGGATGGTGTGGAGGTGGCGGCGGGTTGGGAATGGTGGCGGGGATAATGGAAAGGGAAATAGCAGGAGGATACTGAAGAGCGATGAGGAGGGTGGCAGGTGAGGAGATGGTGGGGGGGAATAATGTAAAGGGAAAGTAGGGGACAGGGGGAGCTTGAAGAGGGGGGGGAGGGGGGCGGGTGTCGAAATGTAGGCAGTGGTGGGGATAATGGAAAGGGAAATAGCAGGGAGGATACTGAAGAGTGATGAGGAGGGTGGCAGGTGAGGAGATGGTGGCGGGATAATGGAAAGGAAAGTGGGGACAGGAGGAGCTTGAAGAGCGGAGAGGAGGGTGACGGTGTCGAGATGTAGGCGTGGCGGGGATAATGGAAAGGGAAATAGCAGGAGGATACTGAAGAGCGATAAGGAGGGTGGCAGGTGAGAAGATGGTGGGGGGGAATAATGTAAAGGGAAGAAGGGGAGCTTGAAGAGTGTAGGGGAGGGTGGCGGGTGTCGAAATGTAGGCAGTGGTGGGGATAATGGAAAGGGAAATAGCAGGGAGGATACTGAAGAGTGATGAGGAGGGCGGCGGGGATAAGGGAAAAGGAAGTAGGAGGAGTGTGAGGAAGGGAGTATGGAGAAGTACCGTAATGGTGAGGGAAGGAGAAAGGATTAGGGGAAGAGGGGACCGGGACGTGTCGAGGAGCAACTGGGTGGCGGGGAGCGGGACGGGGTGTAGCAGAGCGAAGCAGATAAGAGGGACAGTAGGACGAGGAGGGCGGGGCGAAGCGGAGTGGGACAGGACGAGGCGCTCCGCGTCGTTGTGGCAGACGCCGCTCTTTTGTTTGCTCTGAGGTTACGGCGGGGTGGGGGGGAGAGGGGGGGGAGGTTTGTGCGGCTGACGTCGCCAGAACCTGCGCAGCGTGAGCTGATGACAGCGTTTTTCGTTTCTCTCAGGTTCGTTTTGTGACGAGTGGTTGCGATCCGGATGATGAGTTTGCCTGATGAGGTTGACTTGCGCATCTAGGTCAGATCTCGTGGAACATTTTGGAACGCATGGTACTCGAGAATGATTACTTTTGCAGTGTGTGGTTGGATTCATACTGGAGTTCAAGTTTTGGATATGAAATCTCGGCAAACGCTAATAAAGAAGAAGAATGCCGCCAATTGTATCAACTCAACAAATTCAATAATTTTGTTTGTTATAAGGAATCAGTTTATAACAAAATTTATAAGAAAATATAAATAATTGTGTTGACATAAAACTACGCTCAGGCCATGATAGAGAAAAAATGTTTCCCTTAGCTTGCCTCATGACACAAAAACTTGAACTTTATTTCTGAAATCTAGATGTGGTAAATAGCACACACTTTGTCGTATTTATTGCAGCTAATAGACGATTTTTTAATATAAAAAATAATTCTACTAATTCTTCAGTCACCACATGAACCACTATTCAGCAAAAGGAGCATTCGAGATTCCAATTTGCAATTTTGGAATGTTACTAATTTTTTTATGAAACCGAACCTAAATAATGTTATTAACAGTTGTTCTACTCGGGGGAAAAACGTAAAAAAATATTTCCCTGGGGATCGCGGCAATAGACTCCGATCCTTCGGTTTGGTGAGCCAGAGTCAATTATTCTTAGAGCCACCTGACCTGCTCGTCCTATATGATCCATATTTGTGAACCGTTTACTTATGGAACCTAAAAATATTCTTACGATTTAATTGAAAATTACTCCAGAAGTACTTATATTTCGAGAAAACATACAGAAAAATTTAAATATTTAAAATGGAAAAATTTAGTCTAGGAATTGAAGAAATAATAAGAAACTAATCATTAGACTTCATATTAAATGTTTAAGACTGGCTCGAAAAACTTCAAACTTTTGATTTTTGTAGGGGTCTCCACCTGAGCAAAGTGGCTCAGGGAGTAGCGCGCCGCCTTCGCGATTGTGAGGCCCGGGTTCAATCCCCATGCCGGTCATCCTGACCGTAGTTTTCGTAGTTTACCTCGGTCATCCAGGCAATGCTGGGATGTTTTTACTGAAAAGTCACGACCGCAAAAACTCACATCGCTAACAGAATACGTTAACTACGTGAAATCATGAAGGTAAAGAGTGTTGGACACATGGCGAGTTCCTGGTTCGCTGACCAACTAGCAACCCCGGGATCTAAAGGCGCCAAGGCCAATGGCTCTTTTCAGGACATATAATGGCTAAATACAAATACAAAGTGACCTGCAGCAGCAAAAATACTGGTATCGTAGGCTTTCGCGGCCAGAGTCATGATCTGGGCTGTCCGGGTGACACCGCGTCGAAAGCTGGAACAGCAAAAATACTGCTATAGAGAGTGTGAAAAATGGGTTTTTGGAGTAACAAAAATTGTTTGTTCTGAAACCACGCACGTGATTTCTGAAGGATCTTTCTTCCTCACGTGGTATCAGCTTTGTGTGAAGCATTGACATTCTGAGTCTGAGAATTTCTCGGTGGGCGCAACACTTGCTCTTTATCAGAAATATTAGTAATATTCAACCTAAATCTGCCTTAGATGCCAGGACCCTATTTCTCAACTCTACGGTCATTCATTCTCTTTGGACCTGGCTACTCACCATAACCGAAGCATCCGTCCTACCTCTATTTCTAGCCGTGCCACATACCGTCCTTCCCCTCCGTGACCCCTCTCAACTGTCACTCTACTCCTTCCGCGTATTCGGTGGAGTAACTATTCGCAAATCGGACTGTTATGCCGAAGTAAGCGGGTCGATCGCAGGAGTGTATTTTTAAGGACGAACACATTCTTTAAGCCCCTTTTTTCGAAGGGGAAATAATCCCGGCTGACAACGCTGTAGATTTACTGTATCTGAAATATCTCAATACTCAAGCCTCAATGAAGCCTCTGAGAGAAATTCAAATCGCCTGTTTCGTCGCCTAAGTGACATCTTTCTATACTAGATACTGAATGGAGGTAGCGAAATTTGCGTTGTGAGAGAGAAGAGTAGGTCTGATGGCCTGTCTTGTCCCGTAAAATAAGACATAATTGAATTGAATTCAACAGAGTGTCCCCCCTGGTGGGCAAACTGCGTGCGTGGATCATCATCGTGTGTGGCACAGTACGTAGGTTCCGAACAATTCTGCCATGAATTGTCCGGAATTCATTGAATTTCTCTTTTTTCTCACGTTAAGCGGGAAAGATTGTGGAGAGGTCGTGATTTGATGTTTCGAGAATTATTATTATTGTTGTTATTATTATTATTATTATTATTATTATTATTATTAGCCCATAATATCCCATAAAGAGTAAAGGCCTCCTACTTTAGCAGGGTTACAGTAGGTTGATATTCAATTTCACTAAAGTTCATTCAATTTCTCTAAAATCGATTAATAGCACTGCGGATCATCATCTTCTTTTTGTTGTTCATATCCCAGTTGCCTCCATGTTGTTCCTCGTGGGCCAGTCTCGTCCAGGTGGAACCAGCTACTTTGGATAGCACATCTGTCCATCTTCTCCTCTGTTCCCTAGGTTTGCTTATAATTGTCCTCGCCAATGCCATTTGCTTATCTTGTCTTGCCGTACTGCATCATTAATTTTAGTCTTTTTCTAATTTCTGTAGATGGTATTTTGACTAGGAGCGAAATATTTAACATTTTGTGTTCCATTTCCCTCAGGCATCGTTCTTTTCATTTTATTTGTATTACTGTGAAGTATTAATGTTTGTGATCCACAACGCAATATCGGCAAGATGCACGAGTTTATTACTACCTTTTTAATTTGGAGATTTATATTTTTATTTAGCAAAATGAAAGAGAGGCTCCAGAATTTTCTCCATGTTAATTTAGTTCTTCTTTTAAACCCAAAGCACATATTTTTGTTCCATTCTCCTCTATTTGTAAATGATATTAGCTGGCCCAGATAAACATATTCTTGCACATATTCTATGTTGCTGTCGTTCACCATTATTGATTTGGGTTCACTATTACTCATTATTTTAGTTTTTGTTAAGTTCATTTGTAAGCCGACCTCAGTTCGTTTTGCGTTTACATTGTATAGCATTTAGAATTTTAGGCGAGGTAACAAATAGAGCAGTGTCGTCTGCAAACCGGAGGTTTGTCAGCCGCCGTCCGTTGACATTTACATCTGCTTGTTTGGACCAATTTATTTTACGGAAACACATTTCAAGCAAACTATTAAATAATTTAGGAGATATTGGGTCCCCTTGTCTTACTCCTCTCTTAATTGGAAATATTTCTCCTTCTTGATCTGTACTTACTTGTGCTTGGCCGTGTGCATATAGTTGTTTTAAAATATTAATATATTTGCTGGGGACTCCTTGATTCTTGAGTGCTTGAAGTATAAATGAGTGTTCTACACAGTCAAAGGCCTTCGTAAAATCAACAAATGCTATGTACAATTTTATATTAAATTCTTGTGCTTTTTCGATGATTTGATTGACTGTTTGCAGGTGGTCTGTAGTGCTGAACCCTATTCGAAAACCTGCTTGTCCCGGTGGCTGCTGTTCGTCCAGTAGTTTGGTCGTTTTTCTTGTCAGGGTTTTCGAGAAGAATTTGTACATGTTGGACATAAGACTAATTGGCCTATAGTTAGTGAGATTGTCTGTTACCTTTTTTGATTGTGTTTATTTTATTCTAAATTCATCTGTGCCTTCTTTAAGAAGTTCGACAAGAATGCCATCTTCTCCAGGCGTTTTTCCAGTTTTCATTTCCGAAATTGCCCCACGTACTTCAGATATGATGAATGGTAGTATTTCGGTTTCATCTTTTACGTTGTCATCATACAGTTTTGTGGGTGTATGATTTGTACTTTCATAGAGAGTTCTGTAGTACTGGGTAGCTATTATATTTATGTTTTTCCTAGAGGATATCCTTTTATCGTCAGTATCTTTTGAAGCTATCATGCAGTGTTTCCCTATTGAAGCTTTGTCTTTCAGTAATTTAAGAAATTTGCTATTTTCCATAATTTTGTGTGTTAAGTCTGTTAGATGGTTTCTTTGATCTCTGCGGATTAATCTTTTCACTTTTTTGTTTAGTTCCTTGTACTCATTAGCGTGCTTTGGTGCATGCCTTTTAGACCGTAGCAGTTCTCTTTGGTTTATAAGTTGTAAAGTATCTTCACGAAATCTGCATTTTTCATTAGGTCTTGAGCAGTCCGTAGCTGCATTTTATCTTGCTGACAGGATGCACTGTTCAAGATTGTTGTATTTCTCCTGAGTAGTTCCTTTAGTATGCATTAATTATTCCTGTCCCTTCCTGATTCTGGTTTCTATTTCGCCTTTCAGAGCGTTTTGATATATGATTTTGTTGAAATCTTGTGTTGGTATTTTCTTCAAGCGGTGGTATTTATTCCTACCTTTGCGTATTCCGATATCGCATTTTAAAAGTCTGTGATCAGATTTGAATTTCAACCTTTTCGAGAATGTTTCGAGAATGTGAAATTGCAAATGTAAATGCGTGAAGGAAAGTTCAACGTCTAACAAAGTTTTTAGCTTATATTCTATCTCCTCTCTTATCTCGAAGTATCTTCATAAACGATTCTATTTTCGCCTTCTCTTCGCTATATCTGAACCCCACCTTTAATCCCGTACATATTTATTTTCAACAACATTTTGTGCCCTACTCCTTAGTGATACGCCCTCACGTCACACCTCATCAGTTTTCAGCTCTCGCCGAACGGCTGAATTTAGCTTGTAGCTAGTATTTCCATCGATTCTTCTACGGCTCGGCTCTCACCTGGAGGTTCGAGGGTTCAAATCCCGACGGTAGCGGATTTTCGAAACTATCTACGTAGCTAGGTAGAATTCAGCCGCTGACTAGAGAGAATTATGTCGACCGGTTTTTCTGATCGGTAGTTTTCCATGGTTTCTTCGATCAACACCTGACGAATGATGGAGCAATGTGAGTCATCGACCGCGTGTGTTCCTTTCTCTTCTTTGTGCTATCCGATCACACTTCCGAGAGCGGTAGCTCAGTGCATCAACTAATGTCACTGCAGCGCCTCTGACCGGGAGGACCTAGGTTCGAGACCTGACGATGGCAGGATTTTCGACACTAGCTTCTCAGCTAGGTCGAATTCAGTCGCTGTCTGGAGGAGAATTCTGGCGGTCGGCTGCTCTGATCGGTAGTTTTCCGTGGTTTCTCTGATCAACACCAGGCGAATGCCGGAGCAGTACCCTATCAACCTGGCCATGGGCCGCGTGCGATCTTTCCTTCCTCTTCCTTATCCTATCCTCTCTCCTGACACACACACACAGACTTACACTAACATGCACTACACTATCACATATTCCGGGAGACCGGTCGGGAACTTAGAGTTTGTCCCGGCTGGGGCAGTGCTCCGCTGGTGGGAGAGTCCTGGTTAGGGGAAACCCCACTAGCCTACGGTAGGTCGGCGCCGGATCTCGCCATCAGCGGGGGAACATCGCCGCCATTTCCCGCGAAAAAACATGCACTACACTAACGGGACTAATGACCAAAGCAGTTGACGCGCCCGGAAACACGAAAAAATCAAACCAATCAATCAATCACCATACTGGACGGGGGACCAGTCGGAAGCGTAGAGCTTGTCCCGGTTGTGACCCACTGGGGAAGATACTTGGACGGGAAATCCCATCAAGTGTGGAAAGAACACCGTCAGCTCCGGGATAAACATTCACTACCCTAACGGTACTAATGGTCATGGCAGTTGGCGTGGCCAGGACATCAATTAATCAATCAGTCAACTTTGAGCAGACCTGCAGGCGATACTGCATGGGCGAAATCTGGTGGGGCGATCCAGGACATTCTTTTCTCTCCAACTCTCTCACTTTCAACGTTTGTGTGTGTGTGTGTGTGTGTGTGTGTGTGTGTGTGTGTGTGTGTGTGTGTGTGTGTGTGTGTGTTTGGACGGGGAAGCGTGCAAACGATTCAACTTGGTTTCTCGAGCCTGTAAATGTGGCATCTAACAAATGCTGTAGAATATCCTCAAGATGCTTTTACTAGCCCCAGATTTTTCCTGGCAAGCTCCAGTCACTCCGCCTCACACTTTTTTATGAGCACCTTAGTACCGTTCCTCTGTACCGAAGCACTGTACCAGTCAACTGTTAACTTCAACCCACTGACTCCTCGAACATGGCCATTTATCAGGACAGGACTACAGCATCGAGTGTCGCACATTCCCAGCCGCACGTCACGGCCTCCCAACCCGTGCCACGCCCACCCATCCAGAGGTGGGGAGGGGTGGGGGTTGTGGCGGGTGGAGGTGGTGGGTCGGGGCGGAGAGGGGAGGGGCGGGGCGGTCGGTGCGTGGCTTGCGGGGCGGGGGGGGGGGGGGGGAGGGGCGGAGCGGGGAGAGCGGAGCGTGGCGTGGCGGGAAGGAGGGGCTGGTGGAGCGGAGTGAGGCGGGGTCGGAGCGGAGCTGTGCTGGGCTGGGCGGGGAGGGTGGAGCGGGAGGGGGGGAGCGGGGAGGGGTGGAGCGGGAGGGGGGGAGCGGGAGAAGCGGGAGCGTGGCGTGGCGGGAAGGAGCGGGGCTGGTGGAGCGGAGTGAGGCGGGGTCGGAGGAGCTGTGCTGGGCTGGGCGGGGAGGTGGAGCGGGAGGGGTGGAGCGGGAGGGTGGAGCGGGAGAAGCGGAGCGTGGCGTGGCGGGAAGGAGCGGGGTTGGTGGAGCGGTGAGGCGGGGTCGAGGCGGAGCTGTGCTGGGCTGGGCGGGGAGGGGTGGGCGGAGGGGTGGAGCGGGAGGGGCGTGGAGCGGGGAGAAGCGGAGCGTGGCGTGGCGGGAAGGAGCGGGGTTGGTGGAGCGGAGTGAGGCGGGGTCGGAGGAGCTGTGCTGGGCTGGGCGGGAGGGGTGGAGCGGGGAGGGGTGGAGCGGGAGGGTGGAGCGGGAGGGGTGGAGCGGGAGGGGTGGAGCGGGAGGGTGGAGCGGGAGAAGCGGAGCGTGGCGTGGCGGAAGGAGCGGGGTTGGTGGAGCGGAGTGAGGCGTGGTCGGAGCGGAGCTGTGCTGGGCTGGGCGGGAGGGGTGGAGGGGAGGGTGGAGCGGGAGGGGTGGAGCGGGGAGGGGTGGAGCGGGAGGGTGGAGGGGAGGGGTGGGCAGGGGAGAAGCGGAGCGTGGCGTGCGGGAAGGAGCGGATTGGTGGAGCGGAGTGAGGCGGGGTCGGCGGAGCTGTGCTGGGCTGGGCGGGAGGGGTGGAGCGGGAGGGTGGAGCGGGAGGGGTGGAGCGGGAGAAGCGGAGCGTGGCGTGGCGGGAAGGAGCGGGTTGGTGGAGCGGTGAGGCGGGGTCGGAGCGGAGCTGTGCTGGGCTGGGCGGGAGGGTGGAGCGGGAGGGGTGGAGCGGGAGGGGTGGAGCGGGAGGGTGGAGCGGGAGGGTGGAGCGGGGAGGGGTGGAGCGAGGAGGGGTGGAGCGGGGAGGGGTGGAGCGGGAGAAGCGGAGCGTGGCGTGGCGGGAAGGAGCGGGGTTGGTGGAGCGGAGTGAGGCGGGGTCGGAGCGGAGCTGTGCTGGGCTGGGTGGGGAGGGGTGGAGCGGGAGGGTGGAGCGGGAGGGGGCGGAGAGGAGGAGCGGAGCGTGGCGTGGCGGGAAGGAGCGGGGCTGGTGGAGCGGAGTGAGGCGGGGTCGGAGCGGAGCTGTGCTGGGCTGGGCGGGGAGAGGGCGGAGCGGGGAGGAGCGGAGCGTGGCGTGGCGGGGAAGGGCGGGGCTGGTGGAGCGGAGTGAGGCGGGGGCGGAGCGGTGCTGGGCTGGGCGGGGAGAGGGCGGAGCGGGGAGAAGCGGAGCGTGGCGTGGCGGGAAGGGGCTGGTGGAGCGGAGTGAGGCGGGGTCGGAGCGGGGCGGGGCAGTGCTGGGGTGGGCGGGGCGGGGCCGGAGCATCTGGGGCTGCAGAGAGCGTCGTAAAGCCCCGGGTTAAAGCCCGGCGAGAGCGCACGCCCCGCGAGCTTTACGCCTTGCAAACATGTTTTTCCCACTCTGCCCGCCGCCCCGCGTCGCCCCGCGCCGCGCCGCCCGTTTCCTTTCTGCTCTGTTTTCATTGCAGCCCGCCGACATGTTGACAGCGCCGCGGGCCGTGGCGCGGCCTTCGTTTTGGGCTATCATTCCCAGGGATTTTACGCCCTCGGCGCCCGCGCACCGCGAGTGAGAAGGGCCCGTGCCTGACAGGAGGGGCATGTTAATGGAAACTGTTAACGATGCATTTTTAAGCTGTTATATTTGGGAAATCTATGCGAGGAGATTCCATTCTTCTGAATGTGTGCTAATCGTTTCTTCTGGGTTTTAAAGTAGCTTTTACTCATTTATTCCTATGTACTATCTCGCATTTAATTCATAAAAAGGAAGGTCATATAGTTCTTAGAGAAAATGTGCTGATTGTTCATTATTAGGACATATTGCATTACTAGGACATACCCCTTATAAACCCAAGTTATTTTTATTTTCACAGTGCATAAATTAATGTCACCAAATGAATAACTATCCTCCCAATTTATTTACTTAACTACTTCCGTACTCTACTGACAGCTGTGACCGCAGTTTGATGAATTTCGTTAAGATGTTGATAATAAAGATTCAGGACCATCAAATATGAGCGTATAATAACATATTTTTATTGTTTAAAAATTACGATGTAAAATCAGAGTTCACTCACTGGAGTATTGTTACACACGAACATCCGGGATATTAAGTTCCATTTTTAATATAATGGAAATTTTAATGGTGAACAAGTAAACTGAAGTTGAATATACTGCGGTTGCATTAATATTTTACTGCTATATTTAATTTAAACAAATAAAGCTAATTGCATTATCTGGAAAAGAACAGAAACCAGGAAAATGGAGATTTCGTTTGAAAATCTCTCTCTTGTTTCAATTCTATACACTGAAAAATGAGTTATAAATCCGAAGTGATAATTTTGTTAATACCTGTTAATTAATGTTATTAATTTTGTTCGGTTTATAATACATAAAAGTTCGACATTTATATTAACAAAACATCTATTTTGTCGAGGGCAATTAAGCTCTGCTAATGGAAAGCGTGTTAGTGGTGGTCATGCAGAACTGGATCTCCAGTGAACACCATTTCATCATAAGAGTTTTTTTTTCGTTTCTGCGACTTAAAAAATTGGGTTGTTTATTTTGTATTTAGATATTCACATTATGAATTGATCTATCATAGATTTTTGCACAACAGATTTTACTAGGTATTGGGTTCTGAAGATATCTTCGTATAACACCATATAATAGAATTGATATAGTGTTATCCGAGATTTTTTCAGGTGCTCTTAAACAATCACGATTCTAAGTGAAATTGCATTTATATTTTTCTTCTACTAGATTTCTCTGAAAAGTTCTCCATTATTAACATGAATGTTACAACAAGTAATTTTATAGGTCATATATTATCGTCATCTCAAAATAGGTAGTGCTACTGTAGTCAAATCATTTTCCTTCAAAAGCGAAAAGGCCCTATCCCTCAAATCACCCTTTCCTCATCTTCTCTGCGTTTATTATGAATTTTAAAATATTTAAATCAGTTTTAAAATGTTGTTAATTTTTTCTTGATGATTTTTTTTATTTTTATTTACCGCGTGCAAATACCAGAACTGTAATCTGCCAACAAGTCTGAAATTCATTATTGTATCCATGATGGTAAAAAATATAATCAAAAACAGAAATGTAAATTAAAGTAATTGTTGTAATACTTGAGACGAAAATTAAATACATATCATGGCACTTTATTATTTATGATAATATTTGAAAAGCACTTCTTAAAATTAAAATAAAAATAGAGCTTTGTTGTGTAGTTACTTACTCTTAATTGCTGGTATTCAGCTAACCTTTCTATTTATTTTATTTATTTATTTTTACGTCAAAAAATGACGTGCTATGGAGTGAATTGAGTTCTGTACACATTTTCAAAATTCTGTGATCCCTACACTAAGTCATATCCTACATGACTATACTATTGCAAAGGATGTTCGTATCATTCGCAAAGAGAACCGTTCTTCCGTTTCGATTCGTCAAGGGAATATCGTTTACGTAAAGTAGGAACAGAATAGGGCCTAAAATCGATCCTTGAGAAACTCCACGTGCAATGGGTAAAGAATCAGAAAGGTGCGTACGTAATGATCAATCAATCCAGTTTTTCCGGGATGTACAACAAATGCAGTCAACGGAACTATCATACGTTGATGTGTCGATGTCAGAAATAATAGAATATTGACAGACAGTGCTATAGTTGCATGCCGCGGATACACTTTGGCGTCGTGTTTCTGTTTCTCGATGTCTATTTATTTATTTTACGTCAAAAACGGTTAAAACTGTGTATGACGTGCAATGGGGAGATGTGAATTGTGTGCGCATTTTCAAAATTCTGTGATCCCTAAACTAAGTCATCTACTACTTGAATTTTGAATGAAAGAAGAGGGGGGGAAATGTCGAAGAACTAGTGCCCGAAAGAATAGGCGCTATGCCGCGCTGCATTGCAAACTTGTCATGGGCGTGACCAATGTCATTATTAGGGAACGGATTTTTATGTAAATACATATTTTTACAGGGACAAGATACCTACATTCACTAATATTTTTTACATTTAACACGACATTCTGAACTAATTGGGACCATATTTTATTTTGCATATTTTTACATATTTTGGTATAATTACATATTTTTACACATTTTATCTATTGCTACATATTATGTTACATTTTAATGTATTTGTAGGTCGAAAATGAACACTTCACATGCGATGTTCTATAAATATGTTACTTGAAAACTTTGTTACTGAAATACATAAAAAACACGCAATGCGCTTGTATTAACACCGGACCATCGTTATTAGTACCATTCACTTGAGCGCCGGCTCATCGTAAACTTTGTATATAATACGAAAGTATATATTTCGGATGAAACTAGCGAATAATTGCATATGTAAATGTAAAAATGTTTCACCCTCCCTGAATCCATGTTAAGATCTGATCGGCAACGTACTGTGCTCGGGAAACGCTTGAAAATGGAATTTTATACATTATAACGAATTTTGATTTCACATATTTTCAATTTTTTCTTACATGTTTTGCTTTATATATATATATATATATATATATATATATATATATAGCATATTTTGCTTTTTATTACAATAAATTCCGTTCCTTAGTCATTAACTTCCAGTTTCGCTGGCTTGAATTGGGGCTTGTTCCCGTAGGACGCTTATATCCTCGGTGGACCTTCCCTCACAGTATGCAGGGCTACACATACTGTGCGCGAACGACGGTTTGCGTCGTGGCAAGTGAGAAACTTTCCTGATTTTCTTTCCAGTAATTTCGAATACGTGAAGACAGCTGTTTTTTACAGCACACAGAAATAGTGAATACGTCTATACAAAAATCCATGGCCAGAATTTGATCTGCACCTATGGAAAGATCCCTTGTAATACACATTTTTTTATTTTACTCTCAAATCGATACATGCGTCTATAATTATGTGATTTGTCACACTTTTCACAATACGATATGCATCAACAGATGATTCTGCTACTATGTTAACTGATGGACAGCTTCGCACATTCTTCTAAAATGTGTTTGGACACTTACATCTCATAGCGTAGCCACTCCATGTGTACGGCGTGTTAAGAAGTAAACTTTTTAGAAAACGTATTTAAAATAGAGTTATTATCTCTCGAAAACATCCAGGGAGCTACGAAATTTTTAGTAAATATTGCCAACCAATGGTTTTCTAGCTTTTGCACCCGCAATTTATTATCATAATGGTGAATTTAGTCATTGAAAGCCGATTATGGTACGTCAAACCTCTACATTTCTAGGAACTAAATTTCAGGAACTATATTTTAGGAAGGCTGAGAACACATTTGTTTTACTTAGTCACAATTTCAATATTTGCGTATGCTTGATATGCCCAGAATTTTACTTACATGCGGGACAGGAGAGAAAACAGTCTAGCATTGTTCGCAAAAACTCCATATTCACCGCACTCTTCAGCACTTCCATGCAAAACAGGATTAGTCGCTTTCCGGTTAGGAATAAATGCACCAAAAATTAAATATTTTACTACAAGTCGGATCATTGGCAAAATGTGTTCAGAAATTAATGATAACATGTCAGGATAAGGTAAACCATATCAGGATAAGGTTACAATTTTTAACCTTATACTTTTTGTATAATTACATGTCGTAGAAGGCACTTATCTGATCAAGAAAGACCCATTTAAGTAGGTAATAGAAACTTAATGACACGATAAAAGTATGTTAGTATGCCGGACAAAGAAAAAATCATATTTCGTCTTTGAAAAGATGATAAAAACCCTGTCTGAGAATGCACGACAGTGGCCGTGGTTGCAAGTGAGAAGAAAGTGGAAGGTAACATTTTGTGTCCTCCAACGGGATTCTTTCTTTTTGTGCTTTTAGGCTAATATATAACAAAACAAGCAAAACATACTGGAAGAAAAAAGGGCTAAAGGGACTGTAAACTTGTGAGTGTAAACTTAAGTGATAAAAACACGACAAAAAAACGGAAATTAATATTGGAATTTATTTGTTACACACGAATCTTTGTTAATACATACTATTACATACATTTATTTTTGAACTGCAATTGGGTATCACCATGTGGCACTTAAATAACAATAATTACACTAATAATAACGATATTAATAATAATAACATTAAAAATAGAGTAAAAAAAAAATCATACTACATATATTAATTATATGTCGGTGATGGTAAAATTGAATACAAGCTACAAAAGTTTGGCTAAGTTTTTTTTAATTCATTGATCGCGTTCACTACACTTAACTGCACTGCACTGCACCTACTTACACTACACTACACGTTTTTGCTTTGTACACGCTTTAACACTCCGCACTTCACAGCACTTCACTGCATTTCACAGCACTTACTCTTTTAATGTCTATTACTCTCACGTTGTTCTAACTTATTTCTAAAGCATCGGACACTTAGAGGAAAAGCTTTGAAAATTGCTGCGGGTAAACTCTTCCAATCTTTAATTGTTCTGTTACAAAAGGAAAATTTCCCAAGATCTGAATTTTGTTTTCTTGTTTGAATTTTGTTTTCTTGTTTGAATTTTGTGAGTGTCATCGCTTCGGCCGAAATAATTTGGTTATTATTATATAATTTGGTTATATTATTGACACTCCCTCTTCTTTAACTCAAGAGCATCTCACTGACCCATCCATAAATAAGTTTATATTCACTCCTTTCGAGTTTTAATTCTTTGTTACTTTTGAAATAACTTTGAATACATTCATTCACTTTTTTTCTATGAAGGAAATAGAGATTTGTTGAAATGAAATGTGAAAAATGTGAATAATTAATGTAACAAATGTAAAGATATTATAATGAAAAGCTGTGTAAATTAAGGTCACCTAATATAAGAATATATTTTTATAACTTTTATACTAATTATTTAATAGTTAAGGACAAGATGCCCCACTAGTTACATACACGAAAGACCATAATAATCGACCAACACATCGACTAATAGGAAGACTAAAAAACCAATTACTGAAGTCTGGTTTGTTTGGGATGTGCAGTATGATTTTTTCAAGTGAGGTTCAGATCCTGTTCCCTTTTCTCTCCCCCTACAACCATCAACACGAACGTTCCTCCCCGTTCGCATGTTTTCTCTCATTCCCTATTCCCTGCCCCCATCACCCCTCCCCGGCACCTCTCCCCTCCCCTCCCCACCCCTCCTCCACCCTCGTCAGCCCACGATTGGCCGTCGCCACCAGAATACACAATGTCCAATTTTACAATAAAACATACAGGCGGAGCGGGAATTATATATAGAAAGTCCGTGGCGCAAGTGAGAGATGGTTGTACGCAATTGCCCATTTGGACTGCACGCCACGAACCACGCGTCAATACGCCCCAATAATGCGACTGCGCTGCGAGGCGCTGCGGTCGACGTGGAGGTGCCAGTGGCGTATACTGCTTCCATGCCCTGGGCTACCGCTGACCGTACAAATAAACTTTCACTATCTTACCAAATATTTGACAATAGTGAACTTTATAAAGCATTGAAGGTTTTCACGGCCGGAGTCAATATTATTCATGTCTTCCGGGCTGATGGGCCGTGGTCGAAATGGCTTTGAACTGCCAAACGTTTCGTCCACAACTGCGGTGGGCATCCTAAGTGGCCAGGTGTCCGGGACTGTAGCTGACGCCAGTCGCCAGTCAGCTGCCGTCCTGGACACTTCGCCCGAGACCTCGCCACTGAGGATGCCCACCGCAGTTGTGGGCGAAACGTTTGGCAGTTCAAAGGCAATTCGACCACGGCCCATCAGCCTGGAAGACATGAATAAAACCCGAGAGCGGTAGCTCAGTGCATCAATTGATGCCACTGCACCTCCTCTGACCAGGAGGTCCTGACGGCGGCAGGATTTTCGACTCTAGCTTTTCAGCTAGGTCGAATTCAGTCGTTGTCTGGAGGAGAATTATAGCGGCCGGCTACTCTGATCGGTAGTTTTCCGTGGTTTCTCCGATCAACACCTGGCGAATGCCGGAGCACTACCCTACTAAACGGGCCACGGACCGCGCGCGATCTGTCCTTCCTCTTCCTTGTCCTATCCTCTCCTCTTACACACACACTTACACTAGCATGCACAACACTACTACATATTCCGGGAGAGCGGTCGGGAGCTTCGAGCTTGTCCCGGCTGGGGCGGTGTCCCGCTGGTGGGAGAGTCCTGGTTAGGGGAAACCCCACTAGCCGACGGTACTTCGGTGCCATCTAGCGGCGGAAGATCATCGCCATCTCACGAGGAAAAAAACATGCACTACGGGACTATAGACCGAAGCAGTTGACGCGCCCGGAAACACGAAAAAACCAAACCAAACCAAAAATGAATAAAATAGTTAACTTTGTCACTATCAGATACTTAATATGTTGCAATTTTAACACTTAAAACGCGCTTAATATAACATTCTGTATTTGTACACTCACCACCAGTCACGTGTGCCGTGCACAAAAGCGCACATCTCCATTTACTCTGTCCGTTTAATACCGACCGCCTCCCAACTGCTCCGAGCCTGTCAAGAAACCGCTCGGGAAATCGGCAACCGGAACCCTTGGCCGGCCCTTTCTTATTAGTAGGAAGGGGGGAGTGAGTCGTGCAACGAACGCAAGCTGTGTGGATGCCGCTGAGTGCCAGCGGTTTCTTCGGCGTTACCGCCTCTTAAGAAGACTGATGCGCTGACTAGCGAGCGATTTAATACACATCTCAACAGAACAGAGTATACAGAATTTTGAAGAATGTATGTTACTGGAAAAGAATGTGGTCTATAATTATTTTTAATACAATATATCTCGTCAGATTTTTGTTCTCGTAATTTTCTAGGGCTACCGCCGGTAGCGTCGGTAGCCCACAGTATACCCATTGGGAGGTGCCGGACGCCGGTCTCACCCCACGCATCACAAATGGCACTGGCCAATTATAGGATAACGTGTGGGCGGGGGATTCTAGATGTGGAAATAACACTACGATTAAAGTAGGTTCTTACGGAATATTTGCACAACATAAACGGCGGTATGCGTGTCGTTTGGGTGTTAACATGAAGGGCCCGCAAATACAACGCAGCATCGCTCGCCATTTGGATTTGAAAGAGATTTATTTTTATCGGTCTTCTATATACGTCAGTTGTGTTATCTGTCGCATATTTCATAGTTTTGGGGTTCTGCAGGCAGGATCGCGTGTTCTGTCCACGGGTTTTGGGGCAAATAATGGTGGCGACCCTGAACATCGTAGGGCGATTGTAATGTTATGCAGTAGCGGAGTTATATATCGGGGAGGATTTTGGTTTTGAATGTAATACTAAAAGTAAGGTAGGCGTTAAGATATTATTTTAAGTTTTTGTGCATTAAGATCTGTTTCTTCGTCCTCATATGACCAGTTATTTAAACTCACGCACTCGTTTGATTACGGCTGCGTATTGATTGTTCATTAATTGATAAAATTCTTCGTGTTCCGCTGAATGGCATCCGTCACCGACCTACACGACGACTTCCGAGATTCTCCTCAACCAGGTATTTCACATCTACCACCAGCCAATCACCACAAGGGATCCAATCGGGACAAGCTCCAGACTGTCTCCCGACATGTGTGATAGTTTAGTGAATGTAAGAGGATATAAGTAAGGGGTGAGGATACAACAATGAAGAAGAAGGAAAGTTTGCGCGCGGTCCGTGGTACGTTTCTAGGCTCCGGCATTCCTCTAGTGTTCATCAGAGATAGCACGGAAATCTACCGATCAGAGCAGCTGGCACCTAGAATATTCCTCAACACAGCGGCTTAATTTGACCTAGCTGGCAACGTAGTGTCGATAAACCTGCCGTCAGGTCTTGATCCCTAGAACCTTCTGGTCGAAGGAACTGCAGTGACATGAATTGTTGCTCTGAGCTATCTCAACCCGTGTATCATTTGTCGTAGTTAGTCATCATGAAGCATTTTTAAATACAGTTTCTTAGTCATTTTTCAAAAATGTTTGGTTTAAGTAAATTTTTGAAATGTTCTCGAATTTCTTCTTTGACTTGTCTGTTTTTCAATAATTTCATTTCATGTCTTTTTGTCCCAGCAGAGTTCTTTTCTCATACATTAAAATACACGAATAAAACATATTTAAATATAATTATATTACAAACAATTATGCATTATGAATGTGTAATTGTGAATGTGGGAGTTTCAATGTACATCAAATAAAAAGCTTAGGAGTAAATTATGTAAAAACATTAATATTTCTCTGCATTTCAAACAATATCTACTCTTTAGAAGTTACTTGTTACTTAAACCGTACAAGGACTAAATTTCAACATTACAAATACTGTGAACTGTGCGTACAATTCCCAATAGTACAACTTCTGACTATCTTCGATATTTCTCTAACTTCTTCAATAGTTTGGACAAACAAAACTTCGTCAGGTAGTTCTGTAACAGAAATAACCACGAGACAACTTACTTTTACGAATTCCGACGTACATACATCGAAAACATTCACAAATAAAACTCGCCAGCAGAGTCGTCTCTCGTATGATGGTGTCTCGCCCCCCCCGGGCCGGCCCTCCTCCTGCGACTTCCTGGACGTGCGCGCCGCATCTGTAACGAAGGCGCTGTAATCCCCTCGCCAGCCATGAATAATTGAAAACACGGCCAACTTTGATGGAGGTTTTTTATGTTTTTTCCGTTAATGTTTAACGCTGATTTCAGTTTTATAGTTCAGATAACTTTTTATATATAAGACACACCGCGAGCTGTTTAAAATTTCATTGCTGTATTACGAGATTTTTTTGCGTCTGTTTGGGCGGCAGTAGGCGCATTTGGACCGTGTGAGTGCGTGTGTGTGTGTGTGTGTGTGTAAGGGGGGCGTGTATATTTTTTCGCGCTTTGAATATACGATGGCGTCGACGTGCCGAGGCCCGCCGTCCCGCCCGTTGCAGAGTGGATCGCGCGATGCCGACAGTCTTCCGAGCCGTTTAATGCTGCGGGCGTGGTCCCTTGTCGCCCTTAAGGAGATGTATGAGGGCTCTGGAAAGGCCGTGAGATGGTTCAGGTGGTGCTGGTATAGCTCGAGCTGCCTCCGCCTACTCTGTGCCGGTAGAGGGCAACCCCTGCTCTGTTTATATGCCGTCTTCACGCTACTTTCATGACGTCCTTACGCCGTCCTCATGTCACCTCCTCGCGTTGTTCCCCGTCCCCACTTCCCAATTTTTTCTCACACTATCCCTGAACTGTTCCCGTATTGTCCCCGTACTGGTCCCGTACGGTCCGTGAACTGTTGCCGCACTGTTCTCACATTGTCCCCCCACTGTCCTCGTACCGTTTCCTCAACGTCTCCAACCGGGAGCGGCAGCTTAGTGCTTCAACTGATGTCACTGCAGCGCCTCTGACCGGGAGGTCCTATGTTCGAGTCCTGACGGCGGAGGGATGTTTTGACATTAGCTTTTCAGCTAGGTCGAATTCAGCCGCTGTTTGGAGGAGAATTCTAGCGACCGGCTGCTCTGATCGGTAGTTTTCCGTGGTTTCTCCGATCAACACCCGACGAATGCCGGAGCAGTACCCTAACAAAGGGGCCACGGACAAAGCGCGATCTTTCCTTCCTCATCCTTGTCCTATCCTCTTCACTTTTACACGTTGGAACATTCACTAAACTACCACATATTCCTGGAGACAGGTCGGGTGCTTAGAGCTTGTCCGGCTGGGGCGGTGCCCGCTGGTGGGAGAGTCCTGGTTAAGGTTGAAACCCGCTAGCCGACGGTAGATGAGCGCCGGATCTCGCCATCAGGTGGAGGAAGATCACCGCTATCTTCCGAGGAAAAACATGCTTTACACCTACGGACTAATGACATAAGCTGTTGACGCGCCCGGCATCACTATCAATCAACCAACGAACCAATCAGCGTCTCCACACCGTCCTGTCCCCTACACCCTCATGTCGCTCTGAGATAAATCGTACGCGATTACGCCGATCTCACACCGCCTCCCCACTACCTTCGCGTCCTCAGACCAGCCCCGCCCCTCCTGTGCCACCCCCACTCTCTTCCGAGTCGATGAAATACTTTCCTCATCGGGTTCGGTGGTATAACGATTAGCGTATCGGACTGTTGTACTCGAGTTTGCGGGTTCAAACCCGATCGAATCCGTGGATTTTTAAGGGCGAAAAAATCCTACGTACGCCTTCCTTTGGAGAGGAAGTAAAGCCGGTTGTCCCATGTAGTAGATTTACTGCATGTAAAAGATCCTCAAGCCTAAATGAAGCCTCTGAGCAAAATTGAGTTCCGCCTGTTTCGTCGCCCAAGATAATACCTCCTTTCTCCGCTAGGTGGTGAAAGGAGCGTAGCGAAATTTGCGTGGTTAGACAGAAGAGCGGACCTGATGGCCCGAGTCTCGCCACGTAAATAAAGCTTTAACTAACTCATCATTTTAAATAACATATTTCTTCAGTATAAAAAATGATATTTAATGATAAATGATATATAAATGAATAGAAAATGAGTACTTTGAGTGATATTGTTGTTAACGTTTTTTTCTGTTTAAAAAAACTTTTAATTTTATCTTCCTTGACGATGGATCGTAAAAGGCCATTGCTCTTAATAGATATAAAATTGTAACAATGTTTGCTCTGATACTGATAAATATCTTTTATTATTTTCTTGATATTTTCATTTGCAGTCTATGGACTTCATTATTTTCTCTTCAAAGAACAAATAAATAATTCTTACGATAATAATGCTGATATTAAAGTAATTTAAAATTGAAAGTTGTTGAAATACATTGTAAATTACATTCATGTCACTCAAATTGTTCTTACTCTTTGTACTTGCAGTAACATAGTCCGTTCTAGATCATTCTGTCTTTCCTCTCTTCTAACTACTCTTGGTGGTTCCTGTCGTAGCCACTTTGCAGTGCCAAAGTCAAGCAATTTCATTTTCAATTTCAAGAAACTTTGACATGACATATGCTCACTCCGAACGTTTATCGTCTTAATACTCGCAACTTGAGCGCCGTTTGCAGAATCTTTATCTGATGAGCCAGGGCAAACGTCAGCAAGTGAGTTAACGCTTCAGGAAAAGTACGAAATAGAAGTTCCCGGTACAAATGTCTTCTAGATAATAAATTATTTTAGCGTGCGTGAACTTTGGAAAAACTTTTCAACCACCTGTTGCGTGTGCATCAACTGATACCACTGCAGCGTCTCTGACCGGGAGGTCCTAGGTTCGAGTCCTGACGGCGGCAGTATTTTCGACACTATCTTTTCAGCTAGGTCGAATTCAGTAGCTGTCTGGAGGAGAATTCTAGCGACCGGCTGCTTTTATCGGTAGTTTTCCGTGGTTTCTCCGATCAACACCAGGCGAATGCTGGAGTAGTACCCTATCAAATGGGCCACGGACCGCGCGCGATCTGTCCTTCCCCTTTCTTGTCCTATCCTTTCCGTTACACACCCACTTACACTAACATGCACTACACTAGCACATATTCCGGGAGACCGGTCAGGAGCTTAGAGCTTGTCCCGACTGGGGCGGTGCCCCGTTGGTGGGAGAGTCCTTGTTAGGGGGAAACCCCGCTAGCCGATGGTAGGTTGGCGCCGGATCTCGCCACTCAGCGAGAGGAAAATCACCGCAATCTCCCGAGAAAAACATGCATTACACTAACGGGACTAATGACCGAAGCAGTTGCGCTCGGAAACACGAAAAAATCAGTCAGTCAATCAACCAGTTACGTCAGTAGAGTAGTAGTGCAGATTCGTTTTGTTGTTGTTGTTGTTGTTGTTGTTGTTGTTGTTTTTTCAAGAATTTCAAGAATGGTGTGAATGTTTTAGCAGGAACTTGCAGGAAACCAGTGGTAAGTGTTTTCCACTTGTATGAATAAACTGTTTATGTATACGGAAACATTTATTAAGGCAAAATGGACTCATTTTTAAATGTAATATGACACAATTGGAATTGCAAAAATGTCCTATAGTTGACGTTGGCTTACATTTTTCCTGAAGAACATCAATATAAATAAATGTATTATACACAAAAGTTATAAAAATTTAAAAATTTGTAGAAATCATATATAACTATTTTTTGTTAAAAGTTTGACAATTGCATTTAATACTGCTAGTGTTGGAATATGTTGTCCATCATTTCCGCTTCCGGAGTAATTTTGTCTTTTGAAGTGAAACTCACATCTATATCGGCATCGAGCCTAGAGTGCTACGTTTAATATTACTCGTGATTGTTACAACCATATTATGTTCTTGGCGAAATATAAATATTTGTTTTGCAATTATCCAAAAGGAACTTTGCTGAATGCAAATTAACATTAATTTTTTTCACAAAGCTCACAGAAAAGAAGGTTCTTTTCCACCCTAGGCTGTGCAGTTTCTTCGCGCTTCTGTAGTTTTAGATTAATATTAAAATGTTCAAATGATAGTTTTTCAACGTGAAGGTGACATAGATTGTATAAATTTACTTTAAAATGAGAATGTTGAGCACTCACAAGACGTGATATTCTGCAGTCCAAAGCCAATTGACATAATTCCTATATTTTATTCAGAGAACAATTCGGAATCAGATTTGTTGAGATTCAGCAACTGAACCACAACGCTGTTACAATTCCTTCGAAACCTTCTATGAATGATCAAGTAAAATGAATTATTTAGCGTTAAATTAACCGTTATTTGCTGCAGTATTATCATACTGTATGCTTTAATAAAAATTATCAGTACGTGGTTGTACAGTGTTAAACTCGCATTTTGTATAAATTAATGTCCCTTAATGAACCAAATTCAAAGGGTGTGACGAGAACACGCGGCGTTGGCAGCTACGCATTAGATGTCAGCTAAAAATATTCCGGCTTGGCAATAATAAACTTAATTACCGCATCAAGTGTTTCTAATAATTAATTAACTCTCATTTCGAATGCAATTATGCTCCCATGAAGACTGTTTATGAGCACGTACTGATCACAGCATACATGCGGAAAGCAGGACGTTATACGTTCAGTCAAAAAAAAAAAGATCGCGATTTTCTGCGTGTAATCCCATCGAGAGAGACGTTCGTAAAGCGTATAACGCAAATGCAGAGGTCTATTGGCAGTTCACTCGCCCTCCTGTGCCTCCCGCTCGCTGCCTGCTTTGCTCACAATTCACTCACAGGATTTCGAAATCCAAGCCTCGCGATTAATTTTTCATAAATATTTGTGGATCAAAGGGGTAATCAGGTACAAAAGAAACGGGTCCTCTGAAAGCTATCGGAACACGACCTATCTGTCAATGAATATTGAATACCGTTTGGTTGGTTCGTACTCGTCAGGCGGTGCCAATCATGTTCACAAATAGTCAGAAAAAAGAGTGAGAGAAGGGGGAGAAGAAAAATAAGAGAGAGAGGTGGGGGAAATAGGGAGAGATATGGAGACAAAAATGATGTCGCATTTGAATGGGAAACGTATATATTCTGAGAGGCAAGAAGAGAGTTAGGTTGGCAGTCAGAAAAATGAGTGAGAGGGTACCTCATACAGAAATATAATCAGAAAGAGGAACGAGACAAACCAGTCAAGAGAAAGAGATTGTCAGAAACAAAGGTATACAATTCTGGTGCGCAAACACACATCCAAACATTCACAAAGAATATCCACACATACACTACAAAGCAGAAAAGATACACACACACAGAAAGAGGAGGAGATGTTGGAGCTAGAGGACGCGATAGAGATGGCAGAAGATATCAAAAAATGAAAAAGAAAGTAGGCGGTCTCAAAAGTAGGAGAAAGCCAACGAGAGAGGGCGGAAGTGGCGCTTCGAAAAAAAATATCGGAACACGTTTGACAAGCGTGTTTTCTCCCCGCCGGAGTCTAAATATAAGCTGATCCCGCTCCCCGCCCCGCGTGGCCGGGCCAGGTCCCGCTGATGAATAATGGATCCCCGCTGGAAGGCGTCCAACACGCGCCCGCTTTTGCATTATTGCTGCCAAGTTGTAGCGCTAATTGATCGAGTGGCTGCGCTTGCAGCCGCCGCCGCCGCCGCTGCCTCCGCCACCACCGCCGCCACAGCTGCCGTCACAGCAGCGCCGCCGGCGCCGCCCCTGCCTCCACTCCCGCCACCGTCGCCGTCACCGCTACCACCACCGCCACCGCCGCCGCCACCGTTGCCGCCTCTGCCACCGCCTCCGCCACCGTCGCCGCCGCTGCCTTCGCCACCGCCTCCGCCGCCGCCACCGCCGCCGCAGCTGCCGTCACAGCAGCCGCCGCCGGCGCCGCCCCCCGCCTCCCGTCACCGCTACCGCCACCGCCACCGCGCCGCCACAGCTACCGTCACCGTCATTGCCACCGCCATCGCCACAGCCGCTGCCACCACAGCCGCCGCCGCCGAAGCCACCGCCACCACCACTGCCACCACCACCACCGCCCCCGCCACCGCCGCCACTGCGGTCACTACCACCGCCGCCGCCGCCGCCGTCGCTGCCACCCCTGATAGTCACAGTTGTCTTCACCGCTGTAGCCGTCCCCCTTCCGTTGTTCTTGTATTCTCCCCACCTCCATCACCTCCCTCTCCACCTCATAACTCGAACCAATCTCACCGCTTCACACTATTCCCGACCGCACTCACCTTCTGCATCCCTCCACGTCGCTCGCCCTCACCACCCCGGCTACCTTCACCGCTGCTCAACCCCCCCTCTGCCTGGTCGCCCTCGCCACCCCCTGGGCGACAGTTTCCCGTGGTTTCTCCGATCAACACCAGGAGAATGCCGGAACAGTACCTTACCAAACGGGCTACGAACGGCGCGCGCTTTTTTTCCTTCCTTGTTCTATCCTCACTCCTTACACACACACACACTTAGACTAACATGCACTACACTGCCGCACAAGCCGGGAGACCTGTCGGGGACTTAGAACTTGTCCTGGCTGGGTGGTGCCCCGTTGGTGGGAGATACCTGATTCGGGTAAACTACGTTAGCCGACGGTAGGTCGGCGCGGAATCTTGCCATCGAGCAGGGGAAGACCACCACCACCTCCCGAGCAAAAAGCATGTACTGCACATACAAGGCTAATGACCATAGTAGTTGACGCGCCCAGAATCACTAACCAACCAATCAGTTTTCGTCATCTTCCTTTGTAATATCCTTACTTACACACACTTTAACTCACATGCACTACACACAGCGTGAAATCAGTCGAGAGCTCAGAAGTCGTCCTGGCTGGGATGGTGCCCGTTTGGGAGAAATATCCAGAAATGGGAATCGTACGCAAGCCGCCGTGTAGGTTGGCACAAGATCTCGCCATGAAGTGGGGGGGGGATTCACCGCCAACTCCCAGGATAAAAACTTTCACTACACTAGAGGGATTAATGACTACAGAAGTTGGCGTGCCCGGAATCAATCAGTCCCCGCCGTCGCCACCTTCCGCCCTGAGGCTGCCGCCATCCACTCCCTGGCAGCTGGGGCGAACAGACTGCGTGGTGTGGGGCGTCGTGGGAACTAGGGGCTATTCTCGTGGGGCCGGGTGGGCGTAAGTGGAGACGAATGGAGGCGGATAATCACGCTCCCAGCTCAGGGCGAAAGAGGTGCACCAATCCCCGGTTGGGATTTCGTACACTGACACGGAGCGTGCAATGCTTATGGGCGGGCTCAGAATGCGTCGGGATGGCAAGCTGTGTTCGTGGTCGAATATGATGTATATGATAAGCCTTTATAGTTAATAATTATTTTTAATTTGTTAAACATCATAAGTTAGTACTTAAATCTTTTGCCACAAATATTCCTCCTACTTTTCTTTTTCAACTAAGTAGTAAATTGAATGTCTCCTTTCGTATCTCAAGTTGAAAAGCACCTTGTCCTCACATTTATATTGTTTATAAACGTTAATTTAGTTTTCCAGTTTTCATAAACTGACTACATCCCTGATATGATTTGATTATTGTAAATGTAGTTTGTTTTATTTTCTGTCCATAACATTTCAGCGTACTTTATCCATCTTCCAATGTGTTATCATGTATAATTTGTTGAGTTTCTTATCTCGTAGAAGATTTTTGAAATCTTGAAAACTTGAATCTTTAAAAGAAAAAGTATTTCTTTTGATTTATGTGTCCTTTATTCTGTTGATAAAATGTCTTCCCAGACTTTTTAAAAACTAAATACACTCAATTTCAACAAAATCGTCTCAATTTCATAATGTCATTAAAATATTGTTATTTGAAGGCCATTTTACATTTAATTTTTCAATTTTTTTTACAAATTGATAGGGTGATCCGAAGTCGGTAAGCAGTACTTATATCGGTAAATAAAACATCTTTAACGTTGGCCCTTTAGTTTACTTTTTGAATTGTTTGAGGTTAAAGAAGAATACTGTCTAAATGCATGAACTATAAAACCAAAATCTCCTCGTTACATTTACGGCGGCGCTACAAATAGCTTAGTAGGTAAGAAAAGTGCTCTGCACTCTCCTTAACGTGCGGCGTTCGCTTACGTATAAAGAGAGCACAAAAAAGTTAGCGTCGGTCAGAAGGAGCCGCTGCTACTTAATGTTTCAGAACGATCGTAGCGCTCAACGCAGCCAAAGGAGTGCACGCTGTACAGCGGGTGGAACAGACACTAAAAAGTACTTAAGATTTTGAATGGAAAGAATACTTCTTCTGTGCAAGACTTTCAACATTAGAAATTGAAAAGAGTATATTAATAATTTTTTATATAGAAACATACAATAATTTGTATTTCATTGACATTTTTCAGAGTTTTCAGAAGTAGGTTACGTAATTTTTATTTACATTGAATGTCATTCAATATTGCGTTCTTTACCTTAAAAATGTCACAAATTGAAGTAACATATTTAAATGTTCTTACTTTCTCGCTAGCGCTTGCGAAGTAGACAGAAAATTATGTAATGGTGCGCGAAAAAACGGCGAATTTTCGCCAGAAAAATTCTTATTGCGGAACCCTGATAACGAAAAAGCGGATAAATCCAGTTGTGAAAAGGTACAGCCGAATAAGGCGTGAAAAGTCTTTCCAATGCAAATCGATAATCGTGAAGCTCATATGAAAGAGAATCAAACCCGTAAATTCACCAAAAAATTAGCCTCCAAGGGCAATATGTTACAAACATACAACAAGAAACGTGTTTTTCATGTTTTATTTTTTCTATTTCATGTATCAGACTGAAACAAAGTTGCAGAGATGGGGAAAAATAGATGCATTTTAAGGTCCGTTAACTTATTTTGATACCAAATTCACATTAAAAAAATTAATAAATTTTTGAAATTGATTTTCGACGTGTTGACGTTGGAGTATTGTTTCACATTTTTCTCTAGAATGTGTCTTAAAACATTCTATAACATATTTTTTCAGATTTTTAAACGATGTGGATAATATTGAAAAAAATCAATTTTATCAGTTTAAAAATTTGAAAATTGACCCAAAATGTGATTAAAAAATCGTTTTACCCGACGTTTCAAAACAGATTTAATAGCGTCATACGAACTGGAAATATTATAGGTGTTACATTTATGTACGAAACTCAATCGGAATATCCTTGGTGGAAAGAAATGCGTGGCCTCTTGTTAACGAATCGTGCACTGCAGAACCCATGTGAGAATACATGTAGGGAGAAAGATAACAATTGACAAAATACACGCAGAAATCATTCAACATCTTAATATCTTTTTAAATAAAATTATATATCATTTTCAGAAATAATTTTGGGGGGTTGTTCTAAACCAGGCATGTGGAGGTCGTGGGCAAGGAATGAAGGTTACTAGAGCTCACGGCTCTGCGTCCAGAGAAATTGATGTGATATTTAAAAGTAAGGGTTGAACAAATGCAATGGAATGGCGGTAGGTCACTAGATATTTAGCCCATGACAGTCTTTGAAAAAAGTTACTTGACAGATATTGTGAGAAATTTAGCTATGTTAATTCCCATTTGCTCTTTAAGGCAAAGAAATGATCCATTAAAACGAAATCATTCATCTGTCAGATTTCAAATTCCCAATCGAGAGTAAAATTTAACAAATTGCATCAAAAGTATCTTTATTTTGTTTACTGTTTACTTAAGAGTGATATAATAGCATAAACTGTATACGTTCAGGTAAAAGGTTTAATTCTCACATTATTGCTAAATACATTAAATAACTGAATGACTTAATAACACAACACAAAAAGAAAACGTGAAAAAATCGTCATTTAAACATATTCCTGTCTCTCAGCACAGAGGTTAATGTAAGGGAGAATTCAGTAAAAAATTAATATTAAATAGTAATAAGTAGTGAACAATATACACTGCCACTCTTTACTGCCTCGCGCTGCTCCATGTATGTACACCCCTTTGTGGATTTTAAGGAAATGAATGCGGAGTCAGGGAAGTTGCCCGTCCTCATATGAGCACCGGGTTGCCCAGGCGGGCAAGTAGCTCGTGCGGGCGCGGTTTGACTGCATCTTCTAAACAAACATACATTTTTCTATTTTACACCGGAGCGGTAGCTCAGTGCATCAACAAATGTCACTGCGGCGCCTGTGACCGGGGTCCTAGGTTCGAGCCCTGAGGCGGCAGGATTTTCGACACTCGCTTTTCAGCTAGGTCGAATTCAGTCGCTGTCTGGAGGAGAATTCTAGCGCCGGCTGCTAGCCGGCTACCTCTGTCCGGAAGATCCTACGTTTTGCGCAACACACATATATCCGAGCTGACGTGTAAATACTACCACGCGACGGTGGCAGTATTTTCGAAACTAGCTAGATAGCTGAGTCGAATTCGGCAACTCTATCTGGAGAAGAATTCTAGCGGCCGGCTGTTCTGATCGGTAGTTTTCCGTGGTTTCTCCGATCAACACCAGGCGAATGCTGGAGCAATACCCTATCAAACGGGCCACGGACCGCGCGCGATCTGCCCTTCCTCTTCCTTGTCCTATCCTCTCCCGTACACACACACTTACACTAACATGGACTACACTACGACATATTCCTGGAGACCGGTCGGGAGCTTAGAGCTTGTCCCGGCTGGGCGGTGCCCGCTGGTGGGAGAGTCCTGGTTGGGAAACCCCACTAGCCGAACGGTAGGTCAGCGCCGGAACTCGCCGTCCAGCGGGAGAAGATCACCGCCACCTCTCGAGAAAAAAATGCACTACACTAACGGGACAAATGACCAAAGCAGTTGACGCGCCCGGAAACACGAAAAAGTCAATCAATCTATCTATTTTCACAAGAATATGTAGAAAGAGTCTTTTTTTTCATTTTGCAAGGTTGGCATCTTTTTATTTCTCTACCGACGTCTCTTACACATCTTCTTTCTCTTAGAGAAGAAATAGTGACATTCGATCCTAAACGAGAGAAATGATTACATTTTCTTCATAGGCACTTGTCATAGACACTACTGAATATAATGCCATGATACGTACTACCGCTTACGGCGGAACTTGCAATACACTGGTGCCACTGCATCTGACAGATATCGGGCAGGGCAGCGATCAACTTTTCACATGCTCTCGGGAAATGATTCAGAGAAAGGATAAATATAAAAGAGCAGGCGTTCTCAGAAAACTTAAAGAAGGAATTCATAAAATATCAGACGACTAATGCATCGCAAGAATTCGGGAACATAAAGCTGCTATCGCTTTGATCTAACATATCTATTGCTAGCCGTCACGGGTTACGTTCAGTAGTAGCTGAAGCGATCAGACTGAAATACATTTTTTATTGTATTCACAGATTTACCTGAATATTTGAACATAGTCTCACTTTTGGCATAAGTGCTAATAACTAACCTTAGCAGCTTCGTCCAAAGTAGCCATAAATGCTTAAAGTAAGGGTTGCAGGGCTGCAAGAGAATGTTAAACCAGAATCCAATGTGGTTTTCACGAGGTGTTGATCTTGCTACGATGCGACTAGAGCTTGCCGCTCTGAGTTTCGTCAGGGTTTCCGTTCTCAGGCCAAAGGGCTAGTTTTATGCGAGACTACTCACATTTTGTCATGAATACTGTCTATGCTAATCAAGCAGATCCCAATGGAACACTCTAAGAGATAAATTTGACCACTCCTCTGTTTAGCACTAATCAAAATGCTACGTTTTTCCAGTAGCTATAATGCTGTTAAAAGCAGTAACTATATTTAGCAAGATAAAATGTCCAACGATAAGTGGTTTCGTCATATCTTGCGTGACAGTTGTACAAGCTTGATTCAATTCTAGTTTCCGAGCGCGCCAAACAGCTATTAGTCGAAGCTAATCCCTAATTGCAGAAATGTCATGTTTATCACAAATCGGTGTGATGATTTCCACCGCTGATGCGAGATATGGAACGATTTACACGTCAGCCTCGCTGAGGCTTTTGCACTAATCAATCAACTATTCAGTAGGTGTACTATTTCGAAAAACAGGTGCATATTGACGCTAATTGATTAAGCGAGCCCCAAACACTATGTCATATCCGAATGGTCATGTTATCAAACTGATGCCTGATCGATAGGGAACCATTACGTCAGCTCGGGGTTTCAACGGTGTCGCACGCGTACAGCCACGGCTCATGCGGCTGGCGGTCGGAGAGTCCTGGTTGGGAAACCCCACTACCCGACGGTAGGTCAGCGCCGGATCTCGCCATCCAGCTGGGGAACTATCACCGCCATCTCCCGAGAAAAACATTCACTACACTAACGGGACTCATGACCAAAGCAGTTGACGGGCCCGGAACCACGAAAACAATCAATCAATCTAAGACAAGCTCTAAGTTCTCGACTGGTCTCGCGACATGTTTGGAAGTGTAGTGCTTGTATGTGTGTGTGTGTAAGGGTTGAGGATAGGACAATGAAGAGGAAGGAAAGATCGCGCACTGTCCGTGGCCCATTTGTTAGGGTACTGCTCTGGCATTCGCCTGGTGTTGATTAGAAATACCATGGAAGACTACCGATCAGAATAGCCTGCCCTAGAATTCTTCTCCAGATAGAGTTGCCGAATTCGACTCAGCTATCTAGCTAGTTTCGAAAATACTGCCACCGTCGCGTGGTAGTATTTACACGTCAGCTCGGATATATGTGTGTTGCGCAAAACGTAGGATCTTCCGGACAGAGAGGTATTGCAGTGACATTAGTTGATGCCCTGAGGCACTTTCAGCCGGTAGAATCGATTTTTTTGTAAATTTGTGTAATAAATATGTGTGAGTTAACAAAAATGTTTTATGTTACGATAATTTGTATTTAAGTAAGTTAACAAGATCTCTCTCTTTGAATGTGTGTATTAATGTAATTGATCGGTATTTAGAATGTTTTTGATTTCATTATAAAGCACGTTCAAATGTGAAGGATTGTCATTAAAGTAACGTTACTTTGAACTAGGAGTATGAGCAATAAAGAATAAGCGAATTCGTCTGAATGATAAAGAACAGAAAGTAACGCGCAAAAAATCTACACAACTTCCATAATCGGAAAATAGAATTATAAATATCTTCTCTGATTCAAAGAGTTATTTCTTGTTTCATTGTCTGAACGTATTATTTCTCACCTGATCGGTAAAGTTTTAACTTCTAATATAAAATGTAAAAGGCATAAATTGTAAACGTCTTCAGAAACTGTAAAGAAAATCTGACAAATACAAATTCTCACTCCAAAGTTTATTGAATTTTTTAGAATAACAATTTATAAACACAAACAACTTCCATTACTGTAAATTGAATTCACTGTTATAAACGTGTACTTCAGAAACCTCATTTTCCTCATTAACGCCCTTTGCGCTATCTCGCCTCCATGGACTACTAGAGAAACGTCCGCTGCATTCTCTTCACAGTTCCTTAGCGTTTACGCCTCTGCGCTAGGAAGATGGCTACAATGTGCCATCAGTCCTTCTCCGGGACGTCCTCCTTTTCTGCAGATTTAATCGCGCGCCCGCGCCTTATCGCGAATAACGTTTAATCCGGCCGAACCGGCTGGAACGAACGAGTCGTAAAACAGTTTCACTGGCTCTTAGGCGAAGCAAGCCCTTGCGTCCCAGGCAACTCCAGCCCTTTACCCGGTCCGCGGCGATAGCCCTTCGGTGACATTTCGCGTGACGTAAAGAGAAAGTCGTCTCCGGGTAATACGAGGGCCCGCCCTTGCCGCCGACCCCCTCCCTCCAGTCCGGGGGGTTCTACGGCTACGTAATCAGCAGACGAGATTGGATTAAACCCGCAACTTACATACTAAGATTTCATTAGAGCCGTCGTCTCCTTAACATAATGGAGATGGCGTCCATTTTAAGAAGGCCTTCCTTTCCGCCGACGTGTCTGCTTCGGAGACCGTGTCTGGGGCGGGGGCGGCAGCCCCTGATTTCCCAACACCGTCTCCTCGGCCCCCTTGGGAGCAGAAGGGGGCAAAGGCTCAGTTGGACTGAAGAAATTTTGTTCCAATTGCGCTATAAATTGGTTGGTTTTTCAAGCGTGGTCTGGTAGCTGACAAAAGCTTCCCCTGTACGCCACGGTAAAAACTCTGGAAAAAGGGGTCAGAACTCCACGGTAGAACTTAAACTGTGCAATAATAGGAGGAGACGACGCAGAAGGATGGGATAAGGAACAAGCACACAGAGTAGAGGAGATAAGGAAGAAAATCCTGTTTGTGACAAATGAACTGGAGGAGACAAACGAAGGGACATACAAGGCGAGGAGACGGAGACGGACGAAGGTACAGAAAAGAAGGGAAATGAAAAAGAAAACGAGAAAGTGAAGGAAATGAAGGAAGAGTAAGAATTTTTACCATCTTGAAGAAAGTGCGTGAGGATAAGTAACACTTACATTATAACGAATAAAGAAGTTGAAAGTAAGTAGGACGTGCGTGGAGTGCAAAAGTTACCTTATTAAAAGGAAGTTGCTTAGATGTAAGAATCATTCGTTTTGCTTCTCGTCTTTCAGTAAAAGGACAGATACCAAGGGAGAATTAATCCTTCAGGCAAACAACGCTCATATATTAAGAAGCAATGTCACTGATCGTGGTGGATAGAGTACGAGACCGAAATAAACACCATTCTAAAAAGATAAAAGAGAATCGCTTCAGAGAAAATGTTTCGAGCAAAGAGAAAGTTGATAGTCACGCACGGACTAAAATAGTGCACAGATGTTGAATCGAGATAGAAAATAAAGATTTCTTATGCAACAGATTCCCTTACCTATTAAAGAAGAATATGATGAACAGAACTTCTTGCGCGTAGTATGTGCTTATAATATCATATAACTTAAAATTTTTTGTTTTATTATTAAAGTTTCGCAGAATTCTTGTTTTTTGGAAATTGAAGTTTTCTTGCGAGTGTCATCATTATACGTTTTTATAATTATAATTTTTTTCTTTCTTTTCGACAGGCAAATAAAAAGCGAAATTGCAATGTAAATATATGATTCTGAAGTTCCATCATTTTAAAAAACCGAACAAATTAATATTTTTTTGCTTCATAATTTTAACAGTGAAATCGCTCTGATCAGACGATTCCGATACAATACAAATTCTTATTATTGATGATTGTTGTGTACGAAAATGACATATCTTATAAAGCAAAAGAATATTTCTTCCCGAATTTCATTTGGCTAAGATAGAACACCCATGAAGTGATGAGTTGAAGATTCAGATCATCGGTTTGTGGTCGTGTTTTGGAAGATCGCTGAATATTTCTCATATGCATTATTTATTCAATAATGCTTAGAATTAAAAAAAACATAGCACGAATTTGTGTTAAAAATGTCAATGAGGTGCAGTATTGAATGTTTCGGGTTTATACATTATAATAAATATAAGTTAAAACACTAAGACCAAATGATAATATAAAGGGTAGTGTAAATCGTTTATTTGAAATTTATCTTCTTTGTTAAAATACTTTCTCTCCCTTACTTCGTAAGAAGAGGAAGTATTGTATTTGTGCGGCGGAATATGCGATTTTTTTATGATTAATTGTATAATGTTTAAAATTTACTGAATCGAAATAAAAGCATACCGCAATTTTTTTTATCATACTAACAATTTCTTAGACAATGAATGATAAATATTGTGATTCCATACCAAGGTAATTTAAAAAATACATTTCTTGGTATAAAGTCGAAAAATAATATGTTACATAGTACATGAATTATTTAATGAGGATGGAGAACGAGATTACATAAAATCTGTCAAAGTAAATAAATGTATTTTAAAATCATAAAAACAGTGATAGTAACAGAAGTTAGTATAAAACTGGACATACATTTACAAAAGATTAAAACGCAATTTTTCAGCAATTTTCACTCACAAAACGAACATTTAATATCTAGTATTTTCAGGTGAAAACATTAATTTTTCTTGAAAGGAAAAACAATTCCAGTTAATTGAATGAAACGAGTATGTTTCAGAGAAAAGGCACACTTTTTAAAATATTGAATGACAAATCAGAAACTGATACAGAAAAACATTGAAATATTTTTCCAAGAAGCACTGGCATGCCATACTTTCTAAGCTCGTTATCCCGAATTTAATTTTTTTTTATTTCTAAGAAAAGTAAACTTGTTGAACTGGGTAATGAGTTGGTGTCATCCTGTTATATTTCTCCGAGTGTTGGAATCGTTTGTGGAATTCGATGTACTCCTGGAGTTGCACTGTCGCTCTAAGTGCTTTAATGGGGAAACGAAGTTCATTAACCACAATGCCCTCGTGCAGTGTAGGTGGGGTGGGGTGCTGTCGGACGGCAGGTAGTGGCGCGTGGTGCCATGGATTTCGCGCAGCGCCCACGGGGAGTGGCGGGGGGGATGGCAAGGGAGAGGTGTACGAGAGAGTAACAGCAGAGGTAGTGCGGTGGATGAAGCATGATGTCGGGTGCCGTCAGAGCGGAGTTAATAAATGACGCAGAAATCATGGTTGAAAAAGAGAAGGGAAAAATTGAAGTATGAATTAAATGGGTAAAACTGTACCTACCTAAAACCCAAGAGGGTGATAGAAGTAATTGAATCGAAGAAGAAGGAGAAGGAGAGGGAAGAGAAGGAAAGGAGAAGGAGAAGGAGAAGGAGAAGGAGAAGGAGAAGGAGAAGGAGAAGGAGAAGGAGGAGAAGGAGAAGGAGAAGGAGAAGGAGAAGGAGAAGGAGAAGGAGAAGGAGAAGGAGAAGAGAAGGAGAAGGAGGAGGAGGAGGAGGAGGAGGAGGAGGAGGTGCGTGGAGCAGTGAAAGGCGTGTGGGGTCTTGGGAAGGCAGCGATATGGAAGAATCGCCTGCCAGCCCGAAATAGCGAGGCCGGGGCCGGGGGGGCGGGGCCGGCGTCGGGGGCGTGGGTGGATGCGAGGTGAATAGCGGTGGCGGCATGCAGCGGGTGGCAGAGCGTGGGCGCGGCTGCCTGCGAAGCGGCGCGATCGCGAGCAGGCGGGTGGGTTTAGGCAGGGCGTGGCGTGGCGTGACGGGGCGGGAATGGCGGGCGGAGGTGGTGGGCGGGGTGGCGGGAGGGCGTGGCGGAGCATGGCGGGCGGAGGTGGTGGGGCGGGGTGGCGAGGCGTGGCGTGGCGTGGCGTGGCGTGGCGTGGCGGGGCTTGGCGGGCGTGGTAGAGCGTGGCGGGGCGGGGCGTGGCGGGGTAGGTCGATGTGGCGAGGAAGGGCGTGGCGTGGCGTGGCGGAGCGTAGCGTGGCGGTGGGGCGGGGTGGCGTGGTGGGGCGGGGAGGGAGGAGGGCGGGACGGGGGGGAGAGGCGGGGCCGGGCGGGGCGGGAGGGGCGTGGCGCAGGCACGGACGAGCCGCCTCCGCCAGAGCGGAAGACACGGGGAGTGAATAATTCGCAGGGCGCGGGCCAACCCGCGCAGGCCCGACGCATGGTACAACAGGGCACGGGGGATCCTCTAGCCCAAACGCCATCTGGCCTACCCTGCCCCTCCCACCCGGAAACACCACTTGCGACGCTCTCACTCAAACCAAGCACCAGGTCCCAAGCTTCAACCTCGCTACATCTCACCCCTTCGCATCGCACTGTGCTCTTTCACATCACACTTCACCGATTTGTAAATCTCCAATGTCCCTCCACAACTCTGTCAATCATCATTCACCGACTTTCAACATTGGTCTCTATAATGCGCCAGTAAACATCCCAAACATCACTATTCTGAACTACCAGAAAACTTTACTTTCCACGGAATACACATATCCACTACAATTTTTAACAATTCTTTGCCATTTCTGATCGTTTACTGCGAAGTAGAGAGGGTTAAAGTTAATCGAGCCTTTTGAGGGATAGATCATAATGGGTATTCGCAAAATGGCAAGATTCATTTTTTTCTACTTCGTACCCTAGATTGATTTTCTTAGTTGAGAACCAAATACAATCCATTTTTAATGCTGTGAATAAATTTCAAAGTAAAGCTATTCCTAGCACCATATTTTTAACGTCCCATATTAGATGCGTGGAGAAAATTTAAAGAATAAAATTTGGAGCGCTTATTGAGAAAAAATTAATTCTCTCTATTTCGCGCAAAATTACACGAAAACTACTTATATTTTCAAAACGTTGAACACGACCGTATTCGAGATTTGATTGTAAGGAACACATGTCATATAAGGAAACAAACTCTATCTTCAATGTTGTAGTTGTAAGATAACGCTGAAAAAATTTTGAAGTTTTGTAATTTTAGAAAAATTAAAGATTTCAACGAAAATGAGACCAGCACCGTTCTATTAAACGTCTTTCCCAATTTCTAAGAACAAAATTTAATCAAAAAATTTCGAGCCAGTTTTTTAAAATTTGGAAAGTATCACGGGGTCTTCATATTAAATATCCCCAAAAATTAATTTATCGGTTTCACTTTGGAGGAACCGCAACATCAGCTAGAACGATTGGGGAATATCAATTTTTGATACAATCGGTTGAACAGCTAATGCGCTTGCGTTGTGTCAAGACGGACAGACAGACTTTTGCCGTCAATCGATTTTTCGGTACAAAAACATACGCACAAAACATGGATTCTGGCTACTCCACGTGTAAGAGGAATTTTTTAATATATTTAGCAACAGGATTTATCCACTTTTTCATTACCAGAGCACGACAATAAGATATTTTGTGTCTAAAATTGCCCATTTTTCCGCACACAAATACAATAATTTCTCTAGCGCCTCTGAAAAAGCCATGGCAAACCTCTTCAGGTAGAATAGACGTCTCAAAGACGAAACCTGAGCTTTCACTGACACAAAGCTACAAGAAATTAGCCTTAAGGATGATTAGATTAATAATTAAAATAATCCCCTGAATTTTGTTTTCATTTCCAATCAGCACACGATTTGAGAACCCAATCTTGCAGTACTCATCGGTGTTATTCGTGTTTATTTGCGTGTGATATTCGTGCTTGTTGTCTTGTTCCTGTCTAATCTAAATTGGTCCGGGTGAAAGCCTTCTTGAGCATGTAAGATACTACTTATCTTGGTGTGAAAACTTTATTCTCGTGTGCTTCATTTTTGTACCTCCTCTTGGCTTTTAACCTCTTAAGTCTCAACATACTATTTCATTTACTCTTTTTCCTTATTTAAGCTTCCATTTGAAGGAAATTGCTATACTTTGCTTCTTTCTCCTTTTTGCGCAAAGAGTGCTTAGTATCGATCCACGTAGCGTAAGGAGTTGTGAAGGCAGCATCTCCACATGAAATCAACCGCCCTTGCGGTCTTATGCGTAAATGTTTTACACCGGGAGCGGTGGCTCAGTGCATCAACTGATGTCACTGCAGCGCCTCTGACCAGGAGGTCCTAGGTACCCACTCCCCACGGCGGAAAGATTTTCGACACTAGCTTCTCAGGTAGGTCGAATTCAGTTGCTGTCTGGAGGAGACTTCTAGCGGCCGGTTGCTCTGATCCGTAGTTTTCCGTTGTTTCTCCGATCAACGCCAAGAGAATGCCGGAGCAGTACCCTAACAAATGGGCTACGAACCGCGCGCGATCTTTCCTTCCTCTTCCTAGTTCTATCCCTTCCCCTTACACACACTTACACTAACTTGCACTACACTATCACATATTCCGGGAGACCGGTCGGGAGCCTCGAGCTTGTCCCGGCTGGGGCGGTGCCCCGCTGGTGGGAGAGCCCTGGTTAGGGGAAAATCCCGTTAGCTGACGGTAGGTCGGCGCCGGATCTTACCATCCAATAGGGATAGATCACCACCTCTCCCGAGAAAAAATTCACTACTCTTACGGGACTAATGGCCTAAGCTGTTGACGCGCCCGGAATCGCTAACAACCAACTAAGGTAAATGTTTTGCCACTAAAATGCTATGTAATTCTGAAGGAAGTGAAAGGGCAACACAATGATTAGTGCTTTAATCAGTCATATTCACAAATCACAGAAGACAAATATTATCAAAGAACGAATCACACCAGTGAACATTAAACAGCTCCTACGCTGATCAGTTTAAAATACAATTCGAAATTTTGTGTGTGGGCGATTATCGATAAATAAAAGCTTCAAAAATTGAAATATTTATCGTAAAAAATCGTCTTTTATTTGTTGTTTCAGGAAATTCATTAAATGCGTAAATACACAAACCGAACATCCAAGTTATATGCCATATGTATGTCTCAACAAAAACAATTTTACTACGAGTCATTTTTTCCAGGTTTTTTTTTTTCGAAAATATCATAAATCGTGAATACGTATCTCTTTCAATTTACCAAAATCTAATGATCATAATATTTTAAAAATGTAGACAGTTTACACAATTATGTTCCAATTCACTTATGATAGAGATTTCTTTAAAGAATCTCGGATATTTATCTCGATATTGAAGTCAAATTTTAACTTTGCACAAGGTCATGACATTTCCTAGCCGTAATTGCAGTGTGTTGGAACAAGAGTTTTAAGTCTTAAGGGTTGCGTGAGATCGACGAGTGCCGAAAAGTTCGTTCCTTTTTGCGCTGGCATTTTATATTGTACATCACTCAAAACAAACACGTTTTCTAACGTAATTGACGAAAGTTCTTGCGAAATAACATATTATTTTGAAATTATTTTTTAAAACAAAATATGATTCAATTATGATTTGTCTAGTGTAAATATTAACTTTTTTTTCGAGTTCATTTATGTTCAGGAGATTAAAGAAACTAACTGAAGGTACTTTATCTGTAAGGTTGTGAGGAGAATTCTTTACTTTCTCCACATTTTTTGTCGTTTAGGCGTTTTTCAGCGCTGCTTCTCCACCTTATTCTTCGCTTTGCCGCTCCTCTTCTCATCTCTGTTGTGGAGCTCTCCCAGCCACACTTTAAGCGAGCGCTCCCGCCTGCATCTCCACCACTACCTCAACTGCCGCTGTCGCTCTCACACCACACCGACTCACATCTTCACCGCCACGTTCCACCCCCTGGGCTGAACCACCACGCACCACTTACTCTCCCCACTCGCCCCCCACACACGCTTGCCGACGCACGTTCGCCCACGCACGCTCGCCCGCGCACGCTCGCCCGCGCACGCTCGCCCGCGCACGCTCACCGCGCACGCTCGCCCGCGCACGCTCGCCCGCGCACGCTCGCCCGCGCACGCTCGCCCGCGCACGCTCGCCCGCGCACGCTCGCCCGCGCACGCTCTCAGCCACGCTCGCCCACGCGCGCCTTGCCCACGCACGCTCGCCCACGCACGCTCGCCCGCGCACGCTCGCCCGCGCACGCTCGCCCGCGCACGCTCGCCCGCGCTCGCTCGTTCACGCACGCTCGCCCGCGCACTTTCGTTCAGGCACGCTCGCCCACGCGCGCTCGCCCACGCCAGCTCGCCCACGCGTGTTCCCCGCGCGCGCGTCCACGCGTGCTTAGTCAGATACGCTGGCCCACGCACGCTCGCCGACGCTCCAACGCACATCCCTTTCCGTCCTCCCGCCCGCGCACTCACCCCTCTTCCGCCCTCTTTAATGCATCCATCACTCCTCAGCGGGAAATTGTTATCCGGGATCATCGTCCGCGCGCCCGTTTCTGAAATTTTTTTGAAACGTCTCGCGTTCCCCTGCTATTGTGAGAATATGCAGCGGCACCCTCAAGTGTGTGCGTAAAGCTACAATGAAATCGTTCCTCTTTCTTCTTATCCTCTTCCGACGAATAATTCAGCGCCAAAGGTTGAGGATGGAATTCTCTTGCCTGTGCTAAAATTGTCTCCAGAGACGAAATATTCGTGAACGTGACCCTATACTGCGTGTAGGTGCGTTTGTTTGTGTAAGTGATGCTCGTAAAAAAGAAAATTAAATTTCCTGAAACAGTATTTACGTAACGTAGCAGAAACTATATTTTAAAGCTCTGTTGCTGATCCTATATTAACCTATGTTTCCTGCAGAATACATTATTGTATGTGTAGCTGTTAATGAAATAAATTTATGATTTGAAATTGAATTACTTTAATTGCTTAAAACTATGTCTCAAAACTGTAATGTCATATTGATATTAAATCTCGGGAAGTGATTCGCTAGCAGATGTAACTTTCATTATAATTTGAACGTTTCCGATACTACTATTGAATTAGTTCCTCAACCACAATTGTTCTAGGTAAAGAAGCTAAAAGCTCACAATAATTTTCAGTCGATGACAACTCACACCATTTGTGATATCTTGAATTCTCCAAAAGACAAAGTTGGCTCAGGGCATCAACTCAGGTCACTGCAATGCCTTTGACCGGGAGGACCTGGGGATCGAGTCCCGAAGCTGCAAGAATTTTCGACACCAACTCGACAGCTAGGTCGAATTCAGTCGCTGTCCGGAGGAGAATTCTAGCTTCCTAAAACATTGCTGAAAATAAGTGAGGACGACTGTTAACTCCATCTAGAAAGACCGGGAGCGGTAGCTCAATGCATCAACTGATGCTACTGCAGCGACTCTGACCGGGAGGTCCAAGATTCGAGTCCTGACGGCGACGGGATTTTCGACACTAGCTTTTCTGCTAGATCGAATCCAGTCGCTGTCTGGAGGAGAATTCTAGCGGCCGGCTGCTCTGATCGGTAGTTTTCCGTGGTTTCTCCGATCAACACCAGGCGAATGCCGGAGCATTATCCTCACAAACGGGCAATGAACCGCACGCGATCTTTCTTTCCTCTTTCTTGTCCTTTCCTCGCCGCTTAAACACACTTACAGTCACATGCACTACATACACATCGGGAGACCAGTGGAGCTTACAGCATGCTCGAATGGCCCCGCTGGTGGGAAATAGCTGATTGTGAAAAATCCCCGCGAGCTGATATAGGTCTGCGTCACATCAGACCAGCTAGCGGGGAATGATCACCGCCACCTCCCGCAAAAAAACATTGACTACACTTACGGTAGTGATGGCCTTAGCTGTTGTCGCGCCCGCACCCACTAATCAATCAATCAAATCGCGCGGTGGGTAGGTCGGTGCCAGAACGCACCATCCAGCAAAGGTAGATCCCCGCAATCTCCCGCGACTAAACATGCACTACACTCACAGGACTGAAGACTGTGGCAGTGGACGCGCCTGGAACCATCAATCAATCAGCGAATTCTGCTTCGCCTGTTCCCTGCTACCCTTCCGCCCCTCCCGTTTTCCCTGATCCGCCAGGTCCTGTCCTGCTCCGCCCCGCGTCACATGGCAACGCCAAGCGACAAGAAGCTCAGATGGATAGGAAGAAATAAAGAAGTCATCTTCGTCAACATATCAGCTTTATTAAGATAGCCGACTTTCGACGGCTTTGCCGTCATCGTCAGTCTCGCTGCTGTCGGCAAAGTCGAGCGACTGTGCCGACAGCAGCAAGACTGACGATGACGCAAGCCGTCGAAAGCCGCTATTTTAATAAAGCTGATAAGTTGACGAGATGACTTCTTTATTTCTTCTATAAGAACGTCAACAACATCCAATCAGAATTCACAATTCAGATGGATAGGGCTGGATATTCATTGAACCGAATATTAGATACACATTTTGGGATAACAGTTTTGTATCGCAGCCATGTTCTTTTTCATTTTTGGCTCCTCAAAAGTATTCGAGACAAATTTGGGAGCAATCACAAGTTTTTCTGGCACTTAAAAAATACTAACAGGACTACAGATCAGAGCGGCGAGATCACATTGTCGGACCGTTGAGGATATCACTATGAAACATATACCAAGTTGGCTTCATGAGTAGCGTCTATAATGTGTTTAAATTTATGTTGATGGTTTAAGTAGTTTTACTTTCTCACCCTTAAAAAGGTACTTCTTAAGAAGAGAAAGCTATGTAATGCTGCGAAAAAAAGCGAATTTTCTGCAGAAAAGTCTTATTACAGGTCACTGGTAAGAAAACAGTGGATAAATCCAGTTGCTAAATTTAGAAAACAAATCCTCTAACTTGTGGTGTAGCCAGAATCCATGTATCAAGAATCCTTGATATCAAAAACACGTATGACGACAAAATGTATGTCTATCCCTCTATTCGTCTGTGAACAACACTAGAGGTTAAACTGTTCAGCCAATTTTCTCCAAAATTGATATTTCCCCTTGATGTGGCTATTGTCGCAGCCCCTTGAATTTGAAAACGATATTTTAATTTTGGGGGATACTTTGCATGAAGCCTCTGGGACATTTTCAAAATTTTCAAAAAAAGGCTCCATCTCTTTAATTAAATTTACTTGTTAGATAGTGTGAAGGACGTTTGAGAGAATGGTGTAGATCTCATTTTCGTTGAAAACCCTGATTTTTCGAATATTGAACAAAATTAAACTTTTTTCGGCTTCCTACAACTGCAATTTTAAAAGATTTTTTTGTCTTAATGAAATGTGTTCATCAAATACAGTTCTTGAAAAGAGTATTTTTTGCGTATTTGTAGATGAAACATAAGCGCTTTAAACCGTATTAAACAATTTTCTCAGAAATGATTTCAAGTTTTGTCTTTCATTTTTATCCTCGTATGTAGCAAAGAACAATAAAGATAGTTGTGTGGGTCCTATTTTCGGCACATTGTCGAAAATTGCAATAAAAAGTTTGGAATTGTAAATTTGAAAATCGCGCGCATCGTTTTAGGCGTTGCCAGTTCGGAAAATAGCAACAAAGAAGTTTCAAAATTCTTCGAATTCATCCCATTATTGTCCCAATATTTTAATATTACGTAACTATTTTCAGTCATGCGAGAAAGTACATGCTGTTGTAGCACCTCTAGTTGAGTTACAGACGAACGCGCAGTCAGCATCACTTGTTTTGACGTGAGATTATTTTTAATAATTCATTATATTATTAATAATATTCATTTTAATTCGTAATAATTCATAATAAATTAATAGTATTTATTTGAATGCCAAAGTTGAAAAAGTATTTAAAAGCGGATATTTGAAAATCACAGACACACAGTTCAGATATTTTGAGTATAATTTAAATAAATAAATAAATTAGATATTTTTCTTATGTCTTATTAAGAGCATTTTGTCAGTGTCAGTTGTATTTGATTTTGGTAATGATGGGTGATTGTGGTTAAAATATCTTTGAGAAGAAGTGCTTATCTTGCAATAAACAATATACAGCCCTACTGTACTACAATTTTTGTTTCTCCCCTTTAAAAAAATAAACAATTTGAAGAAGTATGGGGACACGTTTCATAGGAATGTTAAGTCTTGTTCATAGTTGCAATATCGCTGGGCCATTATTCACCTTTCACCTTTTCTTTCCTGTGTAATATGTCGTTAGAGATACTTATCTCAGTAGTTAAGATTGCTGTTGTAGTAACGTCGCGTGTTAATGTCTCTCAGGGAATGAATACTGAACATGAACTTGTTTCTAAAGGCATAGTTCGATCAAAACGTTTCGAATGAACTTGATAATACCCGTTGACTAAAAGTGATAGATTTTTGAAAAACAAGACAATACAATGAACTTCGAAATTTCTTTTTTCTACGTGCCAAAGGCTCAAAATGAACATTAATTGCAGAACAGAGTTGTTACTCTACAACTTCCACAAATCTTATCACTTAAAAATATTGGTCTGCAGTTTCACATTACGTTCTGGCTACGAGTATATTTAGTCCTTTGCTGTAGAGCACTCGTTAACATTCTGAAGATCTTGAGTAAAAACTCTTTTGCAAAAGTAACTTTTCTTTGTTTTTTTTTTTTTTTAATTATGTTGTTTACAATTCTTCTTGTGGGTTATAAAATTTCAGATTTTCAATTGGGCTAAAATGATTTTAAGTGTTATGTTGAATTGCGAATATTATTTTCGATAACATTCTTGAGACATGGGGTTTTGTAGAATTAAGAATAACTGAACCAGATTTCATATTTTATCGACAGCCAATATAAATGTCGAAATTTAAAAAAAATCTCATTTGCTTCTCGGAATAAATTTGTTTCATTTCTGAGATTGTTGTTGATGTAAAAAATTATCATGTTAGACTAGCTGGTCCCATATGAACATTTCGCCCTTTCTTAATCGTTTTAAAATTGAAAATGGCTTCGTACGGAATCTCAACTTCAGATTAGAATCTTGAACCATTGTAGGCCCGTCATCAGCTCAGTAACGCCTCTATTAATTTCTAAATAGAGTTTGAGTTCATGTATATTTCTGACTACCCTATTATGGAGTGGGGGTGGAAGACAAGAAAAGCTAAATCTTCATTTCACTTAACACCCACATATTTGTCTATATTCCCTCATACTATATTCCCGACGCATGTTCATGTATGTGTATATACTGCTTACTGTATGTACTGCTGTGTGTTCATATGTGTATGTACTGCTTAGTGTAAATAATGTAAATAATGTTCGTTGTTAAATTAAGTCAGGATGTAAGACAAAGTAGATTTAGATTAGTTTGTAAGTATCTAGTTTGTAAGCTAGGCCATACGTTAGCTATGTAAATAGAATTTAAGAATAAATATTACTTTTCACATGTTCACCGCATGTTCACTAGTTAGTTTTAGTGAACAATTTCTAAGATGTAAGGAAAGGATTTATTTAATGAAATATTAAATGGTATTGCTTAATTTTGGCTTCTGCCATCATCGAAACAGCACTAAATGAGTTTAAAATAAATTTTTAGAGAGAACTATTAAAATAGTAATATAAAATTAGTAGTATTTTGGGTTCGCAGGGGTTTGAGAAAATGAGCACCGTTAAAAAAGTAATATATTAATAGTATTACTATGAAATTGTAGTAATAATATGTGCGTTTTGTGTAAAATCAATGTACCGCCTAAATGTACCACATTGATTGACTTGTATCGTGCATTTATCTGTTCACCATGTTGAGAACATATTTCTTTCTTTTTTTAATATTATTTATTATACTTGTTCGACATAGAAATGCCTTTGAAGGGTGTATACAATTTCAATAATTTTCACAATTCAGTGAACTATAACAATTAATTTTGATACATAATTCCTAAAGTTACCCAGAAAGAGTTCTACATAATAACTTATTTACAATTAATTTATCATTTTTCTATTTGTTTGAATTGCATGCAGTTTTTAAAAAAGGTTGAAAGAGATCTTTTAAATATCGGGTCTTAATGCAGAAAGTATTATTACTTGATTTGCCTAATTTAAATTCATTAGTCGCTGAACAAGATGAAAGAGAATAATGAGGTTTTTAAAATTTTGTACTACGAGTGAATCAACGAGATTTTAATATTTGACTTAAAGCTTATTTTGAATAACAATAGATTTCTTTCTTGCTAACGACATTTTTCGTGACAAAGGAACGGGCACCATAAACTTGAGGCTAGTGAAGTGGTATTTGCATAACGGAAAAGATCAAAAAGATATTAAAAGAGCCTCAAATATTTTTCCCAAACAATTGTAGTCTCCAAAAATAGAACTTTTTAAATCATTTTTTATACATCCCCTTCATGAGAAATCATGGCACAGAATTGCGTAAGTGTATTACTGATGTATAGGGAATTACAGGGGAGCATCGTAGAGATTTACGACGAAAAACAGAAGTTCCCATATTATGTCATGTGTGAATTATCATGCGTACATGCTAACCGCAAAACAGATTATGTACACACTTTATTTTGGAGACACAATTGATCTCCGAAACATTGTGAAATAAAACAAAAATAGAACATCTGTCTAAAAATTAATTTGGAAACTTTTATCAAGAACTTTTAAATGATTGTTTCCAAAATGAAAATGGCTTCATATCGGAACCCAAATAAACGAGTTTCTAACAACCCTTGCTTCGGAGTGACAAAGCATAAAAAATATAATAAGACAACGAAAAATTATGTTATAGAAACAATAACGCCATGAAGAGTTGTGTAGTCTTGCAGGAATACAAAAGGCTGGTTTTATTTCTAGAATGAATCGTTTTGGGTTATTTACACAGCATGGTAAAGTGTGTACATAATCTGTTTTGAAGTGTGTATGTGAACATGATAATTCACACCAGACATAATCTGCAACCTTCTATCTTTTTTGTCGTAAATCTTTACCATACTCCTCTGTAATTCCATATACATCAGTAATACACTTACACGGTTTTTTGTTGATGGTTGCTCATAAAAGGGTTTCTCGTGTTATATATCAAGAATTATAAATGTATTCAAACAAAATGAAGGATTCAAATATCGACCTCTAAAACAAACCCTCGTCTCTCTAAGTTTTTCCTCCGATTTACAGTAACCTAACGTCAATAATAGTCCATTTCTATTTCATAAATCAAACGGTTTTTCCTTAAACGCGTCTTTTGTACGACTGGAAAACAAACAATCTCTGCAGGGAAAATCGTTTTCGACTAACATAACAAAAAGAGTTCCCAAGTGAATCGTAATCTCTTTGCCGATTAAGTGACGTCAGCTTGCCAACTGCGGCTGTCGCGACCGCTCCGGGCAGTGCAACCTGTACGTCATCCATGCGAAAAAACTATTTGATTTATTTCTGGATATGCTTACAAGACAGATTCTCGGTGGGACATTCCACTCTCCTGCGAATATTTCATCTTGGCAGAAAGTCTTATCTATTGCATACTTTGTACAGCATTTCCGTTTCCGAGGAGAGTGTAATTGTGTTGAAAATTTTAATACAATTACTTTAAATATTTTTTAATGAAGTTTCTGGAAAACTCAAATGTTGATGGAAAAAATCATATTCATAATGCGCGTTTTCAGAAACACTCAATGGACAGTTTTTCAAAAACAGCTTCATATTTTTCAAAGACAATTTTCGTATGGTACGAGGTTTCACTCTTCTATAATATTTTTAAAGTAAAATTTTGGTTTTGCCATTATAAAAACAAAAAATTGAGAAATTTTAAAAAATGTAGTTTGGGTGGTGATAAATGGCAGCAGGCAAGACAGTGAGACCAAACCGGAAACATAACCTAAACCAAAGAAATTAGGAAACTTATTAGTACGAGAAAGTCAGTTACATTCTGTAACACTATTAGTCGTACAGTTCTATTACAGCTTAATCCACTTTGGTTAGGTAAATTACGCCACTATACTCAGTTTTGGAATAAAGTACTTTACCGTCCTAGTGTGGAAATGTACTGACACGAGGGCAGTAAAGTAATGGTGTACTTCGCCACTCTTCTTTTGTTTATATTTTTGACTTCTTTGTCTTTTCCTCTTTAAAAACTCCAACTACTAAACAAACTTACTGATACCAATATTGTCATTAACTGATATTGTACTTGATATCCGAATGTTATGTGACAAAATTCATTGAATATGGTTTAAAATTCATAGATAAGTTTGTGGAATTTGTATAGTAATATATTTCGTTGCTTGCACATGAATTTTTGTCATGCTAAAAAAACCTACATAGTTTGGTTGACGCTTGCAAACTATCTCTAAAAGAAGGTATTTTCAAAATTAGGCTGAAGGGATATCTAGCAAAAGACCAATACAGTGCCGTGTGCTACGCTGTTGATCGAATTACGAGTCTGATGGAACGGGAGAATGCACTTCAACTTTTGTATTTCAAACAATTTTATCTTTGAGACACAAGTATGTAAAATGTATAAATAGCAATGCCAGATTACCGAGCACGTTGAGGAGATTGCAGCCTGGGGTGCACAATTTTTGGCGGCGAACGAATTTCAGCGAATTCAAAATTTCATAAGGCGAACTTATATAGAAAATTTCTTTCCGTATTTGTAAAAAAATGTGTTAATTAATAAAATTTATATCCATTGATATATACAGATAAAATGACTACAAAAATATCGTATATTTATTAATTCAATATCGTGGTAAGCATTATTTATATGTACACGTATAATCAATTATTCATTTGTACACAATACTTGCGTCGTTTACAAATATCGTAAAGCATTTTTTTATTAAAAATATTAAAAATAGCTTTAATGTTTAAAAAGAAAACTAAAAAAAATTTGGAAAGGAAAATACTTATGAATTCTAAACTTCATCTAGAATTCAAACTTAGTTTAAACTCCGTTATTCATTTTCTAATTCATTATAAAAACATGACTTTGAATAGAAATGAAAATTCTTTCAATTAACTCTAGCAATATCAACAATAACTTGTTGGTTATACTAATTGTAATATCTGTATATTGCAGTTACGCATGAATTACAGTAACAATAAAGTAAGTATTTTTCAGCAATGTGCAGACCAATTTCCAGTTCTTGTGGGGCGCGTTGTTTAATTGCGCCAGCATAAAAATAATTTGAAAGTATCAAACTAAATAATAAACTAGGCCAACCATACTCCATCATTACAACTTTCGAAGGGACATTTTGTAGAGGATACCCCCCGAGAACTAGATTTTCTCCGCTGTCCTGGGACTCAAACTTTGTAGTGGAGTTGTGATGAGCAAAGTGGGTTTCTGACACATTTCCTCAAGTTGTCTCGTGTTCCTCTCATTTTTCACCACATAGTTCACCTCATTAACTATTGATTAATTGATTAATTTTTTCGTGTTTCCGGGCGCGTCAACTACTTTGGTCATTAGTCCCGTGAGTGTACTGCATGTTTTTCTCGGGAGATGGCGGTGATCTTCCTCCGCTGGATGGCGAGATCCGGCGCCGACCTACCGTCGGATAGTGGGGTTTCTCCCTAACCAGGACTCTTCAACCAGCAGGGCACAGCTCTAAGCTCCCGACCGGTCTCCCGGAATATGTGGTAGTCTAGTGCATGTTAGTGTAAGTGTGTGTGTAAGGGGAGATGATAGGACAAGGAAGAGGAAGGAAAGATCGCGTGCGGTCCGTGGCCCGTTTGTTAGGGTACAGCTCCGGCATTCTCCTGGTCTTGATCGAAGAAACCACGGAAAAACTACCGATCAGAGCAGCCGGCCGCTAGAATTCTCCTCCAAATAGCGACTGAATTGGATCTAGCTGAAGAGCTAGTGTCGAAAATCCTGCCGCTGTCAGGACTCGAACCTAGGACCTCCCGGTCAGAGGCACTGCAGTGACATAAGTTGATGCACTGAGCTACCGCTCCCGGTCAATTAACTATTCTTCACACGGTCTTTATGTGTCAAATTTCGCCTCACACGCCTGATGTGGAACGTCGACTCTTCGAGTAATGCAATCGTATCTGATGATATACGCCCGTATCGTCATCTCTTCGTAATTGAAGCCATACGATATAGTTATTAACGTTATTAGGTCAAGACTGTCAAATAACGGACGCTATTTAAGTTCGGAACCAAGGAGTTAGATGAGTTGTATAACCAAGTCCGTTTTTGTGATATTGGGCGAGTAGCACACAACTATTTTCCTAATAGAACTTTCTTATAAAAATAATATAAATATAAATAACTATTTCTGCAATAGTAATTATATGCTAACTTTAGCTTTAACTCATTTGTTCTTAAAATTAGTAGACGTAAAGCTCTTAACGGACGCCGACTGTTAAGAAGGATTGTTCGTCTCCCTAGTTGGCTACATCTCCCTAGTTGGCTACATTAAGTCGCTTTAATAATAACAACAACAATAATAATAATAATAATAATAATAATAATAATAATAAATTCATTGATCTCAATATTGGGTAAGGTCTGCCGGTTAAATAGTGGGGTGGCTCAAAATTGTAACCGCTTTCAGGTGAGCTAATCTTCAAGAGCGTATATTCAAAGCGAATTGTCCACTGACATTATAATTGAACCCTGTTAACTTTTATTGACCATATTGTTTTTTACCACTGTCTATGTAATTTTTTGTAATTTTTCCACTGTTCACTTATTGACCACTATCCATCTTGTTTGCTGCTATTGGCCACACTCCTAATCATTATTGATCGTTGAATTGCTGTAATTGTCGCACCCATTATTTTCACTATGTGTGAGAAGTTTTCACAAGCTTTCGCTTTTCTTGACTATAGCTTACCGGCTGTAGCTCTTATTTCATCGCACCAACGAGTTCTTTGTCGTCCCAGTTTCCTTTTCAGTACAGTATTATAATTAAATAATAAACAAGTTTAGAAGTCCGCAGTGAAAAGCTATGGATTCGTTCATTCAGATTTGGAGACGCGATTTCTGCCCTTCACCCTAAGGCCTCCTTCACAATGCAAAATTAAACGTAACGTAATGACGTAAACTTACCCTTAACATTTACACGTAAAAAAATCATTCACGGTGACAAACGTAAGCGGGAACGTAAGTTTCACCTGAAGCAATCAGTATTCAATGTACTGAAACTTCATCGATTCGTTTCTAGCACTGTAGAAACATTTTTCCACCATAGTTTCTAGTTTTTCTTCGACATTTTTATAGATTTGTTTATATGCGAGTAGCTATTGTAGTAGTGCTCGCATTTCCTTCATCGTATAAACAAGGATTCTCTCTTACCAAATTCACGAGAAATTCGTCGAACATGATTAGTTTTTTCGCATGTCAAATTAAAGTCACAATAAAAATTGCTCAAATTCTTACTTTTAATTCGCTACACGCATCAAAACTGTTCGTAAACTACTTTTCTACATTACAATAATAAAATGACATAAGCACAAACTAACTCAGCACAATCTGAAATCGACCTTCCACACTGCTCTCTGATTGGTGTTCGGTAGAATTCCGACGTAAACTTAACGTAAAAGCTTGAAGCTTCCGAAGCTTGGAGTTTACGGACTTACGTCTACGGTTACATCAAGGCATTGTGAATGGTCTCGCTTAGTAACCCAATTTTTTTTTTTACGTCATGCATTGCGAATGGTCTCACTTAGTAACTCACTTGTAGGTTTTGCGGCTGTTACGTTTACGTTTAAGTTTGCATTGAGAATGAAGCCTAAGCAGCAGTGCGACCGACTCGACGTTCCGCGCGAGTCGGTGACGGTCGGTCGGTCGCTCACGGCGATCGATGGAGGCCCGGCTTCCGGAATCAATTTCCGATCCGATTCCTATTAAGAGCGCGACCAACGGGCGAAAGGGGAACTCATTATGGCAGAGGGCGAGTGACGGGCGATGGCGGATGATGGCTGGTGGAGGCGACTCGCAGGACGGGATGGCTGGTGGTGGAAAATGGTGTGCGTAGTGGCGAGTAGAATCGGGAAGTGTAATATGATTATGATGGCGTGCGATGCCCTATGATGGAAGTTGTTGATGAGTGGTGGAACATATTTATATATATTCTTATTTAATTAACGTCAAAAAAGTTAAAACTACGTATGATATACTATTATGTATACGGTACGCACTGGAGGTACTGGAATACGAAGACAAGTGAAGTTTAATGGTAATGATTTTTTGTAATGAATAATTTAATAGTGAATGGTGATGAATGGTGATAAAAGTAGAGGAAGATGGTGGCGGGTGCAGATTGTGGGGAGTAGTGCCTGAGGGAAAGTTGTGGTGGGTGTGGTCAGGGAGTGGTAGTTGCTGGCGGGTGGTTACAGGTGACTGGTAGTAGTAAATGATGGCGGGTGGTTGCGATTAAGGGTGACTGGTAGGAGTTGTTGAATGGTGATTGTCAGACGCCTATTGTCAGGGCGAGTCATCAGACAGATCTCTGCACAATGGCATTGTACGTTGGGTCAGTGCTCTTCTATGCAAACGGCTCGCAGTCGCTTGCTGGTTACGTTACTTATCTTCCAAAATGAACAGATGGTCGAATCCACTCTTTGAATATGTGTTCTCTAGTGAATATAATAAGGTTTTGACCGGTAGCGGTAGCTCAGTGCATCAACTGATGTCACTGCAGCGCCTCTGACCTGGAGGTCCTAGGTTCGAATCCTGAAGATGGCAGGATTTTCGGCACTAGCTTTTCAGCTAGGTCGAATTTAGCTGCTGTCTGGAGGAGAATTCTGGCGGCCAGCTGCTCTGATCGGTAGTTTTCCGTTGTTTCTCCGATCAATACCAGGCGAATGTTGAGCAGTACCCTACCAAACGGACCACGAACCGCGCGCGATGTGTCCTTCCTCTTCCTTGTCCTATCCTCTCCCTTACACACACACACACACCTAACATGCACTACACTACCACATATTCCGGGAGACTGGTCGGGAGCTTAGAGCTTGTCCCGACTGGGGCGGTGCTCCGTTGGTGGGAGAAACCTGGTTAGGGAGAAACCCGACTAGCCGACGGTAGGTCGGCGCCGGATCTCGCTATCCAGCGGGAAAGATCACCGCATCTCCCGAGCAAACATGTACTACACTAACGGGACCAATGACCGAAGCAGTTGACGCGCCCGGAAACACGAAACAATCAATCAATCAATCAATAGGGTTTTAGTAGATTTCTCCGAAAGAGTATCTATTAATTCAGACCGTCATTTCCTCGAAGCGATTCATTTCAACTCCATCTAATAGTTAATTGCTTTACGCCGGTATCGAGGGGAGAGGAGTCACGAAAAGAGAAAAACTAATTCCTGTCATTTTAATTAATGAAAAGGCGGAGTCTTCGTTTTCATTTATTTCCATATGAAAAGCGAAATTTTGATCTCAACAAGGCTTAGTAGGGACCTTAAGAAGTCTAAAGCTTGTTTCTGATTGTGAAGCTCCTAGATCATCTGCAGAAGTGGTTGAAAGGTTATTGGGAAGCTTGAAAAACGGTCAGATATTCAGTGTGAATCCTCAGCACATACGACATGTCAAAGGGTACGGAACTAACAATTTGTTTTGTAAATTTTAAATTTGATATTTTAATTTTCAATCGAAATATCTATTATTTTATTGATTGTGAATTGACTAATTTCGTCACACACTGTCCGCCACAGCCTTTTTTGCCTGATATCCTAGAAACAAGCCATATATATATATATATATATATATATATATATATATATATATTATGTATATGTATATGTATGTATATATATATACCAACGTTTTTAAAAAGCGAATCACTAAACAGCTTTGGTTTTCAATTAGAAACTGATGGATGCAGGGAAAAGCCTCAAAGCAAAACCCGAGCATAAAATATTTTTGACAAATGTCATGGAACGATGGTCCACCGGTGAATTCCGACGATACTTATATTTCGCAGTCGAAAAAAGCAGCAACATCAGGCATATTTTAATGGCTTGTGATGTTCTGAAAGCATTCGTAAAAGCAGGTACTTTTTCTCTCAGCGCTCACTCGACAAATAGCGTGCAAGAGTGGCGAAGTGCTTTTCTTTGGCAGCAGGAAGAGAGAGAGAGAAAGAGTTGCGGCTGAAGTCCAACGTTCGGCTTTTTGCCTCCTCACGCACGAAAGAGCATTCAATGCCGCGACCCGGACACATCTTAAGTGACGAGAACATAAAGAACGTTGCTTTTCATTGGTGACGGATGACGCGGTGGAGGAACGCCGAGCAATCACATTCTGCCGGTGACGTTTCCCTGGAAACAAGGACGTCGCTGCGGACATTTTCCCTCCGGAGGCTGAGCTGAAGCTCCACGTGGAGAGCGAGGGGGATCACGTCACGGCGAGGAATGCGAGGTGCACGCGTCTGACGCGTGGGAGCAGCACAAGCGCAGGGTTTTCAACTGAAGGCGAACGCAAAGGGGGAGCCAGCGGGCGGTGGCTCTCCGAAGCTGAAATTTTCCAAAGCGGACCCGTAGTTCCACCTGCAGGACCTGTAATAAAGCGTTTTATTTACGTAAATACGATCGATTCCTGATTTTCTTGCTTTTTAAGCTCGTATTTTGGGGAATTGATGCACTACATTGGGGGAATGCGAGGTGCGCGCGTCCGACGCATGGGAGCAGCACAAGCGCAGAGTTTTCAACTGAAAGAGAACGCGAAAGGGGAGCCAGCGGGTGGTGGCCCTCCAAAGCTGAAATTTTCCTAAGCGGACCCGTAGCTCTAACTGTAGGGTTTATTTCCGTAAATTCGATCGATTCCTGATTTTCTTATTTTTTTAAGCTCTCGTTTTGGAGAATTGTTGCACTACAGTGGGGAAGAGGCTCTCCAAATCATTTGGCAACCCTGTAAATGGTTCAAAATAAAACCAATTCTGTATATATTTTATTTATTTCCTAATCAAATATTTCATTTGTAAATAAAATGTTTAATGGGAAAGGAGGTCAGAGGGGCTTAAAAATTAGTTGACCTTACTCTTATGTAGGCTTCGCACGCCTATGAAACTACGTTAAATTGGCGTCTGAGAGTTGCGCAGCCTCTGCGGTTAAGTTCTTTATTAACAGCGACTGTGTTGACCCAGGTTTTGTATCAGCTTATATCACTGCAGTGTTTTGTGACCGGCAGGTCCTAGGGTTCGAATATCGATTGTGGCAGGATTTCAACATTAGTTGCAGGCCTAGTTCGAATTCGCGGTCTGGAGAAGAATTCTAGCAGCGAGTGCGGACCAATAGTTTCCTAATTAAAGCGAGTCGATAGTTTTACGTGGATTCTCTGATGACCAGGCGAATGTCGGAACAATATCCTAACAAACGGTTTACAGACCGCGCGTGACCTTCCTTTCCTCTTTCTAGTTCTCTCCTCTCTCCTTCCTTACACACATGTATACTTACATGAACTTCACTTGTAAACATGTCTGTTGACGAATCGGGAGCTTGGAACTTGTTTGGGTAGGCGGTAACCCGCCTGGATGGGAAAAACTCCTCAAGCCGATGTGTAGACTCCGGATTAAATGACTCACTGGGGGAAGATGACTGCCACCTCCCGTGATAAAAATGCACTACACTTAAGAGATTAAAGACCATAGCAGTTGACATGCCCGGGAAATGTAATTAATCACTCACTTTTATTAACGATGAGAATGGTACGGGAAATGTAAATAATCATTCGTTTGTATTAACGATGAGAATGAATTATTCGTCGTCGCATGTTTAGGGGAAATGTATACAGACGTATTGGTTTGCATCAAGTCGCTTATTGAATACGTTACATTACAACAGAAAATCTGTGACTTTCCAATCGGCTCTCGTTGCGTCTCAGAAACGAAAGTTTCTTAACACTTTTCAAAAAATATGTTTGTGAGTCCATAATTGGAATTAGAAATACATGAATGAACATTGATTATGTAATAAATAGTTATTGATATATTTTATTTATTACCTTGACTTTGTTAATAATTTCTGTTCACTTGAAGCAATGTCGATGTTTTCCAAGAGTTTTCTTTTCAGAGGCCACGTCTGTTTAACGGCAGGCGTAATATTGATTATTTTGGGTTCAGGGATGTACCTATGTCTTTCAACAAACCTTTGTGAATATAAGCGATACACACAACAATACCCATTACGAAAATAAATTATACACTACGCATCAGAATACATTCCAGTTAATGTTGAAACACTATCAATCGAAATGTGCACTTCTCTTCTTGAAACAGATTTTCGTTTTTGACGTAATTCTCGTAATACATACTATCCTTGGCGCACTAGTACCCAACTGACTTTAATACAATTTTGCAACGTGCAATAAAATGTAATGTGTTTTGTGAAGTTAACCGTTTATTATCAGAGTTACAACTGCGTCATTCTTTCACATTTTTGACTAAATAAGAAACAGTTTGTTTCGAAATTATTAGAAAATTTAAAATGTCCGTCGTAATGAAGTTTAAACGTGTCCGTCACTTTTACACACATGGTTCCCTGTGGAAGCCATGATGTGTATGAAAACGATACACATCGCGCTCACAACGATACACATTTATTCCTCACAAAATAAATATATTTTCGCCTCTCACATGAATAATTCGGCAACAAGACAATGACAATGTAAGACGAATAGACGCCGGGTGAATATACCAACCTCAAAGAATTGGGAACTGAGGCATGCATGCATTACGCCCGTCGCCAGAGTCTGCAGTTTCATTGCGACACAAAGTGGTTGTAGAAGGATCTGTGTAAAAGGCCCTGAGCAACGAGGCGCGCGTAATGGATTCGGGCAACTCGGAAGCAGGTTTCTTTCAGAGTTGAAGTAACTTGCGGTAAAAGGAGAGTCGCTGTCATTGTTTTTGTTTCCGATGTCACTGTTCAGAAACTCAGGTAAAGGAAGATGTATGGGACCTCAGAAGAATAGAAGTATTGATCTTCCGCAAAGTTGGTTGGCCTAACTTCGTGGATAGAAACAAATATTTTTAAGAGAAAGTAAGAAATTCCTTCTTACAAGTGAACGATTATCTAATAAATTTACGAGAAAGTCGAATGAACGTAGCGGGGACCTCATACCAGCGAGATCAAACAAAAGATTTATTTGTTCTGGAGTGATTTTGTAAGAACGAACAAAGTAATTTCTGATTCGAATTATAGTTTACGTCAGGCTTTCCGTATCCTTCAGAAAAAGTTCCAGGAAGTTCGTTCATGCTATTCTCTAGAGAAGATACTCTTGCGTTATGTTTCCAAAATTTCATCACACAAGGATACTTTGTAAATTAAAGAACTAAGCCAACTTTCTTTCTTCATACCAAATATCGTCTGCTATAATTGACGTTACATTAAAAATATTATTTTTTTTTTAACACTAACACAGCCTTTGAAACTAAGTAACGACAAACTCTACAGTGTACAAGTTTCTGTAAAAATACTTTTCTAAATTGAAAATCGATGAACGGAATACGTTTATATTTATTATTATTATTATTTTATTATTATTGAAAATATTACTATGAAACATTTCCTAAGAACTTATAGATACATCATATAACAATGCTGCAAAGTGTTTTACACAACTATCAGATTGCTCGATGCAATTTAATTACTTTCCACATTACTATATTCAGTTTTTGTCTAGGGTATAACACTTTCGGGTGCCATTCAATTTGTTTTTGAAAAGCGCAAGTAAACAAATTATTAAGCTAATAATAAAAAAGTTCTCATATTTCAAGGGTTTCCTTGCTGTTGCAAAAAACTAATAAAAGATCAGTCTTTGTCTAGGTCTGAATTTATTCTCAAATAATACTAGAAGAACATGTTATTTTTATTATACTTTGGATTTCTTCTTTACCAAGAAGTACAGCGTCTGGCCGAACATTTAATTAATATCTCAATCTTCTCATTCAAATATACTTTTTATTGTACTCCAATGACTAATATTTGAAGAAGCAATTGAATTTCATTACTCAAAAAAGAATTATGAAGACCAAGTCGTAGTGAAAGAGAGATGCAATCGAAGATTTAGTCAGAATAATTAAACTGTATTGAACTCTAAATACTGGGTCAGATTTATTATCGAGTTTTCTCATGAAAACTTTTCCAGAACTTCTAGACGAATATTTTTTTTTTTAAAAAAATGAAATAATAATCTAAAACCGTCAAAGCCAGGGTAGAACCTATATTTTCGAGGATTTTTCTCCAAGTCCCAAAACAAGACCTCGTGCTTAAACCTAATATCAATTTTATTTTATTTTTTTTATATTATTTTGTATAGGATTGACTTATAAAGTTCAGTTTACATAAAACTCTTCATTTGTATAGTTGACTTACATCTAATTGTTATATACCAACTCTAAACTACAACTGACGAGGGGACTACCGAGCACCTCTAAGAATTACTAAGATTTCTAAAAATGTTCAGAAAAGAATGGATAGGATATCTGTGTTTTATTCTAGTTGGGATTTCATTATATTTCATTATATTGATGTACGATGAGTTTTAGATTAAGTTCGTGGTGTAATTGCTTATTGGAAAAGAACCTGGAGGTGTGGGTGATAGTTCTTAGGTATTTGTTCTGAATAATCTGAATTGTGTTGATATTATATTTAGCAGCATTTCTCCAAATTGGACAAGCGTACACGAGAAGAAGTCTAATGATGGTTTTGTATAAGGTGATACCGTTATTTAGTGAAAGTTTACTGTTATTTATAAGTGGATTTAGCTGCATTATTTTGGCTTTGGCTTGTTGGACTTTAAACCTAATACCATAACGTAGAAATCCTCAATCAGACAAGCATATCTCCTTTGTTCATTGCTTAAATTAGCACCCTTCATTACATCATCTCTCATTTCAGAGGTCGTAACGCGCGATTGATGCGCCAGGTAATGTTGCATCTCGTGCGTAAGCGGAAATTGCACGAGGGGCTTCGAATGCGTAAGAACGTCACCGGCGCCTCGCCGGATGGCGCAGCGGAGCGGTTTATGATGTCGCTGAATCTGACGTAATGGCGGCACGCCTTCGCTCGTACGTTGTACATATTTAAGCACGCGGAAGTGCTTGTAAACCTGCATCCACTGAATTTCGTTTCCCTCTTCCCGCCGGTTTGATACGCGCCGTGTAGGCTATTAACCTCACGCAACGGAAGCGGGTCAGTGGTTTTGTTTATATTGCGGCGTAAAAGTGCCATAATTCATGAAATAACGTTCACGTAGATAAATCTTCTGGTTTGTATACGCGCTGATGATGTGTAGGTTGCTGGAGATATATTTCGTATATTTTTATAGATGATATAAATCGGTAATATTGTAGAATGTATCGAACGGGATCGAATTAATAAACGAGAGTTTATGGCGGGAGAGAACATAGTCTCCAATTTGCTAAAGGTTGTACACCGGTAGTATTGAAACATACACAATGCTGTAGGTCTAAATCAACTTTAAAACAGTAAGAGAAACATATCGGAACAGTTCATGTGTGAGCCTAGAGCCCCGGAAAGCAAGCAAACAACGGAACAAGAAAATGGTGGATCCTGATACAAAACCTCTATAATCACGTGTAATTTAATTCACTATCAAAAATCTGTAATCGAGGTTGAATGTGGTCGAACTGCACCAATAAGACGATTTTCAGAGAATAAAACATTTTTTCTATACGTCGGATTTTATTTCTGTTGCGCAAGTTGGGTTATTTTAATATATGACAAAAGATAAACGCGAATTTGCATTGCAGTGTGCTAATTTTAATTGTAAAAAGTAAAACAGAAACAAATTTATTATTCTCGTTTTACAGGGCACTTCAGATAGCTCGCAATTTCTACATAATAGGAAACATTGTAATTAATTTCAGACAGAATTTATTTATTGTTTAAAAGTTTTACATTTTCCTGAAACAATACGTTATTGAAAAAGGTGGATTAAACAATAAGCATGCCCATACACGCTTGAAAATACAAGTCCCAACTGCAGGTACCTACTCTGTGTACAAAAAAAATAGAGAAAAAACTTAACTATAGAGAAGGCATGTTCAATGAAATACAAGCAGACGAAATAAAAAGAAGACTAGTTGAGTGACATGTTGGAAATGGACGAAAAGAAGCGGAACAACATATGAGATTTGCTACGAAGTTCAAGTCAAATTTGAAAAAATTAAATGAAAAGAAAGATAAGAAGTGGGAAAGTAAGATCAAGCAAAACGGGAAACCGGTCGGGAGTTTAGAGCTTGTTCTGGGTAGGGCAGTGTCCTTCTGGTGAGAGATACCTGGTTGAGGAAAAAACCCGCTAGTCGACGGTAGGTCGGGGTCGGATCTCGCCATCCAGCGGGGGAAGACCACCGCTACCTCCCGAGCAAAACACGCTCTACACTTATGGAACTAATGACCATAGGAGTTGACGCGCCCGAAATTAGTAATCAATCAAACTATAAATCAATCAAACTGTAAATCAATCCAACTATAAATCAATCAAACTATCGATCAATCAAATTATCAATCAATCAAGAGCAGGCGAAAGAGTAGGAGAGAGGGGCGTGTCCTTACCTTGCTCAGCGACGGACGCGATGACAGCGAGGTGCACCAGCACGGCCACCCCAAGCAGCGACAGCGCTCTGGACAGCGCCCACTGCACCATAGCTGCGCGCGGCGACGACGCGGCGGCGGCGGTGGCGGCGGCGGCGGCGGCGACGGCGGCGGCGGTGGCGGAGGCGGCGACGCCGGGCGACCTAGCGCAGCGCCGGCACCACAGCCCGGCGGCGCAGCAGCAGCGAGGGCGGCGGGGCGCGGCGGCGGCGGTGGCGGCGGCGGCCCGCTGGAGGCGGCGGCGGCGACGGCGGCGGCGGTGTGGGCCGGGGCGGGAGCGGGTGCGCCCGGTCGGGGCCCCTGGCACATCGGAGCGACCGCCTTCGGTCGGCGGTCCGTTGGTGCACGGCAACACTCACTCGACGGCGCCTACGAGCACTGCCACGCACCCCGCGGATACGTCAACGCACTTTCTTCGCTCGCCCGTTAAATTCTTCCCGCGCACAACGCGACACGACTACCTCACAGATGGATTTCCTAGAATTAAAATAATCGAAGGATTTTCTACTGTTTTCACTAATGAAGATACACAGACAATTCCACCCAAAGACGTGACAGAGAGGATTCTTCAGAAAGTTTCAAAACTTAAAGGTATTGTGTAAAATATTGTTTGTTCTCACTGCTTTTCACGTGTTGTGTTATTTTCTTCTTTCTGATAATTGTTGGAATTTTTGGATTTTGCGACACAGTCCTTCAGAAATATTGTAATTGTTTTTTAATTTTTTTTTCGTTCAAAAAATGGCAAAATGATTTCCTTTAACACTGACAAATTTTCACCAAACTTATATACACATCCATTGACGAACACCACAAGTAGTAACTATGTATTTAACTCTGAACTTCGATCACAAAAAACAGTTAAAGTGAAAAAGGGTACAGATTAAAATTCACTTCTCCTTCACAAATGTAAGAAATAAAATGTGAGTGCGCTGGACGATTGTCGCAAAACACAAACAGCGTCAGAAAATGGCGGAGGTATATCTTCTTTTTTCACGAGCGACGGCACCAAAAAATTGGGGATATACGTGAAATGTCGTCTCTCTGGAACAGAAACAAAAAGTTGCTTAATTTTTAAAGTGCATTTGTGTCGTTAATCCGCCTGTGGTTTTAGGGGGGCAAGAACGCATACATGCAGTTGTTTTTAACACCATAAAGCCACACAAATACGGACGGAATTTGCATCGAAATTACTAGAGGGCGAATTGATATTTTATTCGCCAGGAAATATTAATATTAGTTTTTGTGAATACACTCCCGGAGGAAGGAAGAGCTGAGGGAAAAACCAACGACAGCGCAATGGCTGCCAGCGAACAAATTGCCACAGCATTGAATACAAGAATTATTTCAACTAGTGAAGATGAAACCGGAAAGTGAGTATTGAGTGCCTGTAGTGTTCTAAAAGAGTACATTTGCGGTAATACTCGTGTCTCTTGTGATGCCGAAACTTGTAGAAACTTCCTACAAAAGTAATGTATACAATTAATACCCGGAATTATTAGTATTTATATATTCTAAGTTTTAATTATAAATAACTGACTTTTGAGAAAGAACGGTGGTTTAATGCAAAACCGAAATAAACGTTTCAGGTTTTTTTTGGTGTATATATCACTCTTATTAAATGACTTTGCCGTTCGATAAATCATTGCACAGCATGTCCTATATTAAATAGTTTATGTCATTTATCATCAATATAATACTGATTATACTGCCGTGCTTATGTATTTACAGAAACGAAATGGTGAACATCCTTAATCTTCATTGATATAATATGAGGTAGACAAATGAAAGTGAAATTAGTGAGTCACATTGACCAACCAAAGCCACCTTGTGCCAACAGAATACGAGCGGAAATCGCAACTATATGTGAACAACCATGCGAGAACGGAATTATCATAAAAGCGCAAGTTTTACAAAGACTTTACCGGATAAATACGTATCGTATACCAAATCATATCATGAGCATGTGTGGTATGACAATATTTTCTTAAACGACTCATATGAATCCTATAAACATCATGCTATTGTAATAAAATCAAATAATCGAAGTTCTCTGAAACACACATCTTAGCCACAACGACCGAAGCGATCAAACCGGGAGCGGTAGCTCAGTGCATCAACTGATGTCACTGCAGTGCCTCTGACCGGGAGGTCGTAGGTTACACTCCCCACGGCGGCAGGATTTTCGACACTAGCTTTTCAGCTAGGTCGAATTCAGTCGTTGTCTGGAGGAGAATACTAGCGGCCAGCTGCTCTGATCGGTAGTTTTCTGTGGTTTCTCCGATCAACACCAGGCAAATGCCGGAGCAGTACCCTACCAAACGGGTCACGGACCGCGCGCGATCTGTCCTTCATCTTCCCTGACCTATCCTCTCCCCTTACACACACACTTACACTAACATGCTCTACACTACCACATGTTCCGGGAGACTGGTCGGGAGCTTAGAGCTTGTCCCGGCTGGGACAGTGCCCTGCTGGTGGGAGAGTCCTGGTTTGAGGGAAACCCAGCTAGCCGACGGTAGGTCGGTGCCGGATCTTGCCATCCAGCTGGGGAAGACCACCGCCATCTCCCGAGAAACAAACGTGCAGTACACAAACGGGACTAATGACCAAAAGCAGTTGACGCGCCCGGAAACACGAAAAAACAAACCAAACCAAACCGCTCAACATTACTCGTTCTGTCGACAGAATATCAACGGAAACAGCAGTGAATGCATAAACGGGCTAGAACCCTTTTCTGGTGGGTGGGTGGGGGGGCGGAATTCTCAGAAAGGGCGCGCACTGCTTCCACAGCGACCGAATGTACCTCGCGAGCGCGGGTGCTGGCGGGCGATAACGCTGGCGACTTTTCGAAAAGTTTCCGAAAGCCCGTGAGTGGCAGATAGCGACGACAGCAGACACGCGATTCTTTGTGACGGTGCTGCGCAGTGGGCTCCAATGAGCTGAAAAGCTTCAGAAAAGGAAACAGAATTCGTGGTAATGACGATGCATGTAAATATAAATAATTTCTTAATGTTATTGAAACCTACTTGGCGATTTTACACGAAATTTTGATCATGCGTTTTACGGGAAACATCTTCCCCAGTCGCAGATTTAGTGTAAAAAAATGTTTGTGTGATTTGAAAAAGAAATTAGACCTCACTTAAAAATGGTGTGGCATCTTTTATACCATCTTGTCGAGCCTAACTACGATTTTTACTAAAGAAATTGTCAATTTAAAGCGCAACATGTACGCCTAAATGCAGTTGTAAATCTTACGACCGTGGAAATTACAGCTGATTTGAAAACTTTAAAAAATGCCGGAAAACGCCATTTTTACTCAATAGTAAGGCAGTAAATATTACCGTATTTCTTTTTCTGGTTGAACATTCTAAATTTTATCGTTAATTTTCAATCATTGCTAACGAACAGATTAACAGATATTTTACAATTTTTAGATGGATAGTTATACAAATATATTTAGTAAATAAATTCAGGTTTTTAATAATAAATAAAAAAGAACAATAAATAGAATTTATTAAGTAGACGTAGGCCTTAGTCACATCGCACGAAATTAACGCAATTAAATATGGAGACGGCACCACCAATAATTTGCAATTTAAAAAAAATAGTCCCTTAGTTCTTAGGTTAAACATGTGTGAGCGGAACACGTTCACTGTCCTGTGGTCCAAATGTGCTTCACAAAACATAACACTCGATAGTTTTTCTACGTCCGTAAGCCACATGTGGGTCACAGACGTTTACAATTTCCACGGTAATTTTTTTTCCATTGAACTTCCCTTAACTGCACAGATTTTGGCGTGGACTTGCTAGAGCGGTCATAGAATTTAGAAATGCACCGAGACGTGCAGAAAAATATTTTTCAGTTTTGAGAATATTTCAGTAAAACTTTCTTACAGTTAGGAACGTTTCTATTAAATTAGAGAGTATACTTATCATCAAAAATAAAAATAATTTTCTTTTAACAAACCATTGATATACTACTATAATGAATAAGTTTTCGTTTGTATTGTATAATTTGAAAAAAAAGACTTAATATACTTCTAAGAAGTAATGGACTTCAGCTTCCCTGTCAATGAATCCCATCTCGATCAGGTTTTTGTTCAGTTTCCCTGATCCATTGAGCAAATGCTGAGAAGGCCCCTTGATTTGCTTGTGGACGTAAATGTAGCTTCACTATACGCACGTTTTATTGATCTCTTTCTTTGCTTGTAGTGGTAGTAGAGCTTAGGATGAGTCACTGTTTTCTTAGCAATACAGAAACATCACATCCACAGTTCGCTTATCGTTACAAATAAGTTTCAGCCTCGGCCCAGCAGTGGTAGCGTACGCACGTCCCGCTGCACGGCAGCGCTTACCTTCGCCTCAGTAGTGGCAAATCGAGATAAGCGTTAGGTGGTGATCGTCGGATACGGAGCCCGCAACGGGCTAAGTTTATTTAAAACATTGTTTTTGTTGTTTTATTTTGTGACTTTCGTGCAACAGTTAAGTGCCCAGTAATTGTGAATGTCAGTAAACTCAGGCCCCTCAACGGGGCAACTTATCAGAAGTGCCATGGACACTTTAAACAAAGCAGATAGTGAATGTGATCATATAGACTCCCAGTCAGATATTAGCATGATAGCTCATCTACAACAACAACTTCAACAACAGCAGCAGATGTATCAACAGCAGCTTCATCAGTTGCAAACACAGCTGCAGCTCGCGCAACAAGGACAAACTCAGCCGCAGCTAATGGGAGTGCCTCAACAGCCTCATGGTCAGCCTCCGCTAATATCTCAAGCAGGGCCAACAGTTACAGCGGAAGGAGTCCAACAAAGTGGCGTATGTACTGCTGGTTCTACTTCCTTGCAAAATTCACAAGTAAGTGACGTTAACGCCGATAGCAGATCGGACACTAAGAAGCGCAAATTCTCCCAGCGTAGTGAAAGTAACGAAGGGCATAGTGAAGAGTGCAGTGAATTCAGTTACAATATCCCAGTCTCATCTAGATATAAGTTGTTAGAAAATACGTAAGTGATTCCATGGAGCATAGCCAGATAGAACCAGTGCAAGTGAAAATCCCTCCCATTTACGTTCACGAAATTCCAGTCTCATCTAGATATAAGTTCAAAATCATGCTCACTTCTATTGAAGACTATCGCAGTTTTAGAAAATTTTGTGATGAACAAAACATTCAGTACTACTCGTTCAGAGATCCAACACAAAAGCCCCTATCAGTGATAATTAAGGACATACCTACAAGCTACTCAGAAAAAGACATTAAAGATGAACTTATTCGTTTGAATCTACCAGTGATAAAAGTTTGCAGACTCTATAATAAGGAAAGAAAGCCAATTCCAGTATGTGCAGTTGATTTAGAAAACAATAACGAAGCTCGAAAGATATATTCTTTAAACAGGTTTATTCATAGTGTAATCAAAGTGCAACAAAGGTTAAATTCCAGAGTAATAATGTGTAAAAAATGTCAGAGATATGGTCATTCACAAGCAAACTGTGGCTATCATCCCAGGTGCGTAAAATGCGTGGGAAACCATCATTATTCGGAATGCAAAAGCTAAAGACGCCGCACCACAGTGTGCTAACTGTTTTGAATTTCACGCAGCTAATTATAGAGGTTGTAGCTATTATAAAAAATATATTGAGTCCTTTGTTAAAACTTCCCAAAAAGCAAATGACAGTAAATCAAACAACCAACGTACTTTACAATCTAAATTTTCTCCTAACCCGCCACTACAATCCAGTAAGCATTTCCCACCCCTCCTTGTACGGCAGCCAAGTTCAAGTAGCCAAACAATGTTTACTGCCCAGCCTACTAACTGGCAAAATATTATACCAACAATAGTTTCCCAAGTTGTATCTGCAATCGTCCCACAAATCCAAAGTATGGTAGAGAAAATAGTTACATCAGTATTAAATAATGGCAACTATTCAAGAGGTAAATAAGATATTAAACTGGAACGCCAACGGTCTAAAAAGACAGGAAAATAGTTTCCGATATTTCCTGAAACACCACGGTATTAATATTGCCTGTATCACGGAAACCCATTTAATTCCGGGTGAAAGATTTATTATTCCGGGTTTCATCACATATCGTAATGACAGAGAAACGTCACATATAGCGTCAGGCGGTGTAGCTATATTTATATCGAAGAACGTTAAACACGCGCAAGTACCGACACCGACGTCAAGAAACCTGGAATCTGTCGGAGTGCGAATTGAAAGTAATGGCAAAACTTTAACTATTATAGCAGGATATAAACCCTAACAGAACCTTTCCGGAAAACTCATACAGACGTATATTCAGTGATAACAATCCGACACTATTACTGGGTGACTTCAACAGTAAAAATATAGCGTGGGGCTGTAACTCGACATCGTGGCAAGGACAGAAGCTATCAGATTTTGCAACGGCATGTAACATCAGCATATTAGCTCCAAACGAACCGACAAGATACGCGTCCAATCCAAACATCATTCCAGATGTCTTAGATATTGTACTCACCAAAAATGTTAATTTTCCCATTCATCAAAAAGTATTACCGGAGCTCGACTCTGACCACTGCCCGATACTACTATCCTTATCGGCACAAATCAATAGAACACAGCTCGACAAGGAAGTAAGAGGAATCGTAAATTGGAATAAGTTTACTAATCTAATGTTATCCTTTTACTCATATCCGAAAAGTATAAGTAATGCGCGCGACATCGACGATGAAGTTGATAAATTCTCCAAAGCAACTATTAATGCCATCAAACAGTCGACACGACCTCGTCGTACGCCAAATGCTAAACCGATCCCAGTAAACATTCGAAATTTAATTAAATCAAAAAATAATATGAGACGGTACTGGCAAATTACTCGAAGACCAGACGTTAAAACGAAAGTAAATAAGTTAACAAAGCTGGTGAAAACCAAACTTGACAAACTACGTTTTTCAAGTTTCAACAAGTATATAGGCGAAATTCATCCAAATTCGAGTCACCTCTGGTCATCGGTCAAGCGGTTAACCAAAGAAAAATCAAACATTCCACCCTTGAAAATAGGAATTAACCGAGTATACTCAGACGAGGATAAGGCATCAGTAATGGCGGAACACCTTGAAACTACCTTCAAACCGCACCCCGTGACCGACGCATCATTTAACTCCAAAATCGAAAATTTCGTCAACTCTACTTTTCCAACGGCCGCACCACCCATTAAATTCATTACTCCATCTGAGACAGCTTTCGAAATTAAGCGTCTGAAAATTAAGAAAGCACCTGGAATTGACGGCATAAATACCGTGTGCATGAAAATGTTGAACAGGCGATCGATTGCAGCCCTGACGGCAATATTTAATGCGGCTTTAAGGCTTCACTATTTTCCTGCAGCGTGGAAAAAAGCTGTAATAATTCCTTTCTGTAAAGCTGGAAAAGACCCGAGATACGTTGAAAGCTACAGACCTATTAGTCTATTGCCAACCATATCTAAAATATTTGAAAGACTAATACTATCTAGACTTATTAAATTCCTCAATTCCACCAACGCTATTCCGTCGATTCAATTCGGGTTCAGGACCAATCACTCAACAACGCACCAATTACTACGACTCGCTGAAGAAATAGCACAAGGCTATCACCAAAAGGAACATACAGCATCAGTATTTTTGGATATAAGTCAGGCGTACGACAGAGTCTGGCACTCTGGTCTAATTTATAAAATGCGACAACTAAGAGTCCCGGAGTATTTACAAAGGTTATCGAAAGTTTCTCTCTAACAGATCGTTTATTGTAAAGTCAACTCTTCAACCTCTTACCCGCGCACCATTGATGCAGGAGTACCACAAGGATCGGCACTCTCTCCCATTCTGTTCAACATTTTTAGCTACGATATCCCCACTGAGGGTGACTCCAAGTTAGCGCTGTACGCAGATGATGTCGCCCTCTTCGCAACGCACAGCGACATTGCCGTAGCCAAGGACTATATTCAAAACACATTAAACGAGTATGTTAACTGGACTCAGAAATGGAGAATAAAAATAAACCCGTTAAAATGTCAAGCAAAAATCTTCACGTTACGCCGCCCAAAAAATCCTACTGAATTATGCCTTCACAATACATTTATTCCGTGGACCTCCTCACCGATAAAATACTTAGGAGTGTTGCTTGACAAAAGACTGACATGGAAACCACACATAAATGCAATAGCAAACAAAGCATCTGCCAAAATTTCAAAACTCTTCCCTCTAATCAATGCACATTCTTCATTGAAAGTCGAATGCCGATTGCTACTATTTAAGTCCCTAATTCTACCAACCATGACTTATGCATGTCCAGTTTGGGGTTGTGCAGCGACAAGCAATCTCCAAAAATTAACAGCCATTCAGAATGTATTTTTAAGAAGAACTTTAAATGCCCCCTGGTTCATTCCGAACATCCAGATTCGCAGAGAATTGAAAGTGCCGTCATTAATCGATCACATAACTCAAATAGCTCAAAACTTTTACCAAAACCTTCACACTTCCCCATGCTCCTTAACCTTCAGCCTAGGTCGCAATGCTGCATACTCGCGTATTAAATCCAGGTATCTTAAAGACCGATTCAAACCACCGTAATCCCCCATAACTGTCAATAGATCAACTGAAACAGTCTTCTACCTCGCTTCTTTACTTTAGCCCAATATTTATGTTATTCCGAGTAATATAAACCACTGCTTATGGATGGCCATTCCCAAAAAGTAACAAACTGTGTATTTCATAATTTAACAAAAAAAAAAAAACAAATAAGTTTTATATAACCCGGAACGAAAATGTTGTTTTCGAAATATTCCCTTTTTAAACTCCTCGAAAGACATGTATGTCGAACGAGAAGAAATAAATTAAAAAAAAAATTATTATTATTATCAGTATATTTACAGTACGTATTCTACTATATAATAATAACAACAATAATAATAATAATAATAATAATAATAATAATAATAGTTTTAAACCGTTTTTCATCTTTCAACTATTAATGGTTAAATTGTTGGGAAGGGATTCTGAAACTCAAGAAAGCGTGCGCAGCTGATTTTCTCCCATTTGCGTCGCATTCACGTTTTAACTGATTTTTGACTAAATAAATTAATAAATAAATAAACGTGTAGACGTGGGGAGATATTTTAATGTTCTCCTAGGGTGAGGGAACGAGCTAATTGAGCGACGGCCGCTGTCGGGCGAGCAGCGCACGTAGCAACGCGGGCGGAGGCGGTGGCGTCCGCCCCGCGTCGCGTCGCGTCGCGTCGCGTCGCCGGCAGCCTCCAAGAACCGACCGGGCAATCACGCGGCACGCGCACGTCGGAATATGGCGTGGCGCGGGGAAAAAACCGGCGGTGTTGGAACGCGTTTCGATTTGTAGAGAAAAACACGTTCAGCCGCGTCGCTCCTGGACCCACTCACTTCAATTACCTCATTCTCCACAATATTTGCAAACCTTGTCGTTGAGTCGACTTGTTTAATCGAAATATTTAAAGTTGTTGATGCGACTTTAAATAAAAGAATTCTAAAACGATATTTGCAAAATATATAGTAATTAAGGTTAGAGTTAGATTGTGAAATATTAATACTTTTAGTATCGTTTCATGGTACTGAAGAAATTCTCATTTACCTGTATTTAATTTAGTTTCTCTTCTACATGCATTATAAATATTTATTAAGTTGTAAACGCAGAAAATGATTGGAAGAACGCACCTGAAACGTGTTTCCACTGTGAATAAAAATGTGTTCAAATGTACTGTTTATTTTTCGAATCGAGAGTAAAAGAATTGAAAAGACTGAATAATTTTCTTCCATGCCTACTCAAAAAGAGCGAAAAAATAAGGGAAAATAGAAAGCATAAAATGTAAAGCTTCACCACAGAATAAAAAACGACGAACTCCGGAAGTCCATGTTTTAAACGGTGCAGAGGTTAGTGGCTTTGAGTTTCACTTTTCTACTTTGTGTTTTCCCCTCTCTTATTTACCTTGTCGTATTCACATACTGCACACACACTTCAGTTTCAGCGGCATAGTTGTGAAAATAGACAGCCCTATAAAAAAATCTTTTTCCTATCGAACTTCTCTGAGAGTTGAGAAAACATTTCGAATTTTGAGCAGCAATGATGAGCATAGCGCGATCCACATTTCGATGGCAGTAGTAGACAAAAGTTAAAAAGAAAAAGGATTGAAATAGTTTTGAAAAATAACTAGTATGTTCCGTGGTTGCGTGTAGGGAAAGTGAAAGTTCTTTCTTTTTGGTTTTGGCGATTAAATACGATATCGAAAACATACGTGCTAAAGAAGGACGATATCATATAGTTTGAACAACATACCTTATTGTCACTACCCAAGAGGAAGTCAGTAGAATAACACAGAAGGAAATGTTCTCACTTCGTAGGTCGCTTGAGAGGGAAGTGAGCCGGGCGCACCAGGTCCTCGGCGACTGGATATATTCGCGAGGCGGTCGGGCGGTGACTGGCGGTCCGTCCCGTGCACTTGTCACTCTCAATTAACGAGCGTCGCCGCGTCACTGTTAGGCGACTTCCAGCAAGCCCTTTGAGAAAGGGCTCGTCATTCGTTTAACGACGGCGGCGGGCGCGACAGACGGGCGCCGCAAAGCGGGACCACCCGCGTTCCGGGAACAGCCGACGCCCGGCACCACGCGATGGTGCGGCGAGGACTCGCCCGCCGACGGTGCGCGCTGGCCGGGCCGAGTGGACGGGGCGGAGTACCTCAAGGGCCGCTGGGAGGTGTTGGAAGATGGAAACTTTTATTTCTTTTCTGAAGTCTTGCCAATTCCGGTAAACAAGCTAGGAAGTAGAAAAATCAAAATTCCTTTTATATTACCTACGTTATTTTCGCTTTGAACTTTCAGAAATGGAGGAACTGTGTTTCTCAATTAAAAGTGTTTAATATAAATATCGTTGAGCTGCTGACTGTTGAAGATGATACACGGCATTACACTAACAGAGATAAATGTGCTGTCGTGATTCAGAAGAGTTATTGCCAGTGAAATATATACATCGATTTGATTATTTGTCAACAATAGTATGTCTCTGGTGGCCACACACGTTTTTATTGACAAATGTTAGTTTAACGCAGGAAATGACGGAGTTCAACATAGGAATTAGGAATGATCCTATCGTGCTCGTGTTCAGTAACTGTGTTTACAACTTTGTCCACTTTCTATAGCGACAATGAAACAAGTCTAAACAGGCGACCTGTTATTCGTCACAAATCCACCACAGTTCGTTCCAAGGTTTTTAAAATTTTTGTAAAGTTTGTTAAACTGAAATATGATAGCTCTGTTCAATGGGAGAACGTTCAGCAACTTTTATGAGGTGTTTAGCACTAAACTTCCTCCGTTGCATTCCTGAGCAACCAGCTGTTGAAAGGTTGACTTTTCGAAAATGTAAAAAAGTCAAATAACACTCGGTCACAGTTTCGAGCAGTTGTCCGCAGGGAGTCAGATCGACGGCTGGAAGTCAGACAGGAACTACGTACTTTTTTCGAGGGAACGGCCGTCGTAACCGAACTTTCGACAATCGCAGGGAGAAAAAAAAAACTCGCACTTCTTCACAATAGAGGGGAAACCAGCCCACAGCAGAACGTGGTCGGAACAGCGGTCGGTGAGTCACTGGACTACACGCTGACGGAAGAGCTTCAAAACTTTTTCGAGAAGGGGAGTACGTGCAGAAACCCGGAAGAAAAAAAAATCACTGGTGGAGCGAAAGGGGACGGAGCCGTTCACACGGATGCGTCGCGGGCGAGGGCGGGCGCGCACGGGCCGCGGTGGGCCTCTCGGATCGCGACGCGCGAGCGGGGCACGGGCGGCGCGGCCGAGAGCGGCGGCGTCGGCGGACGGCGAGGGTGGCGAGGGCGGCGGTGGCGAGGGTGGCGAGGGCGGCGGTGGCGAGGGCGGCGGCGAGGGAGGCGGGGGGGGGGGTGCAGCGCTGCCACCGCCGCCGCGCCACCCCCTTCGCTTGTTTTTGTTAGACGTCGCGTTTCTTTAATTTGTGCGGAGGTCTCTACGCTGTGTTGGATACGGTTCGTAGGGTTTCCGACCTGTGGGAAGTATAAGAAATTGTTTATGGAATTGAAAAACTCTTCTTATTTTCGATAGGTCGCATGATGTAGTTGTTCAAGTCTTTATAATGTTCGTGCAAGATTTCTGCAGTAAAGATTGAGACAGGAAACTGCAGAAGTATTCATGCGCCTGAATATGAATGATTTTGTCTTATATTTAGTAATCATATTTTCCGATTCTATGAAGTGTTTTAAGAATTCGATATTATCACCAAAACTTCCCTACTAGTTTGATTGCAATTCTTAAAATTAACGAGTTTACAAGAAAATACATCTCTAATGGAAGAAAGCTTCATTGTAAAATGTGATAAGCAAACTTAATAATAATATAATATTAAATTATATGTTTTATTTTAAAATAATTTTTTTAATTATTTATTAGGAATATATTTTACTTTCCTAGTTTAGTAACACTTCTTTCTAACTGCATAAAAAACTAATACTAAAATAAGTATTTCTAACATTGACAACTAAATGATTGGCATATTCCAGTATGAATACGGTTGTTCTCTTTGTCGTAAGAAACATGTAAGCATACTTATTGTTGCTTAAAAATCCTTGATTTTCGTATTGAAAAGTAGAGGTACATTTTCTACTTGGATTCAGACAACTAAGAGCGAGTTATTCCCAGTTTTCATTTTTAAAAAAGTGTTTTATATTACATAACCATGAGAATCACATTTTTTTTACTTGGTTACTTTCATAAATGTTGTTAAAGATCTTTTAACTAAATATTATTTAATATGATAATCCTGCCCGCTTCAGTTGACTAATTGTATAAGTAAAGTATCTAATTTTCCATTTTATTTGATTAATTAGGAACACGTGGAGAAAGAGAGAAGACGTTCCATCTGATATAGTCCCAGACAATTGGCTAGTCGCATCCAAAACCATAGGTAAGTATAATATAGTTTTTTTATGGCAAGTTTGCATGCAAGGCTATTGTTTTTCCTGGTTGAATTTCCTGTTTTTTCCCGATTCCTGGTATTTGAATGCATGTAAGAACCACTTTAAAAACTGTCAAAATAGTTATTTATAAACAATTGGTAACAGTGATATTTTATTTAGCTATTAGGAAAGGTTGGTACATTAGGCCGAAGGGCTGACCGGCCGTTTGGTACCATCTCCCCAGCAAAATAAAAACATTTTCACCGCGTATGTTGCACATCATTTTTTACAGACTTATTGATATTGATTTTATTTTGATTAGAGTATTCATTTCACTTAATACACATTAATGCCGGTAGAACCTGATGCGGTCAGACGAAAATATTTTTTTTTTTTTTTTTGCATTCAGAGGTTTATCTGAACACTTGAACATCGCTTTTAGCACTATGCTATTTTGCTATGCGTTTTTAGGACTAGCTTCACCTTCAGCACTATGGCTAAAAATTGAACTTTAAGCACGCTATATGTACCCTGAAAATAGATCTTATTATTAGTGGGTGTCTAATCAGCTAATTTTGGTACAATTACCACAAACTGTAATTAAATTAACCATTATAACTTGATTCTGTTGAATAAATATATATTTCACCGGGAATCTGTTTAATTCAAACTCAACTCTGTTAAGGTCAAATTCGTTGTCTCTATTTCTCATACTTTCCAATTAAATATAGGGTGATAGCTACTAGTTATTTGTTCTCATCTGTATTTTACTTGTTAACAAATAATTTCAGAAATTCGAACAGGAAAAGAGCGGATTATTTCAACTTTGACTGCTTTTCTAAGATCTTTTCCTTAAAGATGTTTCTTTAATGTCAGGCGTGGGCTCATTCCAGAAATGCTTATAAATACTTTGGTTTGTTTACCAATTACCATTCCATCTCAGAATACTTCATTGATATGGCAGCGTGTGTACTCAAGGAATGTCTAAAAATTTTCAATTATTGGCATATCACAGCTTTCTTTCACTCTTTGCATGTTATTTCATCAATGTATGAATTTTTACCATTTAAACACATGGAATTTAACGATACATTAATTTTTGTCAGGGTGTGTAACTAGGCAAATGTAAACAATGATTTTCTTAGAATATCACAAGGGCTTAGTATAGCTGATACAGAACTTATTTTTAAAACAGTATGATGGATAATTGAGTTTTTTAGGATTCTCTTGGTTTTCAAACACGTTAAACGATGTTAAAGGAATACGAGGAAGGGCATTCGTAGGCTTTGCAGAAGAGTTATGACTTGTTTTCGACCAACCAAATGATTCAGGTTTCTGTGAATCCCTTGAGCTTATTCGTTTTTTCTATTTTCGACGTTTTGATGAGATGTACCAGTTAAGGATAAATGCTTGAATCATTAATGCTCGTAATTTTGGGTCATTAATCCGAAAAGCACATTTCGACACTTATAAACTGAGCTTGATATAATATGAATGACCATTAATATGTTCCCCCTTTTTACCTGCAAGATTAGCAAAAATGTATGATGATATCACCTCTTCTACAAAAGCCAACAATGAATAGTGATGAATATATTCTGTGGTAGAAATTATATGAACTAACAACAAAAGGCCATTAAAATATTTTTTCACTGTATCGAGAAACTAAATGAATATAAAAATGCTATTGATCCTTAAAAGGGATTAAGTAGATTGAATGATATTTGCTGAATTACATTTTTTCAACTGTGGATTTTTCTTTGGTGTCTAATTGAACGAAGAACTCATAACTTCTCAATGCTGAAAGAAAAGTAAATTTTTGTAGAATATTGCAATGGAAGAGAGTCTTGCATACAAATTGTTCAAATATCTCATACATCATAATTTTCTCAAATACTTCTTGTGCTTTAACTTAACACGGACATTCATGTATCAATTTTCTATATTGTGATATCTTCGACGATTGCTAAGGCTCGTTATTTATAGCGATATTCAACATAGAGAATGGGAAAGCGAGGCGTTCCTAGGCAGTCAGGCGGTGTATTTTTAATTTGTAGCGCCGGATCGATCTCAATGTCTGGGAGGGTGAAGTTCGATAGCACTGTGACCCATTTAGGCAGTTACGCGTTCGCGGGGATCGGTCGAAAGCCACCACTGCCATTGATGCACGCACTAGATGGTCGCCTCATTATCTTTCTTACCCACGGTCCGGGTGTTGAATAATCCATTGCAAATGAAGAGAGGTTATTAAAGTGCCACCACGCAATTTCTTGATCACCATTCGAAAATATTAGTGAGTCATACATGACAAGCTATTCAGTTTTCATTTATTCAAATATTTAAAAATGAATTTAAAAAGTGGGATTATATTAAAAATTTCAAAAATGTCATAAGGATATAGTTATTGACTGTGTGCAGTGTGATTTGTACATTTGAAGGGGTAGTCATGAGATAACGAGATAAAGAAGGCTGAATACATTTTGTGAGGATTTGCGGTTCTTGTCCACTTTTTGAAAAAGAAAATTCATATCGTGAATGTTTTTTTAAAACGCTTTTAATGCATTGATTATTTAAGTAAATTTATATATCGACTAAATATTTGTATTCAGGGTTTCCATGTCTTACAATTCAGGCATATCTATAACTTAAGTTATGTAGACAATCAAAGAATAACATTCTTGTGTTTTTACTAATAATAACTTTTCAATAATAATATTAATGATACCCGTGTATATTCTTTTTTTTTTAATTATTTATTTTCCTAGTTCGACATAACAATGTCTTTCAAGGATTTGAAGATATTTTACATAAATTACATTAATTTTGCTGTATTTTATTATTAACGTAATTATACATTAAACATAATTAACAGGATTAGAGGTAGTTCCAGGACGGGACCTCTGAACAGTTATTTTAATTTTTCATAATTTATTACTATTGAATAGGTAGTCAGTGAAAATACGGAGGATGTAATTAATTTTTGAAATAACGAGATTTAATTCAGGGTAAAGGGTTTGCTGGATGTATTAATTGGAAGGTTTTTGTCGCTGGGCAAGAGTTAAGTGAATTTTTTTAATAATTTATGTATCCATGTTTGCTGGTGATCAATAGAAAGTTCTCTCTGAATTTGAATATTTCAAACAAACCATTGAATATTTGAAACACGTCTAAAGAATCTATTTTAAAAACCTTCAATTTTTTTTGTATATGTGTTTATGTGTAAAATTAGTTTTCAAAGGAATATAAGTAATATAGTATTAGTGTTATCAGAATATATTTTTTGCGTTCAACTCATAAAGAGTTGCAATTTATTAGTCTTTGCAATTTCCCCTGCATTCAATGTATTTTTATTGAGCTATTACTTTTGTTGCAGCGTTAAATAATAACTCGACACAGAAAATAAATTATTGGAATAAATTGTTTTTTCTCGAGGTTGGAAAAATACTGCTGCAGGCTTGTAATTAACTCTTGGAGTGCTGTTTCTCTTAGCAGCAGACGATAGTTTAGAAAATTTAGTAAAGTTCGCCAAAAATGTAGGAAACAACCATGAAGTTCAGTTGATTTGAGATTGAATAAATTTAATTACAGGGAGGAGAATTAAAAAAGAGATTATTTACAGTGAATTGTGAATTAAAATTAATATTAATATATATATATATATATATATATTGCAATGAGGTCATTGCTAGTCGCCGGACCCAAAACTTCCCCCTCTGTCACGCCGATTAGGAAGGTCCCTGATTTGACACGGCTCAGCGCAAGACGCGCGAACGCGTGCCAGGAGACTCAAAAGAGTTACGATTAGGGTGCAATTGTCCCTCGGGGACAGCCCTTCAGGCAACCGGCGGCCAGTCCACGTGCACGGCTAGGCACCGGAACAAGCAAATTATAAAGATCCCGGCTACTGTTGAAGTTATCCCGTAGGACCCATATAAGCGTCACGAAGACAGCAGAAAGGACTGCTTTGTTCATCTCCGGTGTACACACACGCACAACAAAGACCACCAATCAGGCGCCCAGAAAATGAGGTTAATTTGAAAATACCCTATCGGCTTCCGACTCGCGTCGAATATTTTGGAAACTAAGATTTCGGCCAATAATATTCAAAATTCCAATCACGTGAAGGAGCGATGGGCGAAACTTGGAAAAGGGTGGGGATGCGACGCGGAAGCTCGAGAGCAGCGGATTTTTGGCAGAAGACGGATAGAAGGCGAGAGAACGACACAGAATTGAGACGGCAGTGTTGATGAGAGGTAGTGGGAGCAGTGACTTGGGGTCGACCAACATAGTGCAGGCCGCCCAGTATAAAAAGACAATCAGGAATTTATTCCTATTTCAACGGGCCGGCGCCTCCGGAAGGAATGATTGTGCAGCCGAGTCATTGAGGCTGGCCTGGTGAGGAGTGGGTGGCGTCAGACGACTTCCTCCAATAATCATCGATCGGAGCCAGGAGCACTAGCACCGCACTCACTGCTGCTTCCGGTTGGCTGCGCCTTGCCGTGGTGTGGTTCGCGACAGCGACTGCTTCGGGGACGACTACGGATTGTGCAATCATCGAAAGAGGTGAACGAAAGATTTTCATTTTGTAATTATTCCAAAGACAGTCAAAAATAGGAAAGGTGTCATTTAATGTAAATAACATATAATTTAGTTTAAGGGGAATCCTTACCCAAATTGTATTATTGAAACAAATGCAATAAATGTGTTCTTGCCATTCAGGTGATTGACACTTAAAGTTACAAAACTTTGTGATTATTGTAAAGTAGTGGTAGTAATAGCAAACCCCGTGCATGCCCTCATTCAAGAGTGCCTACCCCCTTGAGGTTCTCGAATGCCGGTGCCAGTTGACAGGTAAGTGCCCGTTTGGCGCCCTTCATTGATAAATTTAACGCGCACACCTGTCAGCTGATTACCGACGCACTTCGGTGTGACGGTATTTCCCCCCCCCCTTTGTGAGGTGCCCAGACCGCGAGCTACGCGCATTGCGCGCATGCGTGTGTTGCCGTGGCGGCAGGATGGGTTCATCACATATTTGGCGCCCAACGTGTGTTTTTGTTAATCGAATGTTAAGCTTGTGTCTGTTGCATTAAATTTTATTTTCAATAATTTTATTAATTTTTATAAATTAGTGCTTCAACACTTGCTTAACTTTACTCGTATGAGGGATGCACCTGGTTATTACATCATTTTATTTTAATACTGTTTTTTTTTTCATCATTGTTTAATGTTCTGTTCATATTGTTTTCATAGTGTACATGTTCATCTCACAGTGTTATGCTAAAACTTTTCAGTGTGTTTGTGTGATTTTGGTATTATTATTTTTGCTATTATTGTACTTTTGTGTAACGCGCTGTAGGCGTAATTATCATTCATACCTCGCTTCGAGAATTGCACAACCGAAAATGTCCGACGAAAATAATACTATTGTTGAAGAGGGCACTAACCTCGCCCTTCAATGCGAAACAACCCCCGAACAGGCGACGGCCGATCCGACCGTCGCAGCTGTGTCGGCTTTGACCGCGGTGGCTCCGACCCAGGTAGAGCCAGCCCCCCAACCTTCCACCGTCTCGCCTCTCGCTCAGTCCACGCTAACGGTACCTACCGACCAGACGACCCTTTTAATTACCAGCTTAATGTCTAAAATTGATGAAATGAGACATGAGCAAAATACTAAATCTGATGAAATCTATTCTAAATTAGATATACAAAATGCAAAATTTGATTCTTTAAACTGTAAATTCGATGAACAGCGTAAAGATTTTGATTCTAAATTTCTATCTCTTGAGACTAGATTAAATGAACAACGAACTGTTTTCACCCAATTTCAAAGTGAAATTTGTCAACAACTAGACTCCGTCAACACAAAAGTCAAAGAACAGAATTCTGAAATCGCTTCTCGCTTCTGCTGTTAACGCCAATTCGCTCCAGGTATCTGTACTTAAAGAACAATTATCAGGACACATAAAGAAATGCGAATCAGTTCAATCAGACACTATTCAACAAATCGCTCACTTTAAGGAAAGCGTTAACAAAGATATTGAATTTGTTACAGATAGTCAAAAAACCTTAAAAAACGAAGTTAAGATTAAATTACAGGGATAATAAGATTGAAGGTTTTCACGAGATCGTGACTAATAAAATAGAAAAAGCAACAGTAATTCTGCATCAACAATCGCTATTGGAACGAAAGGAGGTAGAATCTAAAATAGAAGAGTTACAAAACAAAGTGGCAGAAAAGACTGTAGCAGCTTTTCCAATCAGTCCAATGCCCCTGTCAATTCCCCCTAATTTCAAATTTCTCTGGCAATCGTCGCGAACAGCCCATGACGTTTTTACGTAATGTTGAAAATTATTTTGCTTTGGCACAACATATTCCTGAGTCTTCGAAACCGAAACTGATCTCTCAGATGTTAATTGATCACGCTCAGGAGTGGTATCAAACAATCGTCCCACTTCCATCTAATTATCAGGAATTTCGAAGTAAATTCATTGATCGTTTTGGGACAGAAATACTCAATGTACTTTTAAAATGGATTTGGCGAAAGGAAAATGGGATCAAAATGGAATTTATCTATGCGTGACTATGAGTATCACATTGCTCAGCTTAAGCAATGTGAACCGACTCCACCTGACGATGAGATTATGTGGCTTTAACACGCCATTATCCATACGCCATCCAAAATCTTCTTAAAACTAGTTATGTCAGGATCTTAATCAATTTCAGATTTTATTGGGCGAATTTGACCAAACTAACTTGCAATTCGCTTCTTATCAAAATTCTTCACGCCCACGGAATGGTAATAACAACCAATCTCGAGGTTATTCATCGCGGCAGTCACAAGGCCACGAACACCCCTCCACTCCCCCGCCCGGTTTTTACCAGACACACTACAATGGCGCTCAAGGTCAAAGCGCACCCCTCCCGGCCTCTCAGCCCCCGAACCCGCCGCACCCTTCTCAAAGGTCGTTAAACCGGCCCGGTTCAGAATAGATAGTACGAAAGTCTGAACCATAATTGTATATATTCTTCAAATATGTAAAGTGCTTTCCTGTTGTTAAACCTACTGCAAAAAATTGTCTTAAACACTTAGTGAAAGGTTTCTTCAAAGAATGTGGAACTTACCAGCGTGTTCTTAGTGACAACGGCACGCAGTTTACGAGTGACCTGTGGCAACAATCGCTGAATGATCTAGGTGTACAGACCATTTTCTGTTCTATTAGGTCACCTAGATCGAACCCAAGCGAAAGAATCATGAAAGAACTTTCACGTTTGTTTCGTGTTTATGTGTCACATAAACACACCTGTTGGCCTGATCTATTACCAAAATTTAATATGTGGCTTAACCACATGCCCCATGAGTCGTCCAGATTCACACCTTTCGAGGCCCAATTTAATAAAAAGCCAAAACCTTTGTTCCCTACGTTGGCCAAATTAACCACCCAAATACATATTACCCCTGAAGATAGGTGCCAGATTATCGACGGTTATTAAAACCCAAGTCATTAACCAAAGCCGGTAAGGCAAGAAAACAATACCAGAAAAGTAAAACTCATCTGTTTCAAGTTGGTGACAAAGTTTTGATCAAAGCTCTCAGAGTATCTAATCAACCTGAAGGTCTCATAAGTAAATTTTTTCCCCTTTTTGTAGGTCCTTACCAGGTTATTAAGCTTGTAGCGCCCAATTCATGCAAATTACGTGCTTCAGATGGTTCCGAGGTGGGACCTCACAATTTTTATAACCTCGTTCCTTTCAGAGAATAGACCGATTAAATGGCTAGAAAGAAAATAGGCCTCATTTTTGTCGCTCTGATTAGGTTAACACTAATTTAATTTACATATGTGTCGATTCCCCCCGGTTACCTCTGGCGCGTACATTTAACATTAATTAATTTCATGGTACCGCTACTACTTGACTGGTTCGGATTGCAGATTGCTATAGAAGTACGGCGTTGAAAAAGTTGTTATAAAAAAAAGAGAGAGAGAGTGATTATAAATTATTTATTTGTCTACTTGAGTCGTTATCAATGGAATGAAAGATCAAGAATTGAGAATTTTACGAATTGAATTATTGTTGAGGGTGAAGAAAACTCTAGCCTTTGTTTTATCTATCAATTTAGCTAACAATCGACATCGGAGACCTTAATTGTTCAATATTTACGTTATTCGTTTAAACAAATTAATAAATAAAGAATCGTTTTAATTATTATACCAGTAATTTGTCACATTACTAATCCTTGAAAACTTAGTTGACACCGTGTGATTGAAATATTGTATTAGCCATCGATATGTAGTTTTCTGTATACAACATTTTTAAACTCTTACGATGAGTCGAAAATCCCATTTATTAAACTTGCGTTGTGTTACTACTTTTTCCTTTATTTTAAAAAATCGAAGTGCCACCTAATTATACGGTTCCCACTTCTATTTGATTTCGCTTACATACAACTTTTCACTCTAATTACTTTGCAGTAGTGTTTAACGATCAGTAGAATATATGTCATTGTCCTGTTTCATTAGTCTTCTTAAGTTTGTTTTGATTGGTTACTCCTAAATATTATTTAGTGGATTAGATAATTTTTTCCTTTAATTAGCAGTAATGTTCACTTTTGTCGTTTATGGCATAATATGTTACCTCATTCTAGTAGAGTAAGTTAGTTATCGCAATTTTGTTCCTCAAATGTTGACAAGGATTTTCACTTGTACTTCTTCAAACATTACGTTTATTGTGTTTAAGGTAACTAAATACTTCGGGTTAGTGAAACTAATTTTTGATTATTAGCACTTGAATATTTTAATTTTCATACTTGTTCTCACAAGTTTATTTTTAAGTTTTCATAATAATTGAATATTTCTGATTTGTTCCTTTCTTTAAGTACCTGGTTTGATTACGTCTTCGTTTATCCATTTAGCGATCCTACCATTGTATTCATCACCCTTTCTTTTAGATTGAAAATACATGTTCCATACGTTTTTCAATCTCAATTTACGGGGGGGCAATGCAATGAGGTCATTGCTAGTCGCCGGACCCAAAACTTCCCTCTGTCACGCCGATTAGGAAGGTCCTGATTTGACACGGCTCAGCGCAAGACGCGCGAACGCGTGCCAGGAGACTCAAAAGATTTACGATTAGGGTGCAATTGTCCCTCGGGGACAGCCCTTCAGGCAACCGGCGGCCAGTCCACGTGCACGGCTAGGCACCGGAACAAGCAAATTATAAAGATCCCGGCTACTGTTGAAGTTATCCGTATGACCCATATAGGCGTCACGAAGACAGCAGAAAGGACTGCTTTGTTCATCTCCGGTGTACACACAGCACAACAAAGACCACCAATCAGGCGCCCAGAAAATGAGGTTAATTTGAAAATACCCTATCGGCTTCGACTCGCGTCGAATATTTTGGAAACTAAGATTTCGGCCAATAATATTCAAAATTCCAATCACGTGAAGGAGCGATGGGCGAAACTTGGAAAAAGGGTGGGGATGCGACGCAGGAAGCTCGAGAGCAGCGGATTTTTGGCAGAAGACGGATAGAAGGCGAGAGAACGACACAGAATTGAGACTGCAGTGTTGATGAGAGGTAGTGGGAGCAGTGACTTGGGGGTCGACCAACATAGTGCAGGCCGCCCAGTATAAAAAGACAATCAGGAATTTATTCCTATTTCAACGGGCCGGCGCCTCCGGAAGGAATGATTGTGCAGCCGAGTCATTGAGGCTGGCCTGGTGAGGAGTGGGTGGCGTCAGACGACTTCCTCCAATAATCATCGATCGGAGCCAGGAGCACTAGCACCGCACTCACTGCTGCTTCCGGTTGGCTGCGCCTTGCCGTGGTGTGGTTCGCGACAGCGACTGCTTCGGGGACGACTACGGATTGTGCAATCATCGAAAGAGGTGAACGAAAGATTTTCATTTTGTAATTATTCCAAAGACAGTCAAAAATAGGAAAGGTGTCATTTAATGTAAATAACATATAATTTAGTTTAAGGGGAATCCTTACCCAAATTGTATTATTGAAACAAATGCAATAAATGTGTTCTTGCCATTCAGGTGATTGACACTTAAAGTTACAAAACTTTGTGATTATTGTAAAGTAGTGGTAGTAATAGAAACCCGTGCATGCCCTCATTCAAGAGTGCCTACCCTTGAGGTTCTCGAATGCCGGTGCCAGTTGACAGGTAAGTGCCCGTTTGGCGCCCTTCATTGATAAATTTAACGCGCACACCTGTCAGCTGATTACCGACGCACTTCGGTGTGACGGTATTTCCCCCCCCCCTTTGTGAGGTGCCCAGACCGCGAGCTACGCGCATTGCGCGCATGCGTGTTGCCGTGGCGGCAGGATGGGTTCATCACAATATATATGATTAAATTCAATTAATCGGAATGTTCGAAGTGAACATTTGAAAATCACTGTGTTACTTTTTTATTTATTTAAAGTAGCAGAAATTGTTACGTTATTAACGATAAAAGTAATTGAAGCCGTAGGCTTCCGCGGCCAGAGTCATGTAAATGATCTTGGCTGTCCAGGTGACGCCGCGTCGAAGGCAGTGTTGCCGCGCACAACAGCCCTGAGGAAGACCACGACAAGATGGTCGAAACGTCGGCAACACAGCCTTCGACGCGGCGTCACCTGGACAGCCAAGATCATTTATGATAAAAGTAATTCTACAAATCAATATCTATGAAGGATTTGTATCCAAAAATGTTTATACCTCTTCCAGTTCATTCTGAGGAAAAGAAAAATAAAGATGTTATTCCAACGTTCTTGGTCATCAAAGAGGGAACAAATGATATCGTAGTTTAGTGATATTTATTACACCAGCATCATAATATTTACGTAAAATGTAATAATACATATGGCGATTACGTTAGAAGGATTATCTTGATTTTGAAGAAAATAGTGCATTGAACTTTACTTATACGAGCACTTAATAATTGAGGTCTTAAAAGAAAGGAAAAGTAATATTCAGAAAAAAATAAAAGAACAGTATAAAAACCAAATTAATTCAAGTATTGTCTCTAAATGTCGTTGAATACATAGTTGTTTTTTAACGAAACTAATAATTTTCCTTTGGATACAAGTCCTTAGCTTCCTTAATGTTAAGAATGTTCTTGTTTCTCTTTTTTACTTGGTTATTATATTGGTCGCTTTTGTATACAGGGCAGTAAATTAAGTGATGAAGTACATTTAGACAAACAATCGGAATCACATTAAGAAGGGGATTAATATATGTTTGAGTACTCTTAAAGGATTCGATAGTCTTTCGGAGAAGAATCCATTAAATGTAAATGTGATAGTATGCAGTGTTCATTTCTTAATCTAGTAAAGGCAAATTGAAATTTCCATGTGAACTCTTACAAAGTTTGAATTTTTTGACAAGCGCGCCGGACTTGATTGATTGTAGTAAAAAAGCGTCGCTAAATACTTAAAATGACAGAAACAAGTTTCTCACGTCGTTTTAATAACTTCACTGAGATGAAAACAGCGGCTGAATTCGATCAAGCTATTAGTCAAAATTCCATCTAGCTAATGGCTAGTGTCGAAAATCCTCCACAGGAAGTTTTAACAAAAGTAATTCGTGTGACGAGTGACAGATGTGACAGACGGACAGGTGTAACAGAAGTGACAGGTGTAACAGAAGTGACAGGTGTAACAGAAGTGACAGGTGTAACAGAAGTGACAGGTGTAACAGAAGTGACAGGTGTAACAGAAGTGACAGGTGTAACAGAAGTGACAGGTGTAACAGAAGTGACAGGTGTAACAGAAGTGACAGGTGTAACAGAAGTGACAGGTAACAGTGACAGGTGTAACAGAAGTGACAGGTGTAACAGAAGTGACAGGTGTAACAGAAGTGACAGGTGTAACAGAAGTGACAGGTGTAACAGAAGTGACAGGTGTAACAGAAGTGACAGGTGTAACAGAAGTGACAGGTGTAACAGAAGTGACAGTGTAACAGAAGTGACAGTGTAACAGAAGTGACATTGTAACAGAAGTGACATGTGTAACAGAGTGACAGTGTAACAGAAGTGACAGGTGTAACAGAAGGAAGTGTAAAGAGTGACAGTGTGTAACAGAAGGACAGGTGTAACAGAAGTGACAGGTGTAACAGAAGTGACAGGTGTAACAGAAGTGACAGGTAAGAAGTGACAGTAACAGAAGTGACAGGTGAACAGAAAGTGACAGGTGTAACAGAAGTGACAGATGTAACAGAAGTGACAGATGTAACAGAAGTGACAGATGTAACACAAGTGGCAGATGTAACAGAAGTGACAGGCGTGACAGAAGTGACAGGCGTGAGAGAAGTGACAGGCGTGAGAGAAGTGACAGGCGTGAGAAAGGACAGGCGTGACAGAAGTGACAGGCGTGACAGAAGAGACAGAAGCGACAGGTATGACTAGTGATAGGTGGATCAGACAGACAGACATGTTTTGAAAATTACGTATACTAAAATAGCGCAGACATACATGTACAAAAACCATTATGTAATTTTGTGTTTAAAATGCTTTAAACCACTAAAAATTAGAAGTCTCTGTACAGTGATGAGTTCGGTCATTTTGACGCGCATGCATGCCAAACCAAATTGTGATCGTTTGCTGGGAGTAATATTTACAAATGATTCGTATTTATGTTATAATCGTCGACTAACTTGTGATGTGTCTGTGTAGCTTAAACCCTATTATTTTTGTTAATCTAACAACGAAAATATTTTCAGGAAATCAATGTATTTATGTAGCTAAATTGCAGAAAAACTTTACTATTCAATTTTCTTTTTAAGAAATATTATTTATATGCCTGATTCTTTGATTATTTTTTTTACTGTTGTGAGTTTAATTATAAGCATAAACACTGTAAAAAGAGCATGCTCAGTTCGGTGATGATTGCCGGGACGTTTATTTTCTTCTGATAATTTACCCTCATTCGTAATTTGTTTTTGCCCTTTTGATATTCATTTGCTTGATGATATCCAAGAGAGTAAATTTGGGTTGAGAATTATTCCTGGCTTGTAACTATACGCACTGAACTACACGTGAGACGTTAACAGCCAGCGCTCGCCTCAACGGCTGACGGAATAATACTCGCATGTTTGGCAAAGTGATGTGGTCTTCAGTGAAGCGCTGATATTTTAGAATCAATAAAATATCGTCTATTGTAGTGAACAACCATGTAAATATTCACAAAGCTTGAGAAAATCTAAAACAATTTTTGAGTTCAATTATTGAAAATCCCCAATATTTAAGAAAAATTGGATATGAGTCATAGAAAGTAATAAGTAAACTTTACTCTATTCTAACAAAACGTTTAAAGAAAAATATCTTGTGCCGTTTGTAGAAAATTGTATTGATGCATTTTTTGAAAGTCGCTATGATTATATTTTAAAATACCGATATTTATAAGTAGTGGTACGTCAAAACATTGAAATTTTATTATGAAAATGTAGAGAGTACTAAGAAATAAAACTATGTGGAATAATTGTGTACGACAGGTTCAAACGAGTTTCTACTTTTTCCTTCCGAAATTCCACCGATTTTAATGGAAATTGGACCCCTTACGAGTTTTGTTGGCCTACCTAACTCTGTTCTAGCATAAAGAGAAAAAAATTAAGAAAAACAATTAGTGCCATTCTTGAAAAATAAATGAAAATATTCTACATGCTATCAAGTACGTCCCAAAATTAAAGAATACGATTCCCATTCGCAGCGCAAAGTGTTCAGTTGGTTCGATCGGGGATATCTGTTTTCAAGAAAATGGAAATGAGTTTAAGAGCTAGACAAGAAAATAATTAAATGAAGTTGAAAACTTAATGGTAGGTATTAATTATTACGCTGTTTTTTTGTGGCACAGTGACATGAGCAAAACATTGCTGAGATTTCTTTAAATTTAAAATCTAAAATTTATATTTCGGAGGCACAGGATGGTCGAGACAAAGTCAGAACTTTGATTTCTGGAGTTTGCGGATTAAGGGAGTTAGTTTGGAAGTTGTCCTGTTAATAGAAAGTCCAAAAAAGGCTCGTGTTAACGGCTCTGCAAATGGTGATCACTTAGAAATATACTCATTAAGCGCATTTTCTGATAGGAGAGTAAGCCTAGTGTCGAGATAAGCGATTCTAGACAATGTGCTGGATCTCTTTTAGAGTAATACGTTAAGCCTGAGAGATTTTTCAGAGTGACGCATACACCATTTGTCTATTGACATTACACTGATGTAAAGAAACAATCGAAAAAGAAAATTAAAAAGCAGTTTACCCTATTTTACATAATTGTTTGCACAATGCACTGGACTATAGATTTTTGAGAACCGCCTTTTACCTTTTTTTTGTATTATTTGCTGACTAACTTATTTTAAAACCAACTAGCAGTCAACAAGGCCTACGAGTTTGTTCGTTTAAATGAAGATGTATAGAAGAGTCTGAACGCATAGTATTAGGGATGGACAAAGTGAGTGTGGCAAACGGGTTCATTGTTAAATACAAAACAGTGAAATGCAGTAAGACTTTTCATATATTTTATATAATTCTGCGAATAATTTTAGAATATTTACAATATATTTTATAATGAACTACAAATAATGGACATTTTTTTGTGTACAATAAGTTTTATGATACACTGAGACAAATTTAAACAAAGTGATAGGGTAAAATGAGATTTTGATAATCGTATAAAATTATGTTTTGGTTATTTTTATTAAAACAATAGTTTTGGACGAAATTGTGTGTATTGTATATTAGATGAGACGCAATGCCACTTTCGTAATTGACTTCCGCTTGTTTACGAAATTGTCATCGCAGCCGCACCCTTTCTTTCTAAATTGCTGCAGACGCCGCGTTAACTCTCATTTTCATTACGACTCTTCCCCGCTGACGTTGCTCGTCATGTTTCCCGATCTTCTCCGGCAGTAAACGAGCGGATTATCCCGGACAGCGGGAGCAGCGCGCCAGCGGTGTAATTTGAAAATTGAATATTTCCTGGAAGCCCAGGCGGGCAACCTTCAGGCCCCATTCATACCCCCCCCCGCGCTCTGACGGCATCCAGCATCACCGCAACGAGATTCGCAGGCAGCAGATGCCTGCGCCCCTCTCTCTACCCCACTCTTTCGCCGTCTATCCCCCTCTCCCCTCTCTTCCCTCTCTCCCCTCTCTCCATCTCTCTACCTCTCTTACACCCTCTCTCCCCTCTCTCACCCCTCTCTCCCCTCTCCCCCTCTTACCCCCTCTCTCCCCTCTCCCCCTTTCTCCTTCTCTTACCCCCTCTCACCCGCTCTCTTCCATCTTCCCCTCTCTCACCCACTCTCCCTTCTCTCCCTCTCTTCCCCTCTCTCTCTCCCCCTGTCCCCCTCCACTCCCCTCCCCCACTCTTCCCCCTCTCCCACTCTTCCCCGTCTCCACCTCTTCCCCTCTAATGCCGCTCTTCCCCTCCGCCGGCGCTCGTTTTGCCCTCGGCTGCCCCTTCACCCATACTGCACCTCCTCGACCGGTTTGTTTTCCCCGTTGATGTTCTCTTCAGACCAAAACGCCATCAAATATATTTTCTATGCCGTGACCTTCAGCCACACAAAATAACTAAATTATCTTTCTTCACTTGGATGGTTTATCGATCTCTTTCTCCCTTAGGATGATTTCCCCCCTCCAATATGGTCATCTTCCTTTCCTAAGACGTCATCTTCTCTTTAAAACCCTCTTCATCTCTTGCGCTCATATTTCTTTTAACTGACCTTCCCCTCCATCTTTTTTTTTTTCCTTAATAAAAAAAAAACGCTGCGCACGATCTAATATACGGAATATGGTATCGACGCAACGTTTCTTCGTCACTTCTTCCATGTCGCTTCACATTCTCCTCTCTTTTCTACTCCCTCTCATTCCTTCATTGTTACGTACGAGTCTTTCGCTTCCTTTTTAAGTTTGCCTCAATTCGTTTTTACTCCCACACATTCACTAACAGTACATCCAACAGTTTTCCTTTCATTCTTCTTATTGTCTTATTAGTTCATTGTGTAACTTCTTTTTTTTACTCTTGATTTCTTCAAAGTTTCTTATATTTTTTTGTTACGTTCGATTCTTTCGTTTTCGTTTAATGCTTATAAAATATTCCGCATATATATATATATATATATATATATATATATATATATATATATATATATATATGCACTTTCTGTCTGCGTTAAGAGTTTTTTCTGCTTTTTTGACAAGAAAATCTTTATTCCCATAATCTCATCCGCTCTGAATCAACTTTACATCTGACTTTTCTAACTCCTTTTATTTTTTGCCTCATTCACAATGTTCTTATTTTACAACTCAGCTACTCTATCTCTTGATAATTATAAAATAATTATTCTCTAGCATTAACTCGGCGGTTTTATTATGTTATTTACTCTTTTTTTGTTTTTGTTCTACTTTACAACCTTTTAAGCATCCCCGTCTTATTTACGCACTCCTTTCAACGTACGTCTTTCCCTAACTTAAGCTTTTAAACTTTTGTATTTATTTTCTCGGCACCGGCAATACCTTACATACGTGTGCACTAACCACAATCAATCCTAATCTTTTATCATCTCTTATGCAGCGCCAAATTCTTCGTAACCCAATCTCTCTCAACGTTAAGTTCCTTTTAACCTTCAGCTTCCATCAGATTTCGCTTTACGTTCTTCATATGCACCTCACGGTTCCCCTTCCTACTGTACTTCTGCCGTATTCGCTTGTTTCCTCTCACTTCTCGCAGTTCCATCCGCAAATACCCCGCGCGGAGCAGTGCTTTGTGGACTTAATTTCCTTCGAGACAGACCTGCAAATGGCGGTCCTCTGCCGTGCACGCGGTACGCATTGCAGCTGCTGCAGGGTAAGCGGAAGACCTGGTGTACGAGACTTATTCTTTTTTGCCCCGGAATGAATTAAAAATACTCCAACTGTAAATATTAATTTCAAAAAAATTGCTCCAGGACGAGAGAGTTTAATTTGTTGTTCCAAGTACTCTAGTTTCAAGAGATCATGAATGAGGAAGAAGGAATGTGGCACGGATGAGCGGCAGATATTCGAAATGAAAAGGAACGAAAAAAAATGGGAAAACGTATAATAAAAAAACTTGAGTTAAATGGTATTTTTTCTACCATATCTGAAATTATACGGAACACAATGAATAGTTCCTTGTTTATAGTGCTCTGCAAATCAGGCGAAAACGTTCAGCAATAAAAGCAAGTAGAAAAAGACAAAAGCACAATCTGCAGATGGAGAGAGCAGAAAAGGATTGCGCAAAAGAACCACGAAACGTCCGCCACGGGTGGGCGAGTGAGGGGCGCGCGGCCCAAAGTATATGTGTAATGATGTTCTGTTACGCACTGGCGCGGGGCCGCGTGGGGCGGGCGGGGGGGAGGCGGGGGGGGTGAGGGAGGCGGCGTTGCGGTAATGGAGGTGACGGTGAAGGAAGGAGGTAATGAGGACTGTGGATAGATAGAAAGCAGGAGATGGAGGATGTATACAGTCGACTCCGGTTATAGTGAACTTCTGGGGACTAACATGTTTGGTTCGCTATATGCGAGGTTCGCTATATCCGATGATACATACATACATACATTTATTTGAACTGCAATTGGGTATGTCCTGGTGGCAGTTAAATAAGAATAATTACAATAATAATAACAATATTAATATGAATAACAATAATAATAATAATAATAATAATAATAATAATAATAATAATAATAATAATAAATTAGTACAGTACAAGCCAAACATGCAATAATCATACTATCACTAATATTTATTATTATTACAAATATTTCAACTCTGTCATGATATTCAATAATTGTAAGTCGGTGATTCTAAATTTAATTGAACTTAACTTATTAATTTGATCGTGTTTACTACACTTAACAGCACTGCACTACACTACACTACACTACACTGTTTTTGCTTTGAATTACACTTACCACCACTTCACAGCACTTACTCATTTAATGTCTATTACTCTCATATTGTTCTAACTTGTTTCTAGAGCTTCGAACACTTAGAGGAAAAGCTTTGAAAATTGCTGCAGGTAAACTATTTCAATCTTTACTTGTTCTGTTACAAAGGAAAATTTCCCAAGATCTGAATTTTGTGTCCTTGTTCGAATTTTGTGAGTGTGATCGCTTCGGCCGAAATAATTTGGTTTTTCTAGTCTAATCCTTCCAAATGTCAAAATTAAATATAATTTCTTTATAACGATTGATTTTATTAATATAGAGATACAACAAAATACATTAACAGCACGAACTGAAAATTTCAATATCTTTATTTGTCCTTAAAAATAAATTATTTTCAATTGTTCGCTTCGTACTTTTTGATTAGTAATTTCTCTAGGCCCTTTCTTCAGAGTCCTCAAGGGAGACTTCTTTGATTATGACCTTAGGCCGACGATACTTTTTCAAGCTGCTTAGTATTTGAATTTGTGTGACTGAGGCCATATATTCTTTTCCAGGAGTGAATTAATTCCTAGGACGTTGTATTTCCTGCATTTACTATTGCCGAGATTCAGGCTCACGATAACCGAATCTTCTTAAGCTTATTTGCAATGAAAGTGAAACGGGACTAGTGGCGTAAGTTCACTATAACCGATGGTTCACGATATACGAGTTCACTATAAACGGAGTCGACTGTACTTCGATTTTTCTATAGTAACTGCGAACATCAGGTCGTTGATACACCTCCTGTCTAATAAAATGAATCTTTTATAAAAGTGATGAGCACATTTCTGAGGCCACGCTCGTTGAGAACGTTCGAAAATTAATAAAAAAGATTCATTTTATAAGGCAGGAGGCGTAACAGTGACCGAATGTCTTCGGCCACTATAGAAAAATCGAAGCATAGTAGTTGGTGTTAGTGAATAAGGACGACGGAAGAGAAGAAAGATGCAGAACGAAGAGTAACTTGCTACGAAAACGGACTACAATTAGGAAAATTAGACCTAGGTTTTGTAGAAATGGATGCCTATAGAACTGAGAATGAAAAGGGACATGAAAGAAGAGGAGGAGAAAGTTTGGAATATAGGTTTATGGAAGTAGTGGTATTGATGAACTAAAAAATGTTCTTGCTGGTGATGAGCCTTTCAATTTAAATTTAAAAAGAAGTGCAGGAAAAATGTTAAGAAAGTGATAAAAAATTTGATAATAACCAATAGAAAAATTTTAGAAAATAAGGATTTCGTCGTTAAAGGAGGTGAAATGAAGGGGAGGTGAAAATGAACGAACAAATGTAATTATCATATGAATAAAGAAAGAAATACAAATGAACACTAAAATTTGTATAAATAGAGCACATACCCAAGTAACGTGGATTAAGCATGTAGTAGGCCTTAAGCTGTCGCCATCTTTTATGTCGAATGGAATATTGAGACTGACTGGGAAAAGTTGAGAGACGAAATAGAAGTGGTAAAAGCTAGTCAACAAATAGTTTTATAATGAGGCTGAATTTTGGTTGAGACTTTTCATTGAGACATATTAAATTACGGTTTTAAACAATTTTAGTTTTTCCAATTTATTTAGAACGTTCGTTTCATTATTTATTATCCAAATGAAGAACTTTGAAATGGGTATCAGTGTCGAAAGAGTAATTATCTTGAATTAGGTGTTCAAATTATCGTTTTACATGTTGTCGCGGCAGGAAGTATTATTCCTTCACGAAAGACATTATGAGGGATAAGATCCCAAATTTGTACCTGATTTGCCCTTTAAAATAGATTTTATTACATCGGAGCGGATATTTTGTTAACAATCCTTGCAAAAAACCCTCATTTCTTTCTGAATTCAAACTTCAAGTAGTATATGGGTTAAGGTAGGGATCACTGAATTATGAAAACATGCATATAATTCACTTCTCCTCGACTCACGTCACACATAGGTTTTAACTGTTTTTGACGTGAAAAAATAAAAAAATATTTTAATCCAAATTAGTATAATCCAAGTATACTCCAATAGTATCTGTCCAACGTGAACATAAGTCGCTATCCAGGCGAGCGTACATTCAACAATATTACATTGAATAATGCGTAATCCTGTCTAATGCGGAAAAAATACTGGTCTCTTGAGATATTCAGCATTAAGAAAATTGCATTGTTATAAATAGGGAACGGATTTTCATGTACATGTGTTTACAGGAACTAAATACCCGCATTCAATTACATTGTCTAGAGTTTACAAGATATTTTGAATGAATTAGAACGATTTTTATTTTACATATTGTAGTACAATTACATATTTTTTTCATATTTTACTAATTACGACACATTTTGTAAATATTTTGCTACATTTTAATATATTTATACGAGGAAACAGAACATTTCAGATGCTCGTTTGCAATATTTGATTCGGAATCATCTTTCTTACAAATTAAATGTAATTCTGTTGGGCTTCTATTACCACCATATTTACGCGTTGAATTGTTAAACTTACTCCTCCCCCCGGTTTACTGCGTACTTGCAAGTCAAGGATGAGCGTATTTTTATGAACAAAAGTAATTTCAACCACGTGCTTGCTCGTGTGTCAAACAGCAAATTCGTTTCTCGATCGAAAACTAACAAATATTTTTACAGAAAATTACTTCACAGAAAAATGTCTTACTGCGTTGTTCAATTTGGAGGGTGGGGTATATACAATTTAAACACCTCCCCCGGGATCCATCACTCGCTACACGGTACTACTATTCTCTTGTACACCAGCTCCTCGTAAACATTGTTATACACACTAGAACGTATTTTATATTTCGAATAAAAATCTTATATGTGGTGAAGTTTATAGTGTACAATTACTTCAGTAGTAATAGAACCTACTTTCAGCTACTTCAGATCTTTAAGAACTGATCGGCGACGTTCTATAGTCGCAAAGTACTTGTAGAGAACAATTTTAAACACAATAATATTTTTTTATTTTACATATTTTTAATTTTTTCTTACATGTTTCGAAAAAAAATAAGTACATATATCTTTGAACCCGGTGAGGAAACTGATAAGTCAAAACAACTTAATTTTACAGGTCAGCAAAAATCCAACAATTTAAACAAATGCTGTAAATCAGGAATTAATGATATTTAAACAAAACCTAGAAATAAACAGTTTCGTTTGAATATTACCTTCATTTGAATATCATTAATCCCTGATTTACGACAGTTAAAAAATTGTTTACTGTCCTGTAAAATTAAGATTTTTTTACTTACTTCACATCTTATCCACCGGGATCAAAGATATATGTAAATATTTTGCATTTTTTAATACAATAAATTTCGTTTCATAGTAATAAATATTGAATAGCCAAGAGAAGCTGCCAAACTTATCGTGTCTCGCGGAGTGTCAATTGGCGCTGCCGGCGGAAGTGCGGAGTCGCGCCCAACCTCTGAGCGATGGTGCGACAGGGAGGCGTTGCGCGAGGCGCCGCCCGCAACTGTTTTAAAAATGAAGGACGTCATTTCCGGTGCGGAGCGCTCGCGGCCGAGCGCTCGATTTCGCGGTGGCGGCACGTGACAAATCCCAGTTCGAGGAACAGCGCACACTGGGCCGGAACGCGCCAGCTGCAGTCGCAATAGATAAATTTAGAAAATAGATAGTCGACAATTAAGTATATAAATACGCATACACATATACACACTTTATTTATTTATTTATTTATTTATTTATTTATTTATTTATTTATTTATTTATTTATTTATTTATTTATTTATTTATTTATTTATTTATTTATTTATTTATTTATTTATTTATTTATTTATTATTTATTTATTTATTTATTTATTTATTTATTTATTTATTTATTTATTTATTTATTTATTTATTTATTTATTTATTTATTTATTTATTTATTTATTTATTTATTTATTTATTTATTTATTTATTTATTTATTTATTTATTTATTTATTTATTTATTTATTTATTTATTTATTTATTTATTTATTTATTTATTTATTTATTTATTTATTTATTTATTTATTTATTTATTTATTTATTTATTTATTTATTTATTTATTTATAAACAGGCAATCGCTCAATAATACATATTATAATACACATGGTAGAAAACGTGATATATAGTATATAAGAACCAGAAAGTACATATATATGCATCCTATGCTTTTAGATAACTATTTGAAGTCCTTTAACAAGATTTTCTTCATTAGACTTAAACAATTTTTATTGGAGTACATATCCATTTTTAATTTATTGACTAATTTGCACATTTTCCATAATGGTGGAAAATAAAATTGATTTGTTTTCGCTAATGGTATTAAAAATTCAACGTGTTCATTGTTTTTAAAATTTGACAATAGAACTTTTCACAAGATTTTTGCATGAAGATCGATACAATCAATTTCATAGTTAATAACATTATATAGCAACCTAACATAAGTATAATTTCTATATGATCTCAACGAACTTATATTCACAGTAGTAGCAACATGGTATAATTATTATCCATTTGCAAATGAGACTAATCCCACATGTTGTGCCAATGTTATCATTTCTTTTTCTAAGCAAGTACGTTTTGTTTAAAATTTACCTCAATTTCTGACACTTGTAGCTGACACTGCATGCTTTTTGTTTTACTTTGCGTCTCTGCTGTATATGTTAAAATATGTCTAACTACTGATTTATATGTTCTTCCTTTTGAGTCTTGTCTCAAATGTTGTTTGTTGTACCACACTGAGTAATTTAAGCAGCCGTAACTTCTGTTTCCTTTCATGACTTGTTCTTTTACCTCCTTATTCATCTTTCCTGAGCTTGTGATCACTATCCCCAAGTCTTTTCTTTCTAACACTTGCTCTATTGGTTCATCATTTACCATGAGCCTACATCGAATTGGATCTATCGCTATTGTCATATTTTAGATTTTTGGACGGAGATCGTCAAATTATAGTTTCTGTAGATTTTATTACATTCATGGAGAAGCCGTTGTAGGTCATCTTCATTTTCTGCTACCAATCACGTAAGAGTGAATGGAATCAACATATCAACATACAAGGAATGAAGGTAGAATTGTAAGTGTCTTGAGAGAAACTAGGCCTGAGGGAAAAAAAATACCATGGATAACCGAGGCGACGATGGCACGAAAGTTTTTAAATTCAAGGATTGGAACAGCACTTATGGCCTACTAAGAATTAGAAGATGATGTATATACATAATAAAGAAATATTACCTATAAATAATATGAACACGCAGAACTGAATTCTATCCAGATTAGGAAAGCCTCAAAATTCAAGTTCTTTAAAAAAAAACGGCCTTGTAACTTGGGAATGTTTTAATAAGAATTAGAATATTTATATTTGTTTCAAGTGACATAGAACTCTCAAGGAAGTAGGACGCACTCCATTTTTTAAGTATTTTCGTGAATGTTATACTTGCGATATAAAAAATCTATGACGCTGACTCACCCACATTTTAAATAGTGAATTATATAAGGTGGTTGAAATAACATACATTTATTTATAAAATAGACAATTTCGGTTTTTGAGGACAACAATGGGGGATAAAATGTTCGTCGGTATAGAATTTTGTATAGAAGTGTATGAGCTGACGCAGATATATATTGTTTTTGACGAAACAAAGGAAGGTAAGAGAGGCCTGATATGACAACGGGAATCTGCTGAGGGACGGATGAACCCCCACCTCTATAGAGGTGGGGTTGAATAGATACAAATATTTCACAGAGAATTTGACTGGAAATGTGGTGCAAAATAAAGCAGTTTAACTCAAGAAGTAAAAAAGGAATGAAGAAATTATTGGAATGCAAATTACATTTCATAATATAATAATTTCATAATATAAGATTCACACATATTGATCTTCGAAAACTTGCTACACATTTTAATGAAGTTTTTAAGTAAATATACCATATATTGATTGATTCGTGTTTCTTGGCACTTCAACTGCTAAAGTTATTAGTCCCGTAGATGTAGTGCATGTTCTTATCGGGGGAAGTGGCGGTGATGTTCCCCGCTGGCTGGAATAATAGATTGATCAATATTTTCGTGTTTCCGGTCGCATCAAGTGCTTTGGTCATTAGTCCCGTTCGTGTAGTGCATGTTTTTCTGCGGAGATGGTGGAGATCTTCCCCGACTTCGAGATCGGGCGCCGACCTACCGTCGGCTAGTGGAGTTTCCCCCAAACCAGAACTATCCCACAACTGGGGCACCGCCCCAGTCGGGACAAGCTCTAAGCTAACGACCGGTCTTACGGAATATGTGGTAGTGTAGTGCATGTTAGTGTAAGTGTGTGTGTAAGGGGAGAGGATAGGACAAGGAAGAAGAAAGACAGATCGCGCGCGGTCTGTGGCCCGTTTAGTAGGATACTGCCCCGGCATTCGCCTGGTGTTGATCGGAGAACCCACGGAAAACTACCGATCAGAGCAGCCGGCCGCTAGAATTCTCCTCCAGACAGCGACTGAATTCGACCTAGCTGAAAAGCTAGTGTCGAAAATCCTGCCCCGTGGGGAGTGGGAACCTAGGACCTCCCGTCCAGAGGCGCTGCAGTGATATCAGTTGATGCACTGAGCTACCGCTCCCGGTCCGCTGGCTGGAGAAATCCGGCGCCGACCTACGTCGGCCTACGGGGATCTTTCTCAACCAGGCATCTCCCACCTGCGTGGCACCACCCCAGCCGCCAAACATCTAGGCCTCCCACATGTGTGCCAGTGTGGAGTATTGAATGTAATTTTTATGTGATAGTTCCTATTGAAGCAGTTTTGGAGAGTTTCATTACGTTATCGGAGTGGCGTAGCTGCCGCCTCGCTTTGGAGATTTTTGTCCCACTGTGCGACCGCATCTGGGGAGCACCGCGCGCGCGGTTGACAGCAAGCAAGGGAGGGGAGGTGCTGAGCGGTAAGGCGGGGGAGGGAAATGGTGGGGTTAGATGGGCGGGCGGGAGGCCGGGCGGTGCGGGACGGACGGGGCGGACGGGTTGCGAGACGGGACGGGTTTCGGGACGGAATGGGTTTCGGACGGGACGGGTTTCGTGACGGGCCGAGTTTCGGACGGCCGGGTTTCGGGTCGGGACGGGTTTCGGGTCGGGACGGGTTTCGGACGGGGCGTGTTCGAGACGGACGGGTTTCGGACGGTTTCGGACGGTTTCGGGACGGGTTTCGGGACGGGTTTCTGGACGGGTTTCGGACGGGTTTCCCGGGACGGGTTTCGGACGGTTTCAGGGACTGGGTTTCGGACAGGGCAGGACGGGTTGACGGAGGAGGGTTGTGCGGAAGCGGGTGGGAGGGAAAGTGTGAGGGCGGGGCGGGACGGGGTTGCGGCGGACAGGGCGGGACGGGTTCGAGAAGGGACGGGTTTCGGGACGGCGAGTTTGGCGGAGGTTCGTGAGGGCGAGTTTCGGAGGCCGGAGTTCAGGGCGGAGGTTTCGTCGGGACGGTTTCGGACGGGCGTGTTCGAAGGACGGGTTTGGACGGGTTTCGGACGGTTTCGGAGGTTTCGGACGGTTTCGGACGGGTTTCGGGACGGGTTTCGGGACGGGTTTCGGGACGGGTTTCGGGACGGGTTTCGGGACGGGTTTCGGGACGGGTTTCGGACGGGTTCGGGACGCGACAGGCGGACAGGGCGGACGGGTATGGGGCGTGGAAGGGCGGAGGAAGGGTTGGAAAGCTCGAAGAAGGGCGGGGAAGGTCGGAGATTGGCGGGGAAGTGCGTGGAAGGGCGGAGGAAGTGCGGGGGGGGGGGAAAGGGGGGCCCGGGGGAAGGGGGGGGGGGGGGGGGGCGGGCCCGGAGCGGGAGTGTCCGGCAGCTGGCGTAAAAACGAGCGCTGTGCAGCGGTCGGAATCCCTGCAACGCAGCAGCGCCACCGACGCGCACGTGTGCCTGCCTCACCGCGCCCAGCGCCCGGGAACGTCCCGCCTACAGCGCCGGTTTGGCACGTGCCACGGCCCCGCGTTCAACACAGTCGTTTTCATTATTTTTCACGTTTTAAACTTTTAAGTCTTCTGAAACAAGAAAGCAGGTATTGGCATTGTTTACCAAATTATTGTATTCTGGTGTATTGTTTTTGAAAATATAAAAGAGACATGGATAGATTATCGATGAATGTGATAGAATGACATCTGACATTCGCGTGGGTTATTTTCTTACATCATTGGCATCATTTGAAAATCGACATCATTGGCACAGAAAATAATTAGAGAGCTATTTTAAAGTAATTTTAGCTAATAAGGTTAAAAATTATTAGTATTGTTTTTAAATGCAACTGCGAAACTACACATCTTTGTATTCTATGTTTTGAAGACGCCCCTTGTTTTGCTTTTGAACGTAAATGAAGCTTCACTATGCTCACGTTTTGATGAGATCTCTTTGATAGTTATGATGATGATGATGATGATGATGATAGTAGTAGAGCTGGGGATGTCGGTTGCTTTTTCGTTCACTATTCTATGAAATCAAATCTGCAGTTTGTTTTCCAGTGCAAATAAGTTTCTTTCCCTCCAGAGGGAATATTTCTAGTATTTCAAATGTTGTTCAGCTAGGTTTGTTGGAAGTTTTATTCAACATTCAGCTGTGGACAGTCGACTCCGATAGTGAACTGCTGGGGACTAACATTTTTGGTTCACTATATCAGAGGTTCACTAGAGCTGATTAAGTCTAAGTAAAATAAAATTTCTTCACGATGATTGATTTTATTAATATAGAGATGCAGCAAAATACATTAACCGCACGAAATGAAAATTTCAATACCTTTAGTTACTTCTTATCGCTTACGTTGTGACATACCAATATGTCACTGAATATTGTACAACATTTATTATAAATGGCGTCAATTAAAGGGGATAAATTATGTGAATATGCTAGCATAGCAACGGTAAGCGAGCCGTCGTCAAGGTCAACATATTCATGCAGTGACAATCGCGGAGACGGCTAGTTAATTCTGTATAGAATTCAGGGATTGGCCGAATAACAGTGACAGTCGGGAAGATGGCTACTTCGTTTTGCAAGAAATTTAGGATTGTCTAGGTACGAAGTGTTATCTGCAAATAAACAATCGAAAAATGGACCGAGATTTGTAGGGCTGAAAGAATACGAGAGACATTCATTCTGACTGATGCCGTGCTCATGAACGGATCGTGCTCCAATTAATGTTAGGAGTTTTTTTTTGGGGACTTGTAAGCATCTACTAGGGAATGGATATTGAGAGAACATCAAAATTTGAATACTAAGTGTGATAGTGGAGCTTAAATTATTCCACGTGAATGAGTTGGAGGGATTGAGGTCTTGGGCGAAGTTGTCAGTGATTGAACTGGAATGTTAGCAGCAAATAGTTTATTGATCTGATGAACGGTGATTGAAGTGTGCTTCCGAGAAAAGAAGAGAGAAGATGGTGTCTGAACCTGAGGACGGCGGCGTCGGAGATGGATAAAGATGGTCCAAAAGGGCGGGAAGACATAAGGTTGAAACGGTCATGACAAACGTTTAATTTTATATTGGGTAAAGTTATACAATACCAAAATTGTTTTAAATTGTTTAATAAATTTCCATGTTTTTGTGATATATGATTTTTTATTGAGCCAATTCTAGCAATGAAGTAGCAAGATAGAAAGATATTTGCTTTTCAGATTCCTCGACCGAGTTTGTTTGAAGATATTCAGTTTATTTCAACGTAGAATACAACACGCTTTGTCCCCATTCCAGGGGTATTACTTTCACCTCAGGGGAGACTCCTTGGATTATGAACTTTGGCCGACGATTTTTTTCCTAGCTGCCTGATGTTAGAATTTGTGGTACCGAGGCGATATATTCTTTTCCAGGAGGGTATTAATTTCTAGGATATTGTATTTCCTACGTTCACTATAGCCGAGGTTCAGGTTCACTATAACCGAATCTTCTTATGCTTATTTGTAATGTAAGTCCGGGAGTTCACTATAACCGGTGTCGACTATATAGTAAAAAGGTAAGGATGAGGTTCTGAAAGTCAATAAAACGTCCGCTGGCTGTTTTCTCTTCCATACGTCTAAAGTAGTTTCTACTGTTTTCTTGGGCGAAAAATAAATCAAATTCAATCCAAGCCATCGACCCCTGCTTTCTATTCTGTCCCAACGTGATATTTCTAGCAGAAACCTTGCCGCTGCTCGGAAAACCTTCGCATTATTTGCGGCAAGGCTTCGTGACCTGTTGCATATTTAGTTTCTAGTCAGTGTAGGTGCAACGAAAAAAATAAACTTACTTCGATGACGCAAAATGTGTTTTACACCTACGACTTTTTAAGATCGATGGATAGGCATTTAGATGGACTTCTTCTATAACAAATCCTCAATGTTCTTAAAGTTTAAAAATATATATACTTAAATTACAAATTGATTTTGAAAGTTATTCATTTTTTGTTTTTACGGTTGTATGAAATGGTTTCCCCTAACTCTTCCCTTCCATTAATAGTATTTGTATTTACAAACTTTCTTTAAATAGATTTTCGTACTCTTCTTTTAGAATAAATTTTAATTAAGATGTGACTTCAGTGGGCGGTTTCAAGTGGAAGATAAAATATTTCTCTTTAAAACGCAAAGCACTGCATCGCCCAAACAGGGAATATTGTTTGGTAGAGTTTAACGTGTGAAATTATTTTCAATTTTAGGTTGGCCATTGCGTTTCTGCTGCCCAGCTTTATTTTAACTTTGCTCCTGTTTGCTTGAACTTTCCTGGTTCTTAATTTTCTATTTTGGCTTGAAACTGAAAATATTCAATTTCCGTTTTTCGTAGTTTGTGTGAAGTTTAATTTCTGGTGTATTCTGTTACGTATTTTGTTGTTCTGAAAATACGTGATGCTACTATAAAGAATGTTTCAAAAACAGAGGGGAATAATTTTAGGTATGTATTCCCCATACGTAGACAATCAAAACAGTTCATTACAAAATGTGTCTGGAAATTCTTCATTTCCTAGTTATGGCCTACACAACGCCGAAATTCACTTGAAAGTTTTCCTTTCCTCAGGGAAATTGTCATTACACTTGATGTTCAAAATGTGCTCCAGCTTGAACCTCATACCGATGTCTCATTGACCTGTAAACACAATCCCAAACTCCAGAAATATTGCACATGTTCTCGCAAGATTCAGATTGGATTCCAAATCAGACACCAGAGACGAATACAACAATGATTTTAAATGGCCCCCGCAAGTAGAAATCGAAAAGGTTTAAATCAGGTGAGCGTGAAGAAAATGCCTCCACACTCCCGGGAAACCGAGTTTGCGGTTTCAAACCCGATCGAAGCCGTCGATTTTTAAGGGCCAAAAAATCCTTCGTACGCCTTCCTTCGGAGGGGAAGTAAAGCCGGCGGTCCCATGTAGTAGATTTACGGCATGCAAAATATCCTCAAGCCTAAAAGACGCCTCTGAGCAAAATTAGGATCCGCCTGTTTCGTCGCCCAAGAGGTGGTGAAAGGAGCGTAGCGAAATTTGCGTGGTTAGACAGAAGAGCGGGCCTGATGGCCCGAGTCTCGCCACGTAAAATAAGGCATTAACTAACTAACTAACTATTCACTTGCAACTCAAACCTTCGTTTGCTGATAAGAGTCCTGTTCACAGCGTTTAGAATCTCCTCCTCTACAGCTGGAGTTGTAGATCTTGGTCGTCCCCTCACCAAACGAGAAGAGTTAAATTTTCCATGCTCGCACAGACGGCGCTGAAGACGACATACCGTCTTCCGATTCCGACCTTTTCGTTGTGGATATCTCTCCTGGTACAAACGACGATCCAGACGTCTTACTGTACAAGTGCATGTGTCCAGCTCCTGATTTGAGTACATGACGAACGGTCGAACGCCTAACACAACACTGAATGTAACCTTCCCCTCGGAATGAACTGCCAGTGTCCTGTTAATGTCTCCTTTCACAGCAACAAACCGACCTGCGAAAGGAAAAGCGTTCCGGTGAATTTCAGTCTTGTGAAGACCATAACTCTGAACTGAAGCATATCTGGATATATCTACTAATGAACTATTTGGATTGTCTACATATGGGATATACGTACCTGAAATTATACCCCCAATTTTTGAAACATCCTTTATTTCTTATGTGTTTGACTACACGCAACCCACTACATTTTTGTAAATGAGTTAATTATATATAATATATGTTTTTAAACAGATCCATCTAAGCCTAGAGAATTTAAAAATATTATTCAATTATCTACAAATTAGAGGAATAACATTTTTGGTATTTTTGTTGCTGCCTTGCCGGGAAACGTCTGGTTCTAGAGCGGTGTTTCCCAAAGGGGTTGACCGGGAGCAGTAGCTCAGTGCATCAACTGATGTCGCTGCAGCGCCTCTGACCGGGAGGTCCTAGGTTCGAGTCCTGACGGCGGGAGGATTTTCGACACTAGCTCTTCAGCTAGGTCCAATTCAGTCGCTTTCTGGAGGAGACTTCTAGCGGCCGGCTGCTCTGATCGGTAGTTTTCCTGATTTCTCCATCTACACCAGGCGAATGCCGGAGCAGTACCCTAAGAAACGGGCCACGGACCGCGCGCTATCTTTCCTTCCTCTTCCTTGTCGTATCCTCTCCTCTACACACACACACACACACATACACTTACACTAACATGCACTACACTACCACATATTCCGGGAGTCCGGACGGGAGCTTAGGGCTCATCCGGCTGAGGCGGTTCCCCGCTGGCGGGAGAGTCCTGGTTAGGGAAACCCGCTAGCCGACGGTAGGTCGGATCCGGATCTCGCCATCCAGCGGGAGAAGATCACCATCTCCGAGGAAAAACATGCCCTGCACTTACGGACAAATGACCTAAGCTGCTGACCAACCAAAGGGATTAGTTATCATCTCCCGGGGTCGATGAAATTTTAAGGAGGTCAATGATAATCAAGTGGTCGATTGTGGGTCTATAGCTTAATAGGCACCGACAAATGAACTGTGTAATCATGATATTATGGATTACAAAAGTATAATTTAAGCTATTTATTGTTTTCTTATATAAAGGATCACAACATCTCATAACACTCGCCCATATTTCTAAAAAGCTATTTTTTATATTACAAAAATAATTATAAAAAAACCTAAAAACATGTTTTTCAAAACTGTTGTGTGTAGTCTTTGCCTACGCAATGTTATCTTGTCGTCTATGTCCAATTATTTGTGTTATAATATTTTGTATTCGCTATTTTAGAAAATGTCAAGGAGTTAATGGACGTTTGTTTCTTTTAAAAGGATAGATACTATGAAAAATTTGGAATTCGTGTTCTAGCCAATATTTACAGGACATACAGTGATTTTTAACCACGCGAATATCAATATAGGTCATCATTAAACTTTGACGAATGCCAAAACATGCCACACGACACCATTGCAATTTTGTGATGACGTTGCGTCGTATTGTTATACAATTCAATAAGTATTATGACCGCTTTTCTTAATAGTACATTGACATTCTGAAATGTAAATTGTATGGTTAGAGCAAAAGTCATTACAACTTCATATTTTTCAACAATAATTTAGATATATCAATTTTTTTAAATTAATAAAATATCAAAATCAGACAAGATTTATGCATGTGTTATGTATTGTCGACAATCAAAATATTTTTAATACCAACATTTGTGTTTATTATATGAGCGGTTTTCGATGGCAGTCATTGATTGATTGATTGATTGTTTTTCATGTTTCCGGCGCGTCAACTGTTTGGTCATTAGTCCCGTTAGTGTTGTGCATTTTTTCTCGTGAGATGGCGGTGGTTTTCCCCGCTGGATGGCGAATCCGGCGCCGACCTACCGTCGGCTTGCGGGGTTTCCCCCTAACCAGGACTCTCCCACCAGCGGAGCACAGCCCCAGCCGGGACAAGCTCTACGCTCCCGACCGGTCTCCCGGAATTTGTGGTAGTGTAGTGCATGTTAGTGTAAGTATGTGTGTAAGGGGAGAGGATAGGGCAAGGAAGAGGAAGGAAAGATCGCGCGCGGTCCGTGGCCCGTTTCTTAGGGTACTGCGCCGGCATTCGCCTGGTGTTGATCGGAGAAACCACGAAAATCTACCGATCAGAGCAGCCGGTCGCTAGAATTCTGCACCAGGCAGCGACTGAATTCGACCTGGCTGAAAAGCTAGTGCCGAAAATCCTGCCGCCGTCAGGACTCGAACCCAGGCCCTCCCGGTCAGAGGCGCTGCAGTGGCATCAGTTGAGGCACTGAGCGACCGCTCCCAGTCGATGGCAGTCATAAATGCGGAGTTTGGAAACAAAAAATTCGCTTACCGCAGCAGTTTGCAAATAGTATCAACTATCAGGCTTCGAAACAGCAGTGCTGATGACAGGGGCTAAGCGACCGCTCATGGACTTTACACAAATATTGGTAATAACAGCAATTTTTATTCCAAGATCTATTTTTTTAAAACTTTTTTTTGCTTTCCGTAAACAGATACAGGTCTCTTTGTGATTGAAAGTTTATACAATATTCAAGTTTTCACATGTCATACCGTTCACAAATAATGACCAACCGAATATTTTAAAACGACTCTCCTGACCCTCGTTATCGTAAAAACAGTTGTCAAACCTGATGCGGATACCAGCCCTAAGTAACTGAGTGATATTCAAGAAAATTGTGTAAGCGTGAGAAAAAAAAACCTCATTTATTTTCGTATCGAAATCATGATTAACATCCCAAAAGCGGAATCGTACTTGAAGCTCCCATTCGCGCATATTTTCTTTAAAAAAATCGTCCTCTAATTCCGCGTAATATCTCCGCCTACGGAGCCTCCCCCGGCGCCGCCCCGCAAACTGCAGCTCGCTCGAATCCGCGCTGCCGGCGAGCGGCGCCGAGTCGCGTCGGAGGCGTGAAATCTCCCAAATTTTAATTTAGGTCTCCGCAGACACATTAAAGTGAAGGAAATGTTCACTCGGCTTAATGGAGCCATTTCCCGTGACATTTTCGAATGAAAAAGCGTACTGGCCGGCGCATGCGCACTGCCGCAGCCTCGTGACTTCTGCCACGGCGCCATCTCGCTTTGTCTCCGCGAAACCTAGGCTGCTAGTGAGTGCGTTAATAAGGTTAGAAGATATACATTTCCGGAAAATACTAAGTGGTGTGAAGAACTTTTGTATTTAATCAGTAAAATCATCCTAACTGGTCCTAAAAAGTGTTATTTATTTCTTAATAATTAAAGGTTAGCAAAAGTGATTAATTTTTGTTTAAAAAATTAAGTGGCAAAGCTAAATAATGAAAAAGTTAGGAAAGTAGAAGTCAACAATCAATTGCTGTCAAACGCAAAAGAAAAGAAAATCTCAGTACTTGATGAATTTATTTTCTAGTATTAGAGACAGAGCACGTTTCATGGTTTACGTAACCACATCTTCAGGTGAGGTATGAATTCACGATGAAACACATGTAAACGATGACGCATATATTGCACTTTTTTCTGTTAAGATAATATTAGTACATGGAGACATTTTGCTTATACAAGTAAAATACGGCACGGAGACACGAAACAAAAGACGTTTTAGGGTTTGCTTGATGTGTGAAGGCTGACTCTTGAGGAAGAGTCCATTGACCACGGACTTTGAAACTGATCAAGATAAATCTTGCAATTAAATGGTAGTTGATTGACAAAATATTGATATTATTATGATTGTTATTTACAATTTACAATTTTCTTTTGTTACTGTATTGTCTAAAATTGATTTGAAACTTCTACTCTCCAATAGTATAACCTACAGACAATCATATTGTTGTCTTAATTTGACCAAGCATCTATTAAGTAATGAAATATTGAACACAATTTTCTACCTTCAGAAATGTGCATGAAAGAAAAACAATGATTTTTAAGCGCTTTTTAAATCAAGACTTTTTTCGTGTGCGTGTGTTTTCTTTGGCAAACAGCAACGAACACAACAAACTATTTGTTTTCAAACAATTTCCAATAATGCAATATTCATTATAACAATACTTGATTGCTACAATTGTTACATTTTCATATTTTTGTAATCATATAACTATTTTTTACTTCTCGCGCTTAAGAAGGAACTTCATAAGAAGAGAAAGTTATGGAATGCTGCGCGAAAAAAAAATTTTTTGTAATGCTGGGCGAATTTTCGGCAGAAAAACTCTTATTACAGGGTTCTCCTAACAAAAAAGTGGATACAGCCAGTTGCTAAATTTAGAAAACATTCCCCTAACATATGATGTAGCCAAAAAATGTTTTGTATGTTTTTGATACCGAAAAATCGATTTACAGCAAAACGTCTATCCGTCTGTGAACTACGCTAGCGGTTAAACCGTTCAACCGATTTTCTCCAAAATTTATATTCTCCATTTGATCTGGCTGGTGTCGCGGCCCCTTGAATACCGATATTTTACTTTTGGAGGGTACTTTACTTGAAGTCCCTGGGGCATTTTCAAAACAATGTCGCTAACGATTTTGATTAAATTTTGTTCTTGGATAACCTGAAGGACGGTTAATAGAATAGCGCAGTTCTCACGTTTGTTAAAAACAGTGATTTTTCGAAAATTGAAAAAAAATCAGTTTTTTCGGCGTCTTCCTACTACTACAATTATGGAGATATTTTTGTATCAATGAAAATGTGTTCATCAAAAACAGATCTTCAAATAAGGTCATGTTGAATATTTCGAAAATATGAGTATGTTTAGAGTAATTGGGCGTCAAACTTAGTCGCTCGCTCTGAAAATCATGTACTTCATTATCATAATTTTGCATGTGTGGCAGTTGGATGCTACGTAAGTTAGAATTTGTATATTATTTCATATTTCTTCATTCTTTCTTACATTAGAGCTTCGTTATACGTTTACAAATTGTCTTTTAAAAAATATTGAAAACCTTTTTTAATTAAAGTTGAAATAAAGATTGCTAGCCTTCAGTCGCCCGCTCCCAATTTACGCAGTTGGATGTTAAGTAAGTTAGAATTTGTATATTATTTCAAACTGCATTTTATTATTATTATTATTATTATAATTACTATTATATAATTTTCTTTCTATTGAATTTGCAATTTGTATCTTTATTTAACAGTTTTTAACTGTTTTTGACGTAAAATAAATAAATAAAATATTAACTTTTAATTGTTTTACTTTCGCGCCTACTGATTACGAAGGATGCTACAAAACTCATTCCATATTTTCGCGATTACACTGCATACCTTATACAATGAATTCAATGCCAGAAATATATTTTGTTTAACGTTTTGAGTAAACAATCTATTGCGTGAAACAAATTTTCGCTTTAACCTTTTTAATTTCCGTTACTGATGGCTAGATATGTGCCATTTTGCACCAATAGTTTCCGGTTGTTGATAATCTTCTGTCAAATATTGTTGCAACCAATGTAAAGGTACCACTTAATGTACCTACAAAAACAATGTGAACAACGGATAGAGTGCATTAACAAATCGACATGCATGTGCAGTAAAATCACACTGTTTGACGAGGAAAAAGGAAGACATGAAGTAGCGCTTTTGCTGACAAAACCGTCGTCAAATCCAAGTGATCAAAAACACAAAATTATAAAAGAAGACAAATGAACGTAGAAGGTGGATACCAATACGTTGGAAATATGGGAAAATTATTAATAAATGAACCTATTATTTGTAATTAAAAAATCGTAAAGAAGATATGTTATTATACATGATATATGTCAGTTGAAGTGCGAATGTGCGAATTATTCCAAAATAACCTACACCTCCCTTTGGCCTTTTGAACTGAACAAATTGCTCACCGGCGTTAGTGGAATAATTGTCGGTCATTCTCAGGTTGCATTGAATCCTGAGTCATTGGGTATCCAACAAGTGGAAATTTGACGATTAGATTGTAATACTTACAGCTCTGCGAATTCTGCGAGTCAGAACCTCGCCCAAATTCTTCAACAATTACAGAAGTCAATTTTGCATTGCATGAGTACAAATAATTTCAACACAATTAACATCAGTTCAATCTGTGATTCCTTTCTTTGATGATTCCGTACGATTCCTAGTAGAGGTTGTAAGATCCCAAATTTACTTGTACGGAGAGACACCACACGGTATAATAAAATCTTCTTTCACACGGAAATACGTTCGAAGGTCATCTGTGCATGTTTAAGAAAGACGTACCGGTAGCGGTAGCTCAGTGCATCAACTGATGTCACTGCAGCGCCTCTGGCCGGGAGGTCCTAGGTTCGAGTCCTGACGGCGGCAGGATTTTCAACACTAGCTTTTCAGCTAGGTCGAATTCAGTCGCTGTCTGGAGGAGAATTCTAGCGGCCGGCTGCTTGACGGTATTTTCCGTGGTTTTAAACCATCGGAAGTCCTACCAAACGGGCCACGGACCGCGCGCGATCTGTTCTTCCTCTTCCTTGTCCTATCCTCTCCTCGTACACACACACACACTTACACTAACATTCACTACACTACCACATATTCCGGGAGACCGGTCGGGAGCTTAGAGCTTGTCACGACTGGGGCGGTACCCCGCTGGGGGGAGAGTCCTGGTTAGGGGAAAACCCCACTAGCCGACGGTAGGTCGGCGTCGGATCTCGCCATCCAGCGGGGAAAATCACCGCCATCTCACGAGAAAAAATGCACAACACTAACGGGACTAATGACCGAAGCAGTTGACGCGCCCGGAAACACGAAAAAATCAATCAATCAATTAAGAAAGACGTCAAACGTTCCCTACATCTACCCCCTGCTGATGGTTATCTACCATTCCACTTATCCACCCTTACCATCCCTACCACCCTCACTGCAGCCACGCCCTCCTAGTATCACCTGAATTACCACTTCCACACTCACCACAGCTACCTTACCATCACCGGTTTCTTTGTTTCATGACATTTCCATGTTTCTTTATTGATACTGAATAGGCCTTGTTCTAATCATGGAGGATTTTTTTAGAATATTTACTAATCTTGTGTACAAATTCTGTATTAACATTTTCTTTGAAACAACATGTTCTACACAGTTACTTGAATTCATGAATTCTTCACAGTATATTCTCCATGAAATGAGGGTTTTTATTGATTCTCCTCTCCAATTGATTTTTATTTGATTTAAATGAATTTCAATAGTCAAAGAAAAGTAAAACGGAATATGACGTAAGGAGAGCTACCATTTATTGCTCTTACGGTGCAATAGGTTTCGCTTATTCTTTCAGAAATAATATTTTATTTATTCTTCTACACTCTTCTCAACTTTTACCACAAGTATTTTCCTTCCGCCGCCCTGGATGGCCGAGGTGGCTAAGAGCAAGTACCGACTCAGCGCTTCTGTCCGAAGGGTCGCGGGTTCGAGTCCCGCCTTGGGCATGGTTGTTTGTCCCTTGCCTTTGTATGTGTTGTCGCGGAGGGCCTCGCGTTCTGCTGACCCCAGATCAGAGGAGCCCGCAAGTGTGTTGGTCTAGTGTATGGTCGAATATGCGACCCATCACGGTAATAAAGGGTAACCGGCTGTTGGCTGGATAAAAGTCCTAGAAAAAAATCCCTTCCCCTCTCTCTTCAGTTTGTAGAATACGCTGAAGGTGTAGCTCGTTAGTGGTGTCTCTTTGTCCTAATCAACAATTTCCCTATAAACGTTTTCTCGTATCTTCTTGTCCGCTTCCAGTTTTTCTTTTCTGCTGGTGTTGGCAGCTGAAGCTTCTGTTGCTTGTCCCACAGCACACTCAAGCGCGCAATGAACAAAATGTACCACTTTGCACGTCTTCGGGATATCAAAAGAACATAAGTGCATACGTATTTTAATATTTATAGGCGAATGTACATGGCCGTAGTCCCTCTGAAAATTTTGAAAGGAGCCCATATTTCTCTACGTAATACATTTTATTTATGCAAAAATGCTCAATTCTTAATTTCCTCCTATTTTTAAACTGACCGTTTGAGTAATTGTTTTATTTATTTTCCTATTCAATATATGTCGCATGTAAATGAAGTTTAATGAAACATAAGGGCCAGAAATGCAATTGCTCCTTCCCCCTATTTGTTTAGGCTGCGCATACCTATACCAAAATATATCTCTATATTATTATCTGAAAATATCTCCAGATTATTTGACTAATGAAGCGAGCGATTATTAAACTAGATTGTGACATACGAACATGTCAAACATTTATTTACTAATATTTGTCGTAAATGTGGTAAATATACAAGGATAAAAAAGAAATATGACACCCTAGCAACGGTAGCCGAGTTGTTGTGAAGGTCAATAAAATTCATTCTGACATTGAACCTAAGGGCAAGGCTAGCTGATCAAGTAAACAATTTAGGAATTAGTTGAGAAAGTACTGACAGTCTAGGGCATAGCTAGTTGATTATGTAATCAATTTAGGGATTAGCCAGGAGAACAGTGACAGTGCATTCACGACGGAAGTGCGTCGAATGTCTCTGGTAAAAAACAGTAGAAAGAAATAGGTCAGGTCTTGAAGGGCTGAACAGAAAGATCATTTTCACATTCTGACATATCTCGTGGTGCTGTGCGGGTTGCTCGCGCATGATTAATTTTGTGAGATTGGGACTTGTAAATTTTTCTTGAGAGTGACTAGTTATCGAACTTTGAGTAATTCTTGAGTGCGACGAACGGAAATTAGAATTTTCACGGGATGAAATAACGGGATGGACTTGGAATAATTCTGAGTAAATAATAGTTTGCTGACCTTTAACATTTTCATCGCGTAATCAGAAAGAACTGGGAACTTTAGCGAAGTAAATTAAATTAGAACTACAAGTATTTGTGGTGGTGAGGATCAGTGACTCGACAACATTTGTGCAAGAGCAAGAGAGAAGAATCTGGTACTTGGACTTCGGAATTCTCGGCACCGAGAAGAAGAGTTTTTCTTCATATTGTGAAGACGGGTACTGTAGGATAAGGTTCGAAAGAGCTCATGACCAAAAGAACATTCTTTATTTGTCACAAATTTTCAAGTCATATTTTTGCCTGGCATTGAGAATAAACCATAAGTTTCTTTTGAAATAGAACAAACGATTTTCATTTGGCCAATTGCAGCTAATAAGTAGCTAGACAAATATATTTGTTTTCAGATTTCTCGCCACTCTGTACAGATGGCAGATCGGATAATCGGCTATTAGTAGGTAATAGCGATTATTTCTAACGAAACCCATCGACCCAGCTAGCGGAATATTGATTTTAGTTAGATAACGGTTGAGGCATTAATTTTAATAATATTAACGTAACCTTTTCCTGGCGCCCATGTTTAAAACATAAATTCGGAACGGGTTACATCGAATAGCCCAATAATTTAGAAGCACTTCGTGTGTTTCAATATCAAGAAAACTGCGTGACAGAGTGGCATGAATGGTCATTCGTTGGAAGTGTGTAGGTCTAGGAATGGGCACATGTTTTAATTAAACATTTTATTTTTCATTTTGATAAAGAAGGCACATTCCTTTTACTCAATCGTTTAATTTCGGCATCTCTGAAACACTTATAGAAAGGAAGTTTTAATCAGGACTACTATTTCAAACGTAGTTTGCTAACTTGCTGGTTGAATTGTTGACAATGTTTTGAAATGTCAACTACAACTCACCACTGAATCAATATAACTTGATGGTCGCAAACCACCATCAGTTTGTCTCACAAATGAATCTATCACCATTCTGGCTCACCGTGTAATAAAACTTATGTGCTACTTTTATATCTATTTATCTCCTAATTTTTAAAAATAATTACTTTTTTCTAAAGAAATATTCAAGTTCTATACAGCGAAGTCACTTTTGCAAATCAAAAGTGACGTAAAGAATATTAGTAATAATACGTGTACCTTATGCTAGTCTCTCTATTTACAGCATAGAAATAAATATTTTTAAGGGTAATCTTTAGATGTTATTGCTTGGAAAATAGAATGATAGCTAGAAATTTCTGTAATTTCGTTACAATAGTGTTTGTACCAGACACGTCTTTTCCTCTGCCTCGCTAGCTGTGTTGATACTTCTGTAGATACTAGTAATAACAGAAATATATACTAATTCTAAATGTATTTCCAACAGATTTGCAAGATATAAACGAATCATTTATTTCATTGATAACGTTTTCATGAAGACAGACAATACTCGTATTCCTAAATGTCTTTACTTCCTACTACATATTTACCTTTGCAGGTACATTTATGCAATTTGCGTCGTACAACTCGTGGGTCTTTCCCCTTTAATCTTAGTTCTTTTTCGCGAAAACCTTGAATTATAAGCAACACATTCAGCATCCACACGCTTGTTATCTTCCATTTGCAAAAATCAAGGAGAGTATGGATTCGTTTGTCACAAGCAGCCGATGCAGGCTGATGTGGCGTTTGCAAGCCCTGCCCGGGCGCGCGCGTCGGCCATGGCGACGGGGCTCGCGCGAGGTCAGCGCGGGCCAAAGGACACGGTAATGACGATGTTTCGTTTGTGGAGCAGCGGAAGCCGAGAGCCGGCAGGGGGAGGCAACGGCTGGGGCAGCCTGCACAAAACGATGTCGTTAGGAATAATTTCGGACAGACCGCGCCTGGCCGCCTCCTTCCGCCCCCTCTCCCTCTCTTCCCACCCCCGCGACCACCACTGCGGGCTCCTCACACCACCGCCAGTGGCTAGCTGCCTCTGCTACCCCAGACGCCTCCGTCGCCCTCGCCAAAGCCGAGCTAGCCTCTGTCGCCACACCTACCCAGTACGACCCCTCCCCCCGACTGTCCCCCGCCACGGTCCTCCGCCACCGTCACCCGGCACTGCCCCGCGGCTGCCCCCAACTCTGTCCCCCGCCCTTGTACCCCGCTCCTGTCTCCCGCCTCTGTCCCTCTCCTTTGTCCTCGCCTCTTTCCGCCTCTGTCTCTCCTCTGTCCCCACCCCTGCCGCCCGCCGCTGACTCCCCCGTTCTCTCTCTCTCTCTCTCTCTCTCTCTCTCTCTCTCTCCCGCCCTCGAACCATAGATTCCATCGCCTCCATGCCGGTACCTCAAGCGAACCCCCGCGTGCCGAGTTGCCTTGTAATTTGTCAGCATTTTGTGTATGCGTGTTGCATAATTTTTGTGATGGCGTCAAAGGAACGCGGTGTACCTTTTGTGGCGACGTGTCGCCGCTGGAAGTTAATACGCGCCCCGTTCTGAAAGGACAGCCTTAATCCCTTGGGGGCGGAGCGCTGTGTCGCGCGCACTGCACATGCCAAAGCCGTTCCAAGACTAAGACGGCTGGAGGAGGGAGACAGGCTTTTGTGGGTGCGAGTGATGGGGAATTTTGATGGCTGAATATGCATAAAACAGTGGAGGAAGAAAAGGTTTGCATGGAAATGTTTGAAAGGATCAGGCTAGAAGCAATGAACATAAATATAATGGGGAGATATATATTCGTCGATTGTCAGATAATTCGGCATATCATTGCTGTGCAAAAAGGTAGAATAGAGCCAAATAACCTTTATCGTGTGATATCTTAAATGATATGACAGTCGAATTGGAGAGAGCGGGCTTAAATGTCTGCAAATTTGTTTTCTGGCTTTTACAAATCTTGTAGAGGTAAGTGATGATTATTTTGATAGGGAGCATGTTTGCAGTTGTTCAAAGTAATTTGTAGCTTTTGAAACTAACGATAATGAGATGAGGTGATAAGGGAAATACGATATTGGTGGTAGTTTTGATGACTGGAGTATAGAGTAGACGGAGAGACGGACAGGCGGAGAGACGCACAGGCGGAGAGACGGACAGGCGGAGAGACGGACAGGCGGAGAGACGGACAGGCGGAGAGACGGACAGGCGGAGAGACGGACAGGCGGAGAGACGGACAGGCGGAGAGACGGACAGGCGGAGAGACGGACAGGCGGAGAGACGGACAGGCGGAGAGACGGACAGGCGGAGAGACGGACAGGCGGAGAGACGGACAGACGGAGAGACGGACAGGCGGAGAGACGGACAGGCGGAGAGACGGACAGGCGGAGAGACGGACAGGCGGAGAGACGGAACAGCGGAGAGACGGACAGGCGGAGAGAAGGACAGGCGGAGAGACGACAGGCGGAGAGACGACAGGCGGAGAGACGGACAGGCGGAGAGACGGACAGGCGGAGAGAGGACAGGCGGAAGACGGACAGGCGGACAGACGGACAGACGGAGAGCGGACAGACGGAGAGACGGACAGACGGAGAGACGGACAGACGGAGAGACGGACAGACGGAGAGACGGGCAGACGGGAGAGACGAACAGACGGGAGACGAACAGACGGGAGACGAACAGACGGGGAGACGAACAGACGGGAGACGGAAGGCCGGAGAGACGGACAGATTGAGAGACGGACAGGCGGAGAGACGGACAGGCGGAGAGACGGAAGGCGGACAGGAGACAGGCGGGCAGACGGAGAGACGGACAGACGGAGAGACGGACAGACGGAGAGACGGACAGACGGAGAGAAGGACAGACGGGGAGACGGACAGACGGGGAGACGGACAGACGGGAGACGGAAGCCTGAGAGACGGACAGACGGAGAGAAGGACAGACGGAGAGACGGGCAGACGGAGAGACGGGCAGACGGAGAGACGGACAGACGGAGAGACGACGACGGGCGGAGAGAGAGACGGACACGGAGGAGAAGACGGACAGAGCGGAGAGACGGACAGGCGGAGAGACGGACAGGCGGAGAGACGGACAGGCGGAGAGACGGACAGGCGAGAGAGACGGACGAGCGGAAGAGCACGGAACAGGGACGGAGAGACGGACGAGGCGGAGAAGAAGGACGACGGAGAGACGGACAGACGGAGAAGAAGACGGACAGAACGGAGAACGGACGAGACGGAGAGAGCAGACAGACGGAGAGACGGACAGACGGGAGACGACAGACGGGAGACGGACAGACGGAAGACGGAAGGCCGGAGAGACGGACAGACGGAAGAAGGACAGACGGAGAGACGGCAGACGGAGAGACGGACAGGCGGAAGAGAGGACAGGCGGAGAGACGGACAGACGGAGAGACGGACAAGCGGAGAGAAGGACAGGCGGAGAGACGGACGGCGAGAGACGGACAGACGGACGAGACGGAGAGACGGACAGGCGGGGAGACGGACAGACGGAGAGACGGACAGGCGGAGAGACGGACAGGCGGAAGACGGACAGGGAAGACGACAGGCGGAGAGACGGACAGGGAGAGGACAGACGAGAAGACGGACAGGCGGACAAGCAGACAGGCGGACAGACAGAGACGGAGACGGAGACGGACAGACGAGAGACGGACAGGCGGAGAGACGGACAGGCGAGACAGGCAGACAGAGCGGACAGACAGAGAGACAGGGAGACGACGGCGGAAGACGGACGGCGGAGAGACGGACAGGCGGAGGGACAGGCAGACGGAGAACGACAGGCGACAGCGACGACGGAAGACGGAGAGACGGACAGACGGAGAGACGAGAGCGGGAAGACGGACGACGGAAGACGGACAGGCGACGAGCAGACAGGCGGACAGACGGAAGACGATAGGCGGACAGGCAGACAGCGGACAGACGGAGAGACGGACAGATGGACGACGGAGAGACGGACAGACGGAGAGACGGACAGACGGGAGACGGTCAGACTGAGAGACGGACAGACGGACAGACGGATAGACGGAGAGAGGACAGACGGGAGACGGAGACGGACAGACGGAAGCCGGAGAGACGGACAGACGGAGTGAAGGACAGACGGAGAGACGGGCAGACGGACAGACGGACAGACGGAGAAACGGACAGACGTTTTTATGCAACAGGATTCCAAAAAGGAACTTCAATGAAATATATTTTCCGCAGCATTACATAATTTCTCTATCCTACGTAGTACTCCGTACACACATGTGTGTACGAGAATGTAAAACAAGTATGACAAGTGAAGTCAATGTTTCTACTGGTAGCAGTAGCTCTCCTCACCGCCGCCGTCTAGGCACAAGCTCATCAGTGCAACTAGCGTCATGAATTGATTGATTGATTTATTTGTGTTTCTGGCGCGTCAACTGCTTTGGTCATTAGTCCCGTTAGTGTCGTGCATGTTTTCCCCGGTAGATGGCGGTGATCTACTCCCGCTGGATGGCGAGATCCGGCGCCGACGTACCGTCGGCTGAGTGGGCTTCCTAACCAGGACTCTCCACAGGCGGACACCGCCCCAACTACCTCTAAGCTCCGACCGGTCTCCCAAAATATGTGGTAGTGTAGTGCATGTTAGTGTAAGGTATGTAAGGGAGAGGATAGCACAAAGAAGAGGAAGGAAAGATCGCGCGCGGTCCGTGGCCCGTTTGGTAGGGTACTGCTCCGGCATTCGCCTGGTGTTGATCGGAGAAACCATGGAAAACTACCGATCAGAGCAGCCGGCCGTTAGAATTCTCCTCCAGACAGCGACTGAATTCGACCTAGGTGGTGAGGTGATCAACTGCGTAGAGGAGAGATTTCGTTGTACCACCCAAGCTACAGCGTCTCACTGGTGAGAACTACCCTGTGTAACTAGTAAATACCATTTAAGAGAAAAAATAGTCAACGGTCCACCTAATTCACAATAATTTTAGTTTTTTGAAGACTGGAAAGTGCGTTTAGTTTAATGACATTTTGGGCACACAGCATGCAATCTTTTCCGCATCCCGTTTTGTATGAAAATGCGATAGAGGGCCCGAGATACTGGATGATCACTTTAAATTAATTGTAGATTCTCTTTTTGATTATGTAAATATTAATAAAAATCATTGAGGTATGAAACTCGAATTACAAACCACTCTTGCCTTCATAAATATCTTGGTCTCTTTAATTCATTTTGTTACTCCCCTAACTTCCACTACTTATTTCACTTCAAGAATTTCAGTTAGAGCATGACGTTCTGTATCTTCTACCATTGCTTCTAGTCGTTTTTTACTGGCTTTATAGTATGAAATATTTCGGTTTAGTATCAGTATATTTTAATACTCGTTGATCATTCATTAAAACTAGCAATTAAAACATTATTTGCAACTGATTAAAGTCTTGAATTTTCCTTTCAGTGGTATCACTGGTTTTAATTTATATTGAAAATGTTGACAAAATCATCATTTTTAAAGTTCATGCTATGAAAATTTCCCTTGCATATAATATGTGTCATTATTGCTAATGAGACAACAGGCGTAAAATGCTGTGGGGAGAATTGAAAGCTCTCCTTGCGGCGCAAAGAAAGTGAGGCGGGTGGGAGGGGCTGGGCGCCCGCGTGCCAACGTTTCGGCATGTGGCGTAAAGAATGGTCGCTCCTCCCACGCTGTGCGCATAGAAATGCGGCACACCATGTGGCGGATGCTGCCCCCGCCGCTCGCTCACCTCCCCCGCCCCGCCTGCACTGCCAATGCCACCAACGCCGCCCCATTGCACCGCTGCCCCGCCCCCACGCCACCCCGCAGCTCCCGCCTCGTCACCGTCCCGCCGCACAGTCGCCCTCCCGTTTATGTCTCCTCCGCCACCCACGCCGCCCTCACCAGCCACGTCCCCGCCTCCTCTCCGCCCACGACGCTCCGCCGTCCAAGGCGACCCTCCGCCCACCCCGCTCCAAAACCCCCACTGCCCATCCTCTTCAACCACCTCGGCGGCCCAACCATCCTACTGCCCTCCGGTTCCTACCGCTTCATCTCTAGTCCCATCTCCCTCACTGCCCTCATCGCCCTCGCCGCCCCCGCCGCCCTCGCCTCCACCCGCACACGCCGCGCCGCGCCGGCGGGCGGGCAGCCGGGCGGGCGGGCGGGCGGCTGTAATTTAAAGTTCTCCGTCGCTTGCATGGGAATCATATTATTACGCGTCCCTTCAGTACCGCACCCCTCCCTCGCCCGCCCTCCCTGAATTCGGGGGACTGACGTTTTGAACTGTTCGTTGCTTATGTCACGCGCGGAGTCGGTGAAGTCTGGACGTAATGGAGTCAACCTTCAACTTTCCCTAAAGACTTAGGTTTAAGACTTAGGTTTTAGACTTAGGTTTATGGCTTATGTTTAAGACTTACAGTTAAGACTTAGGGTTAAGACTTAGGGTTAAGACTTAGGGTTAAGACTTAGGGTTAAGACTGAGGTTTAAGACTTCGGTAAAGAGTTAGGATGGACATTCTGAAATAAAATAAATTTTTTAAATTTTACTAGTATATAAGACTTAAAATAAACAATCTAAGTATAGTTACCTTCCCTAATATTTCGTTTGCCACTATGGAATTAAGGAATACAACAATAGAATAAACAATTATTTATGTATTACTGAGGCTTGCATTCCCTTCCATTTACTCCTTTAATGGACATAATGTGCACAGATATTCAGTTTTCATGGACAGCTGGTTGTTTTGGAATGTAAGGGACTAACCATTACGTAGTGTTATGTTTGAATCCGATTGATGAAGAAAAGTACTAAAAGATATATGAAAATATATATATATATATATATATATATATATATATATATATATATATATATATATATATATATATATGAATGCTAGTGGCATTGTTTGCAATACATGACCCATTATATTTCATATTTCAAAATTACGAAAATAACGGTGTTTGTTTCAATGATTTTATGCATTTACATCATTTTTGCATGCGTGGAATTGAACTGGATGTTCTGAAATAAAATACCATATTTTAATTTTACTCGTATATAGACTAAAAAAAACAATATTTATTGAAAATAAACTATTCCAAACATGCATGATTTTCTATATATTTTGATCGTCTCCCGAGAACACTGATTACACAAGCAGAATGACATATGATGATTAATTGGATAACTCTGTTGAGAGAAGCTTCAGTAACGAGACTTGCTAAAATGATAGACATTTCAACGAAGAAGTAGGCAATCTAACAATAAAATGGACCATCACCTGTTCTTGTGATGTATGTTTTATAGCGGCCAGCGTGATTGGAAAAGTATATTTAGCACATAAACCCGTAGTTAACTAGCGTAACCGGGCGTAACTCTCTCATGTTAAATCATACCAATTTCCTGTTCTTTCATTCCCATAGCAGGGGAAAACTTGATAACAAAACCTGTTTATTTGCTTAAAAAAATTCCAAAGGTAACTTCTGTGTACATACGGAATATCAAGAAAAATAAAAATAAAACAATGCAATTGACATTTGAAACAAATTTTCAATAAAGAATTATTCAAAATTATAGACGGATGTTAGAACAATCCACAACACTTCCTTAGAAACAATATTTGATGGAATTATACAGTCTTCCTTGGCAGATTGCTTTCTGCATTCCTCGATAGTTACACAAATATTACAAAAATATTTTAAACAATGCAATTGACATTTGAAACAAATTTTCAATAAAGAATTATTCTTAATTCTTGAGAATGCTACGTTACGTTATCCATGCGAGTAAGATGAGCAAGTACCAATCCTACTCTTTGCAAAGTTTGAAATTAAAATCGCAATGCAATGAAGTATCGGGAAGCGTCAAACCAGGAAAAATGAAATACAATATCCAAGAAGAGTTCCATAAAAGTCTAGGTTTTAAGAACGCTTAGTTTTGGTTTAAAATTATATAGATATCAAAAATATTATGTAGATATAAAATTATTTAGATATCAAAAATGTAGCACGAGTATTATGGGTTGCATTTCACATGCATATTTAGATCCAAGGTAAAATTTCTTCAAGTTTCCGTGAATTTCTCTTTCTTTAGAGACCTCAGTTAATCAGTTAGTTAGTTAATGCCTTATTTTACGTGACGAGACTCAGGCCATCAGATTCGATCCTCCGTCTGACCACACAAATTTCATTACACACCTTTCAACTAGCGGAGAAAGGAGGTATAACCTAGGGCGACGAAACAAGCGATTTGAATTTAGCTCAGAGGATTCTTTTAGGCTAGATAATATTCTATAATCTGTAAATCTACTAACATGGGACATCCAGGTTTACTTCCCCTCCGAAGGATGGTGTACGAAGGATTTTTTCACCCTTGAAAATCTACAGATTCGATGGGGTTTGAACACGCAAACTTGAGTACAACAGCCCCCTTACCGTTATACCACCGAATCCGAAAATGAAAGTGGTTATAAAGATTGGTTGCGTGTGAAAGCCACAAAGCCCATCTACACTCCTGAAATAACAGGAGAGGATTATTCATCGTATCCTCGGCATGTGGCGGCGAATCGGCCATTGGTAGTCGCGGCCTTCCACACACCGCCGCGTGCGTGAAGGGCCTGCGAGAGAATACATGTATTTAACCCACGTAAACGGTGCCGATAACACTAATGCCACGTCCTATCCGACGAGGGCGGCTCGTGGGCGAGGCTTCCATTGCGGTAATCGCCATTATGGCATCAATTTTCGCTAATAGGGTAGCAGAAACAATAACAGAGTCCCGAGCTGGACATTCCTGGCCACCCGGCGTTCAATTTGCGTCGAGTGCGTCGTACGTAACGACGGCACCGCTCCCTGCCGGCCATTCAATTGACTAACAAACGAAGTACATAATTCATTGGGATCCCAGGGCCCGCGTTTTAGCGCAAAATGCTGCTTTTTTTTTTTTTGTTCGCGCATTCGCCTCTGGAACTTCCCCGCGACGGTGATTCCTAAAGAGCTCTAGCTTCAATTGTTTTCCGCGAAGCCCCACAGGCTTATAAAAGCATTTCGATTGCACGGTCGTCCGTTCGTCGTGCACACTCGTTTATAAAAACAAGCGAATATTGATTCATTTATTCGCGTGACAGGCCGTACTTGACCAAACATGCTGATATTTTTGTTGTGACCGGCGCTGTCGGATGAAAGCGGCGAATTGACGGCTATTCAAATCTTCGTGGTGTTTGCACGGCTGTGTTGCTCGTTAAGATCTGACAATTCAGCTCGGGTGCTGGAAATTGCTGGAGTATTGTGTTAATAGACTGCTTTGTCGAGGAGAGTAAACGAGAGGTCATCTGCGTTGACTTTTTATGGACTTGGAATATGGCTTTTGGAAGTGACTAGCGATGGCTTTCCGATAGAGCAAGGGTGAGTTCCATTCGAGATGCGTGTTGCAATCTTTATTTCACAATTTTTTGTTCTGATAACTGCATAAAATATATTTATTAAAGGGCATAATTTATTCGTAATAAATCTTATCAGCATTGCATTGTTGAAGTCTTGCGTCCATGAATTGAATCATCGGCTCTGTATACGAAGTGTTTAAGGTCATTTAGTTTCACCTTCAATGGATTAGGCGCCTCGGGAAGTTGGGACGTTGGTGGTGTTGTATATTCCACCTGTAATGTCTCATCTGTTCATTACTCGTGTTCAAGCAAAATTTCAAGCTTTCGTAAACGTTCATTATTTCCAATTAAGAGAAAGTTCAGTAATAAAATGTCATAAAATATTTTGAAGCCCAACTACAAACTTCACCGGATGAAACTTGAGGTCTTTGGGTTGGAGTCCCGACAGTGGCAGAATTTTGACACTGGCTAGAGAGCTTGGTCGGGTTCATCCTCTCTAGAGGAGAGTTCTAGCTACCGACTGCTCTGATCGGTAGTTTTTCCTGAGTTTTTTTTTATCAATATCAAACGAATGTCGGAGAAGTACCCTAACAAACCAGTTACTGACTGCGTGCGATCATCTTTTCTCTTCTTTGTCCTATCCTTACCCCTTGCTCACACACACACACACACACACACACACACACACTTACCTGCACTACATTGTATTTGGGTTTTCGTAACGTGGCACCTGAGGGTATTATCTTCAAGATGGAATACGGCCCGCCATTGCGTCTTTGCGACCGTATCAAGCAGTGTGCAGATCATGCGCCTTCAGCGGCACGGCTGAGAAAAGCGCGAAATGCCTTGCCATATTCCATCTGAAGTACATGCCGGGAGACCGGTCGGCAGCTTGGAGCTTTTCCCGTGTGGGGCGGTGCCTCGCTCGGGGGAGGTACCTGGTTGGAAAAAGCTCCACGCGCTGACATGAACGTCGGTGCAGGATCTCACCATCCAGTGTGGAAAGAAAATTATCACTTCCCGTTGTAAAGAAACATACACTACGCCGGCGCGGTGGCCGAGATCGCTAAGGCAGTAGTGTCGTAGTGATCTCGGACCGAAGGGTCGCGGGTTCGAGTCCCGCCTCGGGCATGGTTGTATTTGTGTTTGTCCTTTCATCCCTTATCATCAATCACCATATCGTTTCATCCACATAGATACCATACCGTTAACAGCAATAGTGGTCGCTAATGACCTTAGATGTTGAAGCGACCTTAAATAAACCAATTTAAAAAAACATACACTTTACGGTACTGATGTCGATAGCAGTACACTGCGTCCTCAAACCGAAAAAATCAATCAATGAAACCAACTGTACGCTTTGTGTGTCTGGCTTAAGGAAAAGTTGAATTAATAAATGTCCAAGTTGAAGATTTTGTACAGAAAGATTCATCGTTTTTACGGGGAGCATGTTTTTGGAATAACGTGCGTTGTGTAGTATAGTAAAACATGAGCTGCAATTGTTAGATAACTTAAAATAAAATCTTAAACTGTAATCCTGGGGAGTATTTCCCTAGTTATTGATTTTGCGGTTTATTCCAGAAAAAAAAGTTTTAAGTTATTCCTACCATTCCTACGCGGACAAATAATTTTTTTGCGGAGCATAATCAAGTAAAAGCAACCTATTCGTAAAATGCCTCGTAGCCAAAATATCCTAATTTCATTCTGTGCGATGGGTTGGGGCTGGCTTCATCAGCAAATTCGCCCTTTGGCACGCTCCGCGGCGCGTCGTGCGGCAGAGTAGTGAGGGCGGCGAGCCGTTAGTCTCCGCAACCCGGCCTCTACGCGTGCGCCCACCGGCCCTCGCTCGGGCGGAGGCCGAAGCCGAACCGAACGGAATCGGTGGAAACGCAGCCGAATAGAGGCGAACGAAAGACGGTGAAATCGAACTAAACACAATTGAACGCATAGAGTTTGTGAGGAAATGGAGTTGAGTTCGATGGAATTGTATAGATTCGAGTTGTGCCCAATCAAATTAAACTAAATTGAATCGGTTTGAGCAGAATTTAATTGGTATGCAGTAAATCTAATTGGATTTCAATAAATTGTATTGGAATGATACACATTAAATTCAATTGAAATACATTTATTTGGATTGTGATACATTGATTTGAATTGGAACACATTGATATGGATTGAAATACATTGATTTGGATTGAAATACATTGAAATTGGATCGGATTGAAATAAATTGGGTCGGATGGAAATAAACTGAACTAGATTTGTTGGAATTGAAATGAATTTAAATCAATAGAATTGAAGTAAATGTAATTGAATTCAACTAAATAAGATGTATCTAAATTGAATTAAATTAGACTGAACTAAATTGAATTGACTTGGATTCGACTTATTGAATGGAAATGATAAACACTGAATTAAATTGAATTAGAGTTGAGAAAAGTGTTGTAAAATAGTAGAATTTTAATACAATTAGATAGTAAAACTATTGGTACTGTATAGTATTGTTTAACGTAATAATACCAAGCTTGATTTTCACCGATACATTGTGAATGACAATAGATACTAATGAATGGGTGGTGTTTTTTTATGATGTTCTTCATAGAAACCTTATTTAAATTGTGATAAATATATAACGTTCTTCAAATCAAGTGTCGGAACACTGAAGCATTTCCAGAAAGCAATAAGAGCTCATAGGATGTTATATATTCAGATTTTTGTATTATGAAAATTTTTAATTTATACTGATAATATGTATTTGCTGAAACAAAACATAGATTGGCAGAGTATAGAATTATAATTAACTTCATACAACTATTTTAAGACTGAAAAATATGTGTCGGACGGGCACGTCAGATACATACATTAGATGTTTACTAAAAACATTAAAGAGATATAATTATTTTATATGGTAACAAATGCTTCGTTTGAAATGTGTGAGTTTTAACCATCATCTAATTTCACCTTGAAAATATTATTATTAAAACACCCTTATGTGTTTAACCGCAATACAAATAATACCATTCAGAAACCTGAGTTTGGGACATAAAAAATATATTTTAAAAAGGAAAATTTGCATGAAAAATTAAATAAATATGCAACAACTTATAGTGTAAAATACCTTATAAAAATCTAGCCTAATTTCTGATTTCTAGTAACCAAATAGTTGTTAATCTCTTTAGAACATTTTGTATACTCTTCCACTAGATTAAGTGAGTAATTTCACATAAAACTTGAGGTGCAGATCTCGTATTATTTCTACATTTGCAATTTTCAAAAATTCAGACGGTTCAATAAAAATTAGACCGCCATTATTTTATACGTCTATCTTCTAATCGTGAAAAATTTTGAACAAAAAATCGGAATCAGTTTCGAGAAGATCATCTTTTTATAAAGTGCGTAAACATCAAGTACAAATTAAGAGAAAACTTCTGGGAATTTTTCTTCAAAAACTTGCACATCGCCTCTTTTAAATAGATGATATTTTACAACAGACTTAATCTAAGGCAAAACTCTCTATTTTCATTTTGTCGGTTTGAAATGTTAACTCTAGTAATTTTTAAAAAATACGGAGAATTCACTGAAAATGGGTTTAGCACCATAATTTTGTGTGTCTCTTGATATATATGAGGAGAATTTTAAAAAAACATTCGGAGTGGTTTTGGAGAAAAAAAATTGTTAAATTACATTTTTTTCTTGCCAATATTTCCGCAAAATTACTCGAAAAGTACTCTATTTTCAAGTACTCGTTAATTCAACATGAAAAATATTTTATTAAGGAAAAAATATTTTTCTTCAATTTCTTCTAATCGTAGGAAGACGCTCCCAAAAAATTTTACTTTTACAAATTTCGAAAATTAGGAATTTTAACGAGCATGTCACATGAACATTCTCTTAAGCGTCCTTTACAGTTTTCGAGAGCAAAGTTTAATCAAAAAGTTAGGAGTCGTTTCTAAGAAAATTTTGAAAATGTCTTTGAGGTTATAAGTAATGTATCCTCAAAAATTAAAATATTCGCTTGAAACTCTGAAAACCTACAGTTCGTTCATATTAATCGGAAAATACCAATTTTGGAGGGAATCAGCTGAACAGTTTAGGCGGACATGGCGAAGGACGGGTAAACGAATAGACTGACCGTCAATTAATATTTTCCGTCAATCGATTTTTCGGTATCAAGGACCCACAAAACGTGGATTCTGGCTACACCACATGAAAAAGTAATTTACTATATATAGGATTTACCCACGTTTTCGATACCAGGTCTTGACAACCCCTGACTGTATGCTGCATGACTGGGAATCCCAAGCAATGGTTCAAGCAATGTAATGTTTAATTGGTGCGTACCTACGTTCCTTCGTGTACAAACCCCGCCGTCTGTTCTTCCTTCCCCTGCCGCCGCCGCCCCACCACCGCCGCGCGGTGCAGCCGCCCCTGGCGGTGCCGATTGCCGCGGTTCCGACGATCCGTCGCCGTTCCGCATGTCTGCCCCCCGCCCCGCCCTGCCCGCCCGTCCGCCCCGCCCCGCCCGCCGCGCCCTGCCCGCCCCGCCTGCTCTGCCCTGCCCGCCCGGCCCGCCCGCTCCGCCCGCCCGCTCTGCCCTGCTCTGCCCGCCCCCACGCCCCGCCCGCCCCGCCCTCCCCCGCGCACTGCCCTGCTCTGCCCTGCCCGCCCCCCCGCCCCCCCCCGCCCGCTCCGCCCCACAGCCGCCGCTCCGCCCCGCCCCTCCCCCCCCTCCCCCCCCCTCTCCCCTGTCCACCCTGCCTCGCCCACTTTGGTTTCGAGGAGTTTCAAAGAGATGTTTTAAATTGTTCTATGTACTTTACACGAAGACTCAGAAACAATTTAAGAGTTATCTAAAAATGTCTCCAATTTTAATTTTTTCCCTCGATTACTCCAAACAACGCTTAAGAGCATGATGTGGTTTCATGTTTCTTGAAAGCCTGATTTTTCAAAATTGAAAAGTAATTTTGAACATTCCTCAATATTATTGAAGATAGAATTTGTTTTCTGAATGAAATCTGCTCCTTAAAGACAGATCTCAAAATAAGATCATGTTCAGGTTTTCAAAAATATGATACTTTTTATTTAATTTTCCCGAAATGTAAGGAATTTAAATTTATTAAATTTTTTTCTCAAATACTATTCCAAATGTTTCCATTAATGTTCTTTTTCAATGTATCAAAGGACAGTCAAAAATTTGGTGCTGTCATTTTTAACAAAACTTTGTATTTTCCTAATTGCAAAATGTTAACCCTTTAAAACTACAAATTGAATATTGGGGGAATTTCCCGATTTGGTGTTGTTGACGTTCTTATAAGAAGAAATAAAAGAGGTCATCTTCATCAACATATTAGCTTTATTAAGATAGCCGGCTTTCCACGGCTTTGCGTCATCGCGCCTACAACATACAGAAAGATATAACAAAATTATAAATAGATACAATAAGATAGAAAATAATTAAATTAATGGATACATCTAAAGTATTTAGTTACAGATAGCAGATAAAATTTCAAAAACGAATGCAATGGAGGATTGTGCAGTTCAAATTAAACAAACAAACAAACCAAACTATTAATAAAGAAAGACACATTATATGATTGCAAAAGTTAAGGAACATATAGCAGATAAAATTGCAAATGAATTGCGACGGGAGGGGAATTAATACCGATACTCCCAGTTCAAATTTCAGATTATAAATATATGTGAAGAAATATACATTTCTCATATTCAAAAGAAAAGAAAAACAAAATGAATATATATATATATAATATATATATATATAGTATATATAATAAAATAAGAAATGAGGGGTAGTAATAATAATTAATATCAAATGCTATTACAAAGATGGGGAAAAAATTGAATAAAGTTGAGCCGCTTTGTTACTGCTTTCGGCAAAAGTCTGTCGACTGTGCCCAAGAAACGTGACACGGGGTTTTTTTTGCTTTTCGGAGATCCGGCGAGTCGGAGGGGATCTTAATGTTCCCTTGGAAATGTCTTAGGAGGCAGGGGGGGTCAGTTAGTAAGGTCAGTGTGTAAAATTTGAGAGGGACAGAGGAAATAGTTTGTTCGTTGATAAGGGCTTCAGATTTCTGCAGAAATCTGCTTCAAAATAGTTCGTACCGGTAGCGGTGGCTCAATGCATCAACTGATGTCACTGCAGCGCCTCTGACTGGGAGGTCCTAGGTTCGAGTCCTGCTAGCTTGTGGGCTAGGGGCGAACTCAGTCGCGTCTGGAGAAGAATTCTAGAGGCCGACTGCTCTGATCGGTAGTTTTTCCCTGGTTTCTCCGATCACACCAGGCGAATGCGGACATACCATACCAAACGGGCCACGGACCGCGCGCACTCTTTGCTTTCTTCCTTGTCCCATTATCTCCCTTAAAACACACACACACACACACAATTCACTAACATGCACTACACTCAACATATTCCGTGAGACCTGTCGGAAGAGCTTGTCCCGGCTGGGCGGTCCGCCGTGGAGAGTCCTGGGTTGGGAGAAACCCCGCTAGCCGGCGGTAGGTCGGCGGTGGATCTCGGCATCCAGCGGAGGAAGATCACTGCCATCTCCCAAGAAAAAGCATGCACTCCACTTACGGGACTAATGACCAAAGCAGTTGACGCGCCCGGAAACACGAAAAAATCAATCACTTGGTCAAAATAGTTCGTGCTCGGCAAATGCTACACAATGTAACTTAAAGATTAATGAAATAACTAGTTACTAAAATTAAAAACTCTTCTTGGTAAAGGACTTAGTTTAATCATTACACTCTTTACTTTTTACTTCACACCTGCTTTTTTTCCACCGGTCCTTATTCACCACAATTTCTGCCATGGTCATATATACAATATAATATCAATACTGTACTGATTATATCTATGAGGATTCTCATTACATAAAAAAGACATCAAAATACGAGTTTTATATGTCGAAATAATAATCTCTCGTCCTCCACTGTAATTGAATGGTAGCCACCATCCCAATATTTATAGTCACTTTTACCACCTTTTTGGTCAGATTCAAACACCAGTAATATTTTACACAATCCGACTTCTATGTCACCAACTTCTCGTCATCCATCACCGTCATTACTGAATATCGTACCTATAATTCTCTCAAAATTAACTTGGGTGTGGTCGACCAATGTATCATTGATATTTCAAATGTCGAAAAAGGAAACGAAGACTAGGAAAATTTATATGATAGAAGCAACTATCAACTTTAGTATTATAAATTCACATTTCCATAAATTCAACAACTTCAAAATTTTGACGTAAAACGAGAGACGTTTGTGTAACATTGAGTTTTTAAGGTAATAAAATTGATCAAATTTAAGTTTTATTTGGTACCACTTGCCTGATACGTATTTTGTAAAAAGTACGCCAAATCAAATACTCGTGCTGATTTTGACATGCCCTAGAGTAGTGAATGTAGAAGAACTATTTATTCAACGTGAGAACGATTTGCACATAAATGCTACAGCTTTCACAAGGAGTATTATTATTTATCTAAATTTCAATTTTTCACCTCGAAACCGTTGTTTTTGTCACCCAGGTTTCTGAAAAGGCGCATTCCTCAGAGATTCTCTGCTTCAAGCTATTTATGTTTGAAAGTATGGTGTCAAGTTTGGGTGGTAAGTTGTAACACAACTTAGAAAACTCCAAATGATAAATTTTCCAGAAAACAAATAAAGTCGAAAATAAAAACCATTGTAGCGTCACGTTGGCGGCCGTGGGTGGGAGGAGGAGCGGAAGTATCGCATACCTGCGAGCATGATTGGCTAGGCCCCCGGCGTTGGGATACATTTAGACAAAGGGGACGTCAGCTTGACCGAGAAGGCCACGTGGTAGACGCGAGCCTTCCTTCTACACCTAGGACGGTCACGTGACGGCTGCACGCTGGTATAAAATCGAGCCGATGAGCTCACACCGGGTTTTTGTTCTGTAAACCTCGCGCGATGCGCAAACCTTTACACCCAGGCAGGAGCGTGTCATGCCTAGTGCACGGGTGACGAGGTCACGGTAGTGGCGCGGGAGTAGCGTCAGAGGAGGCGGGGCCTCCTAGTTATGTGGGGTATCCACAGGGAAATACTCACAAGTGTGTAGTTTCGGAGCAGAAGTTGGTTATTGTACATACGCGTAAATAAACGTGTACATACTTGTAAATGTCTGTGTGTTTTTCTCCACGACGCCACACCATCTTCCTGGTTATGACCATTCTCACCCATCTCACCATCGCATTACTAAAAGTAGTCGAGGGATCAGAATTTCGGAGCTCTATTGTAACCGCAGGCACCGGTATGGATCTTCAGTCAATCGCTATTGGCTACTTGCAAACGCGACCGCTGTCCGGGAGTCTGGCTCTACAGTCAATCGGCGGAATGTTTGGTTGCGGCTTCTATGGCATGCGTCGAGTCTCGTCGCTCGTCTAAGGCAATCTATAGCTGCGGCTGCCAGCGGTCGCGAAGTTTATGCGGCCCCAAGCATTTTCCACGCATTTTGTGTCACACGCATGAAGTGTAATGTTTTTAGATTTAATGTTAATATTTGTTAATTTGGTGAATGTGGAAAATTTTAGCTCAGCGAGCCGTTGAGTACGCTTTCACTGTCTGAATTAGGTTATAATTTTGTTTATGATGATCGTACAAATGGATGTAAAGCGTTAGCGAAAAAATAGTTGAATATTGTGAAGACCCTTGAGAACTTACTTTATAGTTCTAAACTTGCATGCTAAATGATAAATTATTTTCAAACAGTTCATTTAATAAACTAAAAATTCCTTTCAGATTGTTTGCCATATTACTTACTGAAAAATGAATCTCAAATTATTCTGCATTAAATGAAAGTTCGTACAAAATTATTTTCAATAACAAAATATTTTAAAAACTTTAAATGTAATTAAATAAATGAATTAAGTAAATTAATTCAGTAATTACGTAAATTATAATTAAAATAAAAATAAAATTTGGCAATACCGTGCGCGTATCAATAAAGATAAATCTTAGACATTAGAATAGTCTCTAGGCCCTGGATGAAAATCTCAAAGCAATAAATATTCCAAATTAATCACTTCGATATTACTTTGCTCTTCGATCAAATGGTTGCGGAAAATCATGTTCTTCTTCGCAATATTTGTTACGTAATATGCATTTACATTACATATTATACATATACGTTTTCATGTCTATATTCTGCGATTTGTAATATTAAGTTAATTTATTAAGTTAATTAATATTACGTTAAACAATGAAAAGGGATTTTCAGAATATTCATATGCCTCCAAGCGCTTCTCATATTAGACTGATACCGCCTCAAACGAAGCGCGTGAAATTCGAATTTATCATTTAATTTTTTTTCAATTTGAGCAAAAATAGTCATATTTTCAAAAAATTGAACCTGACCTTATTTGAAGATCCGTTTTTGATAAACCCATTTCATTTTAAAAGAATGTTATCTTTATAATTGTAGTTGTGTAGACGCTGAAAAAAAGGTTTGAATCTAATCAATTTTCGAAAAATCAGGGTTTTCAACGAAAATGAAGGCTGTACCATTTTTTAAACGTCCTTTACACTGTCCAACAACGAGATTTAATCAAAATGGAGCCATTATTTTTTAATTTTGAAAATGCCCCAGCTGCTTCATATAAAGTATCCTCCAAAATTAAAACATCAGTTTCAAATTCAATGAGCCGCGACATCAGCCAGATCGATTGGGGAATCGATTTTGGAAAAAGGCGGTGGAACGGTTTAGCCGCTAGCGTAGTTCACAGACATACGTTTTGTCACAGGCAGTCGTTTTACCTTCAATCTATTTTTCACTAACAAGAACCCACAAAACATGAATTTTTGCTACACCACGTGTTAGAGGATTTGTGTTATAAATTTATCAACTGGATTTATCTACTTTTCGTTACAGAACCGACAAAAAGGTTTTCTGCTGAAAATTCTTCATTTTTCGCAGAATTACAGAACTGCGTAAGCGGTAACGAAAAAAGTAAAACGTAATTAAGTTACAATCAAAATAACCTTGTACATTACTACTAGTGTAACCTAACCTTTTAGCGAAATACATGTCATCATGCTATTACATTCTATTATGTCAATCGATAATCACAGTCATCAGCATATAATTATTTATTCAATTGTGTACATGTGATTAAAAACTTAAAAATTAAGCAAAGATTACTTAAAATAAGTTTTGTATGTGATAAAGGATTTTAAAAATTTACTTTTTAGTGACAAAAGCTGTCTTTGAAATTCTTTGTTGTATCGATAATTATTAGCTTCTCTCTATAAGGTCATTCACTCGTGGAGTTTTATTGCAGTCTGTTCATTGCATTTCTTCCTTGTAGAAGTATTTATGATAATTATTTTTGTCAACACTGAATTCGGATGTTCATCCTAGGACTTTTAAACAATAGCGAATACATTTTTGACTAGCATATCGAATATGTGAACTCCCTTGCGTTGTACCCACTCACACGTCTCATGGGACACGAATTTTATTATCTAATATTCAGCCGATAATTTTAACACACTCATTTAATTTTTAACTTACTCCTCTGCACTGATCTTCGCAACTTGCAGTCTCTACCGCCCACTCATCCTGCTGCTCGCAAAACCTGCCGTACGCATATATCATCCCATTGACCTTACCAGCTTGCATCCCTGCCATTTCCTCAGCCCCTAGCATCCCCCCTTTCAGCGTTACCGTTGTGGCGTCATGGATGGCACATGGATGGATGGCACATGGATGGATGGCACATGGATGGGTGGCACATGGATGGATGGCACATGACATTGAACGTATATACAGATTTATTTACAAAATTACGCAAAATGTACAAATAATTAAATCAACTGCTCCACACACTTTCTATATTTATCGACTGCCGCAGCGATCGTACAGTCCTGTGGATTCACCACATATTCTAGAGAGGCCTGCCTCGAGTACACGATTCATCCGCGCCACTCCTGTGTCTTTCGTCACCGTGCCGATGAGACGCTCCAGCCTGAGCGTAAATTTTGCGCAAAGCGCGAGGTTTCAAGTACAAACCCAGCCGGCGTGAGGGTGTCGGCTCATTTATACTCGCCGGCTCAGCGTCACGTGACCGCCATTAAGCGTGAGAGGAGTTTGCATACTACCATGTGACAGTCCAAGGAACGCTGGCAACCACCTGATCTAAAATATCTGCACACTAACGCCGTGGCCCTATGCTATTCGCTCTCAGATATGCGAGCCTTCAGCGTCCTCCTCTCACGCAGGGCCGCCAACTTGACGCTACACCATATTCCCAGTTGAAATCCCACTATCTGATGCCACTTCTCATCGTTGCCACTGCGTACCTACTTCTCTATGCACTGCTTTCGCAACTCTGAAACCCGTGCTATCATCACCCCATTTCAGCTCATCATTTCTACAGCGAGCCAACCTCGTCGCGTTCCAACCCAATTCCTCTCCAATTATTTAAGAAGATAACTACTTCCCTGCCATTGATCACACCCATTTTTATCTACACAGTGCAATCTCCCCTCCGATGCATCTCAATACTGTCTTCACAAGTGATTGAATGACTCCTTTTTAATACGAAAGAATTATGAAAAATGAAAATGTTATATAAAGTGTCACTAGTTGTAAATATTCTATTTTAATTCTGTTAACAATGAACGAAATTTCAAAAAACAAAATATATCATAACACATTTAGTTCTAAAATATGGATTTCCTTTGATTTTTTAACGACATAAGTATTTTCTGAAGTGTTCCTTGTTGAAGTTGCCCATCTCCCTCACCCTGAGCGGCTGGAGTCCTACCACGTCCACAGCCTCCACCGCTGACCTGCTTTCGCGGCGCCGCTCCGCCGGGCGCGCCCCCCCGGAACCGGGGGCCGGCCGGGCGCGGCCCCGACAACCGTAGGCAAACTGCACCACGTCGTGCTAACTGCATTCCCGCCGTGACAAGTACCGTAACGCAGTTACTGGCTGCTAATGCGGGCGCTCCTCCTACTAACACTTTTCATTGCATTACTCGTAATTGAAAGTACGCGGCGCGGCGAGAGGCCCTCGAAAAGACAAAAAAAGAAAGACGAAGAAGGAAAAAGAAGGGTGAGAATGAGAGGGGAAAGAGAGGGTGGCGGGAACGCATTAACTTAGTTTTCCACAGAAAGAAAATTTCCCCTCCACTGCATCGAGAACAATCCTTGTTTCTATTCTCGTTCGGAGGATTCGCCTCCCCCCCCCTTCTCCAACTTCACCCTCGTCACGGGAGTTACGGACGCGGTGGGAGTTTCTTAGTTATTCCTTACCTAGTGGCTTTTCAGTCGAGATAATTGGGTTTGCGGAATAATGGACTGCAATTTATAGCGAAACAATTTCGCCAAATGAGTTTTATATTTAACATCAGTAGCGTGAAATGCTGCCGAAAGTTTTTTTTTTTCAGACAGAATCATTGCTCTCCTGCCCGGAAAGAGAAATGAGGGGAAAAGCCAACAAAAGATGTTAATTACTTTTGTCATTATGAAAAATGTGTCCTGTAGATCGTGTCATTGATTTCCGAAAACCTATTACTAATCATCCGATATCATATTAATATTTCCGCCACTTTAGTCGATTGTTTGAGCTTACTGCTTGATTATGAATCTCTTTGTCTACTCAACGGTAGTTTTTTGGGAAAATGTGGTTTCTGCTGTGTGAAATAAAAACATCATTTTTTGTAAAAGGGAATAAGTTGATTGAAAAAACATCTTATGCTGTAAGACGTAGATTTGGCCGCATATTGTATCTGCAATATGGCGGCATAAATTATTTCCTCACAGAATAGCTAACTTATGAAACTATCATTCCAATCAACCTTCTCTTTCTATTTCACTCTCTCTGTCTCTGATTCACTCATTCCCTCACTCACTCTCTTTCTCTCTCTCCTCTCTCTCTTCCCTCTCTCGGCGTTCCCTGGGTAGGGACACTGTTCACAATACAATCATGTGTATCGTTTAAAATTACACAAGATTTTTGTGGTAACAAACCTCGGGGAACAATGAAGATCAATAACAGATAGCAACGTATGCAAGAAAGGTTAGGTGTTAAATGCAAATGAAACACTATCCTTAAAAAGTTATGTGGGAAGACACTTGTGATAATTATACTTTATCGATGGAACAATTAACAATTTTTTATGGTTTCAGCTGTTGATAATGGATTTTATTGAATAGGAAATAAATGATACCACAATTATAAATGTTTATCAAATTATTATTCGGTAATTATTAAGTGTACTAATGTTTATTGATATATGGTAATAATTAAATTTAAAAATATTCCTAAGAGTTTGGTGATATCACTATCAACACTGTATATTCGTTTTCTTCAGCTGTTTAACTATTCACTCACTTTTAAAAGTAAATAGTTTAGAAGAAAATCTGAAGTTAAACATTAGCATAAGAAAGTCTGTTGTATCTTGTTTGTTCTTTCCAGTAACATATTTTCTCTTCACACATATTTCTTGTGCATTCCTCGTTCCATATCTGCAATTTACAATCAAGTACTAATCGTGAAACTTTTCTTGAACGATGAATCGAAGAAATGCGGGCGGAGAGGGGGTATTAGTTACAAAGTCGTCCACTAGATTATTTACAGCAATACCAACCTCTGGAAAATCAAAGTCAACCTGCTACGTGTGCGACCAGTCGTCGCTCTGGGTAGGCAACAGCAGGGACACTAGATAGTTTTAGGTGCCTCCCTTCAAGGATCTGGACCTGCCTCAGCTATTTTTCAGATAATAGTAATAAAGATGAATAGAAGTTCTCGATTATGAAAGCAACTAGCTTTGACTACACTCTGTTTCGCGCCAACGAAGTTTTAATGCTTGGAATGTTGGCAGCAGTGCTCGTTGCGAGCTTTGCTCTTCAACTGTTTATTGCTCAAGGGAGGGGGAAGCAAGGTCATCGTTCAAGAAAAGTTGCGCCAGTAGTACTATATCTGAAGTCTTTTTGGACACAAAGCTTTACTGACAATTGGAAGTGGTTAACATCGATGTGTACGGCAAAATATTGAAACAAACTGTCTGATTTAATTTTTAAATTTAATATTTCCCTGCCCTTTTAACATTATTAAATATAAATTCAGCCGACCTGGATGGCCGTGGTGGCTAAGAGCGAGTACCGACTCAGCGCTTCGGTCCGAAGGGTCGCGGGTTCGAGTCCCGCCTTGGGCATGGTTGTTTGTCCCTTGCCTTTGTATGTATGTGTTGTCGCGGAGGGCCTCGCGTTCTGCTGACCCCAGATCAGAGGAGCCCGCAAGTGTGTTGGTGTTTAGTGTATGGTCGAATATGCGTCCCATCGGACGCAAATGGTAAACGGCTGTGGGCTGGAAAAATCCTAGAAAGAAGAAGAAATATAAATTCAACGTAACCCGTTCTAAATTTATATAAGAATATGGGCGCCAGGAAAAGATTACGTTAATTCAGTTATTAAAATTAATCTTCAACTGATATTTCCATTAAATTAATATCCGGCTAACTGGGTCAATGGATATTACAAGAAATGATCGCTATTGACTACTAATAGCCGATTATTCGATCTGCCATCTGTACAGAGTGGCCGAGGAATCTGAAAAGCAAATATACATTTCTAGACACTCATTTGCTGGAATTGGCTAAATGAGAATCACCTTTTCTATTCACAGAAACTTGTAAGTTTATTCAATGTTCATTGGTAACAATACGAAACCATCATATTTACAAATGTCTATCGTTACAATTCACCCTGTTTACAATAAATGTGACGCAGTACAAGGTCCACATATTGGTATGTCACAATATCGAGTGTAAATAATTGATTTTGTATAAGTACACATTTTATAAGTTATTTTCAAACACATAAATATAATTAATTCATATTAAATATTTCATCTAAAGAATATCGTCTACCGTGCGTTTCCTCTATTGCTGATTGTGATGACCTGTTTCTGATGCATAATGCTTTAGAAATATTTATAATAGTTTATGAACATTACTATTTCATGATGAATAAAATATTGACGGAATCAGAAACATATTTTGACGTTGTTGACAAGATATTTCAAATGGGAAAATAATATGCTACACCTTAGGTTCAACCTGTCACATGTAACGAAAAAAATTAATAACTTTCCGATTAAATTTGGAAAAATATGAGAAAATGGTTTGGTACCAGTTTTATATGTGCACGAAGGCATATCTAGAAGACTGAAATTATTCCGCAAATGTTTAGGAAAATATTAACAAATTAATGACAATGGGGTCCAAAATGAACCCAGATATGGTACGAGGGTTACATGTTGGATACTGGTTATAGGACTATAATAATGAATACTAATTTAAATTTTTTAAAACTTAATTTTTGAAATAACTGGAATAGGAAGCACACAAATACACTTTAGAAGTTAATAAATGTAGTTACCCAGTTAGTATTCTATCAATTATTGACGCTAAATTATGAAAATGTACTTTTTATGAGAAGGGTTATAACGGAGTAAAAACCAATTTATTACCTTTTGGATCAATTGCTAAGGAAATATTAATAATAATTTATGAATGCAAAAAAATGTCATAAAATTGTGGCAACAAAACGTACTCATAAAATATTTAGAAATAAATGTACAATTACCTTTTGTGATCTGGAAAATACAAAAAATTAAATTAATCGTGTATCCACTTCTTGGAGATGAACCATCGACTGCATTGCCATTCTCATTACCGTCTTACCTGATATACTACCAGGAAATTTACACCACTCATTTTGTGACACAGTCTAAGCATGACATATTAAATGGAATGCGTAGTGTATTCTTATGTAAATGCAAATATAATCTATTCCATGTTTTTTTGTTAACAATGAATTATATTCACGATTAAATGTTTCAGAAAGATAAGAATTGCTGTTTAATAATTGTATTACTACGGTTATTCTCCATCATTGTCATTCTTTTAAATGTATTATTATTCATCATCTGAAACCTATTCTACTTCTTTCATCCAATATTCTAAATTTCAGGCATCTCGATCAGGTTTTTCTAACTATCTCTTTGCTTCTTTAAGAAAATGCTGAGACGACGCTATCCCATTGAATTACCACATCAGCAGAACATATGAAGGGATAGCGTTCCTCATTAAGTTTAGCACCTGAAGATGTAACAAAACGAGTTACGAAACGTTGTGAAATTAATGAGTCATAAAATAAATGATTGTCATAAATGATTGTCATAAATAAATGATTGTCATACTGAATAAATGATTGTCATAAAAAATTTGGATACTTTTATTTGTTTCTCCGATCAACACCAGGCGAATGCCGGAGCAGTACCCTACCAAACGGGCCACGGACCGCGTGCGATCTTTCTTTCCTCTTCCTTGTCCTATCCTCTACCCTTTACACACACACCTTTTAAAAGTTGCATTTAAATTATACTTGGTTTCTACTAACTACTTACAACTTAAATATATTATTACATTTGTATATAATATTACATGTTTGGTCTTTGTATGCATCTGACATGTGGTTAGGCGGAGGAGCGGGCTTGATGGCCCGAGCCTCGCCATATCAATAGAGGCATTATTATTATTATTATTATTATTATTATTATTATTATTATTATTATTATTATTATCAGCCTACACCAAACGACACGAAACTACAAAGGAGTAAGAAAACGTGCTCATTCGACAGTGATATTTTTCAAAAGTATTAATGTTAGCTCGTCCTTTGGCCAGTACAGTTGAGGAATAGCTCTATAGGCCAAATTTTATCCTTTGGTTGTTAATCTCAGAAGATGCCATCAAGTTCGCAGACTGTGCGTTAGGTCACAAATAACGATAAGAAGTGTCATTTTTCATTATTAGTATTCATATTTTACATGTCTCATCAAGCTGAAGTTACGCAGCCCATTTATATTTATTACAGAATGCACAGTGGCACCAAAGAAGAGTCTGCCAAGCAAATTCTCATTACATCTTCAACCTTCTACTAACATACATATTGAAATCTGTGTTTGGTATCAAATTTAAACAGTTTCCAAGAGTTCGATAGATCAATTTACAATTGACACCGTTTACATATTTTTCTAGAGCAGTTCACAATGTAAAGCTTATTTATTACATTTTCTCCCAAGTCGCGGATTCTATAAAATACGTAAAGCAGTAATTATTCTTCTTTACAAATGTGGGTCGCTATCTTATAAAATTCCCATATGTTTTAAAAATTACTTTCAAATACTCTGTGTTTGATGTGATACTGAAAGCGTAGTAGATTTTATCCATTCTTTATTACATGGTAAATTAGAAATGAGAGACTCGCCATAGAGAGTTTTCATGCAGTAGTAGCAACGTTCAACAGGGGGGTGAACATTGGGTACGATTATATTTATAATGTATCAGTTCCATTCCCGAGTTCTGCTCTCCGATATCTGCGTAGAGTTAATGCGAGATACATCGCAACCCCCACCCCCCATTTACAAAATTAACTCCATTATAACCCCTAGTTGGCATTTGTTTGTAGGCTGGGAACCAGATTGAACGATATTTGAAATGGTAATGAAGTCCACATGGAAACAAAGGAGCTGGAGAGGGCGACCGGTGGAAGGGGAGGGTCAGTGATGGCTCTGGGAAGGGGCAGGAGAGGAGAAGAGAAACGGTGAAGGTGACAAGGGCAGGCAGGCGTGGGCGGGGCAGAGAAAACGAACCTCACGAAAGCAACCACGTGCGGGGAAGGCGCGAGAACGAGGAGGACGAGGGAGGAACGTTAAGATTAAACGGGGTGAAGAGTGGGTGAGCAAAGGGTGAGGAATAGAATGAACGGTACGAGAGGAGTGGTGGTCGAGGGAGGGCGGGGCGAGGGAGTGGGTGGGTGCGAGGGAGTGGGTGGGGCGATGTAAGTAGGCGATGGAGGGGAGTGGGCGGGCGAGGAATGGGCGGGGAGGAATGGGCGGGGGGGGGAGGGGGCGGGGCCGGTCGCACTGAATGAGGCGCACTTACTTGAAAATCGAGAATGTACACACTAATTAGCGCGTGCTCGGGCTATGCTCTAGGGCGTTCGGCGCTCGTTGGGGCGACCGCTGCGGTGCTTCCGAGGGGCAAGGAGGTGGGCGAGGGCATGGGCGAGGGCGTGAGCGTGGAAGAGGCGCAGACGAAGCCTGGAGGCGCAAAAATGAGGAAAGGAAGAAGAAGAGTATTATTCAAAACATAACCCCATATTGTGGTCTGTTAATTGCATTAGCTAACATTCCAGATTCATCCACAAAGGCAGCAACAACAATATTAATGGTAATATTTTTATTATTCTTGAACTAGAATGGACTTGAACTTAGCTCAAATGCCCAGTGTGACCTGAATCACGCATACGGGTGTACCACAATGCATTCATAGGAAGTTTTATAAGTTTGTGTAACATTAGGTTTTATATTATTATTTTGAAGTTTATTAATGTGTAATTGAATGTAAGATATTACGTATTAAATAATTTAATTTTGTATGTACATATACATTGTGACGTACCGTTAGCCGGCTTGTTCGCAGTAAATTTATTTGCAAGGGACAGGTGTTCTTTTTCGTGAATGGACTCGGGGTTATTAATCAAACACCACTGTTCCGTGAACAAAATAAACATGAATTATTTATTATACTGCACAAATCACTATTGATTACAAATATCCGTGGTGGTCTTTATCCTTTTCTTTACCTCACCCAGAATCACTGTTAGTTCTTTCGATCTTACATCGATCGAGGAAATATTTACCGTTTGAGACTCCCCCCTCGAGCGTCGGCGGCTTCGGGGACTCTCGGGTTGCCTCGTACTCCTTCGCTGGCTGCCTGTGCCCCTCCACTGGGGCAGCCGATGCGATGCGTTGCGCTCCCGATGGACGTTCTCCAGCGTAATCTTCCCACGGTGCCTCTCCCCCCGCTCCTTTCCAGTTCCCTCCACTCGATGTCCCTTTGCCCCTCCACTGGGGACAGCCGATGCGATGCGTCTCGCCCCCTGGCTGTGTCCACTCCCTAATTATTCAAAGTCCAGTTGCTAGCACGTGTCTCACCATTTCACCAGGCTACTAGTCTCGTGGTGTACTCCTCTGCACACAAGTTCTCTCGATCTGTACTACCCCAGATAATAGCTGTCACTCTGGCACTACATCCGAGCTACTGATGATGGTTATATCTAGCACAAATCGTCCGTCAATCACTGTTCAGCGCTCATTCGATCGCGACACTATTTTACTTTGCTCGAACGCGGAGCGGCCCCAGGTACTTCCTTCCTTACCGGCGACCGGCCAGACACTGAAGCCTCGCGGCGTCGTTTCCCACGCCTTGGGCCAACCGACAACACTTCGCCGCCCGTAACCTTTCTCGTGCTGGCGAGCGCCCTCTGGCAACCGTTCTGCCGCGTGCTTACTTGATGTATTGCCGTTTTTAGGCAGAAACGCGGTGCGTTTCAACATATTCTAATAAACAGTACAGTTTCATAACGAACTATCCTCATTTCGACCAATAGAATCTGGAGTACCTCAAGGAAGTGTGATTGGCCCGATCTTGTACTTATTATATACCGCTGATCTACCACAACATGACGGCATCGCAACGCAAGTATGCAGGAAGGAATGATCGCGCGCGATCCGTGGGCCGTTTGTTAGGTACTGCTCCGGCATTCGCCTGGTGTTGATCGGAGAAACCACGTAAAAGTACCGACAATAGCGGACGGCCGCTAGAATTCTCCTCCAGACAGCGACTGAATTCGACCTAGCTGACAAGCTAGCATTGAAAATCCTGCCGCCGTCAGGACTCAAACCTAGGAGGTCAGAGGCACTGCAGTGACATCAGTTGTTGCACTCAGCTACCGCTCCCGGTCTTCATTCCTGGACATATTAGAGTTGCAGCGTCAAATTATTGAAACTACTGTTCCACGATTAATAAGTATGAGTACAATAATTATATGATTAAATAGTAGTTTATGCAATTAGATTATAATGTTAAGCTTTATTAAAAATTAATTTCGGAAACAACTTTCTTCTGACGTCTCGGTGCTTGACATCCAACGCGCCTGGAAATCAAATTCATGATGGCATTGCTGACATCCGTGCGAGAAAACGGTGGTCGGCTGTTCCATCTTCTTCTACCTCTCCACGATTCTCTCGCTACTATTGGCTGAATGTGTGATGACGTCATCTAGCGTGCGATAAAATACTGGATTATGCACGATTCGGGGTATCGAAAAGGGTCGTTTAAAATGATGGTATACAAAAAACATTATTATGTCTTCTCCATTGTAAAAAGCCGTTAGAGAAGGTTTCTGTTAATTTTTGTTTTTGCTTTGTTCCCGCCACATGCTATTTATTAAAGAAAATGTGTGCGTCTCGGAACAGTCATTTCCTATCATTCGTCATCTTTGCGTACGTTTTCCTGGAGCTCGCCACGTTCACTTTGCTCTTTCGTCCTTCGTTTACCTCAGCGCGTCCTTTGCCTGCAACGCACCTTCGCCTGCGGAGCGGCTTTCTCTTCCGTGCGCTCGACTCCTATGAATTTAGAAGTTTGCCTTCCGTAGAAGCAGAAACTTCACCGCTTGTTCGTGTCTTAAGCTGCACAAGTAGTACGACTCGCGAAATGCCGTCGAGTTTACTGTGCTCGCAGAATTATGAAAGGTATAAAGTGATACTGCAGACAACGTTCTCAAATACTTGCCCCGCCGTTCTTCCGTCAAGTATGCCACGAGCGACATATTACGGCCCTGTGTCGCAACAGTGCTCTGAGTCGAAGGTTGTAACGTAAATTTCCTATAATTTTGATATAAAGTGCGTTGTGTTACGTGAGTATAATATTTTTTTCAATGGAAGGGGGTGACGCAGTCCTGGCTTCAGATTTGAGTTCAGCGCGGCAACATACGTAGAGAAAAATGTGTCAAATCTGTGGGTCCTACTACAACCCCCAACATCAAAATATTTTTTATTGCGATAAAAAATTGGAGGGTGGTAGCACAATTCCGGTCTCAGATTCGGATTCAGCGCGTCAAAGTACATAGAGAAACACGTGTCAAGTCTTTGGGTCTGACAACATTTTTTGTGTGTGCCAGTCTTAATTTCACAGTTGGGGATTGGGTTTCAGTCGAGAGATTATTTACACATCTGGCAACCCTGGTAGACAGACAGTCTGACAGGCAGTCAGACAGGCAGTCAGACGGTCAGACAGTCAGTCAGACAGTCAGTCAGACAGTCAGTCAGACAGTCAGTCAGTCAGACAGTCAGTCAGACAGTCAGTCAGACAGTCAGTCAGGACAGTCAGTCAGACAGTCAGTCAGACAGGCAGTCAGACAGGCAGTCAGACAGGCAGTCAGACAGGCAGTCAGACAGTCGGTCAGACAGTCAGTCAGACAGTCAGACAGTCAGACAGTCAGTCAGACAGTCGGTCAGACAGTCAGTCAGACAGTCAGTCAGACAGTCAGACAGTCAGACAGTCAGACAGTCAGACAGTGAGTCAGACAGTAGAAATGTAATTTTCAGTAATAACGAAACTTGCATATCTCCCCATTGTATGTCACAATAAGTTCAACGATACTAATAGTTAAATTGTGTTAGAGAAAGTAATTTACATTGTATAGGAACATGATTTATCCAGGTCCAGTTTCTAGGTACACTAAAATTGCACGTTTTACAGCACACAATTACAAAACTTTCTCTTATTACGAACTAACGGCGAAAAAGTGCAAATGACGTAGTTATCAGTTACTTTTTAAGCTGTTTGAAGATTAAAATAAGTGTTAAGGGGTATAAGAAACGAACACATATCTGTGATCATTCACGTCAACAGATTATACCTAGTTTATAATTGTACACACTCCTGTGTGTATGCCAATGCCTGGTTTTGATCTCGCTGTGCGTTGAAATGGCTGTTTTCGCACCCCCTGTGAGGAACGTGTACAGCGCCATAACCGTTGGCACACCGCTCCGGAGCCCCACGCGTGTCCCTGGTGTCTGGTCTCCCCCCGCCGCCGCCCCCTTCGCCGCCCCCGCCCTGCCGCCACCCCGCCGCCGCCCCGCGCCGCCCGCGCCGCCCGCGCGCCCCGCGCCGCCCCGCGCCGCCCCCGCGCCGCCCCGCGCCGCCCCCGCGCCGCCCCCGCGCCACCCCCGCGCCGCCCCCGCGCCGCCCCGCGCCACCCCCGTCCCGCCCCCGCCTCCACCCCACTGTCGGCCCCTTCCGCGTCGTCAATGCCCATGAGAGGCACCTCCCCGGGGAGCGTTCGGGAGAAGCGGAACAGGCGCTGGGAGGGGGCGGGGGAGGGCAGCGGGGTGGGGGGAGCATGGGTTAGTCTTCATTCACAATAAAACGTAACGTAGCCACAAAACCTACAAATGAGTTACTAAGTGATACCATTCACAAAGCCTTGACGTAACCGTAGACGTAAGTCCGTAAACTAAAGAGTTCACAACCTCCTAGCTTTTACGTTAAGTTTACGTCAGAAGTCTACCGAACACCAATCAGAGACCAGCATGAAAAGTCGATTTCAGTGTGTTGAGGTAGTTTGTAGTTATGCCATTTTGTTATTGTAATGTAGAAAACTAGTTTGCGAACTGTTTTGATGCGTGTAGTGAAACAAAGTAAGAATTTTGTCAATTTTTATTGTGATATTAACTGGATATGAACTAATTATGTTCGACGACTTACTCATGAATTTAGTAGGAGAGAATCCTTGTTTATACGATGAAGGAAATGGGATCACTACTACAACAGATACTCGCATACATATAAAGACACATCGATAGAAATATCGAAGAAGAAGCAAGAAACTATGGTGAATAGATCTTTCTACCCTGCTAGATCTTGCTGTAAACATCCACTCAATGGAAGGGAATGACAATTGAACTATCATGATTACTTCTATCATCCACTCAATGGAAGAGAATGACAAACCACCACTGAAGTTATACGCCCAGAAAGAAAGGAACGAAGACTTATGCGCCCTTGTTTTAGAAATGAATATGGCACTCACAATACACAATTATTCCGGAAGTTGAATATCCCACGTCAATACTTTGTCATTCTACGTAGAACTGAACCAGACATTCCTAAGACATTGACTAGTTCATCATGGCTACGTTCGAAAAATGCGAAATGATTCCTTTCAGAAAGAAGCAGTGAGCAGCATTCGTTAGTTGGCGCTGACATTACAATGATGTGGAATCTTCAATCAAATATTGATTCCGATCAACTATTCACATAAAATATTTACTGCGAAATGATAAATTAATTTCGTATAATGTGGAAGTATACGAGTATACAGTTCATAAAATATGGAAAAGATTTGAAGGGTGAACGACGAAATTAAATAAGCTGCTAATCTCATAACACCTATAGGAAAGTTTACTCCAAATATTTAAGTTGAACGTAATATATAGTTATTTTAGTGTTATTACGCCTACACATCTAAGCACTTTATAAAATGAAGATGCTGGTCGAAAGAAACCGAAATATAATGATAAAAAAATAATAATCCGAAAGTATTTGTATCAGGTTGTTTCACATACTCAAAAAGTGTATTTTTTGTTATATTATTTACTATAATTAATACACTGTACTTTAATTAGACTGTTAATCAATTATCACCCAAAAATGCGGTCTAAAACCTTTCGCATACATATTTCCTATGATACCCTAAATTTACTAACAGTACATTACAGTACCTGAAAAATAAAGTAATATGTATCACTTTGTATTATATATTCTCTCTATTTTCTATTTTATTTTAAAATTTATTCATTATTGCAATTTTTTTTAAATGATCGCCATGGAACTTCTTTATTATTGACCTCAGCTATTGTTCATTTTTGAATGTATTTATAAGTTAACATTACATTCCACACCAAACTTGATACTTCAATGTTATTCTAAATTTTGTCTATTCTTACAGTTTAAAAAAATAGCCGAAAAATAAGCTGATGAAAACGTAAACCAATGATTGCAACATTGTATGCTGATAGAAAAAACACGTTAAATTTATAAAATGTTAATGTATTAGATGTAATTTCTTATTGATATGCTGAATAACTTACATTGTGGCCAAAAAAACGTTTGACAGTGTAGAGCACTTGTGACCGTGTTGCTATAATCTTCATTACTTTTACGGGACTAGCACTGAGGAAAATTAGGATTCAAGTTCGAAGAAATAAGTTGACGGTGTTAGAAACATGATAAGTCAAGTGCCAAGAAGAAGGCTAATAAATAAATTAGTAATTTTTTCAGAGTTTAAAGCGAGTATATATTGAGTGTGAATATTTTATATTTAATTTTTACATTTGGGGGTTGGGGAAGACATGAGCTTTGGTTACACAATGCATAACCAGTATCTTGTCATTGCCTGTTTTGGGTACCACTACTACGAAAATTAGATATCTCTAATATGAAGTGTCTCAAATACTTAGTAAATATTAACCACAATACGTTATGAATGAACGGACGAATCCAATTGAACGAATTAAATGAGAATGATGATGATGGAGTAAATTCCTTTCGAGTTAAATGGGAATGATGATGATGGAGGGATGATCGACTTAGACAAATAAAATGATGATATAGTAATGAAAATTGCTTTAAATAGACGAATGAAATAAGAATGATGATGATGGATTGATGAAGATTGCCTTAAATAGACCAATGAAATGAAAATTATTATAATGGGAGTGACGAAGAGACGCCTTAAACGGTTGCGTTGCGTAGAGAGGCATGGTTCTATGCAATCCCTTATTCTTTGTTGATCACAGTGGTGGATTGTAATTGCCTTACACTGTATTATGTAGTACAATGGACTAGCATTGTGTCTATTATTATCTTTGTTGGGTTTGATTGATTGATTTTTTCGTGTTTCCGGGCGCGTTAACTGCTTTGGTTATTGGTCCCGTTAGTGTACTGCATGTATTTTTTCTCGGGAGATGGCGGTAATTTTCCCCCGCTGAATGGCGAGATCAAGTACCGATCAGAGCAGCCGGCCGCTGGAATTCTCCTCCAGACAGCGACTGAATTCGACCTAGCTGAAAAGCTAGTGTCGAAAATCCTGTCGCCGTCAGGACTCAAACCTAGGACTTCCCGGATAGAGGCGCTGCAGTGACATCAGTTTATGCACCGAGCTACCGCTCCCGGTATATCTTTGTTGGGGATCAAGGAGGTTTAATGATGACACACTGATATTTATACCTTCCATGGTGCTTTTAATGTGGTACATGGTAACATGAGAGGCCAACCGTGCATCCCTCTCATGGCGAAAACACCCTCATTAGACACAAACCTGCACCCTTCAACTCGGCGAACAAGGACGCTGCTACACGCTCCTACACCACCGAAGCTGCCACTGTAAGAGAGTCATATGAGTATCCTGCTGCAATTTCCATTTGGTCGATCGTTTCTTATCCATCAAACGATCAACATAATATAGTCTAAATGGAGAAGACAACACCACGACGACACCAGCCGCTTGCCGACACCAATTCTGCAGGTGTGAGCAGCGAGCGGTGGCGAGAGCAGCAACTAATTCAATAGTTTTGCGTCCCTCCCCTGCTTCACCGGCGGGGTGACTATCACGGTGGCACCTAATGAGCCAATTAGCTGCCACGTTACCGAGCATTACCAGTAACTGGCGCCCTCCGCACGGTCTCACTCACGGCCTAGCCCCAGCTCTAGCCCTCGCTCTCGCATCCGCCCTCGTCACCGTCCTTGCCCTCGCCCTCGCACTCGCCCCCGCCCTTTGCCCGAGTCCTCGCACTCGCTCCTGCCCTCATCCCCGCTCCCGCTCCAGTCCTTATTCTTTCTCTCGCCATCGCCCCGCCCTTTCCTCACCAACGCCCTCGCCCGCGCCCTCGTCCCCACCCTTACCCCCTTCCTCGCCCCTGCCCTCGCCCTCGGTCTCACCCCGCCCTCTCCCTCGCTCCCGCCCCCTGCCTCGCCTCCGCCTCGCCCCGCTCTCACCCCGCCTCGCCCCGCCTCGCCCCGCTCTCACCCCGCTTCGCCACCACTCTCCCGCCTCGCCACTGCTCTCCCCTGCTCGCCACTGCCGTGCCGTCGCACTTACCGTCACCTCGCTCGCCCCTCCCGCCCTTGCCCTGCCTTTGCACTCGCTCTTGTACTCGTCGCGAATTTGTACTGGGCGAGTACCGTCGAGAATTTTCCGGACCCGCAAACGTTCTGGAATAATCTAGTGCAGGGACCGCCGCAGATGACGCAATCCGCGCTCACAGGCAGCTCGTGGTGGCGCCGGCAGATGACGCAATCCGCACATACAGGTAGTTCGTGGTGGTGCCGGCCGGTGACGCAATATTCGTTACAGTATTCACAATGGGGTAAATAGACAATCCCAAAATAATTTTTTGTATCGTTTACTATTAAATCTTGAAGGCTAATGAAATGAAAGAGGATGACAAGTTCTGTAATAATACCATTCCATATTTATTTAATACAGAATTGAACATGTTCCTGAAACTATTCCACATTTACAAACTTTGTACAGTACATGTGTGTTGTAAGGAACTAGGACATAAGAATCCCGCTGTAAAAGCGTAATGCACAATATATAATTATAATCACGGATATTTTTCTCGAAATGCAGCGGACGATTGCAGGAAATTGCGTTGTGACATCACTAATCATTGCTTTTGAAAACAATATTTTAACGATAAATAATTGTAATCATTGATTCACTTATTCTAATCTCGTACTCACATATAATTTACTCGCGACAGTTCAAGATGTTTTTGGAACAACCAAACGACGCTTTGAACAAACGACGGATAACAATTCATACTATTATTTTTACGTCTGCAATAAAAAATTTGTAATTATGTTGCAGAACCTGTTAATTGCAAGCGATCAGACATCTTAGGCCGACTGGCTTTCATTTAATCTAAAATTACGAGATTTGGTTGAGTAAAAAGGTCAAACATCTTTCTAAACTAACACTCTTGGTGTTTTTAATACATCAATGTTTTCAATTGTCTAAATATCATTTTTCTATTCGGCAACAAATTTCTTAAAAAAAGTTCAGACGTATACATACAGAAGTTGCGTGTACCTTTAAAAATTAAAATATAATAATGAACTCCAAAACGGCACAACGAGATCATAGTGTTGACGTATTTACCAAGTTTCAGGTCTTAAGCTCGTAATCTAACCGAGTTATGAGTGGCATATATACAAATCGATTTTCTGGAACACAATTGCAAATGTCTACTCCACCTGTATATTGTTATCCGTCTTTCGAACAGCACTAATAGACCTTAATCCTCATTTGTGTCCGAAGTTACACTAGAAGATAATCTTAAACACGGATATTACGACCAATGTTTGAGGAAGTATTGTTGAAGTAATTTCAATACTTTTCCTCCCTAAACTATAGTACAGCCCTCGTGGCTTGTTGGTTAGTGTGCTCGCTTCCCAGCGCGCAACCCCGGGTTTGATTCCCGGTCGGGGCAAAAATTAACTGTGCGCTTTCTTCGCAATGAACCAGAATCCGTTGCTGTGTGACAATGAGAAAGTTCACTTCTCAGGTTGAGAGGACTAGAGACCGCTATGTACTAACCACACATACCCCTCACTCAACACTTCCAAGGCCGGGACGCCGCTGGTAGGCCTTCGCTCGTAAAAAGAGCTGTCGTGCCAAAGAACATATACACTACAGACATACGTACACAGTACAAACATACCTACCATAGTACAGCGAGGACAAGTAAAAACTGGTATTGTCTGGAACTCATTTTTATTGTACACGTACGCTTCCGAGTCAATGACTTCTTGGCTGCCCGGGTGACGCCGCGTAGTGGGCTGCGAGGCCGACGTTTCGCCTGTTATGTCGTCTGTCCTTCCTCAGGGCAGTGACACCGCGGTGCTGCGCGTCGGGTATTATACTTGGGTTTTCTTAACGTGGCATCTGAAGGTCACGTGCGAACGAGCGAGAGGGAAGGCAGACACCAATAGGGAGCCGCAAAATTTGGATGATTGCAGTGACAGTGATTGCAGCTGCCCATTGGTGTCTACATTCCCACTACCTCCTTCGAGTGTGACCTTCAGACGCCACATCAAGAAAACCCAAGTATATACACGTATATTGTCCGGTCTGGGCGTCCGGAAGGGGCAGGTGCGCCGTGATTGGCGGAGGGGTTCCTCTGATACGCTAGCGGTTTGGGCCAACCCGGGCTTCGCGCCGGCCGTCCTCGTAGTCGGACGGCATAGGGCAGCCCCCTGGCAGTCGCGGATTGATGATAATAGGGCTTTCCAGGCGTAGTTAATGTTGAGGCCGGCGTCCGCGTTGATGTTGTGCAGCAGTCTATTAATTTTCAGAGCCTCCTTGAAGCCTCTAGGCCAGTACCAGTTTTCCTGGTGCAGGAGCCGGGTCTTGTCAAAATCGATGGCATGTCCCGAAACCTCCGGGTGGTGCGCTATAGCCGAACGGTTGGTGTGGTTTTTGTTGTAATGGGAGATGTGTTCCCTGTGATGTATGGAGTCATACTTAAAAAGTATTAGGTGATATCAGCCGTCAGGTAGAGAGATATGGTAGCCGCCAGGTAGCGCTCACCTAAGAAATGTGATCAATTGTAAATACAGTATTAAAAAATTCCAAAATGCAGTAATAAGTTGTTTAGTAAATTTTAAACAGGTGCACTAAAAGAACATGTTTTTTTACAAATAATTTAAACGGTGTAAATTGTTTATTGAGCAGCTGTATGTGCTTTTCCCATTTTGTCTTGTTTAATTTTTATTTGTGTGTATGCATATGCTTCGGATATTAGATCCAAATATTTCTGACCAAAATATTTCCAATTAGAAATATGTTAATTTTTTTTCGTAAATCGTTCGAGAATACGTACTGGAGAAACAATTGACCCACGATAAACAAATGCATACGACGTGTCCCTGTTTACATTCAAATGAGTAGGCAGCGTGAGAAATAAAAAATATAAATATTTAAAAGTAAAAACCGCGGAAGGATTTAGTAGCAGCCCAAAGAGGGACGAGTATAAATTTCAAATACTTTTTCTTTCAGTAAACAAAAACACGGATTAGGTCTCAAGGGTAGTTCTTAGTCTCGTAGGTGCCTTCTTCTTAAGTGAGTAAGGACTCATCTATTTGAATTTATGTTGGACGATAAAGAGTAGTTGTGAAAAAAAGCTGTTCTAACAGTTTAGTGTTCAGAGACACGATTTAAATCTCAGGATACACTATTTGTGTGAATCGTGTAGAATATTTACATCTCTCTCAAAATATTTTTATCTGTAACATACCTTACTACCTTACATTTTTTGTAAAAACAGTTGCTGTACGATATTCATTTTGGAATTATAATGTCGTTAGAAATAATTAGAACTCTTTGAGAGTAATCCTTGTCACTTAAAAACATTTTTGTACCATCGATCATGAGGTTTTGTAACAAGAGAAGATTTGAAATTAATTTCTATCCTTAATGCATTACTTACAATTTATTTCAATATTTCATCATAGTTTTATGATTTTTTATTATCACCTCTATTACACGCTAAAGTAATACATTTCAGTTCTCGTAATGATTCTAATGCATTGAAACATGATTCTTCAGTACTGGTTAACACCATCTTCTGTAACATATTAAATGGTACAAATTGAATGTGCAATACCAAATCTGTAATAAATCTTTTACACAGGTGCTTAATACAAAAAATAATGTTTAATAAAATAGTGTTTGCTGCGATAGGGGCAATTACGTATGAGTGTTTAATGCTTACAAAAAATGAAATATATAAGGCAATCTAGCGTAATTGTGCATTTAATACTTAGATGTCAACTAAATAATAATTTTAGTTTTTGTTTACTTTACACATTCTTCTGTAAATGTTTTGCAATTTTTTACATTCTTCACACATTCTATTACACAAGTAGATACTCAGATGTACACTCTACGATTTACATGCGTTTATTTGGAAAGAGAACTTTGATTCATTGATTGACATACGTTAGTTTGAAAAATATCCCTTTCTTTTTAACACTATACATGTACTCGACAATGTAATGACAGCTTACTATCAGTGTTCATTTGGCAAGAAATGACTACCAATCATAGCTAACCATTAAAAATAGTCACATATTTGTTCCAGTACAATGTGTATTTTAATTATCAACTTTTAAAAAATATTGTGTAATTGTGAATCGTACATATACGTTCTAAAAACATTTACTAAAAATAGAAATGACAACAATAATCATATTGGGAATGATTTGTAGTGAAAATTAGCACTAAATTGTTCTCGTCAGTGCAAATTTGGAGTTAAGGTGTACTGTTCAAGAGCATATATTCATGATTTACACTTTGAAAATAACCATGGAATTAACCTAAATTATTAAATATAAAAAATTATGCCTTACATAAATATTTATATTACCAAGAAATGTTCAATGAATCGCAAATGTTGTATTAAGCTAACTTGTGTGGACATTTCATCCGAGTGTTCATCTGCCGTGCCACAGCAGTGTCACGAGTAGAATTCAAAGCGGCGTTCTCTGGAACAAAAATATAGATTGAAAATCCATCACCAGAGAAATACCAGCTTAATGAATATAACTATATATATGAATATAAATAAGAATATTTGATTGGCGCGTTCTAGAAAGACAGACGATATCAAATATAAATTTGGAAAGCAGGATATTCCGAGGACTAAATGCTGTAAATATTTGGGAAATTTGGGAACTAAATGAGGACACGTAAATTATGTAGTGAAAAAGGCGTGGAAGGCATTACACTTTGTAATTAGAATACTTAGAAAAGGAAGTGGAAAATCAATGGAATTAGGATACACGTCTCTAGTACGTCCGATATTAGAATTTGGCTCCATATGTTGGGACCCTTATTGTTTAGGGCAAATAAAATCTCTCGAGAAAGTACAAAAATATGCCGCAAAATTTGTTAGGAGAGAACGTTCAAATTTTGAATTTATATCGTGGGAACCTTTGGAAAAACGCAGAAAGAAATCGCGTCTTTGTGCATTATTTAAATCAATAAGAGGGGATCGTCCGTGGGGTGAAGTACGAGCAAGACTATCAAACCAACTTACGTTGCTCGGAAGGATCATGGTCTCAAAATTCGGCAAAGAAAACAGAGAACAGATGTAGGTAAATTCTCATTTGTAAACCGAACGATACAAAATTGGAACAAATTACTTGCAGCAGTGCTAGAGATTTTTCCCTCAGAATGTCAAAAAGTGTGAAATTAGACTAAGTAAATGTAGTTAATAGATGAATTTTGTAAAATTGTATTTGGTAATATGTAAATATTTTAATGTTGTTTGATGTTTGTTTTGTGTATTTAGTAATTTATTAGAAAACGCTACCACCGGAAGTATTCTATGTATTCCTAAGTAGCAAAATAAATATTCTATTCTATTCTATTCTAACTAGTTGAAAATACTTACGAGCATTTCCTCTGAGAAAGGGAATCTGAATATTTTGGATTCGAGGCGCAATTTCTACATCGTGTGGTTCGTGATCTTCAGACCTGAGAGCCAAATCAGGCATTTTGTTGTTAGATGCCCGCGTTGTCTCTATTGGAAGCGAGAATGTGTTCGCCATTTCTTCGCCGACGGTACCCAAACGCACCTCAATGGACATATTGGGTGTCTGTGGCTTAGCAGACGGTAGTGGCGTGTTCTGTTCCTTTTCTGTCAGATCACTCAACGTCGAATGATGATCTATGTCATCCATGTCCAAGTTCCGTGCACGCAATTGAATCGTGACGTTTTTCGGCGTCGCAACCGTCGTCGTCGTCGTCGTAGAGACCGTCTCTGCCGTTGTAGTCGTGAACCCGAGTCTCAAATCCACCACCGTGTTCTTGATGTCCCTCAAGGTCGCCGGCGTGACTGGCGGAGTGCTTTTCCTGGGCGGTGCCTGCGGGTGCGTGTGGTCGAACGTTCGGCGAGCTGCGTGGAGCGGAAGTTCCGTCAGCGGTTCCTCCGTGACACGACGCACCTCGATCGCCTCTACCCTCGAAGGGCTGACGGTGGATGTGGACGTCTGGACACGCCTTGCAGCGATGTCCAGTGGACTCGCCGGAAGGAACCGCGACTGCGTTAATGCAGCTGGCCTTATCATCCTCAAGACCTATTTACAAATGAGAAACAATCAACTGAACGTTGAAATATTACTTGCAAGAAATATATAATGCATCTTATCAATAATAATAATAATAATAATAATAATGAAGTTGATGATAATAATATTGATAATGATGATGATAATAATAAATATTGATGATGATAATAATATTGATAATGATGATGATAATAGCAATAATAAATAAGGATTCGCTGGATAAATCAAAAATTTCAAGAAAAAAAACAAAGTTTCAGAACCTGTTTATCATAACCTCAGAAATTTACAGGAACCACGACTTTGCCTCACTGGTTTTTGTTTTATTCTATTAATAACCATGTAAAATTAAATAAGTTCACTAAAATTAAATAACTAACAATGTATAAGAATTAGCCAATAACGAATATTAAGTAAGGTTTATTCACGAGTAAAACACTAGCAGAGCACCTTAGCTGATGATATGAGCCATAGTGGCAATTTTGGCGAATGAAAAAATTATTTTACTACCATGTGCTATAAATTATATGCGCAATACTGCTTTGTAAAATAATCAAAGAAACTTTAATGAAGTATCTAAATATAGTGTTTTCTTTACGTAAAACAGTTTGAGTATTTCGTACAATGTAAACTATCATTTATTTCGTGGTACATGACTATAAAAACATCATTTTCTAGTGAAATAGCAAAATATATGATTTCTTGTGTCCATTTCTTTGTCATCTTGACAAAAGTATCTTTAAAACATTGAAAGATGCAGTTTGTGTCTAAAATAATTATCAATCGAAACCTTCGTGTATATTTTCTCGGATTCCTTTCCATACTTGTAATATGAAAATAAAGATAATAACAAAATATTAGTAATACTACCAATAATAATAAAATAATAATAATAATAATAATAATAATAGCAACATACCAACAATATAATAAAATTAATTATTATAGGCATACAGCTAGAAAATATGTCAAAAGGTGATCGTATAAAACAAAACGTACACTTCTCCTTAATAATTATTCACATGCGATACCTTGCCCATGAATATTCATCCATAGCTCATAATGTTCTGTTTTAGTATCTTGAATGATTAGTAACTATTTTTCACAAGAGTACGACATTTTTAATTTACTAATACATAATTTAATAACATAATAATAAAAATAAAATACAATATTAGTACTTTATGCAACTAGTTTGTAATATTAAGCTTTATTGCTGAAGGACATGTTTTGAAAACGAGCGACTTCAGGAGCGAGTTTTCAGTTTTGTGAGAATGCAATTCATCAGCATTAAACTAGTTGCATGGGCAATATTTTTGTAACAGTATTATAAATTTATGCCATATAACAGCATTAAAGATGTATAAGAGAATTTAACTTAATTTTGCCAAACAAGTTCCTTGTGACGTCTCATGTATTTGACACCCTTGCGAGAAAGTGGCTGTCGTCGGTTCCGTTTACCGCTACAAACCCACGATTCTCTCTCTGCGATTTGCTGAATGTATGATGCAATCATTTACACCGTAAGATGCTAATAAATCATGTAACTGAAAAGATCGTTTATAATGCTGGTATACAAAAACTAATATAATAACAATAAAACATAAATATCTATAAAATATAAATATAATATAATAAAATAATATCATAATCTCTGTACATAAAAGTGTTAAGTTGCTTTGTGTACGCTTCAAAAACTCAAAGTTCTGCACCGATTGAACTCAAATTTTGATACGACTTGCAACCTGCTTCAAAGATCGTTTTATATATTTTTTGCGTCAGTAACATACCAGCTACCGCGAGAAAACGTTTTTTTAACGCAGCTGTGTATCTGCAACCGCGCCATCTGCCGGAAACGAGGGGAACACCATTGATTGATTGATTGATTGATTGATTGATTGATTGATGTTTTCGTGTTTTCGGGCGCGTCAACTGCTTCGGTCATTAGTCCCGTTAGTGTAGTACATGTTCTTTTTTCTCGGGAGATGGCGGTGATCTTCCCCCACTGGATGGCGAGATCCGGCACCGACCTACCGCCGGCTAGTGGGGTTCCCCCCTAACCAGGACACTCCCACCAGCGGGGCACCGCCCCAGCCGGGACAAGCTCTAAGCTCCCGACCGGTCTCCCGGAATATGAGATAGTGTGGTGCATGTTAGTGTTAGTGTGTGTGTGTGTGTGTGTGTGTGTGTGTGTGTGTGTGTAAGAGGAGTGGAGTAGGACAAGGAAGAGGAAGGACAGATCGCGCGCGGTCCGTGGCCCGTTTGGTAGGGTACTGTTCCATTCGCCTGGTGTTGATCGCAGAAACCACGGAAAAATACCGATCAGAGCAGCCGACCTCTAGAATTCTCCTCCAGACAGCGACTGATTGTCGACCTAGCTGAAAAGCTAGTGTCGAAAATCCGCCGCCGTCAGGACTCGAACCTAGGACCTCCCGGTCAGAGGCGCTGCAGTGACACGGGGAACACCATACTAGCTAACGACAACCGCAGTCACATGTGAAATATTACCTGCTCTCAGTTACTTTGTTTATTAAGAAATAATGTATCCACTTGCATCCCATTCATATTGTTCAATCTGAATTAAATATTCACCTTAATTGATGTACTTTTGTATCGTGTCGTGAGTGAGCTGCACTCTCCACCAAATCGTAAGTAGATGTCATGTTTTATGAGCACATGTCTTGTCAGTCAACACTTGGCCATGCAAAGTGTTGACTGACGAGACAGTGCAGTTATCTGAGTGATCGTGGATGTGATGTGAAAGTTCTGTGGATGATTTGAAAGTATTGAGAAGAAACATATCGTAATTTTGTCGAAAAGTTTGTTTGCAGTTCAATCAAATTCGTAACAAAAATGATATAGACATATTGTACAGGTTAAAGGCTTGAAATAGGTGGGAACCATAACGTTAGTACGTCAGCATTTCATTACCATTCATTGAATATTTCGGTCAGCAGCAAATGTATCTCTCTTCCAGCGAAAATACATCCTTACATACTATATTACGATACTGACCGCATAATACATGATAATAAAATTATATATGATTCAGGATAATTTAAATTTAGACACATGATATTCCAATTTTATAAAATCTAGATGTAATGGGAGGTCCACCTCACATATATCTATGAAAAAGAAAGAAGGCTATTTGTCTGTGTGTAAGTAATATATATTAGCATCAGATTAAAGTTATCTTACGTAGGGTTAATTTATGATGTATGTATTGAGATACTCCAGGTACACTAAGATATTTTAAGATTATAAAGTCTAGATAACACCCATTGGTTGTTTGTGGTCGGAATTTAAAATAGAATGGGACATAGTGCATTCGTCAACAGAGTCAAAACAAAACGGGTGCTGATAGCGAATTTCAGATTTATTTTATCGAAACTGAAATCTAAATACATAAATCAAAGTCGGGTTAGTTACACCATTTATAATTCAAGAACGGTTGAAGCAATTTTAATTATCTCTGATCTTCACCCCAAACAGCAGGATAACTATTTAAATATAGGAAAAATTCACAGAAAAAAATCATGGTACCGTAAAACAAAACTAAATATTCATGTCAAATACAATCTGCAACACCTGGCTTTTAAATCTACGTCGTTAAATAACTCCTAAAGGAAACGCTTTAGAGCATTAAAAACTAAAATGTTATGGCCAAAGGTCGCAAAAAAACGTTTGCAACACCATAATCTACTGGATAAGATCTATTACCCCACCTCAGAGACGTGCAGTTTCTGCAACTAAAAGTGAATGAGAGGCACAGTGAGATGCAGAGATAAAGAGAGATACACACACACAGTCAGATCGAGACAGGGACAGAGAGACTCAGAGAAAGAGAGAGATAGAAACACGGAGAGAGAAAGAGGAAGAGAAAGAAGGAGATGGGAAGAACAACGCCTGCCGATTTCCACTGGTAAATAATAAAATGTAAAATACATGAACTAGGAAACCATAACTAAACAAAATATATACTGAAGCAATTACTAAAAAATTGTGTAAAGAGGATACAAGAGAAAAAACAGAGAACGGTGCAACAGAAAAGGAAGAGAATGGTCTAGAAGAAAAATACTAATAAGGCGCAGAAGAAGAAGTAAACGATGGACAAGAAGAGGAGGACCTGGTCGAGGAGGTCCCTGCGGCACGCCTCGACGCGCGATAATGGTGCGGAAGAAAAGGAAGAATAAGGTGCAAAAGAAGAAGTAAATGGTGGAAGAAGAAGAGGAGGATCTGGTCGAGGAGGTCCCTGCGGAACGCCTCGACGCGCGATAATGGTGCAGAAGGAAAGGAATAATAAGGTGCAAAAGAAGAAGTAAATGAAAAAAGGAGGATGACCTGGTCGAGGAGGTCCCTGCGGAACGCCTCGACGCGCGAGAGAAAGTCCTCGCGCAGCCTCCGGGTGTCGTTGGCGTCGGTTTCGACGAGGTGGGTGTCGGGCGGCGGCGCCTCCTTCTGGGACAGCCGTGCGCCGCGCACGGCGGCACCGCCATGGCGTTGGCGGGCGGCGTACTCCTGGGCCGGGCGGCGGAGACGCTCCCTGCGCCCGCGCGCGCCGCGGCCCGCGCGCGCTCGCTGTCGTCGGCGAAGGTGCGCTGGGCGTCGCCCAGGCGAGCGGACGAGCGCTGGCGCGCGCGCGAGCGGTGGCGAGGGCGCTGGCGGGACGCGACGGGCGGGTCGTCGTCGGCGACCAGGACCCCGCCGCTGAAGGTCTGGGAGCCGTCGGTCAGGGCGGAGAGGTTGGGGGCCGTCGCCTCCCAGGTCGCGGCGGCCCACGGCGCCTTTCGACGGGTCGTGAGCGCGACGCACCTGGAAGGGGACCTCGCATTCTTATCGCCCTTTGATCCTTTACCACTCTGGTGGGGTCCTAGAGTCCCTCGGCCGAAGTATCTAGGCCATTGTTTCTTGGCTATCCGGGATTAGCCGCGTTATGGTCGATGGAGCTAACGTTTCGGTCATCTTGTTGTGGCGTTTCTCAGAGCTATACTGCTTCTGAAGAAGGCCACAACAAGATGGCCGAAACGTGAGCTCCTTCGACCATGTTTGTCCAATTCGACAACGATCATTCAATGACTCCGGCCGCGGAATCCTACGACTCTATATCTGTCATTATAATTCAGAAACCAATTACTATATAGCGCTCGTGTTGCCAGTATTCCTCTGTGGCATTGTGTTATTTGTTTTCACTTGTTGTACGAAGTGATTTGAAGTTCATTTTGGAATTAGAGGAGAAATGCTCTCAGAATACCCCACTGTAGTGTTAACGTGAGTTCTTTCTCATTCCCTCCATTTATGTTTTGTTATTTAGACTTTACGATTTGTGTTACAGTAAAATCACAAAGCAATTTTATTAATCTTCAACATTCTTTGTGTCAGCATCAACCAGAAAAGCAAGATGCTACATGTGTGCAAGAAATGCTAACAGAAAGACAAAATAATTTGCGTAAAGTGCTGTAAACATTTATGCCCACATCACAGAAATTCAGTGGGTAAACAGTGCTGGTAATATACGTTTTTTATTATTATGAACACTGTAAACTGATTCAAAGAAGAAAATTTGAAAAAACTTTTCATTGAGATAAATGGTAATATACCTTCTGGGACACCTAAGGACCTCGCCAGAGGTTAGATGCAAGTAAATTTCACCAGAGTAGTTAAGGGTTATTGTAAGAAAAATTAAAAATATCTATTTTATTTTTTCAAAACATGTAAGAAAAAATAGAAAATATGTAAAATAAAATACATTATTGTGTTTAAAATTTGTTCTCTACAAACATTTTCCGAGCATAGAACGTTGCCGATCAGTTCTTAACAAGGATTTGAAGCGGCTGAAAGGAGGTTCGACCTCTACAGGTATAATTGTACAGAAGACTTCACCACAATGAAGAATGATTCACCACCTTCATTCCAAATAATAAAACATGTTTATAATATATTACCATGTATACAAGGAGCTGGTGTTCAAGTGAATAGTACCATCGTGTAGTAATGAGTAACGAAAATGCCGTTTCAAACGTTAGCAAGCAAGTGGTTGAAATTCCTTTTGTTAACAAAAATCCGGTTATCCTTGATTCCGAGCATGCAGTAAGCGGAGGGGGTAAGCTTGGCAATTCATGGCGAAGATATGGTGACCCTACAAGTGCATCAGCATTACATTTGATTTGTATGAAAGAAGATTCCGCTACATATATTGTAAACGCGCATCTAAAATGTTCCGTTTCGACATATATTTTAAAATGTCACGAAATATATAGTAATTGGTAAAGTATGTAAAAAATGCGATAATGTGTATAATAAAAATAGTTCTAATTCTTTCAGAATGTCTTGTAAACTCTAAAAAAATGTTATTCAATGCAGGTAGCTTGTTCCTGTTAAAGCATGTGGAAGCATGGAAATCCGTTTCCTACATATCACTGGTTTTTGCTGCGTCATTGTTAATACAAATGATCAGGAGTTGCATTAAAATTTGCTCAGATTGGACTGCAAGTAGTGAAATGTATATAATTTTCAAGCACGTTTGTATACATTAAAACTTGTGACTAAAGAAAGCTTTAGAAGTGTGGTGCGCACGTGCGAAGATATTGAGTGGTCTGGATTGATTGATTGATTGCTTTGGTTTATTTTAACCTTCTCGGCTATTTATACAAAATACGTATATAGGTATACACTATTAACTATTTACAAAATGAATTTTCTACTTTGTTATATTTTATAATTTTTCTTTTAAATTCTTTAATTTGTTCACAATTTTATTTCTAACGGTAATTATTTATATAGTTCAAATCCTTTGTCAAATAGACTATTTTTGCCTGTGAAGTTTTACTGAAATTAATTACTAAATGGTGTGCTTGTCTTGTTTTCGGTGTTGTTTTATCTTTCACTCTTTGGATTTTATTTACTAAATCTTCTGTTATGTGTGTTTTTAATTCATTTAAAAATAAAAATTAGCATCTTGTAATGCATTCTCTCTTTTATTTACATAAATCGCAGAATGTCTAGCATGTTCTCTCTGGAGTGTATCTATTATATTAAATTATTATCCTCATTGCTCTATTTTGTTGTATCTAAAGTTTTTTAATTTCAGTTTCATGGACCCCAACTACTATTGTTGCACAGTAATCAAAATGTGGTGCAACAATACTTGGAGGGAGACTGGAGGACACTGGAGACAGAAGGATACTGGAGGGTGACGGGAGAGATTTGATTGATTGATTGATTGAAATTTTTGGCTTCCTTGGAACATGCTCGAAGCTCCCGACTGATTGCTCTCCCGACACGAGTGGTAATGTGGTACAGAAAGATCTAAATGTATGTGAGTAAGAGTTGATAAACCAAGGAAGAGAGGAAAGATTGTGTGCTGTCCGTGCCCCGTTTGTAAGGGGTTCTACTCGAGCATTTTATCCTTTGAATTGATGCTCAGAAGGGCCCGTAAATATGTAACTCTCTGATACTCACGGAATCTGTAAGGACGTATTTGCTCGTGCGGGGTATCTGTAAATCCAAGCCATAGCTAACCAAAATAAGACGGAAATAAGATAATTATTACGAAATTACGTTCCGTACAATACACTATATTCATTAGAAGTTTGTATAAAAAATATGTTTTGTGAATACGTACAAAATTATGACGTAAAAGTATGAATAGCACTAGAGAGAAAATGTTAGGTATTATGCGTTACCCAGATTCGAACACATAACCCCTATATTTCGCGTTCTTGCGGCACTAATTCTCCAATCCCCTGCGCCACCAACTCTGGTGGGAATGGCCAATTGACGGTGATACGAAGGTAGTGGGAAGACCCCCATTGTGTGGTAACACCCAATCAAGCGTCGATGACCTAGTCGGAATTCGAACCAAAATTATCAAGGTGCCTCCACGTTAGCTATCTCGACTACCGAAGTTGGTTTCCTCGAATTTAATCGTTTACTGCTGTCTGCATTATCTAGAGACCACTGAGGAGCAAACATTCAAACCGGTCATGTCCACTTCACCCTTTTCCACCAAAAACGAAAAATTTTGGACAAATTTTACAGTTCAACAGTGTTTTTAACTTGGTACAATTTTACATTTTCAACAGTGTCTTTAACTCAATGAATAGGGTACTACCTAATGTATTGCAAGACATCTCATGTTTTTCTCTACAAACAAGGTTATAGGTCAAAACAACAGAAGAATTCCATTTTTGCCAAATGTACATGTACCTTTTGAATGTTTGCTCCTCAACTATTGCCTATGACTGTGACCGTAAGGTCCTAGGGATGTAGTCCCGACAACGGCGAAACTAGCACGAGCACACGCTAAATAGACAGATTGAAGTCAGACGTAGTGTGGATGAAAATTCTAGCGCCTAGCTGCTCTGGTTCGTAGTGTAGCGTCATAGACTTGACTCCCTGCTTCAAAGAGACAAGTTGCAAGGTATTGGGATGAGGGAGCCAAAAGTAGGCTTCCGAACAAAGGCCAACCCTTCAGGAAAAGTCCAAAAGGAGAGGGCTTGTAGGTGCCGGATGCAAATTGCAACGGAAGAATCAGATGCCTCAAGACGAGTGCGTGGGGGAAAAGATGACGCAGGAAGTCATGTGACTCAAGCATATAAAAGGTCTGTCGCAGAAGCCCTGGGTTGGATAGCGATCCTGGTTTCGCCGCGGCAAAAACGTGTCCGCCAAGTCTGGCGCGGAAGTGCTGTATGCACGTGTAGGTGTTTGAGTCTCGAGCACTGTGAAGTATGCTCGATACTTCGGGGCAGATTGTCTGCCGAGGCACACCAGGTGCCAAGGTGCGACTCGGCCGAGTTGGCTAATCGCAGGCGCGGCCGCAAGGCGCGTGTTTGGAGAAGGGGCTGCTGCAGGTAGCTCCGACAAACACCTTAGAGTGAGGTCTGTAAATGGTGAACATAAATTAGTGTAAATAAAGTGTATATACCAACTCGTGTCTGTTCCTTGTGGCGTATATCCCTACCAACGACGTTACAGTAGTTTCCGAAATTTTTTCAATCAAAATCAGGTGAAAGCCGGAACAACACTCTAACAACGGAGACGCCGCCAGCGAGTTGCGCCCGAGGCCCTAGGACTACTGAGGTCCACCGCAGTCATGCAAAGACATATTTGTCCTTTTAACGCTCACTTGATCACGGCCTACCAGCCCGAAAGCTTTCTCTGATATTGACTCAGGCCATGAAAGCATGCGATGCTGCACAATACACAAAGGCGGGCTGCAGAGGGTGTGTGATATTCCTTGGTTGGTTGGTTGTTAGTGATTCCGAGCACGTGAACTATGGAGGTCATTAGCCCCATAAGTGTAGTGCTTGTTTTTCATAGGGAGGGAGCGGTGATCTTTCTCCGCTGGATGGCGAGATCCGGCGCCGACCTACCGTCGACTAGCGGGATTTCCCTCAACCAAGTATCTCCAGCAAGGCACCGCCCCAACCGGGGCAAGCTCTAAGCTCCCGACTGGTCTCCCGGAATGTGTGGTAGTGTAGTGCATGTTAGTGTAAGTGCGTGTGTAATGGGAGAGGATAGGACGAGGACGAGAGACGAAAGATCGCGCTCGGTCCATGACCCGTCTGTTAGAGTACTGCTCTAGCATTCGCCTGACGTTGATCGGGAAGCCATGGAACACTACCAAACAAAGCAGCCGGCCGCTAGAATTCTTCTCCAGGCAGCGACTGAATTTGACCTAGCTGACAAGCTAGTGTCAAAAATCTTGCCACAGTGGGTACTGGAACCTAGGACCTCCCGATCAGAGACACTGCAGTGGACATCAGTTGTTGTACTATGCCAACTCTCCCGGTTATCCTTATCCTTGTCATCAACTCTTCACTTCGACACAAACACTTATATTACATGCATTTCAATAGAACTCAGCCGGGGATCAAACTGGAGCTTAGAGATACGTGAAGGGGACTCATCTCCTAAAGTGACGAATATATTGGTGACGGTTCTCGCGTTCTACCGAGGAGAAACACCTCCCGGAATATACATACTATGCACTATACGTGCGGGAATAATGACCATTGACTCGACTGGAAACATTGATCAATCACCCGGGAACGATAGCTCAGTGCTTCAACTGATGACACTGCAGCGCCTCTGACCAGAAAGTCGTAGGTTCGAGTCCTGACGACAGCAGGATTTTCGATACTAGCTGTTCAGCTTGGTCGAATTCAGTCGCTGTCTGGAGGAGAATTCTAGCGGCCGGCTGCTCTGATCGGTAGTTTTCCGTGGTTTCTTCCATCAACTCCGGGCGAATGCCGGAACAGTACCCTACAAAACTGGCGACGGACAACGCGCGATCTTTCCTTCCTCTTCCTTGTCCTATCCTCCCCTTAAACACACGTACACTAACATGCACTGCACTACATATTCTGGGAGACCGGTCGGGAGCTTAGAGCTTATCCCGGCTGGGGCGGTGCCCCGATGATGGGAGAGTCCTGGTTAGGGGAAACCCCACTACCTGACGGTAGGTTGGCGCCGGATCTCATCATCCAGCGGGGGAAGATCATCGCCATCTGCCGAGAAAAAACATGCACTACACTAACGTGATTAATGACCAAAACTGTTGACGCGCCCGGAAGCACGAAAAAATCAATCAATCAATCGAACCATGTCATAACCTCTCCCCTTACACACACATTTACACTAACATGCACTACACTACCACATATTCCGGGAGACTGGTCGGGAGCTTGACGTTCGTCCCGGCTGGGGCGGTGCCCGCTGATAAGAGAGTCGTGGTTAGGGGGAAACCCCACTAGTTGACGGTAGATCGGCGCCGGATCTCGCCATCCAGCGGTGGAAGATCACCGCTATCTCCCGAGGAAATAAACACGTACTACACCTACGAGACTAATGACTTAAGCTGTTGACGTGCCCGGAATCACTAACCAACCAATCGATCAATCACTACTGGTTTGTCGCCTGTGTAGCGTCCCGTTGGTGGCCGTCTGTGCGAGGAGGAGCGGAAGTATCGCATATCTGCGGGCAAGAATAGCTTGGCGCCCCGGCGTTGGGATACATTTAGACAGAGGGGACGCAAGCTTGATCGGGAAGGTCATGTGGAAGACGCGAGTCTCCCTCCTACTCCTAGGACCGTCATGTACACTCTGGTATAAAATCGAGCTGACGAGCTCACACGGGGGGTTTTATTCTGGAAACCTCGCGCGATGCCCAAAACTTTACGCCCAGGCTCGAGCGTGCCGTGCCTATGGCACGGGTGACGAGGTCACGGTAGTGGCGCGGGAGTAGCGTCAGAGAAGGCGGGGCTTCCTTAGCTATGTGGGGTATCCACAGGGAAATACTCACAAGTGTGTAGTTTCTGAGCAGAAGTTGGTTGTTGTACATACGTGTAAATAAACTTGTACATACTAGTAAATGTCTGTGTGTTTTTCTCCATGACGCCACACCTGTTTAAAGCGACCATGTCCGAGGACTCACCTCTAATGACCGAAGCAGTTGACGCGCCCGGAAACACGAAAAAATCAATCAATCAATCAACCGAGGACTCACCTCGACGATGTCCACGTGCTCCGGGGGGATGAGCACCCCCGCGCGCCGGCCGCCGTAGTCGTTCCCGTAGTCGTAGTAGTCGTGGAGCGGGATCTGCAGTCAGAGAGAACGCTCGTGGGAGTGGCTTCAAATGGTAATCTGCGACTAATCTCCAATGCAAGCCGAAATTGAAAGAATAGAATGCAGCCTCCGGCCAAGTGAGAGGTTTTGTTAGGAACCATAGAACTCGGGAAAAATCCGAAAACAATTGAGAAATACCTCGTTTCTCAGGCCCCGCGTTAGGCAAGACATTTGAGAAATACCCTTCCTTGAACGCCTTTTTTAATATTACTATCTCTCGATGTTACCTACAAATAATTGTACCAATCTTATGAAGGGAATTATTTCCACTGCTATTACTAATATTGTTATTTCTACCGATGACCTGCTATGCTCATAAATTCTCTCAATGTTAACGCTAATTTATTCATTTTACTTGCAATTTTATCATGGGACGTGTAATTCTATACAGAATCACGATTCCTGGAAGTTCTATTGATTAAAACCAATTATTGTACAATTCAACACTAATATTTGCACAACAGCAAGCTGTCAGACTAATCATAAGTTTCCGCCTGTGTATCATTTAAATAATACTCAGCCTATGCTGAATCACTCTTTGCACCTCAGCAATTGCTTACGTACGCTTCAATATCTCTGAAGAGATTGATTCCTTGCTCCCTCCTGCAAGATCACGGGTTTCAATGCCCTCCTAATACCTAACGCATGTAATGTGTTCGGGGCCGTGTCTCCCCACCCGAACAGCGCTATGACCCCATTGAATACTACACTTTGTTGATTGGTTGCCCTATTAACGTATATTCTTTGATATCCGAGCTTGCGTACAATCCCATTATATCTAACACTGGATGCCGACTTTAGCATCTGATTAAACACAGAATTCTTGGCTTATCACACAATGAAACTGTTTTTCAGAAAAATGCAAATATTTGATTATGTAACGCCGACTATTTTCATACTGTGCGTATATGAACACTCGTCTATGAACACTCGTCTAAGTATACTAGTCTATGAATACGAGTATTCAGAAAACTATGCGTATTCTGAATAATCGTACTGATTTTCGTATATTATTCTGAGTGCCTTAATATCATTTCTACATTACTACTATTAGGGTATGTGAATAAGTATCTGCATGTTCGTTCCAATCATCAGTAGGTTGACTGAACAGCTTTGTGAAATTACCAGCCTTTAGATTACATCGTTGATTTTGCTTATGGTAAATTCGAACATCATTCGCTTGTGTTGTAGCGACGTAACTCAATGGCTGCATCACTCTCGGTTTGCACTACAAAAAACGCATTTGGAATCAGTTTTCCAATTTGAATGAGGTTCCGAAGGATGGACAACTAAAATACTGTCAGCACAATGTGGGAGCAATGCTTTTCTTTTGCGAAGAGTTTTTCAATGGATAGAACAATTCAAAGTGGTCAAATAATCAATCAGGAAGAGAAAAGATCACGGTGTTTCCACTACTCATTCCAAAATTGATCAATTCAGTGCCGTAACTTTGAATAACTGATGTGTGTCTATTGATGATGTACTCACATCAATCAGATTCTTCATACGGAAACGCTAAGACGGATTGTAGAAAGATATTCTTAGGTTGAAAGACAACATTCAAACACATCCCTCTGCCATACTCTTCAAAATATATATTTCAAGGTGTCACCGTGTCCTGAATACATTTACGATCTTGTCACTTCTAATTACTATTAGTTTGGTTCAGATAAAGATGATTTAAGGGCCGAAGATTTGCCTCCATTGTACATGTGAAGAAGCAGTCCATACGTGCATACATAGCCTTCTGCTCAATCAAAAATCCTTATTTTTGGGGGCATCGGAAAGTTGGCACACTGATAAATAAATACAAGTTTTCCAAAACCCTCTCGGAAAAAGGATTTTCGCTTGAGCAGCAAGCCATTTATGCATTACATTTTCACCTCTAAGTTGGGGGCAAGCTTTTGGGTTCAGAAAGCATCTTTATGCAGACGAAACCGATGGTAATTAGATGGGACAAGATCGGAAATGTATCTGAGATGCTCTGTCACCTCAAAATACAGACTCTAAGGAGATTGGGATGCGTATTGTCCTGAAACAAAAGAATTTCAATCAAAAATCCATCTCGGCAACCTGTTATTCAGAATCTGACTAACGTGGATACGGTTTGCCACTAGTTATAGTCACTCCTTCGTTATTCAGAATCTGGGCACCGACTTGCTTACTATTGGGACCAGTAATGGATGAGGCTAGACATCTTGCTGTTTTCTCATCCAGCATGTTTGTTTACCTGGTTTTCATTGGTTCAGTCTACTGATAAGCTCTACGACAAAGAACACCATTGCATCTATTGTGCATCTATTGTGCATCTATATCGTTTAAGGATTACAGCATTAAGATTGCAAGAACAAATTACGAAAACCTGCTCTTTTTGATACAAACACAGAGTGGTACATCTATGTTTACGTCGCAATAAATCAAGCGAACATTAGTTAAGATTGCAAGAACAAATTACGAAAACCTTGAACAAATTACAAGCTTTTCAGTTAGGTCGAATTCAGTCGCTGTCTGGAGAAGAATTCTAACGGACGGCTGCTCCGATCGGTAGATTTCCGTGGTTTTCCGATCAACACCAGGCGAATGCCGGAGCAGTACCCTATCAATCGGGCCACGGACCGCGCGCGATCTGTCCTTCCTCTTCCTTGTCCTACCCTCTCCTCGTACACACACTTACACTAACATGCACCACACTGTCACATATTCCGGGAGACCTGTCGGGAGTTTAGAGCTTGTCCGGCTGGGCGGTGCCCCGCTGGTGGGAGAGTCCTGGGTATGGGGAACCCCACTAGCCGACGGTAGGTCGGCGCCGGATCTCGCCATTCAGTGGGAAAAATCACCGCCATCTCTCGAGAAAAAACATGCACTACAGTAACGGGACTAATGACCAAAGCAGTTGACGCGCCCGGAAACCGAAAAATCAATGAATCGAAGTTACTACCAAGCAAAGTGAACGATGTCATTTTAAGGCTTCCCGGTGCAAGGAACTCTACAGTCAACGAACACTGAGTGCGAAAACTTGTTAACGTACCCTCGCACAACGCATGAGGTTTTGTTTTATTAAACACCATTTAATACTGTAAATTTCCCACATTATCGTAACTCATAGTCATCTCTAATCCTCTTTTCCCATCAAACTGTCAGCTTCATGATTTTTGGTTACGTTTACTGAGAGTGCTGGTAGGTGCAAATAAAAGCTTTTCATGTTGACTTTTAAGCCTAAATGTAGGTAGAACAATATGTTAGATCTGAATTAATTAGAAAAGACTTTCAGTTACTTCTGAATTAATTCGAAACACTTTAAAATATCAGAGGGCATTTGGGACATTATATAGTAATTGAATACACTAACAACCCATTTTGATAGGAAATTCTGAAATTTTATTAAATTCTCATTTCACGATATTCATATAAGGAAGTTTCTACATGTAAAAAAGAAAGAAGTGATAGAGAGTGAATTGTAGCGCACTGCAAGTAGTCCATGGAAACATTAGGGCACAGGCTATTATAAAAAAGTCATAAACTGAAGAAGAATGGAAAATGTTTCTTTATAAACATTAAAATTATTAGTTGGATAATTAAGAAACCAAATATTGCAATCCATTTGTGAAGACACGTTATATTGAATAAATATAATATCTGCAATGTGCACATTTAATTTCAGCCATTGCCAAAAATTATCATCTATTTTGCAAGGGCTCCAACTCTCAAATGTTCGATGCCGAAACGACTGACAAGCAGCATTCTTTATAACGTTGCCCGTAGATTTTGTGCAGGAAAGTGGTAGAATCACTGACTTTGTAAGCTATCTCTGTCTGATGACAAGGTATGGAACAACGATGAACTACGCATATTCCTGAAATTTATTTGATTGAAAAAAAGCCAACAAGAACATTACTTGAACGAATTTTGAAAACTTAATATATTCAACAATCGTGTCTGAAGTTCAGACTGAACACAATTTGATGAGTTTGGGACCATGCAAGATCATTTTTTCTGTATTTAAAATTCAAGTAGTATATGGCTAAGCGTAGGGATCACAGAATTTTGAAAACGTGCAGAGAATTCACTTTCCCCATAGCACATCACACACAGTTTTTAACTGATTTTGACGTACAATAAATAAATAAAGTAATTAAATGTATTCCAGATATTCTAATAAGCGTGACTACCATTATTTAAATAGTCTTTGCATTTATTCGATTTTTTAAGTAAAATTTAGAAAATTACTTACCGTCATGTGTAACTCACTGTTATCTTGGCCTGTTTCAGTGCGAGTAACCAGTGTTCTCGCCACAGTTTGGTACAAACCGGCCAATAACCATGCCAACACCCAGATGTCGTTCTGCGTCATGATAGAACAACACAGTCTACTCTGCTCTTGCAGCACTCTTCTACGCTTCTTCTGTTTTGCACGCCCTACTAACAACGTTTCATTCCTACTGTCGAAATCGTCGTTTCTCCAGCAACTTACCTCAACCTCTTCGTTCAGTGCACGTCTACTGGATTCTCTCCGCGACCATTTTACCTTATGTACTATGAATAACTGGTTTGTTAGGGTTCGCTATCGAAAATATTGGTACCGGGCCAAGACATACGTTGTCGCTGATATCCGGCGCGGAAGTCATTTACACAACTTCACCCCGGCCGCGCGTATTCTGCGTGAACCAAATCGAAAACAGGAAGCTTGCGTTTGCGCAGTTGGCCGTGACTGATCCGCGGGCCATCTCCGGTCTTGCAATCGCGTGTTTCGTCAAGGAAGCGTTTGCAACCGTAAAGAAACCTTCGCAAAAGGCTACGCTTGAGACGTGAACGCAGAAATTGTCATGGACCACGAGTAATAATATTCATTCAGATGGATCATGGATAATTCGGGAAGGATATTCAAAAATGATATGTTGGCGAGTAGTCGAGAAAAAGGAATCATATTATTAATTTTAAAAACTATATATATATATATATATATATATATATATATATATATATATATATATATCACACACACACACACATATTGCCACAACACGTTTATATCGCGAAAAAGAGTATGGATGTTTCAGAAAACAAGACGAATTAATTATCTTTTGTGCATAAATAAGGAATACAGTTACCTAAACACGATTAAAACTGCCGTTCACTTCTTCATTTCAAAATAAAGTATATTAATGTATGCAATATAATGTCTTACGGAGGCCGAGATCGCTAAGGCAGTAGTGTCGTAGTGATCTCGCATCGAAGGATCGCGGATTCGAGTCCCGCCTCGCGCATGGTGGTATGTGCATTCGTGCTTTTACAACTTATCATCACCACTTCGTTTCACTAAGAGCGGTAGCTCAGTACATCAACGGATGTCACTGCAGAGCCTCTGATTGGGAGGTCCTACACCCACAGTGGCAAGATTTTTGACACTAGTTTGTCAGCAGTACCCTAAAAAACGGGCCACGGACCGCGCGCTATCTTTCTTTCCTCTTCCTTGTCCTATCCTCTCCCCTTACACACAGTTACACTAACATGCACTACACTGCCACATATTCCGGGAGACCAGGAGACTTAGAGCTTGTCCCGACTGAGGCGGTGGACCGTTGGTGGGAGAATCCTGGTTAGGGGGAAACCCCAGTAGCTGACGGTAAGTCGGCGCCGGATCTCGCCATCCAGGGTGAAGATCACCGCCATCTGCCGAGAAAAACATACACTACACGAACGGGACTAATGACCAAAGGAGTTGACGCGCCGGAAACACGAAAAATCAATCAATCAATCAAAAACCTCTTCGTTTCATCTTCAATGTTACCATTCTGTTAACTCCAGTAGTGGTCGATAATGACCTAGATGTTAATGCGACTTTGGGTAACAAAAAAATTTAATGTCTTAAACACATAATTCGCTGTTTTATTGAACGCATAATGTTTTAAATTATTTCACGCTTCTGTTAAATGAAAAGTGTTCGCATATGCTTATAATAATTCTTCATACGGGAAAAAGGAAAATTAAAAATTTTTTTAAAAATAAAGGGAAAATCCTGACCCTCTTCGAAATGTACGTTAAAAAGAAAATGAGTACTGAAATTGACCTGAAGTACGAATCCAGATAACTAGGTGGAATTTTGAAAACATTGTTGATCAGAATATTGAGATACAAGAAATGAAGCGATATGGATTCATTACGCGATGTATGTTTATATTATTGTGTCACAAATCATCTATTATATCAAACCTTTTCAAACTAATTTTGTTTGTGTAAAATCTGTGTTAAAGTAAGTAAAAGAGACTATCGTGCTCTTTTTGAGAACTCTCGTGTATGAAAACCCGCCTCTCCTGTTTCCAAAATATTTATGAGGGCTGAACTGAAATGGTCACCCTTCAGGAACATTTTCGCTATCCGCCACAACATCACACGCATCTTATTTCTGAGATTCTACATACCCTACTCTTGCCAGGCAGGACGTGTTTTCAAGAGAATCGAAAAAATGGAACCAAGGTCCCTAATACCCTATTTTGAAGGGGTGACATTACTCAAAGTTATAATGTAGAGAGGAATATAACTCGGGTTTTTCGTCCCCACAATAATCGGTTATTCACAGACTATTTTGAAAAGTGTTTTGAAAAGGGGCAGGGTGATTCGGAATGAATTGGCACCTTACTAATTTCGACGCGTTTCCTCAACAAATCTTAATATTTTTACAGTCAATTCGCCAATTTTTCTTCAAATTGTCTTTTGGTTCAGTGTAAAATACTGAAAAGTATCGAAACTACAAAAATAGTATATGTTATGATAAGCATCCGAAGACGTCCTGAAGAATCCTTGCACTTCGCGGTGAATGTCGACGCCTTATAAAACTAATGGTACGGAACGTACTTTCTACACCGTATTTCACGCAACATTACGCGAGAAGTTTTCAAAAAATTGTACATGACCTTATTTCAAAACGTATCTTAAGAGGAAAATTCATAAATGAAAAAGTCTCTTATCTTCGTAAATATATTTGTAGGAAAACACCGAAAAAAATTGAATTCTTGCAATTTTCGAAAAATCAGATATTTCAACAAAAATGAAACCTGCACCATTCTGTTAAACGTTCTTTACACTGTCCAACGACAACATTTTATAAAAAAAACGACGGAGAGTTATATTGAAGTGATACATATATCCACTCGAAAAGGAAGTTAGGAGGCGGCAGAAATGTCATTTCTTCGAGTAGTAAAGTGGTGTACTCTACATGACAAAATTAGGTGTGAAGAAATACTGTGCGTAAATATTTACGCATATTTAGTCCTGAGAAGAAAATCAGTGACCCTAAAATTAATTACTGAAGTCATCTGAATCCAATGAGCAAAAACTGAATTCCTCGACTGGCAAGAAAACAAGGCGAATGCCGCACCAGTACCCTAACAAACGAGACAGCGAACGTGCGCGATTTTTATACCTCTTCCTTGTTCTATCCTCACCCTTACACACTACACGAACATACACTGCACCCACACTACTGCTCCCACATACTGGGAGACCGGTCGGGAGCTTAGAGCCTGTCGCGCCTTGGGACGGTGCCGGGCTGGCGGGAGATACCTGGTTGAGGGGAACACCGCTAGCCGACAGCGCCGGGTATCGCCATCCAGCGGGGGAAAATCACCGCCATCTCCCGATAAAAACAATACACTATCCTTTTGGGACTAATTACCTAAGCTAACTATCAACTAAGAAGAAGCAATAATAAAAAAATCCTAAAAACAAAAGCAAATTTGAGAAATAATATGGTATTTTCAGAATTTGTATTCTTAATGTTATCGTGATATTTGTATAAAACATTGGTGAATTGGTACCAAACTTCGAAGTTCATAAGTTGATAGAATTCGGTTAAAAAGCAAAACGTACAAAAAATGAAGTTCTAAATAGTTTTTCATATGTAATGTTACCAGGATTTTCGTTTCGTAAAACGAATTAGCGATTTCTGCCAAACGTACTCTTCTGTATTGATTTACATGGGCCGCTATCAGACAGCGGGTCACGTGGCACAGCGAGAGTGGGTTCGGGACGAGCAACACACTCTGTATTATGAGGTGTCGCGTATGCTCCCATCATAAGTGAGAATATTACAACGTTCCATGACAACTTTGTCATCGTGCGATTTAGTTGACGAGATGACAGAGAGATGGCGCTGCACTTTGACAAGTCGATCAGAAAAGTCTAGCGGAAGTCGTGAGAACGAGGGCAGTTGGTCGTTGATTTTCGAAAACATTGGACGTGTTACTTGAATCAGAAAAATCTCCGTGTTGAAACTTGTGGCGACGTTGAAGTTTCGTTGCAGAGAACATTGCCATTGGAAAATGAATTAGGAACTGTAATTTGGGAAAGTATTCATTGCACCATTGCGCAGTGTAATTGTGTGAAAGATTCGTGATGCTTGGGTGGATTTTCGGTCGATTGTAAGTTACACGTGTGTGAGGAACATTAACAACTTATTTCAAAGTGCGTTATGTAATCCCGTAGAGGACGAATAACTACTTTCTTAATCTCAGAACTACATGTGATGAGCGAACTGTAAATAATTCGAATTTTAGCACGTGTTATTTTACCAGTTATAGTGAGAATGGTAGACGACGTAGTGTACGTGCTTGTGTGAGCACAGTAAGACCGGCCGAACTGAAAAATACTGTGTTAGGACGTAAGGAACCCCAGAATGGAAGTATTAAATAAGAAAGTTTTAGCTAGTGAATGATGAAATATCGCGAGAATAAAGGTATTTTCCGGACGAGTGGCCATTAGGACGGTAGAGCCACACGTAGCCACTACAGGTACCAACCATACGATCACGAGAAGGGCCTAATGATATGTGATCCGCCGAGGGAATTCATTTGGTGTACGTGTAAGGTACGAAGGCCAGACGTAGCGAACGGTGACCAGAGCGCTTCTGGTGTCACCCGGAAAGACCCGACAAGACCCGACAGCAACTTCGTGAGGCGAGGGAGCGGCCGGCTTTTGCGGACTGGGCGGGATGTCGACGGCGCTGAGGGGTGGAAGTTGTGCCAAGGCCATCGCAACAACAGCGGGACAAAACAAATTCCAGAGGTGAGGCTGTAACGCATGTGAAATACTGTTTCTTTTTTGAATAGCAACTAACAATAATATAACAGGACAGTGTAATCAGCAAGCCATTTTGTAAAAGGGTGTAAATAATCACTGTTGTTAGATCATTTTTTGTTTATTTTTTGTGTTTGTTGTGTTAGGGTATGATTCGCTTGTCAGCATTATAATGAGACATTTTTGATATTATTGGAAGTTACAGAAAGAGAATCCTCAAACTAAGAAATAGTAATTACTATTGAGAAAGGGAGTTTTCAATTGCAATAACTACCACAGAAAGTTATCTGAGGTTAAGACATAAATGATTTGTTGAAAGAGAAAGATTTCGTTGTTGATGCACTCATTAATTTATAACAAGACAATTTGATAATTGTCTTGTTAATTTATGACAAGACAAGATATTTATGTTCGGTAAAATTCCTGTTTGCCTGTCCGTCCATCCGTCTGTGAATAATGCTAGCGACTAAACCGTAGACAGAATATTCACTAAAATCGATACTTATGTATTGAACTTGTATCATGGCTTCTTGAATTCAAAGCGAGTGTTTTGAGTTTTGGGAGTATTAAAACCACTGGTATAGTCTACGTAACTTTAGAACTGTTAGCGTTTAATACGCATAAACTTTCTGATAAGAAAACGAAATAACTGACATATCATCTTGAATTATTTGCAATATAGGATCCGGTTAAGCACTTCATTTTTTAGAAATGTGTCGTACTGATCCTTCATTATACATGTTTAATATTCATCAGATATCAGATATATATTTGGTAGCAATAATGAAGTTTCAAGATGGTTTCCTGTATACAATAATGAAGTTGCAGACACGTTTTCATGCATACCCGCTGTTGATAAATGTCTGCTTTAAGTACAATTTTGCATCACACTCATTTGGAATTATTTCAACTATTAAAATGACAAAAGATCCGTTAAATTAGAATTCATATCGATTCCAGACACATTCACCGAAATTTGTGATGTTTGAACATCCAAAATTCGTCTGTATGCATCTTCATCACCAAATCGCAACAAATTTGGTTTATCACATGCCCTTGCATTAGCCTGATATTAACCCATTTGAATGCAACGTCATTCTGCCTTTGTTGGAGCTCTCTGGTAGGGTACCGGTCAGTAAGTCTACAGAAATATGGTCCACGTAAGTAATTTCTAATATTTGAGGTCTATCGACACATTGTATACTCTATAAGGTGCACATAATGAATGTCTACACATTGCGCATGAAAAAATTCTACATTGCTACATGAAAAAATGCCTGCTGGAAGTATGTCCACATGCTGAAATGTCTATTGCTGAAATGTCTAACGCAAAGCTATCTACATGCAAAAATGAATATTTCAAATATATCTACATATAATGAAGATCTACGTATGAAAGTTTGATAGATTTGTTAGCAAGTTAAATATAAATGCATGTTTAACTTAATTTAGAATGCAACACGAATAGGGCAGAGTTCCATTAGAATCATTCATCGGATTTTTCTGGCCACAAATGACCAATTTACTAACAATGAGGTGTACATAAGTTCGCTACCATCAAAAGACGTCTCTGGTCACTATTTAAAGCTACGGACCGAGCCTGCAGCCACACTTATTTGAATCATCTGCACAGAGGAAATAATTATTGGGGTTGTCACATATTAGATTAGATAAATTATTATTATTAATAATTTACGACTGCGGAGTACAACTTACATCACAAAGAAATGTTGATTTTGAAGAAGATATTGACATGTGTTACCGTGGTGCAACACTTTTTATCATGCAAGCAATGGTTTAGTTGAACGGTTTCACAGAGCGTTGTGCTTCTGTAGTGTAAGGTGTCAAAAAGACAAATATTAGATTTCATTACCACTATCCATTTTGTGAAGTGTCCGAAATTTGTGTAAGCCGGATTTGAAAGAAACTATTTCTGAAACCGTATAAGATCGGACTTTAGATTTACCTTTGCAAATATTGGATGATCAGTATTTTTCCCATGAAACACTGAATTTTAATTATTTTAAAAACAAAACGGAAAATTTGAAACTATGATCATCTCCCCAACATTGAAAACATAGGAGGTTCATTTTTTTTTACTTAAAAATCTGATCGCATCCCTATATTGAGGATTGTTCATTTGATCCTCCATTTAAATCATATTATTGAGGACCTCCAGTTAGCGCTCGGAACAACAAAATTTTCCGAATCTTATGAACTTAACTCATAACTTCACTAAAGAAACTTAATCTGGATATAATTGAGCTGCTACATTTCGCATACCTTGATGATGATGATGATTGGACTGACTGTGGGTACAGAGATTCATGTAGAAGATTTAAAAAATGCGAAGACGTACTTTTCGCAGTTTCCTTACGAATATTTTGCTCAATTTTTGGATATACGGCGAACGATCCTATCTGCGCCCAAACACAAGAATTGAAATCTTGGAAGTAGAGTGCTCTGTAGAGTGTTTGCCGGAAACATGAAGCCTTAGCGGCATTATTTAGTCGGTGAACATCGAAACGAAGATGCAAAGAAATTGTAATAAGAACTGTGAAATTAATTTCCAGAAGTTGAGGCGAGCTTATTTTCTGTAGTTCAACAGTAAATTAGTTACAGTTATTTAGTATCACCAGCGTACCCTTGCGAAAACCCTCGCTGGTTAAATTCCACCCTCTCCCTATCTTTCCTTTTTCATGTTAAGAGACGAAGTTGTCCACAAAACGTGTTTCTTTGCTTTAAAAAATTAAAACGGCAACTTCAATGTAGTACTTATAGAATTGAAAATAAAAATAAAGACAAATTAAATTGATGTTTGAAACAAGTTTTGCATAAAGGTTTATTCAGTATTAAAGACATGTTTTCGGAACAATTCGCCACACTTTCTTAAAAAAAAACATTTGAAATGGTTTTACAATCTTCCTTGACGGAGGAGAATTCTAGCGGCCGGCTGCTCTAATCGGTAGTTTTCTGTGGTTTCTCCGATGATCACCAGGCGAATGCCGGAGCAGTACCCTACAAACGGGCCACGGACCCGCGCGCAATTTGTCCTTCCTCTTCCTTGTCCTATCCTCTCCCTTACACACACTTACACTAACATGCACTACAACCACATATTCCGGGAGACCGGTCGGGAGCTTAGGGCTTGTCCCGACTAGGGCGGTGCCCCACTGGTGGGAGAGTCCTGGTTAGGGGGAAACCCTACTAGTCAACGTTAGGTCGGTGCCGGATCTCGCCATCCAGCGAGGAAAATCACCGCCATTTCCGAGAAAACGTTGACTACACTAATGGGACTAAAGACCGAAGCCGTTGACGCGCCCAGAAACACGAAAAAATCAATAATTTCCTTGACAGTTCGCTTTCCTTGATAATCGCAAAAGTATTAGAAAGGGGTTTTTACTCTCGAGAAATCTACTTCAAGTTGTCCATGTGAAAACACAGGATCGGGCAAGTATAGCCCTACTCTTGGAATATTATTTAACTTTATTACCGAACTGAGAGGTATATCCGTGCAATTTAATCGCCTAGTATATCAAGTAATCATTTCACGTACAGATGCAGATTCTGCACGTCTCTGAACAAGTAGAGTTTACATTGAGAAGCCCCGCGTCAACAAAATGTACTAGAATGTCCGATAAACTTTTGTCCTATAGATTAAGTTGCGAGGAATGTTTCTTTGCGGCCTTCGGCTTCAAACTTCCGGATTTTAAGGCCCTATAACGCTTCGTCTAGGAGTTATTCAACTAAATAGATTTTAATAATGCTGCGCCTGTTGCGTGGTGCATTTGACATGGATATTTAGAATCATTTTTTCAACAAATACTTCACATTTTAGTCAAAATGCGCAAGTCTTCATGTGTCGGCGAAGTTCTCGTTTTTTAGACCTCATTTATGAAGATCGGTTGCGTGTGCGCAAAACTCATCTATACTATTGAAATAATATAGGAGATGTAAATGAATTTGAGGCGTTGTTTCGTCGTATGTATTTATTTTGGCATAAAGGTGCCAGCCCTGTCTTGTTTGGACCGAGGCCCCCAGCCGCCTCAGAATAGCACTGAAGATGGTCGCAATGCGGCCGAAAAAGCTTTATATCAAAATAAATACATACGACGAAACAACGCCTCAAATTCATTTACATGATGCGAATGTCGTTAACGCCGCACCATTTCCTACCATTAATATAGAAGAGTATATTATATAATATAAATAATTAAACATAAGATGAAATAATTACCATCTATTTTAATCGATGTGTTTAATAATAAATTTGACTTGCATGCATGTATCATCTACGTCTTTTACTAATCTGCTCAAAAGAGCATTTACCGTACTAAATGTACTCCGAGAATAGTCCTAATTTTCTTACAAATGCTTCAACTTGTCCAAGATATAAATTAATTTGTTGAAATTATTAATCTCTGTAGGGAAAGTATTATTTCACAGCTTTTTCAATGCTATATCATGACTAATTCCGCTGACTTGCAAATTTCACTGAATCACTGCTGATAAAGAAAATACTGGCAGAGGTAAAATAGAATCCAATCCTAACAAGGCACATTCTTCACTCTTTACTGTACACAATCGCACTCGTTGCCAATATTGTTCCTTTTTTTTGACGGAGATCACCAATAGATTTAAGAGATTTCTTTCTACCATAGTTTGATTTACTTTTTAAGTTCTCTGATAGTACCTTTTTCAAATTTTCTTGAGCTTTCTGCCTTATCTTTTGGATTCGCAGAACATTCTGGCAATTTGTGGGCATGGTTCCCTCTTTGAGTCTTGGTCGTTCCACAGTACACTGTAACTTCTTTCGTAGCTTTTCATCATATCATAAGGACTTGCAGCGAATTTCCCTTTTATCAAAGTGAAGTGCACCCACCTTCAAAGAAATGAGATCGAATAAACAAGGTAAAATAATTGTTCATAGAATTACTTATGGCGTGTCTTTAAAAATCAACCACACCAGAAAAAATAAACAATGTTGTGAAGGAATATACTTTCATCAGATTTCATTTTTAATTCATGTTTTCAAAAAAAAACCTTCTTGAACTCCCCTGTCTATGAATGTATATTGTCTTACATTATCGGTTTATAAAGCATTGAAGGCTTTTACGGCCGGAGTCAATATTATTCATGTCAGTCGCCAGTCAGCCGCCGTCCCGGACACTTCGCCCGAGACCTCGCCACGGAGGAAGCCCACCGCAGTCGTGGGCGAAACGTTTGGTAGTTGAAAGCCAATTGGACCACGGTCCATCAGCCCAGAAGACATGAATAATATTACATTAGCAGTGTTTGAAATTTGAGGACTGAGCGATAAAACAGAAAAAAAAAGATTTGGAATAAAAATAAAATAAGCATTTAGTGATTAGTAGATATGATGTGGTTCCATATCAAGTGCATGCGTGTTGAAGATTGTAACACAAACTTTTCTCAGAAACAAGAATATCAATATTTACAACCGATAAATGAACGGTTGCACTAAACACATAGAAGGCAATCTTCATCATTATCAAGCAACTTTTAATACTTCTAATTGTTGCTGCGAATATCTTTCGATTTATTAGCATAATCGTAAGTTAGTGATTATGCAAATAAATCTCATTAATCGACGTAAACCACGGTGTATACAGAAAGCATTCATATAAGTTGGAGAAATCTAAGCTTGCTAAACGTGACGTCACAAACAACGATCGCCTCCAGCGCCGAGTAATATAGTTGGTATTATATAGTATAGATAAGAGCGGACCAGCAAAAATGTAATAGAATGTGCAAAAGTATCTTATCCTGAAGATTACTGTGTGATAAACGTTTCTTTGAGACCTTTGATCTCAAAATTGTAAGTTTTAAGACCCTAGAATGCTTTATTTAGTAGTTATTTAACAATATAAATTCCGACAATGCTAACGGGTGTTGCGGGTTGCATTTCAAATGATTTTAAAAATCAAAATGCAATTAGTCACGTCTCCATGAAATTCGCTTTCTTTAGAGACCTCATTTATAAAGATTAGTTGCGTGTGAGAGCCGCAAAAGGTATCTATAAAACTGAAATAATGTTAGAGACAATTGGCACTGTGTAAGTCGTAATGTTTTATTGTCTGGACCCAAACATTTTGTATTATTTCACTTATTATCTATGGAGAATAAAATGTATTATCATTTATTCTGTTCTAAGGAAATTGGGAATTACAAGATTTATAAAGCTCTGATTATTATTAAATTTACAATTTAATTTCCATTCAAATTAATACACTTTTTTCGAACTAACAAAACATACCTTTTTACAATATTTTCATTTCCATGTTAAGAAATGTCTGGGTCATGAATTTGGTGATATGATAATTATTTATCAAATCTTTCAGATATTTGACGAGGCTAATGCTTCTCATTTCCAGTAAACATTATTTCACCTTTTTAGTTTAATTTAAGATTTTTTTGTAGAGATATTTACGGTATGTTATCTAAATTTTTACTATTCCTTTAGATACATCATCATGATGAATTCTTTCTGTTGATATTTTAATTCCTTCTTGTAAGATGTACAATTCGCAATAATGATCTCAGGAGCGATGCAAAAGCCTGAAGTAGCACCGATTTAGACGGTATTTGGATAGAAGCAAACATTTTGAAATTGGATAAATCTAATCAAAGTTCAAATCTTTCATAAAATGTAACAATGTAAAATCTCTTTCAATTAATTTTCAAACCAATGGTTGCGAGGCAATAACCAATGTAAATACTTCCAAATGTTACGGTAATTGTGTTTGTGCTTATGCTTTTATCTATTAGGCACTCTTTCTTCAAGCAGTCACTTTTTAAATTTCCTCTTGTCGATTTTAATTTTGAATTTCTTTTTAAATAATTCAGCATATAATGCGCAGTCAACGCACTGAAGAGATTGGTATATGTAGGGTTCAAACTGCGAATATTGTAAGCATATTACTGCCTCAGATTATACTTTCCGTTTCATGAGAGGCGTTCGTTAGTACAGTAGTGTTGGTAGCCATGGGATTCACAAATTAGTGTGTCCAGTCAGCGGTATGGCATCTGAATCGCGGGATAGTTCTCTGCCGATTGTTGGTACATATTTTGAACATTCGGCAAATAATTTGGATACCTGTAAGCGGAACCGTGAGAATAGTCAGAATATTGCCACCTTGGTCTTTCGAAAGCTGTAATGAAATCATCATCATAGATATCCCCAACGGATTGACCCTGCACTCCGGCTTGGCCCCAGTGTGTATTTGACGGCCACCAACCCCTCATTTGTGAATTATACTGATTTTTATCAATATTTTTATCAATATGATTCACCAGATTTTTAAAACAATCACCACCCGGAACCGAGTTATGGCGTTGGTCATACATCATTCGTTTCTGCTCCGTCGCATTTGGAATACCGTCTGCGATTGGCGCTCTCTGAGTTAAGCGGAATCCAGGCAGATAATTCATTGTTGTCTGGGATGGCGGTGCCCCATCGGGTTGAGGTAAATGAGGGTCGGTAGAGGATTGCTGCAACGGCTCAGGCTGTTGATTGTATGGCTTCTGGTAAGCATCCATCAAACCCTGATGATTTGGTTTCTGATTTGCTTGAGGCGGCAAGGGTGCGTTTTCGGGTGGCATCGTGTCGAGTGGTTGAACATTTTGCTTGGCGTTTTCGTCTTCCGCCAGCACGACCACGCAGAGTATGATGGGCTGGTCGGCGGTCGCTCTCAACGGGTTGCTCCAGCTCCGCAGCGGAACGACGAGCGGTTCGGCGTTCGCCGGGCAAAGCCGGTACTGCTCGTTGGGCAGCGGCAGGACGAAGATTTCGACGCGCAGCTTGGATTTGGCGCTGGGCTCCAGGCCGGGCGGCGCATTCACGGACTGCCGTTGCGCCGCCTTGACGTCCATGGCGACCACTGGCGGGTGGGCGGCGTCCGTGCTCGCCGCGCCCTCTGACCGCCGCACCGTCCCGTTCATGTCGCGCCGGTCGCGAAGGTGGGCGTCGCCCGCAGCGGCAGCGGGCAGCTTCGCGTCGCCGGTCGGCGACGCCTGTGGACAAAATGGGCAATTGTTAGTGGCAATGTTCTGTTGTTATCGCTTAGAATTTTATACACCGACGAAAACTTTAAACACTTCTTACATACGGTACAAACCACACAACACCCTTCTCCTAAAGGCTCCCGCGGTAGATCCGCAGCGGTTGCGGCGAGGAAAGTTCCGAGCTGGAGGCGGCCGCGGAATTCGCAGGACCGTTCACACCGGAGCGTCAATTTTGTGTCAGCGTTTGGTGACGGTTGGCAAGGTCGCTCGACCCAGAAAGTAGAAAAGTCTCTCGAACACGGGCGGACTTCCACGAAACTCGTGCTGCAGCGGAATAAACGCGTCTGACTGCGTTACAAAGTTTGCTGCCGATTACACGCTGCTAATTTGTTACCGCGACGCTCGCCTGCCGAGCAGGTACGTACTCATAGGCCAACATGTGACGCGAAACTTCCGCTGCGGCTAATCCGCGTAGGCTGCGGATCTTCCGCGTTTTGTTGTTATCGCTTAGAATTTTACACACCAAGAAAAATTGTAAAGACTTCTTACATACGGTAAAAATCACACAACAGCCTTCTCCGAAAGGCTCCCACAGACAGACGCGGAAGACGAAAACTGATGTATGAAGCTCAATGGTTGAAGTTGGATGTGCAAGAGTCAACCCGTCTCTTTGCTTCACGGATATTTCGATTGAGTCTGGTACATAATCGATGTAATACCTATAACATTTTGAGTTCATATATCGTGATTGAATCTGTGTTTATTTATTTGTACAAACATGTTTTCCAATCGCATTGTGGAGTTTAAAATGACAAGAACTACTAAATGGCGTCAACCCGCACACGTGATCAAGAACCCCGTCCTCAAGTCCAAAAGAATTGAATTTGGCTAGGAATATTTCGGCCTCTCGCCTCCTCCGAGGTAACAAAGAAACTACACTCGGGAAATTCCACAACGCTTGGACTGTTCGGGACCAGCCTTGAGGAAATACCGCTCGTGTATGGGAGCCCATATGTTCGTAAATAGAAGTTGAGAAACTGAATATGCATAACCAGCCACTGGTGGATTCTGAGAAAATCTTCCTTTCGGCTTTCCGCTTAAAACTTGATGTCATGAAAACTTCGCCTAAAATTTGTATCAACATGGACCAGCATTTAAATACCTTTACAAATTTTCCCAGAATGGGTGCTTCCATAGGCAAATGAGGAAAATTCGAGTGTCCACAGATTCACCAAAATTTTCAGGATACAGCTTTTGGGTACCTATTGAATGTCGTTGAGAAGAACGCATGGAAATTTCGGAGAAGTCGTTGACAATTTCTTGAAAAACAAGAGGATCTGGCAATTATGAGGAACTTATAATGTTTTTACCACAAAATTGACCACAATAAAATTCTCGCCGTACGCGTTTTTAATTCCAATCTAAATTTTTCTTAAAAATTATGGAGATATTGGCAATGAATATGGTTATAACGTTTTCATAAAAAATGTTTATCTCAAAAGTTTTATTTAGGAAGGCATAGAACGCATGTCTTTGCTGACTCTTGCTGGTTGGTCTCTAGAGATGCTTCTGAGCTACAGAATAAGAGGAGATCCAAAAGCAAGCGGTTTAGACATATCATGCACTATTAGAGCACGTATGATAAATAATTGTTTTGTTATGATTTATTAGAACTAATAAACCATAACAAAATGACATTTTCATTTTATTTCTCAACAATGTCCATTGCATATGGTAAGTAAAAATATGTTTAATTGATGTTGCAAACTAAAAGTTTGTGGCTCAGTTTAACCAAGAAACTGTTTATATTTTAGACCTCGACTGAAGTATTTCACTAATCACTTACATTATGGAAGACCCTTTCTTTTAGAATGAACATGAGTCTGTGGCGTGTGAACCTGTATTTAATTTGAGAAATATCCTCAGTATGCACATTTTTCACTCTGTTGCTAAATATTCTAAAACCGGCACCATCTGTCAAACAGGTTTTTCTTTCCAATTATGTTATAGTGTTGTTTTTTGTTGTTGATTTTTTCAAAACCGCTATGTGAAAATAATATACTATGGAAATATTTACTTTGCATAACATTTATTTCGTGATAAATATTATAGAAAAATCGTTCTTTCGAGGGTTAATAAAAGATTAATCGGGAATATATTCACATCGCCTACCTTCCAAAGAAAAGAAGCTGATTATACTCTCATCCTTACTGCTTATGGTATAGTTAACTATTGACTTATAACGAGCAAATAATGCAAAATATGCTTACGAAAGCTCTAATGATTGTTCAAAATTCAGACTGTCAATTTGCCATTATATACTCATTTAAGTGATTGCATTATACCAAATGTTTTATTTTTATATTATTACGTGATTTGAAAGAGTAATTTTTTCAGTGTTCTAGAACGTAAAAAGAAAAATGTTAGCTAATTCACAATATTTTTAGAAAAAACGAAAAGAGGTAAAACGTTCACATACGATTATTCTTCTAATAGTTGTGTAGTACAAATGGGGTATATTTCATTATAAAATGAATTATATTGTGTATTAAATAAATTGTATATTATTATTGCATTTAGCCACAGTTTTAAGAACAGTTGAATTAATTATTACTAAAAAATAAAATGTTCGACTAATAATATGTCGGGTGATACATCGCAACATAAGCGCATTTAGGAAGGCCATTAAGCGCATTTATTAAGCCTATTCAATTATTAATATAAAATAATAGCTGCACATCTTGAAATTTTTATTCAAAATGAACTGAGCTTTTAATGTAACTAACAAACTCAAGAAGAAATATTTGCATAATTTGAACACATACCTGTTCTATCGTGTCATTAAGTTTCTGATGTACCATTGTCGAAGGAAACGTGTTTAAATGGTTCACTAAGATAGAAATGATAAAAAACGTGACTGGTAGCGAAAAGCTGGTGATACTATTACTTGTATGCAACATTTTCCTCTGACTCTTATTGAGTACTGAACGTTCGTTTGTATTGAATTGAAAAGCAAGTGGACATTTCACGAAAATGACCCAAACCTTTCAGAAGATACGTAACTTCTCGTGTGATGTACTAATATTCATGTCCACTAAAGAGTGACAAAGACAATGGTTTGAGGACTAATTACTATGTTAATACTTCAAAGCCAATTTCTTCTTCAAAATTGTAATTTACAATTAATGGTACGTAGTGGCTTATTGTTCTGGACATGTGTAGGCCAACACATTTGCTTTGCATTCATTTATGACTGACCAAATCTAATTAAATTAGCTTCGTCTTCAACATTTATACTCATGAGGTTTGGAAAGAATAGAGTTCACTACGACATGCTATAATCATTACAGTCGAGCATCTTAAGCATTAGGACTACAGCGTGTCCTTGCATTTCTTATGCTTCAGTGTTATCAGAGGAAGACGTTAGTCGGATGCAAAAATGTTTTGTGATTTGATGATTATAAGCAAATGGATGAACGTAATGAAAAGATTACGTAGAAAGTTAGTTAACGAGAGTTTGCGCGCCTCTCACGTTAAAAGGTAAACGTCAAACCGTGAAAACATTTTGCCGTACTTGATTCCTTCTTATCACACGTGCTGTAGCTAAAAGTAACCTCAGAATCTCTCTTGATTTTTGGCCAGTTGAACACACTGAAAATCAATGTGCATTTTCGTGCACGAGAGAAGTATGCGCTAACGGCATGTATGTTTCGGGGTAACCCTCATTTGTATTAGATATATAAGCTGCAGACAATGTCGAATACATATTATTTTGCGTTCTGAGATTTATAAAGTGAGCAACTGTTATGTAAATTGATTGAATCTACAACCAAGGCTTTTTGATTGACACTTTCACATTTAATTAGTGTATATTATTATTTTGGGGCATACTTTACATGACATCTCAACCACAATTTTTAGAATGATCACCAGATGAAGTGTTTCAGGGTATCAGCTGATGTCGCAGCAGTACCTCTGACTAGACAGTTCTATGTTTTGAGTCCAGATGGGGAAGGTTTTCGGCACTAGCTGAATAGCTGGGTACAATTTAGCCGCAGTCTGGAGGAGAATACTAGCGGCCAGATGCTCTGATTGGTTGTTTTCCGTCGTTTATGAGATCAACACCTGGCGATTGCAGGACGAACGGACCACGCGCGATCTTTCCTTCCTCTTCCTTGCCCTATCCATACCCCTTATTTACAGCCATACTTTCACTTATATGCACATTTCCATACATGTCAAAAGATCAATCGGAACCTGTTTTGTCGAGCTGGGTCGGCTCTCTGATTGGTTGTTTTCCGTCGTTTATGAGATCAACTTCTGATCGGAATGGTTAAACTTGGACATTTGATCTGATGTCTGACCTTGACTTCTATGCTAGAAGAATTAACAGACGCGCTCATTTACGTCAACATTTAGATTTATTAAATAGCAATGTTCACTATGGACAGTCAAGCACTTTGCCAATGCAGCAGACTGATGATGAGTGCAAAGCCGTCGAAAGCCGGCTATCTTAAGAAAGCTAATGTGAAGATCTTATTCTTTTGAGTGGTTAAAACCTCTCAAGCCGACTTTTGGATCAGCGCTGGATGTCATGATCCTGCGTGGGAAAAATACGACCGACTCCAATGATACAATACGCGTAGGAGACGAATGTTTACAGCTGCAGACAACAGTTAATACTTTTTGATAGAAAGTTTTCGACAAAATGGCTGGAAATGTTTTCTTTAATTCTTTTTTCGAACAGGACAAAGCACTTCTGCGGCCTAACATGTATACTGCGATTTTTACATTGCTGCCTGTAGCATTTCATCCGCTATTACTGTGCCATGCAATTGGGACCTTACCCGAATTGGTCATTTCCTTCCAATGCAGAAACAGCTGATTTACTTCGTCACACAGTGACGTCAATGGTCTAGCCTGATTGATGACAACAGCTGATTTATCGGGTATGTATTGCGTTAAACGCGTTGATATTTACAACCGCACCGACCTTATGCACCCTGACATTTCATCCGCATTCAGCATCAATTGACTCGTCTTAGGTGTCACGAGTATTTATTCCGATTGATAACACCGGGAACAGCTGATTATCACGTCACTACAGTGACGTCATAATGCTGGCGTTCAGCCTTATCATTGGATGACACCGTAACAGCTGATTTACTTCTCAGGGAACTATGTTTAATGCGTTTTTTACAGAACCGCGTTTGACATTTGATCAGCTGTTACGGTGCCATCCAATCGGGACCTTATACGTCGCTACAGTGCCGTCATAAAGATGGCGTTCAGCTTTCCAAGAGGATAACACCGAGACAGTTGATTTACTTCAAACGCAGCTCTGTAAAAACCGCAGTGCAGCACCAGCCTATGCAGGGCCTGACTTTGATTTATGTGCGCTCTAGGCTGTCAAATGTTTTAGCCCACTTTTAAACATTTAAGATATTTATATTTTGAATAAAAAGTATTGTATGATATTTGTAACCGACGCAAATATTGTGTATGTATAAATCATTGAATATACGTGCAAGTAGAAATAATTCCCACCGCGATATTGATTGAATATAGATATCATATTTTTGTATTAATTTTATCCGTATATATCAATGGATATATTTCATTAATTAACAATTTCTTATGTTACAAATATGAAAAGATTAATTTCTATAAAAAATATTCACAAGTTCGCCTTATGAATTTTGAGTGCGCTGAAATTGGTTCGTCCCCAAAATTTGCGCGCCCCAGGCTGCAGCCTACTCAGCCTATAAGATAATCTAGCACTGCTCCTATGAGCGTGTGGTTTCTCCGATCAACACCAGGCGAGTGCCGGAGCAGTACCCTAACAAACGGGCCACGGACCGCGCGCGATCTGTCCTTCCTCTTCCTTGTTCTATCCTCTCCCCTTACACACTCTTAACTAACAGCACTGCTCCGGTCGGGAGCTTAGAGCTTGTCCCGACAGGGGCGGTGCCCGTTGGTGAGTCCTGGTTAGGAGAAACCCACTAGCCGACGGTAGGTCGGCGCCGGATCTCGCCATCCAGCAGGGGAAGATCACCGCCATCTCCCGAGAAAAGCATGCACTACAGTAACGGGACTAATGACCGAAGCAGTTGTCGCGCCCGGAAACACGAAAAAGCCAAACCAAAGCAATCCTATGAGCGTCGTTTTTTCGTTGGCGCTGCTTCCGCGCCCCTCGTTCCCCGTGGGCGAGAGCGCCTCGTGGCTTGGCTGTCAACGGCGGGCGCTCCCCGGCCCTCACTATAGAACGATTTTCCTAAGGATGAGCCAAAGTGACAGCTAGTGCTGGCAACATAACTGAATCTTCTGTGGTCGTCGTGCCCTCGAGCCCAATGAAATCTCTTTCTGCATTCGTTCGTTTGCAGTTGGCTAACTCGTAAGTGGCATCGACGCTTCCTTTGTGATGTCCTTGTCCGACAAAAATATAGTGCGCCACGAGAAATAATTGAAATTAGGAAGTACAGTGTTATGTGCTCTTCTGTAAAAAATTTTTTTTCTATTAACATTACATTGAATTTACTATTTGTGTGATAAATATTATGTTTATTTTAAAACCGATACTTGAATGTGACATACGTACTTGTACTTGCGCACGTGTTTCCGGTCTTTGTGCTGTTGTGTGACAAGCTAGGATTGAGAGATTGCTATTTACAATCGTGGCAGTTTTCTTTTGCTGATTGTGAGAGCATGTTAAGAGATTTTCCACATTCGAAATTAAATTTAAATATTTTCTGGACTCGCGTACGTGCATATACCTCAGCGAAACTCTTAGACTTCTGCATAGGGATGTTTTCACAGGAGCCATTAGCACTTTACGAAGGGGCGTGGCTGAACAGCTGTCGCGGCGGAGGGATACTTCTCTGAATTAAATGTGATGTTCACTTGTTTTCGCGAACTGTCACTTTGGCTCATCCTTAGGAAAATCTTTCTATACATGTGATGTTCATTTGGTTAGCGAACTGTCACTTTGGCTCATCCTTAGGAAAATCGTTCTATAAGCGGTGTGCGACGGCGCCTGTCCAGCCGCTTCCGTCAGCGCGGGCGGGAGACGGGCAGCGCCATCGCTCGCTTGCGGTTAGAGGGCGCCGCCGTGACCGACGGCTCTAGATAATAGAGAGGTTTTGCAAGACGGGAAATCCATTGTCGTAATACGTAAACACGATCGTCAATAGGAATTAACGTACCTTCAGAGAAATGAGTTTTTGCATGTCGTACAATCGAAAACATACGTTAAAACTAGGAAGTAATTGGAACTGAATATCTTGAACAGGATTTAAAAGCTTTTATTGAACATCTGTGTATCTCTGAGTCCATTTTTGCTGTTGTAAACATTACAAGATAGTAGAACGTATAATAGACCCCTTTATGAAATCCAAGGTGCCTCAATATTTACACAACCTCCAAATCCTTAACAATTACGTTAGTTTATTTCTGTTATATTTGGATTAACTTAAAAAAATAGCCATTAAGTTCTTGCCTTCTTATATTGGTAATATAGATATTGTACTTTCAGTACTTTCATGCTTATTATGTGCTAGTGTTGAATTCGTGTTTAGAGGTGCCGGCAAAAACTGCATGAAGTTTAAGTTACGACCACATTTGCCGTAGACGACAAAACAAGGAGAATGTCGGAACCCGTCAAGTGAAATCCCGTCATTTGATGCCGGCGCAAGCGCGGTTTAGTTTTCCAGAGAATTGTGTTACGTCTTTGAAATCAACGACTTGCAAACGCTGTCTATCATCCGTGCACGTTTTCTTGAGCCCTCGCTTCCCTAGTTGCGAATGGAGTGGCAAGTTTGGTTATTTTGACAAACGGAATGTAGTATCAAATTTTTAGTTCATTTTTCAGTGAAGAATCATCTATATCACACGGGAACGAACATATCTGGTTATCACTTTTTGTATACAATGCTCGTTGCTATCATTTATTTTTAATTCAACTAATGTTGGCGAAGGAGTGGCGGTACTTATTCCGGGGCTCAAGAAAATGTGTGCGTATTAAATACAGAGCCACCGCTGCCGTTCAGTGAAACCCCGCCAGGGAGCGTTCAGGCGCTGAAGCGAAATTATAACTACAGACAGGATTTTTATGTACTTACACCGGATGTTTAGGCACTAAAAAGTCGTCTTTTAGGTGCCTAAAAAAGCACTGAAAAAGTCCAGAACAAGGAGAAAAAAGGCACTGTAATAAGTGACATACACAGTAAAATGAAAAACTGTAATTTTTGTCTATATTATTTTGTAAACTGAAATGCACAATGAAGTTCCTATATTTTAATGTAAAACTAAATGTACATATTTACAACTCTTCTACATTTTATTCTTAATAGTTTCCATTAACCATTAATATTTGCATATTACTAGTAACTTTTCAAGGATCACAATTTCACATTTGCGACGACAGGGAGACCAAATCAGTTTGAATGCGGAGAAGGATATCCGAACGATGTGACTGGTATGTATTTTAGAAGTCCAACAGTAGTAACACTGAAACCTTCCGGGAATTTATATTTATTTCCACTTAAAATGTCGGTGCCCTCGGTGTATTGTCAATCGACCATGTTCTCAGATTACGGCTGGTATTTATGAAATAGAGAAATGGAGAAAAATCAGTTGGGATACTTTCAGGAATTCTCTCGTAATTTTAAATTTCAAGACATGAATTGAAGGTTTCGTAATGAATGGTCACGTTGGACCATCGCCGATTTTCCGATATTTTAGAATTGTATATAAATATAATAAGTAAAAGGCAAAAAAGTCCTAAAAAAGGTATTTGTGCAATAAATAGGCATTTATTCTAAAATAAGCAAAAATAAGCATATAAAACTTGGTCATATGTCATCATTTGGCATGATTCGTGGACATATATTATCAGCCTTTAAATAAGTTCTCTAGAAAAAATAGGCATTTCCCTAAACATCCGATGTCTAGTAATTATATTCCCACACTTAGAACAAGTAACTGCGGTATTTTTTTTTATTTTTTTTGTTTCGTCCGCATTGGATAGATGTACTTTCCTTTTTATTTATATGTGGCACTCCGTTTCTTTTCATTTGCCATTTTCTTACTTTCATAACGCTTTTGTGTAAAAGAATCTGAAGTCAAATTGGTTAGGGAAGAATGAGAAATACACTGTTCATGCATGAGAGCCAGCAACTTGTGAAGAAATATTCTTCGTAAAGGTGAATAATTTTCCGTTTCAGCATGTGTGACAGAACTTGTGCATTTATTCCCGCGATATTCAAACAAGAAAATAATATGACCATCAGCCACCTTCTTGTTATTCGAGATGCACTGTATATAGCAGACATTTTATCTACAATATCAAGAACATTCGGTCATATTGCAATCAGCTATTAATTATTCTTGATGTTTTGTTTCTTCGTCGTATTCATTTTCATGCATTGTAGAAATGAATATCGCGGATTTATTCTTCTTGGTGGAATAGCTCAGAAGGGTCATGTTAAATTACTTGCAGGTTAGCCTTTTAATGTTTCCTTTTTGTCACAAGAAAGAGACATAAACACTATTTAACACAACATATGAAATACTAAGACACACTGATTGTAAAAAAGAAAGTAATTATTTCAGAGTGCCAGATCACAGCGACGTGTTCTTCCGCGTCAGCTCGCCACCTGCTACACGACTGCTCACGCGTTGGATTCTGTCAAACAGGCACAACGACGCCTCTTCAGGATATTGCAACACAACGGATAACTCAGCACCAGAGATAGGAAGCTTTCAACACATTTCTCAGATGTCACTCTAATGCTAACACTCATCTCTACATCGCAAAAGAAACATCTGTTTGGCGCCGTCCAACGGCGCGAGTGATGGAGTGCTAAGAAACACCATATCAAACAAGTTAATGCAACATTTAAAAAAATATATTTTTCTCAAAAATCCGAATAGCTCAGATTGTTTCTTGTTTCTGCAAGTAGACCATAGGACGCTAAAAAATGGTGCAGGTCTAATTTTCATTGACTTCTATAAATTTTCGAAAATTGGAAAATTAGAAATGCGAAAGTATCTGCTGTTGAAGTACCAGTAGCTGTTTGTCGACTGGAGTTTTGAGAATCCTCGAAAGTGTTGTATGGGGACTATGAATGTGTTAATTCGGTTTCGTACATAACGTAATCCATGCAGTAACTTGCTTGAATCTCAGTTGGCCAATAAATATCCAAGTGCTGTGTAGATAATCAAAAGCTCTTGTATTAGTCATGAGGTTACGCAACTTAGCAAATATTGCAAATATTGTTAAATTGGATTTGTAAGTTCTGGATTATGGTTGGTTTTTCTAAATACAATAAACTATATAATAAACATTTAATTGAAGTAAGTGAACGTAAACATAAAAGTGATAAAATGTACTCAATTGAGATGAAATAAGAAGTTATCTCGTATACGTACGGTCATAACGCGAATGGGTTTCCCACATTTTAGTCTGCTATCTGCTAATAACTCATTCCAAATTCTGATGTTTACAGAGCATTAACGTTACTTAAATTGACGACATATAATCGCTATCATTCATCTAATGTGTATGTTGAAATGAATAACATTGTACTGTATAAAAATGTAGGTAGTGTTCTAGAACCCTATTTAAGCAATATTTGTTATGATACATTATCCAAAAATATTTGAATAACAAGTTATTAAAATAATTTAAAAAAACTATTTACACGCGATACCCCATGTTGAGGGTGAATCGTGGTGGAGCAATCAGGTTTACCATGTCGTTACAAGGATAGTGCATTGATCTCAGACACATGCGAGTGAAGATTGTGTTTGGGGTGGGCATTGCAGTTTCCCGTTTCCCCTTTTCTCGTTTTATCATCTTAAAGCTCATCCACTTCTCTATTCCCACGCTTAATCGCATCATAGTACATTATCAAATGATACAATTTTTACAGATTCATACAGTTATTTTTCGACGAATTATGGTAACTTTTATAACTTAATCTCCCTCTCCTTCCCACCGCAGGTGACTGTTTTACCAGACCGCTTGCGAGGGAGTACAAAAGTTGCGGCAATAACCGGGAGCGGTAGCTCAGTGCATCAACTGATGTCTCTACAGCGCCTCTGACCGGGAGGTCCTAGGTTCGAGTCCTGACGGCGGCAGGATTTTCGACACTAGCTTTTCAGCTAGGTCGAATTCAGTCGCTGCCTGGAGGAGAATTCTAGCGGTCGGCTGCTCTGATCGGTAGTTTTCCGTGGTTTCTCCGTTCAACACCAGGCGAATACCGGAGCAGTACCCTACCAAACGGACCACGGACCGTGCGCGATCTTTCCTTCCTCTTCCTTATCCTATCCTCTCCCCTTACACACACACTTACACAACATGCACTACACTACCACATATTCCGGGAGGCCGGTCGGGAGCTTAGATCTGTCCGGGTGGCGGCCCGCTGGTGGGAGAGTCCTGGTTAGGGGGAAACCCCACTAGCCGACGGTAGGTCGGCGCCGGATTTCGCCATCCAGCGGGGGAAGATCACCGCCATTTCCCGAGAAAAAAAACATGCATCACACTAACGGGACTAATGACCAAAGCAGTTGACGCGCCCGGAAACACGAAAAAACCAAACCATTGCGGCAGTAATTCCGACGTCCCAATTTTCGTTTTTTCTCTTATTTCAGTAGGCGTTAACTCCACCTTTGATTTACTAGAAATCTTAAACCAAAGAATTGGCCGCTTTTTGAGAACAATCACACGACAGCAACATAAAATACAAAATTACTTGCATTCAGATGGTTCAGATCTTAACATCAGTCAAATGCTCTCTCTTTAATAACTATGACTGCGCTAGGCAAATAGGATCAGAGTGAAATTATCATCCAATTTATTTTTTAATAATATTTCAGTAAAAAATTACTAATAGTAAAATAAATTAAAACTGAGAAGCACAATATAATATTAAGTGCAATTTTAATGTATACAATCCAACGAAACATTTATTCTAACGATTCTCAATGATTAATTGTCAGTACTTGGTTTGAAAGCGTCTCTGTGATTGATCAAGAACGTGTATGAGAATGAAGTCTGTATCGTAATGAGTATCATTATGCAACGGGATGCAGCCATCAAATGACAGAATTATACAATGCGTGTAGAAAAAGTAATATTATTTAACAATATTACTGCCATAATATTAATATTATTACATATCAGCGCAAATGTCTTACGGGGAGACCCGATGATGGCCATGTTAAGATTTATGGTTTCGCAACTACGGCATTGTTTCTTCTCCCGAAAAATGCAATAAATAAAGCAAAACGATAAATTACGGTTGAAATTGTTTATCAGAAATGTTTTAACGCTAAATTCGGTCTTCCAACAAATATCACAAAACCATAACTGTCTAATGAGACAAGAAGTTATTTAAAGCATTTTGAATTCAGAGAAACCAGGTAAGCCATAGAGCTATCTAAAATAGAATACAATTCAAAATGGGATAGACCGTTAGGATCCGTGTCTCTTTTCCACTAAGCCCTCACAAAAACTCAAGATATAGAGTAATGGGTGCGCAGATTGCAGAACAATCTCTGTGTCCTTGTCCAGAAAAACGATGTGAGAACAACGAAATCCCCTTCACAGCCTTTGGGCCTGTCCCTCTACATCACATACGGACACCATCTGGCTTTCGCTCTCTGTGGCTTCATCGACAGAGCACAAGAAAAGTGGCACGTCTCAAAAGTGGCCAGGAAACGTTTTGCTGGAAAGCTGTATTCATCTAAGCGCGACCATATATTTTGCTTTTAAAGTTGAAGTGTTTTAGTGTTATCTATATGCCAGCTCTCCTCTGAAAAGTTAACTAGTAAAAATTTACATTTTGAACCTATTTCTTCACAAATTTACAATGTCATGAAGCTTCAGATATATCACTTTCTTTGTGTATCGATGGTGTACGAGCAACATTTGACTAACATTTCTGTTAAGCGATAATGAGTGATAATGGTGGCAACAGAAGAATTTGTGAGAGTGCAAATAAATTGTGGCCCACGGTGAATTTAATGACCTTTGTTAAAATTATTCATGACCCGGAAATGAGAGATAGCAAGAAAGTCGTAATGATAATGCTGTTTTATATTGGCGATTTTTTATGAGAAAGATGAAATTCAATGGTGATTTCAGTGAGTTTCTCTAAATGCGAGGACAAGGGTGGAGTTGCTCATGTGTGAAACGGTGACCGTGATGTTTTAAGGGCTGGTGAAATATCAGCAAATGAAGTTAGTCTTGATTATTTTAGAGGAAGGTGTGATATTGAACTCTCCGTGGTTTTCTTGCTGTCCTCTAATAGCGGTCTTAATGGTAGCCGAGGTAATAAAATAAGTGACAGTATGAAAATAATAGTGGAGTGTCGCAAAATGGAAAGGAAGGTATGGAAAATTGGAGATCTTTATGCGGTTGGTTGTGGTATTGGGGATAACGAACGATATGCCGGGTGTTCATGTAACAGACGTGGTCGTGATATAGATGGTAGATGGTAATAATCATGATGGTATGGTACTCGTAATAAAGGAGATGCTGGTGCGCCTTGCACACAAAAGTGATTGTATGAAAATGATGTTTGCAAAGATATTTTAGAGCTGAAAACAGAATGGCATTAATGCAGTGATTGATAGTATTGTGGTTTTGGGGGCAGACCTGAGATGTTTCGATGTTTGACTCGGTGATTTGATTCGCCGGAGAGTGGAGTGATTCAATGCAAGATGGATTGTTGGTATATGTAGTGTATTAAATGAGTGAGATGGGATTAATAATCAGATAATTATTTATGAAATTAATAATGGTAAATATAAGTCGTAGTGTTAATGATAGAGCATCACTAAAACGATGTCAATAGTATGTATTAATGTCGGGCTCGATGGGCTGCTCTTCCAACGAATCTCATTTACAGGAGTACATAGGTAATCGCAAGACAAAGATCAGCGAGGCGGAGAGGAGGTGCGTAGGGGGGGCTAGAGTATGGGTCGAGGGGTGGTGGGGCAGAGATGGGTGGGGCAAGTGTCGGGAGTGCGCGGCGTGACGGGCAGAGAGCGGAGGAGGGGGGGGGAGGCGGGCGGGGCTGGGGCGGAGCAGGTGGCGGGCGAGAGGCGGGGCGAGTGGGGCGGGCAAGTGGGGCGGGCGGGGGAAGAGGGGGGCGGGGCGGAGGGCGGACGGAGGAGGCGGGGGGTGGGCGGGGCTGAGGGGGGCGGGGCGGAGGGGCGGGGCGGAGGGGCGGGGTGGGGCGGGACGGGACGGGCGGAGTGGGCGGGGCGGAGGGGCGGGTGGGCGGACGAGTGAGGCGGGGCGGAGTGGGCGGGGCGGGGCGGGGCGGGGCGGTGGTGGAGGCTCGTCACCGGCCGCTGCGTCTTTTTGCGGCAGAAATTTCTATTTAATGCGGCGCACATGGCGCCCAGCAGGCGGCCGCGCCTCGCTCCGAGGGTGCAAGTTCCGGCGCAGCGGCGGCGGAGCCGGGTCGCCCGCCCGTGACGTCCCCGGGGCCCCCCACCCCGCGCGGCGCGCCCTCCCCCTTGACACGTCACAAATCTCTCCCGGGTGATGTTACAATAATACCCTGTCGCGGAGTCCCTCGCCGCCATCCCGCACCGCGCCGCCGCCGCCGCAGCTAACAAGGTTTAGGTGGCCGCGACCGTGACCGCGTGGCGGACGCGTCAAGGCTGGACGGAAGGGCGGGAGGACGGAAAGACTGAGGACGGAAGGGCGGGGACGGAAGGACGATGGACGGAAGGCGGTGGACGGAAGGGCGAGTGGACGGAGAGGGCGAGTGGACGGAAGGGCGGGTGGACGGAAGGGCGGTGGACGGAAGGGCGGGTGGACGGAAGGGCGAGGGACGGAAGGGCTAGTGGACGGAAGGGCGGTGGACGGAAGAGGGGTAGACGGAAGGGCGAGTGGACGGAAGAGTGAGGGACGGAAGGGCGAGTGGACGGAAGGGCGGTGGACGGAAGGGCGGTGGACGGAAGGGCGAGTGGACGGAAGGGCGAGTGGACGGAAGGGCGAGTGGACGGAAGGGGGAGTGGACGGAAGGGCGGGTTGACGGAAGGGCGGGTGGACGGAAGGGCGGATGGACGGAAGGGCGGGTGGACGGATGGGCGTGTGGGCGTGTGGACGAGGTGACGGAAGGGCGAGTGGTCGAGTGTACGGCGGGAGGGAGGACGGGAGGAAAGTCGGACGGGAGAACGGGCGGACGGAAAGACGTGCAGATGGAAGAACGGGCGGACGGATGTGCAGTCTTTTGGGCGGGCTGACGGACGTACGAATAATTTTTTTCTCCTCTTGAAGCAGTTTCTGAACAATTTTACAGGTAACGTAACCGCGGTGACTCAACAGAAAATCGCAGCTAATTACAATTGTGTCTTCTGCGTTATTCTGTGAGTAATGTTAATTCTCTATTCCAAACGCACCACTGTACCCAAGAAACCTTGGGATATTATCTTCGATTTTTATTTGAAAAGTTTGACTGCTGGAAGTAGTGTATACTTTGAATAAGAAATGAGCATCTGAGAGCGAGTGCTGTTAAGAACGATTAGAAGGAGAGGAAGGAGGAGGACATGTAGCAAATGTAGGATTGAAGTTGAATCACAATAACATGTACACCCACCCCATCCTCCTGTTCCTTCCATACTGTTGTTGATGTCTAATATTAAAGTGGATATTAAACGAGTTTTAAAAAAATATATCGGTATGCCAGTATTAGAGAAATTAAAAAACCCATTATATATATATATATATATATATATATATATATATATATATATATAAGGCATATTTAACAATAGTTTTAAAGTAAGATGTTAAATCTGAGTCAAGATGTCAAAATGTAATAAGTCACTTAAAGATTCGAGATGTCAAGAAAATGTACTCTGACTTTTGTTTTAATTGCAATTTGCCATCATTATTTTTCTTAAATTATAGCAGAAATACACCTCCTAAACAGTAACAAACAAGAGTGACGTATGTCATTTAGAAGTTTGTGTCATGGCAATGTGATTTATGTCATTTCGCTTTCTAAACAATTCTATTAGATGTTTAGATTTATAGTATTCGAGATGCAAGTGACATTAATACGACTTTTATTAGTTACGTTTAATACTCTTGAGACATAATTTCTTTGACTGTAAAAGTAATTTAGAACATTTTAGCTTTGAAATTCATCGCAAATAATTAAAATAATTTATTGGTTAGAATGAAATAAAAATGTAGACATTCAGTATGATAAAAAAAAAATTACTATGTTCTTGCAGAAATTAATACGTATGGAATGCATATTTTTTTGGAAACAAATTAAAACAATGAGAAAGCATGAACAAAAGCAAATAAAACTGTTAAATGAAACGAATGGAGAGGTTATTCACGACTGCCACGTTCGCATAACAGAAAATTGTAAGGGTGCAACAAGACGGCTGCAGGGGGCCATCCGGGCACAACAAAAGGATGGGTGCGTCGGAGCGTTCCTTCCCCGATCATTTCCTCCCCTCGAGCGGATTTACGCAACACAAACCGACGTTGTTTCGAAATTATCCCTTGTTGTGCGAGAGGGTCCAACGTGTGTTGTTACGGGTGGAGAGCTCTCGTTAAACTCTTCCCTTCTCGCGTTCCACCGTGGTCTCCCTCACGGTTTGAGCGCGGTATCAAGGAAGGGGCGTTGTTTTCCTAAGGGGAAAGCTGTACCCTCTTTGCTGTTTTGATTCGACGAATGGGATTGCAGAAAGCTGGTAAGGGGGATTTCGCCCTTTTGCTGCCCTCAGGCATTTGCGATGTGCATGCTTAATTGGCAAGCACTGAAGAGCAGCCGAGAGGGTTAGGTTTCAGGGAAGCGTTGTGTTTTGAAAAGATTTCGGGGCTGGCTTTCTGGAGACGAGCGGTACAATACTACTATTCATGAGGGATCGTTAGAGTAAGGTATTTAGGTTATTATTCGTTAAAAATACTTGGAGCTTGGACGAGGACTGCAGATGGAGTTTGGTTCACTGAATGCCCTCATATTGGTTTTATAAGTGCTGTTATGAAATTGCTAGCCCCAGACATCGGAAATGATTAGTTTTGCATTTCTAGTGTTTTAAATGTTTGATAAAATGTTTTAAAAATTATAATTCGTAACGGGGCCCTTTTTAGTAATAAAAGTGTCTTTACTTTCAAACATTCCACAGGAACAACTTTCGCGTATCACCCTGTTTTGTAATATTTTAACCCGTTGAGGTAATGTTGTGTTGGTCTCCATAAGTTCGGCGACAATTGCTTGAATTTTTTATACGCTTTTACTTAAAATTGTTGTATATCATGGTACATACGCAATTTTGAATGTAGTTTACGAATTTCCCGGTTAAACCTTTGTTAATTTCCGTAGTATACTCAATCGGATCTTTATTCAATTTCTGTAGATCGGTTTAAATCTTTTCTTAGAAAAAGCGTTTTAATTTTCTGGAATGCAATATATGTTACGAGAGCGACAGATATACATAATTAAAGCTTTGAAGATTCGAATTAGAGAGTAACATAATCAACTTAAAGCAAAAGTAAAAAGTATTGAAAATCTACCCAAGTTCTTGTTCTTTTATATGGCACTGAATTTTGACTTGTGAAGAGGAATAATTAGAATCAAAGTTCAAATTCTTAAGAACAATAAAGATTTTATAACAAGATATCAAACAAAAAACAAAATATTTGAAAATCATTAAATAGTAAAAGTTCACGATAAAATTAAAAAAAATACGAATGAAAGTGGGCATCGAAACTAAATTCTCTGCATGTCACACGAGAATACAAAATTAAAAAATATAAGAGATAGTGTAATAATAATAACCAATAATAATCTGAGATTATAAAAAGTAAAACTATACAAAGTTAGCTTAAACAGTATTTCCATCTTCGTAAAATTATGAACTATTGATCCATTTAGACATTGTTTACTTTTCTAGGTGTTCTTGTATAATGCTTGGGACGAATAAAAATTATTGCGAGATAAATCATTCAAACATTCCCAAAAATGTGCTTGTATAATTAGTAAAAATTATTTTCTGTCATGATAGTTTAATGACTTCTCTAAAGGAATCTTTAGATGCAAATTTAACTACCGTGTTCTTAGGTCAGTAACTTAAATTGGGGTCCAGAATCATCACAATTTTATTGTTATGTTTTACTGATGTCCGAATCATCGCTTTTCTCCGTCTCTGAACTAAATTCGTTCCGTTTAACATGTTAGTAATGTTAAGAATTTTTTAATATTGATGACTAAACAATTGAAACAGTAGAACTTTCAATTAATAACTAATTGACTCATCGACTGTAAGTAACGTTAACTTACTAAATTTGTTTTTTCTTTGTTCTGTGACATAAATGTAGTGAATACCGATATAGTGGACATTTTTAGAAACCAAATGGAATTCATATCTAACATTATTAGCTAGGAGAATCTTGTATCTAATTTTTATATCTAGAAAACGTGCCCGTTGCTGAAAATTAAGTATGAGCTGCAAAAGTTCTATTAAATAATTTATAAAAAACTTTAATTTTTTAAAAAAGGTATAGTTTCAGAAATGAAAAGATCTCTTCTAATAGTATTCACATCTGAAAAATGTAAAATTGAGTGGATGATCCAGTTAAACTGCGCGAATACATCAGAACGACGTATTGTAGAAGGACACATCTCATCAGTCCTCACACCAGAAAATATAAATATGGATAATTCCGATATGCTTGACTTCTTTATGGCGCGATGCGTTCATTTGAAATAGCTAGCAATTTCAAAGCAGCAAACAAAAACTTTTCAAAATCCAAAGTTATTCACCCTCGCACATCGCAAATATATTGCATCGCTGGAATCGTTCGAATACATCATTCTATCGCATATTCAAATCAACATGCCGGCCGCGCGAACCGACTGCCCATCCCCGCGTCGTGTTTATCTGTTTTGCAATACATTAGAGCCCGATCAAATGAACACGCCGAGGACTGCCGCGTATGGCCGATCGTGTCCTAGATAACGCGACCTGGTGTCTCATTCTGCACCAATTGTTAAGCGCGCCCACCGCTTCTTTTTTTTTTAAATAAACACCCATGAACTTGCCGGGAATATGTTAGGATATTGTTTTCTGGAAATTCCGCTTACAAACGGAAACGTACAGTTTTAGAAGTTGCTCTGTTTTTTTTAAACATTTATCAAATTTCGTAAAAAGATATGTAGTGTTAATTCTATATTGAACGTAAGTAGCTTTCAACAAAATTAAATAAACAGAATATATAACATCTTTATATTTTTTAATTTTAATATTTTTTCTCTTAAAAATACTTTTCTGAATACAACACTGGAAGTGTTTTGTGGAGACATACGTTTTTAAAACATGGCCTGTTTTTCTGTTTCTTGTCTTTGATTACAGCCGTGGACATTCTTGATTATCAGGATCTGCAAAAGATGATCTTTTTGTGTAATATCTTTTCCTCTCTACTGAGCTTTACGACGAACGTAACAATTATCTGATGACTTCTGAATAAATCCTCACACTAGCTTGGGATCGTGGAAGTCCACACGTCGTCTAGATGCTCTGAGTTTATTTTGATGAAAGCCTCGATTTCATGAAACAAAAACACAGGACAAACCGTTCGAATGTCTTCGTGTATCAGGAATATTTAAACGTCCTTCTTGCTTCAATAACATGACTAACCAATCCCAAAATAATAAACATGAAATTAGATTTCTGTATATCATCAACATCATTGATCTGTAAATCAATAATATGTCCTCACCCGTGGCTCTTCAATTTGCCGTTCAGCATTTTTGAGGAAAATTTAGAATTGCTTTTAAAATGAACTTACATTATAATGAAAGTATCACCTTCCCTCACTCCAAAAAGACTAATTTTATTATCTCGCCCTTACTTCATTAGAAGAGAAAGTGTCCTCATGCGCCGGAAAACGACGAAATTTCAGCAGAGAAACTCTTATTGCCAACCCCTGGCAACGAAAAATAAGGTAAATCTTATTTCTGTAACCTCTTTTGTAAATTACTTCCTCTAACCTCTTTTGTAGTCAGAATCCATGTATTGGGTCATTGATACTGAAAAATTGATCCCCGACCAAACGTCTGACCGTCCATGTCCATCTGTGTTTAACACTAGGGCCTAAACCATTCACTCGATTTTCTCTAAAATTAATATTCCTTGATCAGTTTAAAGAAGTTCAAGGTTTGAAACGAATAATTTGATTTTTGGCTGTTTACATGCACCTTCCAAAACATTTTCAAAAATGACTACAAGTTATTGGAAAAAACTGTCTTTAGATAGCGTAAAGAATACTTAAGAATGGATTAGATCTCAACTTTGTTGAAATCCCTCAATTTTTGAAAATTGCGAAAGATCAAAGATTTTTACTGTGTCTTCGTACAACAATGAGTACAAAATAAAAGATAGAGATTTTTTCTCGTAAGTAAATTTATACTTTAAAACCCGATCTTGGATTTAGAGCATGTAGAGTATTTTGAGAATGTTAGTAGTTTTCTCGTAATTTTGAATAAAAGATATGCAATTGTTAAGCAATTTGTTTTTAAAAAACGGTCCCAATTTTTTCCTTTAAACGCATCAAAAGATGGCATAAAAGTGGTTGCTAGTCATATTTTCGGCTTCACATCAAAAAGTTCACATTTCAAAACTAAAAAAGTTAAAGAGAGAGATGTTTACCTTAAACAAAGCACACTAGTTTCCGAGTAACCTGTGCTTGAAATAATTGCAACAATAATAACAAAAAATACAAGTTTCCGAGTAATTTGTGCTTGAAATAATTGCAATTTATAAAAAGAACATTTTCTCAAAAACCGCTGCAATTTTTTTTCTTTAAATTTTTTTGCCATGGAAAAAACAAGAGAGAAGAGTCTTGTCTTTTCCATGGCAAAAAAATGGCGCATGTCTCATTTTCGTTCAACTCTCTGAATTTTTGAAAATTGAAAATTTATATCTAATACGGAAAAGTATGTGTTGTTGTAATCACCAGTTTCTCTTGAATGAACAGAATACCCTGTAGAGAGTGATTTAACTTTAAATAATAATTGCAGTTTGCAAATTTTCAAAATAGTTAATCTAAAACAAATAAAGAAACACATTATAATTAAAACATGAAGGTATAAAACGAGAATATGAGTAAAGAATAAGCTAAGTGAGCAACACATTTATCCGTTGTTAAATAATTTGTTTCGAGATGCGCTTTGGTTTCCGTGATGTTGTGATTCACACTGCGGTACTGAGTTTAGGCTTGAAGAATGAAATCTATCAGTTTATAATTGTTGCTATTTGTGATGTGTTAATATTTATGAACTGTCACTACAAAAACTATAAACGCAAAGCTATAGATACAAAATTTGTTTCCTTTAATTAAAACTAAAGGTAAGTCTAGCAGGCTCATATACAAACGTTTGTCGTGTGGTTTCGTATGAATTAATTTACATTTAATTCTTATCCACATTGAATGTTCTACCTAAACACTTGATATAAGAAAATTGTGCATGAAATCGTCTTGAAATCCAATAATAAACAATGATTTAATCCCTATTTGTTTAATTTAGATAACAACTTTGTCATGTATTGATATAAAGGATTAATAATACTCCTTTATATGCTATCATATTAATCCTTTACTGTTAGTAGTTGCTGCTGTAGTTGCTATTTACACTTAAACTACAATTGCAACCCTTCTTCGCTATTGGTAATTTCAGAGTTTTAGAGAATCATCATTTTCCAAAAAGGATGAACTTTAGATAAAGAGCGATATGTTTATGAGGGAAAGCAGATAATGAACTGTGTTCCTCTCTATAAAGAGGGGTGCATATTACTTTAAATTTTCATTTCTCATTAGTAGATAATACAGGTAACTGCTAAAAGAATGACATTTAGGAAAAAGTACACAAATTGTCAAGAATTAATTTTTATGCACTGAGATATATAAAACATAATGTCTGTATACTACACCTTTCAATAATTAATTGGACCACCATGGTTGCGTACACATCCTCTCATTCTGTGTGGCGTTGTGTCAATGATTTCAATACATTCCTCAGCGACGATCCGCCCCCAAAGTCTGACAACTTGCAGCTTCAGTTTTCCCTTTCTTTCAGGATTCTTTTTCAGCAGTCAGTATCGCATTGTATTACGTATATATTTTGTAAATTTTATTTTAAGTCTCATCAACGACAATGGTATTAGTTGAGGTGGATTTTGATGATCTAAAACATCGCCTAAAATGATCAATAAAATGTTCTTAAAATGCTTTAAGAATGCACTAAAACCAGAGAAAAATGACATATAAAATCTTATCAAAACAATTTGGAGGAACAAGTCAAGCTGCTGGATACGTTACCGATGTCATTGAGGCATCGTCCATTCGTTCGAGTGAATCGGCTTGCAAACGTTTGGTTTGGACTGCTCTTTACCAGAAAAGTTGTCTTTAGTTATCCTCAAATCGGCCGAACCGGCAATGGCGCTGATACACGTCACAAAAATTACATACAACGACTGTCAAAACAATTTCTGAGCGAATAAATCGAATAGGCTACAGAATAAATCTGTGAAGAACGTTTGTTGGATCTTGTAAAAATTGTTTGAAGCAAGTACCTTTTAAAAAGGAAAAAAAAATGCCTTATTAGTCAAAATCGACAAAAAGCACAATAATGGCCTAAAAAGGGTTTCCAAAATTTATAATTAAAATGAATTTCTATACTAAACGGTATTGTTCTAATGGGAAAAGAAAAACATTACATATCATTAAAATCCGCCCCTTAGTTATAAGTAATTAATATACATGATATACTATAAACAATAGAGGATTTATAATAAATAATGAACACACAATTTAACCCATTATTAAAACAGCAATTTAAAACTGACAGTCAGACTTATAAATCACTATACTTTTAATATTTTACATAATGTTAATATTTTTTCCTAAAAATCACTGGAGTATAAAATATTTTCAAGATTATCAGCCTGTAGAATTGATTGGCGTTCATGGATAAATTTTGTTCAAGACTGAAGAGTATGGACAATTGACAGTTGTTCGTTGCATGCTTCACATTTTAAGGGAGCTGTGTGATTTAATAGATGTGAGTGAGTTAGCTTGGTGTGGTTCAGATCTGATTCGAGAAAGTGACACTTGATCTTTGCGATTGATTTTTTTGTTGGTTTTTAGTTTATGGAAATTGTGAACCATTTTATGCATTCTGCTTATTTTGCACCTTTTCACATCGTATTCCATTGTTTTTTTATGATCCTGATTATATAACTCCAAGTATTCTTGATGGAGTGAACAATATTGTGGACATTTTTTCCTGACTTCACATCCACAATATAGGTCGGGATTGGGCTTCCCTTCGTCCTATTTGGATAAGCCTGCTGGGGAGGAGACCAGAAAATTAGCAGCCTTTTTCCTTTCCCATTTAAAAGATATTTTCTATGAAATTGAATTTCGGACTTTCGGCACGCAATAGTAAGACTTCAACATCGATCCTCTGGAACCAAATGCTTGTTACACGAAATTTGTGAGGAGGTGCATTCTCCTGCTGGAAGATTAAATTGAGCCCATGGTACTCCGAAACTGATGGCAACGTAACCTCCTCCAGAATTCTGTAGTAAGATGTGATGATCATAGAGCCATCCACAGCAGAACAGGCTAATAATGTGATTACACTCCATATCATGAAGGCACATCTCCCCAGTTGCACTCCAGGGGCAATGCAGTCCCCATAAAATATTTTTGTTCTTGTGAGACGTACCTCGCTCTTACGTCTTCGAAGTAACTGAAATCGACTTGGCTGTCATCACTGAAAGCAACTCTCCGGACAGGGAGCGGTAGCTCAGTTCATCAACTGATGTCTCTGACCGGGAGGTCCTAGGTTCCCACTCCCCACGACAGCAGGATTTTCGACACTAGCGTTTCAGCTAGGTCGAATTCAGTCGCTGTCTGGAGGAGAATTCTAGCGGCCGGCTGCTCTGATTGGTAGTTTTTCGTGGTTTCTCCCATCAACACCAGGCGAATGCCGGAGCAGTATCTTACCAAACGGGCCACGGACCCGCGCGATCTTTCCTTCCTCTTCCTTGTCCTATCTTTTCCCCCTTACACACACTTACACTAACATGCACTACACTACCACATATTCCGGGAGACCGGTCGAGAGCTTAGAGCTAGTCCCGACTGGGGCGGTGCCCCGCTGGTGAGAGAGTCCTGGTTAGGGGGAAACCCCACTAGCCGACGGTAGGTCGGCGCCGGATCTCGCCATCCATCGGGGGAAGATCACCGCCATCTACCGAGAAAAAACATGCACTACACTAACGGGACTAATGACCAGAGCAGTTGACGCGCCCGGAAACATGAATAAATCAATCAATCAATCAAAACTCTCCGGCAAGCTGATTTGTTCCATCCAAGTATTTCTCTGCACCATTTTGAACGTAACTGTCTGTTTCTTCTGTCAAAATAGGTTTTCTTAGGGCGATGTCTGATTTCATTTTATTTTCGGTCTGTCGCCGTGAAACAGTCATCATGCTGATAATATGTAGTTTACAATCACGTAGAATTAGAGATAAACTAGCAATTCTGGACTTTTTGCTACATAAATCAAACTGCCGGTCTTTTTTGGCGATAATTTGGGTTACACATGTCTTAGAATCGTCAAGCACGTGATCTCCCTTGTGCATACCTACTGTAATCCATTTTTCAGGTACGCTTTTACGCCCCAATTGCAAAAACTCAATTGTCCAGAATTTGCTTGGCAAAATGCATAGGACTGAGTTCAATATAGCACAAACCAATCATGACCGTTATGCATGCTGTAATATTTACGTAGTGTCACCAACATATACTCAACAATACCAAAGAGTATTCTCGTCCAGAAATATAAATTTCTACTGGTTCTTTTATAATATGTTTCTTTCCCTTTTCCTAATTTCATCATCTACCTTTTTATTAGCCGAACACGAGCGTTATGTAAGAACTTTTTATGAACCACAATTTGTTGAAGTCTGTGTAATAATTTTATATTGAGAATTTATTGTCAATACAAAATTAGTTGGAATTTATTGGAGTAAAGAAGTTGGAATTTATTTTCATCATGACAATAAAGTAAAATCTGTCAAAACTACTTCATTTTTTGAGTTGGCAGTCTTTTCTTAAAGGAAGGTGGCGCTTTTGCGCTTAATTTAATTAGTCGTAACTATTACTAAACTAAACAAATGTATAAGAACTCATACAGGAATGTAATGGCGAAGGGTGTTCTATTCTTTCGGTCGGCACTTGATTACGTGTAGTTCTTTTACACAAGCAATCTCTTTCTCTAAAAGGGTCCGCCTAATGTTAATTTTTATTAGTCCTGACTTTTTCTGCACACTAAAAGATTTCCATTTTAAATTTCGTAGTAAGTAATAATATTATCATGAGTGTCCTCAATAACTGCCTCTTGGATAGTAAATACAAAGCTATCTGTTTGTGCGATCCCGGTTTCGATTCCCAGTCGGTGTAAAAATGAAGCTGTGACGTTCTAATAAAAATCGGCACAGTTTCTATAGCTATGCGATGAAACAAAGCTCAGGCAGATGAAATAAGATACGTACGATTGGAACAGGGATCATCCTCACTCCATGTTGTCTCCTTTATCTCGGGCGTGGATAATAAATTAAAAATAGGGTCCCGGCCAGAAACACCACCAGCCGGCAAAAGTGGGATTAATTCGACTCTAAATGACAAATCCATTCATCCATCCCCCATAAATGTTAGACATAGTACGGATAAACCTGGCAACAAATCTGGGAAAAATCTGGTACCTCGCAAGAGGAAGCCACAAGAAAATAATGAATATATTTTATTCATCGGTTTCCTGGCGTACGACGTCCGGGGCAAACCATTGGACGTGGCGGCGAGAAGTCTGTCTCCTTCAAAAGTGCAGAAGTAATGCTTTCAGTTCAATTAAGCCACGAACGGGCCGCTCGAGGCCAGCGACCAGTCCGTTGATAGCAGCCGAGAATAATTGATTTGCACCGCAGCGGTAGGCAGGCGGAGTTTAAATGAAACAGCGTCCGCCCCGCCCCGCCCCGCCCCTCCCCGCCCCGCCCTGCCCAAGCGTCCGATTGCATGCTATGGCTACTTTTCCTGCAGCTCCGAAACGAGATAACTTGATTAAATGTTGCTAATCTACAAAGTCACTGGGAGCGCAGCATTTATCAGATGGCATTCGAGCTTCTATCTTCGCGGCTCCTTTGATGATATCCGAGTGTTTGGATGAGTTCTCGTCGCCGCTGCGATTCGCTGCTCTTAATTGAGGGAAGGAAAGGAGAAGGGTTGATGTCGTTTCAGAGAGGGTCCTGCGCAACCGTTTTTGAATAAATACTTCGAGCCGTTTGCGATTGACGGGGAAGTGAAAGTTGTTGCGTAGTTTTAGATTTAATTTTGAAAGTAATTTAAACATTTCGTGTCAGCTATTTTTGTCCGTTCGGCAGATGACTCAGTGTGACTAACAAAAATATTAAGCCTAGAACTGGCGAAAATATTCATGTAAATGTCCGATTTAAAAGGGACTGAGCTCTTCTTCATTGCTCACGTGACGAGCGTGTATCGACAAAGCGAAATATCTAGGAATTGAGATTATTATGATACATAATTACTGAAATTATCCACGTAAATATTTTTTGTAATTTGGAAATGGTTTCCACTCGTTGAAAAAAGTAATCGTATTGCCTATATATCTCAAGAGTTTCTCAAAGTGTATACTTAAAAAATGCATTGCACAAACATTACAATCATGAAAAAAAGTATTTTTTTATTTTGTTTTAAAATATAAAACTTATCATATTACTTTTGAAATGCTCGCTTCTTATCTTGTTACTAAATCATTGTAAATTGCCCAGTAATAGTGGGTACAGATGTATTGTTTTAAGAATAATGAGTAAATACATTTATCTTCATTCACTCGTATGTCAGTGTTTCGAAAATAATATAGTGTGTTACAATAACGTTTAAATAAAAAATTTCTGTAATAGATTTTAAAGACAAATTTAAAAAATATTGCTTTCGAGTAAAACACTTTATTCACAACGGCACTTCCACGCATTTAAAAGTATTGTTTGCCTACGAATTACTCTGAACTCTAAAATACTGTATTTTGGTCTAAAAATGTTGATTGGTCAATCATGCCAGGGGTATTAATTGTTCTGGTCCTTCGTAACCGTTTTCAAACCATTTTCTACCGAGTATATTTAATTTCTAAATAATTTGATATTTCGGTTATTAATACGCCTGTATTTTGAAACAAGCCTTTCGCATTACGTACAAACATTCAAAATTGATTATCAACAGTTTTGAACTTATTACTTTATATGCCAACATTATTGTTCAACAATTCGTGAATCCGTGCTTCAAAAATATTTGAAGTTTTTTGTGGGTTTTAATTTAAAAAAAAGTGGTATCTCAAAACCGGATACATGAGACAACCATGGATTTACGTTTCATCATTAGAAGACAGATTCTAAATATTTTATTCCAGATTTGAAACTGCTGTAAGGTCCCCGAGCATCTCATAGGTATCCTAATTTTCTCGTCTCTAAAGCCACTTTTGCTTCCCTATCTTTAAACAACACACTGTCCGATTCTCAGAATCATTGATAGACTCTTCTCCCTTGCCGTTTTCCTTTTGACTTCGCGTCCTCTCCTCTGTCGGGAGTTGCTTCACCATTTCCACATGGCAGCTCTCTGATCTCCTAGATGCCTCCTCGGGGCCGTCTATCGCTGACCCGTCCGGCGCCATCGCTTTCACCGCCGACGCCGCCCGCCATCGACGCAATCGACGGCGCTATCCCGCTCGGCCCCTTTGGCGAAGGCAGCGGTCCTTTCGGGTGGCCGGGCACTGCGGGCCGTCACCTCCGCTGTCAATGCTCTCCCGCCTGGCCGGGCACTGCGGGCCGTCACCTCCGCTGTCAGTTCCACCATCTCGATTGCCAGCGCTTCCTTCTCCGTCTTCACCGATTCCTCTCGGGCGTGTCTCAGCCTCATTCTTCTCTTCATCCTAAACCACCCTTACAACTCCCACCCCCCTCACTACAACCGTTACTACTGTCATACACTCACACACACACACACACACACACACACACACACACACACATGGAACTCAACCAATTTCACCTGTACCACGTCCGTCAGAACCGCCAATATCATACCATTGAAAATATCACATCCGTAGCCATGGTATCGTCGATTACGTAGCCCATTACTATCACATTTACCGATGCAATCATTCTTACCACAACCATTATGTAATTTCATTACTACTATCATAGCGGATTTTGACACCAACTTCTAAGCAAGGTCTTATTCAGCCGTTCTGACCAGTTCTGTTCTGACCGGTTTCTGTTCCGATCGGTTAGAAAATTTTAGCGAGCGGCTGCTCAGACCGGTGGTTCCATCGATCAATGCCAGGTGAAAGCCGGAGCAGTATCCTAAGAAACAGGCGCACAGCCAGCTTTCTTCTTCCTTGTTCTGTACTGTCCTCACCGCAGTCATATACATTTACTACACTACCACGCATGTCGGGAGACCTATCTGGAGCATAGAGTTTGTCTGGGCTGGGGCGGTGCCTCGCTGGAGGGAAGTGATTGGAGGAGAAATCCCCGCAAGCCAACGTGACCGTCATCGCTGAATCTCACCATGCAGAAAGGGTGGAACGCAGTCACCCATAGAAAAGAAAATGTTTACTACAATAACGGAGTAACGACCATAGCAGATGACGTGCCCGGAAACACCGAACAAGCCCTTCCCGTCGCCGCAGACCGGTCGGGAGCTTAGAGCTTGTCCCGACTGGAGCGCTGCCTGACTGGTTGGAAATACCTGTTTGGGAAGAACCTCGCGACGGTAAGTCGGCGCGGGATCTCGCCATCCAGCGGGGAAGATCACTGCCACCTCCCGATGAAAAACATGCACTATACTTATGGGACTAATGCCCTTTGCAGTTGACGCGCGCCGTATTACTAACAACAAACCAACCAACAAACCAGCCAACCAATCAGCCAAATTCCTGACGTCACCGCGGTCACTTTCCCGCCCGTCCTCGCCATCGACGCCGCCTCCCGGTCCGTCCCCACCACGCAACCCCGCGCCGGGATCAAAGGTCCGTCGCGCGCCACCTTGCCTCTTCATCTGTATGCAAACGAGAGGCGCCGCCCCGCGTCTGCCCTCCTTCCGCCGGCGCCCTCGACCCCGCCCCCGCCCCTCTGCCTGTCGCTTTGACGCTTCGGGCCGCGCGCGTGACCTCTTCATATCGCCACAATGGGGCGCGGTCATTGGCGGCCCGGAATTGGCCCTTGAGGCGCCCCACGGTCGCAGACGGCGCCCCGCACCCGCCCGCTCTGGTGGCGCTCCTGCTGGCACCTGCGAACGCAGCTGCCGCTAAATGTGATTTTACTCAACAATTTACGATTAGATCCTTTTACAATATTATTGTTAATGGTGTGTTAATTACTGTTGTTTTAGCGTCATTAAAATTAATATCGTTTGTGACAATCTTATTGATTCGTCATCAAGGTTTTGTAGATGTGAAGCAAGTTAAACTGATTTTCTAGGAGGCGTATTTTAATTACAACATGTCATTTTGTTTGCTTTTCACTTTAGAATAATGCCGTTTAGTATAGAAATACATTTATGTTATGACAAAAGACCCATTTTATAGGTCATTATGTTCCATTTGTTTGTCACCATCGACTAATAAGTTATTCTTACCTATTTACGTGATTTTTAATAGAGCATTTTGCTGATTTCATCGATTTTAATGTCATTTTAATGGTACTTGCTTCAAGTAATATTTAACGAGATGCAACAAATATTCTTCACAAAATTACTCAGTAGCTAATTTTATTTGTTCGTTCAGAAATTGTTTTGACAGCCGTTGTAAGTATGACATTCTTGTATCGTATATCAGCGCCATTGCCGGTTCGGCCGATTTGGGGTTAACTAAAGACAGAGATTTCCTGGTAAAGAACCGTCCAAACCAAGCGTTTCCAAGCTGAGTTTACTCGAACGAATGGAAGAAGCCTCGATTACATCAGTAACGTATCCGACAGCTTGAGTTGTTCATCCGAACTGGTTTTGATAAGATGTTTTACCTCATTTTTCTTTGGTTTTAGTGCATTATTAAAGCATTTAAAGACCATTATATTGATCATTTTTGGAGATGTTTTATGTCATCAAAATCCGCCGTCTACTGATTACATATCTAACTGCAACTCATGAAAGATACGGTCAGCACGATACCATCGGCAGCGGAGTTGGGCGTGTTCAAGGCTGTGGGGAATGCAATGCAGGGGCGTGAGGGTCATAATTATTCCTTTACAATTGTGTAAGTATATGTGGTTTGTGGGACGAGGTTGACGGGCGAATCAGGGTATATTGCACATACAAGAGTGTGGGTGTATGTTAGTGTAAATGTGTGTGGGTGTTGGTTTGTGTGTGTGATTGTGAAAAAGTGCTGGGTGTGAGAAGGTTTCGGGGGACACGGAGACATGTGGAAACGTGTGATGCGTGCAAGGACGTAAGATGGCATAGGAGGGTGTCTTGATCCACGTGGGGCGTATATGAATGTGCGTAGACGTTTGGAGGCATGGTGACGTATAGTTGTGTGCGCCACAGTTTTGATATTACGAGACCTTCTCGTGGGAATTTGTGAGGGCGTAACGAGACCTGTGGGGACATGTGGGTTAATTTAAGACGCGAGTAGACGTATGAGTGTCCATAGCGACGTAGAATCATGAAGGGACATTCTCAGACTTCGAATGTCTGACGATCGAGCTGGTTGAGTAAGGAGGGGCGAGCGATTTTGGGTAGGGCCATACAAAGCCTACGAGTGTCTGTGGTCGGCTTCGTTGAGTCAGGTGGGGTGGGTAATATTTGGTAGGGACATTGGAAGAGCATTAGTGTCCGACGATCGGAAAGGTTGAGTCAGGAGGGACGGGCATTTTGAGTAGAAAAAACAAAGACTACGGGTGTCTGTGGTCGGATTGTTGAGTCAGAAGGAATGGGTAATATTAGGTAGAAGAATTGACGCCGGGAAGGTTAGTAGGAGAGACGGGCGGTGTTGGATAGAGACAAACGAAGACCACGAGTGTCTGACAATCTGGATAGTTGAGCCAGGAGAGACGGGCAATGTTGTATAGAGTGTGTCGGTCAGGGCGTGCGAAGCGGGGGGCGGCGACGGCAGGCAGAGGCGGGCGGAATCGGCGGGGCGGGCGGAGCGAGGTCTAGGGCTGAGTGGAGCGTCTGAAAGGCGGGCAGTGCAGACACCGCCAGAGTTGCCGGCGAAGTTAGTTGTCGCGACGGGCAGCCAACGATTTGCAGCCCCTCGCTGGCGGAGCGGCCTTGTTAAAACGCGCCCCTGTGTGAAAGGATGGAAGCGCGCGCCGGAAGTGACGGCGATTGGCTTCCCTTGTTCGCCCTGCTCGACGACGATCTCGAGCGCTGAATGGGACAATATTCAGCGGCGGAATCCTAAATTTGCTCTTATCTATATCAATACTCACTTACATGATTTCGCGAAAACCATTTCTTTATAAATGCTTACCACACAACTATTTAATAACATCAATTAAAAATTATTTTTTATCCAATATGAGAAGCTAACATTCAAAAGGTGACAAGTCCATTCGGCAAAAATGGAGTTCTTCTGCTGTTTTTTTCCTAGAAATTTTATTTCTAGAAAACAATTATGATATTTTTACAATACAGTTAGTAGAACTCTTTTCGTTGAGTTAAAGATGGTGTCGAAAAATGTAAAATTAGAGCTATATTTTTCATTTTTATTACAGAAGAGTGAAGTGGACATGTCTCATTTTGAATATTTGCTTCTCATATATGGCACTGTATATCACAAATTGAATAAGTCTGTCTCTTTTTTCTGTTTTTACTCTTAACGCAAACGAGAATCCGAACACACGTAAAAAAAGGTAATACTGATCAGAAATCTAGACGCAGTTGCTATTTTTATTTAGATCTGTTTAAGAATTCTGTATGCATTACGCTCTGAACTCTCTATGCATTAACTGTGGTAAGTGTGTATTTTTGTGTACTCTGCATGCATTAACATTGATGGTCGCAAAGGTTGCCACTATTATTCGGAAGAATCGCATCCTCTCACACTGGGATTTATTTCTGGCGGAATGCGACGAAACGGCGTTCCGGTACCTTCGGAATTATTATTAAATGATACAATAAATGTATAATTATTTCTGTTAAAAAATATAAGTAATTTGGGACGCGCTCTGGGGTCCAAAATTTTACAAATTTAGCACTGCTCTCACATGTATGACAATCCATTCGGTTGCATCGCCAGTATACAGCATTTAATTAATAAAAGAGTTTCCATTTTGATCGAGAAATTCAAATCTTTTATTACACTAATCCGCGTTATCTCATACTCAGGGTGTCACTCCTTAAGACAAAGATGGCGTTATGTGGCGAAGGATAAAGAAGTTCCGAGTCCTATTTTGCACGTAATTGATAACAGCAATTTTTGTGGCTCGAGACCACTAGTATTACGTTATTAAAGAATTATTTGTTGTTGCATCTACAACACGCTCGTTAATCGCATGTAAAAGTTTATTTTTACAATAGTACACAATTCGTTGAAAATTCAGTAATTTTTATTCGCAAGTTTTTCATTATATATAATATATATTTCAGTATAAGACTCTTGTTTCATTATAAGATTCTTGTTGTTGGAATTTGATTTTCTTGTGATAGTCTTCTCTATGTTTGACTTTTTCTTGTGATTTAATTTTTTTATTGTATATATGTACTATTTTCATTTTTATTTCATCATAAAGTTTATTTTTTACAAAATTCTATAATATGTTTAAGGAGGAATAGGAGAGAGAAGCTTTGATAAGCAGAGGGAAAATAGGAGAAATAAGCATTGATTCCGAATTTTCTCATTGAAGTTAATTTTGCTTTCGCTGTAAGAGTTTATGGCATTCTTATATTAGATGGTGTATATTTCGTCGTACACTACAGTTAGGACAGATGGGAGGTGAATGAGTAGTATTGTTACTTAACAAATGGAGGTGGCTTATTTTACAGTGGTCTGTTCTTATTCTTGTTATAATCACTTGTTCTTTTGTGCTTAACTTATTGTTAAATTTAAAGTTTTGGTCATGCTCAATATTTTTGTAAAGTATATTGGAGTTATGATATCTCCATGTGTTGGTCCATTTTACAGTAAATAATGTATTGATAAATTTCCGTAAGTCATAAACTGTATTAGATCTAGTCAATACCATACTCAAATCTCCAGCTATCCTTTCGTTATTAGGGCATAAGCTAATAACATTTCTAATTATTTTTCTGAAATTAATTTAGTGCATTTTAGACACAATTAAAAAAGTTAAAATAAACTTGAAATATTCTCTAGCCTTCCAAACGTTTATCTTCAAAGTAAAGTAATTATTATCCGCTTAATAATATGAATTTATTTGAATAAATTTACTCCAGACTTAATTAAAATAGATTACACGTACATATGACGTACATACATACCCTGCATTGACCAATGGGTGTGCAAACATTTTTGAAACTCTCATTAATATTATAATAACGCGATTCAAACCGCCAGTTTCTGATTTTATGTCAGAAATGAATGAATTTTATGGTTCCGTAATGTCTGACGAGTTAGTACTGCCACAACAAGATTATGAAGGTAAAACATGAGGTGGACACTAAATGACCCTCCTTTTTTCTAACTTGTAAACGTTTTCTTAGGAAACACAGAATTATAAATCAATAACGAGTTGTGGGAAATCTGATTTGGTGTTGTTGACGTTCTCATGAAAAGAAATAAGAGGTCATCTTCATCAACATATTATTTTTATTGAGATAGCCGACTTTCGACGGCGTTGTCGTCATCCTCAGTCCCGCTGCTTTCGGCAAAAGTTGGTAGACTGTGCACAGTACTAGGCTGTTTCGTGTTGACGAAGATGATCTCTTTTATTTCTTCTCAACAACGATACTTATTTTTCAAATAAAATTTATTTTCCGTTGGTGAAGTTCGTAAAATATTTCTAACAATACTTTTAATAAGTAGTATTGATCACTCTTCCGCCCGCCCGCCTCGCCCGCCCGCCCCGCCCGCCCGCCCGCCCGCCCCGCCCCGCCTCGCCTCGCCCCGCCCCGCCCCGCGCCGCTCCGCCCCGCCCCCTCAGCCCCGCCCCGTCCCACAGTTATTCTCTCCTTCACCACCCTATCACACCATCATTTTCCACTATAATAAAACATTTTCCTACTAAAATTCATCCATCTCTCATAGTTTCACGTAAATCATTCATAATACTTTTCACTTTCGCTCGTGCCACTCGCAAATACGTAATTATCATGTTTATTTTACTACCACTAAACCAGGAACTATTTCGTACAGAACACGTGTGCATTCATACCTTTTTACGATAATATCAAGCACATCTGAAAGCAAAATGACTTTCTTCCTGTAATTTCATATCTCTCTGATATACCCACGCCTAGATGCAATTAAAATCAATATCTTTATAAATAGAGTGAAGAAAATGTCTCATAATCGTCCTTAAATATGAACATTCGAGTGTAGCCAATTGAATGAACTGGTAAATGGAATAAACAATCGTCTCCTTTATTTCCAAATATGTGCATTGATGAACTCAATCATAGATTGCAGTCGTCTCTCTGTGGTGGCGCTCAGCTAAACTAATGCTTATTGATGCACTCTTTAATATGTGATGTAATGCTGGGCGAAAAGAGTCTACAATAGTAATTATGTTGTATATTCGTATATTAAGGTTTATGGTTGCAAATCATATCCTATAGCACTTCTGACCTTCAAAGGAAGTTAGCACAAATGATTCATCAATATTGGTACACATTAAGAGATTATCGCGCTGTAACTCAACAGACTTGTCTCTATAAATTAGTGTAGCTTTATATTGTAGTATATATTAGAATATATTTACGTACCAATGAAGCCTTCAGAAATATCTTTTCGCAAAATTCTGTGTACAGAAATATAGCTGTTATCTTCAGGTCTCTAGTTGCATGATTTTCACTAAATTACTTTTCCTTTAAATCCCTCTATTTTTAATAGTTTTTATTTAATAATATAATGAAACGTTTCTTAAAGTAGGTTACCCTTCTGTCCTATTGATGGTGAACATGCGTTAGACATTTCGATATTCATTGGTGTATTGATAACTTTATGCTGGTGGGCCAGGAGGAGATACGCATGATTTTGCTCTATTGGGTGCTTGTAACGACACATGTTTTTGTGTTGAAATTGATTCGGTATGAGCCTCTACCTGTTTAAATCTGCAGTGGCAGGGGGTCAGTTACTGGATTAAATCGCTTCAGCGAGGCAGTCTGTTTTTAATGCATTGAGAGCTTTAAATACATTTTATACCTCCAATAAATACATTTCATTTTAGGTGTGGCAAATGAAATGAAAATAAAAATTCTACCGTTTGAATTTTTCCACCAAAACTGAGAAATGCAGATGACAGTTGAGAGTGATTATTAAATCCACACTTCAATTTTAGACAGCGGCATCTGAATTACTCGACCTTTCAGACGATGCTTATTACAGATTCACTTGTTTTAGTTTCAGTTTAATTCATTGTGATTTAGTTTCAGTTTAATGGGCTTAACGCAGAACGTATTCTGAGCAGAATATATAGAATATATTGTGTGTTGAATTAGGTAAAATGTGTGATTATTAATTAAACTACGCAACAAATTTAAAGTTTTTTTTATCTGTTTTGTAAATGGATGGATTTACCTAATTTTGGGGTGCTGAATTCACCGGTAAAATCAGTTTTTCTTTATCACTTCAGATTTCCTAGACACAACAGAATAAGGAACTGTACTGGCTTACATTCACAGATTTAAAACAAATAAGAAATACAATATCAGAAATCAATGTTATTTTACATCATTATGTGGTCATGATGCCAATGAAAGGTCTAATAGTTATTTACGTGTCATAAAGCATCTGATTACAATACTAGATTGGAAAACTGCCAATCGAGGCTGTCAGGCCGAGTTTGGTAACCAACTGAGTATTGTCATCATTTGTTACGATCCGAATATCGTACATTTTATCCACATTGTACAAATTTGTTAATGTAAAATTTCGTCCTATGCCTTCAGTTAGAACTAATATTTTTCTCTCCTGTAAATGGCGAGACTGACAAGAAGAACTATTGAAACACACTTGGTGTATACTTTTCGACAGGGGTAAATATAGTTCTGATACGGGTATAGAAATGCTGCTATGCAGCAATTGCTGCTATGGATACGTTGTTACCGAGCGAATCAAGAATGAAATATAAGCGTGTGTATTTCAATTTTAAAGACTGCTTCCTAATTGCTGGCAAGTCAGAGCAGGAGAAACCAAGTAGACTTTAGTCGCACTAGTCTATGTTAAAGAGTACAATATCACTTAATGACTATATTGATATTAGTAAGTTTACTCAGTTTTAAAGCGTTTTTAAAGAGAAAAAGTGAAGGAAAGAAGATAAAGATTTTCAAAATATTTGCAAAAGAGTGACAAAGTACGCTACTACTTTGCCACCTTAGTGTAATCCGAAGCCTAAAGGATTACCTTATTCGAATCGTATAATGATTCGGTGGTATAACGATTACCGTACCGCAATGTTGTACCCAAGTTAGCGGGTTCATACCCGATCGAAGCCGTGGATTTTTAAGGGCGCAAAAATCCTTCGTACACCTTCCTTCGGAAGGGAAGTAAAGCCGATTGACCCATGTAGTAGATTTACTGCATGTAAAAGTTTCTCAAGCCTAAAATAAACCTCTGACCCAAAATCAAATCGTCTTTTTCGTCGCGAAGAGCGAGTCTGATGGCCCGAGTCTCGACACTTAAAATAAGGCATTAACTAAACTAAACTAGTATGGTAATGAAGTACACTACCACACTAGGGAAGTAAAGTACTTCATTACGAAGCTGATTAAAATGGTATAATGTTTGAATTTACCTAACCAAAGTGGATAAAAACATTGCAAAAATACCCGATGCGAATGCGCGAGATGAAGTGATGCGAAGCGCCTTTCAAGGGATTCTTCTCCATCCGCACAACAGAAAATACTTTATTTGTTCGCATGCCTCACTGCTGCTCCCTTGCGGTTTCCAGCATAACAAACGGTAGACTTTCTAGCTGTTCGGCGACGTCATATTTATAAATTCCAGCCCGGAAAGGAAAAGCCGTAGCAGGAGGAAACAGAAATCGCAGAGGCGCAGCTTTTTCTTGCTTTGCGTGAAATTTATAACTCCCATTTCGGCCTTAATTTGAACAAAAATGCCATCACATCGTGCATGGGGAGCAAGCAGTGCAAAGCCTTGAATGCCTTTGCAGGCGTAAAATGATGCGGTCAACGAAACGAATGGAGACGATGAAAACTCTGCAGTCTCTATGTGCTGATAGATATATTGCAGACTTTTGCCGTTCTTTAATGGTTCTTTGTACTGTTATGATTTGACATGAGACTGATGATATGATAGTTTGAGTATTAAATAAATGTACTTTATTTTTGTGTAAGTTTTCATTTCGTAAAAATGCATATTATTAAGTGTTTAGTGTTGGAATTTGTTAAGTATTTTTGGTGGGGTTTAAATTCGTAGCAATCATGACCAAACGAAAAGAATTACTTGCGTAAATAACTGAAAGGTCTTTTTTGTTCCGTCCATTTTCTAATCCAGAAGATACGTGCTTACTGCGTTTATCAGTATTGAAGAAATTGTTACTCAATTGGATTTTTAAGCACGTTTACAGATAGGTCATGCCAAAAATACGATGTATTTATATGATGTAAATATCTAGTTATAAAATGAACGTCCGAAACAATTAGCTTATTTTGCTTCTATTTATACTATATTTTACTATTTTCATTTCTTATCTTCCAGTAATAGTTTAGATTTTTTCATTTCTTGTTACATTATATTAATGTTTCTTATAGAGTGAACATTAGCTGTGATGATTTCAGCTTAAAAGTTGGAAATTAAGTCTGCGTGTTAAGAGGAAACAATCAAATATATGAAAGTAATGAATTTGATACCCCCGTATTTAAAATAAAAAATTTCTTCCACGCTATATGGAACTTAAGACATCGCAGTTCCAAGAGATTTAATCAATCAGTGCGAACAGACGCAAGAAGACAAAGTATCAACTATTATTTTTACAGATTGTCTGCTCTTAAGAGTGTCACAGTTCTAAACTTTTAAAATTTTATTTGTAGGTAATTGTTACACATATAAATCAAATAACTTGAACCAATGTGGCTAGGCCGAAGGCTTATATGCCATTACATTACCTACATTCTACCACGTTCTGACCTTTCGAATTTTGTTATCCACCCCGAATGTTCTCTCCATTGCATGAAAGCAGCGGAAAAAAGACCATAAGGTACGGCTGAGGAAAAAACCAGAAGTGGGAAAACTTGCCGTCAGAAGACGTGTACACGCTACTCTACCAGACTTTTTTTAAACCATTTATTTATTTCCTGGTGCAGACGTCACTCATTCTTCTTCGTCTTTCGCCTCTTCAGTACCTGAAATGAAACCGCGCTACGGAAGATCGTCCGCACCATTGTCTCTGCGCTTACTTTTCGGCCACTCGCTCCCATTTGCTTCCTAATGTGACGGTCAGACGGACTGCAGTGACATCAGTTGATCACTGAGCCACCGTTCCCGGTACCGACCTTGATCTGTGTGTTTGTGGCGTGAGGTACATCAGCAGTCAAGCTGAAGTTCCTCAGGGCATCAACTGATGACACTGCTGTGTCTCTGACTGGGAAGTCCTAGGGTTTGAGGCCCGACGGTGGCTGCATTTTCGACATTAGCTGATTGATGGAGGTCAAGTTTTGTCGCTGACTGGAGGAGAATTCTAGCGGCTGGCTGCTCTAATCGGTAGTTTTCCATGGTTTCTCCGATTAACACCAGGCGAATGCCGGAGCAGTGCTCTAACAAACGGGCCACGGACCGCGCGCGATCTTTCCATCATCCTTGGCCAATCCTCACCCCTTTACACACACTTGCGCTTACACTAACTACACTCCTACACTTACCGGGAGCTTACTGCTTATCTCGGGTAGTGGAGCACGCCATAGCGGGAGATACTTGGATTGGAAAACCCGCAAGCTGAGGAGGCTTGCTTCTCCTGCGCCGGAAATGCATCTCCGACATTCCATCGCGGAAAGAACATCACCACCTTCCGTGTTAAAAATCATGCACTACACTTATCGGATCAATGGCCATAGCAGTTGATCTGAGGAGCACGGAATATCTATTATTCAGTCATTCCCAGTCCCTTGTGCAACGTCTAACCACAGTTTTGGACGCAATTTAATTTCTATTCGTGGTACCATGTGTAAGAGTAGTTCGCAGCAGATGCACGACGTACGGTACTACAGAACACAGCGTCGGACCAACCAGATCCCCCAAGTAACAAGTTTTGGTTAGGCTGCCTCCTCTTTGAGCTGGGAGAAGTGTATGCACCACGTGGTTTGCACTTGCAGCTGGAGAGAGAGAGTGTGTCTAAAAACACGGAAAGGAGCCAGACGTGAAATGGGAATGCACTTCTTTTACAAAGGTCGAAAAATTGTTCCCAGTAACAAACTGAACAACACACGGAATCTTTACCTTAGGTATTTCAGGCAATTAATGAAGGGGGTAGAATTTATTTTGTCTTTTGGGTCGTATTTGTTGTTATGAGACTCATGAACATCATCACCATCATTATTAGTTTACCTGACCTCGTGCTGGACTATGACTTCTTCCTTCATTTTTTGTTCGTTTATTTTCTCTGTGCCTTCATCATTCTAACTTCACATCTAATATATACACTACTGTTTGTGGAAATTGCAACACTAAGAACGAATGGATCTAGGGAAATGATATTCAATGTACTGTGCACCCATGCCACAGGCACTACTTTATTTCATTTGCAGTACCATCAAATACATGGATACATGCCAAGTCAGTAAGTTGTGAAGCCACCACGCGCATCCACAAGAGCCTGTACACGGCGCGGCATTGAGCTAATAAGAGTCTGTATCCTTCAGCCGCGTCCACAGTTCGGCGGTGGAAGCTGGCGGAGGTGCCTGGCGGACCAGCCTCTGGGAAAGAATGCTCCACACATGTTCAGTTGGCAACATGTCAGGTGAACGAGTCGGCCACGGAAGGAGCTGTATCTGGTGTTCATTGAACACACGTTGCACGATGCGAGCGATATGGGGTCGCGCATTGTCTTGCTGGAATATCGCTCCAGGCGAGCGTTGTACGAAGGGCACGACCTCCGCCCTCACGACTTCCTCGATGTACCGGTGAGCGTTGAGATTTCCCTCAATGCGGGGTAGGCGGGTCCGTGAGTGGTAGCCAATGGCACCCATACCATTACAGCGGGTGTTGGGCCGGTATGACGCTGGCAATGCATCTCTCAGATTGCGTTCACCGCGATGTCGTCGAACACGTATACGACCGTCGTTATTGGACAAATTGAAGCGGGACTCGTCGGAAAAGATGACTTGCTGCCAATCAGCCCGCCAATGTCGATGTTCGACGCCCCACAGATGTCGGAGGCGTCTGTTGTTGAGACTCAGTGGAAGACGCAACCAGGGGCGGCGAGCAATCAAGCCACTTTGCACAAGACGGCGCCGAACACTGCTGGCGGACATGCTGTGACTTGTCACTGTATTCCACTGCGCTAACGTGGTGGATGTCGCTGTGCGATCGGTGATGGCCATACGGTAGAGGTGTCGATCTTCCCTCGCCGTAGTGTGATAGCGAGGCCCTGTCCTACGCTGGTGGTGGGTGCGACCTTCCGCAGACCACTGACGCCATGTTCGCATGATGGTACTGGCGGCTCGTCCCAGACGTGTGACAATCTGGCGGTAGGACAACCCAGCTTCTCGCATCCCAACGACCCTGCCCCGGTCGAAGTCCGTCAAGTGTTCGTACTGCACATGTTGTCGGCGACGAGGCATGGTGTGACTTACAGACTACTTGTGCGAGCCCAAGGTCGACCTGTCACTGTTTGTAGCCTCTCCAAGGCGCCTCTATTTATACCCGAACATGGTGCGATAAGCCGTCCCTACTTCGCAACCACGTGACTGGCGGCGTTGTAAATGTAATCACCTGGCGATCTCAATGTCACAAACTAATCCACGAAATGCGATGCGTTCAATGCCGCTCCTTCGCGGTGTTGCAATTTCCACAAACAGTAGTGTATTTAGATGATTTTCTTTCTTCTTTATTTCCGACAACGCTTCTTTATTTCATTTTCTCCCAAACATACCGTGTTTTGGTACTTAATTCCATCATCAGTAGCCCCAAGTAACATAGATTAAACAAGTAGTACGTCCTAAGAATCATAGTCCCTTTCTTTATCCCTCTTTCCTTCTTCCTTTAAAGTCTATATATTGTGCTTGGAACTGTATAACACTTGAGCAGAGTAGTTTATCATTATTTCCTTCATGAAAATTCTTCAATCATTTTGCTGATATGTACGTAGACTCTTCTTTGTAAACGAAATTCTTGCAAGAACCTATCCATGACTTGATGTCCTATCACCCCTCAAATTGCACCCTTTTACGCTACATTAATGCCACAATGACAAATCTCGATCTAAAATTTATTGCTCCAACTGTCCCGGTCGTAGGCTTTGAATGATTGCGAAACTGTCCGTATTCGTGATCGCGTCCCTAAATCAGAACCCGTAGCAGAGTCCGCGTTAAAAATAGAAGGCGCTTGGCGCGCGCTGCCGGGTCGCAGAGCGTGACCTGCGCCAGCGCGGCCTCAGCCACGTGACGTCACATCCGACCGCCAGCGGACCGGCAAATAGCTGTTCGGTGTTTGCTCTCGGGCCGTGTAATAGCGATTAGCTAGAATCTGCGTAATCGGATGGGCCCATCGCCCAGCCGGTGTGTACCTGCAGCGGCGCTACCCCGCCCCGCCCTCGCAGCCCCCGGATGGGCACCGCGCCGGATTTTTACGAGGACCCGCTCGACGCGACGCGACGCGTTCGAAAATTCACCCCGGGAGCGGTGACTCAGTGCATCAACTGATGTCACTCCAGCGGCTCTGACTGGGAGGTCCTAGGTTCGAGTCCTGAGGACGGCAGGATTTGCGACACTAGCTTTTCAGCTAGGTCGAATTCATTCGCTGTCTGGAGGAGAATTCTAGCGGCCGGCTGCACTGACCGGTAGTTTTACGTCGATTCTCCGATCAACCCCAAGCGAATGATGGAGCAGTACTCTAACAAACGGGCCACGGACCGCGCGCGATCTTTCCCATCTCCTTATACACACATACAGTTACACTAACATGCACTACACTACCATACATTTCGAGAGACCGGTCGAGAGCTTAGAGCTTGTCCCGGCTGGGGCGGTGCCCCGCCTGTGGGAGAATCCTGGTTAAGGGGAAACCCCGCTAGCCGACGGTAGGTTGGCGTCGGAGCTCTTCATCCAGCGGGGAAAGATCACGGCTATATCCCGAGGAAAAAACATGTACTGCACTTACGGGACTAATGACCTTAGCTGTTGACACGCCCGGAATCGCTAACAACCAACCAACCAATCGAAAATTCACGCGCCGAAATGGATTTCGCGTCCAAGCGGAAGTCAGAAAAGTTGATCGTCGCATGTTTGTAGGTTTTGAGGAAACCTTGACAGTTTTTTTAAAGTCGGGTACTTAACAGATTATACCCTTGTCATCAGAAGAGCATGCATATGTATCTATATGTTCTCTGGTAACATAGACTATGGCCTGCCAGGACGTTCCGTCCTCACTGCTGGGAGACCTGATGTAAGCAAGTCGCAACCAGATACACTCCATTTATTGGACATTATCTGCCTGAATAGATTTCATATTGTGACACATATAAATGATCTGAGATATAGCTGTGGAAAGATACAATTTAATGTAAGCCAGCCAGGAATCACGCCCAGAGTCACAGCATGGAAAGTTGTGACTCTGGAACTCGTTAAGCCATGAGTCACCAGGAGCGAAAAAGGCATTAAGGATCAATTTACTTGCCTACACATTCAACTGTGATTGCAAAGGTGGTATACTCTGACAGCAAAAGTTTGCATTGAAACAGGTATCTTATTATAAAATTAAATTTATGATCTGGGCTGACGCCGCGTCGAAGGCTGAGGTGCGAAGGCGACGCGGCGTCACCCGACAGCCCTGATCATGACTCTGGCCGCGGAAGCCTTCGATATCAAAGTTAAATGTAATTAGCTTAATGTCGCATCGCCAACACTTTAAACTACTCTAATAATAATTTCATATGTTGAAAATTTCTATTATGCCAGTTCTAAATATAATTTCTAAATAGTTCCTCTCATATATTATTTTGGCTTACGATTACTACTTAAACTATAATACGATGTTGGAAAACAATAAACCTTCTGTTTCTGAAGCTCTTCACCGCTAATTGTACACAACGGCGTCAGGGCAATAGAATTTCTAGCGACCTACATTATTCACTGCCTTGAGGTTGTGACACCTCTTTGGCGTTAGATCATTAGCTGCCATATGGCCAAATATTTATAAATAATATAAATAAATTTGATAAATTGCCTTGGTAACCTAATATAGGTGATTCCATTTTTAAAAAACTGACTGGAGTCTTGGCTTTAAATACATTTCTTTGCGGCAGGTGTACGTATCCCAAAATCTCTACGACCCGAAAGTGAGTCGTGTGGTCCTTGGTTCGAGTGCCGACGGTTAAGACTTTTCGACCCTGACTTGACAGCTAGATGGAATTTACGCGTTGTCTTGAAGGAAATTCTAGCCGTCGGTTGCTCTGATCGGTAGTTTTTCGTGGTTTTGCCGATCAACACCAGGTGAATGCCGGCGTAGTACCCTAACAAACGGGTCACGAACCGCGCGCGATCTGTCCTTCCTCTTCCTTGTCCTATCCTCTCCCCTTACACACGCACTTACACTAACATGGACTACACTAACACATATTCCGGGAGACCGGTCGGGAGCTAGAGCTTGTCCCGGCTGTGGCGGTGCCCCGCTGGTAGGAGAGTCCTGGTTAGGGAGAAGTCCCACTAGCCGACGGTAGGTCGGCGCCGGATCTCGCCATGCAGCGGGGGAAGATCACATTATCTCCCGAGAAAAGAAACATGCACTACACTAATGACCGAAGCCGTTGACGCGCCCTGAAACACGAAAAAATCAATCAATCAATCAAGAACGGTCAGGAGCTAAGAGATTGTGCTAGCTGGGATGGTGCGCCGCTGGTGGGAGATACCGAGCTGGGAAAACCCCTTTAGCCGACGGTAGGTCGGCGCGAATGTCGCCATCCAGTGTGAGAAGATCACCGCCACCTCCCGAGGAAGAAAGGGAGGGATACGGGACTAATGACCTTAGCAGCTGACGCGCCCTGTTTACTAACGACGAACCAACCGTATGTCAGACAAACTATTTTTATCCAAACTCAAAATTTAATGCTACTTTTTAAGTTGAGAAAAATTATCGTAAAATAACACAGGTTAACAATATAGAGGTTTGAAAAAACTCAATATAAACTTAATAAAAATATTATTAGCTGATTTTTGTAGTAGTTTTTGGGTGTTGAATCCGCATCAAAATTCTCTTCGTTTCCATCACCCACAGTTTAGTGAGAATTTTATCTAGTAAGATATGTGAAAATATGCAATAAAATAAAAAGTAAATGACTTGTAAAATACCAATAGAACTTCGTTTAAACATAGATGGCTACATTCTTAACATTACATTCTACGAAGCACTAGGAGTTCATTGACGTATATTTGCTTTGCCTCTTTTTCTTTAAAGTTCCTGATCTAGCTTTTTCTCCTATACGCCCATTTCTCTCTCCCGGTACAGTTTCCACCAAAAGTAATATCCCACCATGTTGGTGTTCTAGCGTCCCAGATTTCGTTTTTCCATCACTTTTAGATCTTGATGAAAACGCTCACCTTGTCGTTTAAATTGTCCGGAAAGTACTTAAATTAATCTCTTAATTACATTACGGAAAGTACATAAATAGTTAAAAAGAATAAGTAGTTAGGATACATATTGAAATATAATGGAATAATTTTGAATCCCAGAGAAAAATGAGGGAGGTAAACAATAAGAGAGGCGTGGGGAATAAATAAGAGGAGATTAAGTGCGGATTCAAAAAAAAAAGAATGAAGATTTCAGGCAGTTAATGAGAATATATTAGAGTGGCGAGCTGAAATGTGGGTATCGGTGGAGAGTATGAATGGTGAAAAGAAATTAGAGAGGAAAAATTGTTGAAGTGGTTTCTACGAAAATGAGCAATACAGCTGGGGATTTAGGTAAAATAAAAACTGGAAGAAGAAAGATGAAAGAAAAAATAATTTACAGTAGTAAGAGAGGACGATATGTTAGATGGGGGAGTTGGAGAGCTGTGTTGGAAGGAAATCAAGAAAAGGGAGGAAAAGGAAAAATATTCATATTAAGGCAGAGATATTTAAGAGCCTTACAATGGAAGGGTACCGTCAGTAGCCGAAGAAAAAAAAAGGGAAGATTAAGAAAATATCTAAATCACGAGCCAGGAAAGTGTAGGAATCAAATTAAATGGGAAATAAAAAAGTATATATATTATAGTTACGGCAGGAAGATTGGTGTTAGAATACCCAGATATTTAAAAGGCGCAAGATGTGAATATGTAGAAATAGGATCACTAGATTCAGAATTGGTAACACATTGAGAAGCAGAAAATACTGGAGAACTAGAGAGGAAGGAAATATAAGAGTATGTAGAGAGGAGAAAATAAGGAAGCAAGTATTTTAAAGGTGGGAAAGTGGTTGGAAAAGTAGTAGTGAATTAGAGAGCTAAAAAAATTAGGCAAATGCTGAAATATGATGGAAGTAGTAAACATTTGATGGTAAGAATTGAGAAGATAAAGTAGAGGGGAGAAGAAGACATGGCAGAACAATTTGTAGTGAGGATAAATAGATCATTGATGGAATAAAAATGATGAGACTGTGCAGGTGTCGAAGAGAGGGAGGAAAGTATAGAAAAAATAGGCTAAGCATGAAAGGGAAGAATCGGTTTCTTTACATGAATTGTTTTTATGGCATTTTTGTAAATTTTGAACTGCAACTGGAAATAAAGAGGAGATGAGAGAAGGAACGAAAAAATAAAGTTGAAAAGGAGGACTAGAGATTTTTGCTCTATGGTAGTTTCATTGTTTCTTTCTCGCTTATTTATTTTAGATAATGTGTTGTAATTAATACTTATAGTAATGTATTATAATTGGAAAGAAAATTATTTATGTATGAAAAGATATAGTGAGTCCAAGTTTATTTATTCCAGAAAGAGTGTTTTGTAAAATAAAACTGTTTGATTTTTTGGGTATTTCTTGGTTATATTATGAAGTCGAATAAATTTCATCTCTGTTCTTTTTGCAGATGTCAGGCTTCAGCATAAAGCGAGTCTCTCATTGCAATAGTGAGTAATTTCTGAGAGAATATTTATTTTTATAATGATTTGCATGCTTTCGTATAATAATTTCTCATGTGAAAAGTCTTCTATTGATAATTCTTGTATGGAAACTTTCTACGTTTGCATGGTTATATTCTGTTTTATTGTCAAAACATTACTCAGCAATATTGGTAATGAATGATACCAATATGACGAAGGACTTCAAAACAATTTATGTTTTTGAGAACAGTCGGCGTTCTGCTTTGATGTGAATGGTATAGATAATGCAATCTACTAACCGAAAATAGTATATAAAAAGGAGTAATCATAATAATTAGCTTAAAAAAATAATTGATCAATAAAATTACTTATAAAAGTTGTGAAATTAAAACTTTGACAAATGAAAGAGAGTTTGTTTTAATCGATTTTGATGAATATGAGAAGAAGTCATTGAGTCGCAGGCAACTTCTCGTACTTTCGATAGGCGACAAATGAGGTTGTGGTTGGCCAATAAAGTGGAATGCTTGGATTGTAAATTTTTGCCCAGAAGATTGATTTAACGTATGGGACTAATGATGAAAGCAGTTGACGTGTCCGGATACACGAAAAAATCAATCAATCACTCAATCTAAAGCAGCTAAGCATGGTTTTAGTTGAAGATTCGAACCAACCCAAGTCATATATACACCCCGACCAGGAGTATACAATGCCTTAGCGATCACGGCTAAATCGGCATCTGGTATTCAGGAATGAAAAAACTTGCTTATATGTTTCGTTTAGGATGTTTCCATCTATTGAAGAAATAAACTACACAAATTATATTACACAATATCAAGCATCAATGAAAATGTTCCGAGATCCCCAACTGAGGACCATGGCCATTAATGGGTTAAGATACAACAGGATATAGTCATGATCAAAAACATATTTGATCGGCCGACTTAAGAAGACCGAGATATCCGAAGAAAGAAAATTCCATCCAAACCAGGGTTTCTTCGCCTATATCGATGCGAGGTACATATCAAGAGTTGGCGAGTCTTGGCGAATCGTCAAAAAGACTCTCGTCGACGAAAAAACTCTCGTCAACGAGACTTCATCGAGGAAAAGACTTACGTCGACGAAAAGACTCTCGTCGATGAGACTTTTCATCGATAATTAGAATTTCGTCGACGAAAAGACGTTCTAATAATGCGTTTTACGTTGGTTGTAATCACCTTTGGAAAAATGAAAATTTTGAAGATACGTTTGTTTAAACGATTCCTACTTACGATAAAACTCTGTTTCTCACTTCTTATATTATTTATCTTCTCGTTAACTACAAGATCTCCGAGCTTTTGGATTATTTGTATAACTTCTACCCCGTTTAATTAAGATAAACTGATAGAATTTCTTTTACCAAGCACAAAACTAGCTATCGTGCAGCAAATATGAAACGTCCAAACGATAATATGGCTTCCAACATTGTATTTTTAATCTCTTTCCTTTACAGCTTTTTTCTAAATGCGTCGCCTGCTTTTTACATTCGATCCCAAGCTCGAAATCACGGGTTTCGGATAAAATCTCGTCCAACGAAGACCAGCACTCACCGTCCGGGCTCAAAGCAAGGTTTTCATCTCAGCTTCGGCTGCAGGGAGGGGAGCTATCACCCACTCGCCCACGCAGGCCGTCAATTACCTCGGGCGGCTCCGGGGGCGGCGGCCCGGATTGTCGCGGGGCGTGGGCTGGGCGGCGCCTGGGGCCGTCGCTAGAAGTGCAAGCGGGGACTAGTGCGGGGGCGGGGTCATCGTTGGGGTGAGGGGTGAGGTTGGCGGGGGAGGGGCAGGAGAGGGCGGAGAGGGGCAGGAGAGTGGGTTGGAGAGTGGGAGGAGAGGGGCGGAGAGGGGGCGGGAGATGGGGCGGAGAGGGGGCGGGAGAAAGGGCGGGAGGGGGCAGGAGAGGGGTGGGAGAGGGGTTGGAGAGGGGAGGAGGAGGGCAGGAGAGGGGTTAGAGAGGGGAGGGAGGGGGTGGGAGAGGGGTTGAGAGGGGAGGGGAGGGGCGGGAGAGGGGTTAGAGAGGGGAGGGAGGGGTGGGAGAGGGTTGGAGAGGGGAGGGAGAGGGGCGGAAGAGGGGTTAGAGAGGGGAGGGAGAGGGGCGGGAGAGGGGTTGGAGGGAGGGGAGGGGGAGGGGGAGAGGGGTTAGGAGGCGAGGGGTGGAGAGGGGTTGGAGAGGGGAGGAGAGGGGCGGAAGAGGGGTTAGAGGGGAGGAGGGGGCGGAGAGGGGTTGGAGAGGGGAGGAGGGGCGGGAGAGGGGCAGGCGCGGCGCAGGTATTGGGCGCGAGGGGTGAACGCGGGGAGGTGCGGACGCGGGGTGGCGTGGTGACGGTGCTCGGACGGACGTGGGGGCGGGCGCGTGGGCGGCGCGGGGCGGGGTCGGTCGCGGTGCGGTCGCGGGGCGGCACAGGGGTGGGCGGGGGCGGGGCGAGGGGGGCGGGGCAGGGGCGGGGGCGGGGGCGGGGCAGGGGCGGACGGGGGCAGCGCGACGGCGAGCTCTGGGGAGAGGTGGGCGAAGCTAGAATGGGTAGTGTAAATGTAATCAAGGGAGTGGAGGAGGGGGCGGGGAGCGGGTCGGCAGGCGAGATGATCTCCAGAGCAAAGGGTGGGCGAGGGGCGTGACTAAGCCGGAGCGGAGGAGGCGAGGCGTGTGGGTGGGGCGTTGGGTGGCGACGGAGGCAGCGCCACCTGGGGGCGAGGGCGGAGGATTGACGTGGAGGAGCAGCGGGCGCCGCCCTTATCGCGGGGCCGTGCTAACGAGCCCGGCTGCCACTCAGCCGCCATCAATTAGGGTGGGTGCGGGCGGCGCGGGGCGATCGTCGCACGCCAGCTCCCTCCCACCGACCGATTGGCTCCGACGACCGACCGACAGATAGGCCCGGCCGCCCGGCACACGATTCTTTTTGATCGACCGCTTCAGCCGTGCTTCACCTCCAACCGTTGGATAACTTACAACCGAGTGACCCACTCGCCAACACGATGGTTTATAGATAACCACACGAAAGATGCTTCAATGTAATCGTTCCTGGCGGACGAATGGAAATCGAATGTACATCTCAATCTTAATAACCGATCGCTTCACGACTTGTCGCCATACCTTGCATTCAATTCGAATTTCTTTCGAAAGTTTGGGAACAACCACAATTGTTTTGCTTATCGCCCCCTTGTAATCATCTCTTCCCCCTGACTGTCAAGACATCTGTGATGGAAATAACATTTTGTCGTCTTCCGTGGAAATGGTGGATTACTTGCAGTTTACCGGTAATTTGGTTGGACCACACGATTATCCCATATCGAATTATCGTCGTCCCCGCCGTGTTGGGCACTAGGATAGGAAAGCAAGGCCAAACCTACCCTAATGGATATTATACCCTTTTATAGAACTAATTATTTATCCTGACAAATTTTGTACGTATTCATCTAGAACTAGGAAACGAACATTTCATTAACGCGGGTCGAGCTACATTCTCTGATCAAGCGTTTAAATCCGGGCAATCAGTCAGGTTTTCCTTCTTGTTGCATCTTCTTTGCCTCTGCAAACGCGCTGAGTCAGCACGTTTGGACATTGCCTCGCACTACGTTCCAATGTAGCCATTCGAGGAAACGTCCACACAGAGAGCAAAGGTTCTGTAGCTTTGCTCACGCGCGCTTCTTTAGCCATGCGAATTATGATGTTCCCTGCCGTGGAAAAAACGTCAATTGATTGATTTTTTTGTGTTTTCGGGCGCGTCAACTGCTTTGGTCATTAGTCCCGTGAGTGTAGTTCATGTTTTTTTCTCGGGAGATGGCGGTGATCTTCCCCCGCTGGATGGCGAGATCCGGCGCCGACCTCACGTCGGCTGAGTGGGGTTTCTCCTAACCAGGACTCTCCCACCAGCGAGGCACCGCCCCAGTCGGACAAGCTCTAAGCTTAAGCTCCCGACCAGTCTCCCGGAATGTGTGGTAGTGTAGTGCATGTTAGTGTAAGTGCGTGTGTAAGGAGAGAGGATAGGACAAGGAAGAGGAAGGAAAGATCGCGCGCGGTCCGAGGCCTGTTTGGTAGGGTGCTGCTCCGGCATTCGCCTGGTGTTGATCGGAGAAACCACGGAAAACTGTCGATCAGAGCAGCCGTCCGCTAGAATTCTCCTCCAGACAGCGACCGAATTTGACCTAGCTGAAAGGCTAGTGTGGAAAATCCTGCCGCCGTGGGGATTGGGAACCTAGGACCTTCCGGTCAGAGGCGCTGCAGTGACATCTGTCGATGCACTGAGCTACCGCTCCCGGTCTTAGCTGCTATACGTCTGTGTAAGTCGGAGGGAGAGGCCGGCAAAAGCAAACGGTGTAAAGCAAACGGTGGTTGGTCCGCACCGTAGTTGACGGGACATATCCAACTGAAATCTAACGGTTTTGGTTCATCGTATAGAAAACAAATGCTCATATAACCACCGTTTGGTGCATTAATAAAATATTTTTTCCTTCAAAGAGGGTGTTTATACTGGATAAAATACAGTAATTTTACGACGAAGACAGGTTTCTGTTTTACTGTATTATATTGGTCATTACCGAGGTGAAGTGTTAACCGTTAGATGTTAAACTATGTATGCTAGCAGTCTAAGTGCTATAAGCGAAGAAACTTCAAAGAAGAATCAATGTTATTGTAAAACATGATTAAAGAATTATAACATTATTGTAATTTACTATCGTGTCAATAAAGAATAGTTTTTATTGTGCCAGCTAAATGGTATCAACATAAAGCTATCAACCTTGTGATCATAGTAACGTTTTTTTCCTTTTCACTGTTGTATATTATTTTAAAAATAATACCTTTATGGGGGGGTTCTTGACACTTTGCTTTCAGCCAGTGTTGTCCATGCTGCATATCCACTGGGCCGATCACAACTGTTTTCCTCATTCCTCCTCCCTCTTCCTCCTCCCTCTTCCTCCTCCCTCATTCCTCCTCCCTCTTCCTCCTCCCTCTTCCTCCTCCCTCATTCCTCCTCCCTCATTCCTCCTCCCTCATTCCTCCTCCCTCATTCTTCCTCCCTCATCCTCCTCCCTCGCGGCTGCCTGGTAATTCCTCGCTAATTGAGGCGACCCGTCAGCCGCGACGGTGGCGCCAGCGGTGGTCTTACGCAACGCCAATTGTATTTATTTTACGTCGAAAAGAGTTAAAAACTATGTGTGAGATGTTACGAGGAGAAGTGAATTCTGTGCACGTTTTCATAGTTCTGTGATCCCTACCCTAAGTCATATATTACTTGAATTTTGAATACAGAAAGAAATATGTGTTTTTTGCAAGGATTGTTAACAAAATATTCGCTCCGATTTCATAAAATCTGTTTTCAAGGGTAAATCAGCTATTTATTTGGTTATCCCTCATCATATCCTTCATGAAGGAATAATACTTCCTGCCGCGACAATATGAAGAACGAAAATTTGAATAACTATATTTCCCACTTAATTCTAGAATCCATGCATTGATATTGAAGTTACATTTATGTCCAGAAGCAAAACAAAGGCACATCTCATAATTTTCTCAAAGGATCAGGAACCGGAGATGAAAATTTAACCTTAATTAACTCATTCTTAATTTGCTACTGAAACTGAGGTTCCATAGATTTACCCGTTATTTTGCTGGTTCCACAAACCTACGACACAAAATGCCACTTTTGCGTACTTAATCAGTTGGCGGCAGTGATAATTATCGTATTAGCATCATCATCACTATGTTGATGCCAATTATAACTAAGAGAAAGTGAAAAGAACAAGATTTTTAAACTCCTTCATCGTTGTATAAAGCTCACCTGTGTACAGGTGTGTAAAAATTCCGGTCGATCGATTTGCAGTGGTGCAACCAAGGGGTGACGGCCTGCTGAATCTTATGGCCCCGCCCCTCCCTCTTCCCAAAAGCTGATGGAATACATTCATAAATATAGTTTTCATCAATTTTTAGTATTAAGGAAAGTTACTCAACAACTCAATTTAATATGTGAAAAGCAAAAATAAACCAACAAAGAAAACAATAATTTAAACTTCATAGAAATGAAATTTTCTGAATTAGAAAGCCTGAACTCGAATCTACTGCCTTCCCAATAGATCACTACGACAATCCACTAGACATTTGCAATTTGTGTGGTTACAGATACTTTGGTATGCGTTCTTTTGGGATTATCCTGTTTTCATTGCCTCTCATTCTTCCAATTCTATTCATTTTTATCATTCTCATCAATAATTCATCAAAAACTCTGTTTCGCTCTCTCCTACGTTTAGGTTGTTTAAGACTTCTCGTAAAACGGAGTGCAGTCATCGAGTTTTGAAAAATGCAGTTGTCAAAATATTCTTAATTTATGTCGATGTAGTAGAATTTTGCCATGTTCCCTAGAGACTAGACATATCTCGCTATTCCCTTGATTGATTAGTATGTCTTCTAATTAAACACGGTACATGCTTCATTAAAATTTATCCAATTCGAATCATTAAATTAAATTGACAAGACAGCAAAGTCATAACCTCCTGAGATACCTGTTTATCTCCGGACCTCAAATATACGAACCACACGATACCGAACGGAATAGAAAAGATTACGTTAATTCAACATTTATTTCAAACGTGTTAATCATTCTCACTTACATCTAAAAAATGCGCATCATTTACTCTAAATCAATTACATATTCATTATAATGGCAATGCATTAAAAATTTAACCAATTAAAAATGAATTTCCTTTCCGGGAACATAACACAAAGGTATATTCCAGTAATAAATTTAATTTCCTATTTCGTGGAAAATCGTTTGTTAATTATATAATTTTATATTAAAAGCTTCCCTTTGTTCTATATAAATCCCATTCATAATGAAAGCACGTCTCTGTGAAACTGTCATATGACAATATTTACGATTATTCTAAATTATGAGACTCACACTTTTCTCGGCGATGTATTTCGTTTATTAGAAATATGTGTAGAGAGATGCGAAAGAAAATTATTCTCAAGCAAATGAGCTTACCAAACATATTTTGATGATGCAAGTAACCATTCTGCTAGAAATAAAACTATTGCTGATTCGGAATGGCACACATTTTCTCGTACTAGTTAATTTTGTAATTTCTTGCGTCTGGACTAGCTTTTTGGGTTTGCTTCTTCCACTTCCCAACTGCCATCTATTGTGCCCTATTTTTTCCCACAATTTCTCGCTTTATCTATACCGTAATAGTAGAATCAAAATACGACTTCAATAATATTACTGAAAAGTAAAACCTGAGTCGATAAATTCTCATTGAATCATTTGGAATCATTCTCCCGCTATTTGAGAAAATGAGCGTTTCTAAGAATCCGCAAATTAGATTTCACTTTCACAGAATACTTGAGTTTACGATAAACTCTTCTTTTTATTGCCTGTTTCTTAACCGCTACTTCAGTTTTCCAGCGCCTAATCTTCTTTTCCAGTCTTCTCTGTTCTTCCAGGAATCAGGATGTAATATTCTCTTCTCGATTATCTTTCTGATCTGGTCGTGCCACCCTCGTCATGGTTTTACTCGTTTTCTCCTTTCACTTGTTTGCCATTCAAATGATCTTTTAAGGAGTCTTTTATCATCCATTCGCTGTACATATCCATACCAAGTGAGTTGTTTCTTTTCAATTTCCTCTAAAAGATCACATTGCAAATTCATTATCTTCTTAAACCGTTCATTTCTAATTTTTTCCATTCTAGATATTGCTGCCGCTCTTCTGAAAAAATCCATCAAGGCTCTCAATTTTATTTTCTGTTGTTCTGGAAGATGCCATATTTCTGGTCCATACAATGTCACACATTCAATAATACATTTATATATTCTAATTTTCGTTTTCTTGCTTATATTTGGATCCCAAATCACTGGATTTTGAGCACATAAAATTTTTCTTCCTTTAATGAGTCGGGTTTCACATTCCTTTCTATACTAAAACCCTGTTTCCCAATTGTTGTTCGCAAGTACTTTATATACTCTGCTGTTCTTATTATTTCTCCGGTTTCCATAGTCAGTACGTCATGTGTATTGCCTAGTTCCAGTAAACTATTTTTGGTAGGTTGAGTCTTAGTCCTCGTTTCTCATAATCTTCTTTTATCTTCCTAGTCATATATTCGATATCTTCCTGTTCTTGCGCCATCAGCACCTGATCATCAGCAAATTTTAGGGTATAGAGTGTTGTGTTATCATTTATTGTGTCCCTATCCCATCACATTTTCTTTTCCATACCTGTAACACAGCATTAACAAATATTTTAAAGAGGGTAGGTGACAAACAGCATCCTTGTAGTAGTCCTTTTTATATAGGAAATGTTTGGGTCATCTGTTTTTCAACTTCCACTTTTCCCTTTTGATCTGTATACAATTCCTTCTCTGCATTTATTAAGATTGTATTTACATTACTATTATTCATAACTTTTCCTAACTTTATGATTGTCACACTATCATAGGCCTTTGCTTTATCAAGGAAGATCATATGAAGTTCCCTCCCTGTTTGCCATTTCTTTTGCATCACCTGCGACAGACAAAACAGGTTATCTATGCAAGATCGACCCGCCCTAAAACCACTTTGTTATTCTTCTTCGTACGCCTTGTTTTCCTCTTCTATTAATTCTCTTCACATTCTTCCATATACCTTCTGAATGTGATTTCACTGCTTACCTATAATTTTCACATGTCTTTCCTTCCTTTTTTATATATTAGTGTTATATAAGCCATTTTTCAGTCTTCTGCTACGTGAAGGATATGTACACTTATTGCTTTCAAGAAAGTCGTGTTTGCTGCATTATGATTATCTTTTGCACATCTTTCGCATTATCATTATTGCATTATAATTATCTATCTTTTGCACATCTTTTGCATTATCATTTTACATTATCTTTTGAAGCGGATTAACATAAAAAGAGCCGAAAATTGGTTATGTAGAGCCGTCTGAGAGGCAAAGGACAAAACAGCCAATCGGCGACCGTCATTGATCGACCGTGGGGGGGGGTCGCCTTGGAGAGGTACCTGATTGGCGGGTCGTGAAAGCCCGTTTCCAGGTGGAGCTGAGGCGCAAACCATCGTCCCGATTTAGGGTAATGGGCCTCGTTGATATTTCTAGGGCCTCTTTAATGACTCGTGGCCACCAACGGTCCTCGCAGCTAATTGTCCGGGAACTCAATGAGGTGACCGGTTTCGGCGGCATGTAGAGCTAAGGCCGACTTTTGGGTGTTCTTTAGTCGGTCATGGCGCATGTGTTCGCGCATGCATTCATCTACCGATCGACCCGTTTGGCCGATGCTGCAGCTGCAAGGGATTTCGTATACGCCGGCGTTATCCCGTGGGTCAAGGCGGTCTTTTACCTTGACCAGGCTCCTCCCGATCTTGTTGTGAGCGTAGAACACCGGGCGGATGTCGGCTCTACGAAGCAGCCTGCCGATTCAGCCGGCATATGTATTTCTCTATTAACAGAAATCAGTTCTGAGTGCTATGAAATCTCTGTGAAGTTTGATGCGTAACCTTATCTCGTTAGCATTTGTACGTAGACTGTCGAAGTTTTGTTCTTCTAGGAACGTGGTTGCATCAGGATCAACTGGGAGAGGAGGCTGAAAAGCAATGGAAGTTGTCAGGCTGCCAACGCTCACACAAACATACGATACAACGTTCTTTTTTGCGTTTTTTCTAAGAATTATCTTCGAGAATAGACTACCAAAATAGATGTAACCCACACAACGAGACTCTTGTTCCGTTGTTCACTCTCTAACCAAGATGTATCTCACAACAGAGTGGAGGATGTTCGCTTTGTACTCCTCTTTGTCTTCCCACTAATTGGAAGTGACGGTATTTCCCTCTTCCGTGAGCTGCTCCGATCGTTATGGCCACACTACATAAGCCCTCGCTTCCACGTGTTTCGTAATAATCATGTTAATCTCGTCTTCTATTCCTAATGGAAAATGCAACCTGTCTTCCCCTTTCGTCTGCTACACACTTCTAAACAAGACCGGCTACCTGCTACTGCTACTACCTGCTACTCGTAACGCTCGAACTCGCATCTGTTCTGACATCGTCAGAGTCCTCGCCACCGCCGTTGTCATCGCCCCCGTTGTTACGGTCCCCCTCGTCACCGCCCCCTCGTCATCGTCCCCTCGTCACCGCCCCTCGTCAACGCACCCTCCTCAACGCACCCTTGTCACCGCCCCTCGTCACCGCCCCTCGTCACCGCCCCTCGTCACCGCCCCTCGTCACCGCTCCCTCGTCACCGCCCCTCGTCACCGCCCCTCGTCACCGCCCTCTCGTCACCGCCCCTCGTCACCGCCCCCTCGTCCCGCCCCCTCGTCACCGCCCCCTCGTCACCGCCCCTCGTCACCGCCCCTCGTCACCGCCCCCTCGTCAGCGCCCCTCGTCACCGCCCCTCGTCACCACCCCTCGTCACCACCCCTCGTCACCGCCCCTCGTCACCGCCCCTCGTCACCGACCCCTCGTCACCGACCCCTCATCACCGCCCCTCGTTACCGCTCCTCGTCACCGCCCCTCGTCACCGCCCCTCGTCACCACCCCTCGTCCCCGCCCCTCGTCCCCACTCGTCACCGCCCCTCGTCACCGCCCCTCGTCACCGCCCCCTCGTCACCGCCCCCTCGTCACCGCCCCTCGTCACCGCCCCTTCGTCACCGCCCTCCTCGTTAGTGCCGTCATCAACATTTTTTCCCCAACGTCACTACGCTTCTCACAGCCCTTCCTGCCATTTCCCCATCTTATTCTTTCATTATCACCCCAATAAACGTCTCCACAATCTCTCTCCATCGTTACCTCTTCATCGCTCTCCCAACCCATTCTGATGGGACTCGCCTTGACTCTCAGCCTGTCAACGAAACCTGCCATAGAGAAAAAGGGAGGCAAAGGATGAAATATTGGATTTTACTAGTTGTTTACGGGTTCTAATCGAAGATCCAACCTGTTCAACATCGTAGTTTCGTCAGTTTCGCTTCTCTGCCTTGGGAATATCTTGTCCATAGTTTTAATAACCTATATTTTTCTTGTCTTACCTCCGTTCCCACATAATTTTATTTCCTTAATGCCACTAACATCACTTACATGTTGATGTTAAACAGCCTGTCAGACTTATTTGGAACCTGCTATTAAAATCACTGCCATTACCATTTTCATCTTAAACATCAATCTTTTCTTACCACACATCGATTTTTACCCATCACAACATTCACTGCCGTCACGATATCACCGTCACTCCCTCCTCGTCCGACAGAATTTATTGTGCAGTTCTTTTGTATTGGTAGCAGTGCTGCCAACCGAAAGAGCTTCTCCTTGGCCGCTTGGAGAGCTCTCACACCCCGCGAGATGAATTTCCAATAGCTCCCCCTTCCACTTCAGTCCGTTTGCAAGAACCCGAAGCGCCTGGCCTTCCGTATTCAGACGCCCAGAAACTTTCCGATTCACTGACACGCGTTACGGCCATTAAACTAGCCGCTCGCGTCTTCGCGTTTTATTCCTCTTCGCTGGATGCAGCGTGGGAAAATAGCGGCGGCTTCCAAGCGTCTACCCAGCCGCCGCACACTGGTTGAATCGGGCCAAAAACCGGGACATAACGGCCAAATTCGAAGTGCGCGTAGGGAATTCTCACTTAGCAAATCTCGTATCGAAGACATTGCAGCAACCGGAAGCGATAGCTCAGTGCATCAACTGATGTCACTGCAGCGCCTCTGACCGGGAGGTCCTAGGTTCGAGTCCTGATGGCGGCAGGATTTTCGACACTAGCTTATCAGCTAGGTCGAATTCAGTCGCTGTCTGGAGGAGAATTCTAGCGGCCGGCTGCTCTGATCGGTAGTTTTCCGTGGTTTCTCCGATCAACACCAGGTGAATGCCGGAGCAGTACCCTACCAAACGGGCAACGGACCGCGCGCGATCTGTCCTTCCTCTTTCTTGTCCTCTCCTCTTCCCTTACACACACACACACACACACACTAACACGAACTACACTACCACATATTCCGGGAGACCGGTCGGGAGCTTAGAGCTTGTCCCGACTGGGGCGGTGCCCCGCTGATGGGAGAGTCCTGGTTAGGGGGAAACCCCACTAGCCGACGGTAGGTCGGCGCCAGATCTCGCCGTCCAGCGGGGAAAGATCACCGCGCAGATGCGAAAACCCGAGAAAAAACATGCACTACACTAACGGGACTAATGACCAAAGCAGTTGACGTACCCAGAAACACGAAAAATCAAATCATTGCAGCACACTAGTTCAGCTGGTTGAATGGGATAAAAAAACTGGCCATAATGGCCAAAATCAAAGTGCGCGTAGGAAATTCTTACTTAGCAAATCTCGTTTGGAAGACATTGTAGCACACTCCTTCAGCTCCAGAAAGTTATTCAATCATTTTTGTCTTCTTTCCGGTCTCGTTAATTTACCTTTGCTCGAAACATTCGAATTCATTGACTCTTATCAACAATACTTGTGAAATTAAAAAAAAAGTGTTTAAATTTTTTGTGGATTTCTTTTGTATTTGCGAATAGAAGACACTTTTGACTATAAGTTAGGTATATTTTTAAGAAAAAATGACAAAATTTGATGTATAATATGCCTGAATTCTAACGTATAGAGCGTATCAATGTTAGTCACGTGTATTGTGAATTATAAATATTTTGTTCTGCACATTCCTGCCTTAATCAACTTTTTTATTTATCAAGAAATATGCCCTTAATCAGAATAACACATTTAGATGCGCATATCTGCTCCATTTTGTTTTATAGCCTCTCTACTGATATGCTACAAAGTAAGATTTAACACTAGATATCACGGAATCGCCTTCTACGCCACAGGGAATTATTTCCTCTGTATATTTTTTTTCGATTTCTTCTTCTTCTTATAATTACTTTTAATAAGAACATTTCAGATATTAAATTTTGGAATGATAACATGAACTTGCGATCGCAAGAACTATTGTAGTATCCATATTCCTACACACATCGTTATTGTTCTAAATCAGTTAGCCATTTCCAAACCGCCATTTTGAATTGTGAAATTTCATTATCATATTGGAAATTAGTGATCTCCAGAACCCCATGTATTTTTATGCATTTTTATGCAGTTTTTGTTTGTTTTTAAATGAGCAAATCTGCCAGTTTGAAGCCGCAATTTTGAATTTTGAAATTTAGTTTTGATATTAAAAGTCAGCAACCACAAAAACCCATTTATACCCATTTTTACGTAAATTCCCTTGCTTTTGCAATTGTGACCAGGTTTTAGGCCCGATTGAACCAGTGCGCGCCGCATCGAGAGGCAGAAAACAGGCCGTATGAAGGGAAATTTAGTGGCGAGCTCTGGCTCTCGGCAACTCCTCGGAGGTATCACTTGTGCCAAATTGAGGAAATTTGTCCGCGAAGATTGAGAGAGCGCGAAGTATGTTTCTTTGAAATGTTTGGTGTCTCATTACGTTGAAGTTCAATGGGGCAAGAGAAATAATGTTGTCTCGCAAATCTTTGACTGTCCCTTTGGGATGTATGAGCGGAAGTTCGGAGAGTCTGTGAGAGAGTCGGTGTTAATCACAGCTGGAACAAAAGAAATTGACGGATAGTTGTGGTTGTGTGAATAGACCGTTCAAATCCTTTTACCAAAACTAGAAATATATATTTAAATTCAACATATGTGTAAGATAATGTGCTTAGATCATATGTTTATATAGATTTACTTCATGAATTAATTACCAGTATTATATTGTGTGAATTAAGACATAAATGTATTCTGTATTGAATTTATGTTCGTGCGTAAGGAATTCAGGTGAATTTGCTATTTTTCTGAAGTTCTTTAGGATATATTTCATTTTCGTTTCGAATACGTTTTCCGATAGCAACCAGTATTATATTGTGTGAATTAAGACATAAATGTATTCTGTATTGAATTTATTTAGCATCGTAAGAGTGTCTGATCGTGAACTCGCATGAAGCTGGATCGCGAGGGCAGGCGAGGCGCGGGCGAGGACGCGGGCGAGCGGCGAGGCGCGGCGAGGACGGGCGAGGGTCGCGGCGAGGGCGAGGCAGCGCAGGCGAGGGCGCAGGGCGAGGGGCGCAGGCGAGGCGCGGCGAGGGCGGGGCGAGGACGCAGGCGAGGCGCGGCGGGCAGGGCGAGGGAGGCGCGGCGAGGCGCAGGCGAGGGCGCGGCGAGGCGAGGGCGAGGCAGGGCGCAGGCGAGGGCGCGCGAGGGCGAGGCGAGGCGAGGGCGAGGGGGGGGGCGAGGCGCAGGCGAGGCGGGGCGAGGGCGAGGAGGCGAGGGGGCGGGCGGGGCGGGGGCGAGGGCGGCGAGGGCGAGGGCGCAGGCGAGGGCGGCGAGGCGAGGGCGAGGGCGAGGCGAGGGCGAGGGCGAGCGAGGCGAGGGCGAGGGCGAGGGCGGGGGGCGGGGCGAGGCGAGGGCGAGGGAGGCGAGGGCGAGGGCGAGGGGCGAGGGCGAGGGCGAGGGCGAGGCGAGGGCGAGGGCGAGGGCGAGGGCGAGGCGAGGCGAGGGCGGGGGCGAGGGCGAGGGCGAGGCGAGGGGGCGAGGCAGGCGAGGGCGAGGGCGAGGGGGCGAGGCGAGGCGAGGCGAGGGCGAGGGCGAGCGAGGCGAGGGCGAGGGAGGCGAGGGGGCGGGGGCGGGGCGAGGGCGAGGGCGAGGGCGAGGCGAGGGCGCGGGCGCGGGCGAGGGCGAGGCGCGGGCGCGGGCGAGGGCGAGGGCACGGGCGGTGGCGGGTGACGAGCTGCCAGCTGACGCGCGGTGCGGCGAGGGGCGGAGGGCGGTGTTGATAAAACGCTAGCCCTGTCGGCCCAGGGCGCGCGCTCCGATGGCCCAGTTTCCCTCCGAATACATCACCGCCGGCGGCGCCACCGGCGCGGAGCGGCGCGGCGCTTCTCGCGGAGGGTGCCGAAACAGGCGGCGGACGCGGCGCGCGGGGGAGAAGGTCCAGGGAGGGGCGGGGCAGACTGACAGGCCGGGGAGATAGAATAACGCGTGGGTGTGAGTTGGTTGGATGGGAAAGACAACGGGGGAATGGAAAGAAGGTGAGGTCAAAAGGAGGTGCAGAGGGGAAAGAAATGGGTGGAGAGGGAAAGAAGAGGAAGGATGTGCAGCAAGGAGGAAGAGGCGATGAAGGGGAAAACAAGCAGGAGTGGGAAAGGGGGAAGGGGAGAGAAGGGGAGAGGCGAAGAGGGGAGAAGTTCAAAGGGTGGGGGGTCGGAGGGAAGAAAGGCGTTGCGAAGGAAGGAGCTGAGAGGGGAAGGAAGCCAACAGGGAGAAAAGGAATGTGGAGGAAGGGGAGCTGGAGGAGGCCCCCAACGCTACGTAAAAAGCTGCCTGAGGGGCAGCTCACTTGGACAACGGATTTGTCTTCCTTTTTCCGCTTAAAAGGGACCCGCTCCTCGTTGCGAACTGTGTTAATGGTGCAGCTTTCTTCTGAAATGGAAATTTAATACCAATTGATGGGTAAAATAAGTGGACTATTGTCACGATTAGGCTGTTTCTTGCAAGAAAATGCACAATTAGGGTTCAGATTACTTCTAAGTTTAGACGTGAAAAATACAATTCTTTTTTTTTCTTTCTTTTTTTTCTTTTTTTTTTTTTTGCTTTATAAAATGTACAAGAGAAAGAACTCCCTTGTAGGAATGATTTATACCTTCGTTGACTCTAATGTTTCCAAGTTTGCCATTTTTTTACTTTTCATTACTTCACTAGCTATAATAGTGACTTTCTGATGGGAAGTACGATAAATTAGCGAATTATTTTAATTAAATGAGATGAGAACACTTATTTTATCAAAATTAGTTGTTTTTTTCTCAGAGATGTTGATTTTCTCCAGTTCTTTCACCATATTTATATTTAGACCTCAACAATTCACTTATATGCCACATGTTTTATAGTCAACTTTTTAATATAGTTTGGTATGTAAATAGGTATCGTTCAAAAGCAAATTTGATGAGCATAGTAAGATGTATTTAATTTTCGGTTGATCTGTTGTATGTGAGCCATTCTACTTCAGCATTTGTGGGCGTTGGTGAAAAACCAAGAGGAGATAAAGTATTGGAATGTATTTTAGGCGTAGAAAGGCGTTGATAATTTTGCATTGTTCTCCATGCTGTAGGTGGTTTCGTGAACGCCGAAGGCCTTGACTACTTGAAGCTGCGAGAGCGGTGTGTGTGAACGTGACCTTAAGAAAATTTCAACATAAAAGAGTGTCCAAATTTTGAAATTCTCAGAATCTAGGTGCTCGGAAAGAGAGATAAGATTGAATTGTAAACCAAAGAAAGAATACGGCCTATCAAAACATAATATTATTTCAGTTACGATTTAGAAAGCCAATCTTTGAGTTACGCTTATGAAATAATATCCTATAAGCACGCCCTAAAATTATAACTAAAGTATAATACCAATATTACCGTTCTCACGATCAATAGCAGTGAATAACATAAACCACAAATATACTGTTAAAATTCTACAGTGATGTAAATCTTACGATATTTGTTTAAAAAAGGTGAAAAACAGAAAACCAACATATTTTACGTGTATAGTCTAAACTTTTAAAGAGATAGAGACAAAGATATTTGTGAATCTGCCCGGCACATGGCAACGGGATGACTGAAGGACAGACGTCTAAAGCCAGGCAAGGGACGCCATTCCTAAAGCCTGGGTCAAAGCGAATGGGCTTATGGTATTCGCTTCGTGTTTCATCAGGGCTGGCATCCGGCTTACCTGAGTTTCCCTGCTGTTATTAGCAAATGCCGGGTATCAAGGACATTTGCGCCATAGCGTTGGCGTGTCTCAGTCTGAAAATCTGCGTTGTGACGTAAGCATACAGGGCATTCGTAGAGTGATCTCATTTCACTGTGTTTCACTACGCCATTAGAAAAAAAAATTAGCAAATAGTGTGGTAAATTATTATGAAAGCTACGAAAAATAATTCGTTCTTATTCTAAGTAATACAAATAATTTTATGGATTTTATTTTCTAAAATAATTAGAATTTCAGTTTTATTTCAGAAAAATAAATTTTGAGGGTCGTGGGTCTTGCCATGCACATATATTTTTAAAACAAATGGTAGTTAGACGCTTTTTAATTTTTTTCTATTTTCTGTGGAATTAAAATGGGGTTGTTCAGTGTAATGTCGTTATTTTTCAAACTAAAGGAAGTTTGATGAAACTTTGATAATGTTCTTTTCATGGCTTCAACACAAGCAAAATTTTTATATAGCAGGTTTATACCCTTTAAAATATTACGTTTGTATGAGAGCACTAGAGTAAACTACTATAAATCTTATCACTTTGAATCACATCAGAAATTCTTTCAACTATGAAATTGTGTGTGCAACATTTATTGATTCTCCTTAAGGTGGCAAAACTTCTACCTTGAACATAATTCGCACACAAAGTTTTAATTCTTCAGCAATGAAATAGCGCAATGCATCATTGAAGGAACGCTCAAAATATCTGCAACGTGGTTGTTTTAAGTTCATTCAAATCTTGAAGAATCTCTGCTAAAATTATTATTGACACTCCCACAAGTATTCAAGATATGATGACGCTCTCATGTTATACTACGTCATGTTTACGATAATTGTAATTACATTTGGTTGTGCTTTTTCACCAAGTGTTTTTTATTACGCCGTATGTAAATCCTGATGAGGATTTACAAGATTGTGCTCTGGGTGGTATATTATATTCAATGTACTTGATTCAACATACGTAGAGAAGGGGAGAGGATAGGACAAGGAAGAGGAAGGACAGATCGCGCGCGGTGCGTGGTTCGTTTTCTAGGATACTGCTCTAGCATTTGCCTGGTGTTGATCGGAGAAACCACGGAAAACTACCGGTCAGAGCAGCCGGCCGCTAGAATTCTCCTCCAGGCTGCGACCGGACTGATGGGAGATATCTGTTGAGGAAAACCCCCACAAGCAAATGTGTAGGTCGGCTTGGGATCCCGCGATTCAGCGGAGAAACATCACGGCCACTTATCACGATAAAAAAAGCACTACACTTATGGAGCTAATGGACTTAGCCGTTAAGTCGCCCCGAAACGTCGATCAACCGACGACAAATCGACTGAATCCAACTAGTAGCTCAATCATTTAAACCGGGAGCGATAGCTCAGTGCATCTACTGATGTCAATGCAGCGCCTCTGACCGGGAGGTCCTAGGTTCGAGTCCTGACGGCGGCAGGACTTTCGACACTAGCTTTTCAGCTAGGTCGAATTCAGTCGCTGTCTGGAGGAACATTCTAGCGGCCGGCTGCTCTGATCGTTAGTTTTCCGTGGTTTCTCCGATCAACACCAGGCGAATGCCGGAGCAGTACCCTACCAAACGGCCACGGACCGCGCGCGATCTTTCCTTCCTCTTCCTTGTCCTACCTTCTCTCCTTACACACACACTTACACTAACATGCACTAGACTACCACATATTCCGGGAGATCGATCGGGAGCTTAGAGCTTGTCCCGACTGAGGCGGTGCGCCGCTGGTGGTAGTGTTCTGGTTAGGGGGAAACCCCACTAGCCAAGGGTGGGTCGGCGCCAGATCTCGCCATCCAGCGGTGGAAGATCACCGCCATCTCCCGAGGAAAGAAACACGAGACTAATGACTTAAGTTGTAGACGCGCCCGGAAACACGAAAAAATCAATCAATCTAAATTATTTAATATCGGAATCTACACAACACTCTGTTCGATAAGATGATGGGTCACTAAATCACAGAGAAACACCACATGTTTGAGTTTTGCCGGAAATGAATTTAATGCGACATTGGATACGCTTGAAACTGCGATTCATAATTTCAGTCAGTTCTTCAAAAAAATAAACTGGTCACTCTGGAAATAATATCCTAAATTTGTCGATGCACAAAAAATGATGTTTTTGTCCTTTTTTCAAAATCATTTTTCAGTTCACGGTTTTTATTTGAGCAGTGCCGTATATTTCGCATCTAGAGACAAAGAATTTTTCTCTACATGCCAACTGTCGTGTGCAGTATATGAAATTGGTAATATTAAAACATAGATAATTTACTAAATATACTTCATTATCTAGCTGAAGATAGTGTTAGTGTTTAGATGTCAGTACACTGAAATCTCAAAACCCAGGGCAACATCGCGTATCTCACATGGCTCTCCGTTAGAAAATATTTTCTCTTACAAATATAAAATTCCCTTTGGTGCCAAAGGGAAAACCCGTCTCGTGACTAGTAAAGGATAATTAAATGGATTTTATGATGCCCGGGATGGAGTTCGCAAATGTCTGGGAAACCAGTGTTACTACAACAACCCATATGTTTGCGCATTACTTGTAATTTTGTTCCTTCAATACCCAAAGAGGGATTTCAATGCAAATCGGATTTGAACACTTGTTAAGAGCATACTTTGCTCTCTCAGATTAAAAAGTCCAAATAGTAGTGTGTATGGACGAATACGCGTCCCATAAGGACGTAATGGGTATCCGCCTGTTGGCTGGATAAAAGGCTTCGACACTTCCTTTCGTGACGTCCTAGTTCGACCAAAATATAGTGCGCCGCAAGAAATAATTGAAATTAGGAAGTGCAGTGTTATGTGCTCTTCTGTAAAAACTCGCTTTCCTTTGTACATTACATTGAATTTACTTTTTGTGTGATAAATATTATGTTTATTTTAAAACCGAGACTTGAGTGCGAGATGCGTACCGATGCACGGGGTTCCGGCCTTTGTGCTGTTGTGTGGCAAGCGCTGATTGAGAGCTTTCTATTTACATTCGTAGCAGTTTTCTTTTACTGTTTGTGAGAGCATGTTAAGTGATTTTCCACATATGTAATTAAATTTAATTATTTTCCGGACTTGCGTACGTGCATATACATCAGCGAAACTCTTAGACTTCTGGATAGTGATGTCTTCTCAGAAGCCATAACCAAACACTTTACGAAGGGGCTGAACAACTGTCGCGGCGGAGGGATACTTCTCTGAAATACATGTGATGTTCACTTGTTACGCGAACTGTCAGTTTGGCTCATCCTTAGGAAAATCGTTCTTTACCGTTCCTCGCTCCATCTACAGCCGCCCTTGCGTGCTGCGGTGTCGAAGGCGGTTCAGCCTCCGTCGTCGTCCCGACGCGCTTGCATCAGATAAGGGGCGGAAAGTTGCCACGTGACTGTACGCGTGAGCGGCCGCGTGACCGCGGGGCACGCACGTGCGCGTGCCAACCCGCACGACCGCCACGTGTCGATGCACCACGTGCGCCCCACGCGCCTTGACCTCTGCGGAGGTCAAGTTGAATGCCGGACCGCTTTAAGTTCTCCCTCGCCGTCCACAACATTCTTTCTCGGAATGTGGTCTTTACAGTCCCTCGTTTCCATCGTTCGATTTTTTTTTTTTTTTTTTTTCTTTTTTCCTGGCGGCGTTTAAAGGTCTCGAAAGGCGCTTGACCTGGTCGAGTGAGAAACATTTGAAAATGATTTATTTCAGCAATTGCGAATGCATGGGCCCATCTCGGTGGAGGAAATAAAAATACGTGTAATTACGTGACCCAAAGTGAAGAAAACATTATATTAAATATTATTTTCCCTCAATATAATAACTACTCTGAACTACACACAAAAGTAAATATTCTAAACAAATTCGAAACATAGGTAGAATTAAACATTGTAAACATTCTGTGACTTCAGTGTTAAAGATAAGATAACTTATTTCAGAATACGTACGATGCAAGTCTCTCCATTTTTGTAAATATTGTTACATTTAATTGAAAGGTTAAAAAATAAGAACGCACTACCATTTTAAAGAACGTTTTAGGTTTAATATTAACTGAAGAATATTGATATATTAATCAAGTTTAAATACTTTTCTAACTGTAGTAAAGTTATTTCAAACTGCTAAATTGCACGGATTAGGAGTCTGCGAATTAATGAGTGCAAACCCAATTTATTTATCACATGCAAGTTACTGATAAAAACTTGGGGAGAGAGCCATAGGAGGAAATCAAATGCTGACTGTTGGGGGTCGTGACGTCCCGTATGGACTCGAATTTAAATTTAAAGTGGTGGCGCCTCGGTCTCTGATTGGCTTGTCTGACGTCGCGCTGCGACGGGTTTCCATCTTGGAGTCCTCACCCCTCGGCCCGGCAGCTGCGTCTACACGCCCAATATCCAGGGCACCCCCCCCCCCCCCCCCCCGGCACCCGCCCCAGCCGGCCCCCCCCCCCCCTACCCCGTCCCGCTCCGCCCCGGCTATGCCCCTACCTATGTCTCGGCTCGCCCCGCCCGCCTCCATCTATGTCTCGGACTCGCCCCGCCCGCCCCGCCCCATCCCCGCCCCATCCCCGCACCATCCCGCACCATCCCGCACCATCCCAGCCCCATCCCGCCCCATACCCGCCCCATCCCCGCCCCCTCCCCGCCCCGTCCCCGCCCTATCCCCGCCCCATTCCCGCCCCATTCCCGCCCCATCCCCACCCCATCCCAGCCACGCCCCGTCCCCTGACCCCGCCCCTCCCGTCAAGCCTCCGCCCCCAACCTCCTTCGCGCTCGACCTCGACGCCAACCCCTGCCTCAGTTGCCTTCGCCAGCACCGCTCGCTCCCTTCCTCGCCGCCGCCGCTCCGCTCACCGTCACCCAAACTCCACCTGACCTCGTACTCGCCCCAGCCTTCGTACTCTTACTCGAACCCACCTCTGCCTTTGTACAAGTCTGCTGCCCACGTACCCGTCTGTCCTTCGTACCCCTTCTTTCGTCCTCCCTGCCCACGACACTCGTTCCCGTGGCCTCGCATCTGCCCTCTTGCGCGCCCCTCTCTCGTTTCCGTACGTCCCATCGCCTCTGCTCTTGTCGCTTCACTCACCGCCGCCACACGCCCGCAGCCCTCGCGATCACAGCCCTGCGCCTTCAGTCGACATGGCCCTAGTCTTCATCCGCATCTCTCCCAGCCGGCTGCCGGAAGAATTAATATATGAATATTTTTATTGAACATCCTTGAAGTTGATGAAATTCTCACAATCATAATTGCAATATTGCCACATTGTGCGATAACACACTTTCAGATGGACAATTTGTTTGCAAATTTGAAGTAAAATAGTTTAATATTTGTCACTATTTACAACGCTAAGTTTTAACCCATGAGTGAATCACTGTTTAAACAAAAGCAATGGTTATTCGTACGTAATACAATTGAAATATTTCGACGCTCACAACAATGCATTATCATTCATTATTTTACAACTACATCTAACAAGATGCATTGTGCAGAATGCATCATTCACGGATATTTTGATTTTCACGGATTCTTTAAATGAAGCCTCAACAATATTTTCGAAATTTTCTCAAAAAATGCCTCCAATTTTTTTGATAAAACTTCGTCCTCGAATAGGATAAAAGACGCTTAAAATAATGCTGCAGGTTTCATTTTCATTGAAATCCCTGATTTTTCAATAATTGCGTAGTTTCAAGTTTTTTCGGCATCTTTCTACCACTATAATATTGAAATAAAGACTTATTTCTGAATCAAATATATTCTTTAAAGGCATATCTTAAAATAAGATCATATACAATTTTTCGAAAATATGAGTAATTTTGCGTGAAATCCGGGCAATTTTTACTTTTTTTAAAACAATTATTTTCTCAAAACGTCTCAAAAGTTTTTCTACAAACATTCTCCAGGTATGTATAAAAAATAGATTAAAATATTGGCTTTAGTTCCACTTTCAGCGAACTCTGTATTCGAAAATTGCAAATACAAAACATTTCATAATTACGAATTCGAACACTGCAGGCCTCTCACCGGGAGGTCCTAGATTCGAGTTCTGACTGCGGCGGGATTTTCGACTCTAGTTTTTCAGATAGGTCGAATTCAGTCGCTGTCTGGAAGAGAATACTCGCGGCCGGCTGCTATGATCGGTAGTTTTCCATGGTTTCTCCGATCAAAACCAGACGGATGTCGGAGCAGTACCCAACCAAACGGGCTACGGATCCCTCTCCCCTCACACACACACACACACACACACACACACACACACACACACACATACTTACACTAACATGCACTACACTACCACATATTCCGGAAGACCGGTCGAGAGCTTAGAACTTATCCCGGCTGGGGCGGTGCCCCGCTGGTGGGAAATTCCTGGTTAAGGGGAAAGCCCACTAGCCGACGGTAGGTCGGCGCAGGATCTCGCCATCCAGCGGGTGAAGATCACCGCCATCTACCGAGAAAAAACATGCACTACACTAACGGGACTAATGATCAAAGCAATTGACCCGCCAGGAAACACGAAAAATCAATCAATCAACGAATTTGAAGATAAAGAATTTCGCTGGAAACAAAATGCGTTCTAAAAAATCTTTTAAAAATTCACAAACAACTTTTAGAATAAAACGAGTAGTTTTTAGCCATTTCTACGCAAATTTAATGCATATTTTAAAAAACAATAGTTCAATAATAGCTCCAAATTGGTTGCTCACATTTTTTTTCAAGGATAAAACAAGTAACGCTTAAAATAATGGCGCATATTTCATTTTTATTGAACTCATTAAATTTTCAATATTTGTAAATTTAGACAAAATTTGAAATTCGATTTGCTGTTAGAATATCGCTAGTTTATGAAGCCTTCTAAGAGTGACTTGCAGCACAGCGGCTTTGGCACTTGATTTTCAGCTCCTCGTAAGCGATTCAGATACTAGTTACTTGTTGAATTTTTACTTATAAAGCGGATTTGCTGTACGCTACCTTTCTATTCCGTTTCGCAGACCACGAAATGTGCCTGCCCAAATGTTGACGTCACATTCTATAATTCTATCACATTACGTCATCGCTACATATCTCATTTCCTTCATGTCGAGATCGTCATGTCTGTCCTAGGTAGAAGAATTTTAATAAATAATCTCGAATTAGTATCGAGGATTGATATTTTTCTTTTGTCGATGTACACTAGCATTGTTGAAAATCTGTGAGTCATTCCGAACATATGCAAATTTATTCTTCCTCAAAAAATATTATTAAGCAATTGTATTTTAATATTTATAATGTAATGTTTATAGATAAATATAATTTCCGGTTCATTTCTATTAACAAGATGCTAGAGTGTTTTCTGTGTGTTTATATTTCCATAAAGTTTCGAAATATTCTTAAATACATGTTATGTGATTTAAAATTTACCTCCCAATTAATTTGAGTACTGTTTTTCTTTGTTATACGATAATTTAAAAAAACAGCTTTTAGTACTTTTTGTGGTCCTATTGAACTACTTCCGTGCGACAAGTACCTAGAGGCAAAGTTGACTCAGGGCATCAGTTGATGTCACTGCAGCGTCTCTAACCGGAAGGTGCTACGGTTCGAGTCCCGATGGGAGCAGGAATTTTGACACCAGCTAGACAGCGTTTAGGATTCAGCCTCAGATACCTGGTTGGGGAAAATTCCTGATTGCCGATGTACCTCCACGCCGAATATTAGCAGCCAGCAGAATATTTACAGGATAAAATAAACGACGTCTCCTGTGACGAATGACACTGACGAGACTAATGACCTTAGCAGTAGCCTGGAATCTCTAATTAATCAACGACGAATACCATTATCTCCGATACCCCGATACTACAATATACTCCGATAAGTTATACCCCGATTTTATCCAAAATTGACCATACATACTAAATTAAATTTACACTACAGACACATATACTACTCTTATACCATTTGTTTTGCCTCTTCCTTTATTTTTTTGAGTAAGAATATTTTCCTATTTCCATTAATTTATCCGATATCGTGATGTCTACGTTATGTGCAACTGACAGTTGGTTTAAAGATTCAAAGTTTTGAAGCTATACGTAGTTAAACATGAGTAAGACATTTTGAAGTGCTGGGAGTTTGGAACAAATATCGAAGACAGGATGATTTGATCGTGGCTTTTTTTCTTCCTCAGTAGTATCAGGTGAATATTAATGATTATCAGTGAAATGTAAGCTCTGCCAGTTATATCTTCATTATTGTGTTTTTTTAACTGAGATAGGCACTGGAGTATTTTGACCGATTACATTTTAAGAGCCTTTATAACAAGAAGATTAAATGTTATTTTAAATCTATAAGAAACACGACCCACCTTTAAGCCTCTATAAATTCTATCTCTGTGAACTCATCTGCATTAATTGCCAGAAAAATTAAAATTACATTATTTTTCTCTATATCTTTAATAATCATTTATAAACCTTTGGGTGAATAAATAAACTTGAATTGAAAAAACAGAAAGAAATGTAGATAATAATTTAAAATAATAATTTAAAACATCAGTCGCATATTTAAATAAGTTACGTATGTTTAAAAACACGCATGCCTGTTTGTCAATAAACATTGGTAATTGATTCAGTGGCTCCAAGACACATATATTAAACACGTGGTAGGTCCTAATATGTCATCTTAGAGCCTAATCTATGTTTAATCTATGTTACTTGGAGCCACTGATGATGGGATGAACTCCCGAAACACATGTATGTCTTAATTTTCTGTTTATTAAAATTCCAATTGTATTAAACTACTTTTGATTGATACCTCTGCTATCCTGAATCAATAATCATGCAGTACCATAATATCTCTGCTGTCTCTATGGAATTTAGACATGGGTCAGTTTTGATCAGACTTCTCAGATTTTCCAATAAGTGCTCAGTAGAAATGCAACAAAAGCCACGTTCACTTGCTGGCGCAAAATATATCACAAATATCATGGGTAAATTAATTGATTAGTTTCTTGCAATTCTCTTGGAATGATTCATCCTCCTTATTTACACCATTCTACGCGTCATTACCACTGTAATCTTTTCTTCTTACATTCAATATTAAGTGCCCTTGCTAGCTTGTCTCGTTCGAGCTCGTGATAAAAAATCCACCTTTTTCACAATATCTTTCATTTCTTTGCCTTGTTTCTCTCCATTACCGGCACTTTCCACCCCCTCCCTTCTTGACAAACATCTTTCGTTCCCAGACCCTGTGTCCAGGAACCGCGATACAACACAGTAACATGATTTATGAAGTGTAGGGACCAAAGAACATTCTACTCTAACTTATATGCAAGTTTTGAGTTTATTTATAATGTATTGTCTCAAAATCTGTAATTACAATAATGGTAATGTTGTGCCTAACGTTTTAAAAACAAACCGTAATCTTCTTTATCTTCATTTTCCTGTCTCCAATGTTTGTTTTATTGCGGATTTTGTAGTATTTTTCTACTAAAATGTAGGTAGCATCTCTTCTAAAAAAATTTAACTTATTTTGTTCATTGAATATCGGAAACGAAACATCCTTCAATATGCAACTCTGAAAATAAAACAAATCTTAAGTTTTGCCACTAATTTTCGTACGACAAATAATCTCTTTAGGAAATCTACTTTGCAAATTTGAACATTAGGATATTTTATAATAGACGCAAAGTGTTTAATACGATTAGTGCCCATTGGATATCTCAGTTTCACGTGGTAACAACTGTTTAAACGTAAATGATACAATCGTTTCTGTTATTATATATATATATATATATATATATATATATATATATATATATATTTTGTATATATAAAATAATAATGATAAATGCCACCTTTGACAGGAACAAGTAGAAACTATTAATCATATCGAGTCAGCTCGTCTATTTCTAGCAAAGACCGAATTCTTGAAAATAAACGATCGACTATATAGTTTTCTCCACTAGCAGATTTGTATCACCCTCGAAGTTCCAATCACATGCGCCAAGTGGTACGAAGTCGTGCCAATGTGTGTTGGACTGTGTACAATACTGTACGACCAATGACTTCAAACTGATTACATCATAAGGGCAAACAAATCGGATACTGTTATACGGGATTTGGAGAAAAACCGTGTCCACTTGTTCATGATCATGTGCCTTGCAATCAAAACGTCCCGTCGTAATCAAGAAGACAGAGAAACCGCTTATGTTCAAGAGATTGGAAATCGAGAATGTGGGGCGGAAAGTCACTGGTCGTCCCGATTTGAGATTTTTTTCCAAAATTTGTTTAAAAACTTAGCAAAACTCTCTGGCCATTCAAAAGACTGGGATGTGCAAGACATTGTGTTATTTGGAAGAGCCCACATTTTACGCAAAATATTGTGAAGGCAGCGGCTGTCCCTAGATCTACTCTTTAGAAAGCTGGTTACCACCTCGATTAGATTTTATATTCAACCGACTCATATCATCTTTAATCGGAACTAGTTAAACCCGGTAGACGTTGTCCTGCCCTCTATTTTTGCTCTTCGTCTCTCTTTTTTCACTCTCTTACATTTTTCCCCTCTCCTTTCCCACTTCCATCTCTTTTCCGCGTTCTTTTCTACTCTTTCTCTCTCTTTCCCTATCTCTCTTTCTCTAATTTTAGCTCTTTCTATTCTTCTTACATTTTCTCCTTCCCCTTCCTTTTCTTTTTCCCCTTTTTCCCTCTATTTTCTCTCTTTCACTTTTGCCATCTTTAGCTCTTTCCTTTTTCTTTTCCCCTCTCTCTCTTTCTTTCCTTCTCTTTTTCCTTTCCCCTTTTTTTTTTTTCTCTTCTCCCTTTTCCTTCTTTAATGATTTGTGAATATACTGAAGATCTCTCACAGTCTTGTGTCTCATTCACTAACTCACTTTTTATGTTATGAGATTTTTTAAAAAATTTCTTTGATGTTTTAAAATTGTCTTTTATACAAACCTTGTCAAAACACAAACAAGAATTATCCCATTTGGTGCAGTCGTTCGAAAGTTATGCGCTTACATACATTTCGGCGATTCATTTTTATTTATATAGACTATAATAATAATAATAATAATAATAATAATAATAATAATAATAATAATCCTATATTAAGGTTTACAAGGAAAATAAAAAGTATAATTTAAAATTTTATTTTTACTTCAAATCAAACTTATAAATCGTTTTTCATTGACACAAAAACATCTAAAATTATATTTTCATACATTTCAAACGTTCCTTTTTTCTTTTCAGAAAATCACTCTTAATGCTCCTCATCATTACCCTTGAGACGCCCAATGGCCTTTCGCCCTCTGAGATCGCAAAACCCCGCACTGTGCTGCGACCCCAGCCCCTGCCGTCATCACTTGTGGCACCGACCGGGCCTCCGTCGCAGATCGCTCCCCGCCCCTTCCGCGCCTCCCCGCCACGCCACGCCACGCACCGCCCGCCGGTCTCTCGGCCTCGCAGGATACTCGAGGGGTTTTTTTACGCGCTCCAAATTGAAAATCTGACGTTTCAATTTCCTGAGGTTTGGTCTCGTATAAGACGAGACTGCCAGGGAGATACAGTCTTATTCGCGCGCCTCTGGTCCCCGCCCATCCGAGCTTTCCGCCCGCCCCCTCCCTGCCGCGTCCCCACCCCTTCCCCGCCCCATCATCCCACATTAAGGAGCCCTCCTCTGCTCCCGTGATGCGGTGTCTTCGAGGCCGTGGCGTGTGTGAGTCCCATATTCGCTGCATCTAGCGCATGCTTTTCTATGTGTGGCGGGATTCCGCACGCGAAATTGGAATTCTGAGATGATGCTATTAGATGCGTGTGGTTTTTTCGTTTTATTTTTTCAAATCATTGCACTCGTGGTGCGAAATAATACTGTTTTTCGAGGCGAGAGCTGGAATTTCCGGGTTGTGGATGGAAGATTCGCCATAATACATGGCATGACAGTATCTATTTGCAGTTTACATAGAACCGTATCTAATTCTATATCTGTTCATAAAATGAAATGGGATTGTTATTGTACATTTGCAGCATGGTATCTGTGTGCGTGCGTGCGTGCGGGTCAGCATCTATCTACTAAATTGTTTCAGAATTTGCATTGTTTCAGAATTTTTAGTGACAACACAACTATGTTTGTCTTCATTTATTTTAATCTCGAAAATTATTTCTCCCTCTGCCCTTCCAAAAACACACTGAATAGCTAACATATGACCATTATCGTTACTCTCCGAAAACACATATACATAAGCAAATACCCATTACGTAACACAAAAATCAACAAATAAAACAAAAAAAAAAGAAAACAACATATTATTCACACTGAACTTAAAATCGCAAATCTCATTCATACTGAATGCGCATTCTGTATACTCTTTATAAATTTACTTTTATGCTAATTTCCTTGAAGCGAAGCACTTGATCTTCTACAGAATGCCTCACCGTTGTTAAAACTGTCCACGCAATTCACTTCCCTTTTGCTGGATCGTCGCCGCGACAGACAGCGTAATTCACGTTCGTGGTCGATCTCCAGAGAATCGCACACTCCATCGTTGCAATCGTCCCTACGTATCACTTGGCACCATCTTCTGCAACCACACAATCCGCGAAACGTGCGTGATTCGTCACAACATAAACATTGCACATCTACACTTGGCACCTCGTTACTGTTCATTATTTAAAACTCTATTGCGCCGATACTTCGCTTCATTATTTTAAAAAAGACTTTTAAGACTTTTTTTAAATTAAAAAAAGACTAAAAAAGATAATTTAAAATTCTTTTATATATATCTAGCCGTTAATATGTACATTTTTAGCAATTTGTATACACTATTGCATTTTTTAGTGAAAGTGCTTCCAAAGACTTTGAATGAAGTTCTTCGAAAACACGAAAGATTCCTGTGAAAAAGAAGTTCAAATTTCGCATTTACTCTAGAACTTAAAACGATTTTTTCTTAAAGACGGTTTCTAATTTTTCAAAGAAAATTTGCATATTACCGATGTTTTACTCTTTACTTACTTGTCTTACTCACGATATTTTCAAAGTAATATTTCGAGTCTTCCATTAAGACTTAGAAATTTAGAATTTTTTTAGACCAAAAAGTTTAGAAAATTTCAAATAAAATGTATTTACGGCAGCGATTAATGGCAGCCGGCAAGTGGTCGGGTGCAAGGCTAAAGCTGGCCCACACCAAGAAAATTAGAAAATTTTACTACGAGGAACATGTCATTCTGTAGCATCACTAGACTTCTTTGGGGTGAAAAATCAATCGAATAAATCAGATCAATCATATCATTACTAAAAAGCTCGGATTAAAAAGATACTGCAAAATCGTGAAATCTTGTGTCATTCCCTAGCACCATTAGTTTGTTTCTGCAGAAGAAGTAAGGGTCATCTTCTTCTTCGTTTTTCTTCTTGTCCTCCAGCTTAACGTTTTATTTGTGCCAACATTCACGATATCTCTCATATTCCCGTTTCTCTCAAACTTGTTTCCTGATATCTCCTATCCCTGAATTCTGTATCGTTATCCTTCCTTAACTTCTCATCTCGATTTTTCCTTGTCCTCTTGCCTCTAACTTCCTATTGACCGCTAGGACTCCGCCCCCAACATCCCCACATGGCTGTCAGCCCCGGCGCTGGCACTCGGGCGCGCGATGCGAGCGATATCAGTTGGCGGCCGCCCAAACGACGACGCCCCGCCCCCAAAGTGCCACATTAAAGTATCGGTGAAATAGGAGCTCCCGCCGACACCGCCCCTCCCCTTTCCCCTCCCGTCACCCTTCCCCTGCCCACCCTCTCACCTATCCCCCCCCTCACCTACCCCTCCCCTTTCCCTTCACTTCCCCCCCCTTCCCAATTCCCCCCCCCCCCCTTCCCCTCCCTCCCTCCTCTTTCCCTTCCCTCCCCTTCTTCCTACCCCTCCCCTTCCCTTTCCCTTCCCCGCCCTTCCCTCCCTCCCCCTTCCCTCCCTTGGTGAGAAGCATTTATGTTGTTCATTGTTTGTGGACAGTTAAGTTCATGTCTTTCTAAACTCATGGAATTTCTATACATTGCCAGAACTATCTAATATTGGCAGTAGTACGGACCGGTTAAAAGAATTTTCCAAGTATCATACGGCAGTGTAGCATTAAATTAAGGAATTAGCTACATTTTTGAAGCAGTCGACTGTCTTCAGGTACGAAAACTCTAACGTTTTACCTGTTAAATATTTAACTGCTATATTTTTTTCGAATTCACTCTCAGGATTTTGCATTATTTGAACATCGCATACATAAACGTATCCTTGGAATCTGGAAAAAATCCTTCGCTGATCATAAGTATAATTCATCAAGGGTAAAGATCAATAAAGAAAGAAGCCGATCAAGAAGAGCTTAAATGACTTAGAACAGCAGAAAAACACTTTCAACCTTGTCTCAGTGCTTCTTTCAGAGAGTATTGATTTAGCGGTTTCTTTTGATAAAGTAGTCATGGGAATGCATTGTCTTCTTATTTTCAGAACAATTCAGACCCTCCTCTCAGTACCAGTTAAAAATACATGCATGTATCCAAGTACAAACCAAAGAATACGACTATATTACTAATTTACAAAGAAAGAAACTGAAAGAAAACTATTCAGTATCTATGTAATTCGTGTCTATGGCTTTCTTAGGTGCCCGATAAGTCGAGAAAAATCCAAAACAAATGAAAAAGTTTCAAACTGGGTTGAAAAATTCAAATATTTGGTTTTATTTTTCCATCTACGTTTATACTGTAGGTACTGAATGAAATGAATTTTTCACTGGGCGACAATGCTTACGACAAAAATGCCATTAGGCGACATCAATGCTCCGAGGAAGAGGCTCTCCGCCGTTTTAAGCAATTACTATTAATGTGTTACATTATGGAACAGCAACCTTTTTAATATTCCTGGGATGAAAAGAACCGTTGTTCCGTGAAACTAAAAAATTCTACGTTTTGAAATATTCGTGAAGAGAGATTTGTTAAAATATTTAATTTATGGGAGTGTTATATGAGAGTATATTTGCTGTTCTTGAGCATTGTCCGTGGCACATTTTGCAAAACAATTTTGTGAGGATTTGTTCAGCAGCTTCACCGCTGCTGTCGGTCACTAATTTGCAAATATATTGATTTTTACTTTTCGTTTCAAGTACTTCACCTCACATCATAATTATTGTTTCCGTTAAATAATTCAATATACTTCACAATTTACAAATTATTGTATCCATGCTTTAAGCAGTTTTACATTCTGATACAATAGTAGTGTTATGCACACGTAATATAAAGTTATATAATAATGTAATAAACATGATGTGATTTGAGCGGCATAAACAGTTTTTTGAGAAGGGGGTTGTCCCTGTCACAGAAAATTTAGCCTTTTAAAAAAGACCGTCTGCCCGACCGCTCGTCTCTATACCCGTATTGTCTGTAAAGAATCCTAGCACTTAAACTGCACATTGCATTTTTCCACAAAGTTGATTCTGACTGATCGTACTGTCGGAGTTTGCTCTGCGAATTTGAAACGAAACTTTTATTTTTAGAGGTATTTCATATAAAGCCCTTAGGACACGTTTCTCAAAAATGACTCAGAAGTATTGCTAGAAATAGTGCAAAGTAATAGCGAAAATTGTACGTGTTGATATTTTTCGACCCCCTCTGAAAATTATATTATCAATCTTAGAGATAATTGTTTTATGAAATCTATTGTTCAATATAAGATTTTTAAGTGATCAATTTTTAAAAGACTAAGTTTACAATATATCCAAATATCAGTTCTGGGGTCATTTTGACCTAAATTGTGGGTTTCGAATTTAGATCGTTAAAATTACTGGTCATAATTAAGCATGCTAAAATTTTTCTCAAATTACTTGGGAAAGTGTACTAAATTTTTCACGTTGTAAATGTCAGTGAATTACGCAATTAATTATACAAAACTCATTGGAATACGTCTTTTCAAATAGACCCTTGGCCAAAAATGGCCAATTTTAAATTTGTCCTGTTGTTAATTAATTCTTCTCCAACCCTCAATTTTGATCCAGTAGTGGGCACTTGAAAATTACAAAATTTTGATAATGGTCAGAAAACCATCTATGTTTTTTTCACATATTCTAACACGTTCACCTACTACCTTGCTGCACATGAGGAGAGCGTGATAGTATGAATGCTCGTGAAGCGAGCTTAAAATTCTCAGGAAGCAGAATATTTTGGGTATGAGAAAGGTCTGAACCCTTGACACAATGAATCAGATAAAATACGAATAAAATGAACATATATTCAATGAAACAAATTACAGTGACATAATTATATAACAGGATAATGCACTTTAAGTAGTTGGACACTGAAAAAAGAAACAGAAAACAAGGCAAAACAAAAAAAATTGGCGTCACCTCGACTGCCTGAACACACTTTCACCAATTACAATTCACAATTTGCTCATTCCTATTTCTGAATTTTTATCTACCACATTATTTTACTCTTTCTACCCGTTTTTCCGTGCACGGCTTTTATAATGAGTTTTACACTTGTTCTAAGGTATCCCGTTCACAGGTGCTAGCCTTGGGCTTCGCACTCACTATAACATTGTGAACTTTAAAGAGAGAAAAAATAAAACGTAACATACATGTTAATTCAATTTGATCCTTTACATATCACAGAAAGCAATTACTTTTCACACAATACAAAAACTATGAATTTTCCAGATAACATCAACTGTACAACATGTGAAAATCATGAATTATTTAAGTAAAATTGTACATGCTATGGCCTCTTTGGATGAATTCAATAACACGTGCAGTAAATGAACTTGAAACTGCCACTCACATCGTTCGGAATACTTCTCCCACCTATTCTGACCTTTCACCCACTTTTAACACGAATTGTCGTGTATTTACTGCTATTCTCTTTCCCCAACTGATCGCCGCATAAAAGTTGCCAGTTCTTTTACCTCAACAGCTCCGCATCGCTCGCCTGTAGGTGACCTTGTGGATTTCCTGCCGCTCGCAGCCTCGCGTTGCAACCCTCTTCGTCGCCGTCCAGTTACCAGTTTCCTTTCCTCGAGCTCTGGACTCCGTCACGCCTCCAATTACGATTCGAATCGTACGATTCTTGTACCGGTCCAAATCTTTCTCACCGACGCTTCTCTCTTCCTGGGGTCGTCCTTCTTCTTATGCCGCACCTTGTAGAAGTTTTTTCGCGCTTCCAGCCTCGAATAATTAATGTTGCTGAAGTTATGTTTTAAATCCTCGTCCTACCTACCACACTTAGGGCGTGTGTGGTCTCAGCGTGCAATATGAGATGCTGGATTTAGTTAATGTCCTTCTGCGCGAATTTTACAAATTTGATATTATTTCAAAGTCAATCAATCACTTCACTTGCTCTCTCATATACTGTGAATGTTAATGCGAAGAATGTTCGTGCACTCCATTTCTCAATTACATCACTATCGTTGATATGCTTCTCAAGCTAACTTTTAACTACAAAGTTAAAATAAACTCCTATGCTATCAAGTTACAATCGCCTTCAGAACTCAGTCTAGTCGCCGTCGCTGCTGCAATTATAGAGAGCTTCACCGAGGCGCGCCGCGATATGTATGGTATTCGCGCCTGGAGAAATTTTTGGAGGGGTGAATATTCTGCTCTTTTCTTGACTTCCCGGAAAAACATTATTCGCTGGTTCGGGCGTCAGAGTTCGGAAAGCTCTGGGTACATGGGTTTACAAGCCATCGCTCCGCCGCGTACCCTACTCCTCTGTGTTCGTGGGCTTCTTTTCGTAGCTGATGGCGGCGTTATGGGGTTGTCTAATCCCATGACGTCACAATATATACTCTTCATATACGCTATTATGATAAAAATCATAATTTTTGAAGGGAAGGACAACTGAAAAAATCGTCGCCTGTGGACAGTTACTGATTCACTTCTGATAAAGCCTTGGAAAGGAAATAATATTTATATTAAACATATTTATATTTTCAGTAGTTCAATACTAGTATGTCCAAATCATGCATTTACCGAGAATGTCCGCGCGCCGTCATTTTGACGGCTCAAGTATTTAATGAGCTACTTCTGGATTTGAGTAAATTTGTATACACAATACGTTCTTCAGTTATAATTTTATTGATTTATTTCAGTAATTAGAAAAATATACAGAATCGACATCAAAACAATTACGAAAATTCAGGCTGCTCACTCATGGGTTGCCTTTCGTCGTTAGATGTCACAGACAGTCCCGTTAGCGTTTCAATTCATCACCGACTCCTAAAATCGACACTTCAGATACAATGAACACTAAAGCTTTTCAACAAGCGAGCGTCCTTGTTTCCCGGAAGAGACATAAGATAATATAAAGAAAACAAGTCGACACACGGAGAGCACAGTTCAGCAACTATTGGGAAGTCAATTTGATGTCTGTCGGGAGCTTAAGATAAATCGATCAATATACCAATTTCGTGCAGATGAATATATTCGAAAATTTCACATATACTTTAAAACGTCTTATATATTTAAAGTCAGGTCATCTTCATTTTAATAAAGATAAAATTACTTGAATATGTTGTAGCCGTCAAAATGACGGCGTCGGGCTGTTAATATACCATCTTCATTGATGTCCTCCAAATCCAGGACGTTTGAGCGTCATGGAGCCCCTTTGTCCCGAGGTACCGCGCCTTCGCAAGTGGACCTGGAGCGTCGGGGGCTCATGATTTCTCACGCTCATTTCCGAGCCGCGCTGCTCATTCCGGTAATGGCGCATATATTACGTCCACCCGTCTTACGCGGGCGGCGCTGGCAGCTGGAAAACAAAGGGACGGCGCGGAGTGCCGCGCCGCGCCGCAACGCCGCACTCACCACGCCGCGCCACGCCACACCGCGCCACACCATGCCACGCTACCCACGCCATGCCGCGCCACGTGACGCCCCGCCCCACTCAGCCACGCCACGTTGCGCAACGCCATGCCGCGCCACGTCACGCCCCTCCACGCCACACCGCACCACACCATGCCGCGCCGCTCCTCTACACCACGCCACGCCGCCCACGCCACGCCACGCTACGCCGCGCCACGCAACGCCGCGCCACGCAACGCCGCACCACGCCACGCTGCGCCACGCCACGCCATGCCGCGCCACACCATTCTCCGTCACGCCACGCCGCACCACGCTGCGCCATGCTGCGCCACGCCGCACCACACCGCGCCACGTAGCGCCACGCCGCGCCACGCTGCGCCGCACCACCACACGCCCGCCACGCCACACCATGCCGCGCCCCACCATACCGCGCCACGCCGCGACACACCGCGCCACGCGGCGCCCGCCACGCCCGCCTAGCCACGCCGCGCCACGCTGCACCCCACCACGCCACGCCACGCCACGCCACGCCGCGCCGCGTCACGCTACGCTACGCCACGCCACGCCACGCCACGCCGCGCCTCAGCCACGCTGCGCCACAACATGGCGCGCCACGTCACGCCGTGCCACGCAACGCCGCATCACGCCACACCGCGCGCCGCCACCCCAGCTTACATCCTCACTGTATACTCCGATTTAAACATAGTTGCATATCAATGTCACGAGCTGAAAGGGAGGCAAACACTGTTATCCAATTTGGATTTAAATTTTTGGTATTGGAGCTCGCAATTGAATATCCATATCCCCTCTTCTTCCAGCTCCTGCACTTGAAGTGCAGATATGTTTAAGTATGAGTATAGGAATACGCAGTGGTCTGAATCGAGAGACGCGCCTATCAACGGTGGCGGGATTTTTTACACTAGCTCAACAGCTGAAGTGAATTAAAGCACTATTTGGAGGAGAATTCTAGAGGCCGGCTGCTCTGGTCGGTAGTTTTATGAGTTTCTCCGATCAACACCAGGCGAAAGACGTGTCGGGTGCCAGTCGGCAGCTTAGGCGGTAGCGGTCCCAGTATAGTCGATTTTCGCCAAATTTTCGGTTGGCCGACGTTGGAAATTTGACGTTCGCGTCCGATAAGCCCAATTCTTTCAAACACGTGCCAGTAAATGGAAATAGGCATTTTGAACCCCACCAACCATAAGGTTTTCGAATCAACCATAAGGTCGAATTTCCAACGTCGGCCAAACGAAAGTTTGGCGAAAATCGACTATACTGGGACCGCCGCCGGAAACTCCCGCTCTCGGACAAAGTTGTTTCGTTTGATTTTGTGAATTCAATGCACCTAAAATCAACAGGAGAATCAAGACCATCTGTAGTTCCAGGATTACCAGTAATACTTGCAGATGATCTTGAGCGTACAAATGTTTCAAGCATGGAGTGAATTGCATAATTATGAAAAAATTTGGCTAATTTTGGGTGCAACATTTGGCTGTATTTAGGATGAAATAAATCGGAAGATTTTGTTCGCAGTCGTCTGATAGAGAGCGACCACAGCTTGTTTCGGCTGCACTGTAGACTGTAGTCTTAGACTTTGTAGTGGCTGAGGCAGTACCCCTCTGTTGCAAAATAGCTGATTGAGGAAAATACACGCAAGCCGACGTAGGTTGGCGCCGAATGTTGCTAGCCAACAGGAAAGATCACCAACACCTCTCGCAATCAATCATACACTACACTTACGGGAATAATGTTTTTAGCTGTTGACATGTCCGGAAACGTGAAATTATCAATCAAGTAACGGGGATAGTCGAGCCTGAAATAACCCGACCAAACCCCCTTGAACAATATGAAGTGTAATAAAACTAAAATAAAACACTAGCTTATCGTAAGTTACTGCATGCTAGAAAGGTTTTGCCTATATTTTGCCCCTAAAGCGCTACTCAGTATTTCTGAACTCTTTCCTTTTGACTAGTTCCTGTGCAAAAGTTTCCCAACGCATCACTGTCCCGCTGCACTAGCTCTCCGCGTGTCAGTCACAATCACCTTGCCACAGCCCCTTCATCTTCCTTCCGCTCTCACTGCTACCATCTCTCTTCTGTTGTTCAGTTTTCACACTCTCGATCAGAGTATATAGTGATAAAGTATTGCTTACAATGTGACGGAAAAACAAGTAAAATCATATTTTTTATAGAATTTGCTTTGTATTTCACCGCATGCATCAAGCGATCACCATAAACTACTTATTTAATGTGCTTTCTTACGACATCCCAAGAGATCATAGATTTCTGGCAGTGTATTTTCTTTCCAAGTCGCCTTAGTGCACTTCATTAAGTTTCCACGCGCCATCGAACCATCGACTCCCAGAGGGTTGCTGGCAGCTGGCTACCCTGTATCCTGCCCAAAATGCACCCTCAGACACTCTAAAGGCTGTTGGCACACAGAGTGGTTGGTAGTGCAGTTTTCAATGCACTAAAGAAGATATACGCCTGCGGCAATGATAAGGACGTAGCAAACACGATAGTAATAACAATGTGATGGCTATACCGGCAATAATTAATGTGCAGGTGGTAGTGGTCAACTCAAGATGAGGTTTTGGAGAATTTCGAAAAATAATTTGAGAAGTCTGTTAATAAGGGAAGGGGCTCAAGGGGCTGAAGTCCTCTCCGAAATTCTAATCTTTCTTTATTATTCATTCATTCATTCATTCATTCATTCATTCATTCATTTTCATTCATTCATTCATTCATTCATTCATTCATTCATTCATTTCATTATTTATTTATTTATTTATTTATTTATTTTTTATTTATTTTTTTATTTATTTATTTATTAGTTTAAATTTATCCAAGTATATCGATATGTATAAAAGTAGATTAAAACACAGATGCTGCTTCATTTTCTAAGAGCATCTCTTTTAAACAAACCCGATAAAGATGACATAATAAATCACGTACTATCGATTTTTTTAAATTTTGGAAGCCCCTAACGAAAAATAATTCTGGATACGGCTCTAGTGTACATGTTGGCTAATGTTACTCTTTTGATAATATTGATGATAATGTATGAAGTATATAGTATTTTACTTACTTAATAGATTTATAGAATGCCTGGAAAACGAACCCTGACAATGCGACGGGGTGCAATACGTAGCAAAGCATTGAGAATGGTACACACTGATTATATTAAACATTCATGTACTCATAGAAATGCAGTATTTTATGTGGTAACTTTTCTACAAGCTCTCCTTCTGTGCGTTGTAATGGCTCGGGTTCATCTAGTTACTAATAATAGGTTCTTTATTGTTTTGGTTTCAGAGGCAAGAATATGGAAGTGCTTGCTGTTATGTTGGAAATTCGTTATTGCTTCTATCTTATTGGAATGTCGTACACTTTTCAACACAAAGTGCCCCTAATGTATTGAGAAGTCATTTGGTTACCGAAAAGAACGCGTTACTGTCCATTCACTTACGGTGCGAAAGCTGTTGACAGAACTGCGGCTCGTTCCATGTCAATGAACTATTGTCGTTTTTACATCTAATTGCAAGTCAGCGTTTTATTCCGGTTGTATTCGAATATGTCAGATCTTCTTTTTAGATATTCCAATCAATTGTACATAAATGGCGGAGCAGTTCTCTATCAAACGGGCAACGACCCGCGCGCGATGTTTCCTTCCTTTTGCTCCTTCCTTCCCCTCCCATTACACACACACACACATGCCCTACACTATCATACACGTCGTGACACTAGTGGAGAGTTACAGAGCACACATCTAATAACGCATTTATTTTTTTCATGCACTGGTACTCTGTACAAGTACCCTTGTCCCTTTCGGTTCCTGTCCTCAAGCACCAACTCACCAAACATTACCTCACCTCAACTTGGAGGTTACTGGACACGCCCTCGCCCGACAGGGCAACCTGTAACCTCTCGACGCCTCTTGCCTAGCAAACAAACAGCGGCCCTGAATGTCCACGTTTTAACGCGCGCTACGCAAAAACAACACTCAGGCGTCGAGTTCTCGGGTCAACCGCCGCGGCGCCACCGTCGCGCCGCCACTGACGCTCACTTTTCCGGCGCATGCCACTCGTCATCTTTTTGCCTCGCGGCTGCAGTGGCGTGTTTTATCTACATCAAACAATAAATTGCAACGAGGGTTCCGACAATCTATTCTTCTTCTCCTCGCATAAGCAGCAGCAGCGTTTTATCTTGTGCCGCTGGGAGATCTTTGCACTCTTTCTTTGGTTCCCGTTTCCTGCATATTCTCTCTTTATTTCTCTAGATATTTGCCTTGCTTATCTTTTGAAAATCTTTGTGATCTTGTCTTGTTTCTACCCAACTCAGCTAAGCCAAGCTTGGCTTTCCCGGGATATGTACACATAAATGATAATTTATTCCTCCCATCTTGAGGTTATATTCGGAGACATTTATTTCATGGAAGTTTATTCTTCGTGTTTTTTACAGAGCAATCATTCATCTAATGGAAACTGTAAATACTGCGATGAAACTTTGTTTAGAAATTGCTTTCAAAATCCATCATAAATGTGTCATAGGTAAAAAACAAGTGATATAAACCATTCAGTGGTCGCGTGTATTACTATTGTAATCTATCATTATTCATTCTGTATTTACAGCAAGAGTTGATCATGTTTTGATGTCAATATTCAGTACCTTTCGCAGATGCTCCATCTCTTGACTAATTGTGTAAGTCGTGCGTTGCAAGAGGTTATTGTAGGAGATAGCTGTTCTAGAATTCGCAAGTGTTTTGTTTTGAACAGTCATCACAAGTGATAGCCTTATGTCTGAGACTGGAAGTGGAAGAAGAAGAAGAAGAAGAAGAAGAAGATGATGATGATGATGATGATGATGATGAGATGAAGATGAATGCATTGAAGTTTCAGAAGACGAAGACAACAGTAAAGAAGAATTATTATTAGAATCAGTACGCATCACTGAATGCCGACAAAAGGCTGACAGAGAAGACAATGAAAAGACTGATAGCACAAATAGATACCGTGTAAACAAAGTCAGCAGTAAATTGGAATAAATTAGCGTCCCATTACCTTTTTAATCTATGCAAAATATGCAGACTTCACTACACTACCATGCTTTTTTCTGGATTAAAAAATGTTGCCGAATATATTATTCAAGCAATTCTTGTTACGAAACAACAGAACTGCATAAAACCAGACTGCACAATGCCAGCTTCAATAAGCACATCCTCCCAATCAACGCTTGTGCTTCAATAAGGATGTTTGGCAGCACATATATTTGTGATAGTTTCTCTGCATTAACATGATTCTGAATAAGAGCTACGAACGAGCAAACTTCTCTGACGGTCTTTTACTGAACGTTTTACATGAGATTATTATGGGTCTTGTTAAATAGAATACAAAGTACTTAATTTTTTATACGATGTTGTAATCAATTAAATATAAAATAGTGTTTGTTGATTTTATATTAGAAATATATAAGGTACTCTTGTCAGAAATTAGAGAAGAAAATAATCGTGAAAAATTCTTGAGAATAATATTTTTTTAGCTTTGAAATGAACCACCTCATTCAATTAAACATAGTTAATAAAAACGTTTATTACAGTCATCATCAAATAAAAACAATTCAATTATTCAATACTGTGTTTAGCACCACACTAAATTTGTTATTACATTCTAGCTAAACGAATTACTTTATTAGCTCTAGAAGAAATTATAATACTTGTCCAAATCAAATATGTATCTCTAATTCGTTTTAGATTCAAATTCTACAGTGCATTATATAGACCAGAATCATTTCCAATGTAATACAAAAGGTAATATTACTTGAAGTGTATGTAAATGCCAAATTCGTATATAAATACCTAGTTTGAATTGTAAAAGAAAGTAATAATACAATTTTCGTTTCATTATTTGTGAGCTTTACGACTTCCAAAACCCGATTAGAAGTGAGAAAGAAAAAAAAAAAGGAGAAATTGTTTCACTGATATACCTCACTCCGTGCGTCCTAAATGCTGCGGCAGTTGTGTGAAGATTGTTATGCTTTATTTTCTCTGCGCGAACGCAAATTACGCGGTTGCTAAAAGGCCAATCAAATTTAGGTTTAAACTTTAAATTACCTCTAGATGAGCTCCATTAGACACAATTGCAAGAACAAACTACGTTAGAAGCCGGTGTTGGCCAAATGTTCTTTGAATTCCCCGCAATAACCGCGAACTTAAATGGACCGTGCTGGAAACTTTGGAAGTCGGAGGCCGTTTAACAGCGTACTTCTTTTGAGTTTCTGTATGACGTCTCCTTTCGCATCATCGAGTAAACAGTTATAGTTGTTGTAGGAAAATGAACTTGATTGTTGTCATAGCACTTAATGTTACATGCGAGATGATAATTGTGGGTGCAGATTTCGATACGAGATTGTACATAATACCCCCCTATATATATATATATATATATATATATATATATATATATATATATATATATATATATATATACACACACACACACACACACACACACACACACTCTGGAGACAAACGAGAAATTAAATATTCTGATACATTCTGAAGGGTAAAAGTCAAGACCAAATTTTTGAAAGTGAAAAAGTGCAAAATTCAGTTACACATTATTCGACTAAGAGTGATGGAGTACCTCGGTTCATTTAAATACATTTCAGTACCATTGAAACATTAAAGGTAAGTGACGTGTCTGAAAAGTGAAGGAAAGATTTATGAGGTTCACAGTGTACTGTCATGGCTATTCAAACCAATGCTGCGAGATTTGTAATTTTCTCTCTTTTTTGCTGCATTGTTTCGATTCTATAAGAAGGAGAGAAGAAGTTGTATGCCGCATAGTGGGAGTTCTGTCATTCACTAAAACATTTGTGAAGCAAGGTAATTTATTTAGCATATGTCATTGAAGGTTGAACTACTTTATTTGATGCGGAACACTGATTGGCTTCTGAAGATTTTTTTTGACGATTACTACAGTAACCGAATTTGTAATGTTTCTTAGATTTACTTAATTTTCCAGATTATCTTAAAATATAGGCAACATATGAAGAATGATTATTGAATACATTCCACCTTATCATACTATTGTGACGTCGTGGGAACACAACAGTAATCACAGACACGAGCTTCAGGTATTTACAAGTCCTGATGGTGCCGGATTTTCGACACTAGCTACTTGGCCAAGTCGAATTCAACCACTGTCTTAAACCATTCGACATGTCTGCTGCTGTGACCGTTAATTTTCCGTTTCCATACGTATAAGTGGAGTTCTTTCTTTTAAGACAATTTTATCCAATAATGTCTGATATATTTTAGTTGTTTCTCACCAGGCATGCAATATCTTATCATTAGAGAGAGGATTTCGCAGTTTTTGTCTTTTTTATTCTTTTGCTCATAATCATCGGTTGTTAATATATATTAATTCATTTCATTATCAATGCATTCACATAATGGATTTTTATGGTGCCTATTTTGCAAATGAGTGCCTATTGTGAAATAAATGCCTATTTTCATCTTATTTTCGCATTTCGAGGACATGTTTTTCATTTGAAGGTATGGTTTCAACAACCGTAACTTTAAACTTGCGCTACGTAGCAATGTATATTTGAAGCATCAAGTGCTCAACCCAACCCCTACTATTAAATGCAAATTTTCATCAAGAAGTTGGTGTAATTTAATAAATGCCTTTGAAATCATAACTTGTTTGCTTTCTTCAACTCACCGTTTTCGAAAATGTTCCGCCAGCATACAAAAATGTTTTGAGTGGCGGCGGTGGCTTGCAGGGTAGTGCCAGTGTGCCATGACACCACCAACAAAAAGGAAGGAAAAAGTATTTTTCACCACAAATGTGTGTATAGAATATAGTTTCTTAAAAATATTTTCCTTTATAATAATTCATTTGATCGAGGGCTTAGTCATTCGATGCCCTATCAATATTCTCTTCAAACGCATAGGGTGTAATGCTATCTGTCGGCTTTCTGCTGAACCTCTGAGCCACCTACCGATTGGCATCATGTCTGCCCATATACCTCTGTATAAGGAACTCTGAATTGGTTTCTATGCGTCTCTTGTGTATCACACGGTGCCAAGGTAGACGTGGCACAGTAGTTCACCTTTTGCTCAATAGAGTTCGCCAATAGCACTACATTCATCGAGCAATCTCTCACTCAGGATGACCCCGATGCCCTGGTGTTTCGCACATGGATAGGTGGCATACGCCGTGGTCATTTGGTGAACTCAGGAAGCTGTGACCTCTTGAGATTACCGTGAGCGATCAGGCTTTTAGAATGAGAATTTTTATATGCTCTTATTATTTGTAGTTTATTTTCAGTTTAATCTTCATTATAAATTAATAAACACGGTCACTTAAAAATTAAATGTTGTTGCCCATGAATTTTATTTTAGAAATTACTATACCACTTTTAAATCATCGAATCGATGTTTAAAAAAGTAGATAATTTTCGACAGATGATTTATTAACGTCGATGTTTTCATATTGAACATCAAAAATTGGTACCATCATTGTTTTGTTATCGATGTCGCATCAGTAACTGGCACAATCAATAGAATTCCGTACCGGCCACTACTGAGTGGCAGGGAATCACAATACTTCAGCACTTCTTGAAGCACTCTTTGGTTATACACTGCCATTCCAGAAGGTATGTGATACTTTCCAATGTGTTTGTTTGGCACGTTCGTCTTGGCTTTAGCAGATACATATACTACGTTTTATTAAAATAAGTTTGCTTGAACGAGTTGTCATGTAGGTTATTTACGGTGGTTGACTTGTATACCCCATTTGATCCCATCCCTTTGTAATAATTTGTTACTATAATAAAATGTAAAATTAGCAAAATATATCAATAGTGATTTATCTGTCTGTGGTTGTTGAGATTGGTCACAAGAAAGAAAACGACAGTTTTACATTGCCGACGTTTCGCCGTGTATTTGCTTCATCAGGGCTAGAGAACAGATAAAATTTATATACAAAGATATGTACAGTACATCACTTAGATCTATAGTTGCAGTTGAACACTTGTTTATGAACAGAATAATTATTGTATTAATTTACCTGTAGTGTTCTTAGTTATACATACTAAACATCCTTATTGCCTAATGTTATGTTTAGTATGTATAACTAAGAACACTACAGGAAATTAATACAATAATTATTCTGTTCATAAACAATTGTTCAACTGCAAATATAGATTAAGTGATGTACTTACATATCTTTGTATATAAATTTTATCTGTTCTCTAGCCCTGATGAAGCAAATATACGCGAAACGTCGGCAATGTAAAAATGTTTTTTCTCTTGTGACCCAATCTCAATAACCAGCAGATAGATAATTACACGGTCAAGAACCATTGAATAATAATAGTGATTTATTTTTACGTGCACTGCCTTTTCTGAATTTAAATACCTTTTTCGTGTCTATTTTCTCACATTTTACCGCCTTTTTGCCTACCTCTTTTTTCATTCTGCAGTGTCTATCGATCCGCTCTCTCCTTATATCTTGATCAGAATCTAATCAACGAATATTACGAGGTATTCGACAGCTTTTATCTTATTCCTCCGTCTTCATGTGTAACACATTTACATGTGCAACATGGATGTGCCATACAAGAAGGAATTATTGCAATACTTAACAAACATATTTGACAGAAATGTATGTATCAAGAAATGAAAGTTTTTCACCTTCATGTGAAATGTAAGACTGACTGTAACAACTAAAAACGACAAAAAGAACAAGTAATAAAAGATTCAGAATTTTTAAACTAAAATAGAGTAAAACGAAGGACGATCAGGACGCAAATGTGTTCGAAATCATCATGAACATCAAGAACTAGTGTTCCAGGACATTCGCTATGCTACATCAGCCGTAGATAAATGTAAATATAAAGAGAAGTATTAAGGACGGCGATCATGTTTAACACGAAAACTAGGGTTTTGCGGTTTTGAACGCTAATGGCGAAACTATCAACCCTAGAAAAAGTCGAAAGAAATGTAAGGAAAAAAATAATACAGCGAATAATTGAGGTTCGTGCTGCATGATACTTTAAGGCTCTCACAGACCGACGCGGAGGATCCGCAGCCTACGCGAATTGGCCGCAGCGGACGTTTCGCTTCACATGTTGCCTTATGAGCACGTTGAGATCTGCGCGGCAAGCGAGCGTCGCGGCAACGAATTGGCAGCGTTTAATCGGCGGCGAAATTTGTAACGCAGTCATGCGCGTTTCTTCCGCTGCAGCTCGAGTTTCGTGAAAGTTCGCCCGTGTTCGAGAGTATTACCTCCCCTCTGGGTCGAGTGACCTTGCCAACCGTCACCAAACGCTGATTCATAATTGACCCTCCGGTATGAATGGTCCCGCGAATTCCGCGGACGCGTCTAGTTCGGAACTTTCCGCGTCGCACCCGCTGCGGATCTACCGCGCCGGTCTGTGGAGCCTTTAAAGGGAATGTTAGCGAATGTGCAGCGAGCGGTGCGCCGAAAGGAAAAGGGGCGAAGCGAGGAGGGGCGGAGGAGGAGCGGGAGGGCGGAGCGAGGGGCGGAGCGAGGAGGGGTGGAGCGAGGAGGGCGGAGCGAGGAGGGGCGGAGCGAGGAGGGGCGGAGCGAGGAGGGGCGGAGCGAGGGGGGCGGAGCGAGGAGGGGCGGAGCGCGGAGGGGGCGGGAGCGGTGGAGCGAGGAGGGGCGGAGCGAGAGGGGCGGAGCGAGGAGGGGCGAAGCGAGCGGAGCGAGGAGGGGCGGAGCGAGGAGGGGCGGAGCGAGGAGGGGCGGAGCGAGGAGGGGCGGAGCGAGGAGGGGCGGAGCGAGGAGGGGCGGAGCGAGGAGGGGCGGAGCGAGGAGGGGCGGAGCGAGGAGGGGCGGAGCGAGGTGGGGCGGAGCGAGGAGGGCGGAGCGAGGAGGGTGGCGCGAGGAGGGCGGAGCGAGGAGGGGCGGAGCGAGGAGGGGCGGAGCGAGGAGGGGCGGAGCGAGGATGGGCGCAGCGAGAAGGGGCGCAGCTGGGCGGGGCGCGGAGGGCCAGGGCGGGCCGGGGGGGCCGGGCGGCGGGGGGGGCGGAGGGAGCGGGGACGGGCAGAGCGGTGCGGGAAGAGGTGTGGGCGGGGCGAGGCCGGAGAGAGCTCCGCGCGAAAGGCGACACGCGCTGCTTCATTTCCCGGAGTGGTATCGGCTTGTTACCGTTTTATGCGAGTTGGGGCGAGTGTTATTCTGGCTGCGGTTACGGGCCGCCGGCGCGACGCGGCGCCGAGTGGTCGCCCGATGGAAACGACGCACTTCCCCCACCCCCCTCACCCTCCCACGCATGCGGGCGCCCACGCTTTTCCCTTCCGCTGCTCCACCTGTCCGCCCCGCTTTTCCCGATGTGCAGCTCTCCCCTGCAAACCCTTCGTGCACCTCTGCGCTCAGATCCCGTTGGCTCTCGACAGCCTCCTGGTTCGCGATGCCATCTCTCTCTACTTCTCCTACCGGGAGAGGTGGCTCAGGGTATGAACTGATGTCACTGCAATCCAGGAGGTCTAGGAGGTCCTTCCCACAGCGGCAGGATTTTTGACACTAGCTAGTCAGCTTGGTCGAATTCAGTCACACAGTGTGGAGAAGAATTTTAATGGCCAGCTGCTCTGATGGGTAGTTTTCCGTGGCTTTTCCGATCAACAGCAGCCAATTGCCGGAGCAGTACTCTAACAAACGGGCCACGGACCGCGCGCGATCTTTCCTCTTATTTTTCCTATTATCCCCCCTTACACACACACACACACACACACACACACTAACATGCACCATACGATCACACGTGCCCGGAGACAGTTCGGAAGCTAATAACTTGTCTCTGCTGAGGCAGTGCCATACAGGTGGGAGATACGTGGTTGGGGAAAACCCCGCTAGCCAACGGTAGGTCGGCACCGGATTTTGCCATTCATCAGGAGAAGACCACCGCCACCTCTCAAGGAAAAACGTGCACTATTCCTATAAAACTAGTGACCTTGGCAGTTGACGTGCCCTAAATCGCTTAGAATAAATCAATCATACTATTAGCTGGCCTGCACAGGTGCCATATCGAACGATCTTCGTGAGCAGCCAGGCCGAACATTTCACCTAATGCAACTCTTTTGCATTTCGTGAAATTGACACGTGATGCAAGCACTAGCGCAAATCCCTCTCTTGTAGAGCTATGCGAATATGCGTCTTTATTGTTCTGCTTTTAATATTGAAAGATGTGTTCAAATGAAGAGGATGTAGAAATCCAACTCCAGATAATGAGATTTTTTAAAATATTTGTTTCATTTGCATTTTTACAGACGTCGGCATTATGCTAATGTGTTAACTGCAGGTGTGCTATTGATGTGGGTAAAGTAGTCATGCCATGGCTCTTCAATGAGTAAGTACAAGGCGATGTTGAGGTAGTTCTAAAGCAGGCACATGAAACAGCAGCCACACGAGCTACTTGCCTGCCTGGGGAGCCCGGCGCTCCTACGGGCACGGGCAACTTTCCCTGACTCCGCTCTCATTTTCTCTGAAAATCCAGAAAGGAGTAAATATGCGCAAGCTGAAGCGATGCAAGGCGGTGCCTAGTGGCTTCATGCGAAAATATGTTTGCGAAATTTTTTCTATCAAATAACCGAGAATTGTATTATGGTTATTGTCTTTACTACTTATTACTATTTTATGTTGATTTTCTTACAAAATTTTCCTCTATATAAACATGTTTGTTGAGGGACAGAAAGTTGTTTGAACAGCAAGTTCTTTCCTAGGTTTGGTTTGATGTTGTGTTACTAAATCATTCAATTTTTTATTGTATTTGTCTATAATGAGAAATAAATTAACAAGTCTCTATAAGTTAACAATTTTCGCTTATGGGTGGATAGCACTTTCAACTGACTACAATATTTATCTGTTAAACGCGATTACAAAATCAAGATACTTTTGATTCAATTTTTAATTGCTTTCAATTGAGAATTTGGAAATGGACTGATGTATTATTTCATTGTAATGGATTATTTCTTTGCCTTAAAAATAAAATGGAAATTAATGTAGGTAAATTTGTGAGAGTAATTGTCAAGTAACTTCTCCCAAGGATCCTACAGGTATCCAGTGACATACCGCCACTCCGGAAGACTCTGCACAACCCTTTTTTTAATTGGTTGTTTAAGGTCGCATCAACATCTTAGGTCATTAGCGACCACTATTGCTGTTAACGGTACGGTAACTATGAGGATGAACCGATATGCTGATGATAAGGGTGAAAGGACGAACACAAATACAACCATGCCCGAGGCGGGACTCGAACCCGCAACCCTTCGGTCCGAGATCACTACGACACTAGTGCCTTAGCGATCTCGGCCACCGGGCCGAGCACAACCCTTTCTTTGAAATCTTGGGTCAATTTCTCTGAAGGCAGTGCCCACGAGGTCTGGTAAACCTGCTACCTTTCCCGCGACCATGACATGCCTGTTCTAGAGAATAATTGCGTTAGAGATGTCTCGCTCGTTTGCTGATTGTAGGTTCATTGCGGGTGCTTGGGGTCGATTTTGAGCATCATCTTATGTGTTTTTTCAAGAGAGTGATTTTTTTCTTTTATTGGTACATTTTTTGGATTTCATTGGGGATTAAAGTTGTCCACCTACCCGGGAAGTTGGAAATAGAACTGTCACAAATTGGAATATGTCCAGAATTTTAAAATTTGAAGTGCATGATGTTCCTCGTATTTGAATCCCGTACGTTCTAATTTGTTTGTGTATCAACTTGTAAATTAATAATTTATTTTCTAGGTATAGAGTTGATCTTCTGCTCAGTAGCCATCGTTTTATAGATCTAATTATTTTTTAAATGTGATCTCATAATGACTTAACGGCGACAGATGGTTATGCAGAAGTTACAGTTTTTAGACTGATTATTTCGTGTTTCCTGTCGCGTCGAGTACTATGGTCATTATCCCTATAAGTGTGATGTCATTGACCTCACGCTGAATGGTATCCGACGCCGAGTTACCTGTCGGTTATCGGTTTTTTATCCAGGTATCTCCCACTAGCCGGGCACTTACGCAGCCGGGTCAAGATGAAAGTTTCGATTGGTGTCCCGACATGTGTGTTAATGTAGTGCATGAGAGACTGTGTGTAACCAAATAGTGAGGAAAGGACAAGGAAGTGGAAGGAAATATCTCCCGTGGTCCATGGCCCGTTTACTAGGATACTGCTTTGGGATTCGCCTGGTGTTTTTCGGAGAAACTGTGCAAAGGAACGATCAGAGCAGCCGGACTCTAGAATTCTCCTTCAAACAGCTGCTGAAATCGATCTAGCTCACAAGCTAGTGTCGAAAATCCTGCCGCCGTCAATAATCGAATCCTAGAACCTCCCGGTCAGAGGGACTGCACTGACATCAGTTGATGCCCTGAGACACCTAGGCGGCTCACACTCAAAATTTTAGCTCATGGATGATGACATTTTTTTCTCTTCGACGTTCAGAAGCTCTTAGCTCTGAACCTGTAGTATCCCCAAAAGACGTCCACGGATTGTTTCCTTTCTAAGTTGACATACTGCATTTTGATAGAGTATCACTCTTCAAAAATTCTTTTATGGACTCAATAAACAAACATAAAAGCAAACAGTAAAGAAATGAGAAGTTGAAAAAAGAGACGACGAGATCTTTTTCCTGTAAATTCAGTGAAGTGACTACATGTACTGAGTTAGTTTTACTTCCTATAATCTTTGTAATATGACAGGGAAATACAAATCATATCTGGAAGATAGTTGGCACTTTTTAATAGATTTTAGGAGTAAGCAATACTTGTAACATCGTAGGATGTGGTGATGAGGCGAACCGCCAATTCCAGTTCTTCTCTAAAGCGATTTGGTCGATTACGTCAATCTTACCAGCACCTGCGGTTGCCAAATGGTGCTTCTCGGCGACTTCAATCTCTCTGGTTTGACGTTGCAAATTGACGGAATATCTAAACAAGCAATTCAGTCGCACACTTAAGAACGACCCATGAGAGACCACACTCCCCGAAAGCTATGTGTATCTGATACTCGGGTTCGAATTTCCTCTAGTTTTTTAATCGTGCATCTCGTATTGCTCATTTCAATAACTTAGTTAATTCATTGTCTCTGTAAGAAGCTGGAATACAAAATAAAAACAATAAAAATGTAAGTTTTTGTGAAAATAATTTTCCTGGTTTATCATACAATAAAGGCTAATCTTTTTATTAAGCATTATTTTGTGGTCGCATGAATTGGAAGGCCATTAGTCACAATTTTCTTAATTATTTACAATTCATCAAATACTTTTATAACCTTTGAAATTTGAAGGGGAGTGAGGAGGGGCGGAAGTAGCGGAATGGGCAGGAGGAGTAGGGGCGGGGGTAGGGGAATGGGCAGGAGGAGGGGCGGGGGTAGGGGGAAGGAGGAGGAAGAGGGGGGGAAGGAAGGAGCAGGAGAGACGGGGAGGGAGAAAGGACAGGACGAGGGGGGGGGGGGGGGGGAAAGGGGGGGGGGGGGGAAGGGGGGGGGGGGGGAAGACAGGAGGAGGGGTAGTGGTAAGGAGGAGGGGGAGTGGTAAGGAGGAGGGCGGGGTCCGAAGCGGCGGCGCCGGCGAAGGCGCGTCGCGGCCGCAGGTAGCTGTGTAGGTATTGTCGGGTGCACACGACGCCCGCGGGAGCTATTAGCGAAATGACTGCCACCCCTCCACTCCACTCGCGGCGCGGCGTGGGCGATTCCACCTCCTTCCGCCCACCCGTCCACAACTCCCTTTAGGTGCTCGCCGTTTGCCTTCTCCTTTTTCCGCTCTATTAATAGGTTAGGTTGTCTGTTTGGCAGTGACGTGTCATCAAATCCCTTGTTCCCTCCTGACGCCTAACATCACTCCACAATCACTACTATTTTATGTCCATTATATTACCATTGTAATGTGATTACTACTCCTAGAACAAGATTCACTCTTTGGAATTGCACACCCGTCATCTTACTTTATCTACTGTTAACTCTTTTTAATAAACAACCGCTCACTTTTATTTATTATTCACTGTCTGTCCTGTTTTCTTGTTGTTTGGTATGATTTCCAAACTCTACTTTAGTTGTTCTTTCTCCTTGTTCTATCTAAATATATCCTTACACTTCGTGTTTTTCACTTTATCTTGTAGTCATTGTAAATGAAAATGAGTATATAATATAGGCCACGTACGAAAGATGCTGAACTAATCCTAAAGTTAGTATAAGAAATACCAATGGACAGAAAATTACTCGTAAATGGTTTTCATTTAAATTTAATTTTCGTTATAAAACTAGAAATGTACATCATGACAACATCATAGATGACCCTGCAAAGACACGTAAGAATGGTCAAGGATTAAATGTACACGATAGTGACTAAATATGACCTCAAAATTTACAGTACTTCAGTGCTCAATCATTAATATTTTTTTCTTCTTCTTATAAGCCCAAGAGTCACGGCTAATGTCTAAGGTTCAGGCTTGTCTTGATTCATTACTTCTTATAGCGATGATGCAACTGCCCCGTAATGTTATTAACCGTGAACATGGGTCTTCATGTCATATCTTGTCGAATAAATGTGTCTAAATTGTATGTTTGTGTGTGCTTTGGTACGACAGCTGTTTACGAGCTAAGACCTACCAGCGGCGTCCCGGCCTTACGGCCCTGGGGTTGAGGGGTACGTGTGGTTAGCACAAAGCGAACCCTACGCCGTATCTCTAGTCCTCTTAACCTGACAAGTGAGCTTTCTCATCGTCGCACAGTAACGGATACTGGGGCATTGCAAGGAGAGCACACCGTTAATTTTGGCCCCGACCGGGAATCGGGGTTGTGCTGTGGAAAGCGAGCACGCTAATGAGCCACTGAGGCATTTTACCGTGCTTATTACTTCTATTGCATCTTTCTTTTATTATTATTATTATTATTATTTTTTATATAGTTTGACATTACATTGTTCAGTTTACATATTAACTGTGCAAATGTTTGATGGACTTCTACTTTATCCTAACTTAAAATTATACACATTACAATTATTTTAAAAAATATATACCGGGAGAGGAAGCAGGAAGCGCTTCAGATAAGTATTATTCCAGATTTGCGAACATTTTATAGAATGAGAGAAGTGGATATCAGTTTTTAATTCGTGTTGGATAATTAGGGTTTTTGCCCGGTTTATAGAAGGATGATTCTTGTATTTGGGGATGGTTTGTGTAGAAGTTGTGTGCAAAATAGGCTATTTGATTGTTTATAGTGTTTATATTCAAATCATTATGTAGTTGGTTGTTACTGATGAACCAAGGTGCTTTTGTGATTAATCTTAATATTTTATTTTGGATCACTTGCGTTTTGTTTAGGTTTGTATTGGCAGCGTTGGTCCAGATGGGGCAAGCATAAAGTAGAGTCGGCCAGATTATTGATTAGTAGATTAATAGTGCATTAGATGTTGAGAGGTGGCTGTGTTGATTCGGTAAGGGTCGTAGTTGAATTAGTTTAGTTTTGGCCTGCTGAGATTGTACCTCTATATGGTGCTTCCAGTTGAGTTGAGTATCAAAGTTTAAGCCCAAGTATTGTATTGTTTTGTTTGTTGGTGTCCAATTAATGGTGTCGTTATATATGGAAAGTGGAAGAGGGTGTATGAATGGTTTTAATGTGAATATTTCTGATACAGATTTTGTTGGCTTCAACTTTATTTTCCAGATATTAGCCCAATTCGCAAGTAAATTTAAATGATTTTGAAGCTGTGTTTGAAGAGTTGTTAAAGAGTGAGATGTAGAGCGCAGTGTCATCGGGAAATTGAGCAGTGTTGATTTGTGCTGAAGTGGGAATCTCTGTTGCATTGATTCGTGTGACTGCCATCGACTGCAACATAAACGAGGAAACATTCAAGGGTGTAGAATTTAGATCGCCGTGAACCTTTTCTGAAACCGCTTGCCATTGACTGTAGGCGCTCTTTGATAGCGCTTGCGCACACGGTGTCTGTGTCTGTCTCTCTCTACTTTCCTCCTCTCGCTGACGTCCCCCTCTGCCGCCGACGCGGCCGGGGGCTGGCGGGAGCGCGTAATTGCTGCGGGGCGCCGGCGCGCCCTCCCCCGTGATGAAAGGTTATCAGTGTCGCCGCCGCGCGGGGGCGTGCGCTCTGCGCCAGCGAGTCGGTTCCCGACCGGAACCGGCTCGCAGAATCGTTTTCGACGCCTCTGTGACGACTCATGCGTGTTTGACCGCCCGGATCCAAAACCAGTGTCGAGCGCTTTGTTTTCCAGTTCAATAAAGTCGCACAGTGAAATGCTGTATTGAAGCGACAGATACGTGTATGTATTGTTAACTCTTTCTTTGTCTGTTTCGTGTTCATGTCGTAATTGGAAGTTCGGTGATTAGACTTGCATTCTTCTTTCTAGTACATGTCTTTTTGAAAAATTGCCCAGAGCATTGCACGAACGTTTCTAATAAAAGTATTGTATCGAACAGATCACCGATTCAGGTAACTATTCATGTTTGCGATATGGACTCGAAAGAAATTAAATGATATTAATGTTCTCTCTTTGAATTACGTAACGTGATTTATCTTTTGCAATGGGAAATATTTCCAAGTTAAACAGTTTTTGAAAACAAAGAGACTGAAAAGAAATAACATCATTTGCTTGTTAATTAGATTCTCTACATCAAAACATGCGAATACGTTTATGCACGAACAAAAATAACAGATTTTTTGATTCCAAGCCTCACTTCCATGAACTTTAAAAGAAAAAACGGTATTATTCACGAAGCGAATGTTTTCATCAAGAGAAAGCCAGTTTTCGAAAAATGCGCAGTTTTTAAAATATATCGGGATTTGGAAAAAATACAGCATAATCAGATATAGAGTTATAATGGTCAACATGGTTATACATGTAAAATAGTTGGATACACCGTTTTTTATTCACTATTTATTCAGTAAAAACGTTTGCTTTGTAATTATTACGATGAGCAGCCCTTTGCTGCGCTCTAGGACTGGGGAGGCAACAAGGGGGAGAACTAACTACGCAGGGTTTGAAATCCGCAGAATACAGTGCTCTTCCAGCATTCTTATGAAATTGATAAGGGAAAACCAGAAACTTCTGATCAAATAAATCAACTTTCCCTTATTCCTGGATGTTAATCTGTGTATTACTATATCTTTAATATTATTAAATAAATAATCTAATCTCCTATGTAAAGTATATTGTATTATCACTATTATTATTATTATTATTATTATTATTATTATTATTATTTATTATTATTATTATTATCATTAACTATGCTCAGTGATGTGTAGTGCAGTGTTGTGATGTTGAGGGAAACGAGTGTGTAAGAAACACATCAAAATTCAGTGATTAGCAGTATGGTGAAGTGACGGGAAGTGAAGTGGAGTGTGATGTGGTGGAGTGCTATGAAAGCTTGCACGGTGAAATGCTCATGTTAATTTGTGAACTTTGTAAATTTTGTGAAGTTTTGAATAGTTGTTAAGTTCTGTAATGCTTAGTTAGTGTGTTCTGCCACCAAGTTCTCAAACTTCTTTGCAGAATTAGTAATTAATCTAAATCTAAATCTAAACTTACTTCACATTCTGGTAGTCTCTAACTACTACTTTTGCTTACGTATATGCGCGTAAATAAGCGAGAGAATTGTAGTATTTATTGACGAAAAATGCTAAGAAAAAATCTATGGTGACCTTCATAAAATAAAGTTACTTGCTAAATTCATTCTTTATGATAGAACAATGTATACAGTCGACAAGCACATGATCGTACGTCTGCCCCATTACAAAATAAATCTTAAAAGTTGCAATATAAACCCACACTTAGTCTAAAATTATATCTTAAAATGGTTTCATGTTATGGATGAGAAGTATAAAAATGCGTTAGAGAGTAATTACTTAGCGTGGCAAAAAGAGGTGGTGAGCATGGTGTGGAATATTCTAAGGTACATTTCTAGAAATTCTGACACCAAGAGCTGCTGAGTGCACAATAGTTCTCTGCAGTGTACAAGACAAAACTCTTTGCCTCGACAGAGTCTAGTCTTCGTGTAAATTTGAGATGTATTACTGCTCTTCCCTCAGACCAGGACAAAGGTTTTACGCATGAAATGTTATGATATGCTTCCTGGAAAGTGATAGGGATAATACTACTGGAAGAGGTGAAGTAAATTGTGGAGGAACTGAGTATTTCAATGATAGTGTGATCACAAAGAAGAACGAGCTATTGTTCTCACGGCCCTTAAATAGCCCTCGCGACGCTGCCCGCCGCCTCCATTGCCTCCGCCCTAACGATGCGCACACCCTGTCAGAAAAACCCCGTGCGTCATAGCTTCTGCCTTTGTCTACGCATCCGGTGCACACCACGCGCCACGTGCCCACACTGTTTAGCGACACGATGCTACAATAGTGACTCTCGCGTCGAAGATGCGAAAAAAGTGTGTAATGAGTCGTAATTGTGTGTAATTCGTATTTGGCCCATATTTGATTCATAGATACATGAATAGGCACGGCCTACTGAAATAGGAAATCGCAGTTTGGCAATATTTGATGCCATGGAGACTGCCGACCTGAGAACAAGCATGAAAATCAACTGTTAGAAAGGAATTGAACGCCCTTGAGAGGACAAAAAATTGGGGCCAGGCGTTTTACAGCAGAGATGAAATAGAACGCTTTAATCAGAGTTCTTTAAATTGAGTGGAGCGTTTGATGTAAAAGTAATATTGGCGGAGAATTAATTGAGGACAGTACTGTGAAAAATTGAATGGACTAAAATATTTGGGGGAGTTAATACAGTGAATGGTCTCTATGGGATTGAACCTGAATAAAGGACTAATGTTGTTTTGATACACGAAGAAAACATACTGTGACATACCGATATGTCACGTTAAAATAAACTAACATTTATTTGTAGACAATATGGTGGAACATGCATTACGAAATATCACGAGAGCTAGAGCTTAGCAACGACCGTGAATAAACAATGTAGTTTTGTTTTTCTAAATGCATTAAGAGATGGCTTGGTGCCGAAAGTAGAAAATTTGGGATTGGGCGAAGAAGTTTAGACGGTCAGCTACACCAAAATATAACAAACGTATGGATTGGCTGGGTGAGAGAAGGACGGTCAAATGTTATGAAAAAATGAAGGTAGTTTAATACGAAGTCTTCGAGGATGAATCATGCAGGAAGATTTCATTCTGCTCGGAAACGCGCTTCTGAACTGATCGTATGTTCGTGAGAGGGAACGAGTACAATCGAGATAGAATTGGGTTATCAGTGAAATTTTAAGGACAGTGAATGATATTGCAGATATTTTGATGTGGAAGCAATATTGATGTATAAATTGGAACTTTATGATGTATAAATTGGAACTTTGTCGGGACTATGTCATAGGACGTAATCGGACTGATAATTTTGATAGTTGGAGACCAGCTTGGATAGGGGCAGAAGAGGATTTCTTGGAACTTTGGACTACGGCAAGATCGCAAGATATTTCGACTGAGAAGTCTACGAGGGACATCAACGAAGAAAAGATAAGTTAACCGCGGTATAAATTGTAAATTGAAAGATATCTTGATCAAAGGCCTAAAAAAAAAGATAAGTTAACCGCGGTATAAATTGTTCTTTAGAAAAGAAAGTGATCTTTCATTTAGTCAATCCGAACAGAAATGAACTAGGAATAGAATCATTCTATTTCAGATTCCCAGCCGCGCTGTATAGTCGGCGGATCCTATAATCCATTATAGAGGTAATAAGGATTATAATATATCGTGACCCATTGACCCAGCAAGCCGGACGCTAAGATCTTTAGCAGATATAAATGTAGAGAGAGGAAAATTTTGGTATATCTCAATACATATGCATCGTTATTTAAAATTTTGATCTAGCTAGATATTTTGTTATTATTTCCATTAAAATAATATTATGTACTTTTGATTATGAATAAATGTTTTCCTTAATTTTGAATTTGAAAGTATTTTCATATAATATTTTGAGTAAATTGCATTATAACGATATATAGTGTATATTTCAGAATATTCAGCTCTGAATTCATATTGAATGAATATTTTTACTTCTCCAAGTCAAGTAGATTCATTACATTTTTTATTAAAGTGAAAAGTAAAAATCATCTCAATTGTTAAAAGGTTAAAAATGTATAATACTACTTTCATATGTACGCAAAACTATGAAGCCTCTGACCGTTTGAGAGGGTGATATGATTTCCTTAGTTGCATGTAAAAACCCCAAAATTACAAAAACAATGACACAGTTTTTGACTAAAATACAATATGTTTTACGTTATTCCGAAATTCCTCATACTTGATGTTACGACTCTCTTCTTGCACTCAGTGCGAGTCGACTTACTGCTTACGACAGCTGACGGCGTGAGACAAGGAAGAAAGAAGTTTAAGTTTTCTTGGGTACTGTTTCAGAACAGCTAATTTTCGCTGCTCCAAAACCAGCATATTTGCACCTGCGAGCCTCTAATATTGTATAAAATTCGTTTATTGTTATTTGAATATGGAAAGGGGGAGCTTCGATAGAAAAAGATAATGAATTTGAAATTCTTTTTGAACTTTTTTCTCTGTATAAACTTTCTCGTAAAGTGTGTTTATAGATGGCTACCCTAAATGATGAAGAAATTGTTCATCTTCTTTACGAAGCTGACTTTTGACGAAGCTGACAGTGATGAAGAAATAGGAAGTGATTTGCATAGTGACCATCAATCCGAGTCGGAGAGTGAATCCGATAGAGACTTATACGATAGAAGAGAAGAAGATATTTCTTCAATTGAGTTTTTTATGGCAAAAATAAAATTTTCAAGTGTTCTAAAATGGAACCACCTCAAAACACTCGCACTCGCCGGCATAACATCATTCTGCAACTTCCTGGACGGCGTCAGAAGGCAAAAAATTTAGGTAATTATTCTAATATTGAATGCATTTGGAAATTGCTTTCCTGTGAAGATATGATGAAAGAAATAATTACTAGAACTAATGCAAAAATTGTTCAAATGAGATATAAATTTACTTCATCACAATATTTATCTTATCATCATGATCTTGATATGATTGAGTTCAAAGGTTTCATAGGACTTTTCGTGTTTACGGCAATTTTCAAATCTGGAAATGAAAACAGTGACAGCCTGTTCGCAACTGACAGCACGGGCAGAGATATATTTCGGTGTACTATGTCCAGAAATAGATTCCGGTTTTGCTGTCAACTCTTCGATTTGATAACGCTGATGATCGGCACGAGAGAAAACAGACAGATGCAGCTGCAGCCATTACAGAAATTTTCAATAAGTTCTTAGAAAATTCACAAGCCGGCCTGTCCCTAGGTCCTTCAGTTTGTTTAGATGGCATGCTAGTACTATTTCGTGGACGATGCGAATTCCGTGTTTACATGCCAAAGAAGCCTGCAAAATACGGACTTAAAATGTATTTGACGCTAGAAACAGTTACTTGTTCAATGCATATATCTACTCAGGAAAGGGATCTGATGGAATGACTCTGTCAGATGAAGAGAAGCTACCAAATATTCCTTCGCAAGCAGTAATCAGACTGATAAAACATATAGAAAAACCTAGAAGAAATGTTACGGCAGATAACTGGTTCAGTTCCATACAACTTGTAAAAGAATTACAGAAAAGAGAGAGAATATATGAGGGAACCCTCAAGAAAAACAAGTCAGAAATACCTGTTAAATTTCTTCCTCATAGATCCAGAACCGTTAATTCATCTTTATATGGTTTTAGTGAAGACATTACAATGTTATCGTACGTGCCTAAGAATCCAAAGCAGTGCTCTTGATATCATCAATGCACCACTCTCGATCAGTTGATGAAGAGACGGGAAACCTGAAATTATTAGTTACTACAATCTCACAAAAGGAGGAAAAGACAGTCTAGATCAAAAATGTGCAAATTACTCTGCAAGTAGACGAACCAGAAGGTGGCTAATGACAATATTTTTTACTCTGATTGACATAAGCACAGTCAATGCACGTCATTTTCCAAACATTCAAAGACACTCCAAAAATGACTCGATTGGATTTCATGAAGACTCTTGCAAAAGCACTGACATATCCCGTGATGACGTATAGGCTGCAAAACGGGACATTAACTCAACAATTGTCTAGCAGTATCAAGGGAATTCTTGGTATTGGAGAAGAAATTGCTCAACAGGAGGAGCACGAGACATTTGAAACTCGAAGAACTTGCTTCCTTTGCTGACATAAATTAAAGAGAAAAACAAGGTACCCTTGCTTCAAATGTGCTCGTTCTATATGTTTGCAATGTGCAAAGAAAGTTTGTAAAGAATGTGCACACAAATAATGGTAACAATAATATTTTACAAAAATAATAGATTCAGACAGTAAAAACATTAATCATGCTTTTACATACGTGACATAAAAAATAACCGAATAAAAAACTTAATTGAAATAATAATGTTTCCTGCTATGGTTATAAATTAATAACATTACCTCTATGCCAATCTTAGTGAAATAAAAACAAAACATACGACAGCGGTCTGTGAGACCGCGCCGTGTTAGTTACGTTACAGAAGCCAACAGTGTTAGTTAAGGGCTATAGCTTAGAGCTTGTGCTGGTTACTGCGGTGCTTCGCTGGGGAGATACCAGGGGGAAACCTGCTTGCCGACGCGTGGGATCACGATCGCATTGGAGAACAGCCAGCTTCAGTCATTCAACCACTGTTTCGGAACTTCGGACCCGCGCAGTAGTTGCGTTCGGACACACAATATTACAAAACTGATTCCTAGGAACAGTCTTCTTGGAATCCTCCAAGAAAATCATTGGTGAGGATGGTCGAGATGAGACAATCGCGGGGAGGAAGGTGTTGAAAGCGGTCGGTCTGACTGGGTTTGGTTTGGTTTGCTTTTTTCGTGTTTCCGGGCGCGTCAACTGCTTCGGTCATTAGTCCCGTTAGTGTGGTGCATGTTTTGGTTTCTCGGGAGATGGCGGTGATCTTCTCCCGCTGGATGGCGAGATCCGGCGCCGACCTACCGTCGGCTAGTGGGGTTTCCCCGTAACCAGGACTCTCCCACCAGCGGGGCACCGCCACAGCCGGGAAAATCTCTAAGCTCCCGACCGATGTGGTAGTGTAGTGCATGTTAGAGTATGTGTGTGTGTGTAAGGGGAGAGGATAGGACAAGGAAGAGGAAGGAAAGATCGCGCGCGGTCCGTGGCGCGTGTGTTAGGGTACTGCTCCGGCATTCGCCTGGTGTTGATCGGAGAAACCACGGAAAACTACCGATCAGAGCAGCTGGCCGCTAGAATTCTCCTCCAGGTAGCGACTGAATTCGACCTAGCTGAAAAGCTAGTGTCGAAAATCCTGCCACCGTCAGGACTCGCGGACTGACTGGGTGAATGGTTCAGGACGTGATGCTGATTTCGACGACCCCAGCGCGTCCCGCTTTAACGCTGGCGATGTTACAGCGTTGGTGACTGCAGGGGCATCCTTTGAAAGACCACAGTTAATTAAAACAGGGTTTATTGGAGACCCCGTCGGGAACAGCCTGGTGCCGGCGAAGCCGCGTGCTAGATCCCAATTCGCGCAGAGGGACAACAGCCCCGGTTTTTTTGTCGGAGAATCAACGCAGGACTTTTCTGACTCTCGACTGAATTTCTCAAAGCTTTCCCATGCCAAAGATTTGTTTAATATTAATTTTGTTTGAAATTGCATTAACATCAAGGTCAGCAACGTATGTCAATGATTGATTAATTATTCGTGTTTCCGGGCGCGTCAACTGCGTTGGTTATTAGTCCCGTTAGTGTAGTGAATGTTTTTTCTCGGTGGCGATGATCCTTCCTCGCCGGATGGCGGGATCCGGCGCCGACCTACCGTTGGCTCGTGGGGTTTCACCCTAACCAGGACTCTCCCACCAGCGGAGCAACGCTCCAGTCGAGACAAGCTCTAAGCTCCCGACTGGTCTCCCGGAATATGTGGTAGCGTAGTGCATGTTAGTTTGTGTGTGTGTGTGTGTGTGTGTGTGTGTAAGGGAAGATGATAGGACAAGGAAGAGGAAGGACAGATCGCGCGCGGTCCGTGGCCCGTTTGGTAGGGTATTGCTCCGGCATTCGCCGTGTGTTGATCGGAGAAACCACGGAAAACTACGGATCAGAGCAGCCGGCCGCTATAATTCTCCTCCAGACAGAGATTGAATTCGATCTAGCTGAAAAGCTAGTGACGAAAATCTTGCCGCCGCGCCGTCAGGACTCGAACCTAGGACCTCCCGGTTAGAAGCGCTGCAGTGCAATCAGTTGATGCGTCTGTCCAACTTACATATTATTGGTGTCATAGTGTCAACATGTCCACTCAGTGTAGCTTTAAAAATAGTTGGGTTTACATTTTCTATGTCTGTAAAAATAATTATTTGCTAAATTAAATGACTTTTGTTCCCAATAGCCCCTGTCGGGAACAAATCACTAAAGCGTGGACACTTCACCAGATGCAAACGACGAAGTTTGCGGGGGAAAGCAAGCGTATTGTCTCCAACATTAAGGTCATCGCAGCGACTGTGCTGTGCAAAAATCTAAAACACAGATCCTTATAAATTATATCCTGCATTCTCTTACACCAAGAATCATCAATGTCACAGTGGAGAGACAAGGTGTGAATATTATTGACGAAAAGGGAAGAGGAATATCTGTCGGGAACCGGCTCTGTCCATACACTACGCCACGCCACGGATTGCACCGTAAATCCATTTTGCACGAAGATTACATAATGCGCAGCGGTTGCGAGTTGTGGTGGAGTAGTTTGTGGAGCGGTTGCCGCCATGGGGCGATTGTCCTATATTCACCATGGTGGATGCCGCGAGCACGCTGGCTGGTAATGGCCCAAATGATAAACACAAACACACACACACACACACACACGCACTCTTTTTCACACACACACACACACACACACACACATAAGTAGTGATTCCAAATGGATTTTGTAATAGAACTGTCAATTATTAAGTTACCAAAGAATGTAATTTTCATTTCTAATTCCAATTTACAAATGATCTATTAATAAATGGGGAAATATAAATGGGTTTTTTAATTCATAGTAATTGTAGTTTCTCATTAACATTGCTAAAAGAAAAATTCTTTCCTTCATTGTGTTTTTTCAAATTCTCTTAGAAGTGTATTAAGATTTAGAATACCGGGAATTACGTTCAGATCCAGAAACAACGATTAGTGAAAAATGCTTTTCTGTTGATTAATTGATATTTTTACAAATTCTACATTCTGGCCTTACTTTTCGGAAAACAAATTTCTCGATTACTAAGTTCTTTGAAATATCTGCTTGAGAGTCGGAGTTAAGCCTCACAATTTAGCTACTGTTGTAATCTTCAGCTTACCCGAGGTGTTCATGCCTCAAAATAGGTACATTTTCTGTTTCTAGTACTCCGTAGTACTGTTATCTGGATACGTCCTAACACAGCAGTACGACCTAACAGTATATTGCACGTCTACCCTTATAGAACGGTTTTCCTAAGAATGAGCCAAAGTGACAGCTAGTGCTGGCAACATAACTGAAGGTTCTGTGGTCGCTGTGCCCTCGAGCCCGTTACATTTCCTTCCTGCATTCGTTCGTTTGTAGTTGGCTAACTTGTAAATGGCTTCGACGCATCCTTTTGTGATGTACTCGTCCGATTAAAATGCGCGCTCTATAATATAATATTAAAGTTTTTTTTTGTGTGATAAATATTATGTTTATTTTGAAACCGAGACATGCATGCGAGATGCGTACCGGTGCACGTGTTTCGGGCTTAAAATCATTTTTCTTTCTATTTACATTCGTGGCAGTTTTTTTAACTGATTGTGGGAGCATGTTAAGAGATTTTTCACATGCGTAATTAAATTTAAATATTTCCCGGACTCGCGTACGTGCATATATCTCAGCGAAACTCGTATACTTCTGAATAGGGATGTTTTCACAAGAGCCATTAGCACTTTATGAAGGGGCGTGGCTGAACAGCTGTCGCGGTGGGGGGATACTTCTCTGAATATGTTCACTTGTTACGCCAACTATCATTGGCTCGTCCTTAGGGAAATCCTTCTATAACCAGAGTAGAGTCCCCACGCCAGCTCGCAACTACCAGCTATTCCGAATGGTACCGACGTCACTCGCTACTCATTTTCGTTGGAACAAATCCAAACAGAATAATCTATAAATCAGGATTCACTGGATAAATCAAACATTATAAGAAAAAAACGATGATTCCAGTCAATAAAGTATATTTAAAGCAGACGTTTTGGCCTAAATTGTAAGGCCCTCTTCAGTGTCTGTAAGTTGCTTAGGTTATGTTACACCATAGTGTCGAGATAACATATATAACCAGGCACTTCTGATCTAACCCAATGGTAGTCTAAAGGACCATATTAAAGAGGCAAAGAGAAATGCAATTGTTCATCTTGGAAGATCTTCTTCCAATTGAAAATAAATACTTTAAGGTATCGGAGAATGTTCGGTACACAACGGTTCAAGGTACTATGTACACACACATTAATTTTCTACATTAATATTCAGAAACAATAGAAGGGTGTGAACATGGATCCATTCCACCTTATCTATTGGACATTCTAAATACTGTCACAATCTCTTCCGAGAACACCTGACAGCAGCGGATTAATGGTACTCACCAACCCCTGTCGATTTGTCCACAGTCGATCGATAGTTCCTCATTTCGCAGGCACCGCGTCGGCGGCAGCAACCGCGCGCGCCACTGTCCGCTCATGGAATATGCACAAGCGGTGCTATTAAATGAAATGGCGCCTTCCGTCCTTCCAGGCACCACAACGGCGTCACCCGCCCCTTTGCATCCTCTGGCGAGCACCCAGCCCTCCCTCCCATGGCCTCCAAGCAACGCCCCTCCCCTTCATGAACTCCCCGCTTTCCTCCGCCCCGGCCCACTCTACACCGTCCCCTCCCCCCGCTCCGTTCCACTCCGCCGCGCCCCGCCCCGCTCAGTTCCGCTCCGCTCCACCCCGCCCGCTCCACCTGCCCGCTCCACCCGCCCGCTCCACCCTGCGCCCATCCCACCCGCACCACCCCCCGCTCCACCCGCCCGCTCCACCCGCCCTCGCTCCACCCCGCCCGCTCCACCCCGCCCCGCTCCACGTGCCCGCTCCACCCGCCCGCTCCACCCGCCCGCTCCACCCCGCGCCCACCCGCCCCTGCCCACCCGCCCCTCCACCGCCCCGCTCCACCCGCCCCGCTCCACCCGCCCGCTCCACCCCGCCCGCTCCACCGCCCGCTCCACCCGCCCGCTCCACCTGCCCCTCCACCCGCCCGCTCCACCCCGCCGCTCCATCCCACCCGCACCACCCCGCCTCCACCCCGCCCGCTCCACCCGCCCGCTCCACCTGCCCGCTCCACCCGCCCGCTCCACCGCCCGCTCCACCCGCGCCGCTCCACCCCGCCCGCTCCATCCCGCCCGCTCCACCCCGCCCGCTCCACCCCGCCCCTCCACCCGCCCGCTCCACCCCGCCCCGCTCCACCTGCCCGCTCCACCCGCCCGCTCCACCCCGCGCCGCTCCATCCCACCCGCACCACCCCCCCGCTCCACCCCGTCCCGCTCCACAACGCCCGCACCACCCTGTCCGGCTCCCCCCCGCCCCACTCTGCTCCGCCACATGTTTCTTCTCCGCCTTCTCTTACTTTCTTACTTCTTACCATTCGCTACCTACTGCCCCGCCACATTCCAATTCTTCTCCGCCCCATTCCTCCACATCCCATCACGCCCCACTCAACGCTTTCCTACCCTATTCCTCCCTGATTTATTCCGCTCCACCCTACTCCTCCCCGCTCATCCCCTCCCATTCTATTCTCCCTTCCCCACTTCTTCCCGCTCCGTTCCCCTTCCCCCTCCCCCCCTCCTCCCCGCCCCATTCCTCCCCGTCCCATTCCATCCGTGTCCCATTCCTCCTTCCCGGTTCCTCCCGGCCCCCTTCCTCTCCGCCCCATTCCTTCGCCGCCATTCCGCCTCGTGGGCCCCGCTCTTCGCCACCGCTACTTGGCCGCAGACTCCGCGAGCGAACCGCGGTGGCGGCAGCGGCGGCCGACACGGCAAACTTTTACGAATCAATGGCATCTATCTTAATTAGCAAGTTCCCGACGATCGTCGCTCTCACTCATCAGTCTTAATTAGGAGCCGCGCCAGCAATCTGCTCGCCCAGCGCGTGTTATTCATCGCCTCATGCATAAACCCGAGCGCACCGCCCCTCCCCGCCACGCCCCACGGCGCCCCTCGCGGCTGCCTGGGGCACTCGCAGGCAGAAGACGCCGGCGCTCCTTCTTTCAGCGCGGACGCGGAGTGGGGCAGATGGGGATTCTTAGAGGCACTGTTGCACAATTTCATGTTGAAGTTCGCGAAGTGGGTGTTTTTTATGGTCGAGATTGAATTCTTTTGCTATGACAATAGTAGACCATCGGTTGAGGCACAAAAAAATCGAGAAAAATGCTTCGAACTTTGGTCTCGGCAAAAAATTCCACCTCATACATGAAAAATACAACAAACACATCTCACTCACGCATATTTAAAAGCATTTTTTCTATAATTATACAAATAATATAATATTTCACAAAAGTTTCTAATTTTTTATTGAAATAAGGGGGTTTGATATCTCGGAGAAAAGGAGAATGGTATTTAGGGAAATGAATGTGCAAGCCTCATTAAGAGATACGTATATTTACTTCGTAATATTTCTATTCGTTTTTAATTTATTTTATTTCATTTATTTGCTTGTTGGGCGTTACTGCCTTCTATGGAAGTGAATTACAATGGAAAAATAGTTTTTAGAGTCTGTCACTCAGAAGTTAACTGTCTGCTTGGCTAACAATATTGAATTATTTTATGATTTTGATTATCTGCTTCAGAAGTTTGGAGATAGCAAATTTAGAATCGAAGTTTATTAGTTATTTAGAAAAAAATCTGAATTGTTTTGACTTGAAGGAGGTTTAAATTTATCTTTGGGAAATTTATCTTCACTTCACTTTCTCTTCCACCACTTCGTCAGTCGCCAACCTTTTGCCTCCGAGGTGCAACTTGAGTTGTGGAGATGGAAGTCAATGGATGCGAAGAATAAGGAGGATATAACTTTGATCGCAGAGGCTGAGGTCGCGGCCCTATTGGATGCATGTTCCCCAGGTTTCTTTCATACCATGCATTCTCCCTTTGGTTATGAATAGGAGCGGAATTTATTGTAATAAAAATGTAAAATATGTACACACACACATAATATATATATATATATATATATATATATATATATATATATATATATATATATTACTTATTTTTCCAAATCATGTAAGAAAAAATAGAAAATATGTAAAATAAAAATGCATTATTGTGTTTAAAATTGTTCTTTACAAACATTTTCTTAGCATGAAACATTGCCGATTAGTTCTTATCAAGGATGCGGAGTGGCTGAAAGTGTTTTTTCTTCTACAGAAATAATTAAATACACGACTTCATCACAATAAATTCACCACTTTTATTCAAAATAGTAAAATAAGTTCATAGTATATTACAACGTTTACGAGGAGCCGGTGTTCAAGTGAATGGTAGTACCGTGTAGCCAGTGATGTATCCCGTGGGAGGAGATTAATCGGAATATAACTGCCCCCTCCGCCAATTGAACAACAAGGTAAGTCAATTTTTAGTAAAAAATAGTTGTTAGTTTTCCATCGAGTAACGAATATGCTGTTTGAAACATTAGCAAGCACGTGGTTGAAATTCCTTTTGTTAACAAAAATGCGTTCATCATTGATTCCAAGTATGCAGTAAGCGGAGATGGTGGTTAAGTTTGACAATTCATGGCGAAGATATGGTGGTCATAAACGCGCAGCAGCATTACATTTGATTTGTAAGAAAGATGATTCCGTTACATAAATTGCAAACGCGCATCTAAAATGTTCCATTTTGATGTATAAATATATTAAAATGTAACGAAATATATATATATATATATATATATATATATATATATATATATATATATATATATAACTAAACCAAAATATGTAAAACAAATAGTTATAATTCTTTCATAACGTCGTGTAAACTCTAAAAAAATATTATTTAATGTAGGTATCTAGTTTCTGTAAAAGCGTAATTACATGGATATCCGTTCCCTAGTTATGAAGTTGATTGATTCACCGAGCATTCATCTCGTTACAACGCAAGAAAGTAGTAGATTGATTTCTCTTTGATGCGTTTGTAGAAAAGTTCAGGCTGTCTCGATGTGTTGTTGCTTGCGAACAGTAGTAAGCAAATGTGGAACCTATCTTTCATCTGGTGCCGAAAACCCTTCGCCATGGGCACTTGCACCCTAAGACCTCTCAGTAAGAGTCATTCCAAAGGCAGCGGGATGTTCTGAACTGACCGCCGCCGGTAATGAGCGCAAAGATCCGCACAACTGTACTTTCTCTGGCCTACGCATGCAGGAAGTAAGCAACGTGCAATTTATTCTTTCGGTGGCATGCAACCAATTCCGATAGCCAAGTCGCCGCTATTTATATTCCAAAACAGTATAACAGAAAGCATATTGGATAAAATACGCAGATTCGGTAATATAACGGTCAGCGTACCGAACTGTTGTATCCGAGTTTGCGGGTTCAAACCCGATCGAAGCCGTGGATTTTAAGGGCGAAAAAATCCTTCGTACGTCTTCCTTCGGTGGGGAAGTAAAGCCGGCTGTCCAATGTTATTAGATTTACTGCATGTAAAAGATCCTCAAGCTTAAAAGAAGCCTCTGAGCAAAATTGAGATCCGCCTGTTTCGTCACCCAAGATACCTCCTTTCTCCGCTAGGTGGTGAAAGGAGCGTAACGAAATTTGCGTGGTTAGACGGATGAGCGGGCATGATGGCCCGAGTCTCGCCACGTAAAATAAGGCATTAAGTAACTAACTATAAAACAAGTACCAAATCACCTATTGGCCCGAAAAATATTTTGTGGCATTGGTGGTATGCAACCAATTTCAATAGCCAAGCCACCGCTATTTATATTCCAAAACAGCTGCTAGAACAGAAAGCATATTGGATAAAACAAGTACCGAAACACGTTTTGGCCCGAAACATATTTTTCAAGAGACGGCATGAGTCTCAACCAGTCATTAATAATTGAATTCCGTCATCCGTTTGTAGTTCAAACGAAAAATTCGCAGATTTCGAACGGCTTTGTTCCACCGGGTTTGATTTTATTGCTTCAGGGCTCGTGAAAGCTCCCCATGATAATCTCTGAGCTTTGCAAGCAGGAATTTTGGATAGGAAATATCACGCTGAGAATTACGCAATTTTGATCCCGAAATTCAGAATCTCTGAATGGACAGATGTATATGTCACGCATAACTCTGTCTCGCCTTCTCCTCTACATTCTCTCTCTCCCCCTCTCTCTCCCCTCTCTCTCCCCTCTCTCTTTTCTCTCTATTTCTTTTCTCTTTTCTCTCTCTTTTCTCTCTCTTAAGTAGAAGTTTGTGAGCTGACACTTGGTAAATACGCACATCAAAAATAAGATCATTAGTATGTACAACAAACGTGAGATCATGTACAGCAATTTTGTAGATCTTTAATATATTTCAGTATTGGGATCAGCTTAAATAAAGACCATCTTATATTTTTAAAATTTTTTGAAAAGTAGTTGCGATTTTTAATGTATTTTTTTGCTGTATCAGAGAAAGATGCGTTTATAGAAATGGTAAAGATCTTATATTCTAAAACCAATTGATGTTTGCCATTGAAGTTCAAAACCATTTCGAACATGTTCTACATCTCCTGAATTAAAGGCAGATATTTCTTTCTCAGTGCAACCTCACCCCACCTCAGTTTAGATCTTTAAATGATGTCATGCCCCGTTCTAAAAAAAAATGAGTATAATTGAATAATAACCAGTGACAGAGGAGGAAAAGTTTCTGTTTGGCGCACCTTCCGTCCACTTTAAGAAGACCTTCCCACCGCGATGGTAATTGCACCGCGCCAATGATCCGCCTCCGCAGTCTTCTTTTCAGCTGACTTCCGCGCGACGTCACGTCGACCGCTGGGGCCGAGGACGTCGCGACGCCCGCCTTTCGTGGCGATTATGCCGCGGCGCCCGCGCCGCCCTCAGGGCCGACGGCGTTAGAAACGAACTCGTCAGGCGGCGCGGCAGCCCGTGCCACGCCCCCGCTGGCGAGCGAGGCGAGGACGAGGCGAGTGGGGAGCGCGGTGATGTGGGGTTGGGGGAGAGGTGTTCTGTTGGATGAGGGTCGAGTCGAGGAGTCTGTGACAGTGGGTACCGGTAGTGTGTAATCGATAGTGTTGTTAGATGTGTCAAAGGGATGCTAAAAAGTGTACAGAAAAGAAAGAAATAAAGAATATGAAAAAGAGAGAGAACGAGATAGAGTTAGAACGAAAAAGAGATGGAAAGAGGAAGAATGACAAATAGAGAGAGACAAATAAACAGAGACAGACAGAGGAAAGAGGAAGACATACGAAAGAGAGAGTCAGACCTCAGAGAAAATATTTAGTCTACGGTCAGACAAACGTGAGAGGAGATGAAAAAATAGAAACGGAAAGTGATAAAGCATAATGGTGAATGACAATGAACCAGAAAATAGAAACGGAAAAAAAAGAATGAACGGTGTGACGGCTTTCAACAAATGGAAAGCGTCTATGAGGCACAGAGTGCTCTCCTACAAAGGAGATAAAAGCTGAGAGAGAGATTACAGTTGCGGGAAGGAACCGGAGATCGATAATATCCCCTAACAAATAGGAAGCAGGGCACTAGGGTGTGATGAAGAGAGCTGTCAAGATGATGAACAGAGAAAGACCGATAGAGAGATCTATTTTTCGTGAGTATAAATTGGAGCACTACGTTCCTTACTGAAGAGCGGAGGTGGCTGCGAGGCTCAACCGCAAGTAAGCTCTCGGCGAGGCTTCTGTGCGGGGAGGAATTGGCCGGGGGGGGGGGGCCGAAAAACGCCGGGGAGGCAGTGTCGGGAGCTAGGACGGGACGGGAACGTGGGGGGAAGGGGCAGGGAGAGAGGGACAGAAGCGGTGACAGTGACGGGTAAAGGGGGGGTGGGAGGGGGCACAGATGATGGGAGACGTGGTGGCGGAGGTGGCACGAGAGATTTCGTTGGCTGATGTACTGACGGCAGTGGCAATGGAGATGGATCTGGCAGCCGTGTTGGACGAAGGAAGGCAATGCGAAGGTGACGACCCAGCGGGCGGCGGCGGAGGCGGAGGCGGGGGAGGCGGAATCAGCGGAGGTGGCGCCAGCAAAATCGACTCCGCAAGCAATATACAAATGGAGTGCTCACAAAGGGCGATTCGATTAGGGACTGCGCCCGCTCTTTGTGGCGCGAAGACTTTTCTTCTCTCTCCGGATAATCGGCGAACTGCGGTCGACGTTATGTGAGTGGAAGCCAAGAGGAAGAAGGAAAATGAAGTCAGAACCGCCACCGAAGGACTGCCATTATTCTTTCCAGAGTAGCTCTGGCAAAACATCTATACATAATTAAACCAATAAAGATACTTCAAGTACGTTGTTAAAAGTGAAAATTAATGACATCTGTGTACCTGGCAATAAAAGTGAACAACTATTGAGGCTGTCTATTTAATTAAATCGATTTCAGAAGGCATTTTATAGACTTTACACCATTTCTAATTTTATTTCTTTTATTATTGTGGTTCCATTACTTTATTTCAATGCTCGCAATGCGTGTGAATCATCATAATATTTATGTATTAAAGGCCGAAAATGAATTAACTGTGAACTAAAGTAATCATATAGATCCGTGGGTAAATAGAATTAATTTTAATAATATTATCATTTATAAGTAGTTTTCTATCTTGGGTTAATGGGATGTTGGGAGAATTATCAGCCAAGACGTTAGATTGAAGCATTTTGTTTCTTTTATTCTCTCCATTTCAATCTGTAGATGTAAATTTAACGTTATATTAGCTTAGTCTATAGTTTTCCACCGATTTTCTTCTGAACGCCTCACTCTGGCTGCAGCAATCCACACCGAAATACGCCTTAGATTACCTTTATTTGTATAAAACCACCCGAGTCCGAAGTATAAAACCGCCCCGAGTTCGAAGTATGAAACCACCCCGAGTCCGAAGTATGAAACCACCCGAGTCCGAAGTATAAAACCGCCCGAGTCCGAAGTATGAAACCGCCCTGAGTCCGAAGTATAAAACCGCCCCGAGTCCGAAGTATAAAACCGCCCGAGTCCGAAGTATGAAACCGCCCTGAGTCCGAAGTATAAACCGCCCCGAGTCCGAAGTATAAAACCGCCCCGAGTCCGAAGTATAAAACCGCCCCGAGTCCGAAGTATAAAACCGCCCCGAGTCCGAAGTATAAAACCGCCCCGAGTCCGAAGTATAAAACCGCCCCGAGTCCGAAGTATAAAACCGCCCCGAGTCCGAAGTATAAAACCGCCCTGAGTCCGAAGTATGAAACCGCCCGAGTCCGAAGTATGAAACCGCCCGAGTCCGAAGTATAAAACCGCCCGAGTCCGAAGTATGAAACCGCCCCGAGTCCGAAGTATAAAACCGCCCCGAGTCCGAAGTATGAAACCGCCCGAGTCCGAAGTATGAAACCGCCCCGAGTCCGAAGTATAAAACCGCCCCGAGTCCGAAGTATGAAACCGCCCCGAGTCCGAAGTATGAAACCGCCCCGAGTCCGAAGTATAAAACCGCCCCGAGTCCGAAGTATAAAACCGCCCCGAGTCCGAAGTATGAAACCGCCCGAGTCCGAAGTATAAACCGCCCTGAGTCCGAAGTATAAAACCCCCGAGTCCGAAGTATAAAACCGCCCCGAGTCCGAAGTATGAAACCGCCCCGAGTCCGAAGTATAAAACCGCCCTGAATCCGAAGTATAAAACCGCATCGAATCCGAAGTATAAAACCGTACCGAGTCCGAGTCCAAAGTATTGCTTCATCTTTCGTGTCGCAGAGGACGGTCCGTGGCCGCCTCCGCGGGAGCCGGGTGCTGCTGCTTGAAGGGGAGGGGCCCGCGCGGGGCCACCGGCAGGAAGCCTCCGATTCCGAAGTTCCGCGCGCGGTGGGTGACGTCTCGAAGGAGCGGTCCAGCGAGCGCAGTGGGGAGGGGGAAGGCAGTGGTGACCGCCGCGACACCCCGCCCCGCCCCGCCCGGCCCCGCAAGGCCCCGCCCAGCCACGACGCGAAGTTGGTCGTCCCCAGGCCGCCACATCGCACGGCGTTTGCAGTTGTCCGGAAAACAAACACGAGTGCGGGCGGACCCTGGTGGCGGGGAAGTGGGGGTGGAAGCGGGCGGGGTGGGGACGGGGGAAGGCGAGCCCTTGAGGAAGTGTGCCAGGATGCCGGTCGCCAGGGGAGGGGGAAGGGTGCCAGGGTGGAAGGGGGAGATGGTATGGCTCGGTGAATAGGGAGATTGATTGATTGATTGACTGATTTTTTCGTGTATCTGGGCGCTTGAACTGCTTTGGTCATTAGTCCCGTTAGTGTAGTGCGTGTCTTTTCTCTGGAGATGGCGGTGATCTTCCCCCGCTGAATGCCGAGATCCGGCGCCTAGTGGGGTTTCCCCCTAACCAGGACTCTCCCACCAGCGGGGCACCGCCCCAGCCGGGACAAGCTCTAAGCTCCCGACCGGTCTCCCGGAATATGTGATAGTGTGGTGCATGTTAGTGTAAGTGTGTGTGTAAGAGGAGAGGATAGGACAAGGAAGAGGAAGGACAGATCGCGCGCGGTCGTGGCCCGTTTGTTAGGGCTCCGGCATTCGCCTGGTGTTGATCGGAGAAACCACGGAAAACTACCGATCAGAGCAGCCGGCCGCTAGAATTCTCGTCCAGAGCTAGATTAAAAGCTAGTGTCGAAAATCTTGCCGCCGTGGGGAGTGGGAACCTAGAACCTCGCGGTTAGAGGCGCTGCAGTGACATCAGTTGAGCCACCGCTACCGGTGGTGAATGGGGAGTGAATGGGCGGGGCGTGACGGGGCGAAGCAAGCCGTGTGGTGAGCGGTTGGGGACGCGGAAGGGAGAGAGCGAGTGGGGTCGAGCGGAAGCTGCGCTTTGGGCTGCGCGACGCGCAGAACGTGTGGGGCGTCGCGAAGCAGCAGTCTGCTTTGGCGACGCCCACATCTGCGCCGGCGCCTCACTTTGGCTCATGCGAAATCCAGCTGCTGCTGCGGCGACCCGACTCGACGATATTCACCGCGGCCGCCTACTTAATATAACTAACACAGTTACAACTTCCGCCGGTGTTAAGTATCAATACCTCAAACAAAATTTTACAAACATTCGTAGTAATTCTCACAAATTTAACCTCATCTTTTCATTTCTGAAATCGCTATCACTGCCATTACGACTTTTTAAAAAAGCTACTTAGAACTATCCTTCTACCACTGCAACGTCAATCGGCATCTGAAATCAAAATTAACATGCGTCTTACCATAACGTAAGTAAATGCTGCCCTGCTGCTGCGTCGACAGACTCGACAATATTCACCGCGGCCGCCTATTTAATATAACCGACACAGTTACATCTTCTGCTGGTGTTAAGTATCAATACCTCAAACAAATGTACTTTCGTAATACCGTAACCGACGATCTATAAATGTTTCTCGGCGTGATCACTTCTTTAATATATTTGTTTCTGTGGTTCCACTCCCAATACAAAGATGTTCCATCAATTTTTTATCTTCTTCCTCTTCTACAATGCTTCCTCTTCTACTACTTCTCCTTTATCAACACAGATCTCCGAGGAGTTGACTTAATACCAGATCGTTCAGTCATGTGTGTCACTTCCCGGGGCTATTTACGCTTCCTCCGTAGTGCTCTTTGCTGCAATAAACGTCAGCATTCTTTGAATGGTAATCCAATAAGCTGTCTCACGCTATGAAAATAAATTCGTAGGACACGCGAGTAAAGAAAGCGGGTAGTCAGCCTTCCGAAACGTATGTACTGTTTACCTGACATTTATTTACAAGCAAATGATATCGGCAGTACAAACGCCATTAACTTCACTTAAAACCAGTATTTTGAAAAATCCATTGTATATTTTTAATTGAAAATATCAATTATTTTTATCGCAATATTTTTCTGTATGTAGTATGAAATGTACGTAAGGGATGCATCTGTGAGATTATTTTTCGTCGATTGTTCTTTACGAGGTTCGTAATTTTTGCACTATGGTGTTTCATGTCAACCTTCTTATAATCTATGTAGAGCGTATTGGTAAAGCAGTTCAGCGAAGTAAAGGTGGAATTGTTCGATCGGTTTTTTTATTTGAGTGCGACCATTGAAACCTTTGGATAACGACATACCGTACCTTTCATCATACACATCATTTAACGCTGAAGATAAAAGCAAAGAGGTATAATGTGCTCTTCTCCAATTAGAGAATTGTTTCTACCGCGTCTTATTTACATCATTCCAAAGATCAAAAATAGCATTATAAGTGATCAATTTTATGGTCCTAGAGATCGATATCAATCCTGAACTTTGTATCTCTCAAAATACACGACTTGATTATTTCAGATGTGCAATGAGAATGTAAGTGCTTAAGTGCGAGCTGTCATGCCATTATTCCTTTGCATTGGTCACCTCCAAACATTCGAGAAAATTTATTTTGATGTCTTATGTTGCTGTCCTACAGTCCAAAACGTTATTGTACTTATATTAATAATTAAATGAAGAAGCAAATGATAAGACAAATTTTGAAAGTATGATAGTTAACTCCATCACTTACTTTACTTTTTAATTGGCTCTATGCTAAAATAATACGATGTTAATTTTCTCATGAAAGTTTTAGAATAATAATTAAAATATATTTTTATTCTGTAAGATTTTTCTCTTATTGATATAAATATTGATAAATATCTCTAATTGATATTTACGTTCATTTTGTGTACCTTAGACACGGTCTATTGACCCGTCTTTGATCACACGATTACAGAAAGTATCTCGTATTGATCGACTGTGCGATCTCGAAAATGTATCACCGAGACTTATATGAAGCCATCATTCCGTTAGTAAGTCATGCCAAAATCGACCACTTTGTCTTTACAGAGGGGATACACTTTATCTTTACAGGAGGGAGTTATAATAATCCCAACACGTATTCAAAAGGATTCTGTGATAGTAAAAATGGTTTTGGCCTAAAAATCAGTGAATTAATAAGCAATGAAAACTCGTCATTGCAAATCAGTAAAACAGTAAAATGAATTCCATTGAATCGTTTGTTGATAGATTGACTGCAGAGATATGCATATTTTATGTTTCAGAATTCATGAGAAAAGCAGGAAATACCCTCTGTCAGACCCGAACGAAGAATTAAATTTAACGTTGGAAAGTATTATATTGACAAAATTTAAAAAATATGCAAACAGGATTGCAATCCGTTAAAATTATTAAATTTCAGATGGAATATTTAATATGACAAGCTTCGGTTTTCTGCGACTATTTAATTTGGTTTGCAATGCGACGGAAACGGTATTGTTTTCCAAGAGATCAGAATGCACATGTTGAACTAGGAACCGGTAGAGTTTAGCTCAGAACCAGCATTGACGCTGTCTGCAGGGGCTCTATCCGGAAGGTCCTAGGTTCGATACCCGACTCTTCGCGGATTCTCGATATTATCTAGGCAGCTGGATTGAATATATCCATTGCCTGGGGAAGAATTTTAGCAGCCGGGTGCTCGGATCGATTCGAGGTTTCTCCGACCAATATTAGGTGTATGACGGAGCAGTACCTTTCCAAGTACGACAGACGCACGCGATCTTTCCTGCCTCTTCCGTCTTCTATCTTCACTCCTTACTTACACACTCTTAGTCTTGCATGCATTACGCTACCACACATATTGTGAGACAAGTCGAATGCTTGGAGCTTGTCCAGGATGGAAAGGTTCCCCGCTGGGGGAGATATTTGGAGGAGGAATTCCTTCACTCAGAAGGCAGTAAAAACGTAAAGGGCGAAATAGGCAACATAAACAATGGTAGAACCCGATTTTGAAACAGTTTGAAGCAAAAATCAAGTAATTCGTTCCACGAGTTCAAGAAATATCAGAAAGTGTATGAATTCTATGTAAACATTAAGAACGAAGAAGATGGCACCCATTGTTGTGCTGTTGGAAGTGCAAAAGAAACTCAGTTTTTATTGAATATTTCAAGAACGCTTGGACGGATTAACGTCAAACTTTCTGGAATTATAAAACAGAAAATTTGGATTAGGGCAAAATTAGTCACGGCACGGGGGAATTTGTACGGGACTTGAATTATTTCAATATTTACATTTATAACGTGGGGATTAAGAAAGAGAAGACGGTCGCAAACGATGGAAGTATGAATTTCTAACATGTACCGTGATGGGCGGGTGTTTTGAGAAAAAAGAAAGTTGTCGGATTGTAGACTAACAATGTGAAAAAGTAGTAAGAAAGGGAACGAGTTGAGTTTTGGTCGCGAGCACGCGTTACATCGTCGTGCTGAATTTTTTAGAATTTCTTAAAATATTCAGTGGAAGTGTTTTTCGAGAGTTTTATCGAGTAAAGAAGTCATTGGAACATTGTGGAGATCAAATTAATTTTTTTGTTAAATTCACGGGCAAAATTGTGAAAACATTATTTCGCGTAAGTAAGACGTGGGAAAACATTGGCGGAATGTGATTAGTCGCGAGAAACAATAACGGGACTGTAAGCAACGGATATGAAAGTGAATTAGTGACGTCCAGGAACTGGTGGCAGCCGAATTGGAATTTTGTCCACGGGCGGAGCACGAGACACCGGGCAACGGCGGGCTTTGACGTGCGCGACGCCGCAGTAAAGGAAGTTGCATGAGTTGCATATATACTTTTTATGCTCGAGACAAAATCCGCCAAGATTCTGTCGAAGATCAAGTTTTGGCAATTAAATAAATTAAAATTACGACCATAAGATAAGGTCACGACAGAATGCGCATTCCTGTGTGAATGAAAAGTTTGTTGATGTTTTAAGTGTAAATGGGATTATTTTTATGTTGTTTGTATTTATTTTTTGCGTTATTTGTTGTTTATTTTGCAAGCCAGAGGTTCATTTGTCAATGTTTGGAAATTTGGTTGCAATAAACAAACGAGCATTTAGTATGGCTCATGATTGCCTCGAATATGTGTGTTGTTTCTTAGTAGTTCTATAGAGATTGACCCAGGCACGAACGTGAGGTATCCGTCTCAAGTCCGTATGGAATGAGCACGCGATTCACGCCAGGTAAGATTGAATAATTATAGTTAGCTAAGCCGAGGTACGGGCAACTGAGCAAGAGCAAGAGCAAGCAAATGGGTGGATATAAGAAATCGGTTGCATTGTGCGCCCAGAGGTATTAAGAGAAAGGGTATTAGGTGTGTGGCGACATACATATTGTGGACCCAACTGAGGGCATGAGTGAGTTGGGCGAGGTTAGATAGAGTGGCGACACACATTTCATTACATATATATATATATATATATATATATATATATATATATATATATATATATATATATTTTTTATTTAATAGGTAATTATTACAGCCAAATTAGAAACTTGCTCCAATGTGGTAGGCCGAAGGCCTTTAGCCATACAATACCTACATTCTACCGAGTTCTAACCTTTCGCCTTCTGGTATTCACCCCCAATGGTCTCTCCATCGCCTCAAAGCCGCGGAAACGAGACCATAAGGTACGGCTGAGGAAAAACCCTGAAGGGGAAAAACCTGCCGTCAGAAGCCAGTACATGCTACTCTATCGGTTTTAGACTATTTATTTATTTGGCGCGGGCGTCAGGCATTCTCCTTCCAGTGTTTGGCCTCCACCGCACCTGAAAACAAACAGCACCACAGAAAATCGTCCGCACCAACGCCTCTGCCCTAACATTTCCGATTCCCACTTCCCTTCGCCCCCTAATGTGCTTTATTTTAGTCGTTTCCTTTTATTTTATTTTAATTTAATTTATTTTTAATTTATTTAACTTATTTTAATTAATTTAATTATAATTTATTTAACTTATTTTGATTAATTTAATTTTAATTTATTTAACTTATTTTAATTATTTTAAGTTAATATATATATATATATATATTTTTATTGACTTATTTATCTACTTATACTTAACAATTGACTACAATTTATAACTTTTTTTATTTATTTTTGTACTGTTTACTAACCTAACATAACTTACTGACTAACTTAATTATTGTTAGTTTATTGATTTATTACATATTTCTCTCAGTCTAGGCTCTGCTCTACTAACCACTGCTGTTTTCCCACTCCTTAATTTCCGTTTCTCTAGTGGTCCGAACCTTTCTGAGAAATGTTCCTAATTCTTTCATGAAGTTAGCTCTTTTATCCCCTAGAATGTTTTGGGCGAGCGTTACGTTCCTATGTTGGAAGTAGTAATTTCCCATTCCCATCCATTTTCCTCTCAAGTTTCGGTCGCACTGCAAATTAAAAGGATATGGATCAGTCTTCCCTATCACCGCAAAGCACACAGATGCCATTACCATTCGAGTCCTTTAATCTACGTTGCATCCACCCCCGACCCTGAACCAAGCGTATCCCCTCTTGCGTCCTTTTGCGGTGTTTTACGTAACGTTCGCAACCCCATAACGGACTCGCGTGAATTTGCGCAACTAGCGAACGTTTTTCGGCCGTTGCTGCCAGGATCTCTTGCCTTTTAATATCCGCAAGTCTATCCGAAATTAACCGTTCTATGTCACGTGTTCCCTATCTCCCACCATTTCCGGAGAAACGTCTCCCAGACCTGAACGTTCAGTAGCAGTTTAATTTTATACGACCAGTAGCGTTGGTTGCTTCCTGTAACTGCACCCGAAAACATCTATTTATAAGTGAGTCAGTCTGTTCACCTGCTAATTTAATCCAAAGTTTAATGGGTTTCATTTTAAAATCTTTCCAAATTTCTACACTACCGACCTCTCGTAAGACTCCGGCATTTGTTGCGAATCTAGAGACTCCGAGAATTAATTTGAAATAATCTGTTTTGACGCTTTCTAGTCGATCTATCCTATCCACTCACCATATTTCTGCCCCATAATTCCTAGCTGGGAGAACTAGCAATTTAAACATCGTCTCGACACCTTTAAAGGCAATTCCGGAACCCTGCGCACTGCGCAAACGATTTCTTTGAGCGCAATTCTTCCTTTACTGTGCGCCGCCACTATGTGATTACTCCATCCACCATTCATGGAAAATTTTGCCCCAAGATATGTAAATGTTTTTACCGGTCAATCTCCTCCTGAGCGTAAAACCATTTCTCCTTGATTACCCCAGATAAATCCATTCTTGAAGACAACTACTTTGGTTTTTGAATATTTACTTTTAATCCCCATGTTTCACTATACGTTTCTAGGATATTTAAACTTTTTTGTAAGCCGTCAATAGTCTCCGAACATAAAACTAAATCATCAGCATATAGTAGTCCGGGAATGTTCAGGCCCTCAATTTCCGGCGCAGATGTATCCGCATCCTGTAACCACGTCAATAAATCGTTTATAAACAAGATAAACAATAGCGGTGAGAGAGGACAGCCCTGTCTTACTCCTACTGTCGATTTTATTTTTCGCGTTGTACTTCCATCACCGCACCTGACACAGAAATTTACGTCTTCGTATATGCTCTGCAACACTTTTAAAACTTTACGTGAGACGCCTAGCTCATTAAGTTTTTGCCATAAAGCTTTCCTATTGATAGAGTCAAAGCCATTTCAGAAATCTACAAAACTGCAATATAAGTGGCCCCGTTTACGCGCAAGCCCTGCTTTACTAGGGTATCTAACACAAGATATTGTCGGTAGTCGCGAAGCCTCTCCTAAAGCCTGCTTGCAATTCTGATATTTTACTGTGCTTTTCCGCCCATTCACTCAGTCGCCCGTTGAGTATTTTACAAAATAGCTTGCTCAGCGCTGGTAAAAGACTAATTCCGCGATAATTTTGTGGGCAATTCGTATTACCTTTATTCTAAAGACTGGTTGGAGGATCGCTGTACTCCACGTTTCTGGATACGATCCAGAATCAACTATTGCATTAAATAAATTTAGAATACTCTCTGGGTCTATGTGCCACAATTCCGAAATAAATTGTGTCGGAATGCCGTCCGCGCCGCCTGCCTTCTTATTATTCATGGCTAGCATAGCCCTATTCACTTCATTCCAGGTTATCGGTTCGTCTAATTCAGGGACATCCCGGTCCGTGATAATATATATCCCTGTTTCAATATTCGCTATTTCGAGCGCCCGTGAAGTACTGCTCCCACGCGTCTGATGAAATTGCATTACTTACATTTCTTTTATTACGCAGTGATCTTATAACGTCCCAAATTGATTTATTATGATTGTTTCTTAAAATTGCCTCTATTCTTGCTGTCTCACTCTCCTGCCAAGATTTCTTCGATTTCTTAATTGTGGCCTCGTATTGCCTACGTAGTAACAAGTAACTATTTCTCGCTTCCGCAGTTCCACTGTTTCTGAACATTCTTAAGGCTACTATTGCTTCACGCCTGCTCACCCGACACTCCTCGCTAAACCATCCTTGGGTCAGTACCCTTCCTCCTCTCCCCCACATTCGTTGCCCCTCCTGCGCGAAAGAGTCTCCTTTCTAAATTCTTTGCTTGCCTTTCCGGTGACCGCTCCTCTCGTGCCACCCTACCGAGTTAAGAATAGCCTCTGCAAATTCCTGTCCTTTTCCTCTTTCCATATAAACCGTCGTCTTGCTATTGTGAAGTTTGTTGCTCCGCCCGTGCCACTGCCTGTGGCAGTTCAGTAACATTACTGCTAAATGAACGCACACAGGCAAATGGTCGATTCTGCCCGTAATTCGATTCCAAAATCTAATAAATTGTTTATTCTTTCATGAGACAACAGAGCATAATCTATTACACTACCTCCATTCCACTAATAAAAGTTAGTTCCCTTCAGTATCCTGTCCATAGTTGCCATTTAAGATTTCGAGATTAATTCTCTCGCATAATTCTAACAATTCCTGACCCTCATTATTGATGACTGAGTCTTTGCTTTTTCTAGAATTAGCTCGCTTCTTGCCGATCGAACTCCGAAAATACTTCCTGCTCATGACCAATTCTAGCATTCATGTCACCTAAGACTAGTAAATCAGTATTCGGATACCTTTGCTTCAACGAGTCTAAGAAATTATTGATTTCACCAAAAGCTTCTGGAGAATAATAACGCGAGCCCTTGGGTGACGGTATATAAATACAATTCGAGGTCTGTATTTTGCATTACTAGTCTAATACAAAGAAAATTGTCGGAGTTTGTTGTAATTTCATAAATAAATTGCACTAACCTATCCTGAAATATGCACCAACACCTCCCGGGTACCTACCCCTTTCCCCTCTACGTTTTTTAGTTTTGCATATGGCTGTAAAACCAGACACATTTAAAGTCTCACCCTCCTTCCACCAAGTTTCTACGAGACCGACAATATCAAATGTGTTTATGTACCCATGGAAGTCTTGATTTCCGAGCTTAGAGCCTAGACCTTTGATGTTCCAACATCCTATTCTTATAGCCTATTCCTGCCTATTTGGCGACCTGCTGGGTCCCGACTCACCGCGAGCTTCCTGCTGCTGCACGTTTGCCGCAGCCATCGCCCTCGTAAGAGGTCCTCGCTCCAGGCTGTCAGCTGTCACCGGGACTCGCCGAGTGCCGTGGGCTCCGGCGGGAACGTGAACGCGACCGCCGACGCGAACGCGAACGAGACCGCCTCCGCCGCGATGCCGCGGGGTCAGAGGTCGTCCGCGCCGCCCCGCACGAGGCGCGCCGCGGCGCGGCCGCGAAGAGGCGCCCGCTTGCCCGGAAGGGGTTTCCGCCCTACTGGGGTTCTGCCCCTCGCCGAGTTCACGGACCCCGTCGCCCCGCCCCTCCCACGCCCGCGGACGGGCCGCCAGCTCAGCCAACACGTAGCTGCGCCCTGACACGACAAGCTTGTCGAAACGAATCGACGCCTGCTTTCCGCTCGCTTTCGCCTCCTGCAAATGCGGAATTAACGCCTTACGCGTTTGCCGCACTGCCCAGCTGAAGTCCTCACGGACGCGCACCCTGCCATTCCGGGAGAGATACTCCCGGGCTGCACGCAGCAGCTCCTCCCGCTTCCTGAAAGAGGCCAGCTTGGCCACAATCATACGTGGCTGTCCCTCGCGCCGCCGCCCGGTCCGAGTGCGCGCGCTCGATATCCTGGAGCTCCAACCTGACCCCAGCTGCTCCGCAAGATCCAGGATACACTCTCCGAGTCCGCCCAAGACTCGTTCCGCTTCTCTGGGATGCCAGTAACAATGATATTGTTACGTCGCGACTGGTTCTCAAGGTAATCCACCTTGCGAACCAGCCGCTCGTTGGCTGTCTGCAGCGACTGCACTGAAGTCTCTGCCGACGTAACCCTGGCCTGCAACACATCGATTCTATCAATAAGTTCCTTATGGTTCCTATTGATAGTCTCGATGATATCGACGTTAGTAGGGGGGCCGGGATTCAGCTCCACCCCACCGATCGCCAATAGCACCGCCATCACCGCCGCGCCCAACACGCTCGCAAGGCGCCCCAGCCCCTGCGCTGTCCCCCGGGCACCGCCACCGCGCGGCAGGTAGCCCCTCACCCATCGGCCGATAGCCGCGCGCCACTGCTCGGTCGACACCATCCTGCAGCAGGTAGAGCGCTTAGTAAAACACGTCCGCTCGGCTCTGCGACTGGCGAGAGACTGTGATATATAGAGTAGCGTAGAGACTATATATATATATATATATATATATATATATATATATATATATATATATATATAAGGCTAGATCTATGAATTTTCAATCAGTCGAAGGGTCTTAGGAAAATGCTTACAGCAATATTTTGTCTTATTTCTTGATTGATGATTTTAGTATGATTATACTATATGTATATATAGTTTTATTGAACAGGAACAGACGTTTTTGTAAGTGCAGAGCGCTTTTTTAGTGCAGATGTTTTTGGAAACTTGCCTAGATATTTTGAAAATATAAGAATCTTATAATGACCAAAATGATTGAAAACATCTATTTTACAAAGAATAAATCAATATTAATATTATTAACTTAAATACTTTTTATCCAATGAGTTTTGAACTGTTTACGTTTTTCCTAATTGAAAAAAATTGTACGTCATTTTTTAAAGCAATTCCCCATATCCTGGCTTTTTACGTCAATGTGGAAACTCTTTACGGAAATGAACATATCAAGAAACAAAATATCTGCTGTGAAGAACATGTATAAAATGTATTGCATCTTTTCTAGCAGAAACTTTCAACCGGTTGTAAGTCACTAGTTGGCGTTTGAGTCTTTGTCTTGACAGAATGAAACACACAGTGCGTTACACAATGCGCTTCTCGCGTGGATACGTGCTCTCGAGAGGGACAAAGGCGTGTACATTTAACAGGCTGCACAAAAGAACAGGCGCCAGCGAACGAGCGAACGGCGAAAAGGAAGGGGGAACTGAACCTGGATCCGAAACATGGCCTGGAGTCGTGGAAAGGCGCCAAGTTGTCTCGTAAAGCAAATTGCTCCCCGCTTTTGTTCAGCCAGTTTTCATTCCTCCTCCGCGATGTATCTGGGGGTCCTCATATTTTTCACCACCCCGCATTCTCCTCGCGAATGATTTTTTTTCTTTTGGTCTCTTTCCGGAACGTCACTGGTCAGTCCACACGATATCTTTTATCGCATGTTCTCTGCGCTCTGCCCTCGTGAGGTTGAAGAGAGAGTACAGAGTGTTTCCTTCAAGAGAAGCTGTGCCCGGCGAAATAAAATTTCATTTACACAACGTTGATGTTAATTAAGAATTATTCCCCTTCCTTTCGTTTCTTTTATTTCACTTACGTTCCGTTCTTGTGTCCTCTAATAGAATTCATCTTTTTGTTTCAATTTTTTGTTACATTACGTATTATTTTTTTTCAAGCAATTACTATTTGTTGGAATTCTTTTGATTCTTTGGATGGATTTTATTGGATTCTTTTTTCTATTTAATATACGTTTGTGACAAGTTCGAAATACCAGAATAACATCAGGTCACGTTAGCTAAATTATATACGAGTGATCCGTTGAAAAATCGGTAGAGGGGTGTATTACACTTTATTTATATATATATATATATATATATATATATATATATATATATATAATTATCACTCTATACTATTTACAACACTTTCATTAGTTCCACACAAACTATACAATAACGTAATTTCTATAACATTCAGCACCAACTTCTCAACTGAAATAGGACTCAGTTTTTACATCTAGTGGTTTGAATGTTCTCGGCGTCTACGCATTGGTCACTGTCGTAATCCATTCAGTTGATGGTGAATAAAACGCATTCTCTAATGCTTGTTGAATGCTATTGTACGTTGGTTGTATTTTTAATATTAAGAACTGCATTTAAACGATTCATGTAGAATATTTAGGACACCATAAAAATCGGCAAAAATAGGACGTCTTTGTAGAACTGTTGGTCCATTCCCCCAAATCTACAGAGTTTTCTACTTACGAGAAGCATTGTACAGTTACAGTTTATAATGACTAAAGACAATACTGTTCGAAAAATTAAGAATTATTATACGAAAGTAATAGAAAGTCGTAGAAAGTAATCGATTCTAATACGTTTTTTGTAAATCAGTAACAATCAGTGGCAAAGTTTGCAATACATCCTACAAATAAACTTTATATAGAATAACTCAATACTGATTGGTAATTATTAGGGGTGGATTTTGATGACCTCAAACCTCGCGAAAAATGATGAATAAATTGCTCCTAAAATGCATGAAAAATGCCCAAGCATCAAAGCAAAATGTTGCAAAAAATATGATTAAAAACAGTTCGGATGAAGAACGCAAGCTGTTGGATACGTAATTGATGTAATTGAGGCTTCTTCCATTCGTTCGAGTTAACTCGGCTTGCAAACTGCTTGTTAACTCAGCTTTTGGTTTTGGCTCTTCTTTATCAGGAAATCTCTGTTTTTAGTTATCCCGAAATTGGTCGAAACAGCAATGGTACAGATATACGTCCCAAGAATTACATACTTACAACGGCTGTCTAAATAATTTCTTGCGTGAGCATGGTCGTGATGTAATAGTGCATCAACCCTCATTATCATCCTATCACCTCATTGTTCATAATACCTGGCGCATCAATCTTGTTTTGTCAAGGGATACATGTCACTGCCGCGCCTCTGACCGGGAGGTCATAGCTTCGAGTACTGACGGCGGCAGGATTTTCGACACTAGCTTTCCAGCTAGGTCGAATTCAGTCGCTGTCTGGAGGAGAATTCTATCGGATGGCTGCTCTGATTGGTAGTTTTCCGTGGTTTCACCGATCAACACCAGGCGAATGCCGGGGCAGTAATCTAACAAACGGGCCATGGACCGCGCGCGATCTTTCCTTCCTCTTCCTTGTCCTCTCCTCTCCCCTTACACATACATACACACTTACACTAACATGCACTACACTACCATACATGCCGGGAGACCGGTCGGGAGCTAAGAGCTTTTCCGGTCTTGGATGGGGCCCTGCTGGTGGGAGAGACCTGGTTAGGGAGAAACCCCACTAACCGACGATTGGTCGGCGCCGGATCTCGGCATCCAGCGATGGAAGATCACCGACATCTCCGGGGCAGAAACATGCACTATGCTTACGGGACTAATGGCCAAAGCAGTTCACGCGACCGGAAACACGAAAAAATCAATCAATCAATCAATCAATCAAGGGATACAACGGTAAAAAGCTGGTCCTCATCATTAAACTGTTAATCTCTCCGATGCCTCTGAAGATATCTGTATCGTGGTCATAAATGGCCGATACGCTTAGAAAAATAATAATGATATTCAATAATAATAACAAAAATAATAATATTAATATTAATAATGATAATAATAACAACAATAAAAAAGTTGTTTAAGAACTTGGGTTAGATACCAGGTCATTCAAAGGGTGAGAATTTGAGGCATTGCTGGATTACATACAGCTCACTTACACAGCTCCCAAGATCTGCTTCTTAGGAAACTGATTGAATCTGGAGTAGATATTTTAACATAATTAGTCGGGAATTAGATAAATAATTATGATTATGACAATAATAATAATAATAATAATAATAATAACAACAACATGATGATAAAGAAGTAGAATAAGACAATGATGATATGCACTTGTCTGCACGCGCAGAGTGTCTCACTGCATGCATCCACGGTGAAGGGCACGGGGGTGGGGTGGGGTGGGACGCTGGCGCCGGGCTCCGTCGTCTGGGGCCGGTGCGCGACCGCTAGCTGCCTGCCCCGGCGCGCCGAGGGACGTGCCCCGACTGGCACCGCCGCCGGCACAAAGGAGCTGGCCGGGTACACAGAGCAAAATCAATTAAGCCTTATTACGGGCAGACGTTTTTCTCGGGAGCGTCGGCGAGCGCGGCAGAGGCGGCGACCGGCGCAGCGGTGGAGGTGGCTGTGGAATCGAACGAAGGGGAGAGCGCTACTCACAACGTGGTGGGTGCGTCGCGAATACGTAGAGATGGTGTACTACTCGTGCAACTTTTCTTGAACGATGGATTGCATTGATTGTTTGATTTTTTCGTGTTTCCGGGCTCGTCAACAGATTCGGTCATTAGTCCCGTAAGTTTAGTGCATGTTTTTTTCTCGGGAGATGGTGGTGATCTTCACCCGCCGGATGGCGAGATGGCGACCTACCGTCGGCTAATGGGGTTTCCCCCTAACCAGGACTCTCCCACCAGCGGGGCACCGCCCCGGTCGGGACAAGCTCTAAGCTTCCGACCGGTCTCCCGGAATATGTGGTAGGGTAGTGCATGTTAGTGCAAGTGTGAGTGTGTAAGGGGAGAGGATAGGACAAGGAAGAGGAAGGACAGATCGCGCGCGGTCCATGGTCCGTTTGGTAGGGTACTGCTCCGGCATTCGCGTGGTGCTGGTCGGAGAAACCACGGAAAACTACCAATCAGAGCAGCCATCCGATAGAATTCTCCTCCAGACAGCGATAGAATTCGACCTAGCTGAAAAGCTAGTGTCGAAAATCCTGCCGCTGTGGGGAGTGGGAACCTAGGACCTCCCGGTCAGAAGCGCTTCAGTGACATCAGTTGATGCACTCAGCTACCGCTCCCAGTGAGTCGAAATTAAATTCAATAGAATGAGGAAAACTGTTGGGGATGGAGGTCGATACAAAAATACGGTGCCTGAGATGCTGTCGTGTTGGGTAATGTTTTACTGATCAGGCTTGACGTCAAGATCAGATGTGGTTGAGTTCATACGTTCCGAGGAAAGATCTGAAATCCTGATTTGAAGACTGGCGAGATACGATGATTTCGTAATAATGATGGAGTTCTATTTTGGAAATGACAACATCACAACTGCTTCGATAGAGCGAGGAAAAGGCGAGACGCGGATATTTTGGAACGGGTGGGATAAAAGTGAAAAAATAGAGACGATTGAAGACAAGCTCCAAGAAATGATACGACTAGGATGAGACGAAGAAACTTGCTTAGGTGGTTACAGTGACTAACTTTAGAGTTAGGAGGGGAGGAAGCGAGTGCGAGGACGGGGCGAGGGCTGTGACTTTTGATTGATTGATTTTTTCGTGTTTCCGGTCGCGTGAAATGCTTCGGTCATTAGGCCTGTTAGCGTAGTGCATGTTTCTTTCTCGGGAGAAGGCGGTGATCTTCCCCCGCTGGATGGCGAGATCCGGCGCCGACCTACCGTCGTCTAGTGGGGTCCCCCTAACCAGGACTCTTCCACCAGCAGGGCACTACCCCAGCCGGGACCAGCGATGACGACCGGATGATGATGGGAAGGTGCAATATGAAGAGTGATGACAGATGGATAAGAAAGAGGAAAACCTCAAGGCATTGAAACGTGAGCGAATAAGGATATTACGAGAGTTCGAAGACCGTGTATTGTTTCAGCATTCAAGTATTATTCAGGAAAACCGTGGAAAAGAACCGATCACAGCAGCCATTCGCTAAAATCCTCAAGTCTGCCGCTAAATAGGACCCAGCTACACAGGTAGTGTAACAGCAACAATTTCCACCACCGTCGGGACTCGAATCTTCGGCCCTCCCGCACGCAGAATCAGCGACAACGCGGCCCTGGGCTAAACTCAACCGGTCAGAATATCACGAGGGCGGGGGAGAGAGCGCGGGCGAGGGCGGGGGCGGTGACGCGAAGGGGGAGGGCGAGGTCGAGGGCGGGAGCGAGGGCGCGGAGTGAGGGCGAGGGCAAGGAGGAGGACGAGTGTGGGGGCAAGAGCGACCGCAGGGGCGAGGGCGGAGATGGAGTCCAAGGCGAAGGTGGGCCGAGAGGGTCGGAGGCGAGGGTGGATGCGAGGGGAAGGCCGGATGCGAGTGCGAGGCGAGTACGGGGTGAAGGCCGTGGCTTTTGATTGATTGATTGATTTTTTCGTGTTTCCGGGCGCGTCAACTGCTGCAGTCGTTAGTCCCGTTACTGTAGTGCATGTTTTTTCTCGGGAGATGGCGGTGATCTTCCCCCACTGGATGGCGAGATCCGGCGCAGACCTACCGTCAGCTAGTGGGTTTTCAACCACTAGGACTCTCCCACCAGCGGGGCACCGCCCCAGCCGGGAGAAGCTCTCAGCTCCCGTCCGGTCTCCCGGAATATGTGGTAGTGTGGTGCATGTTAGTGTAAGTGTGTGTAAGGGGAGAGGATAGTACAGGGAAGAGGAAGGACAGATCACGCGTGGTCAGTGGCCCGTTTGGTAGGGTACTCTCCGGATTCGCCTGGTGTTGATCGGAAAAACCACCGGAAACTACCGATCAGAGCAGCCGGCCGCAACCTAGAACATCCCGGTTAGAGGCGCTGCAGTGACATCAGTTGATGCACTGAGCTACCGCTACCGGTGCGAGTACTGTGGCGAGGGGGTGGGTGGGGGTGAGAGCGACGGCGTAGTTGACATCGAGGGAGGGTCCGAGCGTGCCGACAAGAGGAGGCGGGCGCCTGGAGAGTGGGCGTGGTCCCAGTGGGTGGGGGCGGGGACGAGGGCGGCGTGGGGGGCGCAGACGGCGGACGCAGCCCGGGAGCAGTTAGCAAGTCAATGGGCCGCCGCGCCGCAACCGGCGGCGACAGCGCTGCCAACCTTCGCGCAATCTCGTCCGCCGGCAACCAGACCGCAACGCCTCCCGCGAATGCTGAGCTGCTTCCGGGAACCGCCTCGACGTTCTCCCACCCGCCGCGCCACCATACTTTAATTGAATAGAAGTTTGCTTTGAGCTAGAAAAAGCGTTTGAGTTAACAGTCCAGGACGAAGCTAGCCCCTGAGTTAATGCGAAAAGCCTACATTACAAAATTACATTTCGCATTCAACACGGAATTTCTAATTTACTTCTAAATATAACCTACATTAATTTTTACATACGTAAACTCTATGTGTACGTAATTATTTAAATCATTGTAATACTGAATATTTACTCCTCGAATTAATAACACTTCGAAAAGAGGGAAAAGAAGACGATATTTTACAATTTATTCACAAATTTCAATATTGTAAATCAAAGTACAAATCCATTCTTGGCAATACATATCAATATAATTTCAAACTTTTCTAAGATGCTTCCCAAGACTTCTGAAGATAATAAATCTCGCGTCGGTCAGAAACAAGTGAAAACAATTGATGATATTGTCCTAGCTTCTCTAATTCTAGTAAACACCGAATACATGAAAAGACACGATAGGGTGTGTATTTACCTCTAGATCTGTTCCTTGGAATGTTGGTTGCAACCCGGAGTCGTTTTTACTCGTATTCGAACGAGAAATAATAATTTAGTTCCACAAAAATTGTAAATGACTCATTATTATAATCATATTTCTCACTTCCTAAAAAAAAATAAAAGAAAAAATTTGGAATTCTTTTGAAGAAAATTTCATTTTTAAAATTGCCATCATTGTAGGCAAAATTACGAAAAAATTACTCATAATTTGTTGTAAAAAATTGTGCACGATTTTATTTAAAGATACATTTTGAGGAACATATTTCATTCAGGAATAAAATCTTCAATACAGAAGTTATAAGAAGACTCGGAAGAAAATTTAACATTCGCTTTTTTCGAAAATCTAGGGAATGTTTTAAGTTGCATGCTTACATGCAAACGACCGTGGTTAGACGTGAAATACCTGTGAAAATTGTAGACTAGAAGGCTACTGACAGGACGTGATCATTTCTTTTTTCACCCTTCCTCACCCCTTCCTTATACTTACACTTATATGCACTACACTGCCATTCACCTGCGTCCAGAGATGCACTCATGTCAAGAGACAAGGGCGGTGCCCCGCCGGTGCGAGATACCGTAATGAAAAAAATAAAACCCGGAAGGGATTTTTGTTTTAACGCAGAGGGCAGCGCCGGATCTCGCCATCCGGACGGAAAAGAGTTTCGCCCCCTCCCGTGATAAAACATGCTCTATACTTACGAGTCTAACTATTATTGCAGTTGACAAACCAATTTTTCGGTACAAATACACAAAACATGGATTCTGAACACAACGTGTTAGTTGCTTACTACGTATAGAAAGATGAATTATACACTGTTTCTGTGCCAGGATCATGCAAAACGATTTTCTGTGTCGAAAACTCGCCGTGGTTTTCTGTAGCAAACACTACTTTCTCTATATTACGTAAGTATAACGGAAAATATAAAATATTAAATTTAAAATGCTTCATTTTTATAAAACCATGTATATGTGAAAGATTAGGTCTAGTTTTTGTATAGTGTACTAATATCAGTCTACGCCGCGTTCTCCTTTGCATGCTATGTACATTATAGATTGAAATTGCGTTGATTGAGAATTAGTTAGTTAGTTGGTTGTTAGTTAATGCCTTATTTTACGTGGCGAGACTCGGGCCATCAGGCCCGCTCTTCCGTCTAACCACGCAAATTTCGCTACACTCCTGTCACCATCTAGCGGAGAAAAGAGGTATTATCTCGGGCGACGAAACAGGCGGATCTCAGTTTTGTCCAGGGATTCTTTTAGGCTTGAGGATATTTTACATGCAGTAAATCTACTACATGGGACAGCCAGCTTTACCTTCCATCCGAAGGAAGGCGTACGAAGGATTTTTTCGCCCTTAAAAATACACTATGAACCCCCAAACTCTGGTACAACAGTCCGAAACGCTACCCGTTATTACACCGAATCCGCCCTCACACCCGAGGTCTCTAATTGTTCTCAACCATTTCACTCTTATGGCTTACAAAACCTTTTGGGTTACTTTTAAATTTTATCTAACGTTGCGATTTTATCTTTTGTTTACGGAAACTAGTATAACACTACACAAGTTTAAGAATAAGCATACCTTAAAAATCTAGCATTGAAAGTCTTTCTAAAGGAAAAACACATTGCCGATTTTGAAATCATTTACTTCAATGCAATAAATATATAATGCAATAAATATATATTTTATGCAATGCAATAATACAATGCATAACAATGCAATGCAATAACATTGCAATATTGCATTGCAATAATTAAACAATGCAATAAATATATATTTTATAAAAGCAGTGTTCGAAATTGCTAATTTTATTCCCTAGAATAAAGTCTTCATTTTCCTTCCTCTGGCTCGAAACTGTATTCTTAGCAAAGCTATTAATTTCCAACTTTAAATGTCAGTTCTTGAGCAAATATTATCTTAGATATTATTTTTTTAAAGTTACATGTCAGTTCCCAACTGATATGTTAACAATTTAGTTTCTTCAGTTCATAAATTTGAAGTAGATGGGTTTCGAATCGATAATTGAATTCGATATTATTGTTATACCTCAAACGTATAATTTCATTTGAATCGGGAAAGAAAGGAACGCCGTTGTTACAGATTTCATTGATGGGAAACCTCCGTCGCGCTGGTAATAGCAAAATGTTACCCATTTACGGAAAATTGGAAATCAATAACAGTGGTAGCATACGGTACGAGTAATGATAGCGCCAGCTTGCTCCCATCACTGTTAATGGTATGTGTTATTAACAGGGACAGTTAAAATTCTCATGTGAAAGTGAAAATATTTTGAACGAATTGACAAATAATAGATTTGAAGTACTGGTGCAAAACATCATGTAAAAGTTGCAACAATAATTTTTAGTAATGTATGATCCATTTAAACGCGTGTTCCCAATTTAATATCTTAAAAGAACATCGATTTCTATTGGCAGTTTTAGAGGTCGCCACAAGATTTAGTAAGAAAATTATAATATTATCTAGTTTATTTTCACAATTACAATAATAATTCTAAAAATTATATTTAGAGTAATAATGTGTTTCACGTTATCATTGGGGAAAGGATTTTGAGGTGCAAATTGTGGCCGCAAAAGGGGGGAAATGTTCTGGAAATACGTAAAAAAGTGCCAAAATGGTGCTTCTGAACAACTGTATTAAGATTTAAACCATTTACAAGAACTCAGTTCCTAGATTATGCGTATCGTTTTGCACCATCTTTTTCTTTATAGAGTCCGTAAGAGATGATTCAAAGTACTTTGCCCTGCATTGTAGTAGATAGATACTGTACTTTATCCAGTACTGTAGAAAACTGAAAAATAATTGCCAGTACTGCCAGAACTTATTTTTCCCGCAGACCGCGTAGTATAACGTACTTCGCAGGCGAGTCAAACTGCGCCCGCACGGGGACTTGCCGGCCTGCGACATCGGTGATCTTGCGAGCACAGCCAACTTCCCCTGACTCCCCTCTGCTTTCCCCTCAAAATTCACAAGCGCAGCCAGTGCTCTTTTAGTATTGGCGGCGACCCAGTGGCACGGGAAAACATTTTCCTTAGGTCACAGATAAGTAGATTTCTGCATACCAATTTAAATATCCTTAATTAGACTGTTGGTGACCTTATTAATTTAAAGGAAATAAAACTGAGGTTGTCTGGTATCAATTATATCAATATCAATTATCAATTATATCAATAAAATTGATACCAGACAACCTCAGTTTTATTTACTTTAAATATCCTTAATTGCATTTCTGGGCAGCATTTTAAATCTATTGAGAAAGGGTTACATTGTCACCGCAACACTGTTGAAATATAAATTTGACTTTTCAGCTGCAGATTAACCATTGTTGCTGGGATATAAATGAATGGTGGTTTACGTAAATGGTGCTTTAATATTTATTTAATATTGTTGACTTTTGATTAAATGAAACTCGAATGACCAAAAAAATTCCTTTTTCTGCCCAATCATTTAAAAACCCAGAAAAAAAACTGGAGAAAAAGTGCTGAAGCATATAAAAGTAGGAGAAAGATGGCAAAATGTAGTAATCTCACGAATTGGTGCAAAAGGTGCAGCAAAATGTGTTTATATTGCTTTATTATATTCGCCACAAATACTTATTATAAACTATCTGTATGAAAATAGCTATATTTTTCCAAAATATTATTACTTTTCTCGTAATTTGGAATGGAAATAGGAGCGAGAAAGTAGGAGCTGTTTTAGCACCCCTAGTTTTCTTCTCTATTGCTTGAGCACGCTTAATTTAACGCAAAGCCAGCTTTGTCGCCTTTGCTGCAGCGAATTTGACCGGGAGGTCCTACGATTCGAGTCGTGACGGTGGCGGAATTTCGGAAGTAGCTATACAGCTAGGTCGAATACAGCTGCTGGCCTAAGGAGAATTCTAGCGCCCGGCTTTTCTGATCGGTAGTTTTTCGTTGATTTCCCCGATCAATACCAAGCGAATGTCGGAGCAGTACCATAAAACTCGGTCCACGGATGAACGTGCAATTTTCCTTTTCTCTCTCTTATTGGCACACACATTCACTGACATGGGCTACACTGTTACATATATTAAGAGCTTAGAGTTTGTCTTCGCTGGGGCGGTGCCCAGCTGCGGGGGGGGGACCTGAAAGGGGAAATTCCCCGCAGTCGACGCGCTGATTGAGCCTGGAACTCACCATTCAGCGAGATAGGAACACCGCCACCTCTCGCGATAGAACATTAATGCGCTAATGGGATTAATGACCATTGAAGCTGACGAACCTGGAAAAAGCAATCAATCGCAATCACTTCTGTCAAGTTTGAGAGCAATCGCTTTATATAAACCCTTAGCTTGCGTTGCTTGATTTGCGCGTCTGACATTTATTCTGAACTCTATTTTTTTCTTAAACTTTAAGGGTAATTTATTCAGAGCATATTTAGAAGTTTACGATTAATTTATTTGAAAACATTAAATGTAAAAATAGTTTATATTTTAAATATATCTACGAGAATTGTACTTGATACACAACACTATATTAATTGAAGTATTACACATGTTAGTGTGTGTGTGTGTGTGTGTGTGTGTGTGTGCAAGGAGAGAGATAGGACAAGGAAGAGGAAGGACAGATCGCGCGTGGTCCGTGGCCCGTTTGGTAGTGTACTGCTCCGGCATTCGATTGGTGCTGATCGGAGAAACCACGGAAAACTATCGATCAGAGCAACCGGCCGCTAGTGCATTGTTGACATCGGGTATTGCATGAAAACAATAGTTACGTAACAAATGTGATTATCAAGTAACATACTACACGATATGAAACTTAATAGTAAGGTTATATGTTATTATATTTGTCACCGTAAGAATTTGTTTATGAAATGGACGTTTAATGTAGGATTTTATCTTTGCTTTATATTTACTACTGAAGCTTGTTTTTTGCAAACAAAATATTATTTTTTGCTTTTGATATGTTAGTTGTAATCAACGCTGCATGATTAACTAAGATACACTATTATTTACTTTCACAGAATATCACATATAATCATAATAAATAAAAAAGTGTTTTTTGTGATCATTAAAAATAAATGAACGCGATTTTTGTATTAAGTTTCGTGTTTCAAGTATCCGTTTCCACACAAAAGCTATTTCTGCATCTTCTTGAAAATGTGATATTAATTAGTCAACTAAGTTTCTCTTTCCATTGTATTGGCTTCTAATCGCCAAGAACAAGCCCAACGATGAATTTGAAAGAAATCGTTTGCAATAAAATATGTCCTTATCGTCTTATGGACAGTAACATCTATGGACAGTAACTATACTTTTTACTTTCTTGTTAATGCTTTACAACTAACCTAAAAAGTAAATGGAGTAAGCTAAAAGTTGAAACGTGTGATGCAGCAACAACAGCAATAAAACTCTCATTAGACAAATTAAAATGTAAGAAAAAAGTGTGTGGACCAACTTGCTTTTAAATTTTGTGTTGGCTGTATTTTTTTTTTTTTTTTTAAGTTTTGGATGTGTTCCAGTAAATCGATTTTTTCGAGGAAGTGAGGGCAAGGGACCACTGTATTGCGATGGCCCCGCCGGAAGAGGGCGCCGGGGCGCGCGCCGGAAATAGACAAATCACGCCCATTTCCGCCGCCGCGAGAGCACCTCACCTCCTTGGCCGCCTGGCTTTTCGCACCGCCCTCCGCACCAGCCACCAGCTCCGTCCTGCCACGACGACCTCCATCGCAAGGCATCGCTACCACACTCTTAGCTATGTAGAAATGTGGTCGTTGCGCCTTGTTGCCTTTCTCTCCTACTTCCTCTCCTCTCCTCTCCCTCCCTCTCAACACCTTCGCCCCCCCGCTCTCACCTTCCCCTCCCTATCTTTCCTCCTTCCTCCCCCTTCTCTCCTTCCCCCCCCCTCCCCTCCTCTCCCTCCCGCTCTCTTGCCCCTTCCCTTTTCTCTCCTTCCCTTTCTTCCACTCTCTCTCTCTCTCTCTCTCCTTCCCTACCTACCTACCTATATCTATCTATCTATCTATCTATCTATCTAGCACGCAGTCCCTTACCCATTCACAGCCTCTTCCACTCCCTCTCCCACTCCTACTCCCTTTCCCCGTCCTTCCCACTCACTCCCTCCCTCTCGCTTTTTCTTCTTTTTCTCTGAACATTGCTCTCGTTCTGTATTGCTCAGTCTGTTCGCTCCACATTCTATATTCTTTTTTATTTTATTTTATTCTCTTCCAATTTCCAGCTCTTCCTTCTTCTCTCACTTATTCAATTTCTTTGACACTACACTTTCAAAACTTTGTAGCATCCTGTAAGGTCCCTTTGGAAATCTAAAGACAAAAAGTGCTGACACAAAAATATTAGAAACATAAAATGTGTGGTAAGTAAAGTAGTACGTGTGGAGTATTAGTGCAACTGTATGATAAAATCTTCACCATTATCGAAATAAATTTGAATTAAAAAATGTAATATTTCTTTTCTTGCAGGATAACTACCCTGAGAGAAATAGGCACATTAATAATGTATTGTTAATAGTATTCAAAGCCTTCTAGAAGCATAAATAATTTCGATTTAATAAATTTTCTGTAATGTGTATCAATGTAATTTTTGTTAAATTAAAAGAAAACTATTAGATGCAAGAACTGCGCGAAATGTACGAATACTTTAAAGTAAACAGACATCTTCATCAGCCATTAACTTTAATTTGTACGCCGCCTGCCGCACATTGGCGCGTAACATTTCTTGCAGGCCTCCGTGTGCCAGCCACCGTGGCTTTGCGCGCGGCCCTGCCTCACCGCCATCAAACTTCGCTTCCACCTCAGCCGACCTGTCGTTTCCGTCGAGCAGAGCACCGTGAAACGCCTCCGCCCACGGCCGACTCGCTGCACACCAGCGCTGCATGCGACAGCCTCCCAGCCGTTGCCGCCCCGTCTCCGCCCACGCCCCCCCCACCCGCGCATCCATCACATTGCTGTCACTCCCACCCCCATAGGCCGGCTCCTGCGACTTTAGCTACCTTTTCCCTTGATTTAATCTGCCTCAAACCCGCTTTCCGTCTACCGTCATCGTTCGGCAATACCCATGGCCGCGCTCCTTCCTCCCCCCCCCCCCCCCTCCTTCTTCCCCGCCCCTACCACTGCCATCTATAACTCCCCGTCCTTACCTGCGCCGCACTCACCTCCGCCGCTCCCACTTTCGCCTTCCCCACATCTGCCATCCCCAATTCCGCCGCTCTTATTTCCGCCCTTCCCCCCACTTCCCGCCCCCTTCCTCCCCATTCCGCGTCCCCATTCCGCCGCCCATTCCGCCGTCCCCCTTCCCCGTCCCCACTTCCGTCCACTTCCGCCGTCCCACTTCCGCCGTCCCACTTCCGCCGTCACCACTTCCGCCGTCACCACTTCCGTCGTCACCACTTCCGCCGTCACCACTTCCACCGTCCCCATTTCTGCCGTCACCACTTCCGCCGTCCCCCTTCCGCCGTCTCCACTTCCACCGTGACCACTTCCGCCGTGACCACTTCCGCCGTCACCACTTCCGCCGTCCACTTCCGCCGTCCCCACTTCCGCCGTCCACCACTTCCGCCGTCACCACTTCCGCCGTCACCACTTCCGTCGTCACCACTTCCGCCGTCACCACATCTGCCGTCACCACGTCTGCCGTCACCACGTCTGCCGTCACCACGTCCGCCGTCACCACGTCCGCCGTCACCACTTCTGCCGTCACCACGTTCGCCGTCACCACGTCCACCGTCACCACGTCCGCCGTCACCACTTCCGCCGTCACCACGTCCGCCGTCACCACTTCCGCCGTCACCACGTTCCGCCGTCACCTCTTCCGCCATCACCTCTTCCGCCGTCACCACTTCCGCCGTCCCCTGCTCTCTGTCCCTCCCTCAGCCGCCCCCACTACTGCCCATTCACCACCTCCGCCGTCGCGAAGTTTGTTGTTTCCGATTAAGCATTTCTCGAACCTAATCACAACTTCCAAATTACACAGCTATTCCCAATCAGCATTGATTTTATTTGCAGTCAACAGTCTGTTCTGGGATTCTCTTCACTTAATTTCTCCACAGGGCAAATACAAATATTGCCGGCAAAGATGGATCAGGCCATCAGCTGATGTCACCACAAGGCTTCTGATATGGAGGTCCTAGGATTCGAATCCTGATGGTGACAGTATTTTCTACATTACCTAGACAACTAGGTCGAATGCGGTCGAATGCTGGATTGTGGTCTGGAGGACAACTCTAGCGGCCGGCTGCTCTGATCGGTAGTTTTCAGTGGTTTCTCAGATCAACACCAGACAAATGTCGGAGCAGTACCCTAACAAACGGACCACGGACTTTGCGCGATCTTTCCTTCCTGTTCTTTGTGCTATCCTCACCTCTTCAAGACTGCACTTCCACACATGCGGGGACACCAGTCGAGGCTTAGAGCTTGTGGAGCAATACGCTGATGGTGGGTGATATCCGCTGGGGGAAAAAGCCGGTAGGCCGACGTTGGTCGGTGCCGGATCTCGCCATCTGGCGGTGAAGATCACCGCCGCCTCCCGCAATAAAACATGCACTATACTTTCTGGATTAATGACCTCAACAGTCAATGCACCCGGACTCCCTTATCAATCATTCATTCACTCGAGTACGCATCCTGAAGGCCTCCCTTTAGTCTCCGCTTCCGATACGTTCGCTGGTCAGCCCTCACTTTCTCTCTACCCACCGATAACAAATCATTGCATGACCTTCAAAAATATTGAATGCTATAACTTTCTGCGTGTTAGAAGAGACGTTTCTTTCGAAGTTGGCGCTATATCTCCTAGTACTTCAAATATCTTTTTAACGTAAAATGTTGCTTTATTTGCTTGGCTGAAGATGGCCCGAACGACTAAGCTGATATGTTCTAAAGCAAAAAAACCAAGAATCAACTTTCAGAAAGAATTATTTAATATCGCCAATGTGTTCAATATCTACGTAATTAAGCAAAAATGTACGTAGACGTTGGAAAAACACTTCATTTATAGGTGGATTCTGTGTTTGAGAATTCCCTTCATTTGCGGTATGTTTTGGGGAAATAATCATACAATGCATATTCCTCGTATGAATATGGTTGTGTGGTTATGTTTTGAATTTATAACAACTATGGTCTGAAACGAACTGTTGCAACATTTGGAATTTATGTTTGCATTCAAATCGTGTATCTTGTGAACTTCAGGAACTCTTTAATTTATTACATCAATTACAAATAGATCACATATTTAGAGTTCATACGAGAAAATAAAAACCATTGAAACTACATTTACACCAAGTTCATAAATATTACTTTGTGTAAGATAATATTGCAATAAGGGTTTAATAAGATTATTCATTATCATCACCAAATTTTTTTCTCACAACTAGCATTATATCGAAATTTGCTTTCAAAACTTATTTTTATGATATTAAATTCATAGGTGGAAACGTGTTAACCTCACTCGACAACAAAGAAAATTCGAGAAAGTTCTAAACGTTCGTCGGAATATCCCCCTCATTCCGGTTTCCAGTTTCACATCTCTCCCTGCTCGTTCACATGCTCTGATCCGCGAGCGTTGGGCCTTGCAGTCGCACGTGCGTAGTGCGCATTATTCGGCGCCGGCTAATAACTCTCGGAATTACGCGACTAGCGCTAATTCCATAATCTATCCCCGAATAAATAGATTTCCAGGATTTGGGCGCGTATTTCTTATTTTTGCTGCGTGCGCTCAGGCGTATAACAGAGTTTATGGCCCCAGTATGTCCAATCCCCGTAATAGCCGTAAATCAATTGTAAGAATTTTTATAGCATTCCTGCCATCATACTACATTGTTGTGTGCAGTAAATTGATGGTACAGACTAATTTTAATTGGCTGTCTGCTTTTAAACAATTAAGAGTTAGTTCTCACCAAATATTTTGACTGGCATGTTTAAGATAATTAAAATATTATATTATTGATTTCAAATGATATCATCGGCTGAGATTTATTTTTTTTTATTAAGATTGTAGAGTTTTAGATTTTTGTTTGGTATTCAAATGTTATATTATTTAAGTTCAGTTTCATTTTGTAGTGCATGCATTAGATAAATGTTGTCATGCACAGGGACCGAAAAGGTATTGAATACTGGTAAAAATACCGGTAAAATACAGGTATTTTTCATACCTTTTTCAAATACCTTTATTCTTTTATACCGGTATATAATTTATTTATTATTAAGGTAAGAATATCCCAACTTGAACAATTTTATACAAATCTATTGACACTAGTGACGGACAAAACTGCATTCAGTCTCTCTCGTATTTCGCCCGATCTGCGAATCATTCTCGCTGGCCGAAGAAGGAAGAAGGGTTGTGGAGGGGGAAGCCCCCAGCCAAGGCCAAGGGGGTACACTGGCGAAAGAGGATTTCTTTCTCTGGTGGAGGCAACGAGGGCCTCCGACTACGAGACAACTATATTAAATTCTATTCTTATTATTGTAAATGTTTTTTGTTCGGGCGTTTACGTTTTGCATACGTTGTATTTTTTCCTCCCATAATTTAAACTTCGGAAAAGTTGACATATGAAATAATAATTATTGATTCCATTGAAGAGATCATTTCTTAGTGTCCTTCATAGAGCTATCTCCCATCTGACCTGAGAGATGACCTAAGCCTATCTTCGTATTTCACACTGTCAACACGTGCAGGCTGTCAACTTGTGTGCCGTGCCGTAGGCTTAGGAGTAAGTTCTTCCCTCCCCGGCCCTCCTTCGGCGAACTGAGGGAGCGTTGACACCTTGAGATAATCCCGAACGCTCAGGCTTTCAGGCCCAGTTTGGTTATTGTTAAAAAATGATATCCTTTTACTTCATTTCACAATCAAATCTTAATTATACATTAATAAATAGGGCTAAAATAAAATGTTATTTTCCTAGTTTATATCAAGGGTTTAATATATTTTGACATTATTAACTGCAAACATTGAGAAAATTTGTAATAAAAGTAAATTATTTATTATTATTATTATTATTATTATTATTATTTTATTATTATTTTATTATTATTATTATTATTATTATTATTATTATTATTATTATTATTATTATTATTAGACATTAACATCGCATATGGGCAAGGGTTCCTTCTACGCGGGTAGCTTACATTGTAAAAAGCATCTGGAGGAGCCCACTTCGAGAAGAGTTGTTCCTTCCTTCATATTAAGAAATGTATACTAACATTATTAATTAATAAAAACGAGTTTATTAATATTAAAATTAATTGAAATAAATTTATAAATTAACAAACAAAATAATAAAATTTTTAATCTTAATGAAATTTCTTAAATAATACATGTGTGTAAATTAAACATATTTCAATTATTAATTTTGAATTAAACATTACGCTTCTGTTTCCTCGCGTAAGAATAGTTAATATGCCTATTAGCGTTCAATGTCAATTGTCAATACAGTTTTAGTTATAATTGTGGTGCAGAATAAGGAAACTGGGCGAATTGAAAAAATTATTTTCGCGAATGTTAGTGATACGATCAAATTTAAGCAAAAAATCGTATTTAGTGATAAACACAATCGTGCAAGAAGGGAGTTTGGTATGCGTGGGAAGACTCATTTATGGGTAAGAAGACACGTTTCTCCATTTTTATCGCTTCTAGAAAGGATAAGATTTATACGGAGAAATTCGATAAATTTTCAACTCTATATCACGTGTCGCCAAGCTCTGCGCCCGGACGTGAGGTCCAAGGTCAGCGAACGAGCTCGTGTTCATGTCTGCGAAAGACCGTTGGCTGGTCCCTCCGTCTGACGGCCCTGGCTACGAGATTATCGAGTCGTCTCGCTCCCGAGAATGCGTTCTCGTTGCAAGAGATTCTCATGGGCCCCATTCTCGTTCAGTCTTTCTCGCTTACGAGAACGAGAGAGAATATTCGCTAAATGACCGTCTTTAATTGGCACGTTTGGTGAAAAAACGAGAGCCTTTATTTTTCCTCCTTTTATCAAAATTTTTTTTTTTTACATATTTTAAAAAAATATTTCTGGCTTCCTTCCCGTGAGGTTTGAACGATTAATGTTTCGAGATATTTTTTTCCTTTGTTTTTTTCTTTTCGTTTTTTCGAACGGTCGGTAATATTCCTAAGAGACGCCTCCATTTCTACGGCTCAGAATTATTCGATGTGGGATAATATTTTCCTCTAACTGAACAGTAAATAGTGATATTGAAGCAAAATGTTTCACATCCAGAAAGAACACTTTCATGTCTATTTCGTGATCAGTAGCTATGTAACTGACTGATTCTCTATAATACAAAGTTGTCGTAACAAATTCAGGAAATAGAACCGTTATTGCTTGAAATATTGCAAGTGAGGATTAGACAAAATACCTGGGAAAGATGGGCATCGTTTTTCTCAATCGCCCGGGGAAAATACGAAGGCCCAAGGAACCCCAACCCATCGGGACCCAAATCAGGAAGTATGAGCCAATGCTTTCTAAAACCTAAGGTTTGGAAATGCCTTTCTTTTTATACAACTAAATAAAGTTATACCTTTTCCTCTAAATAACAGTAAATGACTCATTTCCTACTATCATGTAAATAACAATAAAACAAGAACTGCGAGGTGTTCTTTGAACTGTCATATTTATAACATATATAAACAATATTTGTACTTTTTCTTTCCATATTTTCCTTGAAAAACGCCACGTGAAAAAAAATACTAAACTCATGACAAAGTACTGACCGTTCACAAGGAATAAGAATTATTTTAGTTGGTATTTACACCTCAAAATAGTCGGAAGCCACCAGAATCTCTCGCTTTAACCCTTCAACATGGAATGCCGTCCATAGACGTACCGGGGCTTTTAACGTCTACCTGGGGGATGCCATCTGAGGACGTAATGACGCACCTTTTGCGCGTGCGCGATGACGTCCTGAGACGGCGTGGCCGTTTCTCTCCTCGGCGAGGGGGCCGAGCGGATGCAACCGCATTCCTAAAGGTTTTGGGGAAGGAAGTTTCCCTTCATGTAGCGGGCCCGCCAAGGTAACTGTTCTAATGCTGCGGCGGAAGTGTTTTAGAGCGAAAGAGGAAATGTTTCAAGCACCGGGCCCTTTGCATGCGTGAGGAACTCGTGTACCGTAAACTACTCTCTACGTCAAGGTACTGACCGGAGAAACCATAAAAAACTATCGTTCAGGAAACCCGACCTCTAGAATTCTTTCCCAGTCAACCACAGAACTCAATCTAGATAGAATATGTGTCGAAAATCCGCCACCCTCGGGACTCAAACCCTAGGACCTCCCGTTCAGAAACTCTGCTGTGTAAATAGTTGTTTCCTCTGAGCCATCTCAGCGGAAAAACACAATGAATTTCCCCCAAATACCTGTATGATTCTACCGAAATACCGGTATTTTCTTATGAAAATACCGGTATTTTGATGAGAGAATACCGGTAGGTATTTGACGTCTTATTCCGGTATTTTTAAAGGTATTTTGAATAAAGGTATAATAGAGGTAAAGGTATTTCTATACCAGTATAAATATCTTTACCGCTATTATTTCGGTGTTCGGTCCTTGGTCATGCACAGATTCATAAAATTCTCATCAGCTGGTACGAGGCTGACAGGTTTCTCGAAAAATCGTTATGAGTCGTCATAAAACATCAGGATTAATTTTATTTATAATGAGTGGCGAAATACAAAGTGAAGTTTTTTCGATTATTTTTGACAGAGAAACGAACAGTTTGTATTTCGCTATTATCGCGAGTCAACATTGCAAATAGACTGGCAGGTATCCTTATGTAGTGTATCAAATGTTTATAGCCAAAAATACACAGACAAATCACACCATTAAAAATCAATATTTTAATATAATTTTCTCAGTCTTACGACCAATCATAAAATTAGAGTTATCTTCAGGAGGATATACAAGTATCTTGAAATTAAGCACTAAACATTACCAAATTGTAAAACACTCTGATCTCAGTCTACTTCACGTCCATCTCTAAATAACAGAGGGAATGCTATTAGCTCAACTAAAGTAATCAAAATTATTTGTTGAAAGATTACGTTTTGGCTATAGCGTGATTAAAAAGATACGTAACCACTAAAACAAGAAAAATCTTATGTATAAATATACTTTGATTTTCATGTAGAATTTTTCTGAATATTCGTCCCATCTTAAGTGTCAACAAGCAAACGTTTCAACAGCAAATACACTGCAAAAATACATTAAAACAAAAATAAAATAAAATTTGAAATAATTTTCATACATTCAGTTTGTTTCTTATTTTAAATCTGTTTTGTTTAAATGGATAATTGAATATCATTGTTTATTTATAGGTAAACCCTTTGCTTAAAATCATTGAGCATTGAATGAAGACTTCAAGACATTTATAGATATAAAATTAAATATTTGTAGATTATTTTATTTGTAATTATATTTTGATTGAATGTCATATTACGTCCGTTGCTTTTTACTTTCTCACTACCGCTTACGCAGTAGAAAGAAAGTTATGTAATGCTGTGCGAAAAAAGGCGAATTTTGTCACAAAAACTTATTACAGGGCTTTGGTAACGAAAAAGTGAATAAATCTAGTTTTTAAATTTAAAAAAATCCTCTAACACGTGGTGTAGCCAGAATGTATGTTTTGTGGGTTCTTAATACCGAAAAATCGAATAACGGCAAAACGTCTATCTGTCCGTTTGTCCATCCGTCTGTCTGTCTGTGAACAACGCGAACGGCTAAACCGTTCAGCCAGTGTTCTCCAAAATTGATACTTCCCAATCTATCTGGATGATAAGGCCCCTTGAATTTGAATCCGGTATTTTAATTTTGGAGGTACGTGATTCCTCTAGAACATTTTCCATATTAAAAAATAAACAGCTCTGTCATTTTTATTAAATAGTGTCGTCGGTTAGTGTGAAGGACGTCTAAGAGAATGGTTCAGGTTTTATTTTCGTTGAAAGCTCCGATTTTTCAAAAATTGCAAGAAATCAAAATTTGTTCGGTGTCTTCCTATAACTACAATTATGAAGATAGAGATGTTTCCCTTAATTCAATATTTTCCTTAAAGATAGGTTTTGAAATAAGGTCAAGTACAATATTTCGAGAATTGGAGAACCTTTCGCGTAATTTTACGAAAAAAATTCGGGCGAGAATGTTCGCGCTGTTTTAGCACCACTAGTTCATATAATCTGTAGATAATTCTCCGGTATTTTTGTAATCTTTTCCATTGCAATAGGAGGGGGCGGCGCCCAGAGGGGACGAGGCGAAGTCGCGCAGCAGGTGTGACGGCAGTCGCCTGCATGAGTGATGGCCCTCGGCCACGGCGCCGCTGCGCCCCTTCGCGTCAGGCGCTCCCCAGGGGCCGCCTGCCCTCCGGCCGCGTTAATTGCGCTCGCCGTCTGTTATCGCAGCCCTCACGTCCCCTCTTAGTCTAGGTGCCTTTCCGACGATTTTTCTCTATCGCGATCCGCTCTTTGTTTATGCAGTTCGCGTGTTCATTGTGGACATGATAATCGTTCTGATACGACTATCATAAATGACATTTATCTCTGGCGTGCTCCCAGGCCAGAGGAACTTCATTTGTGTTTTTATACAGTTAAATCCTGTAACCCGAAGTATGTCACATTATTGTAAAGGTAAATAATTGCTGAAAGTATATATGTACGTTCCATTTCAATATCTCTTCATTCGATGAATGGATTTTCTACGAATATATATATATATATATATATATATATATATATATATATATATATATATATATTGTGACCGTCCGTTTTCTTTAACTACGAAAACGTGTCACATGATCGACCAAGAGCGAGAAAGGAGCGGTTCAAACGCGCGCCAACGCGGAAGAATATGAAAGAATGCTAACTGAAAATTAAGTCAACAGAGAACGCCACAATAGATCGTGCGAGATCGTAGTCAGAGGGAAAAAAAGTTCTTTCGGAGGCTAGCAGTGGAACTGTGCAGACGTACTGACGACACGCCAGGGATTCCTATTGCAGCGGACTTCAGAACGGCGTCTTTTATAAAACTCTTCAGGAAGATAAGAAGAGGTAAATATCCCTTTATTAATTTGAACGTAATCTCAAGAGAAAGATTCTAAATAATAGACGTTGTGAATTTATGAAAGGAGAATGAAGGGAGAGGAGTTTTGAACATGTGGTAGTAAATTAATAGTTGCATTCCTTTCTCTTTCTTCCAGTTCTTTTTTTAATTTTTGGTCTTTTGATTATTTGCTCTTTAAAGCTTGTGTGCTCGTATGGTTATTAACCGTCAGAGTTGAAAGTAAATTAAAATTTATATGAGAGTACGAAAGAACACTAACCATGTTCGAGACGGAGAACACGTTTCTGGTGGGCGACTGAATTTCGACCGGGAAAGCGAGAGGTTCTGCAGAGAGGGCTCCGCACTGTTCTCAAACCGCAGCTCCGGCGCTTCAAGGCCAACAACCCCAGCAGGCGCAACGGATTTTCTGACGCAGCCGAGAAGCAAAAGTAAGGTCGTGCCAAATGAACAGTTTCTATATTGAAAGGAGTAATTCGTTTGTAAACGGAAAGTTTATTCTAAATTCTTTACGTAGAAAGAGGGGAGAGTAAAGTATTTGTTCTACTAAAAGATAGAGAAAGTAGCAGTACATTTATTTCCTATCTCTAACACAAGAAGAAAGAATCAATCGTTTCTTTTTTTAAGGATTTGAAAACGTAAAATTTGTAAATTAGTGAATAAGATTCTGAGTAAGAGACGAATGCCTGTAAATTATTATTTAAATTCTTAGGGAATTTCATTTAATAGCAATGTTAATGCAGAATTACTAGTTTTGATTTTCAATTTGTTTTCTTTTGTATAAAGTAAATTTTTCTTTTAACAATTCTCAGTATTTCTGAAAGGTGTCCATTGAAAGTTTGTATTATAATTGAAAGCAAGAAGCGGTGTATTTAGTCAATAGTGTGTGTGTGTGTGGTGTCTTTTCTTACAGTCAGTTATAGTTATTGTATATTGAATTTCTTGAGAGTCATTTCATGTAATTGTTGCCACAGCTATTTTTATAGAATATACTAAAATAAGTGAAAAGTGATTCTAACTCGAGTTTTAGTAATTGTGCATCCAATCCAAAACGTTCTTCACGACCCTGCCCCCCTATTATTCTTTTTTTATTTATTGTGTGTTCACACTGGGACGTCTCACTGACAGACAGACAGAGAGACAGACAGACAGAGACAGATAGAGAGACAGACAGATAGACAGACAGAGAGACAGACAGACAGACGACAGAGAGACAGACAGACAGAGAGAGACTGACAGAAAGACAGACAGACGGAAAGAGAGACAGACAGGCAGAGACAGACAGACAGACAGAGAAACAAACAGACAGACAAAAAATATATGCCATCTCCGACCATATGAGAGGGGCTATTTTTTTGTTATCTAACACGTGAAAAATCCAGAAACAAGGAAATACTTTGTATTTTGACTGAAAAATGCATGTATTTCAGTGAAATATGTGTTATCGTTATTCCGAGTGTACCGACTAAATGTTCTTACTCAGTGCGCCTCTGCTTACGACAGATCTGACTTCATGCGCAACGTTATGTAAAACGAGAACTCGTTTTCGTCTGGGCCAGTGCAAGTGAAGGAAATTAAGTGCTCCTACCCACGCCATTAGGGAGGAAGGGAGTGACCACGCGAGCTCAGGGCATCAGTTGATGTCAGTGCAGTGACTGAACGAAAGGTCCTAGGGTTCGCATCTCGGTACTGGCAGGATTTTCGACACTGGTTACATAGCCAGGTCGAATTCAACCGCTACCTGGAATAGAATTCTGGCTTCCAGCTCCTCCACTCGATTGTTTTCTGCAGTTTCTCTTATCAATACACGATGAATACCCAAACAGTACCCTAAGAAACGGACCAGGGACCGCGCGCGGTCTTTCCTACCTTTACTTGTTCTACACTCACCCCTTATGCTCTTACTTGCACTACACAACCACACATGTCGGGATCAAAGATATCCTATCTGGAGTAGGGATGTGCCCTTAACAGCTAAACTGTTATTTCTTAACCGTTAACGTTTCGTAATTGTTACGCGAAATAACAGTTATTTTGTTTATCCTGTTATTGGCTGTTGAAATGCATAGAACTGCAACCTATTGGGCCTAATCCGAACTACTACAAGCTTTTGTGGCAATCATTCTTCACTGTAGCTAATCAATCATGATTTGCCAGTGTTCAAATTATAGATTCATTGATACATAATTCGTCATTATTACGTACCATGTGCCACAATATTTTTATATTTTATTGTATACACAACAAGATGTTTGTTCTTTAAATTAAGTCCGTACAATATGTTCATATTTCATATGTTAAAATTGCTGCTTATGTGAGATCAACTAATATTTCCCTAGGACCGATGAAATAAAATGAGTTACGGTCAAATATCTCACATTATAATACTTGATATTCGACAGTCATTAACACTTTAGCTATAGGTAAGCAAAAAAACTGTTCCTCCTCATTATTTTTGGCACTCATCACCTCACTATGCACAAGCTGCATATTTGAAATTATATTTGCAATCTGGACCCGAATCACTTTCATTTTAGTAATATTCTATATTCTATACACATTATATGAATTACTATTCATCTTTGGCCGTTCATCCAGTCTCGTTCATATCAGCTGCTTCTCTGTCCAAACATGTTAGGAAAGTAGTGCAAGGAAGCGCGTAAGGTAGCTGCACAGGCTTTACGGTGCTACCACGGTATTCGTTTAACTCTTAACAGTCGCTACAACTGCTTTAACTCTTAGCAGTCGGCCATGTTAGGTTGCTGGTCATGGACCTGTTATTTTTCAACTGTTATTAAGAACAGCTATTACGATTCAGCTGCTTTGGGGAAAACAGTTATTGAAGAAAAGCTGTTAAGGCCATCTCTAATCTGGTGCGGTCCCACCTTTCTGGTGGAAGATTCCTGGATGTGGAAAACCCCGCTTACTGACATGTAGGTCGGTGCAGGATCTCACCATCTAGCAGGAGAACGCCACCATCATCACCAGAACCTGTGATACAGGTTGAAATACACTTCGAGAATAATGATCATAGTATTGACGCACGTGGACAACGAGGTGATATTGTTGCTTATATGAGCTAATACGTATGAGATGTGTGCATGGAAAACGGGACAGTTTATGCTAATGCCTGGAAATATTACGCTTCAAATAAAAATAAAATAATAATAATAATAATAATAATAATAATAATAATAATAATAATAATAATAATAATAATAATAATAATAATAATAATTTGGGATTCTCAAGTGGTCGTGTGCAGATCACGAAGAATAAAATAGATTGACTAGAAGGCTGCTTACTAAATTCAGATGTCTTCATACAAACTCGTCTATTAAAAAAATATATCTACCCCCGAACACAAGGAGGAAGGGAACTGCTAAACATTGAAAATCTGTGCAGAATCCAAGAAAACAAAATGAAGCAAAAGTTACTCTCGTGAGAAGATGCCTTAATGAAAATGGCTATACAAGCAAATGATGGTTATACTCCACTAAACTTGTGTGCCTTCGACACAGGAACGACGGCAACTGCAGCAGGAACCAAAAGAGATCTAGAAAATTGGCAACAAAAGGCAATGCACAGCGAATTTCCTAAAGCTATCCATGAACCTCATATTAAAAGACCATCCTCCCTGCAATGGCTATCAGACGGCTATCTATACCCAGAAACAGAGGGATTTATAAAGACAATTCAAGATAGAGTATGCCTACTATAAACGACAAAAAGCATTGCATGAACATACCCATGGTTGAAAAATGCAGGAAATGCGGCTCCAGTGGTGAAACAATCGAACATATAATGACTGGATGTTCCGCACTTGCCGACAGCGCGTACTTGGGGAGGCACAACCAACTAGTTAAGATTGTCCATCAACAATTGGCTCTTGAGCATGGAATGTTAAATAGTCGAGCTCCATCAAATTATTCATGCAACCCAGGACCTGTAATGGAAGCAAATAATACAATCATTTATTGGGACATACCCATTATAACAGATAAAACCATGGCTTTCCATAGACCAACTACAGTTTTGATTGACAGGAACAAGAATGAAGTTATGCTTGTTGATATTGCCTACCATTGACATACAATCTAAAGAAAACACAGGCCGAAAAACTTTGTAAGTATGAAGATTTTGCTTTATAAATAAAACGAATGTGTAAAATACAGAATATAACAACATATGCACTTATTTCGACTGAAGGTGTAGTAACAAAAAATTTCAGAAAATATCTAAAAAATGGCATTACCTCAACAAATCCTAAATTACGGACAGAAAGCAGTGATCTTGTGAACATGTCATATAGTTCGCAAGTTCTTGAACTAACACAAATAAGGCTCCCATGTCGATCTTGAGGATAAGAGTGCCCGGAAACCCGAAGTAATCAATCAATCAAAAAAACTGCTATTTAAAAATAGTGATTTATGACCCGAGTTGTAAATGCGATTTTTTTATTTTGCGGCCTATCCGCAATGGTTACGGCACGAGGCCAAAAAAACGAGTGGCGGCATCGTACGTGCAACATAAAATCTCTTTTACTACGTGTGTAATACATTTTTTAAGCAGCCTTACTGATTTTCCATTGTTTTAATTCAAATGGCAAATCTCATGAATGGGTACCAGATTACATCAAGATCAGTCGTAGCTGATCAGATCAATGTATTTTGTTTTCTTTGTTACATTCACAGTTTTATCCGAACATTTCAGCATCGTTTCACATTTAGCAGTAATGTTAAAACTATAAGTTCGCTGGCCTTGCCCCAAATGTAGCAACATTTATAAGTGGTTGTCTGAACATTTATTTAATATTTATGTATTTTTTTCCTAGTAAGAAATGGGTATTACGAAATGTATTATATGACACACGGCCAATATCTCATTTGGTTTAAACTTGGGACTTGAATTTAAACTACGGCTAACGCCTATTTGTGGCTGCTGTAGAAGTATTTGTGATGCGTGAAGTAAGTCGGCAAGCAGGTCGGCAATGTTACCGACAGTATAATAAAGGTTGGGATTGTGATTGATTGATTTTTTATGTTTCCGGACGCGTCAACTGCTTTGATCATTAGTCCCTTAAGTGTATGTTTTTCCTCTGGAAGTGGCGGTGTTCTTCCTCCACTGGATGGCGAGATCCGGCGCCGACCTACCGTCAGCTAGTGGGGTTTCACTTAACAAGGACTCTCCCACCAGCGGGGTACCGCCCCAGCCGGGACAAGCTCTAAGCTCTCGGCCGGTTTCCAGGAATATGTGGTAGTGTAGTGAATGTTAGTGTAAGTGTGTGTGTGTGTGTGTGTGTAAGGGGAGAGGATAGGACAAGGAAGAGGTAGGAAAGGGTACTGCTCCGACATTCGCCTGGTGTTGATCGGGGAAACTACGGAAAACTACTGATCAGAGCAGCCGACCGTTGGAATCCTCCTTCAGACAGCGATTGAATTCGACCTAGCTTAAAAGTGTCAAAAATTCCGCCACCGTCAAGACTCGAACGTAGGACTTCGCGGTCAAAGGCGCTGCAGTGACATCAGTTTATGCACTGAGCTACCGTTCTCGGTATGACGCAAATGAAAAAGACGCGTCCGCTGTAGTGTATAGTGTCTGACCGGGAGGTCCTTGGTTTAGATCCAACAATCAGAAAACCACTTCTAATACGCAGTTGTGAAAGTTTGGCAATAATTAATAGTGTGCCAAACAGAGGAAAGGAAAGGTGACGAGATAGTTAGTAGAAGATACAACTCCACTGAACTTAAGGTCTCTTAAATTGTCGCTACTCTCGTGGAGGAAAACGGACTCGATACGCAATTCGATGCTACGTGTCCCTCGCAAAACAGCAGCACGCGGTTTCGGCATACGCACAACGATGCGACAGCGCCGCTGGCGACAGTGGCAGCTAGTCGTCTCCCGCAGCCGGCTTTCTCAAGGCGCGCGCGCCGACGCGTCGCCATTTTGTCGACGGTGGCTGCGTTCCATTGTTTGCTCACGGCGCGCATTCCCATCACGCTCCGCGCCTGGCCCGGCGCCCGCCCTTCCCCTCCACTCCACTCCACTCTCCCCCATCCCCCGTGCGTTGGACACTAGAGGGCCCGCCGACTAACTACGTAGAGGAAGCGGTGAGGAAAGAACGTGCGAAGAGGCGCGAACAGATGGGCGGAAAGGAAATGCGAGAAGCGAACCCCTTGTGCAGCCGCCACCCGCGAAGAAACCCGCTGAGGAAACGCCTCCAATTCGCACCAAATTTCGGGAAGCTTATCATTTAACGACTAATCTATCGATCAGCAAGAAACAAGTCATATAATTGCTACTGTATTATTGATTGATTGATTTTTTCGTATTTCCGGGCGCGTCAACTGCTTTGGTCATTAGTCCACTTAGTGTAGTGCATGTTCTTTTCTCGGGAGATGGCAGTGATTTTCCCTCACTGGATGGCGAGATCCGGCGCCGACCTACCGTCGGCTAGTGGGCTTTCCCTCTAACCAGGACTCTCCCACCACTGGGGCAACGCCCAGCCGGGACAAGCTCTAAGCTCCCGACCGGTCTCCCGGAATATGTGGTAGTGTAGTGCATGTTAGTGTAAGTGTGTATGTAAGGGGAGAGGATAGGATAAGGAAGAGGAAGGATAGATCGCGCGCGGTCCGTGGCCCGTTTGTTAGGGTACTGCTCCGGCATTCGCCTGGTGTTGATCGGAGAAACCGCGGAAAACTACCGATCAGAGCAGCCGGCCGCTAGAATTCTCCTCCAGGCAACGACTGAATTCGACCTAGCTGAGAAGCTAGTGTCGAAAATCCTGCCGCCGTCGGGACTGGAACCAAGGACCTCCTGGTCAGAAGCGCTGCAGTGACATCAGTTGATGCACGGAGCTGCCGCTCCCGGTAGTAAATAGTACTCATACTTCCTCTTTAGCTGAAAATAATTCGTTTCGATTGCTCTTGACGGATTGCGGTCTGTTGAAATCAAGGGCCGCCGCCCAATAAATTATTTAATTGTTAGTTTTTGTGCGCGAGAACTACTAAGATCATTAGTTCCGCAAGTGTAGTGCGTGTTTTTCAATCGGGAGGTAGCGGTGATCTTCCCTCACTGAATGACGACCTACCGTCCACTAGCGGGATTTTCCCCAACGAAGCATCCCCCACCAGCGGGGCACCGCCCGGACCGACCGGTCTCCGGGCATGTGTGGAAGTGTAGTGCATGTTAGTGTGTGTGTGTGAAAGGTAAGGATAGGACAAGGAAGAGGAAGGAATCATCCCGCGCTGTCCGTTTGTTTGGGTACTGCTCCGGCCTTCGCCTGGTGTTGATCGGAGGAACCACGGAAAACTACCGATCAGAGCAGCCGGCCGCTAGAATTCTCCTCCAGACTGAATTCAACTTAGCTGAGAAGCTAGTGTCGAAAAACCTACCATCGTCGGGACCTCGAACCTAGGACCTCCCAGTCAGGGGCATTGCAGTGACATCAGCTGATGCACTGAGCCACCGCTCCCGGACCGGCCGCTAAGGAGGTCATTCGTTTCCTCTATTTGCGTAAAGTCGATATAGCAGAGCAGTGGCCGTCACAGCAGTCATCATCGCCTCATCGCAGTCAACATGCTTCCGTCTCCAGGGGCAACGCCGCCCGCTCGGCCGGCGCCTCGTCCTCCGCGTGCCTCAGCCGCCGCCGGCGCCGCTCTCCTACGCGCCGGCCGGCCATTGTCCCTCGAAATTACTTCCGACTAATTGGGGCAGATTTCACTTGTATTGCGCCACGACGGAGCTGAAAGGCAATTTACAACACAATTAAGCGCGGGAGGGGTCGGTACCCGAACCGTCCCCGCCCCGCCCCGCCCCCCCCCGCCGCGCCCCAGGCTCCCGCCCATACTTCGCCTTGGACGACCGCCCCCGCCACGCCCCCCGCCCCACGCCCGTCTGGCCTCGCTTCGCGCGCCGTCTGATGGCGCTTCTATGCGGAAGCTCGTGCGAATCGCTAGATTATTCTTATTAATTGATTATTTTACAGAGCATACATAATACACTTTACATATATAGTGAAGGCTTACATTCTAATGGACCTAAAATTAAACTACAAACTAATTTGGCTGATGAAATGATATCCACACACCACTAAAAACAATATATTTCGGAAAATTTGGCTAGGAATACCTGGTATGGATATAATTTTTTTTATTCTGGTTCTGTGAGTTTTCGGGAGTCTGAAGTCGTCTAGGTGTGGAATTTGAGGGATGGAATGATCGAACTGGGTTGATATAAGTCGCTTGATATTCACAATTGTAATTATAGGAAAACACAGAATAAATTTTTAACTTTTGCAATTTTCAAAAATTTGGGGAGTTAAACGAAAACGGAATTTGAGCCGTTTTTAATGCCATTTTTCCAACGTATAGTTTTTATCCGAGAAAGAAACCAAAGTTGTTTTCGAGAAAGAAACCGAAGTCGAATCCAAGAAAAAATAAAAAACTTAGGAGCCATATTTCAGAAAAAAATTGTTTTATATAAAGTACCTACCAAAATATCAGTTTAAAATTCAAAAAGTCTCGTCATCAACTACATTAATGCGAAATATCTATTTTTCAATTCATTTCTTTACATTTCAGCCAATAGCGTTGCACCGTTGCCCTGCCTCAAGAAATGTTTTGGATGTATTTCTGAAGTATTATTACCATGGCTTGTAGGAGGAAGAGGTATTTATTTGTTTGGTGATGTATTGAAAATAACAAAATACTTTTTTTCTCGTTCCGTCGGTCTTCAATCTCAAATCTAGCATTTTTGTACCATCTGCGAATCGCAGTTGTATTAATACTGTCTTTAGCAATACCCAGAATAATTCTTTCTCAATGAGAGTTATACGATCTTTAGAACACGACTGAAGTACATTGTCCAACCGCATATTGGGAAAACTAGTTGATGCGCAGTGCTACTCGCTGAGCTGCATAGTATTGCTATCTGGTGAGTAGACCATACTTCAGACTCTAGGCCCTACTCTTGAAAGTTGCATGGCTGCAGTCTTCGTTCGCCGGTAAGCCTTTGAAGTGAATGCATGACATCATAGCTCCTCGTTTTACACAGTCCTTATGACGGAATGAAGTGGGAGCCTAACGCTTTTCTCTTCCCTATCAACAGCTTTAATTGCGTTACGGACGGCCGTTAACAAACTGGCAAAGAAAAATGTTGATATAATTGTTATATATATATATATATATATATATATATATATATATCATAAATCCATTATTAATAAATAAACAAATTTATAAATGTATTTTTAAATTTCTTTTGGAGGACGATTTCTGTAGGAGAGTCTCCGCCTTACAGTCTTTAATGACGAGCCGCGCTTCGTGATGTATGAAAGTCATATGAGATTCAGTAGCACAACTGAGCAACTTGATCTCAGTTACGATACAATACTTTTTAATTAACGTAATTTGTACACTTTCCTACCATTTATGTAAAGATTTAACAAAATTTCTTATTTCTTTCAGGATACATACTCGATCGAGATATTTTGCAGGTTTTTTGGTTGAAATGATTCTATATCACTTTACGTCATGAACAGAATTTGCCACCCCCCACTTCAAATACTTGTACTTCTTAAGCAGTTATAATATTTATACATAAATCATCTTAAACTAGTAAAAACATTTTGTGAGATATTGTATGACCCACAGATGTGGAACATTGTTGCGTATCTCTTGATGTGTCCATTTGATGCGTTTCGTGATGCCTTTAATATCAGAAAGGTAATAATATACTTCTGACAGTTTGGTGATTGTATAAAACTCTCTTGCATTTTAGGTTTGGTAATTCTTGGAAAAATATATGTAGAACAATTGCGAAATAACACCCCACTTTTATTATCACTTCTGATCTTTTATGAGACCTCTGAATTTGAATAATATGACTTCCCACAATAGTTTCAGCTCATAATCATTTCTCTACTCAACATCGTAAAACCGTTCATCGGTTTCGCCGACCGTACTTCGTTCTCTCGTTGCATTCCATTCGCTGCTTCAGACACTCAGCTCCTCGTTTCTTGCTGTCCTAATGGATTTTCTTATGGGAGATACGCCCCGCCAGAAGGGCGCTCGAAATTGGAAGTCGTAGGTTCTCTTTAATTTTCAATTAAAATAATTGATATTTACCGCCATCTTGTTACAGTGTTCGCTCCATCTCTTGCTGGATACCAACGTGAACCTTAGGACAAATAGTGGCACGTTTCCAGTTCTGTAACTGAAAAAATAGAAACAAAAATTAAAAAGTCAATAGATAACTCTAACAGTATGACAAAACATATGATCGGTCGTGGTGTATCGAGGTGTTTATATCGTTAAATTTATTGTACAAAATAGATAATATACAAGTATACTTGTATTTCAATATTTCAAAAGTTATGTCACATAATATAACATTCAGTTGAAGTGAAACTGTTACAAATGACAGATTTTTTCATCAGAACTTTGGCATTGTCATTAAGCAAATTTTAGAATTTTTTTTAAAATCTTGAAAGCAAAATGAAGTCAAATATAAACCCTTGGTTATTTGATTTTTCAAACGAAATATTTAAATATTGCCAATTAATTCAGTATTTCTTATTCGTTATTCAAAAGAGTAGATAATTATTGCGCGTTCCCGTTATGGAAGCCACTGCAAATGGTTGGAGAAATAACAAAAAGGAAAGTGAATTCTGAAAGATCAGCGAGGGAAATGTGACCTAAACTAAGATATTGAGTTTAATTTTCTAATTAAATTCTCAAAAGGCCTACACTGAAAAATTTTCATGTTAATAATCCTTATTCGGAAAAGTGAAGATACTGTCTATTTAATACTCTAAGAACAAACATTTTATGTATTCATCATCTAACGAGAACTGTAAAACAAGGTTTTATCATCTCCGTCCGTTTTGTGAAGAGATGTAATGTAAAGATTTTCAAAGATCGCATAACTTTACATATGACCGTGATATCAATTGTTTATAAAACATTAAATTTAATGAATAATTTACTAAAAACATCTCATCCCTATTAAGGTTTTTACATTTCCTCCTTATATTATAGTATTGGGGGTAAAAGTAATAAAATCACTTCAATCATACCATCTCGAATTTTCACTCATAATATCCGTGTTTATTGTTCTTTTGAGTTGTAACTTTCCTCACCTGTAAGGATTAAGATCTATTAGTGCTGTGCCAGTGATGGCTAAGAATGGGACAAGTGGCAAGTAGATGCATGCAATTTTGTGCCCGTCCGAATTTTGGGGATATCTATATGGGTTGGGATGAAAGTAGTGTCAGGCATAACTCGCAGGATGAAAATATTGTCACTCATAATAGATACTTTGGAGTTCATACATGATAAACCTATCAGAAGTAATATCTAGGTGTGTCATATGGGATATCATAAAAATATTTTAATTTTTCAGAAAAGTTTACATGACGTTTCCTGACATTTTGAGATTTTCAAAATTTTCTGGAAAATGACGGCAATTTTTTTCTTTAAATATTTTGCTCGAATACAAAAAAGTAGATATATAAATATTATTAGAATCGTTTTTAAATAAATGTTTTCAAAAATTTGAAAATGAGAAAACTTCAAATTTGTCGCACATCAGATATTTCTTTCTCAATGCAATTTTAGATTTTTTGAACAAATATCCTCCATTTTATAAACATTTAATAAGTAGTTGAGTAATAGCACTAGGAGGAAGAAAAGTTTCGTTATTGCGAACATCCAAAAAAATTTGATATAAAATACATATGAGAAAAAAAACATAGTAGAAAAGGTGGTAGAAACAGTAGAATATATCCCATTCATCTTAAAAGTATTTGTATAAGGTTTTGTTCTACCACTACTGTTATTATTATTATTATTATTATTATTATTGTTGTTGTTGTTATCATTATCATAATGTTATTTATTAAATTGAGAATAAAATTTCACACTTACATGTCAAGATTTACTTTCAGATAGAGATACTCTTTTCTTTAGAGGCATTCTATCTCGTAGAGAGATCGTCTAAAAAGCAGTAATGAATTTCTTTGTTTTTTAGAAATAATATTAGAAATACTTCGTGTAATACATTTATTTGGTGTCATTTTGGAAATCAAGGGTTTTTATTTGTGTGTCATTACAAAAAATATAGTAGTACTGTTGAAGGATGTACATTTCACTAATATAAAGGCAATATTTCCTGTCAATTTTTTTATGGTTTAAGATGTCATTTTCTTATTTATAACTTTTTCTACATTCACTTCTTAGGATTATATCATGCACGTGACTCCATTCATTTCCCGAACATCATTTTCCGTCCTGAATTGTAAAATAAATCTCAAATTTATTTATTAATTCCACTCAGTCCTCTATCTCCTTAACAATTCCAGAATATATCTTCAAGAAACATTTAAGTCCTTGGGAGGTCCAATACGTACGTTGTTTATCTTATGTGTCATGAGATATCTGACAAACGCATTTTTTGTTAAAATCGTCAGCAATATTTTTAAAATAAGGAGTTTTTGTTCGGGATGATAGACTTTTCAAGGTTTACAATAAAATAATACAATAAAATTCTTTAGATAATATTTGAACTTACGATAAATATATTTAAATTGCTTTAACTTACAATTTAATACATAATAATTGCTACGGGTTATCCAAGAAAGAATATGTAAGTAGAGGATATAAATATGCATTATCTATGTTTTGTACAAATTTTTTGCATTAATTTTAAACAACGTATCTCTTAAATTCATATACAGCAAATAAATTACGGAGGATGTAGTAAATCTTTCGAATGGAGACTTGTTATGCGTCACCAAGATAAAAATATATAAGTAGAACGTAGGGTCTTTTTGTCGTCTCGCGGATGAGGCAGCAAAGTGAAACAGTCGCTCCACAAAGAACACTCGCGGAAACGACTCGCGCTCACCGCACCTCACGTCGCCTCCTCCTCCGCTGCCACCCCCCGGCCGCAGCCGCCGCTTCTTCCGCCGCCCCGCCATTCCCATCCTCACCCCGCCGTCCCCATCCCCACCTGCTTCCCCTCCCCTACTGCCCTTGCTGTCCCGCCCCTGCCGTCTCGCCCAAACCGTCCAAGCCCTCCCGCCCCGCCCTCAGCGTCCCCGTTCCCCCGCCCCACTCCTTCCGTCCCCGCTCCTGCCGTCCACTTCCGCGTCATCCCGCCCCCGCCGTTACCCCTGCTGCCCTCGCTATCTCCACCCCTGCCGTCCCGCCCTCGCCGTCCCCTCGCCGCTGCCCCGCCCTCGCTGTTCCGGCCCCCGCTGACGCCGCTGTCATCCTCTCTCCGCCGCCACCGCTGACGCTCACACCGACGCCTCCGCCAACTCTCCTTCCGCCGGCGCCACCACTGCCGCCGCCACCGCGGACGTTCCTTCCGCCAGCGCCGCGCCGCCGCCGCCGCCGCCGCCGCCCCGCCGCCGCCCCTCGGGCGAAAAGGGCGCGCGCGGTCGCGTGGCGCGTCGTTACTTTAAAAGCCCCTCGCGGAGGGCGGTGGGAGGGGGAGGGCAGGCGGCGACTCCGAACGAAAGCCGGCCCTCATAAACCTCATCCCGGCTCGGCGCTCCGCGAACCGGACAGAATTCTTGCGCCGTCCATGCGCAAGTTTACTCTGCGGAAGGGGCAAAGAGGTTCTTCGTGTCGACTGGCGCCGCCCCGCCCCCGCGCCCGGGCCTCGCCCACCGCCCGCGATGCCCCTCCGCTCGTTTGTGACTCACTTCCCGCCCGCACGCGCCCCCGCGCCTCACCGCCCTTCCCCAGCGCGACCTCGATTCCCTCGTCCTCGTCCCACTCGCGGTTCCCCGCCCGGTTAACCACTCACTTCCTTATCATGATTTCCATTCTACCTTGCGTGCTCTATACACCATTGCTTCATGATTTCCAGCTAACGTATTTTTTTTTTCACACTGATCCCGATTCGTCGTTCCCTCACACGCTACGTTCCCTTCTCTATCGTTCTCGATTTCCATCCACTTATTCCTGTTTCCTCACATGCTACGTGCCCTACAATGTCTTCCCGATTTCGACCTATACTTGCTTCTCGATTCTTCATTCCTTGTTTCCTCACATGCTACGTGCCTTACAATGTCATTCCCGATTTCGACCTATACTTGTTTTTGATCCCTTTTCCCCCCGGATAGCTTAGAGCAAGTCCTCCTTCCAATCCCCTTCTTACACTGAATCGCACCCTAACACCTTCCTGAACTTTCTGCTCTCTTCGTTCTTCAGCTCCTCTTCCTGTCCACGTTCTCTCGTTTACTCGGTCCCGCACTGAACTCCTCATCCTTTCGAAACCCGCACCTCAGCGCACTTTCCTCCTGGCGCCGCCCCCCGCCTCCGCCCCCGCCCCTGCGCGCGACCGCCCCCGCAACGCCGTTCGCTTCGCCCCTAAGCTCGCGGGATCCCAAGAGCTTAACTTTTTAATTTAACTCGCAAGTTTGACCACGCCTGTAATAAGGATGGAGAGAGGGACCCTTTGACTGCGTGACAGTGGTCGTGGTGCTGCGCGAGAACTGTCGTGCCCTCTCACTCTCACGACCGCCCGCCCACCCGCCCGCCCGCCCGCCTGCCCAACCGCCCGCCTGACCAACCGCCCAACCGCCCAACCGCCCAACCACCCGCCGCCCAACCGCCCGCCCGCCCGCCCAACCGCCCGCCCGCCCAACCGGCCGCCCGCCCAACCGCCCCCCCGCCCCCCCGCCCCTCCGCCTGCCCAACCGCCCGCCCGACCAACCGTCCGCCCGCCCAACCGCCCGCCCGCCCAACTGCCCGCCCGCCCAACCGTCCGCCCGCACAACCGTCGGTCGGCCCGCCCGCCCGCCCGCATCGCCCTCGTCTCGTGACCGCATCGCTCTGGGGGTGTTAAATGGAAGCCTTGATTGAATAGAGCAAGTAACGCGGTTGTGTATTAGACACGAGGACCTTCCCACAAAACACTGATGCAATCTCTATACTTCAGGGAAAATTTTATTTCTTTCCTCGGAAATGCGGGGATGGCCTTATTTTTCTTCCTCCAGTGTTCATGAACTTTCTTGTCCATTCTCTCGCACTTGCCACCTTCTACGCGGACACTCTGCCTTCCGGTCTTGTCCGCCTGTCCGCCGGAACCTGGAAGTCCCGCCGCCACCGCCGCTCCATTACCACTCATCCTCCAGTGCCTCCCGCCTCTTCCCGCCCCGCCTCTTCCCGCCCCGCCTCTCCCGCCCAGCCTCTCCTCGCCCAGCCCCGCCTCTCCCGCTCAGCCCGCCTCTCCCGCCCTGCCGCTCCCCGCCCGCCCCGCCAGCCCCGCCCCGCCTCGCCCCACCCGCCTCTCCCGCCCCGCCTCCCCGCCCCGCCCTCTCCCGCCCCGCTCTCCCCGCCCGCCTCTCCCCGACCCCACCCACCCCGCCTCGCCTCGCCTCACCACGCCTTGCACTGACTAGTCCCACTTTTTCCGGCCTCACCCGCCTCGCCCCCGTGGTCCTGACCCACCCTACCTCGCTCTGACCCACATCTTCTCGTCCCGCCTCGCCCTACGTGGTTCCACTCCTCTTCCCTACTCTACTCACTTTCGTCCCCTAGCCACACCCCTTCCCTTCCGCCACGCCGCGGTCCGCCTCGCCACATCTCGCCGCACTCTGCGAGCCCCCCGCTGCCACGCCATCTTCACACCCCCTCCGCTCCCCCGCACCCCGTCTCTCCCCCCCCCCCACGCGGGAGAGCGGGCCGGGCGCAGAAGCCGCCCCCGCATTTGGTTCACTGATTTCCGCGTGACCGCAGACGTCTGCGAACGCAGCGCGCGAAGGGGGCGTTTTGGGAGGGGGTGGGGTGGGGGCCCGAGCTCATCCGCTAAGTGCGCGAGCCTGCTTTCGAGTCCGGACGGGCCGACGGGACAAGGCCGAGAAGAACCTCTGGGAACAGTCCTTCGACGGCATTAGAGAGAGTATGTTGGCTCTTGTCTTCTGTGATAGAGTGACTTGTCGCCTCAGTGTGTTTGTCTGTTTACTCGAAAAATAAAACTTGCTTCCGGCGCTTCTTGCTTGCCTCTAGGCCTGTGGCACGCGATTGATTTATTTTACTGATGGAATAATTTTGGTCAATTTTTATTCGCCTACTTCTGACATTCCACTTTCTCAGCAAGAGTATATGTACGGCGGTCGGTCAAACATGTTTTTGTTTGGGAATGATAAATTGATACAAAAAATCTTTAAGTTCAGTTCACTGTTATTTAGTTTCTTACACATGCTCTTGCAAAAGAACGTTCCTGTGGCATCACAATCTTTTGCGAAATAATGAGTTTTAAATCACAAGATACATGTGTATTAATAATGCGCGTAGAAACAAACTTTAATACAACAAAATAGTTATTCACAAATCAGAATGAATGTATTAGAATTTTAACGGATTGTTACCGTACTTCTAATACTTTCGAAACGTTCAAGAAAGGCAGGACGTCAATGACTTAAAGTAAATGTGTGCAGTTTTGCAGAAAATATCATCAGCTCATTTACAGATACTTAATAGTTGTATGACTAAACTTTCCGACATAACATTTCTTCAAACTCGGTTCTCTTTTTCTAGTTCAAACCTTGTTTCTTCTCAGAACATTTGTTTGAATTACGTGTATTTAATGCTCAGTAATTTAAATTCTTTCTGGCAGACTTGCAGTTATCACGACCAAAATTTTCATTAACTTATAGTAAGTATATAATTTTTGAAGGGACTAACTGAAAACCTGTAAACGTATGTAGTGATAAAATATGAATGAAGAAGAACATAAAAATGACGGCAGTGAAGTAACAAGTCAAGCAAAATAAAACATTAATTATGAAAAAATAACGCTAGAAGCAAGAATAAAGTTCTTTTACCACACAAAAGAATAGTTTGAGATAAAATGTAAAACTTAATCTGTAAGTGAAATAAAAATATGGAATAAATCTGCACTTCAATAGACGATGAAGACTCATGCAAACAAGGCAAAAGAAGACAACCATCAGCCACAAAATCTACGAAAACTACAAAAACAGAGGTATCTGTAGGTGTTCCAAGACTACTCTTCCATACCTACGCAGCAGGGGAGAAAACACAACACCACGTTTCATTAAAATCCCTTTCTTCTCCACAGGGACCAAGAATTCACTTTGCGCGACCTCTTGCCGCGGCCTAAACGATATTAAGAACCGGAAAACGGCGTCATCCGGTTTACACCTAATTCCCAGACCGCCCGGGCGTTTCTTTTGCCAGACACGGACGCGTCCGGAGCTTTGCATTTTATTTATTCCGCTCGGTGAATCCGCCCCGCCCCCTCGCCGCTCCTTTTCCAGCCGAGAGGGCAGCGACGCTCGGCGCCTGGCGGCGAGGGCGCGGCTTCTTAGGATACGTGCCAAGGAAATTAGACCGGGTTGCTTAAAGCGAACAGAAGGAACCTGCAAATATTGGCGTGCCACCCGTTCTCATTAATTTCGGTCCCCGCGCGGGTCCTTCCTTTATCCGACGTTTTTCCTTCGTCGCCTCCTTCTCGTTTTCGTATTTATCATCCTCGCCGCCGTCGGAGAGCAGGCGCAGCGGGGGGGGGGGGGGAATGTGGAGGCGAGGCCGGGGCGAGGCTGGAGGGAGGGTTGGAGACGGGTGTAGGGAGGGGGGCCGAAAGTGGGGTGGGGGGAGGGGAGGCGAGGGGTAGAGGTGGGGTCGGGACGAGAGCTCGAGAGAAGGCAGGAGGCGGAATGAAGACGAGTACGGGGGCTGGAAGGGGGGGGTTGAAGGGTTGGGTCGGGGCAGAGGCTAGAGCAATTGGGGGGGCCGGGGCAAGAGCGGGGAGGGGGGCGGAAGAAGGGGGGGGTTGGGAAGAGGGTATAGGAAGGGAAAGGGGGAGGAAAGGAGAGGGTTGGGGCTGAGGAAAGAGGCGAGGTCAAATGTGAGGGCGGGGCTGGGGCGAGGGCTGCAGAGAGGGCAGGAGCCGGAATGAAGGCTGGTACGGGGGAGGGGGAAGGGGGGGAGGGAGAGGGAGGGGAGGTGGCTGGGCTGAGGGCTGAGGCGAGGGCAGAATGGGGAGCTCTCACTGGAGGGTAATTCCTTAATAACAGAGGCTCGTGCTCATAAGATTCATTTCTTTCGCGCTTTTTGTTATGATAATGAGACCATCCCCGACGCAACCGGGGCAGGGGACGCCTTGCCATATCGATCGTCGACGGGAGGGAGAGGGCTGTGAGAAGATGCCGCAGTGACTCCTGGCGGAGGCGGGTGGGCACTGGGAGTGGCAATGGCTACGGCAGCGCGAGAGCTGATGGGAAGTCATGAACGAAGGAATTGAGAAGTGAGGCGATCGAGCATCGGCGAGGCGGATTAAAAATAAATCTTAGATTCCAGAGCTGGCATTGATGTGACGAAAGCAAAAGTGTTGACGAGAATAGAAATAATTGATATCTCGGAGAAGTTTCGGGCGACTGTGCATGTCGACAAACGTTTGAACGTTTGTGAAGTTCAAGTATGTATAGTGCAGATCTCAGTCACTCAGAAGGAATAATTTAACTATCTGTAACAAAAATATTATCTCTTTTCTAATAATACCATTTATTAACTTTATTGTTCCATAACCCGAACATTGAAAATTCAAGTTTTTATAATTCAGAAAACAATTTCAGTTATACAAAATGTTTAGAATACGCTCATTTATTTTGCCTTTCCTTCGGTTACTGCGTCAATATCCCACTCATTTATAGTCCTTGTTGAGGCGACTTCTCTTTAAGAAATCTAGGGGCCAGGCCATCCCTGAATGATGACGTATGGTAAATGTTACAGAACGCATTAAACTTACACTAATTCGACAAGTTTCATTTGTCCAAACCACTAGCGCACTCGTGGTGGCATTCGTCCTGAGAGTCCCCGCATAACGAACTATCGTAACGTCCGTAGTGAGTGCGCGTTAGGCAATGGTTGCATAAGGAAGAGTGGGGATACTGGGAGTTGGGTAGGAGCAGCAAGTTCTTACAATTGTAGTAGAATTATAGCAAGATGTCGTTGAGCAGAGTCTGCAGCTATTAGCTAAACTAAAAATAGCCATTCATCTGATTTCATAAATTATTTTTATTTACAAGAAATATTTTTAAAGCATTCTGTGGTTCTCGGGAACGCAATTGTATTTCCCGTTTCGACGAAAAGGTTGACAGACAGACAGACAGAAAAACGTTAACATCCCGTTGTTTGCGAATCGTTCACACACTACATGCAGTATTTGGTCATCGTACAAGAAATATTCTGAAGCGACAAAATGTGTGCGATTGTTGAGTCAAACATGCTGCTCATCCTAGAGGATCTGCGAACAACTACGGTACTTTGTGATATATGCAAACGAAAGTATACTTTAATTACAATTTCGTTTGTATTCCTTGATTACTATTCCCATACAATAGAATACGATGTCTTCATTAATGACGAGGCTCAGGCCATAGGGTCTGCTCTACCGCCTAACAACTTGAATCTACATTAATTCAGAGTAGTAACAATGAAGGGAGGCAGAAAGCCGCACATTTACATCCGAGAGTGCAATACTACGCCTTAAGCGATTGGGTAAACACACAAAACCTCAAACAAGGTGGTGGCTTAGTGCCGAATATTATAAATACATAGAACTAGAAGAAAAGGAAAAATGGGCGGAAGGAAAACAAATAAAAATGGAGAAAAATCCCAAAGGAGTAAGAAGAAAGGAGGGAGATTAAGAGGGGAAATAAAATGTACATTACGACGTACCTCACGCATTAAAAAAAAAGTTTTTAGATCTCGACGCAGACTCTCTTTGCGCCATATCTCGTCGTTGACAGGTCAGAAGCTACGATTCTCAGCTCTCCTAAACATTATTATCAAATGATGTATAATGATTTATATTTTAGTTAAATGAATGTAATTAAACCACTGGAAATAAACATGACTTATCAGTGCATAGAGATGAATTTCTAATTTTTAACGTGAAGACGATAATGAGAAAGAATTCACGACCCGAAGAGGAGCTTAACCTAATATTATGTAGCTCTGGGCAATAGAACACTAGGAACTTCCTTTGTACATTCCCCTAACAATTTCTGAAGGAATATATTTTTAGAAGCTGAATGTTGGATTCGCGAAAACATATCAGTGACATTAAAATTCATTTATTCAATACACTATAAAACTCTATGTTCGTATAAAATGGTATTCAGCCACGAAAATTCTGAAAAAGTAAAGTAGATAGAAGCAAACAAGTGCAATCCATGTTAAGAATTGTTTGTTACCGCTCTCCCATCTGCGTCTTGACCTCCTCTTCACCGCCATCAGACCACCACAGCGGCGCCCGCTGCCCCCGTTTGCAGCCACTGTATCCTTCCGAGTGTCGTTTGTTTCCCGGGAATCGGCTTAGAGCAATCGGAGCGGGGTCTGGCGCGCGTAAGATATAGGTCGCGAATGAAGGTTGCCAAGTTTCCGGTGTTGCTTACAATGGTCTCATATTTTGCTGTCTTCCCGCGCCTTCTATTTCTACGATACTTCTTGCAAAATTTCTAAGTTACAATGGTATTTCTGCCTTCATGAATAAACACTCCTGTCGTCCGTATTTCATCATTCAATTTTTGTTGAATCAGTTTAATACCTATGATTAGTTAGGAAAAAGCTGGAATACTAACTGCTATTCAGGAAAAAGCCTGAATACTAACTGTGCGTTATTTAACAATTGGAGACGTCCAAAATAATGGTCACATTTCAATTATTTCTAAAAAATCAAATCATGGATTAATAAAGACTGCGAATAACTTTCGGCTAAAGATGGTTTTGATAGAAATGAGAATATTCGATTTAGATTGAAGATAATAGTTACTGACGTAACTAGTTCATAAAGTGAGTCTCGGGCTTACAAATAAAATGTAGACGAACGAGACAACGATGCGGGCCGAAATCCGACATTTCGAAATGAATTTGTGAAAGACACTTTCGTACTTGTTGCGTTTATTATTTTTGTAAGAATTCATACAAAACAAAAAGTGTTTGTATAATACACACACACACATACACCTTTGCGATCATCCTCAATACCGAAGTTGGCAGTCATGTTGATTCATGCGTCAGTGTTTTGTTTACTCTAAAGTAATTTTCATTTTATTTGGCCAAGACTTCTTTGCTGTGCGCGTACACCAAAGTGAATTTTGCTATAAGGCTACCATGAAGTAAAACTCTCCAATCAACACTGATAATCAGTACTCTGCTAGTTTCCATGCAACAGAGCTGAGAGACTAGTTTTTATTTATATATTCTGCAAATTAGATTGATTAGCAACAATCAAACATTTATTCAAATAATACTGAGCATTTATTATTTGCGCGGAGTGGGTATTTAGGAAATTGCATATCGACTTTAGGATGTTGTATGTAAAACACAATAGACATTTATAAATTCAACTGAATGATCCATAATTCTATCACTGAAATGTACGTCAAATTTTACCAGCTGTTTTTAGGGTTTTTTAAAACATGTCCGAGCACGTGGTTTGCTAAAGTAAGTCATCAAACAAATATTTGAAAAATGAAGTATAGACATTAGTCGGCCTACCATATATTCTCAAATCACTATTGAAGTTTCTATTAACGTCGATTTTATTTTCTGTACGACTTGTGTGCAGCTTCAAACAAATAGTTTGCAAAGTCAATATGCAAAGTCTGCATTTGAAATTGCCTGTTATTATTGACATCTGACTAAATGTTTCCAAAAATATATTTAAGGAAAAATTATCTCTTGTCGAAAGCTTCATGAACATTTTATTTTAATCCTGAAACATTGTTCACTTTTGTTAGTCACGTACTGTGCCGACAAATTTGCTTTCAAGTGCCTTGACAAAAAGAGTCGCCATTACGTTTTCACTCGGCTCGTGGATGAAGCAAACCATCAGTCAGACGTGTCGCGAATCTCCGCTGGGCCATACATCAGCGTGTCACCCGCGCGTCAGCCCGATCGCCGCACGCGGGCGTCATCGCTCGCTTCCCCCCCCCCGCGGCAGATCGCCCTGCCCCTTCCCCTGTTGCCACAAGGACACACGCCCCCCGGCCTTCCTCTCTCCCCCCCCACCCTTCCTCGTCACGCGCCGCACGCGGGCGTCATCGCTCGCTTCCCCCCCCCCGCGGCAGATCGCCCCGGCCCTCCCCACCTCGCCCATCCCCGCCCAGGCCGCCCAGCGCCGCCCAGGCCCGCCCAGCGCCCAGCCCCGCCCAGCCCGCCCAGCCCCGCCCAGCCCGCCCAGCCCCGCCCAGCCCCGCCCAGCCCCGCCAGCCCGCCCAGCCCGCCCAGCCCGCCCAGCCCCGCCCAGCCCGCCCAGCCCGCCCAGCCCCGCCCAGCCCCGCCCACCGCCATCCGCCCAGCCCCGCCCAGCCCGCCCAGCCGCCCAGCTCCTGCCCAGCCCCCCCAGCCCGCCCAGCCCCTGCCCAGCCCCGCCCAGCCCCAGCCCAGCCCGCCCAGCCCCGCCCAGCCCGCCCAGCCCCGCCCAGCCCGCCCAGCCCCGCCCAGCCCGCCCAGCCCCGCCCAGCCCCCAGCCCCGCCCAGCCCAGCCCATCCCAGCCCGCCCAGCCCATCCCGCCCAGCCCATCCCCGCCCAGCCCATCCCGCCCAGCCCATCCCGCCCAGCCCATCCCCGCCCGCCCATCCCCGCCCAGCCCAGCTTCACCCAGTACAGCTCCGCCCATACCCACCCAGCCCATCCCGCCCAGCCCATCCCGCCCAGCCCATCCCCGCCCAGCCCATCCCGCCCAGCCCATCCCCGCCCCGCCCATCCCGCCCAGCCCAGCTTCACCCAGTACAGCTCCGCCCATACCCACCCAGCACTGCCCAGCACCGCCCAGCCCAGCCCACCCGCCTAGCCCGCCTAGCCCCGCCCAGCCCAGCCCAGCCCGCCCAGCCCGCCCAGCCCGCCCAGCCCCGTCCAGCCCCGCCAAGCCCTTACCCCGCCTTCTTCCATCGCCTACTTCGTCTCATTCTGCTCTCGCGCCCAACCCGTCCAGTTGCAGGCTGACAGAGCCACCCTGTCCGGCTCTCTCCGTCATTCCACTCCCATCCCATCTTCCCCTCCGTGGACCACCCCTTCCTGCTATTCTCCCTTCCTGCTATCCTGCTATTTCCGACTCATCTTTCTACGCCCCCTTCCACGTCCTTCTCTCCACGCCCCTCACTTTACGCCCTCTCCTTCACGACCTCCCATCCACGTCCTTTAGTCTACGTCCTCCCTCCAGGACCTCCTTTCCACGCCCTTCAGTCTACGTTCTCTCCTCCACGACCTCCCATTTACGACCTCGTCTCCAAGACCTTCCCTCCGCAGGCCCGGCCCAAATTCTACTCAACCGCGCCCAGCCGTCGAGGCGCTCCCGGCCCTATGAAAGTTGCATCGCTGCGTCGTCAGTGGCGCTCATCAATAAGCCAGCGCCAGCAGAGGTGACGGCGCCGGCTGCGGCTGCGGCAACCATGGCAGGAATTACGGTGGCAGAGGTGTCAATGGGTGGGAAAGTGGAAGTAGTGCGGAAGATAGTGGTAGAATATAAATAGTTATTAGATTGTTTTTTGTTGTTGTTTTGTTCTTGTTTTTTTGTTTTGTTTCTCGTCATGGATTCTTTGAAACGCCCCTCTATCTCAGAAATGAACTACCACAAGTTGGAATTCGTTTCGGTGTTTTCTTTGGGTTCGCACCAGTGCCCGTTAACCCTCTGGTATTCAAATTCAGATATTTTTTAATCTTGAATTGTAATTTGAAAATATGTGGCCTTTTGGCTGGATGGTCCGACTTTGCCGACTAGCTAAAAGTGTTCCCCTTTCTTGAGCCTAGTTAAATTCAAGCTTGGGGGTAAGAGCGACTTATGGCGATCATGACGTATTACCGTCGCCTAAAAAGCAAACGCCTGCTTGAGATTTTCTTTGTCACACAGCTACAGAAACTGCGTCTATTTTAAAAAAAAAACAACAACTCTATTTTTGCCTCGACCGAGAAAGGAACCCGGGACCACACCTCGGTTGCACACGAGTCATCCTACAAGCTGAATAGTAATTTTTAGTTAAAAATGACACTAACATTTTATTCGACTTCATTGAGATTGCCACTAAATCTCGTACTCTTAAACGTCTTATTTAATCTATAAAATACAATGAGAATGTGATGGGGCACTCGTTGCATATTGTCAAACAATGGAAGATTTTGGACACGGTTATATACATTATTTTCCAATAGGAGAGTATTAAATATAATTTCATCAGCATTGTCTTCACTTTTCCACTTATCAAAATGTCCTCCTATTACAAATCTCTCAATTATATTTGTTTTGTGTAAGTGTAACTGGTTGAACAAATAAGGTGGGAAGTATAGATTTTCAGCTTCGTACGAATAGGCGCATCTCAATCGGTAAGGGAATCATCACACAATGGTGAAGTGGCCATTGAGCTAATGGTATAATATGTCCACCTAGGTTCATTGAAAGTGAACGGAGCAAATAGATGTTGGATTGTTGGAATCGTATGTCAGTGTAGAAGATAGGAGTTACGTCTTAAAAACGAATCACAGAGAAAAAAAATATCGAGAAACAAATCATTGTACGTTGGTGGTTATGTACGATGTTTGCTAAGTGGAAAAATATATATTTGGTGTATCATTTGATGAGGAAACATAATGGCATTTCCTGTAGCAGTAGTGTTTTAATTTCACTTGCCATGACGCGCATTTGCGTCGCGGAAAGGAAGCAATGCTCCTGCATGCAACCCGCCACACTCTCGTATGCAAAGGACACAGTTCAGCGGGACTACACTCACATTGGCAAATGCCAACTGCACGAAGAATTATTTTATCCGTCGACTTTCGTGTATATAATAGATAGATAGATAGATAGATAAGATAGATAGATAGATAGGATAGATAGATAGAGATAGATATAGATAGATAGATAGATAGATAGATAGATAGATAGTGATAGATAGATAGATAGATAGATAGATAGATAGATAGATAGATAGATAGATGTAGATAGATAGATAGATAGATAGATAGATAGATAGATAGATAGATAGATAGATAGATAGATAGATAGATAGATAGATAGATAGATAGATAGATAGATAGATAGATAGATAGATAGATAGATAGATAGATAGATAGATAGATAGATAGATAGATAGATAGATAGATAGATAGATAGATAGATAGATAGATATAGATAGATAGATAGATAGATAGATAGATAGATAGATAGATAGATAGATAGATAGATAGATAAGATAGATAGATAGATAGATAGATAGATAGATAGATAGATAGATAGATAGATAGATGATAGATAGATAGATAGATAGATAGATAGATAGATAGATAGATAGATAAGATAGATAGATAGATAGATAGATAGATAGATAGATAGATAGATAGATAGATAGATAGATAGATAGATAGATAGATAGATAGATAGATAGATAGATAGATAGATAGATAGATAGATAGATAGATAGATAGATAGATAGATAGATAGATAGATAGATAGATAGATAGATAGATAGATAGATAGATAGATAGATAGATAGATAGATAGATAGATAGATAGATAGATAATAGATAGATAGATAATAGATAGATATATAGATAATAGATAGATAGATAGATAGATTTCAACTCCCAGAGTTATAATTATCCTCTTATAATTATCCTCAAAGTAGTTCAGTAGTTAAATTGGGAATGATAAACCTTTTTCAATAAAAAATCAAATCAATCTCATAATCACGATTTTTTAACACTTGCAATAAATAAAAAAATAATGTAAATAATATGGTAGAATAGGCATAAACATTTCAAATAAGCAACTTCGAAAAACAATACAGAATACCGAAGAAAACAGTATGAACAGCAATAGTGCCAAAGAAATACGTAAAACAATAAATTTAAGGGTAAAGTAATAAATAATTAAATAAAAAACATACATTATCGCTATTTGTAATATTATAATAGAATACATCCGAAAAAGAACAGTTACGCACACCACAACTGTCGTACAATAATGTACAAGACCGATTGCGCGTGTATAATGAGCAAGGGAGCGGAAAGTGATGAAAGAGCACCAGGAGAAGAACATGTGGTGTTGAGGGGGCGGGGGGCGGGACGGGCGGGGGGGGGGAAGGGGGGGGGGGGGGGGCTGGCGCGCAAACAAGGCTCGGCGACGGGCCCCGCGATGCGTAATTAACGGGGCTTAAGACGCGTCGCGGGCGGCTGCCGGCGCGGTGGCCGTGATTCCACCCGCGGCGATGATTAATGTGATGCGACCGGCGCCCGCGGCGTCTGCAAGGAGACCCACACTGCCGTCGCTGCCGCTGCGTCGTCCCCGATTCAACCGGCGCCCACACTGCCGTCGCTGCCGCTGCGTCTTCACCGCTTCAACCAGCGCCCTCTTCACCGCTTCAACCGGGGTCCATTTCACCTCTTCAACCGCGGTCCTCTTGACCTCTTCAACCGGCGCCCTCTTCATCGCTTCAACCGGCGCCCACTTCACCGCTTCGACCGGCGTCCCCCTGTTCATCGATTCAACTGGCGCCCCTCTACACCTTTCACCCGGCGACGCTTCACCGGCCCGCGGGCTTCAACCAGCGCCCTCTTACCGCTTTAACCGGCGCCCTCTTCACTGCTTCAATCGGAGTCCATTTCACCTCTTCAACCGACATCCCTCTTCACCGATTCAACCGGCGCCCATTCCGCTTCGACCACTCCCCTTTCATCGATTCAACCGGTGCCCCCTTCCCGCTTCACAAACTTCTTAAAAACGTCGCACCCAAACTTCATAAAAACAAAAAATAAAATTCCTTCGAAAATGCAAAAAATGTGTATTTTTAAAAAATTAAAATCTTCACGAAAACTGCAATTAAATAATATAGTACATACAGCTACACTATTCAAAAGTTCTTTAAATAACAAGTTATCAAAAAAGTTGCTGTTCCATTACGCAACAGTTGAATTGCAAATAATTAATGGTGGGTGGCATTTTCCTTCGAGCTTTGCTGTAGCTTTGCGTCAAATGTGTACTAATAAGTGACGGACTGAGTATGAACATGTAATCGGCACCTGCAGTATGAAAACGTGCGGACAATCACAATAATATATTTGCTTTTATCAGCCCAATTAGAAACTTTTATATCGCCTTTCTGTGTTTCTAACGAAACCATATACATCTTTCAGATGTCCATACGTGTGTAGGTTTTGGCAACTCCAAGACACCCAAGAGAGGGATTACTTTAGGTGCTACAGTTGTCGCGGAATTATTTTTCGAAAAGATACGAACTCTTTTGAATGCATGAATTCCTTCACTTTGTATATTGAGAAATCATTTCTTGCTAACATAAAATTGTCTGCTGAAATCATTTATTCATTTGACTGTTTAGTAGGATAGTTTATGTAATTTCAAAGAACGACACAACTTTCAAAACGTACTCCAAAACACTTTTAATAGATTAATATGTTATTTCACACTGATACAGATTGAACAATTTCAATATTCATTATCTGTAATGGCGCACTTATATTTATCAGTATTACAGATAAAAATACCAAGAGGATAATATACAAAACTTCGAAAACATTGCATAGCACCAACGCATTCGTTGTAAAATTAATAAAGGCAAAATCAGAAGCGAGTGTGTAATCTTGTGAAGATCTGTTATCCCGTCATACGTCACAGGTTTTCAAAGGAATCAAAACAAAACTTGTGAGGCGCTCTGCGAAAAATGAGATCAGTTGCCATTCCTTCTTAGATTCAGAATAACAATGAAATTACCTATCTATTAAACCAAAACAGAAATGTGATTAAACGCCACATCTATCAAAAACATATGGGGGGAATGCAATCACCCTACAGACGACGGACGAAGTAGGCAGAATGACTGGGAAAGGCATTGTCCAAATCCGAGAAAGAATATGCTGAAAATCCCCTCATATAGCCAGATCGTATCCACCTCCACAACTTTTATTAATCTCTCTTCTAACCTATTAACTATTTGCACTTTCATCTAGTTTACAATCTTTATCAACATCGTAGCGTTTTCACCGTAGAATTTACAGGAACACCGATGTAATAGGTAGTGCCGTCAGGACCGTTCGCGTCATTTTCGTCTCTGAGTTAATCATCACGTTCATTTTCACGTGAAACTCCACGAACATTTCCATGTGTACATTCACGTCAACATCCATACTCACTCCCACATCTTTCACATCGACATCTAATTCTCCTCTCGCCATTGCAGCAACTTTCAGCATGAGTCAACAGGCATTTATACGCCAACTTTCCCTTTTAAAATCACCATGAATTATATAACACCTTTATAATACTATTCACCTTACGCCTTTCATATTCTGAAGTAATGGACGTTCATTGCATTGTTTTTTCTGGTCTTCGGGTTATGTTATGTTCCTCTTCATGACCGTTGTCACAGACATCGTTTCTGCCCCATCATCTCTACTGTTTCTCCTTGCCGCTACCTCCACCCGCAGTCCGGTCATTGTGGCCAGTCCTACTTTTATCAACCTAAACTTCATCTCCAATGACACCACTATCTCCCCCAGAACTAAACAGACTCTGTCCTCCTCTTCCTTCATCATTATCACCAACGCCACCAACTCGCCGCCATCCAACTTGCCTTTTTCCCCTCGCGCTCCACGGCAATTCGATTGTGCTCGTGGCGCCACTGGCCCCTGGCGGAGGCGAAGCCTGAGTTTTTGCAGCAGCCCCGCGTCTTGGAACTTCTCTTCTCCTTTCCGCTCTCGGACGACGCCAAGAGCCCGGCCCGACGCCTGTCTGTTTATAATTACTCCGAGTCGCTTCATTAGACCTGCCGGCGTACGGTTCGCACCCCGGTTCCCTCCCGCCCTCCTCCCCGCCCCTCCCTTCCCGCCCCTCCCTCCCGCCTCTCCCGCCTCTCCCGCCTCGCCCCACCTCGCCCTGCCTTGCCCTGCCCGCCTCGCCTTGTATTCCCCGCCCCCCCCGTCCCTCCCCGCCCCTCCCCGTCCATCCCCGCCCCTCGCCGTCCACCCCGCCCTCCCCGTCCATCCCTGCCCCTCTCCGTCCCTCTCCGCCCCTCTCCACCCCTCACCCTCCCCACCCCTCCCCAACCCTCCCCAACCCTCTCCACCCTCCGCACCCTCCCCGTCCCTACCCCTCGCCCCACCCCGCCTGCGTCGGTCGTGATGAATGGTCACAAAAATTATAGAAAGCTCAATGTCGCAGCTGCCGAGAGCTCCTTAGAGGTTTCTCCGCCATCTTGGCGCCGAATCATCGTAATGAAAGGAACTGGGAGATGATTTCTCAAAGAGCGGCGCAAGAGGATTTGTGTCTTTTTTTTTGTGCCGCGGCGATTGTGTGCAGGTTCATAAGGAACTCCCCCCTCCCCGCACCGCCCCATTCCCCCTTCTCCGCTTCCGTCGCGAGGACGGTTTCCGGAGAGGATATTTCAGAGGAAGCGCCTGATCGCAAGGACAGTGCTATTGTGCCCCTGAGGAAGACTTAGAATTTCGCCTCCTAATCTCCTTGCATTGTTTCTTGTTCGTTTCTTAGGTAGCGAAGATTCTCATCAACAGTTTGCCATAAAGTGAAATCAAAAAGTACGTTTCAAGGACACCTCTAGAGATGAACCTAAATTATGATACGATATTTACAATTTCATTTTGATTTCATTTCATAATTACTTCACGTGTTGTAGTCAACACCACATTCAAATCTCTAGGTATCCTTTCATTGTTAGAGAATAGCCTATTATCATATCCAATTATTTCTGCTGTGTTAATCAGTTCCGTTGTGATGGATTTCCCTGAGATGGTAATATTCTAGTATAATTCTTGCATGTTCATGACCATATCAGTTTTGGGACTTGTTTTGGATATATTTTGTATTGCTCCAGGAGAATTTTTGAATACTCTAGATAAACTGATATTTAATTGATTGACCAGTTAATGTTTATATTTAAAGTTTCAAATATTAATTTATTTAAAAGTTAATGATTATAATTCAAAGTTTAATTGTTAATTAATTAAAATTTATACTTGTAATTTCATTAACATTACGTTACTGTTAAAACAATGAAATTAATCGGATTTTACGAAAATTAAGAGAACGATTAGAAGAATCCAATAAAGCCTTACCCATTTATGGCAAAACGTTGGTTTCTGTGTATAAACACAGGAACTAACATGATTGACCATGTGCAATGATTTAGACAAATACAAAGATAATTCTTAAAAAGCTAAAATGTATTACCTTTTTCTAAATGTTAGCTAGAACTAGTCTGCTTAAAAAAATTTTAAAATGAATCTACTTCCAGACATTTAATTCAACTAACTACAGTATGAACACTGACCATGCAAATCCTAAAATATGTAATTCATAGTCTTATTATATTGTTGTTTGCTACAGATATAATGCAACAAACGGAAAATATCTTGTACAAATATCGTCAGGGGTCGTAGACCCATTGGATTCGGAAACACCATTAACTGAAGCGATTTCTTGTACAACACCACTTACAACAAAATGAGCAGCATAAAACCTTCAACATGAAAACAAACAGGTATATGTGCCAACTGTAATTGAGATCGGTCAAACGGTGTCCGAATTTATCAATATGGAACAAGCCAATATCCATTTATTTGAATTTCGAGCTTTGATAAAGAAAAATCGACTGAAGGTAAAACTGTCTGTAGGTCTGTGGTCAACCCTGACCGAAAAACCTTCAAGCCGATTTTCTCCAGGATTGGTATTCGGTTTCTTATTGATGTAAAGAAACTGGATGGCCTGCGATTTTTAAAGGGATATTTTAATTTTTGAAAATACATAAGTCTCAATCCCACTTCTAGCAAACTCATTGTATTTCCAAAAATTGAAAAAAGATATTTTTTTCAAAATTACAAGTTTAAAGAAAGAGATTGTCGTAAAATCTATTCTCACAAATCAGATCTCAACTAAGTGGTTAGAAACGCGTTTAAATCTCCGTACACAATGAAGAAAGATGTTATTGATGTAAGGTTTGTAAACCTTCCTCATTTCATTTGTCACATGGGATAAACCCTGAACGACATGAAACAATCCTTTGAAGCTAATTCGCTTTTCAGTTGTAAATTTTCTATAGTTACTTCTGTCGTGCGATTACAAAGATTCAGCTAGTTTTAAATTTAAATTAACCACTTCTGTGGTGAAGTTCTGTCGTATTACGCACATAGATGGGGCTGACGGTAGAATGTTCGATGCCAGCGTAAGGCAAGGGTGACTTGGCCATGTGGTTGACCCCTCCCAGCACCACAGATCCCATCCAATGATCATCCCTTCCATTGTAATCCATCTGTTTGCATTATTCATGGCTCACGATCACTCCAGTATCCTGCGTGCAGTGGATTTCAAAAGCTCACCACAACTGTGACCTCTTGCTTAGGAGAAGAAAGGAAATGAAAGCAGAAGCATCTTAACTTGCTGACACTCAGAAACGAGTCTGGTGAATTGATTGATTAATTGATTTTTCCGGGCGCGTCAACTACTTTGGTCATTAGTCCCGTTAGTGTAGTCCATGTTTTTTCTCAGCAGATGGCGGTGATCTTCCCCCGCTGGATGGCGAAATCCGGCGCCGACCTATCGTCGGCTAGTGGGGTTTCCCCCTAACCAGGACTCTCCCACCAACGGGACACCGCCCCAGTCGGGACAAGCTCTCCGACCGGTCTCCCGGAATATGTGGTAGTGTAGTGCATGTTAGTGTAAGTAGTGTGTGTGTGTGTAAGGGAGAGGATAGGACAAGGAAGAGGAAGGAAAGATCGCGCACGGTCCGTGGCCCGCTTGTTAGGTACTGCTCCGGCATTCAGCCGGTGTTGATCGGAGAAACCACGGAAAACTACCGATCAAAGCAGCCGGTTGCTAGAATTCTCCTCCAGACAGCAACTGAATTCGACCTAGCTGAAAAGCTAGTGTCGTAAAACCTGCCACCGTCAGGTCTCGAACCTAGGACCTGCCGGTCAGAGAGTCTGGTGAAGATCGTTCTAAATTCCTTTAATTGAACAAGATATATTTAGAAATATTCTGAAGAATTTAGATTTTGGCATTAAACGTCGAGAAAATACCCGATAAACCGCATTTGATGTCTCAATCTCGGATGCCCTGTCATTCCCATGTCTCCCAACGTCCCCCTCCTCAGTGCACTTTCCCGTCCCCCCTCGGCCCCTTTGTGGCCCCCCGCGCCGTCGCTGTATCGACCCACGCTGTCCCCTGCCCCAGACCCCGCCGGCGTTGCCGAAAACGCGACCCGGGCGGGCGGGCGGACCGGAGCAGCGGGCCAACGCCTCGACGCCGCGCCCCGCCCCTTTCCCGCCCTGCACCCTGCGCTGCTTCCTTCCCGCCGTCCCCCTCCACGCCCTGGTGCAGCAGCCACCCAACGAGCAGCTCCGCACGGAGGAAACGCTCTCGAAGAGACGCAGGTCAGCTCTCTCTCGGCTTTCTGTAAATACATTTCTGAAATTGCCGGCCTCAACGATTGAGGTTGCTAATGAGACCATAGGCTTCCGCGGTCGGAACCAGTAGCTGAGCCAGTAGCTGCACAGTAGCTGAGCCAGTAGCTGCACAGCTGTCTGAGCCAGTAGCTGCACAGGACGCGGCGTCAAGACACATTAGCCTAGGACGCGGCGTTTTCCAGACAGTGAAGCAGCTACCGAGGTCACAATGGCGCGGAGTAAGGTAGATATCAGTAAGGCTTCAATGCTAGGACGCACTTAGAGGTTATTAAGGACGGTTGAGCTTAGTAAGGACGCCTAAGATACTTAAAAAGGGCAGTGATTGCTAGATCAGTGATAATTTAGGCATACACTAAGACCGAGTTCCCTGAGGTACAGACGCTAGGACCGACGGAGAGATCGTTAGTGATGTGTGAGATAGTTGATGAAAGCTGAGATCGCTAAAGAGTTCACTTCGACACAGACTAAGACAAAACCCACTAAGGTTCGGCCACTAGCCCAGCAGAGATGGCTAAGGGCGACGAAGATAGCTGAGGTAAGAGTGCAACGGCGATCTCCGTCAGAAAGTTCGCGGTCTCGAAATATATTTAGGCTTCATAATCTCTCAATAGGATCCATCCCATCTTATCTGGCATTAGTAGCTTGTGTGAAGGACAAGTTCACTGTAATTTAGACGGCGTCATTCCTAGATAGAACTGGGAGAGGAGGCTCAGTGCATAACTGATATCACTGCAGTCTCACTGACCGAAGATTCGAGACCCGAAGGTGGCAGAATTTTCGACACAACTTTTCGGCTATGTCAAATTCAATCGCGGTCTGGAGGAGAATTCTAGTGGCTGGCTACTTTGATCGGTACTTTTCCGTGGTTTCTCCGATTAACACCGGGCGAATGCCGGAGCAGTACCCTAACAAACGGGTCACGGTTCGTGCGCAATCTTTCCTACCTCTTCCTTGTCCTATCCTCTTCCCTTACACACACTTACACTAACATGAACTACACTATCACTCATGCCGGGAGACAGTTCTGGAACTTAGATCTTGTCCTGGCTGGGGCGGTGCCCTGCTGGTGGTAGATACCTGGTTGAGGAATAATACCCGCTAGCCGTCGGTAGGTCGGTGCCTGATCTCCCCACCCAGCGGGGGAAGATAACAGCTATTGTTCGCGATAAAACACACACTACACTTACGGGACTAATGACCTCAGTAGTTGATCTGCCCTACATCTCTAACAACCACAAAACCAATCGAATGTTGTGGACACTCGACGGAACGCCCGCCAGTTAACAGAGGAGGAGGGTGTTGAGATGTAAAGAGATTTTGCGCTGAAAGATCGTTAAGAGGGCTTTCCCCGAAAAACAGCATTTTCTCGTTTGGTCGACGTTCACTGGCCTGTGGCACCGAGGTGCCAAAGTTTAAGGAATATTTTAGTCGCTGGCTGAGCGAGTCTGCCGAGACATTTCTTTGCTTAGCGGGAGCACTTAATTCCCGAGTGAGCGATGAGTTTAACATCGATCGTCTTTCTGTTTTCCAGGTCACTGAGCACTCCGTAGCGTGAAACGTGGGCGGCGTATTGGGAAGTATCTCACTCGGCTTCGCCGTTGAATGGCCCCTGGTGAGTCGTTGACTTGCAACTCTTTTTTCGCTTTTAATGTATTATAGCTGATTCAGCGGAGCCACCACATCTCGCATTCCATATCCAATGCGCGGCTTTTTGTGTTTTCTCTGCGTTGTACGCTCTCCTGCCATTAATTCTTCGCTGAGGAGAAAATACGTAGGCTTCGGCATTTGTTCTGCTGAAAAATATCGATCTTAGGGGAAATTATTCAGCTTTTGTTTGTTTTCTTAAATTCTTATTAGTTCTGATAATAAACATAAATTTTATTACTCTTTTACTCCATTATGATCATAAATTACTTAGACCAAAAGTTATGTACTTTTCATGGTAAATACATTGTGAAATAGTTTGTGGGAAGTCGATTGATAATCAAAAGAGATGCTTTGAGATTTTTCAAGAAAAACTAAAATAATATTAACGTCTACACATAATGCATGAGTTGTTTAAACTTTTACTCTTAATGTTCCCGTGTGCTCCCTACTTCACTTCAAAATATTGTTTAAACTTTTCGAAAGAGTAATTCTCTAGTAACAACCAGTATTCACTAACATTCCAGCTATTCATTCCAAAGGACATCGAGCATCTCTCCCAATCGCGATATCCAAACGTTTTGCACCAAGCTTGCTGCGTCTAAAGACATTTCCAAAAATGGTGTTGTCCATTGTATATTAATTTTATTTCTTGTCATACCAATGCATTCAATTCTAATGAACGTAAATCATAATTAGTTTACAAGAAACCATTTTCCGTGACGTATAAGGAGATGTACTGTATAAAGTAATTTTTACGAAAGCAAACCTCAACATTTGAGAAAACAAATGACGTTAATACATTGCAATATAATGGCACAAATAACATACTAGTAATCAGAGTGTTAACTTCTCCTATTACTCTTTAGAAAATATTTATACAAATATAATATAGGTTGTTTAAACATTGTTTCGTGTAATGCATTGTTTAAAACTAGTAATAGACTTCATGACCGAAGTTAATTGGCGACAAACTAAAACTCCAGGCAATGTATATTAATTAAAACCGTGCATGTTTAACACTGAGTATAGTGAAATAATAAAACTTTTAAATGTTAGATCTATTGTTAGAGAGAATAGCCAAACTTACAATAGAAAATATTTAATCTATCACAAAAATGGCAATTTTTTATACTATTGCACACTATTTCCATTCAGAAAATGAGCCATTTAAATGACAACCTTTGCATGTCTTGCTCTCAAGCCCTATGTGACCCCGGGAGACGTAAACGTTACGCAGCAGCCTTGCTGCGTTTCGAGGCATGAAGCAACGAAAGCTTTTTTTCTCATGTCTTCCCTTCACACCATCTCTGAGCAAGCCGGTTTTTATTTACTAAGTAGTTACAATTAAACTGCTGCTTTGCTGCTTAAGCCGCTGAGAGGGAGAGATTTTCTTAATAATTACCTAACATTAACTAAAGCTAACTTAATTTTAGCTTAAATTTGTTAGTTATTTCGTAGCACTTTGGCATACCTAACTTCAACAAAATTATTATTATTTTATTTTTTTTTATTTTTTCTTCTTATATTATTTTTATTTATTTATTTATTTATTTATTTATTTATTTATTTATTTATTTATTTATTTATTTATTTATTTATTTATTTATTTATTTATTTATTTATTTATTTATTTATTTATTTATTTATTATTTTTCATTCACGCGTCATTCATTCTTGCTTCACTGTACATAACCACGACGTTTTTGACCTGGCGCGGCGCTGCAGTGGGTCGCGCCGCGCGCTGCGCCCTCCGCCGCCTGGATTACGGGAGTGACCGCAGCGATGAAGCCGCTATCTTCCCGGCTCCCGCTCAGAATGGCTCGGCGTAGCATGCGGCTTTGCAGCGGCCGACCGTATTGTCAGATGCCCCTAATGCCACCTCCATTGCAACTCGCGTTCGATCGGAGCAGCGGAGACTGCCTTTACTACTTCTACCGCCGTCCTCGCAAACAGGCGCGCAACTGTTAGCGTCTGCATTTTTGGACGCTCTTACTGTCTCCGTTTATGTATAAACAAGATGGGAATGAATGGGGACGAGGGAATGGACAAGGGAGTAAATAAAAGAGTGATTGAAGGAGTAAGTAAAGGATTGAACAAAGAAGTGAACTAGGGAATGAACGAAAGAGTGAACGAAAAGTGAACGAAAGTGACGAAGAGTGACGACGAAAGAGTAAACGAAAGAGTAAACGAAAGAGTGAACGAAAGAGTGAACGAAAGAGTGAACGAAAGCGTGAACGAAAGAGTGAACGAAAGCGTGAACGAAAGAGTGAACGAAAGGGTGAACGAAAGGGTGAACGAAAGAGTGAACGAAAGGTGAACGAAAGAGTGAACGAAAGGTGAACGAAAGGGTGAACGAAAGGGTGAACGAAAGGGTGAACGAAAGGGTGAACGAAAGAGTGAACAAGGTTTTACTTTTTCATATGTTTAATGTAGGCACGTTAAAATACAAATAAATCTGTTATTGAGAAAGACAAGGAGTCTTTGTATTGTGGTATTGAAAACTAAGAAAAGTCAATAAATCTCTCTCTATTAGATGTGTGTTCGTATCTGTTTTAATTCTATTGTTTTTGCTTTGTTTGCAACTGCTTTCGCTCAGCCACTCGCATTGTTGGATATCTTTAATGCAATCACCATTACAACCGCTATCTTGTCCGATGCAATGACAAGTACAGCCACTACGAGCGCCATTTCCACGTGTAGAAGAGTAACTGCTAGTATCTGTAATTAGTAACGAAATTGGAGTGCTAATTTTGGATTCTTTATAAGATGAACAAGGAGTTAATAAGCTATGCATGTAATATTTATACTTATTTGCATGTGTGCATCGTCAACAGCATTTTAGTGTGAGAATGCTTCCTCCTTACCACTCGCCAAATGGTTTATGGTTAGCCTTCCCTCTTTTGAACTTTGAAGAACAAAGAACTTTTCTTTAGAATTCAGCCTCTTCCTTCTGCCTCTAGCACTTTTGCTGCCATTATTAATGCCGTCTAATCTCAGTCAACTAAGCGTGCAAGAGATACTCTTACAATTTGCCTTTGACATCTTCCTCAAAAACAAATTATTCTTTATCAACCGCTTTAAAACGAGTCACCGGGAGAGATGGCTCAGAGCATCAACTGATGTCTCAGCAGTCCCTCTGACCGCGAGGTTTTAGGTTCGAGTCCCGACTGTGGAAGGATTTTCGGCACTAGCTTGCCAGTTTCTGTCTGAAGACAATTCTAGCGTCCAACTGCTCTGATCGGCACGCGATCTTTCCTTCCTCTTCCATAGCATATCCTTTCCCCTTACACACACACACTTACACTAACATGCACTACCCTACGAGACATGCTAGGAGACCGATCGGAAGCTTAGAGCTTGTCCCGGCTGGGGCGGTGCCCCTTTGGTGGGAGATGCCTGGTTGAGGGGAAACCCCGCTATCCGACGGTAGGTCCGCGCCGGATCTCGCCATCCATCGGGGGAAGATCACCGCCATTTCCCGAAGAAAAATATGCTCTACGCTTACGGGACTCATGACTTAAACTGTTGGCGTGCCCTGAGTCTCTAACAACCAACCTTTAAAACGAGTCACCAAGTCACCTCTCCTTCCGCTACGATCACTACACTCCCAGTAACCATATTTCCTTCCCTTCGAATACACCCAGCGATGACTTCCTCTCCGCAGCGTTGTTTCCCTACTCTCATCCCCCCCTCTCCAGCCCCTCGCGTAACGGGCGTCCGCGTTGTTTCGTGCAATAGCCGCCAGGGGCGCAGCGGGCGTCAGGGCGAGTGCGGTCCGTCGTTACGCCCTCCCCGGTTCAAAGAGCGCGACGCTGATATCGGTTCTGCATTAGCTCTCCTTCGGCCGCGCCGATTTTTGCGCCTTCGCTCGGGAGGGGGTGGGAGAGGGCGTGTATGTGCTCGGCGGCGCGCTAACGCGGTGGCGGGCAACGGCGCGCGGAGGGGGAGATCGGAGGACGGACTTGCGAGTGGAAATGGCTCGAGCGTGTAGGCCGGTAACCCAGCGGTCGATGAAAAGAGGCTTACAAAAATCTGTGAAGATCCCGGATTGTAGCAGGCGTGGACGGTTACTAGTGGGGAGAAAATTGACGTGAGTAATCTGGAGACGAAATTGGGAATGAGTCAATAGATCAGTTAATTGAATAGAAATAAACCATACGTAAAACAGACGTTTTGATGTTTGCTTTATTTTTCCTTCCGAAGTATATGCACTTTCTAAGTATATAAATGTTCAAATTATGTCCACTTAAGACTGAAAAAGAAGTCTTGATAATCGAGAAACAATGCATTTTCGGTATTATTATTACTATTATTATTATTATTTATATTATTATTATTTATATTATTATTTATATTATTATTATTTATATTATTATTATTATATTCATTCTAAATTTTCAGAATCAGTTAATGGTTTGCAGCAAACTAAAAATGTATTTTTTTAAAAGCACGCATAGTGCTCACAAAAAATCTTGTAGATTCACAAAAAATTCCTCTTCCTGGAGCAATCTTTTGCAGAGATGCAACAAGAAATGTGTTTTTCATGTTTTATTTTTTCTCAACTTCTATTGCATGTATCAGTCTAAAAAAATTGTACAGACGGGGAAAATAGTTGAATATTAAGGTATTTTTGTTAATCTGTCTGTCAATGTGTCTTATAACATTCCATGTCATATATTGTTTTCAAATTTTTAAAGTATGTGGACTAAAGTGAAACAAAAATTAAAACTAATTTCATTTGTTTAAACATTTGAAAACAGAGATTTGCGATTTTCATATGAGCGAGATGTGACTGTAATCTTCTCCATTGCAAGGTACCGAGATCCGGTCCCGTCCTACCGTCAACTAGTGCGGTTCCCCCGACCAGGTTTCTCCACCAGCGAGTCACCGCCCCAGCCGGGACAAACTCTAATTTCCAGACCGGTCTCCCGGAATATGCGGTAATGTAGTGCAGTGTGTGTGTGTGTGTGTGTGTGTGCGAGTAAGTGGTGAGGATAAGACAAGGAAAAGGAAATAAACTTCGCTCGCGGTCTGTGGCCCGTTTGTTAGGGCACTGCTCCGGCATTCCCCTGGTGTTGATCGGTTTGATTGATTGATTGATTTTTTCGTGTTTCCTGGCACGTCAACTACTTTGTTCATTAGTCCCGTTAGAGTAGTGCATGTTTTCCCGCGGGAGATGGCGGTGATCTTCCCCCGCTGGATAGCGACATTCCGCGCCGACCTACCGTCGGCAGTGGGGTTTCCCCCTAACCAGGACTCTCCCACCAGCGGGCACCGCCCCAGCCGGGACAAGCTCTAAGCTCCCGACCGGTCTCTCAGAATGTGGTAGTATAGTGCATGTTAGTGTAAGTGTGTGTGTGTGTGAGGGGGAGAGGATAGGAGAAGGAAGAGGAAGGAAAGATCGGGCGCGGTCCGTGGCCCGTTTGGTAGGGTACTGCTCCGGCATTCGCCTGGTGTTGATCGGAGAAACCACGGAAAACCAGCGATCAGAGCAGCCGGCCGCTAGAAGTCCCCTCCAGACAGCGACTGAATTCGACCTAGCTGAAAAGCTAGTGTCGGAAATCCTGCTGCCATCAGGACTCGAACCTAGAACCTCTCCGTCAAAGGCATCAGCTGATGCACTGAGCCACCTCTCCTGGTGCGACGACCTCATTTAAACCAAAGCAGTGGCGTGACTGGGAAGCGCTGCTGGGCGGCGCCGTGTGCGGGCGAGAAGCGCATCTGGGTGAGGTGAAGGCGCCGGAGGTGATGGGGCGTCCGCCGCGAACCGCCTTGTTCTCGCCAGGGCCAGGGGCTCTCATCCGAAAGAGAGATTGCCACGCACATGTGCGTCGATGTGATTTATCGCTTTGCTCGGCCGCCCCCTCACCCCCCACGTACTACGAACGCCCTCGATTAACGTGATCGATGCGTTGCTCGAGACACTCGTCGACGTGAGGAGAAGGAGCCGAAGAAGGCGAAGAAGAAGAGGAAGCGGTGCGGAGGAGACGAAAGAGACGTTAAGGTTTTTGATCCTTTCGACGTGAGCGAAATATTGCCGTAACAACGCTTAGCCGGAGTGGCTGGCAAGCGGATATTGCTGTTGCGTGACCAGATTTGAGGTCATGAACATTAAGTGATACTTTAGGGGGTCAAATGTTCTATGAAGAGAACTACAGCGGACCGAGATGAGCAAATGCATAAATGTATGGTAATTCATAACCTCTTTATTGACGATGGAGGAAAATAAACATAAAATATTGAATAATTAATTAGATCGTTGGTGATATAGATACCTTCTTACATAAATGTAGAAAACGATGTTGTCAGGTATCAAATATATGAATAATTTTACTTACGATCTTTTCGATCGCCTAGCGATCATCATCAGAGCTATCTTGCAGTTTCTAGGCCGAAAACAAAGTTCTGCACAACTTGCAGAGCTGAAAAACGTTTTAAGGTAATCGTGTATGTGTATTAATATAAATTAACTGAGAATATTGATAATTTTTCATGCAGTCTGTGTGGATTTGGTACCCAAATCCCCGTTTTCCGGAAGCCATAAATATGAGACGCAAATCTCAAAACGTTCTAATATTCTCAGAAAAAAACAGAACACTATTGAAAAGCCCCGTACACTTAGAAGGTTCAGGTTTTAAATAAAAAATCACATAAAAAGGAACGTCTTATGGGGAGTTAATCAGTGAGATAGCTGACTATGTTTAGGTATCAAACATGAAATGAAACCCTAAAGGAAAAGAGGAAGGGCGGAGTTTAAATGGAGGAAGAGCAGAAGTGCGAGACAAATGAAGGAGGGTTCGCACAAATATTGCCTCAACATGGAGAGGTCTCCCTGCAAAATATCATTTTGTCAAACGGCTGTTATGTCGCAAGAATCTTCACTCGTTAATATCCCAGGAAATGAATAATATATTATTGTGTGTCGCCACACCCTCCCCCAGAGATGATTCTGTTCTTTGTTTTGATGAGTTGAATATCAGAAGGGATCTATCTGACAAAGACAGTTTCTAGAGATATTTTATAGCGGCGTTGAATGGAATTCGTTGAAGACACAGATGCACCAAATTACCGTTCGGAATTCATTTACTGGTTCCCTCACGAACGTTCACGTATTATATATATTTTGAAAAATAGGTTTATTGTGTATCATGTATTATTATTTATAGCATTATTTATATTAACAATTTTAATATTTCCTAACGACTCTTACAATTCAAAAAATACCACAAGTACGATAAATTGATAAAAATGAATAAGTAGCATGGCGTTTTGTTTTACCTCTACCGAGATGCCCAATTATTTTCAGAATACATCAAATAATTATTTTTGGTTTAAATATGGCAGTCTTGGAGCTGACTCTCGTCTAGCTACAGTCTTCACAACGGCTCTACCCTCTGCTTAAGTCCCAGCCTCAGATCTGCTCTTTTACTGCGATGAATTTTGCAGCGAACGCTTTAAGTGAAACAAATTATCTCGCTTCCTCAGAAGACGTTGAATTTTTGAAGATGGCAGCGCGTACTTTATAGTTAATTCAAAGGGAGTGTTGGGGAGACGTTATCTTCTTGAAGTGAGCTTTTTTAAGGCCCCGGTTATTCCAGCGTTTTCATCGGTACAAATCTGGAAGACGCTCATAAAAAAATAATTAATTTTCGTGTATTCTTTATCGCATCTTCGTGAACGATCATGTTTTGGACACGTGATACTGTATCTGGTCCGCAGGTTGCTGGAAGTATCTATTATGACCATTTGCGCAAAGTAGTGAGACCATAAGGGTGGAAAGAAACGACGGACTTAAACTGACGCTTATCTTGCTACTAGAAGGAAAGTGCGAAAAACACGGCAAGATGGCAGTCATAACAATGATTATTAACTTCAAAAGAGAAGATGAGCAAAGAAGTAAAAACATTCTGTCAAGTTAAAGATATTAGAATCAAGAAATATGTCATAAATAACATTCTAGCATACAGGATTGCGACAAAAGCATCGAGTATGTATCCAGGGATGATCTTATGCACTTTACTTAATAATACTATTTTTATATAAATTATTTTTTCAATTAAATTATTGGACTGATTCCGTGCAAAATATTTATTTATTATATTTTTAATTCTAAAATATTCCCACACAATGGGAAGGGACTACATTAACAACGTGGATACTTCTTTATATATTCTAATAATCACGGTCCATTTCTAGCCTCTTCCCCGGTTATGAATTCTGAAATATTTATTTCCATGGGTCGGGGTCTGTTCGATTCAGAGAAAGGCTGCAAAAATTATTATTAGCTTGCTTAAGAATATCTCAGGAACACGGGAAAAATCATTAAAAATAAATTACCATTTTCGTTCAGAATATGATGAAGTTATTCGGTATGTACTTACATTAGCTAACTTGCACCGTTTACAACTCCATTTTTCCACGTTAAAATAAATAATATTTATACCTATTGAAAACAATCACACAACACACATCATCACACATCAGTACAACTGAAAATATTAAAAAATAAAACTGCTTCTGATGTTACGAAAATACTAAACGCGTATACTTTCTCGTATTATTTATATATTATACTGATTCCTTACATCTTACTACTACATAAACCTGCAAAAGTGTTCTGGTCATAAACGTTTTTTCACTCTCTGTTCATGTTTTCTTGAGCTCAGTGAAGACCGTAGGTATTCAAATAATGGCTATCAATCTTCTCTCTGCTGTAAGTTGATTCACTCAAATAGAATACTAGGGTATCTATTGATTGACTAGTGTTTCCAGGCGCATCAACGGCCTAGGATTTTAATCCCGTAAGCTAAGTGCATGGTTTTCTCTCGAGCGGTGGCGGTGCTGTTCACCGTTTAGATGATGACCTACCGCCGACTAGCGGGGTTTTCCTCAACCAGGTGTCTCCCACCAGCGGAGCTCTACCCCAACCAGGACAATCTCTAAGCTCCCGACCGATCTCCCGGAATATGTGGTAATGTACTGTGTGTGTGTGTGTGTGTGTGTGTGTGAATGTGTGAGGGGAGAGGATAGGCCAAGGAAGGGGAGAGAAAAATCGTAGCCCGTTCGTTAGGGTACTGCGCCGACATGCATCCGGTGTTCATCGGAGAAACCATGAAAAACTACCTATCAGACCAGCCGCCTGAGAGAATGCTCCTCCACACAGTGACAGGGACACAAGGGATAATAGCAAAATATATAACTTGTTTGCTTTTGCAACTAGTTTTCGTTGTTCTGTAGGGAATATTTTTAGACCAATTCTTGCCGAAAACAGTCGTTAGTACCAGTATTCGTATTCCTAGAGATCAAGAAGACCGATATCCTAGAGATCAAGATTATGATTAATCAGATTGAATTTCTTCCCGTAGTATTTTTCACGGTTTTTAACCGTTTGTGACATTAAATAAATACAATATATTCTTAAGTAATAAGGAAATTATTGAGAGAGTTTCTAGTGAATGACATATTACAAGATTTATCTGGCGCAGTAACTTCTCACTCTACAAAATAAAATCTAATTAACATTCTTCTGTGGTATCATATTTAAATAACTTACGCATTCCTTATATTGTCCCCAAATAACCGTTTAGTTGGGAAGAAATTACTGAATTTCATAGCACTCTTTACTTCCCAAGTAAAAATAAAACTTTCCACGTAAAAATAAAGGCGTATATTTTAAAATGTCTATAAATGGCCTATTTTTTTCAATTTATCGAAACAATATCTCATAAAATTGATCTTCTATTTCGAAAACCTCGTAATTTCAAGCCACAGCACATGAAAATTATGCAAATACATTCCCGTGCCATAAATTTACGATGTGAAATCAGGGACTTCTCTTCCTCTATCTAGAAAATTAATGCTGTAAATCTTCATTTACATCAGCCTATTAAATTGCCGACTTTGAGCCAAATGACGTATGTTTGGTCGAGAGCTTCCCACAACAAGCAAACAAGCGACCAAGAAGAAAGAATTGATGCACTGGTTATAGACTTTTCAAGGCTTTCGATTTTCTTTCTCACAACGGTCTTCTAAATACAATTATCGAATCGGATCCGCGGCTGGATTAGAGAATTTCTGGATTAGAGAATTTCTCCGCTGTCACCGGTAGCGGTAGCTCAGTGCATCAACTGATGTCACTGCAGCGTTACTGACCGGGAGGTCCTAGGTTCGAGTCCTAACGGCGGCAGGATTTTCGACACTAGCTTTTCAGCTAGGTCGAATTCAGCCGCTTTCTAGAGAAGAATTCTAGTGGCCGGCTGCTCTCATAGGTAGTTTTCCGTGGTTTCTCCGATCAACACCAGGCGAATGCCGGAGCAGTACCTTAGAAAACGGGCCACGGACCGCGCGCGATCTGTCCTTCCTCTTCCTTGTCCTCTCCTCTCCCCTTACACACACACTTACTCTAACATGCACTACACTTGCACATATTCCGAGAGACCGGTCTGGAGCTTTGAGCTTGTCCCGGCTGGGGCGGTGCCCTGCTGCTGGGAGAGTCCTGGTTAGGGGGAAACTCCACTAGCCGACGGTAGGTCGGCGCAGGATCTCGTTATCCAGCGGGGGAAGATCACCACCATCTCTCGAGAAAAACATGCACTACACTAACGGGACTAAAGACCGAAGCAGTTGACGTGCCCGGAAACACGAAAAAATCATCAATCAATCAAAAACCAAACTCCGATGTCAGACGCCGCGAAATCAAATTGATGACTTTCTGTCCGACAAGGTTTATGTGACGTCCGGCGTCCCCCAGGGAGGCATGTTTGGGCCACTTCCTTTTCTTATGTATATTAATGATATCGGTTCCGAAATTCCGATTTTGATCAGACTGAAAAAGATATTGACGAATTGATCAAATACTCCCCGCAAAACAAAATGAAAATCAATGCAGATGAAAACAACACAATTAATTTTACGAAGTTTCGAAGACAGGAAACACTCCACAGTACAATGAGTAGATATAAAATTCCCGATGTATTTTAAATATGTGGGCGTAATAATTCCAAGCGACCTCAACGTGGCTGATCGCGTCAGATAAAGTACTACGCAGAAAGTTTGAAAAGCTCTTCATTTTGTTATGTGCGTATTAGGAAAGCTAACTATAACACGAAAATGCAGATGTACACATTTTGGGTGCGTCCCGTAATGAAATGCGGGATACTTTTCTGGGATCCTCAAAAAGAAGATCAGACTAAAGCCTTAAACCGAGGGAAAAAGCGGCAAAATTCACGAACAGAAACAACATGGGAAATGACAACTGGGAATTGTTACACCTGCAAAGGCAGAACGCCTGTTCGGCCTCTTCAAGGTTTACACAAAGCAACCGGCTTGGAAAGCTGTCAGTGAAAGATCTGAAATGCTGCGCTACTTACAATTCATACCAGTCACACCAAATCAAATGCAGAAAGCAAAGAACAGATATAGAAAAGTTCAGCCATGGGAATAAGACCATTGTTGACCGGAACATTTACCTGCAGAAGCGCTAGGGACTCTTTCCAGAAGCGAGGGAGTAATCGTTCAAGAGTTCTTAATCGCGTGAGTGTACTGTGATGTGCAGTGTCGTTGTTCAGAAAAAGGAAAGGCCAACAAAAATAAGAGTAAAGTGCGATTTTTATACTTGCCTTTCATATTTAAATTACTGGTTACAAAAAATGCGGAGAAGTGAAGAGACAGTACGGAGTAGACTTGGGCGCTTTTAATATATATGTTTATCTATTTTTATGTATACGTCTCTTTGTGTTTCTATTTTTTGTGTTAATTAGCTTTTTAATATTGATTTTTTTAACATTTCTATATTGTTTATTTGTGTTTTTGTTTGTTTATTTGTTTTAGTTAGCTTTTTTTAATATTTGTATGAATTTCGTATCCTAATTTTTACTTTCTCGCTACCACTAATGCGATATGTGACCGTGCGCAAGAAACGGCGAAACACTCTTAATACAGGGCTCTGGCAACGAAGAAGTGGATAAATCTATATGCTAAATTTCGAAAAAAATTTCTAACGCGGTATAGTTAGAATCCATGTTTTGAATTCTTCCATTTTGAATCCTTGATACCGAAAAATAGATTGACGGCAAAACTCCGTCTATATGTCTGTTAACAACGCTAACGGCTAAACCGTTAAGCCCTTTTTCTCCAAAATCGATAAATCCTGATCGATTTGGCTGATGGCGCGGCCCCTTGAATTTAAAAACGAAATTTTAATTTTGGGGGGTACTTAACATGAAGCCCCTGGGACACCTCAATGTTTAAAAAATGGCTCCAATGTTTTTTATTAAACTTTTTTATTGGATTGTGAGAAGGATGTTTGAGAGAATAGCGCAGGTCTCATGATTGTTGGAAACCGTGATTTTTCGAAAATTGAAAAAATTAAATTTTTTTGGCGTCTTGCTAAAACTACAATTATGAAGATAAACATTTTTTATTAATGAAATGTGTTCATCAAAAGCAGCTCTAAAAATAACATCATGTTCAATTTTTCTAAAACATGAGTATTTCATGCGAAATTTTGTGTCAAATATTGGCAATTTTAATTTCTGTAAACCATATTTTCTTAAAAATGGTACAATGTTTTTTTATCAAATTTAGACCTTAGATAGAGAAAAGAACGCTTAATAGTTTTTAAATGCTGATTTTTCGAAAATTTACAAAACTTAAAATTTGTTTGACGTCTTCCTATAACTACAATTGTGAATATACAATTTTGTTTCTTAATGAAATGCAAGCTTTCTACATAAGTAGTTTAAATATCGGCATGTTGAAGTTTGAAAAATATAATATTGTTTGAGTAATTTGCCGTCAAACTAAGTCGCCCGCTCCGAAAATCCTGCGGTTTGTGAACGTAATTTTAGAAGTATTTTGAGGCAGTTGGATCCTACGTAAGTTAGAATGTGTATATTATTTCATATTTCTTTCTTAGTTTCTTAAATTTGAGCTTCTTTTATACGTTTACAAATTAATATTTTAGAAATGATTTAAAATCAAATTTAAATATAAGAAATAAAATGTCTAGGGCTTCAGGGAATAGATTGGAATGAAACAATGTCATTCCACTTGCGACTTGCGAATATCTGTGAATAACGACTCATTGTTTGGACATGATTTAGCTGTATGGAAAGCAGTTATATTTGTCAAATTTGTTGTGATATTCGCTTGAAAATATTTAGTTTTCACAGTAAATGTTTCACAGTTTGAAATGACTTTTACAGAAAATGACGACTGAGATGGGTTGTTTCCCAGGGAAATTAAGGTATAAATATTATTACATAACCATTGCTAAAGGCAAGAAAGTACGTGCTGTGTTAGCACCATTTCAAAATTTATTGCTTATTTATTTTTGAAAATAGATTTTACTACATGGGAGTTTTTTTTTTTTTCTCCCTTTCAAAATTCAAAATTTAAGTAGTATATGACTTAGTGTAGGGATCACATAATTTTGAAAATGTGCACACAATTCACTTTTCCCCATAGCACGTCATGCGCAGTTTTTAACTGTTTTTGACGTAAAATAAATAAAATAAATAAATAAAATAAAAAGTAAAAATATAACCACTTATTATTTTGTACTTCTTTTTAATATTAACTTCCACGTATGGTCATATGCAGTAATGAATTATTATTATTATTATTATTATTATTATTATTATTATTATTATTATTATTATTATTATTATTATTATTAGCAAGTGTGCTTGGGATATTGATAAATCGACAAAGCTGAAAAATATATAACAAAAATGAAAGAGTACATAGAGAGTAGAAATATAATAGCTTTCTCTTGCAGCAAACAAAGTTGTATTATTACTGTTTCAAAAAAAGGGGCTCAACGAAACAGATAAATCAGCAAATAAAAGGTATCAAAGGAAAATATCTACAGACAAGAGTTGAAACGTTCTGGACTGCGTTTTTTTGCAACGTCGGCGTTCCAAAATCCCTCCTCTAGCGCACGAACTTTCTACTGCTTACAGAAGCATTAACCAGCGTTTGATCCACCGGGACCAGTGAATCCCTCAATATTGACGAACGTTTGTCTTTATAAACTTGGACAGGCTCTGGAGAGCGCGCCTGGCATATTTTTTTGGGGGGGGGGAGTGTTACGCGCCATGAGAGAGATCGTTGGACGTCACGAAGGCAAAATTCACCAGTCCGTTACGGGTGATGGATGCTTGTTGTCGAGATTGCTCACGTCATTTTGTTGCCGCTTGAGCATAGGTTACACATTTTCTGGAAGATATTTTTATCATTCGCATTACAGTGGTGAAAGAAGAGGCAAACAAAAATTTGAAGCAGTGTCGTTTTGAGCTAAGCGAGATCAACTGAAGGAAAAAAATACGGCATATATGAAATCATAATTATGGCATTATTTTATATATATGACATATTATGTCATAATAATGACATAATATGTCGTATATATGCCAACTATCTACATCAAACTGCAGAATTAATGATGAGATGTGGTCAGTCAGTTGAGGACCTATGTATTTTTTTCTCATTCTCATTTAATATTTTACATTTTCTCATATCACATTCTTAATTTGCTCCTCTATATCTTTTTTATACTATCGTAGATAAGGTGATTATTTCCGTAAGTGTAGGTAATGTTTCCAATGCGGGAGGTGATCTTCCCAAAGTTGTTGAGGTTTTCCCTACCAAGTTTCTCCCACCAGCGGAGCACTGCCCCAGCTGGGATAAGCTCTAAGCTGCCAACTACTCTCCCGGCATGTGATGTAATGTAGTGAATGTAAAACCACGGATGAGAGCAGCCGGCCACTAGAATTTTCCTCCAGCCAGCGGATGAATTCCACATAGCTTTGTACCGGAGCGGTAGCTCAGTGCATCAACTGATGTCACTGGAGCGCCTCTGACCGGGAGGTCCTAGGTTCCCACTCCCCACGGCGGCAGGATTTTCGACACTAGCTTTTCAGCTAGGTCGAATTAAGTCGTTGTCTGGAGGAGAATTCTATCGGCCGGTTGCTCTGATTGGTAGATTTCCGTGGTTTCTTCGATCAACACCAAGCGAATGCCTACCAAAGCAACACCAAGCAGTACCCTACCAACGGGCCACGGACCGCGCGCGATCTGTCCTTCCTCTACCTTGCCCACTCCTCTCCCCTTACACACACACTTACACTAACATACACTATTCTACCACATACTCGGGGAGATCGGTCGGAGATTGGAGCATGTCCCGGCTGGGGCGGTGCCCCGCTGGTGGGAGAGTCCTGGTTAGGAAACCCCACTAGCCGACGGTAGGTCGGCGCCGGATCTCGCCATCCAGCGGGAAGACCACCGCCATTTCCGAGAAAAACATGCAATACACTAACGGGACTAATGACGAAAGTAGTTGACGCGCCCGGAAACAAAAAAAAAACCAAAACAAACCACATAGCTTTGTTGTTAGTGTTGCAAATCCTGCCACCGTCGGGAGTGGAGCCCTAGAACCTTCCGGTCACAGGCACTGCATAGATGCCCTGAGCCACCTTCGTCGGCAGAACTGGTGGGCGTGATCGCTATTCCCTCGTGGGCGTCGTGAATGTTGCGAGGGCTGACCGCTGACGGCGCACACTGGTTGAATGATTCCCAAAACCTGGCCATAATGGCAAAATTCAGAGGGCGCGTTCGGATTTCTAACTTAGCAAATTTCTTTCGAAAGACATTGGAGCACACTTCTTCAGCTCCAGAAAGTTATTTCAATCGTTTTGTCTTCCTCACGATCTCGTGAAGTTACCGTTGCTCGAAACACTCGAATTCATTGATTCTTGTCAACAATATTTGTGAAATAAAGCAAACAAAAATTTGGAAATTTTTTGTGGATTCTTTTTGTATTACTGAATAGAAACCACTTTTGACTACAAGTTAGGTGTCATTTTTGTCATTCTTTGTCAAAAAGTGACAAAGAATTTTATGTATAATACAGCTGAACTGTAACATATACAGCGTAACAATGTTAGTCATGTGTATTGTGGATTAATATTTGTCCTGCATATTCCTGCCTCAATCAATTTTTTATTTATCAAGTAGAATGCCCTGAATCAAAATAATACACATTTAGCTGCACATATCTGCTACTTTTGTTTTTAACCTCCTTACTGCAATACTACATAGTAAAATTTAACACTAGATATTCCGGAATTGCTTTCTAAGCCACAGGAAATTATTTTCTCTGTATAGTTTTTTGATTTCTTCTTCTTATGATTACTTTTCATAAGGAAATTACTGATAAACATTTTTGGAATGATAACAACATTTACTCAGCGATCGCGAGAACTATTGTTTCTATATTTCTATACAGATCATTATTTTTATGACTCAGTCATTTCAAACTGCCATTTTCAATTTTGAAATTTCATTATGATATTCAAAATCAGTGATCTCCAGAACTCCATATGGATACTTTCTATGCATTTTTGTTGGTTTTAAATGAGTACATCCGCCATTTTGAATTTTAAAATTTATTTATGATATTTAAATTTAGCGACCTCAAAACCCATTGATGCCCATTTTTACGCAAATCCACTCGCATTTGCAATTATTACTAAGATTTAGGTCCGATTGAACCTTGATACCCATTTTACGCAAATCCTCGCATTTGCAATTACGACCAGGTTTTAGGCCCGATTGAACCTTGATACCCATTTTTACGCAAATCCACTCGCATTTGCAATCACGACCAGGTTTTAGGCCCGATTGAACCTTGATACCATTTTTACGCAAATCCACTCGCATTTGCAATTATGACCAGGTTGTAGGGCCGATTAAACCATTTTACGCAATCCACTCGCATTTGCAATTACGACCAGGTTTTAGGCCGATTGAACCTTGATACCCATTTTTACGCAAATCCACTCGCATTTGCAATTACGACCAGGTTTTAGGCCCGATTGAACCTTGATACCCATTTTTACGCAAATCCACTCGCATTTGCAATTACGACCAGGTTTTAGGCCCGATTGAACCATACGCAGACGACGTTGGGGCTGCTGGAAACCAAAGTAGATAATAAAAGATGCAGTTTATAGAGAACAGCGCACAGGGCGATAAGACATCAACATTAATAATTTAGGCCCAATCTGTATTATTATTAATATTATTAACATTATTATTAATATTAATATTATTATTCAGACTTTCTCTGCTTTAGCAGGAAAAGATATCACATTTCCAATTGATGTTATAGGACTAGGCTCGGACTGCGCAGGAAGGAAATTCATCCTGACCTACATGAATGTCACGCATTTAGGAATTTCCTGACAATATGACGTTTGAAGAACGGTGGCTTTCTGGGCGTCATCAAAGATGATTTTGACATCTAAATTCTCCCGATTTCTTTTAAAGTTCCTGGTGACGACTACTTCAAAGGTTATAACCATGGGGTAGTGGGAGATTTCATGCAACTTCCAATTTTTTTTTTTTTTTTAGTTGCCAGGTTCTCATATGTTCTGAATTTTTCTTATTTTTTTAATATATTTATTTCCTGTTCAATTTTACAATTTTCTGCTTCGGACTTTTGCAGGTTGTGAGTCAAAGGGATTGCAGACGTCGGTCTCCCAATGTATTGTAATGAGATTTCGAAGGCTCTTGTTTCATTTCTCACCACTCGATAAATAAGAAATGAAATCTCCTGTTCGTACTGTGGGAAGATTTGAAAATATATTATTATAATATCGCGAGGGGTGTGTGTGAAATATGAGACCCGATTCTTTGATTTCTAGGATATTAGGAAACCGGAAGTGATATGTAAAGCTATGTTTTGCAAATAAATACATCACTAAACTTAAATAAAACGATTAAAATAACAACTAATTCGAAACATTACATATAGAGCGATATCGGTAGAAGTATATGTTGAAGCTTTCTTTGTTTTCTTGAGTAATTTCTTATAAGAAGAAGAAATACTCTCAATAACAAAAATTAGTCAGGTTATACGATTCTAGTTGGTTATACAGGTATAATTCTCATGTCTGATATACTTTATGTGTTTCTCAAGAGGAGGTATTAGGAATTTTCTTGAAGACACAATGTTTTCTCTTGAGTGAAAATTCATTCACGAACATGTTTTTATATCTTTAATTCAAAAGTCTCGCTATGATGTTTTATGTGCTATACAAGATGTCAGAAAAGGAAATGAACATAAACCCTAGGAATATTAGGAATGAAAAGTGTGATTTTGAATCATGATCGAAGTGCAGCATATTAACGCAAATAAAAACATTCTCGGCTAAAGAACCAGTGGATTATTTTTCATCAATCTTCGTACAGATTTAGTTTTATAAACGTGTGAAAACTATAATTTTTAGATTGATTTTTAAAAGGCATTTTCCACATTTCGAATGCAGGTGTTCAAGGTTTGGTTTGGTTTGGTTTTTTCGTGTTTCCGGGCGCGTCAACTTATTTGGTCATTAGTCCGGTTAGTGTAATGTATGTTTTTTTCTCGGGAGATGGCGGTGGTCTTCCCCCGCTGGATGGCGAGATTCGGCGCCGACCTACCGTCGGCTAGTGGGGCTTCCCCCTAACCAGGACTCTCCCGCCAGCGGGGCACCGCCCCGGCTGGGACAAGCTCTAAGCTCCCGACCGGTTTCCCGGAATATGTGGTTGTACAGTGCATGTTGGTGTAAGTGTGTGAAAGAGGAGAGGATAGAACAAGGAAGAGGAAGGAAAGATCGCGCGTGGTCCGTGGCCCGTTTGTTAGGGTACTACTCCGGCATTCGCCTGGTGTTGATCGGAGAAACCACGGAAAACTACCGATCAGAGCAGCCGGCCGCTAGAATACTCTTCCGGGTAGCGATTGAACTCGACCTAGCAGAAAAGCTCGTGTCGAAAATCCTGCCGCCGTCAGGATTCGAACCTAGGACCTCCCGGTCAGAGGCGCTGCAGTGACATCAGTTGATGCACTGAGCTACCGCTCCCGGTGCAGGTGTTCAAGATGTAGCAGTTTTTCAAAAGTCAGTTTTATTAATTTACCTTTGATTAATTTACTTTTAATTATTCACGATGGAGAGATGCATCAATATATTTCCATATATTACCTTGAGTAATTCAGTCACCGTGAACCTCATTGGTTGTGTCCACGGAGTGTCCTCGCAGATGATTGCTTCTCGCCGTCGCATTTCCGTTTCCACCCCCACAGCCTCCGCCCCCCCTTCCAACGGCCCTGCTGCCTCTACCAGGGATCACTTTTGCAATTACTCACGTGACCCCGCTCGAGCGGTAATATCTCAAACGCGCCGATGAAGCCCGTAAGCAGCCCACTCATCCTCTGCTCTCGCGATAAACCATTGAAGGGCCCCGTAATTACCAATTACCGATAGGCGGCGTTAATCTGCCAAATGACGAGAGGCGACGAGGCGCGGGAGGTCGCCGACGACGCGACGATGGGAGCGGAGGGGTGGGTGTGCAAGGGCAAGGAGGCAAGGAACATGGGGGAAACACGATTCAAACTGTCTACTTCCATTCCTAGGCCGTAGTATTCATTTCCTTTTCTGACCAGCGTTGTACTTGAAACATCGCAGCGAGACGTTTGAACGGAAGGAATGAAAAAAAAGAAAACATATTTGCAAATAAATTTTCACACAAGAGAAAATCAAGTTTCATGAAAAACCTTCACAATACCTCCCCTTAAAAATACTCCTATAATCAGATGCGAGAATTTCCTCTGATTGACTTGTAGTGCCTAATTCCGATTTGAAACTGGAAACCGTCTGAAAAGCGACAAGAAGAAGCAATTATCAAAAAAGCACTTGTATTTGTCAATATTTTAATGGTATATAATATATCGACAAGAAAGCGTATTGAGTATAAGCGTCGCATGCCTTGAGGTAGCGTAGAAACGTACAAAAATTAGAAGTTCATCTTGGAAAAATTTGATGTTAAAAACACCCATAACAAACTTTACTACTATTAGTTACTTGTCGTATAAACACGAAGGAGGGGTACGAAAATGAAAGAAAAGGAGTACAAACAAGGGTGAGTGGTTTGAAAAGGAGGGAGTCCACAAAAGAAAAAGAACGTAATACGGAAAGGCTGACTGAGATAGAAGCTATGAAGTGCAAGGCTCAGAGATAGATGCTCATGGTAGAAGCGGAAAGGTGGACGGAAAAGAATGTGAGGAAGAGTCTCGACTGTTTAGGGCGAAACAGTGAGTGAAAAAAAATGAAAACTATTTTGGTGATTTTCGATTCTCAAACGAAAGAAGCGTTAAATTTCAATAGTTATGCAGTTTTAAATTATGCTTACAAAGCTCTGAAGACATATAGTAAGATCTCGTACACTGGTGAATGTGGAATACTTATGAGTTTAAATTATTTTCTCATTTCTCGAGTTACATACCCTAAGCCAAAAATCAGACGCCACGGCGAATTTTCGACAGAAAATCTTTAATGGTAATGGTAATGAAAAAGTGGATAAATCTTGTCCTTCAACTAAATTACTTCCTCTAACACGTTATGCAGTCAAAATGAATGTTATATGAGTCCTTGACACCGAAAATCGTTTGATGGCAATACGCCTGTCAGTTTATTAACAATGCTAACGCTAAACCATTGACGAACAAGATTTTTACCGAAATTGACATTGCCCAATCGATTTGACTGATACCACGCCCCATTGAATTTGAAATCGATATTTTAATTATGGGAGGAGGTACTTTACATGAATCCCCTGGGGCATTTTCCAAATTTTCAAAAAAAGACACATTGTTTTGATTAAATTTGGTCTTTCAAGAACATAAAGAACATGTAAGAGAATGGTACAGGTCTCACTTTCGTTGAATTTTCTAACTCTTCGAAAATTGCCAAGCTTCACATTTTGTGTACGATGTAGATAACATTCTTATGAAAGGAAATATATTTAAGGAAGGTTATATATATCAAGCGTAGTAATGGTAACGTAGTAAAGGCAATAAAACTAACAAATACATTTCTTTTACTTTCAAAATATTTGATTGTTGATTCAAAAACTTTGATTGGTATTCAAAAACTCTCAGCTCACTTCGATGTAATCAAGGCAAGCTTCAAATATTATTCTTTATTTTCTGTGCAGCAAATACTGTAATAGTTAAATTTTATCGCGTATTTTTTTTCATTTGTGAAAGTTACAAACGACTACTGTTTCAGGTTGTCGAAATAACTGAGTTTTTAGTATGAAATTATCATATTACAATATTACATAACAGTTTCTAAAAATGCGAGAAAGTATGTGTATTGTAGCACCTATACTTTTAAAGTAAATAAGCGACTTTTCTTTAGCTAACTTTGCAAGTTTTCAAAACGGTGTAAGGAAATAAAATGCGCAATAAAGTTCTAATCTTTTATATAAATACTGAATTTTTTGTAGACTCTAATTTTACCAAAGAAATTCCTTGATCTATTAGAATAATTTATTATCTCATTTCTAAGAGTCATGTAGATTTTACTAGTGGTTTCTTCTGTGTGTTTTGTGTGAAATATGTCATAGCTTCAGGTAAGAATGTAAAAGTAATTAATTTAAATAAATAATTCTCTATCTAAAAAATTGACATTTGGGAAGCAAAATATTGGCATGGTATTTTCTGAATATTTCTTTCTGATAAAGAATACGTAATGCAGAGTCAAATGTTATTTAGCAGTGGAGTTTTAATACATTAAATCTCATTTAAAATTAATTTTTGAAACGTGTTTGTGACTTTTATCAGCCAGTATTATCTCATTTTGGATGATTTATTGCATTCAACTGAATGCAATAACTGAATGCAATTTCATACAACTATATGAAAAATTTCAATGTTCGAAGAACCGGTATATTAGCTAATCAAGAACGCCTTTTTCTCAAATACTAAGACTGGCAGCTAGAGAGGAGGTGTGTTGGACATAGGAATAGCGAGTTAAAAATCAGCGAATCGATTAGCCTCAATTTCTTTCCCTCTTCTCAGGTTCATTTTCTGTCTCTCTAGCAAAGTTTATGGAATAATTAAGATGGAAATCACAGTAGAAGAATTGGTGTTATTCATGCTAATTCAAAACTAAAAGAAGCAAAAGGAAAAGCAACATTTTTTCTTCCTCAAAGTAGTAACAAAAATTTCAAGTAAATATCCTTATCCTGAGAGGGTTTGAGCGGGGTTAAGAGCACAGAAGTTACTTATACACTAAGATTAGAACCTCATGACTTTCATGAGGCCTTCCCAAATTGTTATAAATTTTTTATTGGCTTTTATTGTTTCCATTTTTTAGAGAATATAATATAAGTGCATAAAATATAATTGGTTTATTTGGCATGATGGTATTGCGTAAAACGTTTAGAGGTCGCGCTTGACCTCAACTTCAATCGAACTGTAAGGAATATAACAATATTACTTTGAAAAGACGCATTATTTCAAAAATTTTCCAATTAAGTTACTGGATAACAATAAATCAACACAGGATACAAATAGATACCACTGACTCTCCTTACTCTCCTTAATGTATGTACAATTTTCACCAAGCTGTGAAGCGATGTCAAATATTATAAGTACACTATAAGTTAATCATCAGGTCTTTGTCATTTGTTCTTTCTTCTTTGTTTTTGTTGCGTAATGTGAACCTCTTCTAAGGAAGGTAAGAACAAGAAGTAAAACTAAGATATTGTTGCTAGTTGGCATACGGAGTTATACTTGTTCAATATTAGTTATCAGATTAACATACGCGTTCTGCGTATGAAACGAAAATTTTCTCGGATAGTGTCAGAAATCCTTAATATGAAATTAAATAAAACTATAATTAGCGTAATTAAAAATAATTATTTTGCGAATGCGTACAACAATATGAGAGTCAAAATCAAACAAGTATAACTATTTTCCAGCAAGTACTTTTTCTTCAAGAATAATGAAGCGAGGGAGCTTCACAAATTCTGGAAAAATCAAGTTGCTATCAAGTATTCATTCAGAGTTAATAATGTTCGATAATTAGTAAATTCTGGTGTTCACGTTAACTAAAAACGTATTGCAATTCATACAATTGTAATAAAGCACAATTACAATCAAATATAATAACTTTTTAACGAAACACGTGTCTAAACGCACTTTTATATAAACTGATTAATCTTTCGATTAGAAAACACACAACTTCAAATATAAATATCTCGCTGTTTTCGGTTCGCTCACCTCGTACTCAATGTTTGTACACCCCTCACAGAATATGGCGATGCCTTGTGCGGCCAAATCTGGCTTTCCACAGCTTGGAAAACCATCGCTGGACACTTGACCAATCCTGGCGTCGAGGCGTATCCGCTCTTATCTTGGTTTTTGCTCCAAGTTTCGACCGCCCCCTTCCTCCCCTCGAAAATTTTCCCCCCTAGTTATCGCAAAGGGGCGGAGCATTTCTGAGGTCGGCCCGCTGCCTCGCTAACGTGAGCAGGGGGTAACAGGAGAGGGGGGTGAGAGGAAGTAAGAGGAGGTAACAGGAGGCACAGAAACGAACCGGTTTGGTGCGCGGGGGCGCGAGGACCCCTCCGCCAATGGCACGGGACGTGGCCCTGACCCCCGTGGACGCTGACGAACCAGGGGGCGGCGGGTCAGGGGATGGGGCTGTGACTTTTTTTATCGAGTTCTTTACCATGAAATTAATCTAATTTTGGTATCTAATATTTTGAGAAATTTGTGCAAATTAAATTAATAGAAATTGAAAGTTTTGTTTCTTACAAACTATTTTAAAATGCTAATGGTTCTAAAGCAAGGAACACTAATTATTACATAATCTTTTTCGGGAAAACACAATATAATACATTTACATAATATAGACATTTCCTATCAAGCAAATTAAAATTCATTTCACGTATTTAAAAACTTGTATTTTGACATTATTACGCCTTTTTTAAAGAAATGCAAACAATACACATTTTATTCCCATTATGAAAATGTAATCGCCCATTTTTTTTATGAGCAGGTGCATGCAAACAGTGATTTCGTTAATCAATTAAAAATCACTGCCGGGTGTCCCAAGTAGATTATCATTCAAAATTGCTATTTTAATATTTTTTTAGACTATTTGTAAAATTGATGCAATTTTATAGTGATAATCGGTGAAAAGGAACTAGGGAAACCCTCTCATTAGAAATATTCGAAAATATAATTGTCTTATTCTTCATATTTTTTTCAAAGTTACTATTTTCTGTTACACTGCTGAAAGATTATATCTCCCCCTTCCCAGTGATATTTTTATTTATTTAGGTAATATACAGGTAAAAGTACACATCTGATATGGCCTGAATAGGCGCTAACATAATTAATTATTTTCAACATATCACTTGCATATATTAATGGCAAAATGTAATAATTGATATCTAAAATAAATAGCTAATAATATAACAGCAAATTTTTAATTCTTTTAATTTGTGAAATCTACACTAAGTTAAATATTTTCTTAAATATTTTTGAAAAACCCAAACGTAGTAAAAAAGAAAAAATTTTGGGAAAACTTTAAAATGTTACGAATCAATGTAATTTTCTTAAAACAGGCTTTTAAAAGAAAGAAACAAAAACTTGTTTGAATAAACTGTAAAAAATTGAGTATTTAGTTAAAAATTTCAATTCCGGGAAAATTTTTCCAAATTTAAAAATATTTAAGCGGAACACAGTGTTTCCGAATCGTATTATCTTTCCAATTTATGTTAGGTTTTGTATACCCCGAAACAGTTTCTGGAGTGTTTAGTTCGATTCAAAAGCTCTCTCGCAATTCAAACACCCGAAACCTTGACACGGTTATCGATATTGAAGTAAGAAACGGTTTTATTCACGGGAAACACACCGTCCTTGTTTTCTAATGATTATTTGTGAAATAATTTTAGCCATTGTAAGATATCCCATGAAAAATAATTTGTGCTCATAAGATCCCAATACTTGAATGCATATCGAACCTGAAAATACATTTGGTTTTAGATCAACGGAAAACACAAGAGATTCAATGAGATCACAAGTTCTCAAATCTGAAACTAAACTACAGTCTTTTTTATTTTCACGAAATGAAACTTCCTTACCTTCTTTAATAATATAAAAGAACTGTGTATTGTGCTCAAATATCTTGTCAATTACATAGTGCAATATTTTTCGCAAAATTTTCTAAAAATTTGTATAAAGTCAAATAAAATATTTTTATTAATTACAAGTTTAAAAAGAGTAAAACAGAAAAAAATGCCTAATTTTTAAAATAAAATAAATGACAAAGACAGTGTTACATAAAAAAGCAAAATTAGTTATAAAGGATGTTAAAAATCATCCCTTCACGCATATTAGATTTATAAATCCATAGCTAAGAAAGTTTAAAGGTTTGCGGAGGACAGTAGCGCATCTCCTCTATAGTCGACAAGCTATGCCTTCTTCGTCTTTCATTATCGCAGTGCACAGGAGCATGCTTTACAGTAGGTCTGTTCTTCATTTCTGGGGATAGGGGTGGTAACTCCCGGAGATGTCCGTGCGAGAAGTGGCAGTGCCCGATCCGAAGGTGAAAAAAATTCTTGCCTTGGGCTTGGACCACGGCATGACCACGACAAAGGTCTTATGATCCTTGTGAGTTTAAAAAGAGTTCTGCCACTCTGTTTGACTAAAAATGCAACGTTGGATAAAATCTTGGTAGTAGAGTAGATATTACCATAAAGATGTCTTTCTGGTTTCCCTCACCCCAACTTTACTACCTAGTCAGGGGTTTCATTTCCACTTATCCCCACGGGGCCAGCGACACGGGAAAAAAACGTAATTCAAATGATGGAGAATTAAGCGATATCTTCGATGTATTTGATGTTGGATATATGATGTCAAGGTTTACTAGGAGAGAAAGGGAAATGGACGACAATACTTCCTGGGTTCGAAGGGCCGGGGGTTCCGCCTCGGACATAGATGTGTGTTCGTGATGTCCTCGTATTCTCCTACAGAAAACCCCAAACATAAAAATCACAGTGGTCGTTATATGACCTAGTAGTTAAAAGAGACTTTAAAAAATATATACAAAAACAACAACTTCCAATTGTCAAAGAAAATTTCACATATTTGAATTCGGACTTTCAATAATCGTTCCTAATAAAACCTAAGGACTTTATTTCCCTGGGCAAAATAGTATTATAAACAAATTTATTTATAAAAATGAAATTTTCATATAGCCCAACTAATTCGATTATTATTTATAACAATATTCATCTCTCTCAGAGATTTCCTACAATATTGCAATGATATTCATTGTAGCCAATACATATTTTATTCACACTTTCTCTATTTCGTTGGTAAAATAAACATATTTATTAAACTGAGTACCACTGAATTTAATAATTTTCTTTCATTACAATATTTCCATAGTTTTTAAGCTGAGGAACAGTGACGGAAAATAATTGGCTAATATTGAGTTAAGACTTCATTAAATATTTTACTATATTTTACATTCTCGAATGCGCAGCACATACAGAAACAATGATATCAAGTAAAAATGGTATTTAGGGGTTTTGAAGGAAAATTCGCTTTTAAATCACGAACTCAAAAAATATTTCCAAAAAGACTCTGAACATATATTTATTTTTAGACCCGTTGTAGGAAAAGGACCTGTACGCATGGTACCGCAAAAAAATTAAAACATTACTGACTTCTAATCGTATTTTTTTTAAAAATTTATATTATACTAGCAAGTTCATTGGGATTCTGAATCCAATGAGAACCCAATATTTCTGGAGGGTATGTTAATTATGCTTATATTGCATTATTGAAACTTTCTGAAACAAAACTCTTTCTTTTTACTTTCACTCTTCATTCAATGCACTATACGTTATTACAATTACTGTAGTAAATGTCACCTTTATTAATATCTCTGGGATTTTTCAACGTTACAATTACTAATCTGTTTCAAATTTCTCATAAAACTCTTTACTCTTTTTCCCTCGTATAACTAATTCTACAAATGAAGTTATAAAATTGTATAAATGTTTTCCAAATTTAGAAAATTGCTTTGCAGGAAAGCATAAAATTTTCCGTGAACGCATAATCTAAATTTTCTCATATATTGATCAATTGCACTTTCTTTTTAAAGGAGTAGAAAGTTACGTAATGCTACCGGAAAAACGGCAAATTGTCTGCAGAAAAACGCATATTACGGCCCTTGTGACGAAAAATGGATAAATCCACTTGCTAAATTTAGAAAAAAAATCCTCCAAATCGTGGTGTAGCCAGAATCCATGTTTTGGGTGGTTGATGGCGAAAAATCGACTGACGTAAAATGTCTCCATCTGTCCCTGAACAACGCTAGCGGCTAAACCGTTCAGCCGATTTTCCCCAAAAATTGATACTCCCAATCGATCTGGCTGATGTCTAGCGTCTTGAATTTGAAACGATATTCAATTAGGGAGTTACTTTACATGAAGCCCGGGGACATTTTCAAATGTTCAAACAAATGCTCCATAATTTTTTACATTTTATGGTTGGATAGTGGAAGTCATTTAGAGAATATTGCAGGTCTATGTTCGTTGAAAACTGATTTTTCGTAAATATTCGTACAAGTAAAATATTGAAATTTGAGTTTTTCCCCTTGATGAAACTTTTCCTTTAAAAGATAAGATTTTTAAAAGATCATGTGCAATTTTTCGAAACTTTAGTATTTTCAACATAATTTTCCCGTGAAAATACGGGTGAGAAAGTACGCTTTTTTTAGCATCACTGTATTCTCTAAACTGTCCTACTTCTAGACATTGGCTCGTCTCGAATAATTGCTAGCCCTTTTCCCGGTTTTATTGACAATGTGGTACTGAAGTACGCATGAGGAAAAGTAAAAATATTGTACTTTCTTTCTATAGAAATGTTCGTATTCTATTAAAATATAATTATATTATATTAATATATTTAATATTCCCTATATTATACTTTTTTATATTATATTATATATCACAGTATATTTAAACTTAAAAAGGATTGACCTCTGAAAACGAAAAAAATATATTGAAACGATTATGTTCTATTTAGCATAGGTTTTATTATATTTAACTACTTTTCTAAATGGCAACTGAAACACAAACCGCTTTAGCCGAATGGTTAACGTCATGGTACGCTGTCAGCTTGCTAACGTTGTGAGTTCGAATCCAGAAGGTGATTTTGTTTCTTCTGTTATGGTGTGATTTCAGTAGTAATATGTCAATATTTTGTAATTAATATTAATTTTTGAAAAGACTTGGGGGCCGTAAAAAGGGCCAGTTTTGTCGTCCATCAGTACGACGACCAGAAGCCTCTGTCTATCTGACCGGGGCCGCTGGTCGCCCCTGTTTCGAGGAACTCTATATATTTTGAAAATTGAAAAAGTTAACTTTTCAAAACTACAAAATTGAAAATAGAATCTTACTGGTTAAACTATTTCCAATTCATGAAATAGTATAATATTGCGGGCATGACATTAGAGAAGAAAGTATGTGCTGTTGTAGTACAACTACTTCGTTGTTTACATTATAAGCATTATAATTTTTTTAAGACAATCAATTAACTATTTGCAGATAATTAATATTTTAGCATTATAACATTCAAGTTTAGGTTACAAGTTTTCATGAATAACGAATCAAATTTGTCAAAATTCTCTTAGTTGTGTTAATTGGTTTTAAAAATCACATAGTATATTACTTAATACTAGGCGGTTCTGTATTTCAGACTGGTGTTTCACGACGAGTTACAGTTCAGTCTTATCGCGTAATGTGGAGATCACCTTGAAGATATGGGAGGGGGGCAAGATGCAAGTTCGCAGGATAGAAGCTCTTCAGAGCCCTACACAAGCATTCGAATCAAATATTTCTAACTAGAATCAACTATAGAATAGTATCGCGCTGATGATTCCACATTCTTATCAAGAATGTGAGTTTGCTGTAACCTGAAGTAAATGTTGTACATCATAAGAACAATAAATTTCAAGATAGAATTCATTCTACAACACCCCTCATCGGTGTTTAAGGTACCTCTGTGATAGCTCCGTGGTTAAAACGCGTAGTAGATAGAGGAATGGACGCCAGATCAAATCCTGCCGAATATATATTTTTACCTGATACCTGGAACACATTAATCACTATCATCACGAGAAGACATTCAAAATTCTTGCAAGGAGGAACAAACTTGTTTTGTAACGATAATGTGATTATATTAAGATTGTGTCTGGTATTTTGTTTTCCCAAGCAATGTGACGAAACGAAATTTGGAAGAGATGGCTAAAATATTAACAGTGTCTCAATTGCAATATCATTATCATATTTTTATGTAATCGTTAGAAATAATATGAAAAAGTCTGTACCAAGTTGTATAATCACTAGTAATTTACATATTTAACAGTTCTAGAGATAATCAGAATCCTGAACAAGTCTGTGTGTTTTGCAATAAAGGTAATTTCTTTGTTCTTTTATTAATTGAGAAAGGAATGTCTTTTTTACACGTTTAAGGAAGTTCCTTAGGAACTATTACGAACTCATTAAATTACCATTTTGTGTTTGTGCCTTTGTGATAAATGCTAACAAAAGCATCCCTTAATTGTTTGTAACAATTGATAATTTTATTTTTTTTATGGTCTTCTTAAAATTTTTAATGTAAGTCTTCGGTAAGTGGAGCCACTTTCAAAATGTATGAACTCAAAACATAATAAAGTACGATTTGACGTGGTCATGTGAAAGAAATCAATATTTTTTTATTATTATCTCCATTTTTAAATAAACAATGTTTTGATACGGCTTATCTTTAGTGCGGGGTAGACTGAGACTAAGTGGTGACCATTCAATCAGTCCCAATTTTCACAAGAAAAAAAAGGAATTTTTAAATTATTTAGTTATATCCAATGATTATTCGCCATGCTTGTGTAGGTGATCCAATGCAAAAATCACCTTCTTTAGTCTCAATATAGGAAAAACAAGGAGGTGCGAATTTCGGATCTCAAAATGTCTGGGATAATGTCGTTCTTTTAAATCTAAATATTAAATTTATTATAAAATTCATAAATATGATAACGAGTTAGATAAATAAATATATTATCATGTATTGTTAAAAACATCAGTTCCCTAATATTGCATTTTCCAGAAATTGTCTGCTTGAGAACGAATATGTTTAGAGAATATGATTTCTATTCGTCTTAAATGTTACTCTCAGAGAAAATGGAGAAATTACAGAACAAATATTTCGTATTCTAGATACATTAAGGCTTGCAGATTACTGAAAGACCAATAACTCTTTTGTAGCTGAAATCGTTTGACACCGGGTTTTAAATCGAGGTATTGAGGATCGGTTCTACGCGATCCCTTTTTTTCTTCTGTTCCGCGTTCTGTTTTCCCTAAGTCTGAGAATTAAAAGATAAGAATGTTTAGCGGAAAAATATGTATTTATTTATTGTTATAAGATCTTTGCTGAACTTTTATACTATATAATGTGTAATTGGGTTTGATCCCGCTTTATTACAAATATTTATACAACGGTGTATTTATTTATATTTAGTTAGTAAGAATTTAACCTAACCTCGCTTGGAATTAAGATAGTGAACGTTTTGACATACATTTTGCATTCACTTCCAAACAAGTTTGTCACAACTCTGTCACTTTTTATGGGAAATGAAATATGAGGGAAATGTTTATCCCGTTCGTTAGTGATATCCATATTGTGACCTGATAACCGTATTAATTGAGTACTAAAAATGTAATTCCCTTCGGACAGGAATCAAACCCGCATCGTTCGATTTACGACCAGTTGCTCTGACCACTGAACTTCCGAAAAAATGCGTTTTACAGTTGGGTTCTTGGGCTCGTGTATTCCCCACGCATTTGATATTTGTCACCGCTGTCATCATTTACGTAAGTCAATATGAGGGAAGGTTTGACCTTTAAGTAATTGATATCAAAGTTTGACTTTTACACAACGTCGTGCCCAGATTGACAAATTCTTGTTTTTTTTTGATTAGATAAATACATTCATATTTTTTCAATATGAATCATTTATGTAAAAAATAAACTCACCTTGAAATGACAATCAGTAATGCAGAAAATTCTCAGTACTGTTTTTGTATCTCACCTTTGGAACTGCTGTAATACTTTTAGATGGATTTTGAACTATGATAATTCGTTATCTCAGCACAAAACAAAACTTGTACTTCTCGTTTTTACTTTCTCGTATACGCACGAATATACGTAGTATAAGTAGTATATTCGTATGTGACGTATATACGTAGTATATTCGTGCGTATACGTAGTATAGAGAAAGTTATGTCATACAGCGGAAAATCGATTTCGCCATTAAACGGTAATACACGTTTTGGAGTCGAAAAAGTGGTTTTATCCAAACCTCCGTCCCAACCCGTCTGTGATCACTACTAGCGCCTAAACCACACTTTCGATCCTTTCAAATTGAAGAAACCCCTGTTTTTTTGACAGTAGTTGAAGCTGGAAATTTTAAAAGTCTTTGAAATTTGGGTACTTTACATGAAGCCTTTCGGACATTTTCAACATTTTCTCAAAAACGCTCTAATTTTCTGGTAAGAATAGAGTAAAATACACTTAGAAGGATGACATAGTTCCAATTTTCATGGTTAACTCTGAATTTTCGAAAATTTTAAAAGTTTGAACATTTTGGGGCGTCTTCCTACAACTACAAAATTGAAAACAGATTTGTATTTTAAATGAAATTTGTTGTCCATAATTCGTTCTTGCATAACAATCATGTAGGCTTTCTTGAAATGATGGCATTTTTTTGAAATTTGTTGTCCATAATTCGTTGCAAGCAACATTCCTGTCTTCAACTAGCAAAACTCAACAAAATATCACTCGTCAAACATCCTATATATGAAAACATTGTATAAGTGACTGCGGGAGTGACGTCATGTAGTTCAGGTGCTTGTTTGAAGAACTGGAAGACTCGAGTTCACGTCCTGGCCTGTTCATGCAACTTTTTATTTTTGACAATGTGTGAGATTTTAATTAATACTTTTCCTTTTCAATAATTTAAGGTATGCATTTACGGTTGTCGTTTGAGAGTTTTCAAAAACGAATGAAGTGGTAATAGTGTAACATTTGTTATATATTAAGAAAATATTACCAATAACACGAGAAAATAAGAGTTTATTTTTATATAAATGTGAGTAGATGAACAAAAAGATAATAACTGCGTAATGATAGGGGATTTTCTTGAAGTCAATAAATGTTTCTTAGATTCTAATAATTACTTGCAGCAAATGAATTCTGAATGTCGGGCCGTGTCGAAACTTGTCTGCTGGCCCAACGTTATCACGTCTAATAATCTCACCTTGGGCAGAGGCGATAAGGTTGAGCGTCAGGCTAGAACCGAAGCCCGCACGCAAAAAATTTCATGTACTGAACTGGAAACATTCTTAAAATAGAATTAACTATTTTATAGTGCCGCGTAGATTTCTTTGCTTTCTTATTGTCTCTTAGAGGTAATTTATTTAATATTTTAAATTGCAGAAGTTCGGAAAAGCAATGAGTTTGAAGACAAAATTCGTAAGATTCTTAATTGAGTAAGTTCACGGAAATGCTTACGTACGTCTGTGTTGGTAGCGCAATCGCTTAGGTGCGTGGCTTCACAAGAGAGGAAGCGTGTTCAAATCCCGTACGATATCAGCGGTTTTTTACTTGACGAGCAATGAAAATAAATTCCTAATAACGATATCGAGAATGTTCCAAACATTCCTTCTCTTTGCAAGAAGATACCATTACAAAACTGCGGAAAGAATTTAATGTACTTTCGATTACTGGTCGTTTACCAGATCATTCACTACTCCATATTTTCCTGTTCATAGGCCGTTTTGGTTTTACATTGGTCGTTCGTTTCCTTCCCAATCCCTATACGGTATTACGTCCTTTGTATTAACTTTATTTTTTTGTGTCTCACTGTTCTTTTTTCAAGTTTTCGAGCTGAAATTTTCTTTGCTTTAAAAATTAAGAAATGCTTACACTTCGCTACTACCAAAATATGAAGAACTAGAGGTGCTACAAAAATGGGACAGACTTTCTCGTAGCAAATGTTTATAATTTCGTTTGTGTGGACTGGTTTTAAGGTTCTTGCCAGCTCACATAAGGTTCTTGCCGTTCTCTTGCCAGCTGACATCTATCGCCGCACAAAATACATTTTTTGACATTTTCTCAACTTTTCGGTTCAAAATAGCTCTTTTCCCCAGGAATGTATTGAGTTTTGAAAAACTTCCTCTAAAGTCATTTGAAGCACTCTCTCACAAGTTAAATAATCTATACAAATCTATTCAAATGCTCATGTTAACAGCGTGAAATATTTCAAAAATTACATTTGTGTAATTTTAAAAAAAAATAGAATAGAGCAATATCTCGTTTATGTCATCGGATAGGCTGCTTTGGGATTACCCCAACCAAAAATTTAAAGAAAAAATTTGGAGCCGTTTTTGAGAAAATCTTGTTTATGTAAATTTTTAAAATTGCAAATATTGCACGCCATATTGTGTGAAATCAACTAAAACTTCAAATTTTAGCGATTTTTCACAATTCGGAGTTAACCGTGAAAATTGGACATATTCTACCTTTATAAGCGTATTTTACTATAGAGTAAACAGTCCTTACAAGAAATTTACAGAAACAATTTGTAGCCGTTTTTGAAAAAAAATAAAATGTCGGAAGGCTAAAATAGTCCCCCAAAAATTAATGATTTTTCAAAATCGCATAGCTTCAGCTCAGGGAAAACGACAGGGTTTCTTCAATTTGGAAAAATCGTATGCATGGTTAAGGCGCTAGAGTTGTATCAGACGGACAGACGGACGTTTTGCTTCCAATTGTTTTGGCATCACGGATCCACAAAACTGGAATTATGGCTACACTGCGTGTTAGAGGACTTTTTTCTCTCAATTTAGCAATTTTTTGATTCAGTTTTTTGTCACCAGAGCGCGGCAATGATTTTTCGCAGAAAATGCGCAGTTTTTCGCGCAGATTTTATAACATTCTCTATACTACGTATATTACTCTGTATATCGTAAGTATACGAAAAGTAATATGTGAAGTGTTTGTTACATGCGTCACGCAGATAAATTTTTAAAGGGAAAAAGTTAGTGATGAAGTTGAAAAAATAATTCTTGGTTTTTAAAACCATGTATTTATATAATAAATATTCGATTATTAGTTGAAGTAAATATTGTATCTGCCCATTTGCTAACATTCTGAAGGCTACATTGTTGTGAATGATATTGATTAATAAACAAGTCCATTATTAAATATTCTTCTTAATCATTCATTCAAAAATATGCTACAACTATTTTACTAAACCATCCAACCGCGGATCCCAAAAAAAAAGACTCAGGGTCACGTGCCTCTCTTCATCATAGAAAAATTCATTTCTCTCATAATGAACTAGTGGTAAACTAGTAATGAAGATGAAGATGAAGATCTTTTATTTATATAATATTATTTCATCAGAAACAGTTCTTTACCCCTTAACTTGACGTTGAAATACTAGTTACAATATTTTGGAGAAACCCAAAAAGTCATGCAAGACTGGTAAAACAAAATGTTGAAAGAGTTTGATTAGTCATAATCCCAAAAAACTAAAAATGTTGGTGGATATCGTTTAAGACTTCGAGAACGGCTCCAAACCTTTTGAATTCATACATATCGATTTACGCTTTTTGGGGTCAAGTATCACTTGAAAAATAGGTGAAAAATAATATTTTTTGTATCTGTAAATTTAATCCAGAAATTAATAAAAACATAAAAATGGAACTCAAAATAAATAATGTAAAGTCAAGACACTGGTTGTAGGGAAATCTCGATTGATCTAGAACGAAATAGGTATATTTCCCGTAGGAAGGAATTTAAAATATATCGGAGTGATTATTAGAGCAAGGGATCTAATAATATTGACTTTATTAAAAAATGCTAGGAAGGCCAATTATTAGTAGACTTCATAATATTTTAGAAAACAAAAATTTTCGAAGAAAACTAAGACAATATACAAGACAATGGTGAGCTTGTTACGTATGAATCGAAATTAGAATTAAAAATGATGCAATAAACTCTCGGCTGAATGCTATGAAAATGAATTTTTTGGGGACGATGTTGTCAATATATTGTTTGATAGAATACTAAACGAAGAGATTAGGCAGATAATAGTGATTGAGAGACAAGTGGTCGAAATGTAGAATCCCAAAAAACTCCAATGGTATGCTGCAGAATGCATGCTGACAGAATATCAAAAAATTATATTTGGTAAATCCTTTCGAAAGAAGAAAAAGAGGGAAAGGGCCCAAAGGGAAAACTTAATCGTCATGGATTTGACAATGAAGGGGACAATAATAGAGGGAAGATGCCTGACGGAATAAAAACATTGTGTAGATTGCAAAAAGGTCATTAGATGTAAAAATACTCCAAGTTAATATTTCCTTAAACCGAAGTGGAAGATCCGGATGAAGAAACCTTGTTATTATGTGCTGGCACGTAAGGGGGCAAGATCTCTTAAGATCTTGCCGGTCTAAACCAAAAACCCAAAATTACCTTCTTATTTGAAAAAATTAATGAAACAAAGAAAATTTGATGATTTTCTAGAGGAGTCCTTTAGATAACAAATATCAGATATTACTCTATTTGGTATTTATGATATTTTTAAACTTTGTCCATTTATCGCATGATCGCTTTTTTAATGGGAACAACTATTCTTCCGAATTGACAGGTCGAAAGTAAATATTGTATTTAGGTAAAAAGATGATTGAATTATGTTTTCGAAAAAATTTAGGACTGAAGTGAAAAGAAAACTAGACAAATAGTAAATTCACATTTCTTGTATGTTGCACCAATGAATAATGTCAATTCCACAATTAAAATCTATTTTCGATATACCAATAACATATGGGTCTCTTTAACCTGAAATCTTTCGCTTTAGCAGCGATAACTAATTCACCGGAAAGTGTTCGGGAGTTTATCGACGAATGACAGAAAATTAATTACAATAGCCAGTAGGACTTCTGATGCAGTATTCCAAAAGGGAGATTTTTTTAAAACTCCAACTTTGTTCATCATTTCTCTCTATGGTATGCAACATGTATTCTCAGTTAATGTTGAAATATCTGATATCACTTTCGGGAAACCTAAGACTTAAGTAAAGAACGCAATGGTGACCTGAAGATTTGTTACAACCCAAATGCCATGCGCAATTTTTCCTTCTTCCCGACCTTGCATTAAAGTGGTCACCGAAGTGTGCGACCAATGCCAATGAATTATAAATTTGAGGTTATTTCGTTATTATTTAGATTTTCTTTGTAAAATCGTCTCTGCGTGAGATATACTATATACGAACACAAACTATCAATCAATGGGCAGTACATTTTAAAACGTTACATTGTAATATAGTAGCAATGCGTTTCAAAATAATAAATATTGTAGTTATAGTTTTAAAACAACCTATTCATATTACAGTACTTTATTAAAATACTTATAAATTTATAACTTAATGAATTTTTCCAAATAAAAAAATTAATTGCTTTTTTTGTTTACAATATTTATTAACAATTCATTAAAATTATTTTATGCAGTGCAATATTACTGAAGATGCGTTAGTGAACACATATCCAATAAATTGGCAATTTGTATGAAATGTAAAAATGTATGAAAATAGAAAATTTTATTTTGCAACATTATTTTCAGAAGAGGGTCCCCATTCATTTTCTAACGATTATCGTGACACAGATTTCGAAGTTTGACAAATTTTGAAACATTATTAACAATTACAATTTTGGGAAAAAATTTATGACAGGAGAATCTCTAGTGATTCTTAATGGATTACAAAGACAGTGTTTGCATAGGTCTGCTTATCTAGAAGAAGTGGGTGTAACATTCCGATGACGTGTAAAAACTTTTGTGCATTGCTCGTCTCTCGAAAATAAAAATATCGTAATGTAAAATATACTTGCTATAATAATATAAATATATTAATTTTATTTTCGTTGGGTTGGAAATCATACATAAATTACATGTAAGTAATATATTGATATGACTGTTTGTGTATGTGTGTGTGTGTGTGTGTGTGTGTGCGTGTGTGTGTTCCTCCAATGTTCACGCAATAGACGAAAGCCAGTGTTTCTACCTTTGCAAACATTAAATATTAAAATGTTATATAAGAGTCATATGTCGTTTTTGATTCTCACCAAAATCCTCAAAGATAGGTATCACATATGATTTTTATTTGCGGGAAAAAAACTCCATGTAAATGCAATCACTAACGTTAGATTGAAGAGTAATTAATTGTGATCCCCAAAATAAAAGATCAAAAATCATTCATTTGCTTACAGCTCTTACCAATCATAATGTCTCAGAAGAAAACTTTGATTGTGACTAAATGAACTTTAAATACTTTAAGTTTATTTAGTATTGTACATATCAAAACTATTTTATTACAATATTTAAAGTTCGCGACCATATAGTATATTTTAATTGGGTCATCTAGAAATTGATGATGAAGTATTTCACAACTGGGAAAACTGCTATTCTCGGAGACGTGTTTGTAAACTGACTCTAAAACGTATGCAATTATTTGCATTTTATATTAAATATTACAATAATAAACGACGAAATGTAGACATGGAGCTTAATAGTCGTTGTCCAGTGTTATTTTTTTCAAAAAACCAGTTTTATAACAGTTTTAAAATATGTTTCTTGGGGAAAATTGCATGCCTTTATTTATGTAATTAAATGTATATAAAAATTTATGTAAAACTGTTGGTTGATTTAATATTTATATTCAAATATTACTATAATATAACTCGCCATCACCGCCATTTTGTAATGTTCAAGATGAATAGTCCGCCTCCCTGAAATGAAGCTAAAGCGGATTGGTCAGCTCGATCCCGCAGACAGGGCAGGGTCGGAAAACTGGTAAAGTTCGGCTCAGGACATCGCCCATTTTTGTGCAAGCGATGTACATACCATGCGAGAAAACGAGGACTGCTTTCGACAGATCAATATTCACTAGCGCTGCAAATCGGCATAATCGACAAATGACAAAAGAAAAGTAATCATTCTATTCATTTTAAATTATTATTAAATTTTGTGTTTATACTGTAGAATCACTTAATAAGAGCAAACTCAACTATAGCCACACCCTTTCATTTAGAGGTTGAATTCGTTCATCACAAAATTTGGTTGAGGAGAAAGCTCGTACTGCCATCTAAATGAATAGTCTTAGTGTTTTAATTATATAGATTTTATAGATATAAAAAAATTGTGTTTGTGCTCATATTTCATTCTTCGAAGGATGTTAGCACTTTCCAGTGTCAAAATGTGCCATATGAATGACCTCACCAGCTTGGAGGTAGTCCGGGCGGAAGAGTGGCTGGTGTGACGGGGCTAGTCGATCGCGTCCGCCTTCCCCTTTCATTCCCACCCCCTCCCCAGCTGCGTATTCTGCCCCTCCTGCGGGGTCCACGGAATAATTAAGATGGAAATCACCGCAAATTCACGAGGCCCTGGAGGCGTGTGGTCCAAGGCCGCCCCGCCCCCGCCCCTGCACGCCCATCCTGACCTCGCCCACGAGGCCGCCTCGCCACTCGCCGGTTGGCTCGCCGCGTTATCAACATGGACAATAATGCGAATGTGCACGTGCCTTACTTGAGGGAAAACGCGAAGAGAAAGGAACTAATGTAATAGATGATTTCAATTTTTTATGCAATTTGCAATTTCTATGCTTTACGCGTTAGTAATGTGATGATAATATGATAACATGATAATATGATGATAATATAATGTGATAATTTGATGTACATTTTTTCTTATTGATTTAGTGATATTTCATTACTTAATGACTTGAGACATTGTCGCGTGGCCGCAGACAGCTGGCGCCCGCGTAAGCATATTTCGTAGCTCCGCCTCGAAAAGAGCGTTTCAGCAGTGAAGGCCTATAAAGCAGCTTGACCTCCGCTTAGCGGGGATGAATGCTACTCCTGAGCTCGTCGCCCGTGTGCCGGACCATCCACTCCCCTTCGGTTTGATCGGCCCAAACTGGCCCTGCCAACCTCTATTTACCCCTAGTCGGTTCAGATCGGCCTAAACTGGCCTTGACGATCTCCCTTCAACCCAGGTCAGTTTACTATCCGTACGTTGTAAAATCTGAAGTTAGGCAAAAAGTGTTCAAACAGTAAGTAAACAAATGTCATTTAACATTTTTAAAATACCCATATGTTTTTTCGATAAATGGACGAGTTTGAAAATTGGTCGGTTAGTTGTTTTTGATACAATTTTTTTAATCATACATAGTAAACATTTTTAATGATTCGTCAAACGATAGGAACGTGTGAATATACACACATTTTATTTTTTGACCGAATTTACGTTTCCGCCGTAACCTGTTTTTTGGTTTTATCTTACTGGGAGGGGTAGCTCAGTGCATCAACTGGTGTCACTGCATTGTCTCTGACCGAGGATCCAAGGGTTCGAGCCCCAATAGTGGCAAGATTTTCGACACTACCTTGTCAGCTATGTCGAATTCAGTCGCTGTCTGGAGAAGAATTGTAGCGGTCGGCTGCTCTGATCGATGATTTCTCTGTTCTCCACCAGGCGAATAATGGAACAGTACCTTAACAAAGGGGTCTCGGACCCTGCGTGATCTTTCCTTCCTCCTCCTTGTCCTATCCTCACCCCTTTCACAGGCACAAACACACACAGACACACACTAACATGCACTACACTACCACATATTCTGGGAGACCAGTCGAGATCTTAGAGCTTGTCCCCGCTGGAATGGTGCCACTCTGCAGGGAGATACCTGGTTGGGGAAAACCCCATTAGCCGACGGTAGGACGGCACCGGATCTCGCCATCCCGCGGGGGAAGATCACCGCCATCTCCCGATGAAAAAACATACCCTACATTTACGAAACTAATGACCTCGGTAGTAGACGCGCCCGGATTCACTAGCAACCAACCAACCAATCTTGCTTTTATCTATGAGTAGAGATCTAAAAATTAATGTTATAATGTGTGATTAACAGTTCTCCCACGATGGACGAAAAATGCACTTCTCCCATATTGATAATGATAAGTTTCAGAGGAAAATTAGTTTGCTAAGAAGTGAAGTCAAACGTCAAAAATTAGTTCTGCAATTAATTTTTAATCGGAGCTGGCAAACATTTTCTAAAGTGTAGTCACACATGTCAGATTGGACATTTCAGAATGTCAATTCCTGAAGGCCAACCTCGCGGAGGTACGTTCCGAAGGAAGAAGCCAGTAACTGTCGGCCGAGCGCGAGGGCGGACCAGAGGCCGTTTCTGCACGCCGCTCAGGCGCCGAGCTGCCCAAGGCGGGCCGCTGCGCCCTCACCAAGTTAGCAGCAGCGGTGGGGTGGGGTGCGGTGCCGAGGGGGCAGAGGCAAGGCCCTTTCTCACTAACGACGTGCGAGTGGAGGGCACCTCAGCCGCCTCCTCCTCTCTGGAGAAACATCCCGGCTGCAGTGGCAGACGGTGAGTTCAAACGTTGGGGAGGCCCAGGTAAATTCGGGCACGGAATCAATTTCGCAATAGCGAAATTGAAAGGTAATTACTTTTGGTTTGTTGGTTTGGTTGTCGTCAGACTGCTTCGGTCATTAGTCCCATTAGTGTAGTGCATGTGTTTTTTCTCGGGAGATGCAGTTATCTTCCCCCGCTGGATGACGAGATCCGGCGCCGACCTGCCGTCGGCTAGCGGGGTTCCCTAACCGGGACTCTCCCACCAGCGAGGCACCGCCCCAGCCGGGAAGCCCGGCGCCGATCGCGCGCGGTCGTGGCCCTTTGTAGGATACTGCTCGGCATTTGCCTGGTGTTCAACGAAAAAAACCACAAAAGTACTGATCAGAGCAGGGCCCGGCCGCTAGAATTCTCCTCCAGGCAGCGACTGAATTCGACCTAGCTGAGAAGCTAGTGTGGAAAATCCGGCCGCCGTCAGGGCTCGAACCTAGGACCTCCCGGTCAGAGGCGCTGCAGTGGCATCAGTTGATGCACTGAGCTACCGCTTCCGGTTTGGACCGTCGGTATTCCGCATGCAGTAAGTAGTGCTTGGTGATGCAATCTATGTTTAACGCAAAGAACTGCTTGGCTCCATCTTGCATTGTAACGCTATGTTTGCAGCAAGAGAAACAACTTCTTTGAAATGCTTTTTCGCCAGTTGCAAGCATATGTATCAATTTTAGACAATGTCAAGTCTAACTATTCTTAAGTTAACCCGACGTCCCTCGCCTCTTAAATCCGGCACTGCCCGGCTGAGCTTAGTATTACAGATGTCTCTTCAGCGACTCTCACCGGGAGGCCAAGCGTTCGAGTTTCGACGATGGCGGAGCCTTTGATACAAGTTGTTTGCTATTACTTTGACACTACTTTGTGGGCGATGACCAATTCAGCCACTGTCTTGGGGACAATTCTAGCGGGACTGCCAACTTTTTCAATCGTCTTGTTCTGTGGTTCTCTCGATTAATACTAGACGAATGCGGGAGCAGTAACCTGCAAACCTACTGCACGTGACTTTTCCTCCATCTTCCTAGTCCTAGCTCCCTCACACAAACACGTAAATCCCCATCTCCATCAGGTTTTGCGTCCAGTTTCCCTGATCCATTGAGCAAATGCTGAGATGGCCCTTGTTTTGCTTCTGGACATAAATGTAACTTCATTTTCTGTGCACGTCTTCTAGAATTCAGTGGAAATTCAATTATTCAAATTATCGTTTCCTTGTTGTCGCGACAGGAAATAATAAGAGCCAAAATTTATTGCTTATTTATCCTTGAAAATAGATTTTATTACATGGGAGTTTTTGTTTTTTCTCCTTTCAAAATTCAAAATTTATTGCTTATTTATCCTTGAAAATAGATTTTACTACATGGGAGTTTTGTTTTTTTCCCTTTCAAAATTCAAAATTTATGTAGTATATGACTTAGTGTAGGGATCACAGAATTTTGAATATGTGCACACAATTCACTTTTCCTCATAGCACGTCATACGCAGTTTTAACTGTTTTTGACGTAAAATAAATTAATAAATAAATGCTCTTCACTACCACACGTACGTGAGAGCAGTCAGGAGCTTAGAACTTGGCCCGTGTGTGTGTGTGTGTGTGTGTGTGTGTGTGTGTGTGTGCAGAGGAGATATACTTAGAATGGGAAACTTCCTACCATTCAAAGTGAAGGTTGGCACTAGATCACTCCATAGCGGGGAAGGTAGCAACCTCCCGGGATAAACATTCACCACTCTTACAGGACAAATTATCATTGTAGTTGATGTGCCCGGAAACATCAATCAATTACTCGAAACTCATCTCACTAGGAAATCAGAATGGGGAGCGGAACGTATTGACGATTCCTTTCGGTTTGAAGTTTCTTAGTTTAAAAGAGAGGAATAACTAAATTTAGAATATCTGCACTCTACTGTACGAAGCTGTTCTTCTTTAATGCGGCAAGATAAGACGCGAAAGCAACATAGATGTCGCGTTCTAAAACCCGGTCAATTGAGATTATTCGACTTGCACCCTTCCCCAATCCCGTTGCCTCGTCAATTCCTAATTCTCACATTCTAAGAGATTTCATTCCTTATTTTTTTGTTGTTCATGACTATCGGAATTGGCACTTTTTTCTTCCTAGATTCTTCCTCCTTCACTTCAAATCCAAACCTTTCTATGGCTCTTGAAAATGATTTTCAATTATTTGGATTTGTTCTGCTACAACACGCGACGGTCAACCTCAATTCCTGATACCTAAATCCATGTTTACCAGTAACGTTGAGTGGATCTCTAATGTAAATAATGTAGTGTGGTAACACACAGAAGCTTCTTTTAGAAAAACTCAGAATGAATATTTCGTTTGCATAAAGGAAGAATAACACGAGAAAAAAATTAATGTAAATTTATGTTAATAGAAAAAAATATAAATTGTGACAGTTTGTCTAACATATAACTATTATCAGATTTTTTTATTGTATCCTGATTATTCAGCGTTAACCGCCAACACTCGTAAACGATGCTGTAATAAGATGGCTATTTCCATTTTTACATGATGTACGTGACCCATATAGAATGCCTCAAAACACTTCATTAAGTTTCTTCGATAATCCGAACCTTTCCTTAAATGTAAAATTGTTCTGAAACACTTCGGTGATTATCAGAAATTATTTGCAAATTATCCTGTATAGCACACTTCTTAAGCTAATACTGAGGCTCCTGAGCTTTGGTTTAGATTCAGCTACATATTGCCGTCCTGCGTAATACCGCGTGGCTATCACATTTTACTGCTGTGGATCTACCTACCTCATCGCCTCCATTCCGCTTCCACACATTGCTTGCTTGCACCGGGAGCTGGAGCTCAGTGCATCAACTGATGTCACTGCAGCGCCTCTGACCGGGGGGTCCTAGGTTACACTCCCCACGGCGGCAGGATTTTCGACACTAGCTTTTCAGCTAGGTCGAATTCAGTCGCTGCCTGGAGAAGTATTCTAGCGGCCGACTGCTCTGATCCGTGGTTTCTCCGATCAACACCAGGCGAAAGCCGGAGCAGTACCCTACCAGACGGGCCACGGATCGCGCGCGATCTGTCCTTCCTCTTCCGTGTCCTGTCCTCTCCCCTTACACACACACTTACACTAACATGCACTACACTACCACATACTCCGGGAGACCGGTCGGGAGCTTAGAGCTTGTTCCGGCTGGGGCGGTGCCTCGCTGGTGGGAGAGTCCTGGTTAGGGGGAAACCCCACTAGACGACGGTAGGTCGGCGCCGGATCTCGCCATCCAGCGGGGGAAGATCACCGCCATCTCCCGAGAAAAAACATGCACTACACTAATGAGACTAATGACCAAAGTAGTTGACGAGCCCGGAAACACGAAAAAAAAACCCAAACCAATCCACACCTTGCCTTTTCTCCGCCCCTGCAACTCCTCATAGTCTTCACGACTAGAGGAAAAATAGGACGGATTTGCACGTGCTGTGGAACAGGATGATGCAAATGGAGGGAATGGGAGAGGAAGTCGGAAGATTGAATAATATTTTTTTTGCGTCAACTACCATGTCATTAGCCCCTTATGTGCAGTTCATATTACATGGGTTAATGACCATGTCAACTACCCTGCCATTAGTCTCGTATGTGAATTACATATTACATAGGCCAATGACCATGTCAACTACCATGCCAGTAGCCCCGTATGTGAAGTTCATATTATATGGGTTAATGACCATGTTAACTACCATTTCATTAGCCCCTTATGTGAAGTTCATATTACATGAGTTAATGACAATGTCTACTACCATGTCATTAGCCCCTTATGTGAAGTACGTATATCGCGAGAAGAGGCGGTGTTCCTCCATCACTAGAACGTGAGATTCTGCGCCACTCTCACCTCAGTTATCTCCACCGGGGGCCATCGACCTAGATGGCACGAGCTCTAAGCTCTCAGCGGGTGACTCGATGTGTGCGGAAGTGTAGCTATGGAGCTAGGAACGGGAGCGCCGGAAGACCGTGGGAATGAATGGCGCGGCCAGGCAGTTCCCCCACCACCGGCGCTCACGAAGTTAGCGTCGCCCTGAGGAGGGCATGGCGGCGCCAGGACGCCAAGTCCCTGTAGGGCGCCGGGCCTCACTCCGCCCCTCACCCGCCCCTTCACCGCCCCTCACCGCCCCTCACCCGCCCCCTCACCCGCCCCCTCACCCGCCCCTCACCGCCCCTCACCCGCCCCCTCACCCGCCCCCTCACCCGCCCCCTCACCCGCCCCCTCACCCGCCCCCTCACCCGCCCCCTCACCCGCCCTCTCACCCGGCTTTTGCTCCTTCACATCCTCAATCGTGTAGACGTGCTCTATTGGAATCTTCATTTTTCGCAGATCATATTCTTTTGTTGTTTTTTTTTGTCAGATGGAAAGAAAAATTATTTCCTCGAAATTTCCAGTTCAAAACTTTAAAATTCTGCATGTTTACGAAATCATGGCCTCAAGCTTTCAATAATTCTCGTAAAAGTTATTTTTTTGCAAAAAAGCTATTATTAATTTTTTCTTCCTTCTGCCTCGGTTTACATTTCTCTATCGTTCTTCTATTTTCTATCATTAATTACCGTATAAGAAATACTCAATCCTTCTCACTGGTGTATATTTCCTATCTTGCTTCCTTTCGTCGTTTTTGATCTCCATCAGTAATATTTTATATAGTAATCATCAATATTTTTCACCGCCCGTTGTTTCTTTTTATGATTCTCTTTACTATTTTCTGCGATGAGATAATTTCTTGCTAAAAAATCAATAAATTAAAAATATATTTTCTTACTCTATATTTTCAAAATTAATGTTTCATTTATTTTCCTAACAATCCACTTGCAGTCAATGCATCGTGATATTTTTTATGATTTTCTTCAAAATTTGTATTTATATCTATACCGAAATTCTTCACAAATATTATGAAAACTATAATGAAGTTCTACTCTTTCCAAATGTATGCGTTAATAGTGTTTACATATGTACTTAAAAATAGATCTTTCCGTTTATGTTGATGCCAAATTTTGTATTCCACTCCAAATAACGAAATATTTTTATCTGTACAGAAAAGAACAATTTGGTAAAATGGGATCTCCTTCTTTAACTCTTGTTCTTTTTAAATTTATCACCAAACTTTTCCGTTTTAAATTTACCAGTTGTTTTCGTACAATTTCTTCACGAAGTTGAAAATTGTATATTTCTCTCGAATTTCTTTAAGTGAAAGTGAAAGTCCTTGAAGCACGCAATGTTGTTCAACTGAAGCAACGGCCTTATTGTTATCAATTAATTTGAAGTATAACTTCAAATTAAATTATACTTTTCAGTAACTAGAATAAGAGTGAAATGATGAAATACTAAAGCACATTAAGAGTTTTGATAAAAGAATATAAGATCTAAATAATAACTTCGAATTACGAATCTGTGAACTAGACGATATGTCAGTTACGAAGATAAGGAAAGAGAAAAACGAATAACATAATAAGTGACGTATCTTGGAGACAAAAACGTGAAGGGAAATCCAAGTTGCAATAATGTACGAGGCAAACGAAGAAAGAGAAAATTAAATAAATAATGATCGTACATTCAAAATAGCCATTTCGAAATACTGGAATGTTTTCTTTAGTCTTGGGAAACACAGAAGTTACAAATTTACCAAGATCAATCAAGAACGTCAAACCTCATATTGGGACGAATGCTCAAGAGAAAGAAAATGAATTCGAAAATGCATACTATACTAATCGGAAAAGTAATAAATAAAGCCATGGTTATTTCTTCTTTTCTGACAAATGATAAAGAAGGCAATATACACACATATTCCGGGAGACCGGATGGGAGCTTAGAGTGTGTCCCGAATGCGGCGGTGCCCCGCTGGTGGGAGAGTCGTGGTGAGGGGGAAACTCCGCTAGCCGACGGTAGTTTGGCGCTGGATCTCGCCATCCAGCAGGGAAAGATTATCGCCATCTCACAAGGGAAAAATATGCACTACACTTACGGGACTAACAACCTAAGCTGTTGATGGCCCGCAATCACTAATCAACCAAAAAGCAATGTACACCCTTAATTTTCATTAAAAATGTGGAAATTAACCACAAACAACTATCCACTGTAGATCAGTCGAGGATGCTTCTTCCTTGTCCTATCCTCTCCCCCTTGCACTAACATGCACTACACTACCATATATTCCGGGCGACCGGTCGGGAGCTTAGTGCTTGTCCCGGCTGGGGCGGTGCCCCTAGCCACGGTAGGTCGGCGCCGGATCTCGCCATCCAGCGGGGGAAGATCACCGCCATCTCCTGAGGGAAAACATGCACTACACTAACGGGACTAATTACCAAAGCAGTTGACGCTCCCGGAAACACGAAAATAAATCAGTCAATCAATCAACCAGTTCCTTCGCCTTCCGTGTTCGGGGATGGCAGCGCCAGCGGTCTCAGCGCCGCGTCTCCGCCGCTTGTGTCTCCGCGCACTAAAAACGTCGTGGAGGTGCTCCGGCGGCGCGTGGGTGGAGCGAGAGCGCTGGGGACAAGGAGAGCGGGACGAGGAGGGACAGACACACGGGACGAGGGACGAGCCTGGGTGACTCCCGGCCGGGCCGGGCCGGGCCGTCCCTCGGGGGACGACCCAACGCGGCGGCGGCGGCGCAGGGCACCCCGCGAGGCGACTAATCGAAGTTACCGGCCGTCCGTGGTTCGACTCTCCGGGGGTGCCCCGCCCCCGGGGGCCGCGGCGGAGGATTTAGCGTGGTCAGGTTGGGCGCCGAATGGGGGCGCCGAGAGCCTGCCGCCGATGGAAGACGAGAGGGGAAGAAAGAAAGAGAATACTGTACAACCAGTTTCAGGATTTCATACTGAAAGTGTTACTTCCGTTTTTACATACAGTTGAGATAATTAAGGCGTTTTCATTGCCAACATTATGGTTTATTTTAACAACACCAGCTTTTGATGGCTTAGCATCATAATCAGTTTTCTGATACAAGAAAATATAAACAAAACATCAGAATTAACAGAGTATGAAAAGTACATTATTACATAAAGTTTTAAAAAATATCTTAAGAAATGAAAGAAAGGAAGAACTAAAGAAAGAAAGACGGCAGAGAGTTTGATCGTTTAATAATACAGTAATTTTGTAAATCTAAGCAAGAAAGAGAATGAAGTAAACATGTAAAATTTTGTAAGAGAAAATATGAAAAGTTGAGCCGTTTCTTACCTGCTGTATGGAAGCCACAAAAATGACTACGTTGGTTCGGGCGGGCCTAGCAGCTTAAGTACCGGCTGTGCGGTGGAGGAGGAGGGTTAATGGCCTGGGTGCGGTGCGCTGTGCTTCCCCCTCCCCCCGAAAAGTGTTGTGTAAGGATGGTGGCAAATAATAATTTTAGCAAAGGGGAGGGGTTGTAGTTTATGTTTACATTCAGTAGGTTATTATTTAGATAAATGTAAAGGTTTTCCAATGTTAATCTGGTTAACATTGGAAAACCTTCACATTCAACTAATTAAAATGTTAATCTTGTTAGTTCCACTCTTGTTAAAGTGCTAAAGCTGCACTTGTTAAAGTAAACAATATTCTTGGCAATGAAATTGTCTTGAATTATATCGATTATTTCAATGCCAACGACAATTCACTGCTAATCCACAATTTTACAAACAACTGTATTTTTAGTTGAATTCCTAGTATTATAGGCGCTAAAAGTTGTTGCATTGACATTTTACTTTGTTAAGGTTACTACAAATACTGTATTTGAAGTCGCTGTGCAAGAGAGAATACATGTGGCTTTATAATGTTGATTACGTCTGGGAAGAAGCTACTGAGAAGTGTAGCCTAGCTCTAGTACTATTTCTCCGACACCTTTCCTGACTGCCATCTATCGGAGGGACCTGCCCTTGATCCGTGGTAACTGCCGCTGTCCTGCAAACAAAAGCTGCTTGAGGAGCCTCTGATTTTAATTGATTGATTAATTTTTTCGTTTGCGGGCACGTCAACTGCTCTGGTCATTAGTCCCGTTAGTGTAGTGCATGCTTTTTTCTCGGGAGATGGTGGTGATCTTCCCCCGCTGGATGGCGAGATCCGGCGCGGACCTGCCGTCGGCTAGTGGAGTTCATCCTAACCAGGACCCTCCCACCAGCGGGGCACCGCCCCAGCCGGGACAAGCTCTAAGCTCCCGACCGGTCTCCCGGCATCTGTGATAGTGTAGTGCATGTTAGTGTAAGTGTGTACTTCTCCGGCATTCGCCTAGTGTTGATCGGAGAAAGCACGGAAAACTACCGATCAGAGCAGCCGGCCGCTAGAATTCTCCTCCAGACCGCGACTGAATACGACCTAGCTGAAAAGCTAGTGTCGAAAATCCTGCCGCCGTGGTGAGTGGGAACCTAGGACCTCCCGGTCAGAGACGCTGCAGTGACATCAGTTTATGCACTGAGCTACCGCTCCCGGTAAGAGCCTCTGGTGCTCTCCGCTCATCATCCCGAGGAAGACTTTAGGGCGAGCTCGGTCACTTCCCATTTCAGGCCCAAAGGAACCAGTGGGCATCTGTCCGTGCCTGACGGTAGTTTTCCTTAGTTTTTCCGACCAACACCAGGCGAATTCCGGAGCAATACCATAACAAACTGGTTCGCGCGATCTTTCTTTTCTCTTCCTTGTCCTATACTTACATACTTGTACCACACACAGTACCACATACATCGGTAGACCAGTCGTAAGTTTAGAGGTTGACCCGGCTGGGGTGGAGCTCCGCTTGTGGGAGATGCCTGGGTCGGGAAAAAGGGAGAGCGGTACCGGATCTCGTCATACAGCGGGCGAAGATCACCTCTACCCCTTGCGATAAACAACATGCATTGTACGTACGGGACTATTGACCTTAGCAGTGAACGTACACGGAATCACTAATCATTCATTTAATCGGTTCTTCAATTCAGACTTTTCAGGTAGGTCGAATTCAATCGCCGTCTGAAGGAGAATTCTAGCGGCCGGCTGCTCTGATTGGTAGTTTTTCGTGGTTTCTCCGATCAACGTCAGGCGAATGCCGGAGCAGTACCCTACCTAACGGGCCACGGACCGCGCGCGGTCTGTCCTTACTCTTCCTTGTCGTATCCTCCCCTCTTACACACACACTTACAGCAACATGCACCACACTACCACATATTCCGGGAGACCAGTCGGGAGCTTAGAGCTTGTCCCGGCTGGGGCGGTGCCCCGCTGGTGGGAGAGTCCTGGTTAGGGGGAAATCCCACTAGCCGACGGTAGGTCGGTGCCGGATCTCGCCATACATCGGGGGAAGATCACCCCATCTCCCGAGAAAAAACATGCACTCCACTAACGGGACTAATGACCGAAGCAGTTGACGCGCCCGGAAACACGAAAAAATCAATCAATCAATCATTTTTACGTACGGGACTATTGATTTTAGCAGTTAACGTATCACTAATCAATAATTCAATCGGTTCTTGAATTCAGAGTGTATGCGGCAGGTTTCTCACTCACACATGCAGATCTCACACTGGACAGGAGAAGGGTTTAGGAAACGTTTTGATCGTGTGATAAATGAAGTTTTCAGAATGCCACAGATCCAAATGAAAATATTTATTTCTAACCTCGGTTGAGAATCCACAGTCACAGGGTCCGCTCCTTTCCTCGAACCTCACGTCCACTCGCCCAGATAGGGAAGTACTATAGTTTTATTTTCTCTTCAGGGAATGTCAGATATCTGAGATATGTTAGAATTTCATGCGTTTGCTGGTTAGGATGAGCTAAATAAGCTGCTTACTGCATTTGGTGGGCATGTTGAAATATTTGTTTTTATTTAGCAATCCACGCGCGTTTTCTTGAGTTGCAGAATCCTTATCTTATTATTCTCTGAACTTAGTTGCATTGTGAATATAGGTACTGAAACAGTGAGTTGCAACTTTAAAAAACAATGAAATTTGATCCTAGTGTAGAGGAAACTAATTGCATCTGCAGCTCTAGGTCTGATTATTTGATAGTGGTGCTTATAAAGTTTCTTTTTTCAAATTTATCCTGGTATGAAGAAAGTTTGGTATTAAAAGCAAATTTAACTCATCAATTCGTAAATGAAACATGAACTCGTACTAATGAGTGACTTGTAATTTGTTGCTTACATGGGATAGCGTTGATTCATTTCAACGAGTGGTGTTACAACAGTACATATTTTTACACATTATTCTAAAATTTGGAGTTTTCAAAAATTTGAATAGAATTCAATGAGAGTTGGAAATGCACCATATTTAAGTGTCATTTGCTCCAACCGTGAATAACATTTAAAGAAAAAGATTACAGCCGTTTTTCAAATATTATGTACAATATTTTTAAAAATCCGATTTTTTAGAATAGATTTCATTTATCACAAAAATCTTTATGTTCAATATTATGCTTATGCAATGCTTATTTTTTGCAATTTTGGAAAACTAAGAGAATTGTGTCAGACTTTTGTCAGCATCCTGTCAGAAACATGGAACCAGAACCTTGTTTAACGGTTCTTTGATTGGTAGTTAGTTCGTGACGTGATTTAGACACTTTGTTAGTTTTAAAAAATACCATTCCCCCATTATTTTATTTCTGTTTATAACTTCATGGCGAATATTTGGCACGCATATTTTGGGTTACGTAGTTTCTTCATGACTGTGTAATACGAGTACAAAAAGGTGACGCCGTTACAGTAGTAATGACCCTCACGGTGGAATGACCATTCTAGAGACATCACTGATTTAACTGAATCTTTCACCCCACTGAGAAAATTTAATTACTGATCAATTTAAAAATTGATTAACGATTCTGTTCTCGAATCATAATGTGGCTACCAAAGGCCTTGAGTAGGATCTAGGTTTTCTGTTCCGTACGTGTACGTGGGTCTTCGTGCGTTATGCGAACCGAAAGGAATATTGAAAGAAACAGTCGGAGGCTGTGGAAAGCAGCGCGAACGCAGCTGGGTCGAGGGGGGAGGGGGGGGAGGAGAAAGTGGGGGTGGGGAACGAGGGGGTGACGACGGAACGCTAGGGATCCCGCAACTCGCGCTAATATCGTAATACAAATCATAGTTAAGTCGCGACCCGCTGTTCATCTGTTTTGCCTGCCGTCGTGTCCCCGCCCCTCGCCCCGCCGGCTGGCGCGCGCGGGTGTCGGGGGCGGGGGCGAGGCCATGGAGGGCAAAGGGCGCAGAGGCGGCTCGCAGGGACAATAAAGCGACCGCGTTGTAGAGCCTGCCTCGCACAAGTTTGTATCTGGCCGGCCTAGCCGCCGCGCGGCGCCGCCGTCCTTGCCACCCTCCGGGAGCCCCAATGCCAGTGCCGGGGCCATGCTGGCCCAACAGACGCCAAGACGCGAAGATACAACCTGACAAAAGGGTTGTGTCGGGGTTCCGATTGAGTGATTGATTGATTTCCGAGCACGTCAACTAATGTGGTTATAAGTAGGGAGAGGATTTTTATGCCCAAACATATCTTGAAATATGCTTATCAAAATATGCATTTATGATTTACAAATTATGAAATATGCACTTTAATGTGTAATAAAAATTAACAATATTTCCTTTCCTGTATAAACCATTGTTGATTAAATTCAGAAGCAGAATGCTTGGAATGGAAAGATATATTTTTATGCAAACATAATGTAAACTAAATAATTTCGCGGGAGATATAATTGAAGTAAATATTCACTATAGTGAAGTACATGATATGTCTTGTTTCATTTGTTCTGTCTGATTTAAAAAATGTTATATCAGGAAATAACTTACATTTGCACAAGTATTTTATCATCTACAGAAAAAAAGCAACGCAATATATGACAACTCTTTCTAATTAATGAACTCTCACGAATAAATATATTGTATGAAAAAATAAAACTTTTAGGAATAAGTATTTTAACGAAATATGCAAAATATGCGCCTGTGATTAAAATATGCTTAACATGAATATGCTCCAACAGGAAAACTCGATCAAATATTCACTTACATGAACTAACAAATTAATCTACAAAGCATCCAATTCTAACCAAATATCAACAAAGTTCACTTAGCTCTGCCCTGAAGCAATTGACAAAATATGCAAAACTAGAGAAATCCGCTCCAGTTATTAGTTCTGTTGGTGCAGTGCGAATGATTTATCACTGAAAGAAGCGGATTTTGCTTCCCCGCTAGATGGTTAGATCACGTGCCGTTCTACACGTCAGTTTGTACTGGATTTTCGATTTCAAATACCCCCCCCCGCAGCGGAGAATTACCCAGCCGGAACAAGCAGAACTAGACTGTCGCCTGGTTTCCCAGCCTGAGTGGTAGTTCATGCAAGTGATATGTTGTTCATGTAAGGGGAGAGGATAGGATCAGGAAAGCGAAGTATATTGCACGCGTTCCCTGAAGCGTTGTCATCTTGTCACAAGCGATGGCGAGTCTCCAGGAGAGTAGTTAGCGTCTCCCGCTGACCGAGAGCGGTGGCTCAGTGCATCAACTGATGTCATTGCAGTGCCTCTGACCGGGAGGTCCTAGGTTTGAGTCCTGACGGCGGTAGGATTTTCTAACATTTCAGGACACTAACTTTTCAGCTAGGTCAAATTCAGTCACTGTCGGGAGAATTCCAGATCGATAGTTTTCCGTGGTTTCTCCGATCAACGCCAGGCGAATGCCGGAGCAGTACCCTACCAAACGGGCCACGGACCGCGCGCGATCTTTCCTTCCTCTTCATTGCACTATTCTCTCCCCTTACACACACACACACACTTACACTAGCATGCAGTACACTACCACACATGCCGGGAAACCGGTCGGGAACTTAGAACTTGTCCCGGCTGGGGCGGTGCCTCACTGATGGGAGATACCTGGTTAAGGAAAAACCCTGCTAGTTGACGGTAGGTCGGCGCCGGATCTAGCTCTACACTTACGGATCTAATGAACTCGTTAGTTGACGCGCCCGGAATCACAAAGAATCAATCGATCGTATGAGCGTCGAGGCGAAGTGGCAAAATGAACGCCCAATGAACTAATCCTCGATAATCTGTGCCCACATGTTAACAATATATTTCACCCTACGTCCGCTAATTAAAGGTTTAGGAGGTTGAAATGTCTGAGTTTGAAACAGTGGTCTCTTTACAGAAGAGGAACTAGTGAGAAATCTTTGGATCATTTAAAGTATTTTCGTTGGCAAAGATTGAACATCAAGTGTGCCGCAAATGTTACGTATTAAAGACTAAATATAAATAATCCCAATTTCATTCAGTTCTATCATACCTGGGAATTATTTTTTAAATATAATTACGTCTGTATTACATCCATTGGATTCTTTTTGTTGTTTTGTTAAAAGTTTCCTCCCTCTCTTCCCTCCCCTTCTCTCTCTCTCTTTCTCTCTCTATCTTTCTCTCTGTGTTTGTGTGTGTGTTTGTGTGAGGGGGGGGGTGAGCCTGTCTCTTTATAGTTGTAAAAATATTCTCACCTTTTTGTTAAAAAACAGACGCCACAATGCTATTTTTTCTAATGACTTATCTCTTTTAATATTTTCAAAAATTAATTACTTTAGATAATTCTTTCCTTAAACGAAAAAAATATTGCAATGAAAATAGTCTTGTTGTGTGTGCTTTTGAAGAAAAGGGTTGAAAATTTATACAACTATTACGAGATAACAGACTTTACTTATTCCTTAAAATCTCTTTTTCTTTTTCTGTCTCCCTGCGTGACTCCGTATCTCCATCTCTTGCTTTGTCTCTCTGAATATGTCCGTTTCTCTCTCTGTCTCTATTCCTTTATTTTGCGGCCTCACTCTTACACAGACACACACATCGTCAGAACCCGCTTTCTATCTCTTTTATATTATTCTCCATTTATTTTACCGATCTTTCGAACGCATAATTATTGGTGTCGTAAAAGTACTTGACTTAGTAGTAGATATTTCGTTACCGAAATTCCAAAAATTAAAATTAGAGGTTTCACATTTGCTTCAAATTTGAAGAGTTTGGAAGGCTCATACCTTTTAATGATGAGAACTACAACGAACGCAATTTATTTGTTTTCACATGATTTTCTTAAAGAATAAGCTAGAAATATTTAGTTTTATAGGCATTTAAATAATATAATATGAACTTGCATTTTCTTGCACATTTTCTGAAATATTTTCAAGGAACAGATTACATAGTCGCTGGTACTAAGTCAAGAATCGGGCTTTTATCAACATTTTGTAGTTTATAAGTGATCGCTATTGGATAAAATTGGGTTTGGAAATAAATTAATAAAAATAGACGAATTAATTTTTTTTTAATTTCAGACATTAGATCTTTACATCAAGGTTAGTAGGCCTTAAAGTTCATTAGTTTTACGGATGGATTTAAGTAGTCCAAATAGTTTAGTGAAACTACAAAAATTTTCCTAAGTACGACCTTTATTTGGGTGGTGAGGCTTCGACCCCTGTCGCGCTTTTATAGGATACATGAGCGAACTAATAAAAGAAAATTAAACGTCTTTTAGTTTGTACTGCCCTAAACCTCTCTGCCATCTCTGCTGTTCCTCCGAGCAGCTTCTACGTCTATTGGGCTCTGCTTGGCTCCGCTCCCCTGTGCGTGGCTCTCCCATCCGGCTTCCGCCTCGACTCCGCCGGCTGCCGCCTGACCCCGGCCCGCCCGCCCGCCACCGGCGGAGAGGCAAGGCGGAATACGACCCCGCTAAATCCCTCGCAATTGTCAGCAGGCACGCCCACACCCGGCCCAACAAGTCGTGTCCCGCCGCCCTAAGGGCCAGGGCGCGCGACAAGGGCCTCGATGAGTCGTGGCTAGTGGGAAGGACAACGTGGCAATACTTCCGATGACGTTATCTGTGATACAACATCAATCCTAGACTTTGCGCAAAGGCATAGGTGTATATTTGGGCATCACTATGGGAAGTAAAAAGTATTTCAGATAATTATACTGTTAGTAAAGGTTCGCTAAAATTTCTTTTTCTATCAATAATTTAGACGCAAGTGTCACTATGGGAAGTAAAAAGTATTTCAGATAATTATACTGTTAATAAAGGTTCGCTAAAATTTCATTTTCTTCTATCAATAATTTAGACGCAAGTGTTGTTCACAGACGGACTGACAGACTGACAGACAGACTGACAGACGGACTGACAGAAGGGCTGACAGACGGACAGACGGACGGACTGACGGACGGACTGACGGACGGACAGACGGACGGACGACGGACGGACGGACGGACGGACGGGCGTGACGGACGGTGACGGACGGACGGACGGACGGACGGACGGACGGACGGACGGACGGACGGACGGACGGACGGACGGACTGACTGACGATTTGAAAGAAAGAAAATAATCGGTATTAGCAGTCCCCAAAGCATGCATTTCCGTTGTAATCAATTTTCCGCAGCTTTACATAACTTTCTCTGTACTACGCATAGAGCCTGACCGTCGTATGTACGAGGGTACACGATAAAGTAAAAAGGTCAATATTTATAAGTAGTTTACTTCATTTTTTATGTTTGTTGTATATATATATATAATGTAATCTTAAAAAAACAATTTCACTCTAAATATTATTCTAGTCACTGGGATGAAATTTCTATATTTTATCTTCGTGGATACATCAGTGGTTCAGCTTCTGTGAAGGGTGTAAATCTGAAAGGTATTTCATTCGATAAAGAGTGATGGAATGGCTCACAATACATCATACTAATGTGTACATTATAATGGTCTTTTATCTGAAGCAATTTATGGAAAACATATTGGAGTAGTTCATAATTAAGTGAATAGTCTGATTAGAGTAATTCAAAAATTGATTATCAGTTTGGGAATTATTACGAACGTAATGCAAGCGTATAGCACACCTGATTAAATGTATTAATCTGTATTTATTACCAAAGCGGATATTCCGAATCAAGTGCTTTCGTCTACCTGATTGGAACTTCGTTGTTTGTTCCGACATTCACTAATGGGGTTTGTTTCGTATCCTCTTTAGAAACACATTGCTCATTCACTTGTGTGTAATCAATTACTATAGCGAATGATTGCGAGGGTAATCTCGTATCTGCGTTTATGGTGTTCGAAGAAATGAAGTTTAGGCATGTCCTCTATATAACATCAAAAAATTAAGCAATTGGTATTGCTTCTACTGAGAATCTGGAATATTGTATAGTCATTCTTTTTAACTAGATTCATGATGCTACAATAATCGTATACCACTATCAAAAATTTAAAAATAAAATTTTTTAAGAGAAGAATAATAAAAAAAAAAAATAATAAAAAAAAAAAGGATAATCTATAATAACATACACAAGAAATTAATGTGCTCCTACATGTACAGGAAAGTGTTTCTTCAATGCAACAACCTTGCAAGGAGCAGCTTGTAATCGACAGTGTATATATCCGGTCGTTGACAAAAAACGTGATCCCTCTACCTGTTGCATTGACTGCAGGAAGTCTTTCATTATGGTTTAATATGACTGAATTTTTTGATTTAAAAAAGTATTATAATAACCAAGTAGTTTTCAGTAATAAGTAGTTTGTAGTAATAACCAAGGATTTCTGTTATGTACAACGAACAAGAAAACAACAATCCATCAAGACATTGAGAATTTGCATTGGTATCTATCTGGGTGATGTTTTTAGTCATTATCTTTTATCTATTTCCTTGAGTCACCTCTCCTTTTGTTTGAAAATATTGTAATGTAATGAATTTAACTGATCTATAAAAATTAAAAGGAAATCATCAATCATGCATCAGCGATATGAAGCTGCAACCAGGAATGTTACAATATTTAAAGTAGCTTATTCATACCTCCGAAAGGTATTCTACTGACGTAGAAGTGCAATTTGGTGTTGCAAAATAGAAAATGCAAGGAATCGATAAAGGACAATTAATTAGTGAAATAGAACCATGTCAAGGTAATCCATCAGTTCTGGAAGAAAATGAATATTATTGGTTTCTAAGGAATGTAGCAAATAAAACGGTTTATGCATCCTAAAATTAAAGAGAAAATACAGTTACAATTTGTTAAGAGAATGGAAAACATATTCTAAACTTTTCTAAACTTATAAAATATGTATGATTAATATATTTCTAAAATCATAAATTACATTTTTATTAGGAATTATAAAACGGTCGAAATCTGATTTTTGAAATTTAGATAGACTTATCAGTGTCTTTCTGAATAGTTTTCATACTATAATATCTACTCCTACATCCAAAGAGTCACTCTCACAAGTAATACGGCTTATTCAAAATTGATATATTCATAAAAAAACTGATAAGAAGCATGAGGGACCAGATCCGGCAAAAAGTTTTATCATCTCATCGATAAAGAGTAGTAAGAAAACAGATTATAAATATACACCTCTCTCTTTAACCAAAATCCAACAACAAACATAAAATAACTATCATCCTTCGACAAAGAGATGGATCTATGAAATCAAAATGTTTTTTAAATCAAAGCTGATTACAAAATTCAAAAACTATATAAAAATACTCAATTGCAAATACAATTACAATGAACATTTAGTCAGTTTTTGCAAGTTCAATACCAAGAAATTTGGAATATGTGTTCTGCCAACTAGATACTGATTGTGGCAATGATTTCACTTCAACTTTACCATTTCCAAGAACGAATGTCAAAGTGAAATCCTCTCCCGTAATGGAGTGTGAAGGAAGCAAGGCGACCGTCACCCTTTCGTAGCGTTCATTTCAAAATGGATTCCGGCGTGTGGCCGAGCTTTCCTTATAGCGCTAATCCAAGCCGAGCTGACCTCCTTCCCCGCGTCAACCAGGGGAAACCGTAAGTACCCCTGTACAGAACGAATGGGGCTGAATAAATCGCCCATAATTCGTCCCACGCCGAGACGATGCCCATTTAATGGCTGGACACCACGTGAGTAATCCCAGCCGCCTCTCCACCAATCACGTCGCTGGGAAATCTGGGCGTTCTCATTGCTGTCATCATTCGTCTGTGCTATTTTTGGCTGTTTCCGTTCGCCACGTGATAAAGTGGATCTAGTCTGCAGTCTTTGTTTTAACGGAAGGCATAAATAAAAGGCTTTAGTATTTAAACGCGATGATTATGCGTGATTGAACATTTTAGTGGTCTCAACATCTTTATTTGTAATGGAAGAAAACATTTGTAGGTGTTTTCAACTATTTCAAATTGAGTAAGTAAAATTATAATATTCAAAATATAGGTATACGTCCATCAAATCTACACTTAACCACTTATTCTATTTCAAATTACTTATTCAATAATATATTGCCTTCTGCGGTACTAATTAGAATGTGTAGGTACAGTACATGATATCGTTATGTTATAGAAATGCTAAATACTAACAGTAGTAATAATAATAGCTAAAATGAATGTAAAATATGGTGCTAATCTGACTAGAAGCAATAATCATGGAGTATCTGAAATTCGGTGGAATATTGATTATACACAAGTCTAAAACTTTCAGAGCAAAAGAAAAAGAAATTGACAACTGTTAATTCTAGCATCGTATTGGAAAGAAAGATAACAGGTCATATATAAACACATTTATGCCCTGATAAAAGCGCTACAAGATAAATAGCCAAAGAATAAATAATGAAATGGGAGACAAAACTGGGATATTAATTATTTTATTTCTGTACCGCATACAAAACTGTGAAAACGCTTATTATCTTCCGATATTCTCGCGTTGCACATTACTGTGATTTACAAAAGCCTTCAACCCGTTTCAGAAACAAAAGCATTCTCTTTTTTCTGCATGATCTGGCATTTACAATAGCCTATTGAACATATATATGAAATGGCGTTAACATTGATAACTATTTACGCAAATACATTGAAAAAAGGAATCCAAAAATGGGCAATGCAGAAATGAAGGTATTTTTGCATCCAATTGTTCGGTATCAATGAATATTTCCCATATAGAGAGAATATACATCTGTGAATTCCATGCAAAGCACTGCAACCTATTGACTTCCAATGCGTATTGTGAGTTGCACATTAGTGAATATTGATAATAAAATGTTACCTTTGCCTAATATTTTACTTCCTTATTTTTTTTTTTTTTTTATTTATAGTTTCTTTGCATCTCATCATATTACTTACGTTTCAAGTTACAAAATAATGAATTAATTTATTTTTGCACAATCATCTTACATTTTTATTGTATTTTCATAAATTCTCTTGATTTTCAAACCATTACCCTGATCACTATTGCCTAAATTTATTTGTTGATTTGTCGAAGAACAGCAAAGAAGGACAACGATGCTTCTATAATCTGAAACAAAATAAATTAAAAAATTAGTTTTCAATATAATGATTGTAATATTGTTGTAAAATTGTGTTTATTAAGTACTGTAGTACCTATTATTCACCCTCCATTAAACCCAGTTGTTGTTATCGACAGATGATGATATTCCCAAACTTTACACAAATACTTTTGAGTTGCCAAAGAAAAAGATAAGGAAACTCGGGATACCAATGTGTCATTTTAAATTTAATAACAGCCTGAAATTTTTTTAACTGAAACACGCAATGGTCGACCATGTTACTGGGCGGCTACTTTGTTGCTACCCATTTCAGAGCGAGGCATGTTGTGCATGGACAGGCAAAGCCGGATTTTTCAACTATAATGTAATACACACAGAGAATAAAAATAAATGCAATTAAAAGTTTAAAACTGAGATTCGAATCTTTGACTTCGGAAAGTCTACCCGATTTTATTTATTTTCTACGTCTCCGTAGAATATTTGGGACTCGCTGTATCATTATACCGAGAATTGAAAGACTACCAGCGATATTATTCATTCGATTCATAAACTAACAGAAATGTGTTGGCGTCTTTCACGTGGAGATTGAAGCACTATTGATTGATTGATTGATTTTTCGTGTTTCCGGGCGCGTCAACTGCTTCGGTCATTAGTCCCGTTAGTGTAATGCATGTTTTTTTCGGGAGATGGCAGTGATCTTTCCCCCGCTGGATGGCGAGATCCGGCGCCGACCTACCGTCGACTGGTGGAGTTTCAACCTAACCAGGACTCTCCCACCAGCGGGGCACCGCCCCAGTCAGGACAAGCTCTAAGCTCCCGACCGGGCACCCAGAATATGTGGTAGTGTAGTGCATGTTAGTGTAAGTGTGTGTGTAAGGGGAGAGGATAGGACAAGGAAGAGGAAGGAAAGATCGCGCGTGGTCCGTGGCCCGTTTGTTAGGGTACTGCTCCGGCATTCGCCTGGTGTTGATCGGACAAACCACGGAAAACTACCGATAAGAGCAGCCGGCCGCTAAATTTCACCTCCAGACAGCTCCTGAATTCGACCTAGCTGAAAATCTAGTATCGAAAATCCTGGCGCCATCAGGACTTGAACCTAGGACCTCCTGGTCATTGAAGCACTATTACTACGACTAAGTACGCTGCCTAAAGCAGGAAAACTTTGTAGGAGGACACGTGCGTGAGCGGCAACCCTCTCTTAGACGCAGAGTTTTGCGAGTTCTACTCTGTGCCGCGAGGCTGCGCGCATTCGCTTGAGCAGGTGCTCTTTAATCGAGGGCCGCTGTTGCCGCCCAACATCGCTTTGAATACAATCGGGAATGAAACGTTCGAACTTCAAGGATTCGTTGTATTTTCTCTATAAATGCTAATGATGTGATGGGTGGAAATTAAAAGTAGGCAAATCAATGTTTTTTTAACGTTAAAATCAACATACATTGCAGTAATACATGAATAGATAACTTGTGCTGTAGAAGGCAAGATTCTTTACTCCATCTTTAGATTACTATACGAGTATTTAGTACTTTGAAGTGGATGGAGTGCTATACTTCATTGTACTAGTCTGTATAATATAGTGTGAATTACACTTATTGAAAAACTGCAGTTTAAACAATTCTCATTGATGATGAGAAATGGCCCAACTTTAAGGTGGAGCTGTTTGGAAATGGGGAACCCCAAAATCACTTTTGGTCTCACTAAACGAAGAATGTATTCCTCTATATATTTTATATGGGCCACTTTATTGATAGGTGATTCGGGTTTGGTGATATTACCAATCAGCACGACGTAAAATGAGCATTGTTCCTAAAATGAAAAAAAAAATACCGGCTTTTATGAGTACCAGTATGGGAACAGGCGGTCAAAAAATTATAAGTGAAGCCTCATTCAATGCAGAATTTAATGATCTGCAACTTTTCATGAGTCCATGTTTTCAATATTGTGCGTCCTTTACGAAATAAAACTGCAAACTCGCACCAACGCCCCTTTTGGGGTACATTCCCCACCCAGCAACACCATCTCACCACCACCACCACCACCACCACCACCCACTTAAGTAGAACTCCGTTGAGGGAGAAACCTAGAATAGTCATTCGGCCAAAAATAAAGCTATTAAAATAATAAAACCTTTTTTTTTCAATTATTTGCGATTCGTCTCCTTTTTTTGTTTTATTCTAAAGGATTTAATCTATTCAAATTGTTGCGCATCCAAAACGTGCCGTAACTCAATGTTTTCTCTTACTTCGGGAATGTTCAATTTTAACAACAGGCATTAACGGATAAAATACGCTATAAGATGAAATGTATCTACGTGTTAGTATTTTTTGGTCAGTATTGCGTTTATGTCGTTGTCAGTATTGCGGATTATCTATCGTTGAGATAAATATTTTGTCTTCAATAAATACAGAAGTGGTAGAGCACGGGAGATGTTCTAAAGGGGTTCGACCGATCTCCATTAAAACTTTTTCCCCACGCCGAGGTATCGCTTGGGATCTCTCAGTCTCGTCTCTCTTTCAGATATTTTTGAATGAGATATCCCGTTGTTCTACAGTGAAAGGGCGTTGTCCTTGTGTAATTTTAGGGACGAAATTCTTGGTGCGCAGATCATTCTACACACTTGTTACTGTTATTCCCAAGGAATTATGAAGAATTCAGATTTAGAAGTGATCGATGAGGAGTGGGAATGTCCTTCTAGGTTTGTAATAACTGAAAACAATCATCCCTTTCCCGGGGTTCAAACTCATGTGGTGTCGGCAAAGCTCAAGTAACTTAATGTCGCCATAGGTAGCAATTAAACAAAAGTGAAATGATGTTTATAAGTTTGTATATATCACAAACCCTTTTGAATCAGTCAATATTTTGCTTGCTCCCAGACTTAACAAGGATACGTACTTTTCAGCAATGAAAATACCGGGGACCGAGATAAAAATACGTTTAAAAATGTGAATGCAACCCGCAATACACTGATGTATTAAGGGTTTGCGTTACAGGAGCGTTTAGGGTAGGGCGGGATGAGACTACGGTACAGTCATGGGAAAGGCAAGGTAGACGGAAAACAGAGAGGAGCGAACGAGCTAGAGTGAAAAAAGTAGAAGAAGAAGGAGAAGGAACCAAGAGCGGTAGCTCAGTGCATCAACTGATGTCACTGCAACGCTTCTGACCGGAATGTCCTAGGTTCGTGTCCTGGCAGAGGCAGGATTTTCGACACTAGCTCTTTAGCTATGTCGAATTCAGCCGCTATCTGGAGAAGAATTCTATCGGCTGGCTGTTCTGATCGGTAGTTTTCATGGTTTTTTCGATCAACACCAGGCGATAGCCAGAGAAGTTCCCTAACAAACGGGCCACGGAACACGCGCGATGTCCTTCCTCTTCCTTGTCCTATCCTCTCCCTTTACACACACACACACACACACACACACACACTTACACTAACATGCACTACACTACCACATATCCTGAGAGACCGGTCGGAAGCTTAGAGCTTGTATCGGCTGGGGCAGTGCTCCGCTGGTGGGAGAGTCCTGGTTAGGGGAAACCCCACTAGCCGACGGTAGGTCGGCGCCGGATCTCGCCATCCAGCGGAGGAAGATTACCACCATCTCCCGATAAAAAAACGTGCACTACACTAACGGTACTATTGACCAAAGCAGTTGACGTGCCCGGAAACACGAAAAAAACAATCAATCAATCAAAGGAGAAGGTGAGGGGCAGGAAAGTGAGAGCAGGAGAAAGCTAGAAAGAGAGACTGGGCAGGGAGAGGAGGACCGAAGACGTAGCGTGGCCAGAGAGGTGGAGCAGAGTGCGATGGGTTTGAGGGGAGAGGGAGGGCGGGACGGTAATTTAGGACTGGGGGACGGGTGAGGTGAGAGAGAACTAAACAGAGTGAAGCTGAGCAAACTGGAACGGTGCGGAGGGATGTAGTGTAAGACCGAAGGTGTTGGTGTGGAGCGGATTGGAGCATACAGAAGAATAAATAAAATATATTCCATTTTTCACCGTACTTAGATGAATGATTGTTAGTGAATTCGGTCGTGTCAACTACCGAAGTGATTAGTCCCGCAAGTGTAGTACATGTTTTTCATCGGGAGGTGATAGTGATCTTCTCCCAGTAGATTGCAAGATCCGGTGCCGACCTATTGTCGACTAGCGAGTTTTCCCCCACCCAGTATCTCCCATCAGCGGGAACCGCCCAAGCCGGGAAAAGTTCTAAGTATCCGTCCGGTCTCCCGGTATGCGTGGTAGTGTACTACATATTAGTGTAAGCGCGTGTATGTGTGTAAGGGGTGGGGCCAGGACAAGGAAGAGGAAGGAAAGATCGTGCGAGGTCCGTGGCCCGTTTGTTAGGGTAGTGCTCCGGCATTCGCCTGGTGTTGATCGGACAAACCACCGAACACTACCGATCAGACGAACCGGCCGCTAAGATTCTCCTCCAGACAGCGACTGAATTCGCCCTAGCGGAAAAGCTAGCGCCAAAAATCTTGCCGCCATCGGGACTCGAACCTACGACCTCCGGGTCAAAGGCACGGCAGTGACATTACTTGATGCCCTGAGCCGCCGACCTGCGTCCTAAGAACTCATTTCTTTTCCTGTCTAATGCTTGATAACAAAATACCTGGATAAGCGGAGAAGTAAAAAAATCATTCGAATTCTTTCCGCTAGTCGGGGTGCTGCTCACCACGAGGAAGCTGTGCAGCGAGATGACGTAGAACTTCCCGGCGGTGAGCTCGAGCGGGCGCTGGGCGCGCAGGATGATGAAGGCGAGCGAGTGCTTGAAGACGTTGCTAGAGTCCAGCCAGTCGCAGTCGTACGCCGCCGTCGCCACCGCCTCGCTCTGTAAACCAACAAGCGCGCGCGATGCCATTGAATTGAATCGGTGCCTTATTTTACGTAGTGAGACTCAGGCCATGAAGCCTACTCTTCCGTCTGACCACGCAAATTTCGCTGCGCTCTTGTCATCAACTAGGGGAGAAAGAAGGTATTACTTGGGCGACGAAACAGGCAATTTGAATTTAGCTCAGAGACTTCATTTAGGCTTGAGGATCTTTTACATGCAGCAATCTACTACATGGGACAGCCAGCTTTACTTCCCCCAAAAGAAGGTGTACGAAGGAATTTTTCGCCCTTAAAAATTCACGGCTTCGTTCGCGTTTGAACCTGCTATAACAGTTTGATAAGCTAACAGTTAAACCATCGCCACCGAAAATACCACTTGAAAACGATTGGTTGGCTAAGTCGTGTTTCCGAGAGGGTCAACTACTACGATTATTAGTCTCGTAAACGTAAAACGTAGTTTTTTATCACGGTAGATGGCTGTTATCTTCCCATATTTGATGGTGTGTTCTAGCGCAATCAACATGTCACTTTGGAGAGTGTTTCCCAACACGTTATCTCCCAGATACGGCCCCCCCTCCCCCAGCCTGTACACGTTCTCAACTTTTGACGTATGTAGTAATGTTGTAAATGTAATTGTATGTATGAGGTGAAAATTAGATCAGGGAGAAGAAATAAAAATGGCGCCCGGTCCGTGCCCCGTACTGGTTCACCACTCGCTTGGTGTAAATCGGAGAAACCACGGAAAGTTACCGATTAGTGCAGCTGGCCGCTAAAGTTCACCCTCAAAGCAGCGGCTGAATTAGTCCAATTGTACAGTTAGTGTTAATAATCCTGCCAACGTAGGGACTCGAACCCTACGACCTCCCCGTTGGAAGCTCTGCAGAGACATCACTTCATGGCTGAAGCTAGCGACTTGTCTGTGTGGGGGGAGGGGTAGAGGAGCATCGGCGACGAAATGCCCGCCCCATAATTTAAATAATTCAATAGACAGGGAAGAGACACCAGCAATCGCCCCTACCTGACAGACCACTTCAAATATAAAATTTGAGAATTAAGAATTGGAGATTTTCAACCTGCCGCGAAAAACTCGCGAAACGTGAAAGGTTTTGTCCTCTAATATGAAGGATTAGAAGGATGATATATTTTGTTGTAAAATTATATAAACATATTCTGAAAATTTATTAGTATTAGCAATGCAATAATGTTACATGAACAAACATTTCTATACTTAAATTGTTTCAAACACTTTAATAGACCTTTTAGTGTCCATTAATTAGTCCAGTATCTAAAGGCTGCCGAAATATTAGTTGTCTAGTGTCCACAGTACTTGATCAAATTCAAGAGTTTTGTAATAAATTAATAAAAGAGAGGACAATAGAAATTTTGCAGTTTTCAATCAAGAGATATGTTCAGAAAATGATATGTTATAATTTCACCTAACGATTTAGTACTGTGACCCAATAATTTGCAGAAAACCTAAAAAGTGTCCTTAGCTATGAGCATTACTGGTACTTTTACCCTAACAAGAGATAATAATTTTATGTAAGAGAAAGAAATGATTTAATTCAAACGTGAAGGACATTATATCTCTAGGGGATACGTTTCTGCTTATCTAATGTTGTACTGAAAGTTTCTTTTTATCGAATTTTTCTATTTCGTTTTATCAAAATTGTTGAAATGTTAGAAATATAAATTAAGGAAATTCATGATAAATTTTATTATATTATTATTATTATTATTATTATTATTTATAGATCTATTGCAAACATATCTTCCCTTCAAAGGCCTAATATCTCTTTAGCCATCATTATCCTCTCAGCATAGTAACCTTTACGACCTCAATGTTTATCAGAAATGACGTCAGAAATCTGCTTCATTAGAGAGCATTGAAGCTCCGAGAGTTCCCAACGCAAAGCTTTCAGGCGCCATGCCTTTGCCTGTCCCGCATCTGCTCGTCTAATCTCTCCTACCTCCTGCGGTCATTGATCAGTGGAATTGCCCTACCTTCCGCTGGCGTTCCTTCATCCTCTACGTGTTTCGCCTTTGCCCTTCATTTTCTTTCCTCGCTGTATGTCGCTTTCTCACTTTTCCTTTGATTGTTCCGCCCCTCCTCGCCCCCCCTCTCTAACCCCCTTCCGGCCTTCCCCGCTCCCTCCCTTCTTCCTCGCTGAAACGCTTCTATTCTTCTCTAGTTCCCACTCCCTCCCAGCTCTTGCCCCGTCATTGTACAGATTCTACACCTGGTCATCTCCACCTGCTTATCACCTGGAGCGGTAGCTCAGTGCATCAATTGATGTCACTGCAGCGCGTATAACTGGGAGGTCCTAAGTTCGAGTCCTGATGGCGGTAGGATTTTCGACAGTAGATTTTCAGCTAGGTCGAATTCAGTCGCTGTCTGGAGGAGACTTCTAGAAGCCGCCTGCTCTAATCGGTTTCTCCGATCAACCCCAGGCGAATGCTGGAGCAGTGCTCTACCAAACGGGCCACGGACCGCGTGCGATCTGTCCTTCCTGTACCGTGTTCTATCCTCACCCCTTACACACACACTTACACTAACATGCACTACACTACCACATATTCCATCAGATCGGTCGGGAACTTAGAGCTTGTTCCGGCGGAGGTGGTGCCCCGCTGGCGAGAGAGTCCTGGTTAGGGGGAAACCCAATAGCCGACGGTAGGTCGGTGCCGGATTTCGCCATCCAGCGGGGGAAGATCACCGCCTTCTCCCGAGAAAAACCATGCACCACACTAACGGGACTAATTACCAAAGCAGTTGACGCGCCCAGAAACACGAAAAAATCAAATCAATCTTCCGGTCAACCGGTTATCACATGTCTTCCTAATGCGATTCACCCCGCCCATCCGCCACTATCTCCACACTATGAAGGCATCTGCCATTACGAACTCACGCCGTCCAGTCGAGAACTTCCTCCCTCAGCCTGAGGGCGGCGTTGCAACCGTTCTTCTCTCACAAGCGGGCGCGCCCCTGTCACCTGAACGGGCGGCGCCGCCGACGCGCATAATGGGCTCGGAGGGGCTGTTGGGCGCGCTCTCCCCGAGGGCGCCCCGAGTGCGTGCAAATGGACACGGAAGGGGCCGACCGCAGCCCCGCCCCTCCCCGCCCCCGCCGCGAGCCACCTGCTTTGTCGCCAGAGGACTTGATTGCAGCCGCTGGCCTGCTCGGTGAGGTGTAGAAAGTCACATGAATCAATGGAAGTATGAAAGTACAGGTGGCGCAGAAAGAACTGTAATGATCCCGTCATGCAAAAAGAAACATTATAAACATTTTTTTAGTAATGGTGCCGTGGGAGGAGAGCGCCGTCAAGTGTGTTTGAAGCATGACGGCGGTGAGAAATCGCATTTAGAAATTGAAAGAATATTCGTGTACGAGTCAAAAGAATACAACAATATATGGACATTTTGGAAATGATATGAATTCTAAAACATTTAGTTGTGCATAATTAGTAGAGGGGAATTGGAAATGGAAAGGATAAACAGCGTAAGGAGAACCGTCGACTGGTTTTTTGAAAGGAAGCGCTTCGAAAAAGTCGAGGGTCGTCAGAGGATGATTAGCCGTCGTAAGGCACGGACGGCGACGCGTGGTAGACGCGGTGAATTCTAATAGACAGTTTTACCAGAGGCATAGTGCTAAGTTATTCATGAAGAGTATGGATGGAATTGGAATGTGTGGTCGCAAGAAGGTTTGTGGAAACTGATGGGGCAGTGAGTGCATAGCAGCAGCTAATCCAAAAAGGAAACTGATAAACTTTTTGACATTTTTTTGTTTATGTGGAGCAAGGCGAAGTTTAAAAAAAATTGTAGGACAAAAATTGTGAGATTGTGGTTGGAAGCAACGCTAAATGGATCCAATAATGAGTAATAGTATAGGAAATTTCGGAAGGTGCACCAATAATAAATTAATGAAAGTAATTCAAAATATTTAGTATTAATTAGCAATGTCGTTAACTTAAAAAAATATTTGTGATTGTTGTATTTTTCATTGGCTAAAGTAATCATTTAAATAATTACAAGGAATAAACGCATTTGTCGTTATTCAACTACGGAAACAATTTCAGATTTTTATTTTTAATTAATGAGAATTAGTCCCTACAATAATAATAGTGTTATTTACGATTTCCCGTATGGGCCGGTTCTGCGTATCCACGGATATAAATTCGTTGACGTGGCTTCCTATTATTACGACGAGCTAGTAAAACAGGATAATGGTATCCAATATCTTGGGACAGATTGATGGAAATATAATATTGTTATTGTGATAGGAGGTAAGGAAAATAGGAACCATGACAGAACTCATGGATGGGATTGATTGATTGTTAGTGATTCCGGGCGCGTCATCTACTAGGGTCGTTAGTCCCATAAGTGCAGTACATGTATCGCGGGAGTTGGCGGTGATCTTCCTTCACTGGATGGCGAGATCCGGCGCCGACCTACTGTCGGCTAGCGGGGTTTCCACTTTACCAGGACTCTCCCCCCAGCGGGGCACGGCCAGAGCTGGAACAAGCTCTAAGCTCCCGACCGGTCTCCCCGAATATGTGGTAGTGTAGTGTGCTGAAGGTGGGAGGATATGACAAGTAAGAGGGAAGATAGAAGAAAGCGCAAAAAGAACGCATGGATTTCAAACCATAGTTTACCCTCGTTAGCACGAACTCGTTTAACACGAATTTCCCCGTAACGGGAGAAAAACTTTGGTACCATCGAGGGATACGGTAATAAGGACATTATAATACTTGGATAACACGAATTTTAATAACATGAACTCCGATTATTTCGGTCCCTTTTAATTCGTGTTGAGGGTTTACAGTAATATAATTAGAGTTATTTTTATCACATATAACATGCATTAACATCTCTACAATTGGTAATGTATCCAATTTATAAATTGTGACGTTTTAAATGTAACGTCAGAGAGATGTCAACCTTCTACGTAATACACATTAAAAATATTTTTTCAAACTTCACCATCATTTTCGTCAACGTGTCATGTAAAACATCAACAATTTCTCCACGTATTGCAACTTTCAGATCATCGAGTGTACGAGATTTGTTGTAGTAGACTTTACTCTTTAAGAAACCCGACATTTTACGGGGTTAGCACCGTGCGAGGACAACCAGGCGATTTCTGCTTCATGACTGATCCAGTTTTGTGAAAAGAGGCAACCTAACGCAATATTGAGTTGCGATCAGGTATCGAACAAGTTCGCTGAAAGTTGAAGTGTGTACGGAAAACCCGTGGAACTTGATAGAGTCATTACTTTTGAAAAAAATGTTCAACAGCGAAAATGTAAAGGTGTACGGACCACTGCACCATTGCTACTTAAACTGGACGCTCTAACCAACAGAACAACAGCCCTCCCCCCACTCCACTCCCACCACTGATACTACGCAAGTCAAATACATGCGTTCTTTTTGCACCACCTTGTATTTTAAAGTTGCAACGGTGAACGAGAGTTACTTTACGAGAACTTTCCGAGCCCAGACATATTCAACAGTATTAATCTTTGGTAGTAGAATTCATTTAAAAATCAAATTAAAATATTCTGCTATATTGATAAATGAAAATTAGAACAACTGCTGTAGAAAAAAATTCAAATCAGAAAAGAGTTTTTGAAGCAAAAATAACAATTTAAGAAGCATGGCTGCTTTAAGAAATATTTCTTCATATAATGAGATAAAAATATGATTACTGTACAATACAATAATTACCTGATTGATTAGATCTTGTCCATACCAACAATATAAAAGTATCTGCACCAGCATCGATGCCAGATTTACCATATACTTAATGAAATTGCCTGCTTCTTTGGTCGACTGCAATAACAGAAAGCATTTCGATATTAGTATTTATAACATGGGCAGCTGTGTGTAATTAACTACGAAATAATGTACGTTCGTTTCACTCACCACTGTAACTTGGTAAACAGCCATACAAATAATAATCATACTTCCCATAAATTGTACGATCATAATGTAATTCATTTTCTCTTCTAAGTCGTATGTAAAGCTGAAAATTAAGAGTTAACACGATTAATTTCACCGGCTAAATTTTTAATTAAGTTAGCGTAGTTGAAAGTAAATATAAATTAAACCTAATTTTTAAAATCTACTCTTTTATCATTAGTTTCAATATGTCAATAGAAACATTGAGCTTAGAAGCAGATTCATTTACTATTCATACATTCAATAGTTTTGAATATGTGAACAGTATCGTTTCCATAGTTCCTGCAATTAAAGACATTACGAATCGTAAAGACATGGCGACATTTAATACACGCATATACATAAATGCATTATCGTAGACAGAAGTCGGAGCAGTATCTTAAACAACGGGCTTAAAACCGTGTGATCCTTTTCGAGAAGCTTGTTTCTAAAAGGTACCAAACCCTACTGAAAAAATTCACAATAGAGTAAACGTTTATATTAGCTAAAATAGGGATTGTATTAAATCAATAATCCATTTTGGGTTTTTATTGGAGGGAGAAGGATTTTACTTTAATTTTTTTTAAGTTTGGGCTAAAATTAGTTATAGTTGGATATTGGTATAATGGTCATATAACCAAAATAATTAATGCTTTTAGTTATATTTATAATTAACCTCTATATTGAATTAACCTCTTTTTGTTCAAATTATTAAAAATTCTAAAAATAATGAATTTAAAATTTTTTTGGATATTACGTTTTTCATTGTAATATACCAGTTTTATCAGAATGTTCATGTCTATTAACTATATCTCTTAATTTTTTGAAAAGTATCGCTTTGGATCATTTTGGAAACAAATACTTCATTTACGATAACTCTGCTGCCAGAGGCTCACTTGAGCAACTCCTGGTGGTGCTCGATGCAGCGGATGAGCGCGCGGTACATCTCGATGTTGAGCAGCGCCTCCTCGCGGCGCTCCATGTCCTTGCACACCTCGAACTCCCAGACGACGCCGCGCCGGTGCAGCGTCTCCTCGCCGTTGATCACCTTGATCGTCTTCCAGCCGTCGGCGGCCGAGCGCGGCGGCGTGGGCGGCAGCGTCGACACCGCCGACAGATACTCCAGCGCCCCCTGCGCACCGCCGACGCCGGTTATAGTGGACTCGGATATAGCGAACACTCGCTTATAGCGGACTCGGATATAGCGAACACTCGCTTATAGCGAACTTACAACACTGGTCTGTGTCACTCGCATTACAAATAAGCTTAAGAAGATTCGCCACCTGCGCACAGGGCATATTTACAGTCGATTCCTGTTGTAGTGAACTCGGATATAGTGAACCCTGGCCTATATTGAACTTAAGTCACTGGACTATTTAACTTACGTTACAAGTTACAATATACAATATATATACTATATATGTATATATATATATATATATATATATATATATATATATATATATATACACAGGCGACTCCGGTTATAGCGAACTCGAATGTAGTAAATCCTGGCTTAAAGTGAACTTAAGTCACCGCACCGTTTCTCTTACATTACAAGTAAGCATAATAAGATTCGCCCCCTGCGCACGTGGTATATATACAGTTGACTCCGGTTATAGTGAACTCGGGTGTAGTGAACGTATGTCACTGGACCGTTTCACGTACTTTAGAAGTAAGCATAAAAAGATTCGCCCCCCTCCCGGTTATAGAAGGATATGTGAACCCCCAGGAACTTAAGCACTTGACCGTTTCACTTACATTACAAATAAGCATAAGAAGGTTCGGTTAAGGTGAACCAGAACGTCGGTTAAATTAAACAGGAAATACGTCCTGGAAATCAATTCCTTCGTGGAAAAGAATGTATCTGAGTACCGTCACGTCATATCCATCACGTAAGAAAAGGTTGCGTAGGCTTCCGGGACCGGAATTTTGTAGACTGTCCTGCACGAGCCACGTCTCTATATTGGTGGCTGACGTTTCGGCCAACATGTTGGGGCCTTCCTGAGAGCGTAATGCTGGACAGTATTCTCTGAGCATTATGCTCTGAGAAAAACCGCAGAATGTTGCCCTAAACGTCAGCCACCCCTACAGAGATGCGAGTCATTCCGGACAGCGTAGATAATGCACGTAAGAAATGGATTCAGCAACTTACAGCAGTTCACGATTCACGGTATGTTCAGGATTACATGGTTTTCAAAATAACTCCCATCCCCATTTCCATCGATGTTTAAAGCTCTGGCCCAGGGCATGTCACGTGAATAGCATTCACAACCGCAAGCTTCATTTTAACTTCTAAACTTTTGGTGTCTAATTTTCTTGCAATTTTCTTTAAAGTGATTTCGCAAAAGGGGTAAATTAAGAAAATTGCTCTTATAGGGCTAGTCGGAGGTCGGGGAGGGGAGTGGTCACTTAACGGGGTTTACCTACAATATACTGGATCTGGTTCGTTACAAGACAAATCGGTCGTTGACAGGGGTGTTTCTTTAATACGGGTTGATTTAAGTTTTGATTTGAGGTTTCGACAGCTTATTTGAAAAATTTCCGACTTGAAAATTACAAACGTCAATGTTACAGTGTGATGTGTGTGGTCGTGAAAAATGGTCAAGAGCTGGGTCGGGGTCAGACTCGTAATGGACAGCAGCCTGGCGTGGTGTGGGTTTGCCCGGGGGAAAAAGTATTTACAGTTGAACATAGTTACCACTGCTCGCGGATTAATGGAGGATTACTCTGGGGAATATTCCTGTTCTCCTCCGCGTTTAACCAGGAGGAGAGGGGGTAAACGACGAACCACAGCGACAATGTTTTCCAATACTAATGTTTAAATAAGGAGTTACTGCTTCATCTTTTAGGACTTTTAAATATCATTACTTCTCTGAATCCAGAGTGATAGCTTCATCTTTCAACTCTTATCTGAAGTTTACAAAAAGTATAAAAGGTCTGCATGAATATCGTTTCGTCAAAACTCTTGTTTTTTTTACAGCTAGGCTGCCCATAATCATGTTAAAATTTTATTTTAGCTTTCGTGGATGTACGGAATAGCTGTTCCAGCAAGTGAATGTTCAAGCGGATAATTTGAGAATGAAGATACAACATGCACATATGGCGCCTAATGTCAGAATTTGAGCGTGTGAAAATTTATTCCGTGTGAGATGGACTACCTCAGGACCTCCTGCAGAAAAACTCTACGTGTCCATGAGAGAAGCCTAATTTTCTGTTTGTGGAAAAGAGTTGGCAACACTGTGTGTTAAGAGGCAGTACGTAGTACCCATTCAAGTACAACTCCCAACTTGATGTTTTTCGTAGAGTGTGGCTTTAAAGATTTAGCATCTCTGACATCATCTACATACGTTTCAAATTGGAATAATTTATTTTCAAAACGTATATCTCCTTGAAACAACATTTTTCCCCGGAAGAAAAGTAATCAGATTCATCCTTGTAGTTCAAGAAATGTTTCAACGGTTTTCAAATACGTTTGGCATTGGTGAAACGCTCTTTTGATGTGATATTTTTCTGCATTATGGAGAATCGTACTAAAATTCAATTGGTGCGCAGTACTAGAAAACAAGCGGAAATGGAAATAAGTGATTTTGAAAATAAGATTAATTCACTTCATTTTGACCACGTATTCTGGATGGAAGAGTTTTTTTTTCGTTGACTTAAAATCGCGTAAAGAAACAAAGAAATAAACAATTCAATGATTCCTTTCCTATCTATATATTTAAAAAAATAAGGTATTCTGCCATGGCTTCGTTTAGAGCTTCTACTGAACCGATTGTTGTATTTTTTCTTTTAAATGAAAGAATATGATCCCTAGATGTGTTATCAGATATTGTTTGTGTTGATTCACCAACATTTACGGTGTACATTAATTTATTAAATCATTCTTTAATAGTACGCTTATCAATAGTCAATTGTTTTCTTTCAAAGGGTAGCAGTTTCAAAATAGATATACACGAGTCCATAGATGTGAGTCCACGCTGCTTGATGTTTTGTTTTGATTGTTGAGATTTCTTTACAATTCGTCAAGGTTTTTTTTTTTTGGTTTTTTGTAGAGAACATTCGCAGTGGGTTTTGCTCGGTTGTACTATAGTGAAGTTGTTTACAGGTTATGTCGAATTCCGAATCGTTGTCCACGCGCCCCAAAAGACGCAAACGTACATTAACTGGACGCAGGGAAAGAGAAAGTCAGCGTATGTGTCGTGATAGTGAGGTCATTTCGTTTTCTATTGGGTCATTGTCTATAAAATATCAGTTTTGTTCTGCTTTGTACTTTCCATGTGAGAGAAATTCTGCAAACGATTTACTCTGCGTTGCTTAAATGGGAAAATAAGTATACCTTCGAGCAATATGCCAGAAGAAATCAAAGAGTTGTTTATATGAGATGATGACACATCTAAAAACTTTAGAAATAATATCCTTCAGTATAATAGTGCTATATATTTTGTGCCGATATTGCATTGCCACCTGGTCATGGGCCATACGTGTTCAAAATTTTGGGAACTCCTCACCACAGAATATCTTCGTTATGCCCTGAAGATCCAAACAATGCAATATATTGTGAACATTAGTCTGGGTACAGTATATGACATTTAACTCAGATCTCACCGTCAAATTTTGACGGGTTCTCACTAGTTAATGTATTAAACTATATTATCTGGAAATGACTCGCTCACCTCCTCCGTGAGCACAATGGGCAGCGTGATCCCTTGCTTCTCTTTCTCCTCGGCAACGCGACGCGCCCTCTTGGCGATGTTCAAGATGGAGAACTGCAGCAGCTTCAGCTCCCCGCACACGTGGATGATGACGCTCACGTAGAACACGTCCAGCGACGCACTCACCAGGTACGAGTACAGGCTGGCCATGGTGTGGTAGGCGTACGTCAGCTGGTAGTACGGGCTGACGGTGGTGTTGAAGGGCAGCCACGCGATCAGCGGGAGGTTCTTGTTGTGGCAGCCCTGCGAATGGTCGAGGACGCCTATGGTGTGGATGAGCACGCTGGACACGTATTGCAGCGGGCGAAGGAAACACCAGAACACCACAGCCAGTCCGCCGAGTCCTAGAAATCCTGGGGACAAAGGCAAGTGATGTGTTGGGAGGCAGCGGTACATGTTCGTTTGATATAGAGTCGTAGGCTTCCGCGGCCGGAGTCGAATTTTTGGCTGGCCGGGATGAGTCGCGACTTGGTCGATGGAGCTGACGTTTCGGCCATCTTGCCAGCTTCGTATAACTCTGAAGAAGGCCACAGCAAGATGGCCGAAACGTCATCTCCATCGACCATCGACCAGCCAAGAATTCAACATGTTCGTTTGATATTTCGCCGTATTCTAAGTCGTGTGTGTGATATGAAAGGATGTGTCCTAGTATTTTTCTTAGTATGGAGGGAGGATTACGTCTTTATGTTCTCCACTTTCCTATGCAGGTGATCAGCGGAAACCGCTTTTGTCTTTATTTGTGTTTATTCACGGATTCCCGTCTCTTTTTCTTGTGTCGACATGTTTTGAAAGAAATACTTCCTTAATCGACTCCCTTGAATTTTTCTCTACATATTCAGTACATAACGTTATCGTAACACAAAGAATTGTGCATTACTGACTGACAGATAAAATTACGCTTACCATTATTCTCGAAAATATCTCAATTTACAATAATAATTCAAGACACTTCATCCTCTGGGCAGCTTAGTTTCTAATCTTCATAATAGTGCAATAGTTAGATAGCACTGTCGGTGTGGAACATTGTTTCGATATCTCGCCTTAAAATTCTGCTGTGCGTAGGGAGGATAATATTTTTTTTGCGCTATGGAGTAACTAAGGCAATATAATTTCCTGTTTTTTCTACACATCCCAATGATAAATACAAAAGAAAAGCGGTGATGCAATTTATTATATTTTGTAGCTATAATCAGAAAACAATTATCATCGCTTAGCTCGAAAGCGGATGATTTTAGTATCACAATATTTTCTCTTTACTACTTACGCAGTCGGGCAAGACAGTAAAAATTGAAGAAGAAGAAGAAGAAGAATATTAAAAGTAATAATAAAAAAGGAAGAAACAATAACTAAAAACACAAACCATGTGAAGAGAAAGTAGTAAAAAAGAAGGAATGAAAATGAATCAGCCTCACCCACAGTGACGGCCCTCGAGTGCCAGTCAGACTCCTCCAGGATGTGGGCGTTCTCTCCGTCGTGGTCGATGTACACGATGAAGATGCGGTCCAGCCGCTCCAGCAGGTCGTGGATGTCCTGGCGCATCTGCACCGTCTTGACGAACTTGTAGAGGCAGACGGCGAACGACAGCATGGACGACACGTTCACCGTCAGTCCGTCGAAGTCGCCCCAGCACACGAACACATCGACGAGCTGGCTGAACACGCACGACGCTAGCAACATCATGCCGAGGTTGGTGTACCACCGGTACACCGCGCTGTTGCCAATGCCATGCTCGTCCGGAGGCGGCAGGATGCCCAGGTAGTTCAAGATCTTCAGGTTGAGATCGAAATCGATGTGTTTTCGATCGTCTAAATCCGGCTCGATGACGACGGTGGACATGATGGGAAGTGTGGAGCGCAAGTGAAATTACGAATGTGTTATTTGCTGTAGTGTTGGTGGTGTTTTCCAAGAAGACAATAAAAGTATTTGTTCTTCTGTAATTTGGGATCTACCTGTGATATCAAATATTTAAATACCGCTGCATAAAATATATTTAACAAATTTTGAGTTCGATATAAGCGTAACAATAAAAAAAATGTTTGTTTAACACAAGTTTCGTAATTTCGCAGTGGCTCTCATTGTATTATTCGTCGATTTTATCACTCACAATCTTGTTTAAAGCTCATCGTGCAGCAAGTATTTGGAATTTAAAAACAAACTTTAATATTTAATTTTATCATAAGCTGAGTGAACACACAAGCTCAAATAAATTTAAAGCACATTAAGATTTAAAGCACTTCTATTTGATATTGGAACGCATATTCCAACCAAATTAAAATGAATTGTTCTTGTAGTTTGTTTTGGTTTATTTCTTGAGTTACAGCGCGACTAAATTCTACAAATGCTCAGTAATTAACAATACGTCTTTGGTACACGTGCAGAATGTATAATCTGAAATAATACGTATACGAAATATACTTGTCCCAATTAAGGGAATGCCTATTATAACTCCAGATTACTCATTCAAAGCAGAAGAAATAACAGCACAGCACGACATAAACCGTATTAGTAATAGAACGGAATCCCCGTAGAGAAGAACCATTCTTGTAATCCTCGTAGAGAAATTCCTTTGAACGTGGAACCCGGAATCCGACCTAATAATTATTCATCAACGATACCTTTGGCGACACGTGAACGCAGTTACGAAGCACTTGAGACCTGCGGCAATCCGGGTCACATTTTCGCTCTCAACGCTGTCGCCATCCCTCCGTTCTCAACCCGTGGCACTGAAAGGGCTTGCCGCCGAGTGGCTTATGCTAGTTGCGTCGACGGGGACGAGCGAGAAGGGGCCACAATCACGACGCCAGCTCTCTCCGCTCGTCAACTGTTCTCGGAAGCAAATTGCCCCATCACGGCCCATTATCAGCCAGAATAGTCCTCAGAGTCCTCGACACAGGACGTCCTCGCAGGAGACCTCGAAAGCCACGTGGAAATCATTTGCCTGAATTTTTCACCGCCCGTTCGTGGCTTGTTTTCTCCCGCAGGAGAATCCATTTTTGTGTGTGTGGAGATTGAATGTGCGAATATACCTGAAATATTTAGGCTTATGTGTGTATACACAATACTTTTTTGAAGAGAGTGAGTCCAAAGGTATTTTTCAATAAAATTAAATTAGAAAACATTATCCCACATAGTTTTGTTCGTAGTTTCTTAGATATTTTCCCAACGTTGTTAAAAATTGCCATTTTAATTTTGACTGTTTTAGAGTTTTCTCAATAAGTTCTTGCTTTCTCCAGATAATCCTTTTTATATGTATTACAGTCTCAGTTCACGGGCGGGAGAGTGCTGAATTAATAATTTATATTATTTTCTAATAAAACGGTGAACATTTTATAGATAAAGTTTCCAAATCCAATTATAAGACAATTACTTTTTCTTGAAACAGTAACATACATTTTTTTGAAGCTAATTGTATCATTTATTCCATTTTACAACGTTCCGGAGATAATGTCTCAATCTTCAGATACAAATTGGCAATTAATATACAATATTAAAATACATATATTATTTGTATCGATCGTGTGTGTCCATCTTTAGGATGAAATTGGCTGTTTAATATACAATATTCAAATACATTCATTATTTTATAAAATATGTTATACGAACAATTTTAATATAACGGAATAAAACATATGAATAAGAAGACGACATAGTCCGAAATCATACCTTTCATTTCCATTGGTTTAAATTGTTGCCAAGTGAACTGATATATGAATATATATGAAATTATTACACCTTCAGTTCTTTTTAATATTTTAAGTTCATAAATTCACTGACATCATTTGTATTAAAATTGTTCGTACAACATAGTTTATAAAATAATGAATGTATTTGAATATTGTATATTAAACTGCCAATTTCATCCTGAAGATGAACACACACCATCTCCGAAGCGTAAAATGGAATAAATGATTACAATTTGTTTAAAAAAATTAATGTTAATGTCTCAAGGAAAGTGATTGTCTTAAAATTGGACTTGAAACTTTTATCAATAACACGTAATACAATCATAATTTAAATGATAAAACCGGTAAAAATCATGATTTTTGAATAAATTTAAAAATAAGTTTGTATTTTTTATCGGATCATATTTAAATGAATTTTTATAAAGAACAATAGTACATTTTTATAATATAGTTTATAACATTATTCAATAAAACATATACTGTTATTTATAAATGTTTACAACAGAAAACTAACATTAAAGTAATATATAAAGAGTCATTTCAAGTATATTTTTAATTCATAGTCTTTAAAAGACACAACTTCAACTATTTATGGGTGTAATTTGATGTTCGTTATCTCTCGGTTATTGCAATTAAAGTTTATATGATTTAGGAAAGCAATCATTATTTAGGAATGCAAGTAATGTTAAATATTTAATTATTTGTGTTTAAATAATATTTGTCACAAATTATGTTAGTTTTCATTTATTTTTCAGAATATCTATTGTTTAATTAATGAATTTTATTGTGCGTATTGTAAATAAAATAATGCAGCGTTAGTAACGTGCCATTTAGTGTAAATATAGTTTTTTAATCACATTGTGAATGTTATAATATTCTACACTATTTCGTTTCGCAAATGTCCAATTATTGTGCTAAATATCTTCAGTTAATTATTATATTGGTGAATTTTATTAGTTAAAATCACAGCAAGCTGTAAAAGCAAGTTCATTTTGGATATTGAAATAAAATAATAATCGAAACCATAACGAAAAGCAGAAACGTTTTAAATCATTTTTTTTAAATCATTGGTTTTTTCTAATATTTTTGTAGTGTCATAGGGAGGAACACCATTTGCAATCCATAGAAATAACTAAGAAAAAAGAGCACTTGATATTTCTGATGTTTTTGTTAAAACGTACTTTACAAATAACAATAATTTTGGAAACTCAACTCAGTTTTCACTGTTCTTTTTATTGTTATATAGAAGATTAGATTAGATTTATTATTAATTCCGGAATTAATTGTCGTGACTTGGAGGCATAATATCTTAACTTTACATGCATTAAGCTTACATTGACTAACAATACGTTTCAAAAAGTTATTAATAAAAATAATTAATATTAAGTAAGATAAAATGCAAAGAAAGAAAATATAATTAATGAAATGTATGTTTTCTTTCAGAGGAAGCTTATTTCTTAATATAGTATTACATAGTTTCATATTTTCAGAATGAAACTTTCAAAAGTAATGTAAAGTGATCACATTTTAAGAAATTAAAAGTCGTGTGATTATTTGCAAGTATATTTTTTTATATTTCGTAGATTTAGTAGTTATTTGTCCGAATATATGAGGAGGATAAATACCCTTTGTCAACATTACTTCCGTGTTGCACTATTGACAAGTCTCGAAAAATGAAGTAGAAGTGTATAAAGCCTAAAACGAGAATTTTACGTTATCGGATTGCTCAACAGTGAAAGGTATTTTTCCCGACGCACCTTTAGTTTTTTAAGGCGAACCAAAAGCGAAACCTGTCTGCAACATGCGTCACCCGATTTCTTTCACTTCAGCACTGAAACTGAATTAACGTTGCCTGTTTTCCCCGCATTCTATTCATAGCTGATCATGCCCCGAGATGCTGTGCCTCGCTTCACCGAATATCGTCCGTTGGAGCGTGTTTCCTCCTTTTAATTGGGTCTGTAGAAATGAAATTTATCTCGTTCCTTGATGAGCCTCGGCTAAAAATGAAGTTAGCAATTTGTTGCGTTTTGCTGTGTCTTCATTTTCAGCCCACTCAAACCGGAGACTAAATTTGATTACCTCCTATTCAAGCTCGTCTTTTCCCGTCTCGCAACGAGATAATTTAGCGAAATGTATGTATTTGATTTTGACTGCGCAGACGTCTTCTCAGAATTGTACTTGCGATCGAAAGTTCTCGGATTAAAAAGAAGTGAGATGAAGTATGCAAACGAGATGACATTTAATTGTGACAATTTTGATCCTTTTTTTCTGTTTTTATGATACTCTAATTAATTATAAATGCATTTAATGCCACGCAGTTTGACAGCAATTCAATTGTCGCAATCAGCTTTTAGCACAATTAAAATATATATTTTAAAACCCGAAAGACTACAAAGAAAACATAAGCTAATGACACCCAAGTATTCGTGTATCTAGTTACAAATACATATGTAGAACTTCAAAAGTTTGTATTAATCATTTACTGTGAGTAGAAGTGTGAATAATGAATAGGATGTATTAAGAATCTGAAACAAACGAATATGACATTTTATTATTTTCAAATTAAATTACCTTTACGGCTAAGTGCATTTTCTTGCAAGCATATTGAAGTAAAGTAGAATGTAAGGAGATATACGAATTCATGTACAAAAGTACCTAGTGTCCGAGTAGAGTATAGTTTATCACAACACAGGCTTAGATCTGATTCAACATCACTAAGATATTAACTCTGAATATTTTTATTATCTCATAATTATTTTTCAGGAAAAAACCTTGTCTAACAATCTTTCATCCAACGTATGTAAGTCCTCTCATCACATTTTTTATTTCATTCGTTTTGAATGACATACATCGCTAAATTTACGAAACATTTCTAAGACTTCCACCCAATAAATCAATTTTTACTTCAACTCTACGGAGCTAACAATTAATTCCTCCAATTTGTCGGTTTCAGAATAGCATTTTACTAATGAGGAACCTAACGACTGAAAGAACATTAGCTGAAATAGTTAGTCTGACCTAAATATATATTTCAATGAATTTATTTATGTGAAATTAAGAGGATTTTTAAGAAAAGACAATATCTTTAAAAATACTTTATTATAATGGTATATTGTGCATTTCAGTGAAAATAATGCAATACTCTATACATATTTTTTGACTGTATAACTCGTAAGTATATATTTAAGTTCAAATTAAATCTAAATATACAACTCGGTAGTTCATTCCACGAGAGTGAAAACCTAAGCATTAAATTTAACTATTAAATAATGATTCAACAAAATATGATGTTGCTATAAGTGAAGGTGAAGGTGAAACCTTGGAAAACAAGATAATATTACATGAATTAATACCACGTACGACAGGTTCTGTGAAAATATCACTTGCATTAAACTACAATTCATAATAACTAAAAGGCTCCAAGCAACAAACTCGTTAGCGATAAAATGTTTTTTAGTTTATAATACCTTGCTGCACACAGGGATTGGTGCTTGCCAAAAACACTTTTCGAGTGTCAGCGATTTGTTGGGCTCTGAGGCAACTTGTGAAAATGTGTGTGGGTGTGAGCGCATGCGCAATAGTGCTGAGAAATCTTTGAAAAAAAAACAGAAGCAACGCACATTTCATTCAAGAGGTAATTACCTTTACGTTACCCTGAATCGCCTTGAAAAACTTGTCAACTAGTGAGGAACGAAGAGAGGACTAAGATGCAAAGCATGAAAACGTCTCCCGTTATGGGGCATTTTGAAAGATCCGAGAAACTGGTTTCCGGGAATTATACATTTCCTGCGATGTACCCCAAAGATGGACACGGTACTGGTGAATCAATAAATGAAAGTTTGGCGGTTGAAAATGAAATGACACCTCTTTTCTACTGAGGATAGGAACACCCTACACACCGAATGCCACATATGTGGTGCCGATTTTAGTTTTCCCGCGGGCTTTTGAGTCCATGGATTTCTAGTGGGAAAGCGGCTCATTGACAACCTCCATTTCTGCTACAGAATTTCTCTTCTTGAGATTCTAGAGTTTGAGTTTGAATTGTGGCGTATTTTCGACTAGCTGCATAACTAGGTCAAATTCGGCGGCTGTCTGGATGAGGATTGTAGCGAGGGCAGGTCTCAACGCAGGAATTCTGTGCTTCCACAGTTAATATTAGGTAGACCAATAACTTCATCAACTGGCCACGAATCGCTCGCAACGATTGCATTCTCATTATTTTCCCCTTACACACTAAGTAATACTCTACCATGCATGTCGAGAGACTAGTTAGGTGTTATTTTGTCGTGGCTAGTGGTGATACCATGAGGAGAAACCCCGAGAGCCCAAACGTCTAAATCGGAACGGAATCTGATTCGAGCGTGCCAGGAACATCGACCCTTCCTCCTATAACAAGCCCCATTCTCCTGGGAGCGATGACGAAAGTTGTGCCAGGAAAAAAAGTCTCACTCGCTACAAGCTTTTCTGTGCGGCACACGCCACATCCTAGTCATGCCTGCCAACGTTTCGACCTTCTCTTCCGTATTTCGCCATGAGGAAGATCATAGTATGACGAAATGTGGAAAGGCGAAAATGCGGAACGAGGAAGGTCACAGTATGACGGTCGAAATGTTGGAAACGATCTCTACATTGATTAATTAATTTTGATTAATTTTTCGTGTTTCCGGGCGCGTCAACTGCTTTGGTCATTAGTCCCGTTAGTGTAGTGCATGTTCTTCTCTCGGGAGATGGCGGTGATCTTCCCCCACTGGATGGCGAGATCCGGTGCCGACCTACCATCGGTTAGTGGGCTTCCCTAAACAGGACTCTCCCACCATCGGGGCACCGCCCCAGCCGGGACAAGCTCTAAGCTTCCGACCGATATCCCGGAATATGTAGTGCATGTTAGTGTAAGTGTGTGTGTAAGGGGAGAGGATAGGACAGAACAAGGAAGTGGAAGGAAGGCGGTCCATGACCCGTTTGGTAGGGCACTGTTGCGGCATTTGCCTAGTGTTGATCGGAGAAACCACGGAAAACTACCGATCAGATCAGCCGGCAGCTAGAATTCTCCTCCAGACGGTGAGTGAATTCGACCTAGCTGAAAAGCTAGTGTCGAAAATGCTATCTCGAACCTAGGACCTTCCGGTCAGAGACGCTGCAGTGACATCAGTTGATGCACTGAGCTACCGGTGCCGGTGATCTCTACATCGTGACGTCACCCCGACAGCGAAGTTTCTATTGACGCCGCCCGCGAAAGCACGCGCTTTGAATATTCCCTCACATTGGTGGGTGTGGGAGTGAGCACTTACCGAGACGAAGTTCTCGAGCGACAGCACGTTGAAGGGGCCCGCGGTGAGTGTGAGCGGGCGCTGGGCGCGGGCGATGGCGAGCGCGAGGGAGCGGCCGAAGGAGCCGCCCGCACCGCCCCACCCCACGCTGTACGCGGCCTCCGCCAGCGCCACGCTCTGCGCACCCACCACGCCTCGCATTACCCGCTGCCCCAGCACACACGCCAATACGAGACACTCCACCTCAACCCCATGCTGCTATCACATGCTCGTTCCCATCTCGTTCCGTCATCTCCAAACCGATAATATTCTCGTCCCGTTCACAGTCTCGCCCCGTTCAGGCTCACTCCGATCGCATTCTCGCTCGGATCATATCCTTGCCCCGATCACATTCTCGCTCCGATCACATTCTCGCTCACATACTCGCCCCACTCACATACTCGCCCCCTCACATTCACGCTCCGATCACATTCGTCCCGTTCACAGTCTCGCCCCGTTCAGGCTCACTCCGATCGCATTCTCGCTCGGATCATATCCTTGCCCCGTCACATTCTCGCTCACCTCTCGCTCCGATCACATCCTCGCCCCGCTCACATTCTCGCTCGGATCATATTTCGCTCCACATCTTGTCCGACCACATTCTCTTCCTCCATTCTCGCTCTAATACATTTTCGCCCCGCTCACATTCGCGCCCCGCTCACATTCTCGCTCCGATCACAATCTCGCTCCAATCATATCGTCGCGCCGATCACATTCTCGTCCCGTTCACACGCGAGGTATGCGTCATGGCAGCGATCGACTAAGAAAACTGTCTCACGCTTGGTGCTTTTCTGTGGCACCAAAGAATTTAAGTAACAGAAATTTCGCAAGTAACAACGTTATAGCAATAAAATGGTACCTGTCGGCGGATGTCTTCCCCATACCAGCATATCATGAAGAGAAGGCTGAATGTTAAAGAGACTAACGTCAAGTTCTTGATCACATTTCTCACGTCATGAACATTCTGAAAATGTTAGAATGGTTCTAACAGAAGACACGAGAAGATCTCATATTACGATTCTTACTCTATTTAGTCTTATTATTTCATGTTTGAGTATTAAGTTATTTTCGTTTTTAGTGTACACTATGAATATTTAAAAAAATTATTTATAGTAAAAAAAGTGTTTACCTGAGCTATTTGATATGCACTAAAACAGACAGTGAAAATGCTTTGAGCGAATAGGCCAAAAGCAATGAGGCTGAACATTTGGTTGATATCATTTACAAGGCTGAAATGAAGTAATAATATTAAATAATAATAATAATAATAATAATAATAATAATAATAATAATAATAATAATAATAATAGTAATAGTAATAGTAATTTAATTCCTTCAGATAATCTCCCATGTATTTCCTCAGAGTATCTCCTAGTTGTGAAATCAATCATTGTAGAAGAATATTAATATTTCCATTTAAATTACTTTTTCTCTGAAAATTAATCAGAAGATGTTGAAGGGAATGATTCATGTGTTCGTGAAATCATTACATGTCTTCCAGATTACGCATTGCAGATTACGTTAAAGAGCGACGTACGTTTATATTAAACATTGCTTTGCGATAGTTTCATTTCCGCAGTCTTAGCTTGATAAATCAATCCCAAGGGGCAAATTTCAGTGCGCGGAAATCTTTGACGTGTGTTAATTAAAAAAGCAAGGCATTTTGAATTTCAAAAGACAATTGAATCCAGAAATAATTAAATATTGGTTAGTTAAAAACTGCATGCATCTTTAAAAAGCAGTAATTTCATTTTCTGTGAAAAACGTTGAAAATCTAAATTTGATGAAATATAACTCTTTTCATAGACGGCTCTCGCTCAATAAAATACCATCTTAAAATCGAATATATACACTATTTCATATTGACGTAATCAATAAGTATAATATAATTGTTTAAAATTAGTTTCTTTCACAATAATGAACTGTAACTTGCCGAAAGTCACTCATTGATACTTTCCTAGTCATTTTTACCAGCAATATACTTAAAAAATGTATAAAACTTACACCACGATATCATTGTGACCCTGAACCCATTCTCCCAATAGAGAATTCATTTCGGTGCCCAATTTGTTACTGTCATTTTCTTCACAATCTTCAACATTTACTTTAAGATGTGATGTTTTCTCCACAAGTAAATTGGAGCTTCAAGAAATAATCAGTTTCTGAATTTTCAAGTAAAAAATTTCCAATTTTTATTAATTAATAATGATATGATTAGAAAATTGTTCATTTTTATATGTTCCGTAGTTGTCTTAACTGTTTGTTATGCGCTTTTCTGTTTCCAGATATATTACATTCACTCGCACATCTAAGAAAGCTTTTGTTGTAGGAAATTTTGTTAGGAATTTCACTCGTTTTATATTATATTTTATGCAAATTAAGAAGTTTCTTGTAAGTATTGCAAAAATAATAAAATATTATCAACTTTTTGGGAAAATTTTTAAAAATTTTATTCATTTCTTTTAAATTCGAGTAATCTCTAAATTAAATTTGTTTGTACAACATGTTTGCCAATGAAAATCAAAAACTCTTTCTACAGCTATTTTTTTCTTTTTCTGTGTAACTGAATATTAATATTGTTAGAAACAAGGACTATAGACATGATACGCAATACGCTGTTCAGATAGTTTTCCTAAAGAAGTAACTCACAAACTGAAATAATGACTATGAAAGTTGAAAACTATTATGAGAAATGTCTTCAATCAGGATTGACAAAACGGAATTGTGTATTCACTCACCTGATGTTAGCTATATCAAGGCCCAAAACCTTCAGTCGGGCACTGAGATGTATAAGAACCGTTAGCAGCATGATTAAAATGGCTGTATGGTTGAGGAGGGCGGCACCTCCTGTGAGAACTTGCGTGAAATAATCGAGCAGATAGCCGATGCCTGGTCCGTCATAGAATCCCATTTCCTTAAAAACCAGCAGCATGGGGACGGCGTAAACAACATTCCCGGTGACAAATGTATATATCGGTGGAAAGACGAACCTAAATACAATGAAGACAATTTCAGACATTTTCAAATAATTTTCAATGTATTACATAGTTTTCATTAAAATTCATATCAATTTTACGTTTGTAAAAAAATGAAGAGGCCCAGTCCATGAGACAAAACTATATCTTGAAAAATCGTAGACTCCCTCCAAAAAAATTGAAAAACCTAATCATCCTTTTGAAACAGTGGTTTGGAGTTATTGCATTGATAAAATGTGTATTATTTTGTCACCAAAAAAATCCTCAGTAGTTATTATCCTGCCACTATCCGTAATACAGTCAATAGTTATCAGCTTCAGGGGAAAATTGGCAAGTTTTTCTCTTCTGTTCTTTGTTTTCTTGGTTGTTAAATTCGAATTTGAAGTTTTTCACCTCGACAAATGTCGATGTCTAAAAAAAAATTGCAATAACACCTAAATATTTTGCATTTTTCAGTTTTTAGCTTATATATGGAACACTTTATCCAATATTGAAATTATCATCATATACAAATCTTCAACATAATTTCCTACAAAGTGATTACAATAACTTAATGTGTACTTCTTCGTACCGTACATACATACGTAGTATGGAGAAAATTTTAATTCTGCACCGAAAAAACACGATTTATGAGCAGAAAATTTGTATTGTATTTCGATTTTATATTGTAGTTCTGTGAACCAAAAAAGTAGATAGTAATTTTGAATCTGAAATTGAACTTGAATTGAATTTGAAATAAAATTTAACTCGTTTTGTAGTCAGAATTAATGTTTTGGAGCTCCATGACCACGAAAATTTGGTTTACGGCGAAACGACTGTCCGTCCGTTCATCCTCCCGTCCGTGTGCCCCTGGGCCCTATCCTATGATTGAAAAAACCGCAAGATGGGTTTTCACCAAAATTGATATTTGCCGATCGACCTGGCTGATTTCAATTTAAATCGGATGTATTAAATTTTTGAGGTACTTTATATGAAACCTCAAGGACATATTGAAATTCTTCTCTCAAAATTAATCCAAATTTTTGGATACTTTTTTTTATCTAATAGAGAAAAGTTTGCTCTTAAACCTAGCGAGGTCCATTTTATTTTTAATTTTTTTAAAAATTATACTTTTAAATGAGATCATGTACAACCCTTTCAAAATACGAGTAGTTTAAATTTAAATTTTTTTAAATTTGGCAATATTTACATTAGGGAATTTTTATGTATTGTTTCATTTCTAAGTGCTTTCACTTCTGTATGCTTTCATTTCTGAGTAAATATTTTACGACGTTTCTCAAAAAATACAAAAGTGTTCTATGAGAATTAGCTCAAAATTGCGCATTTTAAGGAACAGCCTAGTCGAGGGTAGGTCGGTGTCGGTTCTCGCCATACAGCGGAGAAGACCTCCCGACGAAAAAATATGCACGATACTTATGGGACAAATGACCTCAGTAGATGACGCGCCCGGAATCACTAACGATCAATCGTTATATCAATTAATTTGTAAGAAGAGTATTTCTTACTTGCTACCATTTGACTGGACTTTACGCCTGTTTCATGTGCTGCGTGCAACTGCACTGACAGGTTCAAAAAAAGATCTGGAATTACTTGTCATAGGTATGTATTATCCGCGCACGCTTTCTGAGCTCTCGCTTCGCTACTTGCGAGAGAAGTGGGGAGTTCGGTTATTTTTACAAAAAGGAATTTTTTATGGAATTTGCAATTTGTTTTTCGATGCAAAATATTATCTATTACTCAGGAGCAAACATTGCTGGTTATTAGATATTGTCTACAACGCTCGTTGCTATCATTTATTGTTAATTTGAATAATGACGGGAAAGGAGTGGGAATAGGTATTCCGGGGCTCAAGAAAACGTACACGTACATGAAAACGTATAATACCAAACGATACGACTTAAAAATGTGCAGTTTCAGTCTGTCTTCTGGGTGCGTAATATACAACGAGCGAGAATATACTAGTGTATTATAGCTCCTTGATAATACATCATAACCTCTTTCTAAAAGCTAACAACTGTTATGGCTGCCACGGCGCAATCCCGGCCTCAAACATGGCGGGTTGATTGATTGATCGATTTTTTCGAGCTTCCGGGAGCGTCAACTGCTTTGGTCATTAGCGCTGTAAGTGTAGTGCATGTTCTTTTCTCGGAAGATGGCTGTGATCTTCCCCCGCTGGATGGCGAGATCCGGCGCCGACCTACCGTCGGCTAGTGGGGTTTCCCCCTAACCAGGACTCTCCCAACAGCGGGGCCCCGTTCTAGCCGAGACAAACCCTAAGCTTCCGACCGGTCTCCCGGAATATGTGGTAGTGCAGTGCATGTTAGTGTAAGTGTGTGTGTAAGGGGGGAGAATAGGACAAGCAATAAGAACGAAAGATCGCGTGCGGTCCGTGGCCCATTTGTTAGGGTACTGCTCCGGTATTCGCCTAGTGTTGATCGGAGAAACCACGAAAAACTACCGATCAGAGCAGCCGGCCTTTAGAATTCACCTCCAGACAGCGACTGAATTCGACCTACCTGAAAAACTATTGTCGAAAATCCTGTCGCCGTCAGAACTCGAACCTAGGACCTCCCGGTCAGAGGCGCTGCAGTGACATCACTTTCTAATGAAATTCTAATGAAATTAAAATTCACACACTTTCTAATTAAATAAAACCGTACGACAAAACAACGTTTAAAGTGTGTGAGGAGCAGCGGTGGCACTGAGCCACCGCTTCCGGCCAAACATGGCGGGCCAGTGAGCGATCTATACCATGTACATGATTGGTCGGCCATGGCCCGCAGCACACGCACCACATGGCGATGGAGGCGATGATGAGCGCGAGCATGGCGCGCGTGTAGAAGCGGACGGTGGCGGCGGCGGCGTCCAGCACGCGCGCCTGGCGCGGGTCGCGCATGCGCAGCGGCCGCTGCAGGGCTGCCACCAGCGCGGACAGGCGGCCGCGCCGCCACACGAAGCAGTACACGTTCAGCATCACGCTCAGCACCGACGCGTGCGTCTGCAGCAGCTCCGTGCGCACCTCCGCGTCGTCCCAGTAGCTGTGGATGCCCCACTCCTGCGCACGCACGTTAACACGCTCGCTGATTGATTGATTTTTTCGTGTTTCCGAGCGCGTCAACTGCTTTGGTCATTGGTCCCGTTAGTGTAATGTTTTTTTCGCGGGAGATGGCGGTGATGTTCCCCCGCTGGATGGTGAGATTCGGCGCCGACCTACCGTCGGCTAGTGAGGTTTCTCCTAACCAAGGACTCTCCCACCAGCGGGGCACCGCCCCAGCCGGGACAAGCTCTAAGCTCCCGACCGGTCTCCCGGAATATGTGGTTGTGTAGTGCATGTGTAAAGGGAGAGGATAGGACAAGGAAATGGAAGGAAAGATCGCGCTCGGTCCGTTTGTTAGGGTACTGCTCCAGCATTCGCCTGGTGTTGATCGGAGAAACCACGGAAAACTACCGATCAGAGCAGCCGATCTGTAGAATTCTCATCCAGACAGCGACTGAATTCGACCTAGCTGAAAAGCTAGTGTCGAAAATCCTGCCGCCGTCTGATCTCGAACCTAGGACCTCCCAGTCAGAGGCGCTGCAGTGACATCAGTTGATGCACTGAGCTACCGCTCCGGTTTTGTTAAAAGTAATTTCATCCTCCGCACTTTCACTTCTCCCCATAGTACGTCATACGCAGTTTCAACTGTTTTTTTACGTAAAATAAAAAATAAAATAAAAGGTTGTATGTGTGTATGTGGCAGGTCTGTGTGCACCTCCGCGACGGCCCATTAGCTGTGGATACCCCACTCCTGCGCATTCACATTAACGCGTTCGCTGACCTGTGAGTTTCAATGACTTGAACACCAATGGCTCTAGACATGTGTCTTCCACGTAGAAGTGGATTTCACCAGATTGAACAATACAATCTACTTTTAGTTGGATTACTGCGAGTTCCTTTGCCGTATTTAATTGTTAATTCGATTATTACACATAAATATACATTTGCTGTTGAATATTATAACTGTAATGATGATGTTGTTACTATTGATACTTTATTTAGTTGACTTGGTTACTTGATGTAAAAAACATGTTTATATTTTAAGCTTCTTAAAGCCTTAAGAAATTAAAAGGTTTTTTATTACAATTTAATAAGCTTATAACAAGTAGCGAGTACTTTTAAAAATATCTGCTATGGAATGATACTTCAAACCTGAAAAATTCGAAGTAGAACACACGTCCAACGCTGCTAATTCTCAATGGAATCATTGGAGAAGGACGTTCGAAGGATTTCTGACAGCTATAGAAGCAAAAGAAGAAGAAAAGTTAAATTTACTCTTTAATTACGTAGGTTATGCTATTTACGACTTAATAAGTGACTGTGAAACATATGCTTCTGCTATACATAAACTCGATTCTTTATATGATAAACCTAAAAACGAGATTTTTTCAAGACATCGTCCCATTACCAGGCGACAACAAACTGATGAGACTGGTGATCAATACATGTTTGCATTACGCATGTTGACTAAAGAATACAAATTTAAAGCAGTTACAGCTGAGTTAAACAGAGATGAATACATACGTGATGCTTTCATCAATTGTCTTGCTTCAAACTCCATTCGCCAGAGGCTTCTAGAAAACTTGACACTAAGCCTAGACGAAGCGTTCACTAAAGCTTGCTCTCTAGAAATAGATGCTTCAGATCATGCCATCCGCTGCTATTCTTCTTCTTCTGCGGGGGTCCTACAGCTGTCGCCGCTTCCCGCACCTCCGACGCCACAGGTCTCTGTCTCGCCATGCTTCTTCCTCCTCTTCAATATTCCTTGCACGCATGGCTTCTTGTACTCCTGCATACCACGATGTTCTAGGTCTTCTTCTTCTTTTCGTTCCTGCCGGTTGATATAGCATAACTTTCTTTGGCCATCTATCTTCTCCCATTCTTAATACATGCCCGAGCCAGAGAAGATGCCTTTCTTGGATTCTGTCAAACGATGTTATACTGAGACTGCGCTCTTTCCCTTATTTCTTCATTGCTTACATGTTCTCGGCGTGAGATTCTCGATAATCTTCTGAGATGGTCCATTTCTATTGCTTTCAGGTTTTCTTTGTTCTTTTGCGTTAATTCCCAACTTTCACTTCCATATGTTGTTATAGGTTCTATAATGGACTTGTACATCATCAATTTAACTTTCCATCCTATTTTGGGGACCAAAGTATCGCGTTAAATTATGAGATTGCCGTTCTTCCTTTAGTTGCTCGATGTTTCTCGATCACATTTTCCATCCTGTGTTAAGATGCTGCACAGATACTTAAACTCTTTACATACCTTGATCTGATGGCCCTCAATATTAAGATTTCCGGCATCTTCTCCACAGCTCAAGTATTCTGATTTTTCAAAATTTATTTTTAAACCCCATTTGGTATATTCTTCGAATAATTTTCTAGTCATAAAGGAAATATCTTCATCTCCAGCTATGATCACCTGATCATCAGCGAACAAAAGTGTACATATACATTTTTTTCCTATCTCAATACCCATACCTGCACATTTCCTGCACCACAGCTTCAGTGCTTTCTGAATATAAATCTTAAATAATGTTGGTCCACCAACATTATTTAAGATTTATATTCAGAAAGCACTGAAGTTGTGGTGCAGTAAAGGCTGCAACCTTGTCTCAACCCTTTCGTAATTCTGAAAGGTTCCTTTGTTCTCTTTCCCCACTTTAATCAAACATTCCGATGATTTATATGTATATATATATCATCCATATCAATATATATATATATATATATATATCTATATATATACATGTGTATATATATTATTCTTCCATATCAATTATATATATATATATATATATATTAAATATACTTCTCACGTATATTTTGTTAATTGTGCTTTGATACAATACTTCAAATAATTTCTTATGTGGGACGGTGTCGTATGCTTTTTCTAGATGAATATACACTAAATGGCTACTCATATTTTTTTCCAATCTCTTTCCAACCATCTGTCTTAAAGAAAAAATGTCATTGCATGACCTCCCTTTACAGAAGCCGCTTTGTTCTTCCATATCAATTATAGTCTCCTGTATTCTTGATTTCAGATTTCGACCATACAACCTATCAATAGAGCATATAACGCTTATTCCACGATAGTTGCTACTTAGTTTCTTGCTCCCTTTCTTATGAATAGGACTGAGGTATGCTGCGTATGACTATGACATAATCTATCGCCCAGGAAAAGAAAATGTGGCTGCTTACGTATTTTCACGAGTTTGTAGTACAATTCATACCTTAGAGACACTGGCTTTATTACATGATTCTTTGTGTCACCCACGAATTACTCGAATGGCTGGGTAAAATGTCAAAACCTCCCTTATACGATTGAGGAAGTGAGAAAGGTTACTTTATCTTGCAGTATATGCGCTGATGTCAAACCTCGATTTTTTAACTACAAACAGTGTTCTCATAAAAGCCACATCACCATTTGAACGTCTCAGTATAGACTTCAAAGGCCCAATACCATCTGAAACACGCAATAAATTTCTCCTTTCGATAATAGACGAATACTCTAGGTTTCCTTTTGCTATACCCTGCCCCAATTTATCGACTTATTCAGTTATTGAAGCTCTCAAACAAGTTTTTGTTGTCTTCGTATATCCTGCCTTCATTCATTCGGATAGAGGTTCTTCATTTATATCCGAAGAACATAGAAACTACCTACATTCCAATGGTATAGCAACCAGTCGAATATCATATAATCCATGTGTAAATAGTCAAGTGGAGAGATATAATAGTATAATATGGAAAGCTATCACTCTGGCTTTGAAATCTAAAGGACTAAAGATTTCGCAATGGGAAAAAGTGTTACAAGATGCTTTAAATGCTCTCCGAGCATTACTCTGTACATCTACTAATGCTACACCTCACGAACGAATGTTTCATAATAAACGAAAATCAGCTTCAGGTGTAGCTCTACCTTTGTGGCTCACAACTCCAGGTAAAGTATTTATGAGAAAACAAGTCCGACAAAGTAACTATGATCCGCTTGTAGACGAAGTCACTCTACTCCCGATTGAAGACATTACTAATAATCCACAACCCTCACAAGATGATCCGCCAGAAGAACCTGAAATTCAAAATTTAAAAATTTCTGAAGTTAAAGACGACAGACTCCGAAGATCATCTAAGAAAACGAGGCCGCCGTCTTATGTGGACGATTATGATCTAAAATGAAGAAGGGGAGAATGTAATGATGATTTTGTTACTATTGATACTTTGTTTATTTAGTTCACTTGGCTACTTGATGTAAAAAAATATTTATGTTTTAAGCTTATTAAAGCCTTAAGAAATTAAAAGGTTTTTTCATTACAATAACTTAATGTTTTAAAAGTGTACATATTACTTAATTTTAGACATTAACAGAACTCAGAGCTAACGTTCTCGTTTCATTTTGATTTTTGTGGTTATAATTTAATTCAAAAAGTATTTCCCCGTACCCACTTTGAGGTAATACGATTGACTTTAGAATTGAGCGTTTGAAAGTAAAGATCTTTTTGTCTCGTGCAAATTGTCAAATCACTTTATGACGTTTCTTTAGTTGCCAGCTGGTCACAAAAATGTTCATCATACTTACCGTACTTATCGATCTAAATTTGTTTGTATCGATTAAAATTGTCATGAATCAGTGAGAAGTCATTAAATTATTGTGTATCTCATATTTACATATTTATTCAATTTTCATTAGTCGCTCAAGTCCCAAAGGCGAAACCTTACTAAATTAGTGAAATGTGCAAAGTGGGAGAACAAACAGGACCTGGGTCCAATATATCTTGTGTTGTTATCGTGTTGCAGGCTTCTCACTGCATGGAAATGTGGCAATCGCCACATGCCATTTGCTATCCCTACGATATGGAGGGAACCCAAAGATCACTTCTCTGACTGCTATTTTCTGCTTAACAAGTATGCAAGGAATTACGTCAAAATCAAACATAAAATTCTGCACCCTAAATTGCATTCCGCGATGAGATCAGTTTCACAGTGCAAAGAATTTCCCATACCAATGCTTCAACTGCTCGTGACATTAGATACAGAGTAAGTAGATACAAATACTCAGGGTAGTTAAGAATGCACAAAAAATATGAAAATGTTTGAGGGTATAAATGCCTACTTTCGGCAACCTTGCATCACGGGGAAAACCGATGGGTTATGTAAATTCAGGAGAAAAATACTAACAGGATAAAATATTTCTTTTTCTGAGATAAACAAGGTTATATTTTGTTCCCTACTGTAATTTGCAAGTGTTAAATGAATTCAAAGATAAATCTGTTCAAAAACCAACAACGCAAACTTTTCCAAAAACAAAACGTATTACTATATTTGAACTAGGGGATATAAAATAGATATTGCATTACATTCACATTAAATAACCATATATTTTCACATACCTGGAGAATAACCATTAGTGTCATTACGCCTGCATTAAAGAAGGTTGCACACGAGTATAAGAGCCTCCTGCACAAAGAGGTATCTGGCTTGAAATTCGGCCTAAGTCCTGCTAAATGAAGAACCCGTATTTGGCCACTCATATCAATAGACCTGTACATTTTGTAAAAAATGTTACAGGCTTCAGATTAACATAAAATTCTTAAGAAAAATTAAACTAACTAGTAAACATAATTTTGTTTGGTTTAAGATGACATTTGGCTAATAAAAAGAAGTAATTGTATTCGTATTTCCGACTATCTGAAGACTTCACATATCTGAATAACACTGACGAAAAGTACAACTAGAGACGTTAATGGGCTTTTATAAGCATACAATGTCAGAGGCATGTAAATTTGAGCCGTCAGCTACAATGTATTGAAAGGATAATAGAGCAATCATTGACGATCAAAAGGTGACTCTCACTGAAGCGTTTATCTGAGACATCTAACGCTCGCAAACTGGCTTTGTCCTCTAATTTCCAACAGATTTCAGGCAGAGAGCAATTTTTAGTTCTAGTGAATAACGAACGTTTGATCCATTTAAATAACAAATTAAGCCCGAGAACTTCAGTAGAAACTTAAATTAACAATCCATGAGAGAGAAGGGCTTTTATTATCGAGAACTAAAATGTATGTTCATTATCGATTATTTTATGATGTCTATTAAACCTTTGGTATGAATAATAATTAATTTTTAACCCTTTATAAACTGGGTGAAATTACTTTTAACTTGTATTGATTGATTTTTTCGTGTTTCCGGGTGCGTCAACTGCTTCGGTCACTAGTCCTGTTAGTGTAGTGCATGTTTTTTCTCGGGAGATGGCGGTGATCTTCCCCGCTGGATGGCGAGATCCGGCACCGACCTACCTTCGGCTAGTGGGGTTTCCCCCTAACCAGGACTCTCCCACCAGCGGGCAGCAGCATCAACACCTCCTAAATCTTATTTTTGTCCCAATCGATTGCGGTTTCGGATTTCCTTGAATAAACACAAAATTTCAAAAAAAGTAATACAATAACACTCATTTACCCTCAATTCTTTATTATTAGCGAGTTTTGTTAAGTTCGAAGTGTTTTTAAGTACAAATATTCGTTGATGTATGTAAAGGCAGTCTAGTAATCGTCTGACACATGATTTTTTTTTACAAATATTCAGGTCTTATAGTTATGTGGTACACTACGTTTTTAAGGTAAGTGTATAGCAGAATTTCTTAACTACAGCGTACATGTACAGATCTTGGTAAAAAGAAAAAGTCAATAACATTTTCAGAAAAATGTTAAACACTGGGTTCACAGTGAGTAGTGATTGTATTGTTCCAATGCCTAAAATGTAAACGTCTCTTATTTCATTAACCTTTGAGACTAAATACTGAACGACATGAAACAATGTTTTGGAGGTTTTTTACTTTCCATATTGTGATTATGTAGAACTTTTTCAACTTGTCCACAGTCATATCTTAAACTTGTTTATCTAATCTAAAAGTTCATTTGCATTTTTGAGGCTCGACATTTTAAGATACGAGTAAGTCTTAACTTTCCAAACTGTTTTTCATGTATTTTTTTGTCTTGGATATTTTCTGCGTAAATTTACTGAATTGAAAATCATTAAATGATATCAAGAATTTGTTTATCATCTGAGTAATTGTTGAGCATGTGAGTAATTCTTGAATAATATTACTAACAACACGAGAGAGAAAAATTTCGGTATGTCACGCACTCCCACTGCTTTCTGTATAATTTAATTACAATTTTTCATCGAAAACAAAGTATACGTATTTAAGTGTATTCTTTTATTTATATTGATTCCATTTTAAGAACACTGTTTTATTGAATCACATTTCATTGTTACTATTTTATAACATTGATTTGGAACTTCAAAGTACTAAACATACAAATTGATCATTACATATCGCATAGTATTTTGATGAAATGTAATAAATTGAAACATAATTTTTTTATTTCTTTGAATAAATATTTTTCAATTTTGATATATTATATTGTGAATTGTCTGTGAATCATTTGTTTGATGATACGTTAATCAATTCTAAAAGTATCTAGTATGTCATTTTTTTTTATTTTAGGTTGCTTTTTAACAGCCTCAGCAATTAGCAATCTCAGATTAACTCCAAATAATTACCTCAGAACACAAATTTAATTTACAGAATTTTAATTTGAAATTACGTTAACACATACATATTAATTTGTACAGTTGAGTATCATTTAAGTATGCTTTTGTTATTGTTATATATGTCTTCTGATGCTGAAAAAACGAACAAGGGCAAAGTTATCTCCGGTTGCGTTCATCCGCGTCTGCGAGCAGTAGCACGTCGCACAGGAATGCCAACCACGCCGCCGCCGACACTAGGACGTAGAACAGCACCAGCAGTTGGTAGGCATGCTCCGCGCGCAAGGACAGCTGCCGTCGCGGCGAGTCTTCTAGCGTCCACTCCATGCGCCATCTTGAAAAGACGTCAACCATGGATGAGGAGCATAAGGACTGCAAAAAAACAGCAATATTACAATTAGTCTACTCGTAAAGTACTGAAAAACGGGTTAACTGCATAAACATTTTTAAAAAACCTTGTATTTTTTTGGGGTATGTTGTATGTGCCCAGGCACTAATTGCAACTCCGAATTCTCAACATCACTGACACCGACTCCAGGAATATTCAGTATTTTTTTTTAATTTTTTGTCGTTTTGTTCTATAACTTTAACTTGAAGACCTGTAGGAAAGTAATGGAATTACTTATTATTTTATTAAATATTTATTAAATAAACATTTTTTCAAAAACTAAGTTGATTCTCTTCCTTCGCAGTCATCGTTAGGATTTTGGGAAAATTCAAAAATTAGAACTACGTATTAATAAAGTTACTAGAAAATATTCTCCACAATACGCAATGCAGAAATATTTCGGGTAGTTCTTGAAAACAATGAAGATTAGAAACTAATGTACATAGAAGATGTTTTTTTTCGGATTATTGAAAATATAAATATTTACAATGCAATTGTGCGTCGAACTGTTATCTCTAAGTAATTTTTGTGAAATTCTTAATGTTTTGACCATTATGAGCTAAAAGTTATAGAGAAAAGTACAAGAAGGTCGTTGAAACAATCGATTCTTTTAAAAGGGGTAATTTAATTTTGCATTTCAATAAGAGTATTATTGAGGTTAGTCATGCCCATATTATCCAACATATTATTTTACAATAATACAAAAGAGTATTAATTCATTGTATTTACTAGGAATAAACGTATTTTTAAAATTAAACGGGTGAAGTACATGACCGCCATTAAGTTTCTTACATCATGAATTCAGCCCTGCTGAATGTATCGTATCTAGGAATTGATATTAAAACAACACTATTTAAGATATGTTTTTCTTCAATGCCGCTGATCAGCATTTGATACAGAATTCATGTTATCCCCAATATGCGTGTTCAGAAATATAAACTCCAATTAAACCAGTATCTGAAACAAAATGTTCGTGTTGAACGTGGTCAGTAGACAAGCTTGTATGCTAAATCAGTTCTGATCAAGATCTTATTCGGCAATAGCATTTTCGTGGCGCAAACGGGGATATATTAGTTGTTACGCCACAACAGCGTTAGTATAAGCATTGTCATAATGCGTTTGTAATCTCCCCATTAGTAATTGTTATCATTAAGCCTAGTGCGAATTGGAAGCAGATGAACGACTTTGTGAGCTTCGACGTTGCTTTAGAGGCTTTGTTACAGAAGTGAATAGATGGAATTGTTCAGGGCGATAGAACTGAATTTACATGATGAAGAGGTGTTGTGTATTTGTGAATTAGTAGCCTTTTTGCTACTCCACTGTTTGCCATTGTATCTTAAATTTATTGCATTTAGAAATGATTTACATTTTAATGCAATGCAAAACTAATAGCTTAAACATTTATAAATAAACAAATATATTAAAAAAAAAAAAACCAAAAAATTTTGTGATAAATATATTAAAAAAAATTGGAATTTATAAATAACAAATATATTTTTCAATAAAAGTTATACATAATAACGCCCGTATTTGTTCCAATTGAAAAGAAAATGCGCTATGCAAAATTATAGCTCAAAACTGTAGGTCAGCTGCAGCACAACTTTTAGATTTATTATTGATTCTGCAATGTAGTAATTCTAAGCGACCTTCATCGATCATGAAGTTTTGAATGTTTGCTGTGTGAATTTTGTTACGCGGTTTATTATTATAATTAAATATATTAATTGGTAAATAATAGTATTTTACATCACAAGCCAGGAAAGTCGACTTTTTCGTGTCGAGACAGGAGTGTTCACCCGCCTGAATGCCAGTAAGCCTCGGCGGGGAATGCTGTCGAGTAATGAAAAGCGTCTTTTGCCGTGTGATGTATTTTATTCGAGACAAATTTTATGCATGTTTTCCTGAAAATAAATAATACCACTGACATGAAATGTGTTATATAATCCATCTAGCTGTGGTGATGGCCAAGAGCGCGCGCGGGATGCGCTGAAACCATCACCATCATGCTCTGTAAGGCCGCATCAGTGTCCAGCATTAGTGCATGATGCTTGTTGAATGTTGTGCGGTGTAGTAGTATGAGGTTCAGTTTCTTCATTTTTGTCATGTATGAGTGCGCCATTTTTGTTGTACTCAACAACATATAGTATTTTTATCACACGATCGTTTGTTTTGTTAGCATGGCCACATACTTGTTAATCCTCGCCTTTAATGGTGATGAGGATACTAGATTCTATCGATATAATGGATCCTGAAATGGAAGATTGTGAAAATAATGGAACCACCATCGGATATGCTAGAAAAAAAAGAGCCGCAACGTTTGACATGTTTCCATTAAAATCAAAAGATAGATATGTGGAAGAATATAGGGAATTTTGTAAGTGGACGGATGCCAGATAGGTAAGAGCTGTCTTACAAAACGTGCTTCTTCTATTCTTTTCCAAAATTAGTGGAAAGAGCTCTTTAATAGATTGTTCAATTACAATTAATGTAAATAGTTTCAAAAATATCATTTGATAAGAGCATGTTTTGAATGTAATAAAAGCTAACTCAATATATGTTGGCAGGGAATCTTTGCTGTGTGTCTTGCTGATTATACTTCGTTTCTTAGCTAGATGAAGATGTGGCAGGTGCTACAAGTAAAGGCGCTGTATGCATTGACAAACGAGATCTATAACAGGGTAACCAACTCTGTTACGAACTTTTCATATAATTCAAGGCTCCTTGATTCTTCGAGGACAGCAGATAGAGGATCATAAATTGGTGACTGTGGAGTCAAGAAAATTTCATTACAGGACGCTTTTATCAAACTCGTCGTTTAGTGAACAACCTTATTGCCGCAAAACAGAACAACAAGGAGCTACTTTTCAGACAGTCTCGAATAAAATATATTATTTTATAATCACTCCGTTTTATGAGGCTAATAATGATGTAACATGTAATTTTGAGACACAGAAATTTTTCACAAATTTAACCTCACTGATTTCCCAGAATAATTGTTGCACGGGGATAGAATGTTGCAAAAATGTGACATTCCGTCTTTATGTCAAAGTCCTCGTGATGAAATGTAATATTTAAGAAATGTTTATTGTTATTGTGTTTTGCAGAAGATCCGTGAGAAATATACACAATTCTATGAAGAAAATTTACAATTCTGTTTCAAAAAAGGATTCAGTAGTCGCGGGAAATGAACACGGCATGAAACTTCGTCGTGTAGCAAGCAGTCTAAAACAGTAATGAAGTTGTCTCTGAACAATTCATTTGAACAAGGTTATCTGAAGTAGACAATTCAATTTGGCCTGTGCATTATTTCAATGAAATCCTTGCACTTTATCTCGGAAAACAAGAAGTTACAAGACTATGTTTAAAATTTTCATGGATGTCCCTTCATAAACAAACGCTAGTTCATTATCTGCATCTTCTGGTGAATCTGGAGAACCTTCTGATGCAACACACGAAACAATCTTTCCTTTCATTTCTTCCCTGTATCCATCGCCTATTTTTGTTGAGATGACATATTCTGATATACACTTACCATCCACGTAAGAACACTTCGAAGGTTTTGTTTATGAGAGAGTGCCTAACTTTATTGAATGCATTACATCAGACCGCATATTTAAACATATCTTCCATGTATCACAGTCGCACACACTGAGGTTTCTAGAGCCTTCGGTACGCGAAAGATAACTGAGCTCGGGCTGAACCTTGGAGGGTTTCAGTTGTTGGCAAAGCAGTTTGTTTTGTTCCCAGAGTGATCAAAACATCAGCATTTGCGCCTCCAGGGTCCCCCGGAGGTAGGGCAATTTGGGCGCTCTGGAACAGAGCTTCCGTTCATGGTTCTCAGCAAGCGCCCTCGCGAGCCCATGAGGAAAAATTGCGAATCGTAACTTCCTGCAGCGTTTCCATCCCAAATTCAATATTTCACCTCTCAATCAGTACATATTGCGCTTCAACAATTAAAAACGCATTTTTTGTCAACTTTTTGAGAAGGATTCATTAGCGTGGTAGTCAACACTAAATAAAATACATTATTAATTCATATGTCATTATGTGGAATAATGTATCAGTTTTCCAATGAAATAAAGAGTTTTGCTCAACGTTTTATACAACGGAAGATAGTAGGAAGGTTTCATTCAACGGAATATGTAGTTGCGGGGAGACACGAAAAAAATTCAATATTTTCAAAAATTCAGAGTTAACAGTGAAAATCGGACCCACGACACATTTATAAGTGATGTCACTATATTCTTACAAGAAATTTAAAGGAAAAGCGTGGAGTCATTTTGGAAAAAATTTCGAAAACGCCTGAGGATTTCATGTAAAGTACTCCCCAAAATTAATTAATGTTTTTTCAAAATCATTCAAAATGGTTTATTCAGTTTGGAAAAAATACTATACTTAGTTTAGACGCTAGTGTTGTTCACAAATGACAGACGGCCTGACGGGCTGACGTTTTGAAAAGAAATACTTGTTCGGTATCACGGGACCCCAAAATGTGTATTTTCGTTGAAATCTCGAAATCGACTTTCCACAGCATTACATAACTTTATTTAGACTCCGTATATTACTCCGTATATTTATTACTTTCTAAAACGTAGCAAAATGTCCGGAAAATGTGTTTATGGGGCTTGTGGCATCCCTAAAGCCATTTCAAAAAGTTTTATTTGTGTCGAGGTTATTTATGTATCGAAAACTAACTTTTTTCATCGAATCATGCTTTTCTATAGAGTTAATACGATGTATACGAGAAAGTAAAAGCGGGCTTAGCGTGACAACGTACCTTGCTCGTTGCTGTGCCAGTCCAGCAGCCTTGGCACACAAAGAGATCGTGTTCCTAACAGAGCCAAAACCCTGCTGCAAGAGGAGCGCCCCTGGCCACTGTCGGAAGAAGCGGAGTGGAGAAGACTCCGTGGGGGGGGGGGGGGTAGCACCGGACAGCGCGAGCGCTGCCTCAGATGACAACGCGCACGCCACTCCTGCCCCAAGCCGAAGCTTCGTCGCCAAGGACGCAGGGCTGTCCGGCAAAGGCCAGTTCTCACTTTCAGCTGGGTGGCAACGCCCACCATCGCCCGGGATATAACATGCACTGCAGTCACAGGATATATAGATAGATCATTTATTTAATTGGCTTTGGGCATTAAGTCAAGTGGCAAATTCTTTACACTTACTATACATCTAATACCATAATATAATAATGAATACTAAAAATGCATACAATTCAATACACAGAACAAAATTACTCCATTACGGCATGCCTACTAAATGCCGAAGCCCTTCACAGACTACTGATCCTACCGCTTACACTATTATTAGAATTTAATCTTAATCTAAAAGTGTTGATGTTTCTGCGAAAAGTCTCCATTAGTGCTGCAGGATAGTTATATATATATATATATATATATATATATATATATATATATATATATATATATATTGAGATATACCAAATTTTCCTCCTCTACATCTATATCTGCTAAAGATCTTAGCGTCCGGCTTGCTGGGTCAATGGTCACGATATAATTATAATCCTTATTACCTCTATAATGGATTATAGGATCCGCGACTATACAGCGCAGCTGGGAATTTGAAATAGAATGTTTCATTCCTAGTTCATTACTGTTTGGATTGACTAAATGAAAAATCACTTTCTTTTCTATAGAACAAAATTTAACAAAGTTTATTTTACTTTTTTTATCAAACAATTTAATGAATTTAAATTAGGCCTTTGATCATGATCTCTTTCAATTTACAATTTTACACCGCGGTTAACTTATCTTTCTTCGTTGATGTCCTCGTAGACTTCTCAGTCGAAATATCTTGCGATCTTGCCGTAGTCCAAAATTCCAACGAAATCCTCTTCTGCCCTATCAAGCTGGTCTCAAACTATCAAAATTACCAGTCCCGATTACGTCCTATGACATAGTCCGAACTTGATTACCACTCCCGACAAAGTTCCTATTTATACTTCAATATTGCTTCCACATGAAAATATCTACGATCAGTTCAGAAGCGCCTTTCAGAGCAAAATGAAATCTTCCTGCATGATTCATCCTCGAAGACTTCGTATTAAACTACCTTCATTTTTTCATAACATTTGACCGTCTAAACTTCTCCGCCCAATCCCAAAGTTTCTACTTTCGGCATCAACCCATCTCTTAATGCATTTAGAAAAACAAAAACTACATTGTTTATTCACGGTCGTTGCTAAGCTCTAGCTCTCGTGATATTTCGTAATGCATGTTCCACCATATTGTCTACAAATAAATGTTAATTTATTTTAACGTGACATATCGGTATGTCACAGCTTCCTCTCCAAGCGTCATTTGGTTTGCTACAACCTAACTAAATGACAAGACTAAAATTGAACACTTTCTTCTTGCTTCTTCACACTAAACGACATTAACACTTTACACTTTGCACTGCACTAGGTCTTGTTACTTGCTGCCTTAAAACTATTTACATTTTCCTTTCGGAATGTGCCAACAATAACCATTTCATCAGGTATTCTAATAGCCGTATCTGCTAATATTTGCTCCATTAACTTCATTGAATACATACACTTTAAATTAAACTCCCTACCAAACTGACAAAATACACATAATGACAAAACAATAACAAAAGAAAACTATTATACCTAATATTTACAACTATTTACAAATCTCTGTTATGACCAGTATATTTAATCATGCGTGTCGTCCTCTCATACGGCTTCATGTTCCTGTAGTTATATTTCATTTGCCGTCCATTTTCATCATTCAAAATCGCATTCTTGCCTAATACTTCACAAATTCGGTACGGTCCTTTATACAACGGGAAAAATTTATAAACAAGCTTCTTATCTACTGACGACACTTGAGGTACTCTAATTAACACTTCATCACCCTCCTTATACTCGCCTCGAAAGCATTGTTTCTGTTTTAGCTTTCTTTGGCTGCTGCCTCCCTCAAATTGTCATAAATTATTCGCGTATCTTTCACATCATCTGGGTGTAGTCCAATTTGCCAGTACGACGCAGTAAAATCCAGTCCCGTGAATATCCGAGCCCCTTTTTACCTTCCACGTCATTTCATCTAATTTCGGCGGTTTTTCATGACGAGCGATGGTCTTGCTATTGAGTTTCCTAGCATCAACACAAAATCTGATCTTATTGTCTTTCTTACGAACTATCACTATTGGGCTTACATACGGTGTCATCGATTTTTTTATTATACCATCCTCAAGCATCGTGTTTATTTGTTTACGTACTTCGCTTTTATATACATGGGGGATCGGATATTGTTTCAGATTAAAAGGTTCCCCATCCATCAATTCAATTTTAAATTGATATCCTTTACCGGCTCCTTGAACTTCCAAAATATCTCTATATTCATTGACTAACATTTCAATAGCTTCACTAGCATCTATTCCGTTTTCGTCGACCGCGCCCTCTGCTGCCGTGTGGATCTGGTCCCTGGTCTCTTCAATTTGTTCCGCAATATCGCAAATACACATATCTTCGCCCTCCTGGTCTTTGATCCCTAAACAATGTTGTTGCCCTTTGTCACCTCGTAACAATACACTCCTGTTACCTATGTCGACCTTGGCGTCACACATTTTAGGCCATCAATCCCAAAATAATTGGACGAATCAAATTCTTCACTACAATTGCCGGAAACTGAATTGTGATCCCTTGAACTTCCACATCCACCCAAATTTGCCGACTTCTCGTTTCGATGCGCCTTCCATTAGCTGTCCGAATATCCAAACTCCTGGTGGGTAGCTCATCAATTTTATTTCCCTTTTTCTTTAACTGCTCATACAATTTTTCCGACACTGCACAAACATTAGCACCTGTGTCAATTAAAATGTCTACAGGTATATTCGAAATATCCCTTCAAAATTAAACACGTGCTATTCTCCGCCCGTTCGTCCGTATCTTCCTTAATAAATCTTCCCGATACTTCAATGCTATTCACCTCCTTAATAACCATCACGCCCTCATTCTCATCATGAAATTTTAGGTGGCTTGGTATTACAAGCGCCGATGCATGCATTGGTATATTTCCCTGTGAAGGCATCATGAATTCATTTTCTAACTGTTCAATCTTGTCCTTAATGTCCGACATATACAGGTTATTACAAATGATTGAAGCGATTACATGTACAGGGTTATTACAAATGATTGAAGCGATTTCACAGCTCTACAATAACTTTATTATTTGAGATATTTTAACAATGCTTTGCACACACACGTACAAAACTCAAAAGTTTTTTAGGCATTCTACAAATGTTCGATATGTGCCCTCTAGTGATTCGGCAGACATCAAGCCGATAATCAAGTTCCTCCACACTCGGCGCAGCATGTCCCCATCAATGAGTTCGAAAGCATCGTTGATGCGAGCTCGCAGTTCTGGCACGTTTCTTGGTAGAGGAGGTTTAAACACTGATCTTTCACATAACCCCACAGAAAGAAGTCACATGGGTTAAGTCGGGAGAGCGTGGAGGCCATGGCATGAATTGCTGATCATGATTCCACCACGTCCGATCCATCGGTTTTCCAATCTCCTGTTTAAAAAATGCCGAACATCATGATGGAAGTGCGGTGGAGCACCATCCTGTTGAAAGATGAAGTCGGCGCTGTCGGTCTCCAGTTGTGGCATGAGCCAATTTTCCAGCATGTCCAGATACACGTGTCCTGTAACGTTTTTTCGCAGAAGAAAAGGGGCCGTAAACTTTAAACCGTGAGATTGCACAAAACACGTTAACTTTTGGTGAATTGCGAATGTGCTGCACGAATGCGTGAGGATTCTCTACCGCCCAGATTCGCACATTGTGTCTGTTCACTTCACCATTAACAAAAATGTTGCTTCATCACTGAAAACAAGTTTAGCACAGAATGCATCCTCTTCCATGAGCTGTTGCAACCGCGCCGAAAATTCAAAGCGTTTGACTTTGTCATCAGGTGTCAGGGCTTGTAGCAGTTGTAAACGGTAAGGCTTCTGCTTTAGCCTTTTCCGTAAGATTTTCCAAACCGTCGGCTGTGGTACGTTTAGCTCCCTGCTTGCTTTATTCGTCGACTTCCGCGGGCTACGCGTGAAACTTGCCCGCACGCGATCAACCGTTTTTCGCTCACTGCAGGCCGACCCGTTGATTTCCTTACAGAGGCATCCAGAAGCTTTAAACTGCGCATACCATCGCCGAATGGAGTTAGCAGTTGGTGGATCTTTATTGAACTTCGTTCTGAAGTGTCGTTGCACTGTTATGACTGACTGATGTGAGTGCATTTCAAGCACGACAAACGCTTTCTCGGCTCCTGTCGCCATTTTGTCTCACTGAGCTCTCCAGCGCTCTGGCGGTAGAAACCTGGAGTGCGGCTTCCGCCAAACAAAAACTTTATGAGTTTTCTACGTATCTGTAGTGAGTCGTGACCATATGTCAATGAATGGAGCTACAGTGAATTTATGAAATCGCTTCAATCATTTGTAATAGCCCTGTATTTCCCAGATTCAAATTCTTCACCATTTTAATGTTTCTAAGTCCCTCCGGTATTCGTTTTTCTAATTTACAATCCGAATTAACTAATTTCGATTCTATGTTTTCAATTGTTTTTTCGCCATGTTGAAGCGACATTGCATTTAATTTATTTACACGCGATTCGACGATTGTCAACTTTTCGCATTGTTGGTCATGTAAATGTCCTAATGTCACAATGTTTTCCTGTGAATGATTAACTTTGGAATTAATTTTGTTGCCAGATTCTTTTAATTCCCTCTGCATTTGGTCGACTTGATTATTAAAAGACTCAATTTTACAATGAATAATGTTGAATTCAGCCGATGTATCCGCCCGTAATTGCACTATTTCCTTGTGTATTTCCTGACGAAAATTCTTCAATTCTAATGACATTTCCGATGTCATTCCTTCCAATTTAGCGTTATTTTTTTCAAATTCAATATTCATATCTGAAGTGATCCCCTCTAATTTATTATTCATATCTGAAGTGATTCCATCTAATTTAGTATTATTATGCTCAAGTTTTGCGTTCATTTCTGCTAACATCTTAAGAATTAAATTATTAGGGTCCATATTTTCTAACGGTGCAGCCATTATTTCCTTTTCTTGTGGTTCAATCTCAATAATTTCACGCGAAATTTCTCCCTCGGGGTTAGTATTAGCAGACGCCATATCATCTACATTAACATTCTCCATACGCAATTTTTTGCTCCTAGTATCCATTTTGAATTCTAATACAAATTAAAATCTCTGTTAAATTATTTTAAAATCACACCAATGAAATGGTCTTGGCCCTTTCTTATAACTAACAATTAATTTCAAATGTCAATCCATAAATTTCAGATTCCCTTTGGATCACTATATTATAATTTATAAGACTAATTTTATCCGTGTCACCAATTGTTATAAATTATAACAAATTATGCATCACGTTGAGGCGCCATTTTGAGATATACCAAAATTTTCCTCCCTCTCTACATCTATATCTGCTAAAGATCTTAGCGTCCGGCTTGCTGGGTCAATGGGTCACGATATAATTATAATCCTTATTACTCAATGGGTCGCAGACTATACAGCGCAGCTGGGAATTTGAAATAGAATGTTTCTATTCCTAGTTCATTACTGTTTGGATTGACTAAATGAAAGATCACTTTCTTTTCTATAGAACAAAATTTAACAAAGTTTATTTTTACTTTTTTTATCAAACAATTTAATGAATTTAAATTAGGCCTTTGATCATGATCTCTTTCAATTTACAATTTTACACCGCGGTTAACTTATCTTTTCTTCGTTGATGTCCCTCGTAGACTTCTCAGTCGAAATATCTTGCGATCTTGCCGTAGTCCAAAATTCCAACGAAATCCTCTTCTGCCTATCCAAGCTGGTCTCAAACTATCAAAATTACCAGTCCGATTACGTCCTATGACATAGTCCCGAACTTGATTACCACTCCCGACAAAGTTCCTATTTATACTTCATTATTGCTTCCATGAAAATATCTACGATCAGTTCAGAAGCGCCTTTCAGAGCAGAATGAAATCTTCCTGCATGATTCATCCCTCGAAGACTTCGTATTAAACTACCTTCATTTTTTTCATAACATTTGACCGTCTAAACTTCTCCGCCCAATCCCAAAGTTTCTACTTTCGGCATCAACCCATCTCTTAATGCATTTAGAAAAAACAAAAACTACATTGTTTATTCACGGTCGTTGCTAAGCTCTAGCTCTCGTGATATTTCGTAATGCATGTTCCACCATATTGTCTACAAATAAATGTTAATTTATTTTAACGTGACATATCGGTATGTCACAATATATATACACACACACACACACATTCTTGCTTCCGCTTTTGCAATTGGACTCAGGTAGATGAACCCCAAGGAGAAGATGAAGACAAGTCCCTACCTATTCTTTGCCGTCGCGACGGTACAAGGAGGAGGATGTGCAGCGATCACAACACTCCGGTCGCCTTTATCTCAGGAAAGATCCTTGTACTCACCTCGACCATCCTGAATCGAAATCACCAGATAAAAATCCCAACTTATGACGGGATTCGAGTGTGAGTTCTTTAGGCCAAGATATCCGTGTTCTACCACTGAGCCACCGCGGATTCCCACCCGCTTTAAACGTTGCTTTGTAGTACGGTTTTATTTCAGTAGAATACGTTTTCGGCCGTATTGCGGCTATCTTCAGTGCCACAAATAATAATAATAATAATAATAATAAAATAATAATAATAATAATAATAATAATAATAATAATAATAATAATAATAATAATAATAATAATATACTAAATTACGTTTCTACAGGATATTGTGAATAAAATTAGAATTTAAGTGAAATATAAAAAATTGAAATAAAAATGTGAACATACAATTATATTCATATATTATATGTTCCAATGTATACATATATTCCAATTTTTTTTTATTTATTATATTTAAATTATGATTTTATTGTTTGTAGCACTGAAGATGGCCGCAATGTGGCCGAAAAAGCTTTCTGATGAAATAAAACCGTACGACGAAACAACGCCTCAAATCTATTTCTATGATGCAAATGTCGTTAACTCCACACCATTTCTAACCATTACCGCTTTAAACGAATTTAAAAAAAGCAAGAAAACGACTTTTCAGACAAGCCGATTCTGGCTGCTGAGATCCTGAGCTTCTGTCAAGAATCCACCGTCGCAGTTCGAATCTAGAATCGTCTGCTCCACGAAGCTTCAATTACCGTGTTGCTATAGTACCGTTTACTAAAGCATCCGGTCCACTATTATTTCTGGCTTTTGTTTAGTGTTTTAAGAAATTCTAGCTCTTGGTGTCGTCATTCTTGACGTCTATTCAGTGGTTATCAATAGACTGCAACATTATCCTCTCTCTTCGGCAGCATTAATTTAATAACTCGAATTCTTTGGTATTTTCAATTTTGTTACTTTGCCTCGGCACCTTTCTTAATGAAATTATTTAAGTAACGAGTACATTTGGAATTGGCGTCTTGAATCTCGTTAAGTCGAAACCATCAGTATTTCAAAATTCTTCCCTCAGATTCACGATCAAGATACCCTTTTCGGTCTCTTATTGGTAAATAGAACTTTGAATACCGCATTTTGAGTTTCTAAAACCGTAATTGAGCATCTCGCCTCAACGTAAGAATGTACCGATTCCATCTGTAAGAAATTATCAACCATTCCAATATCAACTCATAATTACATCACTTATTGTAAGCGTACCTAATTAGACTTTAAATAAGAGAGGACTTTCCTTCATATTCATTATGAACCAGTTAAACACTTTTGCGAATTGTACTTATTCTACTCTAACACTGGTCTTCATCATCTTTACATGTTGATATTACGTACTTTTTAATATATGTGGTTACCAATGATACGAAGTCAAGGATTCTCCTTTGTTATGATTTTTTTTTTTTTTAAAAAAAACAAGACATTTTGAAAATTGAATTATTTTACATAGCTTACTTTTAAGAAAATATTTGTGTTCTTGAATATCATAACTTTTTTTCTCCTACGACTGAACATTTTTGCTGACTCGACCTGTAATTTGCAAATTAATATTTCTTCCGAAAAGCTTTTTATGTGCAAAGAAAATGTCTGTCAAGTCTGTATAAAGAAACAGAACAAAACTGAACTTACGTTTGAGGGCCGCATGGAACTATAAACCTTGTTGGACAATCACAGTCTATAAACAGTACGACCACTGCTGCTGTGATTGCTGTTAAATAATGAACTTTGTTCCTTCGACCTTTGAATTACGTTGCCAGAAATTCTCTTCACTATTTTATCCTCAGTTGACCTCATTTTCTTTTATGTATAACTTCCAATCCCGTTAGCCATTTGTGTTTATTTTTATATTATCTATGAATAATTTATTTTTGGCCTTTTTTTGCTTTCAGACTTCACGTATATCTTCATTCCATCTACCTACGGTTTTGACAATATTCAATAAAGAGCTAAAAGAAGTCTTCAATAGGAGAACCCTCAAAGTCAAGATTTATAGGTAAAGTTGATATTTCACATTAAACTAAAAATAACCCATTAATTTAAAATAATTATCTGCATTTTAAATGGTACGAAAAATATAATAATTCAATTAGTTTACTTTAAAGGTATCTTTTATTATTCTTGTTTCTAGGTTTTCACCTGTTTTACATTTCATTTAAAATACAATTACAAAACACACATCATAAAATAAGAGAACGATTCTTATATTTATTAAAGTAATTAAGCTAATGAACAGCAAATTACAAACCAAGACAGTAATTTTTGTCATCAGCCATGTAAGGGTTCCATTTTTTCGTAAAATCATCTTCTAACAATATATAAATAAAAAGCACGTCCTTGGCATAAAGGCACTCATACGACTTCTTTAACTGATAAGAACACTTAAAAACCTTAGTGTTCAACCACATTATTGCAGTATTAGTAGAGCTTATAATTACTCAAATCAGAACCCCACTCAGCAAAAAAATTGTCATCTCTTTATTAAAAACTTTTTTCATGCTCTAGAAAAATTCTCCCTAATATACACAATGAAATGCATTATTTTCTTCATAAATGTAATGACTTGCTTTTGCAACTACTCTTGAAGTCGTAGTATCTTTTCCACAGACAAAGTAACATTATTAGCATTCCTTCTCCAGCTTTTGTAGTCAGCGTCGAGACTACAACGTTAGCGACAATGCTGCGGCTGAAAAGTTGACTCTCAAACGCGTCGGCGAAGGAAATTCCACGAATGTGCCTCGGGAGGAGTTCTCTTTAAACTGGACCCCGGGGATCCGTTAGACGCGCGCGCATTAATTAACGCAAAGGAGAGCTTTTCCGGCCCGACGCTGAGCTGAAACTGCCTCCCAGGTCATGTGACCTCCACGCACCTGCTGCGGATGGCAGAGCCTTCGGACGTGTTGCTGAGCTAAAACGGCACTTCGATGCCGTGAACCGTTTAGATCAGGACCGGGAGCGGTAGCTCAGTGCATCAACTGATGTCACTGCAGCGCCTCTGACCGGGAGGTCCTAGGTTCCCACTCCCCATGGCGGCAGGATTTTCGACTCTGGCATTTCAGCTAGGTCGAATTGAGTCGCTGTCTGGAGGAAAATTCTGGAGACCGGCTGCTGTGATCGGTAGTTTTCCATGGTTTCTCCGATCAACACCAGGCGAATGCAGGAGTAGTACCCTAACAAACGGGCCACGGACCGCGCGCGATCTGTCCTTTCCCTTCCTTGTCCTATCCTCTCCCCTTACACACACACTTCCACTAACATGCACTACACTACCACATATTCCTGGAGACCGGTCGGGAGCTTAGAGCTTGACCCGGCTGGGGTGCCCCGCTGGTGGGAGAGTTCTGGTTAAGGGGAAACCCCACAAGCCGACGGTAGGTCGGCGCCGGATCTCGCCATCCAGCGGGGGAAGATCACCGCAATCTCCCGAGAAAAAGCAAACACTACACTTACGGAACTAATGACCTAAGCTGTTCACGCGCACGAAATCACTAAGCAACCAAATTTTAGATCAGGCGTGTCTAGGTCGCAAGCTTACTAGTGCTCGTGGGCACTGCGTCCAAAGAGATTGGCGCGAGATTTAAAAGTGAGGGTAAGTAACAACTGTGGAGTGGCGATACGTCACTGGGTACCTGGCCCATGACAGTTCTGGGAGATGTTACTTGACAGTTACTGTCACAAAGATAGCTATACCAATTCCCATTTTCTCTTTAAGGCACAGACATTATTCTTTAAATGAAATAATACACCAGTCGGATTTCAAATTCTCAAATAAGAGTAAATTTTTTAAAAACTGAATGAAACTAATTTTGATTTTGTAAACCTGTCTACTTAAGGTGATATAAAAGAATGAACTTTCTATGTTCAGGTTAAAAAACTTAACCGACAAATATTGTCTGTTAAAAGAGCTGTTTGTCCGTAATCTAGATTTATTAACTTATAGAGTCATGTTAATTTATTTCATATTCTTACTAAATATAATCAATAATTGATTGATTTTATAGCACCACACAAAATAAAAACAAGGAAAACATTCGCCATTTAAACATGTTTCTCCCGTCACTTAGCAAATATGTTTTTATAAAGAAGAATTTAGTAAGAAAATAGACATCAAATTGTAATAAGTCATCAGGAGTAATACAGTTCTTTGTTATTTGATAGAAAAAAAACTGGCAAACGTATTTTCGTACGAAAACACTATTCATCACCTTGCGCCGCTTCAGCTAGCGCGCGTACACACCTTTCTGGATTTTGAGGGGAAATGAGCGCGGAGTCGCGGATGTTGCTTGTACCCGTCCGAGCGCCGGGCTTTCCGGACGAGCTAGTAGCTCGTGCGAGCTCGGTTTGACGTTTAGATGTTATGGAGCGGCCCTTAGTTAGTAAGATACCTGTATAAAAGAACCAATTTTTGATTTTTATAGTGGCGACTGCTTTATATTAACGCCGAAAACACGGTTCAATTCCATGCTGCAGCAAACAAACTTTTCACCATGTTGCACTGGGATAGAACGCTCAATATGCCGGGTTACCATTGTTTCAGCAATAACGATGCCCAAAACTTTTAGAACGTACATTGACACTCAGTATCAATGTTGCGCTGGTGTACCAGCATCAGCTCCAAGCCAGAAACTGTGAAGTCGCGAAATTAGAGTTCATTTACGGACGATTATTGCGAAGTGTACCTGATGTTGACGGAAAATCGGGAAAAAGTCAGAGTTCCAGTCAATCCTAGAGACTGATAATCTTGAAAATATTTTATACTTCGGTGATTTTCAGGAAAAAATAACATTATGTAAAATATTAAAAATGTATAACGATTTATATGTCTGGATGTCAAGTGTAAATTACTGTTTAATTCTTGGTTAAATTCTGTGTTCACTATTTATTTTAAATCCTGTATTAGTTAAAGTACATCATGTATATTTTCTGTCGCTAATAACCTTGTCGTTGATGCGAATTTAAAAAAATAAATTTTGAAAACTGTCAGCGTTGCTATGCGTGTGCTCGCCGTGCGAAATACCAGGAGCGATAGCCCAGTGCATCAACTGATGTCACTGCAGCGCCTCTGACCGGGAGGTCCTAGGTTTCACTCCCCACGGCGGCAGGATTTTCGACACTAGCTTTTCAGCTAGGTCGAATTCAGTCGCTGTCTGGAGAGAATTCTAGCGGCAGGCTGCTCTGGTCGGTAGTTTTCCGTGGTTTGTCAATCAACACCAGGCGAATGCCGGAGCAGTACCCTACCAAACGGGCCACGGACCGCGCGCGATCTATCCTTCCTCTTCCTTGTCCTATCCTCTCCCCTTACACACACACTTACACTAACAGTCACTACACTACTACATATTCCGGGAGACCGGTAGGGAGTTTAGAGCTTGTCCCGGCCGGGGCGGTGCCCCGCTGGTGGGAGAGTTCTGGTTAGGGGGAAACCCCATTATCCGACGGCGATCTCGCGATCCAGCGGGAGGGAATATCACCGCCATCGCCCGATGGAAAACATGCACTACACTTACGGGATTAATGACCAAAACTGTTGACGTCCCTGGAATCACTAACCAACCAACCTAAAGAAATACAATTGTTCACTTTAATTATATGAATATGAAAACGTGTAAGGCCCGAACATCAATGTGTTCTTTCCCCAAGCGCGCCTACATCAGCGCCCACATCAGCCCAAGCGCCTACATCAGCCCCAAGCGCGCCTGCCCAGCATCCTGACACCGGATTCACACACCCTTTCAGAAACGTTGGCAGCCGTGTCTTTTAGTTCTTGCAATAAGGTGCAAGGATAGAGCGCGCTACAGCATGCGCCGCCATTGCCCCTTTGTCAGTTGAAAGGCTCCGGCCTCTGCGATCAGCTTCCCCGCTCCCGCCATCGCTGATGAATGGAAAGTCGCCGTGAACCGCAGGTTGGTAGCTTGGCTTGGTTTGGTTTGGTTTGGTTTCTTCGTGTTTCCGGGTGTGTCAACTGCTTTGGTCCTGTTAGTATAGTGCATGTTTTTTTCTCGGGAGATGGCGGTGATTTTCTCCCGCTGGAAGTCGAGATCCGGCGCCGAACTACCGTCGGATAGGGTTTCCCCCTAACCAGGACTCTCCCAGCAGCGGGGCGTCGCCTCAGTCGGGACAAGCTCTAAGCTCCCGACCGGTCTCCCGGAATACGTAGTGTGTAGTGCATGTTAGTGTACGTGTGTGTAGGAGGATAGGACAAGGAAGAGGAAGGAAAGATCGCGAGCGGTCCGTGGCCCGTTTGGTAGAGTACTGCTCCGTCATTCGCCTGCTGTTGATCTGAGAAACCACGGAAAACTACCGATCAGAGCAACCGGCTGCTAGAATTCTCCTCCAGGCAGCGACTGAATTCGACCTAGCTGAAAAGCTAGTGTCGAAAATCCTGCCGCCGTCAGGAGTTGAACCTTGGACCTCCCGGTCAAGGTTGGTAGCAATATTTTTTTTCTCACTTCTGCGATGATGGAGATGCTCAACTCATTTTGTCAGAAAGATAATGACTACGCAGAAATGTTTATGAGCATGGAATAAGTAATAAAGTTTTTGTTTATTAGTTACAGGCAAGGTCTAACGAGTAAATATTTAGTTGGGTCAAATTCGAAATAAAATGATGACACACAATGTTGCATTCTCCGCAAAAAGTCGTGACGATTAACAATTAGCATTCTTCCCCTACTCACTCAGACCGATATCATGCAATAGAACTCCTTAAAAACGTCGATTTGTCGCAGAACAGTTCTCAAAAACTCGCGAAGTTTGTTTCCTCACCAGTTTGAGTGATCTCGAACGCGGCGGTCAGACCTTAGGCACGAGCGATAGAGAGAAAATCCATGTTCATCAATAACGTACCTCTTTTTACTTATTTGGGATGATGAAGATTGTGCCACAAACTCACAAACAACAGTACGCAATGCCGCTGAAAAAAATATCAAATCAGGATTTGATTATTTTGAAAATTATGAACATGATTCGTTTTATAATGGACGCTTTCATTTGTTTGAAAACGAGAATATTTTTCTTCTTATGAATGTCTGTATTACAAGACTATAATCTGACTGTTGAAGATATAATGAATTGAACATACTTCGGTGACCTATCAGACATTATGATGCTTATAAATGTTATAACGGTGTATATTAATGACGAAATTGGGTTTTTCAGTAATTGTGCCCTCTTGTTTGATATTTCCGGTTCATAAATGACTTGAAGGAACTCAGGTAGAACACTGCAAGTCCTACTCAAATGATAATTTGCACCAAAGGCCAATAAAATACCGAGTATAATAATTGAAACTGTTATCACCATTTAAAGTTTTTTAAAATTTTGAATTCAGTAAACGATAATATTAACCAATGTACACCTCATTAACGATGGTGTTGCTGGTTCCAATTGTATTCACAAGCACAAATATATCTAACGTATACACACCATATGAAAATAAATTTCTTCATAAACAATTTGTGACATTCAGAGTATTATTCTCAAAAACAAGGTAGACAATTGTAGCTGTACTCTTTCGAATATCCACCCCAAGTGCATTTTCAAATTATAAAGAAGAAACGATCAGAAGTGCAAGATTATACTGTAACCCTCACCCAATAACAAGAACAGAAGCCAAGGTTGTTAAGGCTTGAAAAAATATAAATCAAGTATTTGTTTACGTTTCTGTACTCTAATGGCCTTACACCATCTCCAGCACCCACAAGAATGGTCACGTGCACAGTGGCTACGACAAGGATACAGTTTACTTGAATTTTCAATATCTAGCAAAGTCATTCCAAATTTTGCCATTTTGCCATAAAATCACAAATTTTAATCGTTTAATATTAAAATATTAAAGTACCAGTAAAACACACAAAATTGGCTGTAATTTTTTAATAACCTACATATCTCAGTTCAGTAAAGATAATGTTGTGATTAATAAAAATACAACTTAATTTAATCTGGTACATTATTACGTGTTCTGTACCAATCCTGCGGTCTCGGTTGAAAGATCACTTTAATAAACCGAAACAAGCATTCGTGATAGCAATATATTATCTCTTAAGTGTTGTGCAAATTAAAAGATATTTTAAATTTTGTTTGACTAAAAGTTAGTTCTTTTACTCAAAATGATAGTAATCTAAGTTAATGTAAAATTGAATACCTTTGTCTATTATTCATGACACACTACAAGTGCATATGAGTTTTATTGAGGTTCATTATGCACATTACTTCAGGTAAACTCATGATTTTTGTCTCCGTCTCCAATGGACGGCGCTTCGTTTACTTGTCTCAGCACGGCGAAGAAGGAGTAAGACGTGTTCAGAACCTGTACAAACAAATTTGCTCTATCAGATTCACATTTAAACCACTACAAAGTTTAATCTTTTTATAACGTAATTTTTGAATTTTTGTAGTAAACAAATATATACATCCCGTATATAATCTCGTCTTCTTACTCTAAATCATAATTATTTTCATATTAAACGTATAAGCACTAGTACATTTTTCTTTGTTACGAAATGTCTTCAAGAGGAATAACAAATTAATTTGTTGGAGTTTTTAAACAGATCCAAGTTGTTACGCAATACTGTGAAAAAATGTGCTTTTAAAACGCTAAAATAACAATTATCTAAATGAGATTTTAAATATACTTAACCCGTAACCACAGACAGAGTCAAACTGACTCCACTCTTTCCTATATTTTTATTTTATTATTTTGACGCTTATGATAATTTCACAAGCTCTTCAGTACCTTCTATCTAACTCTTCATTGATGTTACAGAAAACGGTAAGGACAATCTGACATTTTTTTCGTAAATCGATGTTTTAGTATAAATAATCAAAAAACAGATTATGTCTACACCACATGTTAGGGGAAGTAATTTACAGTAAAAAGCGAACGGATTTATCCACTTTTTCGAAATCAGACCCAGAGATAGAGAGGATAAAAGTTTATCGTTGAAAATGTACTATTTCTCTACGTACAATTACTTAACTTTCACTTCTTATCAAATACCATTATGAAGCAGAGAAATTAAGAATTAATACTAATGTTTTGACCGTGTGCAAGTCTCCCCATCAGGAGTATCGGGTATTTAGGAAAATAACACGAAATAATGATCTATAATAATGGCAACAAAGTAGAGAGGGGTCAGGGGTGTCATGCACTACAGCAGGGCCTTGACGAAGGTATCGAGCAGAGCACGTAGATATTGGCGGAGTGAGCGAGAGGGCGTCATGCAATAGAGCAGGGTTAAGTGCACTTTGTCAAAGGGTCGAGTGAGAGCACGTAGACATCGGCGGAGGCGAGCGAGAGAGGCGTCATGCACTCGAGCAGGGTGACTAGAGAGGGAGCACGTAGATCTTGGCGGATTATTTATTTATTTATTTATTTTTACGTCAAAAACAGTTAAAAACTGCGTATGACGTGCTATGGGAAAAGTGAATTGCGTGCACATTTTCAAAATTCTGTGATCCCTACACTAAGTCATATACTACTTAAATTTTGAATTTTGAAAGGAGAAAAAACAAAAACTCCCATGTAGTAAAATCTATTTTCAAAAATAAATAAGCAATAAATTTTGAATTTTGAAAGGAGAAAAAACAAAAAAACTCCCATGTAATAAAATCTATTTTCAAGGATAAATATTTAGAGCAGATAAAGGATAAATATTAGAGCATTAGAGCAGAGTTAAGTGCATCTTGACGAAGGTGTAAAGGCAGAGCACGTAGATCTTGGTGGAGACGAGCGAGAGGACGGCATGTACTAGAGCAGGGTTAAGTGCACTTTGACGAAACTGTCGAACTAGAGCACGTAGATCTTGGCGGAGGCGAGCGAGATGACTTCATGCATTAGAGCAGGGTTAAGTACATCTTGACGAAGGTGTAAAGCGAGAGCACGTAGATCTTAGCTGAGGTGAGGGAGAGGGGCGTAATGCACTAGGGAAGGGTTAAATGCACCTTGACGAAGGTGTCGAGCGAGAGCACGTAGATCTTGGCGGAGGCGAGGGAGATGGGTCGCTGCGCGCGCAGCATCACAATGCGCAATGCGCGCTTCAGCTGCGGCGACGCGTCCGCCCAGTCGGCGCTGTACGCCGCCCACTGCACGCCCAGGCTCTGCCACACACACACACAATCCAGGAAAAAGAGTTTGCTTTATACTTTCCCCGATGGGGGATTTCCCAGCAATTACTTTGCAATGCGAGTTTCTGCATCGTACGAGTACGGCATAAATTATTTCATTAGAATAATGTAATACATTCTTAAGTGAGAAGTGTAGTGTTTAAACTAGTTGCAACTAATAATTATTTGAAGTTTTTTCTATTTGAAACAGTGTATTTAATTCTTTCTTCAAGCTTAGGATTATTATCACTGTTTCAGAAGAATAGTAATTTTACTGCAGTGGTTTGTTGAACTAACTCAACTACATTCTTACAATTTTGGTTTATAGCAAAATCATTTAGTGAGTCTACGATGTAGCACATTTTTCTCGCACTAGTTATTTTTCTGATTTATTTGTGGTGTAGGCTAGATATTAACCCGTTCTTTTCCGACCTGCTACTTATCAGCACCAAAACGTCATATTTTCAACATTTTAAACGCAAGTTTTGTAAAATTAAATTAACTACACGTATGGAACCAATAATACTAAGAGTTCATGAGGAAACATTACCATATTTTTTGAGGTACTGGCTTGTCCAACGACTAACATTACTGATTTCATTATTTAGATTCGATAGTGTAAAAACATTGTTTTCTTGTTAAGATTCGAATGTTTGTAGAAGCATCAATGTTATTTTGAAATAGAGAAAATTTCTGAAACATACCTCTAGGATTTTACAAAGAGTTTTTGAATAATTGCATTTAAATGCTTCAACTATTGAAGCTATTTTAGTTTTTTTGAACACATTTTTCTTCAATATTCTGTAAGTTTAAAATCACACGTTTAAAGGTCGTGTAAACGGTGCGGGCAAACATTGCATCAGTTTTCGTTATTTAACCTTCAAAATGTAAAACGCGTTGATTCACAGTGACGTTTTTTTACTCCATCGTAATACAGCTTACCTACAAAAATTAACAAAAAATTCCACTTAGCATAAATGCAAAATTATTAGCTCTTTTACAGCTACACAATGAGATTCTTGCCAAATATGCATCTATTCATAACTTAAGAGTGCCTTGCACAACTACACAGGTGTGTCCAATGTATATTGTACCGAAAGGGTCTAGTGTCAACGACTAATAATTAGAGGTATCCTCAAATTATTCACTAAACCATTTCAAGTTTTATTTTATTTATTTGGTATTTTCGAATTTCTAAAAAAGTTAGTTTCATTCTGTGTAAGGTGTTACTAAAAGAACTACAAACCTGATCGATGAGCATCTGTCCATACCAACAATATAAAACCAACTGAAAAGCAGCCGTTGCAAGGTAAACCATGAACTTCAGAACCAAAGTGATATCATCAACAGTCTGAAAAATAAAATTTGAATAATTTGTTCGACTTTTAATCTTTCAATCTTATTTAAACATGAATTTTGTACTGTGTACAAAAATCATGTTCACTTCAGTCCGTCCTTTAAATATAAAAGTGCCGGAAAACAGTGCATTGTATTATCCATATTTATACTCCAAAGAAGCGGGGAAATGTTATTACAACTTCGTGTTTTTATAAAATAAGCCGATAAATAAGAAGTGGTTTTCATTAGTTGCTTAAATAGATTCCCATTTAAATACAGAAATTAATTGAGAAGATATATGACATGCAAATTATGAAACCATCAAAACAGAACATAATGGGTGAACGTTTCAGGAAAAATAGATCGAAAAAAGAGGCGTTACAAGTAGAGTAAGAGACAATTAAATGACTACTCGGTTGGTTAGTTGGCTATTGATTCCGGGCGCATCAACTGCTAAGGTCATTAGTCTTTTAGGAATAGTGCATATTTTTTCGTGGGAGATGGCGGTGATCATTCCCCACTGGATGGTGAGATCCGGTGCTGACCTGCCCGTCAGCGAACGATATCTCCCCCCAGCAAGGCACTGCTTCAGCCGGAATGAGCTCTCAGCTCCCTGCCGGCGGTCTTCCGACATGTGTGGTAGTTGATTGATTGATTTTTTCATGTTTCCGGGCACGTCAATGGCTTAGGTCATAGTCCTGTAAGTGTAGTACATGTTTTTTCTCGGGAGATGGCGGTGATCTCCCCCGCAGGATGGCAAGATCCGGCGTCGACCTACCGTCAGCTAACGGGGTTTCCCCCTAACCAGGACGCTCCCACCAGCGGGGCACCGCCCCAGTCGGGACAAGCTCTAAGCTCCCGACCGGTCTCCCGGAATATGTGGTAGTGTAGTGTATGTTAGTGTAAGTGTGTGTATAAGGTTAGAGGATAGGACAAGGAAGAGGAAGGAAAGGTCGCGAGTGGTGCAAGGCAGGTGTCAGCAGCGTCCGCCCACGTTGGCGACAGTGCCCGTTAAATCGTGCAAAATTATTCTGGAACCCCTCGGAATGATGCAAATCTGTTAATCTTATTTGTCGTGGTACATCCTTACTCTTTTACACTCTAACTTTTATAGTCTCAATTTTTTTCAGTGATACCACAATGAAATATTTCTTCGGGCTGTAAGAACACGTCCGGCACCATGTAAAGATTTTTGTCATTGTACAATTCAAAGGCAGTTCAATTTTTAGGCGCTTCAACATTTGCGCAGATGTGCGTATAATTCAAATATGTATTAAAATTGTGCGTTAATCACTACATTCTAAATTGTGATCAATTTCACAACTTTTTTGACTAGTTATAACTGTGCCGGTTCACTTTCGTAAACTTGAACTCAGTGATCGTCCCAAACTGTGCCGCGCGATGGGTGGACTTTCCTAATTCGTACTCAAGATGCCTGTACTAATTACAGTCCTTAACCTCCCTTGTGGAACATTCATTACAAGCCAGGGAAGTCTTTAATAACAACGCCTCGGTCCACTATTGAATAATTTGATTGTCTATCTATTCAAAAGAAGTTGATGTATTCAAAGTAAATACTCGTACATGATACTTTTTCTAAGTTTATGCGTGTGATTATGTACGAAGGATTCCGCGATGAAACACCATTTACATTATCCTATTTTGGTTAAGTGTAGAGCCCACCTTATTAGACAGTCCACTTTAAATTCATTCATACACTGAGCTAGACACCAGGAGCCGTATAGAATACTAGCAGAACCCGGCTGGCATTGTCCTGCTCTCTTCCCCACTCCCTCTCGTTTCCCTCTCTCTCTCTCTCTCTCTCTCTCTCTTCGAGTCCTGACGGCGGCGGAATTTTCGACACTAGTTTTCCAGCTAGGTCGAATTCAGTCGCTGTCTGGAGGAGAATTCTAGCGGTCGGCTGCTCTAATCGGTAGTTTTCCGTGGTTTCTCCGATCAACACCAAGCGAATGCCGGAGCAGTACCCGGTACAGTAGGTCGGCGCCGGATCTCGCCATCCAGCGGGGGAAGAATACCGCCATCTCCCTAGAAAAAACATGCACTACACTAACGGGACTAATGACCGAAGCTGTTGAAGCGCTCGGAAACACGAAAAATCAATCAATCTCTATCTCTCTTTCTCATCAATCTCCCTCTCTCTCCCTCCATCCCTCTGAGTCTCTCCCCCTCTCTCTCCTATCGATACCCCTGTCTCTCCGTCTATCTTTTTCCTTCTCTCTCCTGTCGCCATTCCTCGTCGACTGCTCGTCCTCCCGAGGAGGACTCCTCGGACTCGCCCTGCGTCACAAGACAACACCCAGAAAACAATGAAGCTCATGTGGGCTGAGAATTGCATTTAAATGAAGCGCCACCTTGTGCTGCCATACCATCTAATGGAGTTACAACAAAATGAACAGCCTTAAAATGAATCTTTTCCAAGAAAAACACGTAGATGTGCCAACTTTCATGGGGATCGGTTAAATAGTGTCGGAGTTCATCGATCTTGAACAAACCAACATCCATTTAGTTCACGCTTTTTTAAGCAATGTCTCACCGGAGATAGAAGAGAATACTCCTCGTACTTCAATAATTTTGTTTCTAAACAAGTACAATGAGGTAAACAAATCCATCAAATTTTAGTTGTATTGAAATTGTTTAATCATTATGCTAACTGGACGCACATTAATTAAGTAATTAATGCCTTGTAGAGAATGATTTTACGACCTTTACGAAAATTGGGCTTGGATCTCTTTTAAATCGTGAGTGGTCTCCTTAACATTTTTAAACATAAAATATAACAGAAAGGTTGTCTACAGAAAGCTTAAGTGCTAAAAATAAATGCAAATAAAGGAAACGAAAAAGTAGACGTACCACTGTAGCCTGGAAACCTGATAGGCAAATGATGACGGCACTGATCATGAATTGAATAAGCATTACTGGACTTATCAACGCCTCTAGGTCGCGAACAAACCTGTAGTGGAAATTTTATTACATGATATAATACCAATCCAATATTAATAGTTTTTTCTTAAATGACTTTTGATAAGGATCTTAAATAATAAATATTCAATTATGAAATGCATACGTTATTATGTCTTGATGATATTGCACATTTTGTACAAAGAGGTTGTACATTGTCTTGTCGAGATCATTTTGGGGAAAATATTTATCCTCTTTTGATATAAATTTCTCATTTTCTTCAGTCTTCATATTATCTGCACAGAAACGAAACGACAATTAACTTTGAAGCCCGGAGTATTATACATATACATTTTATACATGTTATGCATGTTATAATGCATAAAATTTGTGAATGTTAACCTGCTTACGATGTTATACAAATTGTTGATTGAAAATTATGTTATACATATAATTAATGCATGTTATAATGCATAACATTTGTAAATTTTACCCTACTTACCACGTTATACAAATTGTTGATCATCTAAATTGTCTACCTGAAATATTTGAAATATGTTAGGTTATTCTGATCAGAATTAAAAAAACCCTAAACCGTGGTTAAAAATGTTATTCCAAATACAAAAATAATAATACGAATGCCACAACAAACAATTTTGTTTTAAACTGTTGCTAAACAATCATAGAATTCTTACAACAATGGCGTTTAACAAACTTTGCATTTTACCAATTTTGTGCATATCCTTCAGTAGCTTTTGGTCATGTTAATTCAGAATCCTGGCCATTTTGAGGCATTTTGGGGATATTTTTCAAGTGATAAATTAGAAATGTGAATGAAGGTGTACAAGTATACTGCAACCTATTCTAATTACGCCCACACGTTGGGCGTCCAATGCAACCTATCTAATCACGCCCACGCGTTGGGCGTCCAATGCAACGTATTCAATCACGACGGCCCGTTGGGCGTCCAATGCAACGTATCTCCTCATGTATCCTCTCCCCGGTTACTCTTTCTATACTTAATCACCCCCACACGTTGGGCGTCAATGCACCGGTGCTGTATTCTCTACTCGTTACGTGCACTATCTTTGCCCTACCCTAGCTCTAACGTATAATTGGGTGCCACAATACCTTCGCTTATCGGTTGCCCGTGCCTCTGCTAGCTCGAATCATTATTTACATCCTACCGTGTCGTAGTCCGCGCGCTCACTCCATACGGAGTTGAAGTAAGGGTCCGTTTCGTTCGTGCCTGGGTCAAATTTCATACAACTACTGAATAAAAACACATGGATTCAAGGCAATTATAAGCCATGTGGGATGCTCATGCATTTAATTTCGGATTTCCTTTGCTGATATCCTATCCATAAGCACAGTCTGCCCCTCCGACTTGCGAAACATGACAACACAAATACATAAACACACAGGAGAATAAAATACAAGCTTGCACACTGAAAATATAATACAAAAATCTCATACATACATCAGAATGCGCATTCTGTCGTGACCTTTTTATAATCCTATCCTTAACCTAATATCAGGACTTGGTCTTCGACAGAATTTCTCTTTCTTTAGACTTGCGCGTAAACAAACAAAAAAATACAGTTATTGCACAATTCGTGCCACTTCGCCAACGATGTCACTTCCTGTCAGCGCCCGTCGTTGCTAGTTGTAACGTGCATTATTCATGCACGCAGTTCCCGTTCAGCTGCCATCAGATCCCATATGCACTTGTCCATTTAAAAATTACCAATGCATCCACGATTATTGTTCTTTGCACTAATCGCGTCTTCCCTAAATGTTACTTCTATTTCTCGCGACGTATTTAGCTTTTGCGACGCTCCTGTTTCCTGCGCCTAACTTGCGTGAATACTGTCCATGCGGATTTTTCCGTGAATTTCTGAACAAATTTAATTGAATTTTCGCTCCACTTAATGTGAACAATTGATTTTATATAACCGAAAATAACTTAATAGCTTTTGCACAACACTTCCGCGAAATTTCTCCAAAAATTTAACATAGCATCAAAACGCGTGCGATCATCATCAGACCCGAACTCATTCTTAATTCCTCTTTGCTTACATAAAAGTTCCGTGTTCCATGCATTCTTTCGGGCTAGTCCCACAAATCATTACAATACAAGTCATGGCAAAAAAGAAACAAAAACTTTGAAACGCACTTCACAACGAGAAAAATATCGACATCGGATGTTCATTCGAACGTACACACTATTAATTTGAATGCAACCCTTTTTGATTCGAAAAATATATACTGAATATATTTATTTTATTTGATATATATTTAATATATACTTAATATATATTTAATATATACTGAACTATATATAATACTGAATCATAATGTACTATGCTCGGACTTTTTCTTGATCCTCGAGCTCCCTAGTCCTCGCTCAGCCCGGCATAGCACGGCCCGGTAGAAAATATGAGCTCCACTCGAAACCTCACGGCTCAGTTTGCTGTGCTGCCCACCTCCTCATTTTCCACTGCGGACTTTCTAGTTTTCGGTCTCTCTTTCTATCGATCTGTGCGTACCATGTTCCTTCTTGTGACACAATTATTTCTATAACTAATAATTATTTCTTCAGAATTTAAAAAATTCTTGTGTTGTTTCTCATAGCTATCTAGTCCAAGACGAGTTATTTCTCTGAGTTTTCTGCCAGTAAAGTTGACAGCCTTGCACTGCCTTGACGTACACAGAATCCGCCTCTCCTCGCACCTCCCGCTGTGGAGTATCAAGAAAAAGTGAGCCAATAGTATTTATTTATTTATTTATTTAGTCAAAAACAGTCAAAAACTGTATGTGACGTATGGGGGAAAAATCATCTGCGCACGCTTTTTTGAGTTTCAGAATCCCTTCCCAACAATTTAACTATTAATAGTTCAAAGATGAATAATAATAATAATAATAATAATAATAATAACAACAACAATAACAACAAATTTTAAAAAGCGAGGGATTAACATTTCAAAAACTAGATATTTTCGTTGCAAAATTATAGAAAACTTATTTTTAACGGTAAAGGAACAAACAGATTTGATTTTTCTGTATTGTTAACAAAATAGAAACTCACCCTAAGCTCTACTACCACTACAAGCAAAAGCAAAGTTCAACAAAACGTGCGCATAGTGAAGCTACATTGTATGAAATGTATGAAGTATGTATGAAAGCGTAGACTTCCGCGGCCGGGGGGTGCTTGGTGTCTGGGAGACGCTGCGTCTTGGGAGCAGAGCCCAACGTTTCGGCCATCACGGTGGGACCTTCCTCTAGGCCAGGGCTTTCCAACTGTCGGCCGAGGGCCGCATACGGCCCCGGACTGCTTTGAAAAATTTTACTATACCAACCAAATACAGCGTTTTTTAGTTATTCTGTTATGCATTTTTATAATCACATAACTGTAATAATTGTATTACTTTTATTTAATAAGTAATTATTACAGACAAATTAGAAAACTTGATGCAATGTGGCTAGGTCGAAGGCCTTTAAGCCATTACAATACCTACATTCTACCGCGTTCTAACCTTTCGAATTCTGGTATTCACCCCAAATTGTAATTATAAATGTGAAATAACCCTCAACATTATTGGTCTCCTCAAGATTTGTAGTAATAGCTGATCTACACTTAGTCTCCGAATGAAACTGGGTACAACGGAAATGAATGTGGACATAAATTTCTTGGTGAATGAAGCTGAACGCCCTCAATCTTCTCCCTGAGCAGTTGCACAATATATCTTATTTTATTTATTGATATATTAATTTTCTTGTTGTATGTACATTAATAACTAACCATGTTGAATAAAACTGTGTCTAATAAATTATAAATCTGAATAAATTGAATCTAGTATATATTTGTTTCAGTATAATCTCAGTAGTTAGGGTAAAAACCGTCTTAAATTATGGCAGCAAAGAGCGGCCGACTGCTTAACTGGAATTTGATATGTGGCCCATAAGCCCTTCTAAGTTGGACACCCCTGTTCTAGACGAAACACGCGGAGGTGGACTCATATATGAGTTAGAACCTGGTGTAAATATACAGGGGTTAGACAAAGTAATATGATCGCCATGAAATACAGAACATCTTTTTGCAAATTGGCACCACTGCGGAGTGTAACCTCTGCGACGCGACTGCATTGCACAGTTGACGTGCCACGTTTTGAAGGTTATATTGCAGTGTGTTGCCTGCGATGGTGAACTTAAGCGACCGGTGAAATGTATGATCTCTCTAAATTTTAACAGAGAGCAAATCGTAGGTGCATGGTTAGTAGGGGCATCTCTGACGAAAACAGCTAAGCTGTTTAATGTTTCACGAGCAACAGTTCTCGTGGTAATGAAAGCGTACACAAAACATGGTAAATCATCATCGCATAATCGGCAAAAAGGAATAGTGGACGAAAGCGGAAGTTAATTGTCAGAGACCGAAGAACATGAAAAACGTCTTTAGACAGACAACGTAAAACAACCCCTGAAAAAGTGAAAGCAGAACTCAGCATTATCTTTAATAATATTGTTTCCACAAAAAAGCTTGTTGGGAGCATTACAAAGCGAGCATTCATGGAAGGTCTGATATTGCTAAACTCTAGAAAACGGAAGCCAATGCGAAAGATCGTAAACCCCGGACATTTGATGACTGCAAGAAGGCGATATGATCCGATGAATCATTGTTTACTTTGTTTCCCAACAAACAGCCAAGTTTGTGTATGGAGATCTCAACAAACGTACAACCCGGCCTGCATGCTTCCTACAGTCAAGAATGGGGAAGGTTCCGCTATGATTAGGTAGACTCTATTTTGGTATTAAGCTGGTCCTATCATTACCCTCACTGGTCGGATTACTGCGAATAAATATCTCAACATCCTCAACAATGCTTACAATGAAAACGCCCATACACAGCAAAACATGCTCAGGCGTGGTTGATAATGATCAAACTACTTCTTGGCCAGCGCAGTCGCCACAGTAGCCCGAGCCTGTTCAGGCATACGACCGAAATTAAAGGCTCCCACAGACAGGCGCGGTAGATCCGCAGCGGGTGCGGCGCGGAAAGTTCCGAGCTAGACGCGGCCACGGAATTTGTGGGACCGTTCACACCGGAGTGTCAATTACGAGTCAGCGTTAGGTGACGGTTGGCAAGGTCGTTCGACCCAGAGGGGAGCGAAGACTCCCGAACACGGGCGGACTTCCACGAAACTCGAGCTGCAGCGGAAGAAACGCGCCTGACTGCGTTACAAATTTCGCCGCAGATTAAACGCTGCCAATCCGTTGCCACGACGCTCTCCCGCCGCGCAGGTCTGACCGTGCTCGTAAGGCAACACGTGACGCGAAACTTCCGCTGCGATTCATCCGCATAGGCTGCGGATCTTCCGCGTCGGTCGGTGGGAACCTTAACCATACCGCCGGGCGCCGCGTGGTCCAGCTGCAGCAGGGCGTCGCGCTGCAGGTGCCGGAAGCGCAGCGCCACCACCTGCAGGTGCGCCGAGATGTAGATGATGTAGCTCAAGTAGAAGGTGTCGACGCCGATGTGCACGCAGCCGTAGATGACCGCGCAGCCGTTCTGGTAGAGGTAGGCGGCCACGAAGAGGCGCAGGTCCTGCTGCGGGTCGAACGGGTACCACGCGATCATGGGGAAGAGGCGCTCCGGCGGCGGCGGACGCTCCTGCGGGCCGGACCACAGCTTCACCGCGCTTCACTCTTTAGCCTCCCGTATTTATCCCTTATTATTTACGTATTTAAGTAATTTATTGATGTATTTATTTATTTTTATGTATTGAATTTTTTTCATGTATTTAATTTATTTTTTACTTATTTAATCTATTCATTTACTTATTTAATCTATTCATTTACTTATTTAATTATTTACTTTTAAATTTATTTATTTTCTTATATATGTAATTGATTAAATATTGTTTTAATACCTGGAAGAAGGAATAAAACGAAGATTCAAGGGAAAAATTCAAAGAGAAAGAATGGGAAGATAGAAATAGATGGAAAATTAATATTAAAACGTTCCTTAAATAGATGTCACCATTATGGTTAGGCGATGCAGATGAAAACAATATGATACAGGAAAAGTATTTTGTTCATAAAATACCTGTGAACAAACAAAAATTATTTATATACGTATTTAATTTATGTGTGATCCCTTCTTCATGTTACTTATTTATTAGCGTATTTAATTATTATTTTTAAAATTATTGTAATGTATTACTAGAAGGATATGTTTTGTTTTTTTTTTTGTTTTTTTTTGTAGTCAGAGAACGACGGAGCCGCAACGTATAGAGCAAAATATATGTTCATTATAGCTTGGTGTTTGACGTTTTAATGGTGCCTGTGCATTAAGCGTTTGGTCTAGGGAGCCACTAGCCCCACATTATTCCCAATCCTAGGTCTCTACAAGCAGACGTTGCAGAGCCTTTCTTTCTGCCTATAACAAAACATACGAGAAGCTCTCTATTGTCTGATCGATTGTGGACTAAAGTCGGAATGAACATTAAAATTATTCATCCGGACATTAATAATTACGTTTTTTGGAATGTTGCATGAAATATACCACAGTAACCTAGGTTTTACCTTTTATATCGTTACATTAAGACTAATGTTAATGGTAACTGAGGAAAAGATTTTGGATGCAGTGATGTCTGAAACATTTCTCTTAGTGCACTTTTATTTATTTATTTTTATTTATTTATTTATTTATTTTACGTCAGAAAAACAGTTAAAAACTGCGTATGACGTGCTATGGGAAAAGTGAATTGTGTGCACATTTTCAAAATTCTGTGATCCCTACACTTAGTCATATACTACTTAAATTTTGAATTTTTGAAAGGGAGAAAAAAAAACAAAAACTCCCATGCAATAAAATCTATGTTCAAGGATAAACAAGCAATAAATTTTGAATTTTGAAATTTTGAAAGGAGAAAAAATACTCCCATGTAATAAAATCTATTGTCAAGGATAAATAAGCAATAAATTTTGAATTTTGAAAGGAGAAAAAACAAAAACTCCCATGTAATAAAATCTATTTTCAAAGATAAATAAGCAATAAATTTTGGCTCTTATTACTTCCTGCCGCGACAACATGGAAACGATAATTTGAATAATTGTATTTCCCACTGAATTCTAGAAGACGTGCACAGAAAATGAAGTTACATTTATGTCCAGAAGCAAAACAAGGGGCCATCTCAGCATTTGCTCAATGGATCAGGGAAACTGGACGAAAAACCTGATCGAGATGGGGATACTGCGATTGAATGGAACATGACTGATCACATGATCACTGAATACATAAGGAGACATAAAAATCATTATATTTCATGTATTAACTGAGGAACACGGTGAGTGTTGTACGGTTTATCTACATTGCCAGTATACATAATGTTTAGTTAACTTAGTGAGCGTTTGATTTGGCGTCTCACCCGAAGAGGACTCAACTCTAAAGGGTCGAAAAGTTGCGGCTATTCCAAGAACTAACAAAATTGCGTACTAATTTGAAAACTTTATTATAATACATTTTTATACAGTTTATATATTAATTTAACAGATAAATGTATTGTATAATTATTGAATCTGTTATATTTTTGAGACATGGAGTCGACCAGACCAGTAGTGGGCCCAGTAGAAGCCCTACATTCAGACAGTAATCTTTTTTATTTTGCACCGCAGATTCCGCCATTGTACACCCTGTTGTGAGGGAAGCTGGAACTGTGGGTTTTGGAAACCTCCAATCGACTAATCAATATTATTAAACTCCAAACTGTCTGCGATGGCGTCAGTTGTTATCAAGTATCTTCTACTTCTGAGTTCCCTTTGATGGGACTACCAGAGGAGGCGATTTTAAATCGTGAATGGCGTTTAGATTGCGAAACCCTGTGTGTAGAGCAGGAGCGGTCACGAACGCAAACCAAAGCACCGTCGGTGACGAAATACACGTGATGCTACGATAAGCGGCAGTTGCCGAAAACACACTGTTGGCACATAGGCAGCCCAAATTAATTCAAATTTGGAGCCGTACTTGTAATTCAATCATTTATAACAATTCCTTGACGCTAATTAACCGCAAAGGGTATACATTTTAAATTTTCCCCGTTGAACTTACAATATTTTTTCTGTTAAAACCGCGGGCGGACTTTGAGAGAGAAAGGCGACACGTCTTTCGTATGAAACTCTTTGGAAGGACTGAAACTGCTTTGAACTGCTTTCAAAGACGCTCGTGGGATTCCGCCAACTAGTGGGAACCGGTGACCACAAATAGAATTTTGTATTGTTAACAATTTCTGAGAATCAGATGCATTTCCAAATGAGACGCCACGAAAGTCAATTGTTTGAGAATCTTCAACCGAGCGGTTCCACAAAGGATCGCCTCGTCAGTAAAAGGCTAAATAATTCACATCTTGGCAGCATTGAAAAACTAAATTTTGACGATTGGTAACGGTAGTGCAGACTCTGTGAACAAAGATTTTTTAGTCCGAATTACGACAGAAAACAATCTTCTCTTCGCCCAGACGAGGTATCACCGACAACTTCTTCAATACTCAATAATTGGTTCGCTGAGGTAAACTAATAGTACTTTAATAATTGGCTTTCAACATTTTCCCTGGTGTCGAGGTTACAAAACGAGGAAGGAGTCTTGTCAACCCGTATCATTGTTTGATGCTCTCCCAAAAACAAGCTATTTTGCATCTTCATACACCAAAAGCTACGCTAATATATTCTCTTGAAAGATTTCCCGATGCAGAAGCTGATATTAATGAAATCGAAAACAGGTTATAGTTTTCAAGATTTTGACAGTGTTGGAGATGAAAGTTCCTAAATTTGCTACTGCATATTCAGAATAATTTTGCTGCAGTATCTATAGATTTACACTTAGAATTAACTGACCATAGATGTAAAAGCGGAAAATCTATTCTATTAACCCTCAATCGTTATTCATGTTTATAGACATTTTCCTCGTATGCGCTTTTAACTTAGTTGGAATATGCGGTAAATATTAACTGTAAGTGTGGGACCACGAAGACCTTTTGAGAAGACCTTTTTCTGTTGAGGAGAGTAAAATCAAATGAAGTATATCTGAACACAATTCGAAATGTTTTCTCCTCATTATTCAAATTGTAGTTTCAATTGTAGATAAACTCTTAATGAATATATCAGAAACATATATACACAACACCAATTCCATAAGTGACATTTTGGTATTACGAATTCATCTATATTTGTTTAACAAGCGAATTTCATAATTGTAAATATTAAATTTTACTGTTTATACTATCAAACCGATTAATAATAGCAAGTGACAACACATGTAAGATCCACTATCTTTCTTTTAAGGCGAAGTCGCAAAATTTGGTTAAGGAGAACACTCAAATTTCTTTCTAAGCAGAAACGTTTAATGTGCTATATAAATATATATTATTATTCTAGTTAAACTATAGTGCAATAAAAATGCTCCTTCTGACTCTTGTTTACTGATTGAGCTGTCAACGACGCTTCCTCTCACAAATAGCATCACTTGCCCGCCGGAGCTGTCATCGAGTGGGAGTGGCCAGGAGTCAAAGACGATTGCCCGGGCGGCTGTAACCGTGCCCGCGCCTGATTGGATGTCAAAATGTAAAAAACCTCCTGATTGGATGACAGTCTCCCCTTTTCCGACTAGCTCTTGACCTTGAAATGCCACTCTACCCTTTATAGTGTGCATACCTTGCATAGTGTTACTCAGCTGCAGCATAACCGCAATCTAACGGATTAATTATGAACTACTTTATATTACACATGATGTACATCATGCGTTTATGTCACTCCATGTATTGTTAGTCGGTAAACACGATTAGATAACGAGATGAAGTAATAGGAATCTAGCGGAGTCGTGAATCGGAACGTCCTAGAAACAAACTGTGTTTCTATACATCAGAAACGAAACGCTTTCAGGAAACTAATCAAACCGAAATACGAATGATACTTATTTTATTGACTTGCTTGATACTTATTTCATCACATAGACGCTTTGAAAAATAAACAATATTTTTTAAATCGTAAAATTTAGCACATTTTGTTGGAGAACAAGTACAATTAGTTTTTGTTTTTGTTTTTTGTCAAGAAATATTTACTTCTGAATTTGTTATTATTTTCCCTTAATTAAAATAAATAACTGCAATGAAAAATAATTATTACAAGTGAAAATAAAAAAAAATTTGCAATAAAGCGTTAAATCGGAGCGTAGGGCTCGGGCTGTGCGCGCGCCCTACCGGCAACGTCTGGTTGAGGGCGCGCGCCTCCGCCTCGGCGGCGTCGGCCACCGCGGTCGCATGGCGCCGCTGCAGCCACGTCTGCACCGGCACAGCGACATCACCCCGAAGGTGAGCGTGATGGCCCGCACGTGCACCGCCGCCCCGCGCAGCACCTGCGCACACACACACCGCTGCAGCACAAGGATTGATTGATTGCTTTTTGCGTGTTTCCGGGCGCGTCAACTGCTTTGGTCATGAGTCCCGTTAGTGTAGGGCATGGTTTTTCTCGAAGGAGGCGATGGTCTTCCCCGCTGGATGGCGAGATCCGGCGCCGACCTACCGCCGTCTAGCGGGGTTTCCCCTAACCAGGACTCTCCCACCAGCGGGGTACCGCCCCAGCCAGGACAAGCTCTAAGCCCCCGACTGATCTCCCGGAATAGGTGGTAGTGTAGTGCATGTTATTGTAAGTGTGTGTGTAATGGGAGAGGATAGGACAAGGAAGGGAAGGACAGATCGCGCGCGGTCCGTGGCCCCTTTGGTAGGGTACTGCTCCGGCATTCGCCTGGTGTGGATCGGAGAAACCATGGAAAACTACCGAGCAGAGCAGCCGGCCGCTAGGATTCTCCTCCAGAGAGCGACTGAATTCGACCTAGCTGAAACGCTAGTGTCGAAAATCCTGCCGCCGTGGGGAGTGGGAACCTAGAACCTCCCGGTCAGAGGCCCTGCCGTGGCATCAGTTGATGCACTGAGCTTCCGCTCCCGGTGCAGCACATGGAATCAGCGACAAATGAACAGGAAGTCATTTCATTTGCAAATCTATGGTGCTACGGAATAGCACTGACCACTATAACACCAACAAAACTAGTTCTTATACGAAATGGCACTGACCAATAAAGGACCTAGTGTCTTCATCTAATGAACAGGGTGTCATTTCATGCGAAAATGGTTATGCTACGGAATGGTATGCAAACAGGTGCATTTCATGCAAAAATGTATACTTGGAATGACATGAACCTATGCAGCTCCTGGAGTTGGAGACAAATAAAAATGATGCCATTTTATGCGAAAATGAATGGGGCAAAAAATGATATCGACTTCATTTTACTAGTAAGTTTTTTTAATGCTTTAGTCTAGGCTAGCTATTCGATTCGTTGATTTGTAAATGATTCTGGGCGCGTCAATTTCTAAGGTCCTTGGAGACGTAAGTTTTGTTTATGTTTTTATCGCTGAAGTCGGCGGTGATCGCCTTCCGCTGGATTGCGAGTACTGGGGGAGACCTTCCTGTTCCCTTTGGGGGTTTCCTCAACCAGGTGTCCCTACTAACCGGGAAAGCCCTAGCCGGGAGAAGATCTGTCCCCTTCCATGTATTGTAGAGATGTGCATATAAGTGTTTTTGAGGAAGCGGTGAGATTGGGACAAGAAAGAGTAAAGAAAGTTAGCGCGCGATCCGTAGTCCGTTTGTAAGGTTTCTGATCCACCATTCATATGATGTTGTAATGATTTACACGATCCCCGATGGTGTGCGTTTGGATGATGAACAGTTCGAAAACATTTACAGCAAAGACGCCATAGTAAAAAAATAAAACCGATTGAGGAAGAAAATAAAGCGAACCCGATACTTGTGCAAGTTTGGACCATAGTCATTAGATCCGGCTTTGATTTAGGAACATTTTAAAAGTTATCGCAGTAAAATCGCGTCAGGCAATAAGAAGTTATTGAAATTTTCGTATTTCGTATATTTGTGTTAAGGAAAATATTAATGGAGTCCATTGTTGGAGCGATGAAACGCTTATAAAGAAGAGGGTTTTTCGAATACTGCAAGAGAACGCGATAAGATATCAAATTCAGACTTTCGGGGGGAAAAGAAGAAAATTAGCTGCATCATGCAAAATTTATCCCATTTAAATATCTTGACGGAAGTATCAACATTTTAATAAAACAGATAAATTAATTCAAGCAAAAGCTTAGCAAGAAGAAGCGATTAGCGAACAATTGCAGTGCGTTCCATTTCACATTCAAAAACGGAAAATAGGGAAAATAAAAGGATTTTGACCAAAGGAAAACAAGAGGAAAACATCAAATTTTAGGAAATTGCCGGGAGAATTTTATTAAAACTAAAACGGAAATAAAGTGTTTCGGAAAACGTTAGAAATTAAATATTTTGAGAGAACCAAGGTGACGCGATCGTCAGTTATCGAGCGATCGGGAAAAGTGTTGAAGCAAGAATAACAATGCTAAGTTGAAGAAGATTTGCCAGAACGTGCCTGGACTTGGTGAAGGCAGGACGTGTGTTCGCGTAGGCGATGTTTGAAAATTTTGTAAAGTGCGGAAGTAATGGACATAATTCGAAATAGTAACTGGGAATACTTTATGTACATTGTTTAACAGTTCGTGAAAAGGAATTTCATAAAAAAAGGGGGGATTTTCGGAATTACTGTGAAATTCGGCAACGCCCGTTGGACTTGCGAGAGCAAACGGTAATGAGCGTGGCAGTATGAGAAATTTTGCAACGGTGGGGAGCGCGACGTTGCATTTACAATTAGAGGCGCGGAATTCGATTCGGGATTCAGAGATTTTCTAATAACTTGAAAGGTTTATGAAAAAAGATGGCAGCGTGAATTCCGACAGGTTGAGTGAACAGTGATGCGTACGCGAGTGTTCCGGAACTGGTGGCGACAACGGAGGCGCTGTTGGGCGTGGATAATCACACCGGACACGCGGATTCGTCGCGGAAGCAGCATCATACGTGAGCAAAAGTATTTTGACATTTTTTTTTTTTGAATTGAAGAACGCTCTGTCGAAGACCAAGTCATGTAATTAATAGATTTTAATACGTAAATCTCGACAGAATGCATTCTGGGGTTTAATTATATGTGTGAATGGCATTTGTTTTTGTTGTTGTACATTATCTGTGTGAATGAGAGTATATATCCATGTATCGTGTATTGTGGAAAAGGAATATTTATTTGTTGTTGTTGTTCTTTGTTGCTGGGTTATGTTGATGTGTGCAGTCAGAGGCACCAGTGCTATTACAGCACTAAATATTGTAAATTGAAAGGGAATATGAGAAAGGAGGCAATATGAATAAATTTCATGCCCATCTTTGGGGTCATGATTTGTAAAATCAACATGTTTTCGTAATCATTCACGTAGCACTAGAACTGATCCACGCACGTGAGCGCAGTACCTTGTTCGCGTTTGTACAGACGCACCGCAGACCACGCCCAGGTGAGTCAAAAGGCCAGGTAAGCTAGCAGACGGGCAATTGTGAGTAGGAGAATGGGAAGGTTATTATATGTGGCAACCCAACGCGAGGCTAGTGTTTGTTTGTTTGTTCATAAGAAGGGCTAAAGCAGGGCAATCTGTTAAAAGTAACAGTATATCGTGCCGGGCTTGTAGAGAGAGCATTACAAGTGGCCGCATAACGTGTGGGCTCGGCTAGGCCGGTGTACGGACACGACGACACGGACGCACGCCGCCGCCAAAAGGAGGAACAACCCATTACGATGTTGATCCGAGAAACCACAGAGAGCTACAGACCAGAGCATTCGGAAACTAGAATTCACATTTTAGCGCTGGAATTCTATCAAAATGTCTAGTTAGTGTCGGATATCATGTTACCGAGGGAAATCGCATCCCAGGATCTACTGATTATATGCGTCGCATAGGGTCTTGTTGACTTTCCGATTTCGCCCCACCATATCCCTAGCTGCTACCAACCGGCCTAAAAGACATTATTTTCCATTTGATCACTTTTTCGGCACCATAATGGTTTGAAATGTAGCTTTCTCATTATTTTAAATGAGAAAAGTATGGACATACGTCAATTGAAAATCTGAAATTTTTCATGAGAATTGAACTTAAAGATTTAATTTATATCTGAACTTTAGCTCACCAAACATTATAAGAACATCTATCATACTGGTGCGCAGCAGTATGACTAGAAGTCTTGCGCGTTGCCTACCTCGAAGCGCTGCAGATGCGGTGCTCTGTGACAAAGCCTTGCGCACTGTCTAGCTCGAAGTGCTGCGGTTGCGCTGCTTTGTGACTAAAAGATTTGCGTGCTGCATAACTTGAGTTGCTGCGAATGTGCTTCACTGGGAAATTTTCTCGCCTACCTGAGTTTCCCGCCTTCCTCGAGGTACTGCAGATGTGCTTCATTGGGATTAAAAGTCTTTCGCACTGCCTACTTCGAGATTCTGCGGGTGCTCTTTATTGTGACTAAAAGTCGTGATCTTTACCTACATCGACGTGTTATGGTTGCGCTGCGGTGTGACTAAAAATCTTGATCGCTGATATTCTCGAGGTGCTGAGAATGCGCTTCACTGGGATTAAAAATGTTTATTGCTGACTACCTCGAGGTACGACGAGTGCGCTTCACTAGGATTAAATGTCTTCATTGCTGCCTACCTTCAGGAGGTGCGCTTCAGCGGATCAAAGATTTTGCGCTGCTTACCTCGAAGTGATACGGGTGGGCTTCATGGATAAAGTTTTGCCCTACCTGAGGTGCTGCGGGTGCGCTTCACGGGACTAAAAGCCTTTATTCCCCCTACCTCGAGGTGCTGCGGGTGCGTGGCGGGCGGGAAGGCGGCGCGCAGGCGGCGCAGCAGCGCGGCGAGTCGCGCGCGCGGCAGGAGCACGCCGAGGGTCTTGCAGATGGCCATGGCGACGATGAGCATGACGCAGGCGTTGACGGTGACGCGGTGCAGGTCACCCGCGGAGCGCGCCCCGCCGGGGCGAGCGCCAGCGCCAGGTAGGCGGCGCACGCGTACGCCCACGCCGCGCCGCGCGCCCCGTGCCCTCGCGCAGCACCACCGCCAGCCCTGCCGCCACGCATTCACGCACACTCAGATGCCTTTTATTTTGCCATGAACATACAAGTTACATTCAAATGGGATGGGCAAAATAATTAGGGATCCCCTAGATTGATTGATTGATTGATTTTTTCGTGTTTCCGGGCGCGTCAACTGCTTTGGTCATTAGTCCCGTTACTGTAGTGCATGTTTTTTTCGGGCGCGTCAAGTGTTTTTGTGTCTAACCAGGACTCTCCCACCGCCCCAGCCGGGACAAGCTCTAAGCTCCCGACCGGTCTTCCGGAATATATGGTAGTGTAGTGCGTGTTAGTATAAGTGTGTGTGTGTAAGGGGAGAGGATAGGACAAGGATGTGAAAGGAAAGAACGCGCGCGGTCCGTGGCCCGTTTGGTAGGGTACCGCTCCGGCATTCGCCTTATGTTGATCATAGAAACCACGGAAAACTACCGATCAGAGCAGCCGGCCGCTAGAATTCTCGTCCAGACAGCGACTGAATTCGACGTAGCTGAAAAGCTAGTGTCAAAAATCCTGCCGCCATCAGGACTCAAACCTAGGACCTCCCGGACAGAAGCGCTGCAGTGACATCAGTTGATGCACTGAGCTACCGCTCCCGGTGGATCCCCTAGAAAGACTGTGTGGGATCTCCATCCCCTTTGTACACAAAAACAAAATTGTCAGCAGCGAGAGGCAGCTCGCTCAGCACCACCGCCACCCCTGCATCCATGCATTCAGACAAATTCAAATGTCTTTTATTTTGCCATTGACATAGAAGTTACAATTGATTGATTTTTCGTGTTTCCGGGCCCGTCAACTGCTCTGGCCATTACTCCCGTTTAAGGAGGAAAAATCCTTCGTACGCCTTCCTTCGGAGAGGAAGTAAAGCCGGCTGTCCCATGTAGTAGATTTACTACATGTAAAATATTCTCAAGCCTAAAAGAAGCCTCTCAGCTAAATTACTACTAAATATGTTGCTTTCTGAAATGTGTAATTATATTCAAATAGATTGTATTGAAATGTGGTGACGTGTTGTAAAGTGTAGTACAATAGAGAAGTCGAAAGAGAAGTGAAGTGCAAATGTTGTGAAGCAAAGTGCAGTGTAATGAAAGAGTCGTGTATTTGATAGTTTAAAATACTTGTGCAGGGCAGCCTCAAAATGTAGAGTTAATTCTATTATTTTTATTACTGCTCTATTGTTAGCTTTCACTCTTCGATACACTAACTCCATAAAACACTATTTAATGTTCATGATCAGCAGTCTTGTTACGACATTCCAATTTATTTTGCAATTATATGTGCGTTACGGATTGCAAGCCCAACCAATGATGCCTATGAACATGAAAATGAAATTTTCGGTTGAAAAAAATCAGAATATATCAAATAATTCCTTTTTTATAATTAATCGTTAACAGAAAGAAACAAACAGAATAATACAATTCTAATTGGAAGCAATTAATGAAATTACTTGAAGAAATGAAATAAACAAAATTTTATTCGTCCATCGACGCTTTCATTGCGTCGGGCTGTTAGCACTAGCGCAATCACATCACTAAGATACCACAGCATTGCTCCGTGGATCATGTACCTCCAACAGCCGCACAGTTTTTCATGAATATCTTTAACAATTTTACGTTTCGTTAAACATGTCATTTTGATTACCCTAATTTTCTAAAATCAATATAACTCGTGCACTTTTTCCCACTCATTAGCGGCTACACTTAACAAACGATGTATGCCCTTTCAACAAAGATGATGACATAATATTGCGAATTTCCCATCAGTGCAGCCAGTAAGATCTTATCAACTACAACTTGAGCCGATAATTCTGTGTGTGTGACAAAGATGATGACATAATATTGGGAAGAGAGAGAGGAGAGAGGTAGAAGGGAGAGAGGTAGAAGAGAAGAGGTAGAAGAGAAAGAGGTAGAAGAGAAAGAGAGAGAGAGAGAGAGAGAGAGAGAGAGAAAGTGAAAGGGGGTAGAGGGGAAAGAGATCTGAGCGATCTGAATATCGAAAGATTAAAATAATATTGAGTGCTCCAAATATCGCAACATCCCTCAAACGATTCACCTCCATCGCGTCCAGCAGAATTCAAATTGGGCTGCTTTAATTAGGTTTCTCGAGCAAATATTTTGATGCCACTGAAGACATTGAGTTCGTTATATTATTATTTTGCTGTTCACCGTCATTCAGGCATATATGTCTAATATGTATAACTCGGAAATGTATTGCTGTGTGTAAGTTGGTTGTTCCTAGTCTTTCAGAATAAGTATGTTTGTACAATTGCGATAATACATACGTGCATATATACGAAATTCGTAGAAGTGTATCCCAGGGTACGTGGAAGAGATTAACAAGGGGAATGTAATTAAGATTAAACAAAATAGTATTAGAAAGAGAATTATAGATTTCTAGTCTACCATCTTTATGTATGTTTTTATGATTCTAGGTATTTCTTGTTATGGTGGCAGTTTTGAGTTTATTTCTCAGAAGTGCATAAACCAAACTTCAGTACGTTGGAAGATCAGTGCCTTTAACTAAGTTTATATTAATTTAAAAGTAGTACTTGAAAACCCTTTTTCTAACAATTCTGTAAATACATTACTAAAATTATTATTCATATATATATATATATATATATATATATATATATATATATATATATATATATATATATTAAACGTGTAATTCTGATTTGTGTAATTATTATTGAAGGAATGGACGGAATATGATCTGCATCTAAATCTTACATCAATTACTTCATATGCAGCGCGTCTCCCCGATGATGTCCTTCTAGCTTTCTTATAATTTCAATTTAATTTATTCTACCTCATATTGTATATTTTTTAAACTTTCAACCATTATAGTTTTTTTGATGTTAGCGACTATTCTTTTCATATATAAATGAACATTTAAAGTCACTGAATATTATTTCTTTATTTTCTTTAATTAACGTGAAGCATTGTTTCTTAAGATGCCTTAATATTTTCACCTTCTTTACTATCGAATACTTCTTTTTTATGGAATATTATGCTTACTTTGTGTGTCCATTGCTTAACATAAACACAGAAGTCTAAAAGTAATTCTACTTTAGATATCACTGGTGACAAAGAGGAAGTTTGAATGAATCACATATTCATCATATTTAATGTGAATGTATGTAAATATAATAATATAATTAAAGTTTCAAGTATATGTAGAGACGTAAAAATAAAACAATACTCATATATCAAGGAATTGTGTATCATCAGATCAAAAAATAGACCGGGCAACACTTGCCGACTTCGTGGACCAAATATAATTTTACGATCGTAATAGCCTTTTGTTTTTAAACATTATTTGGAATAAACCGACTACTTACCAACTGGCTTCATTAGAAATTCATTGAAGCGAACGTCTATTAAGTCACTTATTTTATCACCAGATATAGTGAAGAGCTTACGTTTCAACCACGAACTAAGCCCCATTTTCAATCTGGCGCACTGTAGCACATACGTTAGACCGTTACTTCGCTTCCAACCAGAACCGATTTCCGCCACCAAAAGAGCTGTTCTCCGTCGTCGCAGACTCTCTCCGTCGTCCCGACGCAAAATGTCGTCCTACGTCTCCGAATGCGGCGTTTCGCTCCAGCCGACTTCCCGTGGCTTCCCCCTTCCCCACATCCGCAGTTCAAAGATTCCGCTCTGCCGTAAACGACCGACTCGTCGTCGGCGATTATCCTTCTAATTACACGAAAGAGAGCCGCTGTTATTAAATACGACGAGCCGACTTTGCGGGTGAGCGGCTCGTGTCTGCCGACGGAATTAAAAACAGGTGCGTCTCCGCCAATCGGGTCCCCAAAGGCCCCGAGTCAAAGCGGAAAATTCAGGAAATTGATAGCTCTGGGCCAAACTCGTCAAACAAAACAGTGGGGAATTAACGGCGTGAGCCTTAGAAGCCGGCTCAGAAACGAGGCTCTTCTGTTTGATTTCGTTGTCCAATAATCGCTGGTAATTGTCTAATGTACCAGCTGTCGTGATGCACCTTGTCACGATATTTGCTGTCAGCGTAAAAAAGCGCGAGAGAATGGTGATTGATTGAAAACTCCATTGATTGTTAATGTTGTTTTTCCCCCTGGTGGACTGATTTGAACCTTTTAAAAGTTCCATGTAAAGTTTTGGTTATTGTACGTACTAGAATTAATGAGTAATAATTACAAATGTATACAAATTTTAAAAGGTAAAAATTACCTTAACATAATGTCATTTTGAGGAGTCATATCGAAACAAACTTTCCATTGTACAAACCATGTACTAACATTCTCTCGCGATCTTTTAGTGGATAAGAACCAACTACAAGCACATGTCTTATTTAAACATATTATGATGAGGTTTTATATATAAAAACATTGCATTGAGAACAATAAAGTGAATTGAAAATTTTAAAAGTTTCCTGAATTATTAGTGTCTTGGCTTTATCCGGATTCACTATCTTACTTTGCCTATTTTTCTTCTAACTTAACAGTCAGAGATGAGAAAAGAAAGTTCCTCTTTCTGTTCGTTTTTTTAGAATTATTTTAACTGCTCGAATCTAACGTTATCCGTTGAGGATCACAGTTCGGCTTGACCAAGAGTGATTGTTTTATTAACACTATGAAATTACTTAGAAAAACACTTTTTTTTTACAAGTAGTAAATACATTTTAAAAAAGTTCTTTCGAATTGCCGTTGTTTTAATTTCACGAGCTTCTTTTATTAAAAGCAGTACATATGATAATCGAAGATCGTGAATGATGATCAGAGGTGTGGTTATTCTAGTAACAAATTTAATATTTTACATAAAAAATTAAAATTTCAGGAATACTTTGAATATGAACTTCACTGGATGTGTTCAATGATTGACCTTTTTGGAAAATCCGCTTACTTTTTCACCTTTCGAAAATTATAAGAAAGGCGAATCTCTTGCAACAACGATTTGAAAGTATTTCAGTTTCAAAAGATTTATTCATGAGTTTAGATAACGCACGTCACCCTTAAACTTTTAAATGTTCACACTTTGTTGTGATTTTTGGCATTTTTTTAATGAGAGCAAATATCAGATTGTCCGACATTGCGAATTATTGAAATGAATATTACGAAGATTCAACTAAATAAAGTTTTCCGTTTTACATAGGTAGAAAGTATGTAACTTACTTCAATAGTATTCACAATTCTCATTGCCTTCGATTACTTTGCCTTGTTATCCATTTTGAGGATACTGAATTATCTCTTCATATATTCATTGCTACAACTATCTTTGCTAGTGCAAAATTTCCTTAAGATAATATATTTCGAATTCTTCAATACTCATTCCTTGGTTTAACTTTTCGCATGAATACTGTAGAGAATACATTGAAATTGTAAAAAAAACGTCGACATAGGATGAGTGGTTTTCAAGCATCTCGAAAACCAGTCTTTCATCAAACAAACCCGAAAACCAACCCTTGCACCAAATTTCAAAAATCAATTATAAATTCTGACATTTTATTTTTTAGCAGTTTTACTTTTCTATTTATTCATTTTACGTCAAAAAAACAGTTAAAACTGCGTGTGACGTGCAATGGGGAAAAGTGAATTGTGTGCACATTTTCAAAATTCTACGATCCCTACACTAAGTCATATACTACTTAAATTTTGAAGGGAAAAAAAGAGAAGAAGAAGAAAAAGCTCCCATGTAATAAAATCTATTTTCAAGGATAAAAAGGCAATAAATTTTGGCTCTTATCCATGTTGTCCACTTTTATTCTAGGCTCTCTTATACTTGATTGTGTTCGTTTCAGTCATATTTTGGTTAGATGTAACATTAGTTTCTTTGCTTTCTAGTTCTTTTACAAGTACACAAATGATAACTTTTGTATTACTTTCCATTTTTGTAATATATAAAAGCTGCCTCCAAATACGTAAGTAATTGACTATATTTATTATACAATTTCTTTTGAGGATGTTTTTTACAATTTCTGGACAAATAATTTTCATTGCATTATTAAATACAAACAATAGTCTGATATTAAGTTACTTTCCATCAAGGATTGAGATTTCATTCACATTTATGTTACACACATGTAGAGTGCATTTTGGTAAAATGTAAATGGTTAGCGATTCTTTCGTTTAGACAGGAGTAGGAATGTGGGACTTATTCCAGAACATCCACTTCACATTTACTTTTCTTAAGATACATTATTATATCTAGAACTCCATTTATTTATACAGCTCTATTGTTATTTAGATGATTACGGAGTAAATGGAAAATTGTAAACAGTAATATCTATTTTGATGTAGATACAAAAAATACTGGTCTATTTTTGGGGGAAAATACGAAATCTATGTACGTTTGAAAGATAGCTTATTTGTAATTGGGATGGGAATAAGCTCTAGTCCTATGTCAAGTGTCAGGATTCTCAAGTGAACTGCACAAGACTTCAAAGTGTACCTCGCTTTCCCGACTCCTGGTCACATTTACACCCCCCGAAACACTGTCTCCGCATAGGAAATTTCTTTCTCAAAATCGACTTTTGGATTTAGTGTCAGATAACTCTGCAATGAAAGGACTCGCGCGGCCCAACGTCTGACTGCCCCCAGATCACGGAACAGTGAACCTCAAACAGCCGAAACAAAAACTCAAAACTATCACTCGCAGACGTATGGGACCTGGGCCCATTAGAACCGGCTAGCAGATTTACGATTGGGGGATTCAGTTTAATTCAAAGCAAAACAGTATAGTGTAGTGCAGTGCTGTGAAGTGTAGTAAATGTGATCAATGAATTTTTAAAAAAAATCTAATTTAGCGAATATTTATGTAGTATGTATTAAATATTAGTATCACTAACATTTAATTATTGGATATCATGACAAAGTTGAAATAATTGTTATAATACTCAATGTTAGGGATAGTATGATTATTGCATATATTTCCTGCTTATACCATGGGAAAGAAAAAAATGTTCAAAAATGTAAGTGCTGTTCCTGTTCCGCGAGCCATTGAGGAAGCAGTCGGGAAGTTCAAGCGGTGGTGTTCCAAACGAATGGAATGATTCTGTTTGAAGCACGCGCCGATGAACAAATTGACCATGTCCTAAAAGCCACATTGCGGCCTTCAGGTGGTAGCGATCACTCATCTGATCCAGAATCTCTTCTGCAATGAAGTGGTAAACCACGAGAATTTTTTTCGGAGAGTGACACATCTTTATTCATTCTTGAAGAGTCAGGACGACTTCGAGGTGTACGGAATAAAAAGGAAGCAGCAGGGGAAAGTGATTCCTACTTCGACCCTGACCCTCACGTTTGGTCGTCCCTCCCGGGAAGGATCAGTTGTAGTTTTTACAATTGTATGCGATCGCACGTGGCAAACCCTTTGCGCTGTTTCAAGTGTCAAGGGGTTGGGTATACCCAACAAAGGTGTATGTCGGAGAGCCCAGTGTATGGAAAGTGCGGTACATCAATGCACGACCCACAACCCTCACCACATTGTGTCAATTGTGAAGGCAATCATCCGACCAACTCCAACATGTCCCCAGCTTTTCTCAGGAAGAGAGAGATTCAGATGATCAGAGTCACCGGAAAGATATCTTTACCTGAAGCCAAACATGGTAATCAGGCAAGAAACTAAGTAGATCTGACACGATCCTCCTCCAGTACTCTAAAGACTAAGTTCTTGAGGGTAAGAGCAAGTTGCCAAACACGGCATGCTTTTGCTCTAGTAGCTCACGTCTGTCGTCAGCTGTCACCTATAGACTTCCTTGAAGATACGTCGTGCATTCAAGGTGGAAATGTGATAGTACCTACAAAGTACAAAATTCAATGGAAATGGATACAGTCACGTATCGCCTTCGAACGCAAATTGTCATTAACACCCCGCCCATTTGCTTCTACCCCGAGACTCTCATCGGGAAACGGGAAATTCTTTCGACACAGGCGACTATCTCCAGCAGCTGTCAGGATGACTCTGCAGGTGACGAGGGGCACCACGGGAGTTCTCTACCACTTCTCAGAAGGTGAGAAAGAAGAAAACATACTAATGAAACAATTCCATCCATCAAAACTCTCTCGTGGAACTTAAACGGTTTCGGTGCACATTCAGAACAATTACATAGATATCTCACCATAGTCCATGGTCGGCCATTAGGAAATTCTCATCATCCCTTTTGTCTTCAGATTTCTGAATTCATCAATTTGATCAAGATGACGGGCATCGTGCTCCCGGTGCTATCCCTGTAATTAACTGCTACCCCGTGTTTTTTGAAGAACATAGCGTTCGAGCTGACCTAACCGTATGCGTTCGGATACTCCTTTTCGCTGACAGTGAGCAATATATGCGTTCCACCCAGACAAACCGTGTCACAAGAAGAACTTGAAGATTTTACAGTTGGCCCCTTTTCTTGTTGTTATGAACTTAAGTGTTCACAATCCCGCCTGAGATGACACAAGGACCTGACCGAGAGACAACACTCTTGAAAATATTGCCAATCAGACCTAATTCTTCTCAATATCGGCAAAAACACAGATGATTTTTCCGTGACTTCAAACACTTTATCGTCCGTAGATCTGGCTCTTTACAGTCCATCTCTTTCTACAATCTTTGAGTGGACAGTCCTAGGCGACCTGCATGGCAGTGACTATTTCCCCATTCTGGTCCATTTCGATATTCCCGATTTAAACATTACCCACCCTCCTCGCCTACTAATCCACTGAGTTGAGTGGGAAACGATGAGAAAGAAATGCGGATTTTGGAAAACCGCCCAAATATCGATACTATTTCTACCCATTTTACTGATGTCGTTTTTCATGCGGCCTCAATTACCATCCCGAAGTAATCTGGTTGCCCACGACATACTCCTGTGTCATGGTGGAATGCGGATTCTGCCACCGAGTTGCGTGATCGGAAGCTGGGACGGACAAAGCTTAGTAAGCTCTCAATCATGGATAATATGATAAATTATAAAAGGACGAGCCAGAGGTAGATTGGTTACGCGAGAAGGTAAGGCGGCGTCATGGAGAGTATATTTTCCATCATCTCTCACCCCTAAAGTAGTGTGGCCAAAGGTGCGACAGATCGGAGGAGGACTTCCCTCACCGTTTGTCTGAGGGCTTCTGGTAAATGGAAATCTCTTTTCCTCACCAGAAGACTGTTAAAGAATTGGTTTCAGTACGAGCAAATCTCCAGTTTCGTACACTACTCTCCGTGCTTTTTGAACACAAAAACCAATGGATAACTGCATCCCCAATTTTTCGAGTCGCGCGATGAAAGATTATAATGCTCCTTTCTCCATGGATGAAAGTTTCCTCTGACCTCGCTTGTGCGAAAGACTCTGCGCCAGGACCCGACCAGATACATAATCAAATGCGAAAAACGCTCGTTCTTTTCTCGACGGGGTACTGCATCTTTTTGCACGAATTAAAAAAGATATGCTGTTAAAGTTTCTGAGATAGCACGTGGGTCAAGTAAACGTTTGCAGGACACGTTTAGAAATTCCGTTCGAAAATACATTGATGCGGCATGACGTGCACCCATCACCGAGTTTCCAGTGTTATCGAAATGATACTGCCTATTGCCACACTGGAAGAGTTTGGCACTATGCCCAATCAGCGGACTAGAAATCTGTGACAACCTCTCTCCCGGCTGAACCCAAGGTGTCCCCACTTGTACGTGTATGGAATAGATATTATTTAAATAGAGAATAAACAGATATTAATCAAATCGTGCCATGCTTCTTAAAAATCTACTAAACGATTAAATAATTTACAAATTAAAAATTAACGATTTTACGCATTTTACACATTATTTAAAACATATGAAAAATTAATCGAGTAAATAAGATTAATTTTTAGATTTTTTTATTGTTAATTCTGCAATTAAGTATAGTAACTTGGTGGCAGAATATCTTAACCTTACATACATTAAACTTACATTCATTAACAAAAAGTTACAAAAAAGGAGTTAATTAAATAATAATAATAATAATAATAATAATAATAATAATAATAATAATAATAATAAATAGTGCATAAAATCACCACGCAAACCTTACTCCACTTCACTTCACTGCACAACACTTAACTGTGACGCATTTCTTTCACACTCGCTTCTTCTTCTCGCATTCCCTTCCCTCCACTTCACTTCATAACACTACACTGCGCTGCACTACACTGCACTGCACTGCACTGCACTGACTGACTGGACTGCACTGCACTGCACTGTACTACATGAATAATAATAAAATGATAACAATAATAATAAAAATAATAATAACAATACTACAACTGATATTTATACTAACAATTAAAAAACTTATTTTGTAGGAAATACTACTAATCTAACAGTGGAAAATTAACATTGATACAATAACCTAATATATAATTAACTAGAAAACTAATTTATTTTTAAAGTTGCTCAAGCTTTGAGGAAAGGGTTCTAAAATTGTCGCAGGCAAACTGTTCCAGTCTCTAATAGTTCGGTTTGTAAATGAAAATGGAACGATGGAAATGGAATGAATTCGGAACGATCAATCGATGCGTATTAATCTAATGAAAAAACCGTCGATTATTATTTATCAATTAATAGATATATCGATAATCGATATATTAATAATCGATATAGATTATTATTTAATAATCGTCCATCCGTAGTGTTCTATTTGCACTCGCAGGGGGGGTCTAATTCACAGTTTAGAGCAATGGGTCAGGCGACTTTCACTCTTGAGGAAGGGAAAGCTGTCATGTGAGAGCGTTGTAGAACTGCGAAAGCAATAAACATAAGAAACCTTTCAGGCTAATATTCCATTTGTTATAGCTATGTTACTACATCTAAGTTGATTGTCATAAAAATGAAATTGATTAAGAAAAAGTTCTCACGTTTATTTCGAAAATTATGTGGCAGAAGAATGTTATTGATTTTGTTCAAACCAATATAGCTTTTTTAGGATAAGATTTACCTTTCTTAGACTATTTCCTGTAGTTTCTTTCAATGATTGATTTTGCAGGAGGAATACAAAATATTCATGCTATTTCTGCCAATATAAGCTAAATTACATTTGCATTCTCCATTTTTTACGATATATACTTCTAGTTTCGACGATTTAATTCTTTATGGCTTATTTAACTTTAAATTTGAAATCAAGACTCAAGTGGAGTAACAAGTACTAAGGTTAGACGATTCTTTTTTCTCAGCCGAGCACATTTTATTCATGACATCGAGAAGAGCTAAATCCTGTCCTACTATATTGCCATCTATCGAATTGTATGTTAAATGTCATAACAGTCAAACAATCTCACATTCGGGACCCTACGTGAAGCTTATTAGTGGAATCGCGAGAGCATTGGTAATATCAGTCATCCATACTCTGACGAATCTAGACATTCAATTTTAAAGATGCTGCGGAGAGGTATTAAGGTGAAAACGGACATGCAAATTTTCGGGGTTCAACTTCTTGATACCATACAAAACCAGCCCGAAAAGATCTGGCTACAAAAAAACCACTTAAAAACGTTATTCTTTACGGTTTTATTGTGATCGCAGTCACAACAGTTTCCAGTATCACTTGAGATTTATAGTCTTTTTGTAAATCTGTGATGATATAATTTACATAATGGAAAAATGGTGAAATGAGAGACAATGTAAAGTCAAAAATTATGCGAAAATCAGTCACACTCCTGGTTTTACACCCTCAATTTGATCCGGATAGATAAAGGTTTTATCCTTAATATCCAGAGATGGAAGACGATGGACTAGCTCATTTTGCTCTCAGCTCAATATAGAAATGTAAAATATTTTTTTATGTTAGATGACATTCAATTTGGAACAGAATGATTTGGAAAGCAGAATAGATTTCCCTAGTGACATGACAAATGTCTACAAATATTACGAAAAGAATATAAATAATTTCTGGGTTGGGTAATTTGGTGATTTCAGTCTTGAAGAAAATCAACTTTTCTTTGTTTCTATCTCTAGCAGTCACAGATAGAAACAGAAAAGTGCGTGTTGTTTCGATTTCTCTTCAAGTTTGCTAAAAGATCACTCGTGCAAGCGCGTTGCACGCTTTTCTTTCGTTCTACCGTTCAATGCCTAATACTGCAGAAGAGAGGTCAGAAGAAGGAAAGTTGTTTCCATCTTTTTTATTGTAGAGTCGGCAACTAATTTTTTTCAGATTTGGTTTTGTTTTGAACATAGTAGTAAACCTTTTACACTACTTGAAAAAATTGGTTTTGCCAGTCTTCTGCAAATGCACCGTTTGCACTAGTTGCCGAATACAATATGGGGTGTTTAGGAATCGTGAATTTCTGTTGTCCTGAAGTAACCTCTATATTCTGCTTGTCGAAATGTGGGATTGTGTTAGTCATTATTTTCATTCATTTTTCTTTCTTTCTCCGTCTTTTCGTCTGTTCCCACTTTTTGACGTCAGTGAGTTGGTCTGTATTTTTCTAACGCACAGATTGTCTGTAAACTACATGAAACAATGTACCTGTTTCATATCCATAATTCATTAGGGAATTAACTTGATCCCTCTCACGTTTCTGCACTTTGCTCGATTTATTTCGTCCATAATATTGTCTCTAAGCGCAAACTCGTGGAACCAGAGGAACCTGTGACCTTGGTAATTAAATTAGTAAACGTGACATTTGGATGTTCCCTGTACACTCTGGAGGGATAAACACGAAGAGAAGTTTTACGTAACATCTCGGCTCGCGAAACTCTCTGAATTATTTGTCGCGTTTGTCCGACTTTTGTGAGAAGTCTATCAGCTGCTTCCCAGGACGAGAAGCGGCAGAATTACCGGGACATGCAAAGCGTCGACCCTCCGTCGCCACCCACGCTCTGAGACGCCCCCGCACCTTATTATCCTAAGGACAATCCCTTTCATCCTACGCAGATGATACACATAGTTCTGGGAAACTAACTTGCATTACCCAGCGTGACTTTTAAACTTTGACATCCTGGAATTCTGTAAAAGCAATTTCCTACTAATTTCCTTTCCATTGCACTGGGCATAATGAACCTTGATAATATTTGATTGTCCTTTACAAATTGTGCGTGATGTCAGGAACTCATATGAATTTAACATGCAAATTTTGTGGGGGATAATTAGATGTTACCGTTAGACCATGTGCAGTCCAAATTTAAATTGAGGAAAAATATTAATTTTTTATCATGAAATAGATAGAACTTTCTCGATCTTGTTTGAATAAAAATGATTTATTAATACTGTAAAATTTGACAATATCGGTAATTACCGTACTTGTTCATTTATTTTCCTAATAGGTTCTAATAATTATAAATATTGAATCAATGTTGTAAACTTTTAATTTGGAATTGCGTTGTTATTCAATTCATTCAATTGTTGTGCTTAATTTTTGAAGTTAATATTTGTGAGGCAAATGCTTATATTTTAATTTAACTTGAACAAATGTAGTGGAACAGTTTCTAATATAATTTGTGATTAATATTTCTTTCAACATGAAAAATATCAAACTTTCTTCTCCAAGATTGACTTTAGGTAAATTATTGGCAGGATGTACCCATGTACCAATGCCATTTAAGACCAACTATTAAACACGAGCACTTCTGGCCATAACCGTTGCGTAAGCAAAAGAGAAGACATTCTATGCAACATATTTTGAAAGAATATGAGTGAAAATGATAAAAGAGTCAATTTCACCAACCCACTTCACATTTGTGGAAAGTGGATCTTAACTAAGAAACTATGGGTCTGATGTCTGAATACTTTCTCTATCAGAATAGGTGACTGAGTTTGTGGACATTTTAAGGTATTTGCTGTCGGATAGCGGTGGGTATCTTTGTTTTTTGCTGCATTTAGCCATTTTAAAGGTGAAATATACTGAAAAAACTCCTTTTATATTCTTATTTAATTAAATTATAAAATTTTACATATTTAATTGTTTAAAAATAAAATTATTGCGAGTGTGAAATAAACCGATTTGCAGATACAGACTTGGTTATATGCCCTTCTTGTCATGAAGTCCCATATGTCCCCGTCATGAAACTTTCCTCAGGAGGAAAGTTTCATGACGCAGACTACACTCGGAAGAGTACTAGTTGTGTTTTGAACTTCAAAGAATTTTAGACTAGTAAAAGCGGTTTCTTTCCTTCCATGCACAGGATGCTAAAAGTTCAATTTTTGGCATTATTGCTAAAAGTGAAACGACGCTCAAAGGTTCTGTGACAAACAAAAGAAAACAAAATACTTTAATCAGATCAAGTACAATTGATCTTTTAATGTAACGTGTGACTCAATTAAGATTTGTATATTTGAATTAAAATAAAAGTAAATTCAGTTAGGCTGTAAAAAAAGGATATGACACAAATGGTAAAAGTGATTTTATTTCACTCCTATGATTGCGCCACTAGGTCTATCGGCCTTTTGTTTCAACATTGTGTACTTGGAAATAAATCGTTACTGTTACCATTCATATCATGAATAACTATTCTACGTTGGCACACTTATACCTTATTGCATTTGCCTTGTCATCCTTCTTTTCAACGTTTTTTGTAATTAACGAAATATACAAGAATGATCTATGAAGGTACCGTTGACACAAAGCTAGTGCCGGCATGAGGTCACAAATGAACATTATTATCAGCTTATACATAGGGGAGTAATCAAAAAACTGTAAAACATGATAAATGACAGGTCAATAAAACTTTGGCATTTAGCACTCAACGAAAAATACCATTTTAAAAATTTTTCTCACCTGAAAGGCAAAATTTATGTTGCAAAATGGTAAATTCCCCTGCTGGTCTTAAAAACGTGATCATGGAGGTCTAGTTGGCTTGAAGGAACTCTCTTATCTACCATGCGTGAGGGAGCAACTAGTAAAAAAATGCCATTTGCGAAAATTACATTCAACCGTCTTTCATTCGAGATTGAGATTCCCCGCGGTTGTGACAGCAAATGGATGCTCGACTGTCGTGCGAGTGTCTCCATCGGCGCTAAGCAGCGCGCACCGCCCCGTCCTCCCCTCCATCCCCCTTTCTATCCTCCATCCCGTCCTCAGGCGCTTCTTTGTCTCGGGTGCACATCGATCACAACCTTGCTCACTCGCCGCTTCCACATACCTTCACGATTAGATGCTTCGTTCTTTTTTGCATCTTCACTCCTTCCTGCCACTCCCTTTCTCTCTTAACTGTCTGCAATTACTTCTTCAATTGATCTTACACTTTCACCTTTTCCTTTCTTGTTTCCTTTTCACGGTTACTTCATCTTTCATTTTCCATTTCTCTCTCCTTCTTTCTCTCGCCTTCCCTCTCTTTCTCTGCCTCCCCTCCCCCTCTCTTCTTCCTTCCTCTCCCTCCCCCCCCTCTCCCCCTCTCTTTCTTTTTTCCCTTTTCCTTTTTTCTTTCTCATTTCTCTCACTTTCTCTTTTTCTCTTTGGCTTTCTCTCTCTTCTCTTCTCTTTCTCTCTCTCTCTGCCTCTCTCTGCTCCTCTTTCTCCGTCTCTCTCTTCCTCCTTCGCGGCATACTTTCCACTCGATATTTCCCGTCTATGATAGTCTGATGACTGGCAACTTTTTCTTTTGCATGAGTTGCACACTTGGTCCTTTTCTATTTTTTGCCTCCTTTACTTCTTATTTCTTCTTTCTCTTTTGGTCTCTCGCTCCCTTTGTAACTTGATCACGTTCTCTGTAACACTTTACTCTCTCTCTTCCTCTAACATTTCACGCTCTCTCTCTCTAATATTTCACGCTCTCTCTCTCTAATATTTCACACTCTCTCTCTCTAACATTTCACGATCTCGCTCTCTAACATTTCACCACTCTCTCTAACAGTTCACGCTCTTCTAACAGTTCACGCCCTCTCTCTAACATTCACGCTCTCTCTAACAGTTCACGCTCTCCTAACAGTTCACGCTTCTCTCCCCAACATGTTCACGCGCTCGCTCTGTCTCTAGCACACATCCGCGCTGTGGGCGTTGCTCGCGCTTGAAACGCCGGCCGTCATGCGCGGGGCCGCGCGAGTCGCGCGTCACGCTGTGTTGTTGTTTGCGCGCGGCTGGCGTCTCAGACACGAGGACACGCGGGCAGAGCAGCTCGCGACCACGCACGCGCGTGTCAGGATGTCACGCGGTGCGTTATGCCTGCAATACGCGCGCCCGCTCGCGCGGTTGTCGCCATACTCTGGAAAATCGTTTACGCGAACGGGATGCAGTGTACGTATCCCTTGGTACATCCACGAGGAGGGATTTTATTGTATACCGAATGATTGGATGAGCATTGGTTTCGGGCTTGTTCACTACTTAGATCACTAGTTCGCTAAGTGTAGTGATGTTCTATCCCAGGCGGTGGCAATGTGCCTTTCCTGTTGGAACATGATGCTCAGTGCCAACCTCCAACCGGAAGCGGTAGCTCAGTGCATCAACTGATGTCACTGCAGCGCCTCTGACCGGGAGGTCCTAGGTTCCCACTCCCCACGGCGACAGGATTTTCGACACTAGCTTTTCAGCTAAGTCGAATTCAGTCGCTGTCTGGAGGGAATTCTAGGGCCGGCTGCTCTGATCGGTAGTTTTCCGTGGTTTCTCCGATCAACACCAGGCGAATGCCAGAGCAGTACCATAACAAACGGGCTACGGACCGCGCGCGATCTGTCCTTCCTCTTCCTTGTCCTATCCTCTCCCCTTACACGCACACTTACACTAACAAGCACTACACTACCACATATTCCGGGAGACCGGTCGGGAGCTTAGAGCTTGTCCCGACTGGGGCGGTGCCCCGCTGGTGGGAGTCCTTGTTAGGAGCAGTACCATAACACTGGGAAACCCCACTAGCCGACGGTAAGGCGGCGCCGGATCTTGCCATCCAGCGGGGACGATCACCGCCATCTACCAAGAAAAAACATGCACTACACTAACTGGACTAATGACCAAAGCAGTTGACGCGCCCGGAAACACGAAAAAATCAAATCAAAATCAAATAAATCAAATCAAAGCCAACCTCCACGTGAACTTGCCTGTTCCCCTTAAACGGAGAGTTACCTGGAGGAGGGCAACCCCAACTGAAATAAGCTGTCAGTTATCGGCTTATCTCACCTATGTAACTGTAAGTGAATGTATGGAAGGGAAAGAGAATAGGACAAGGAAGAGGGAGGAAATATTGCGTGCGGTCCGTTTGTTATGTGTTGCCGTTTCAGCATTCGCTTCATATCACTGGGAGAATGCAAGGGAAACTCTGTCAGAGCTGCCGGCCATCAGAATTCTCCCGCGAGCTTTTGTTGAATTTAACCCTGCCCTGTGGATACGATCGAAAATCCGCAACCAACGAGACGTGTACTGTAGAACCTTCCACTCAACGATGCTGCAGAGATCGAGAACATATTGCCTCTGAGCTGTAGGAGCCAATTTGGTTGAAGTTGCACACGCAGGGGACCAATCAGTGGAAAGTGAGAATCGTGTGTTACACCCACGTGGAGATTTTTGTACATTCGCTTTGTGATTTTTTACATGTACTAGGGAATATTTGGTGATTATTATATGAGTATAATGATTGTTTATCATTGATGTATTTTAGTACAGAAACATTATTTTTTTTTTGCTTATTGGAAAATTAACAAATGGACTACAAAAGTTTTGAAATTATTTTTCTTCCTTTATAAACAAAACATTTAATAAATTATAATTATTTATTTAAATAATAAAGGCATACGCTAATTTTATAAATGGAAAAGTGATAATGCAAATTCTTAGAAGGAATTCGAAATGTGCTATTTGTTCCGTCATGAAATGAGTAGAAATTGAGTTTAGATGGAAAGATGAGTTTAAAGGCATTTATTAATCACAATCTGAGAATAAACTTAATTTTTATGGGAATAAGTTGTCATTCTAAATTAAAGAAAGTAAGTTGCCATTTTATAATTATGCTATTTTTATTTTATGTCTAATTGCATTTTCAGTGTGTTTTATACATTTTACCAAACGAATAAAGTACAATTTTTACAAATTTTATTATTCTGTAGTAGAGAAATAATGAAATTACATAAACTCATCAATATTATTATTTTGAAGACTATTTTACTTTGCAATTAATGCACGTTACAATAACATCCCGTAACTTAAATGACGTTGGTAAATAAATCTGTGTTAATGGAAAGATTAAATTTCAGAACATTTAATAATTGCAGTTAGTAATTACATACATTTTTTATAATGGTCATCAATCACTAGAGTTTCCGGCATACCTGGCCTGCGCTCACGGCCAGTATGTTTGCTGCCGAGGTAGTGACTCTGGCAGGGAGGTCCTCTGTTTCGAGCCCCGATGGCAGATTTTCTAACCCTAGCCAAATATTGATTGATTGATTTTTTCGTGTTTCCAGGCGCGTCAACTGCTTTGGTCATTAGTCCGGTTAGTGTAGTGCATGTTATGTTCGCGGGAGATGGCATTGATCTTCCCCCGCTGGATGGCGAGATCCGGCGCCGACCTACCATCGGCTAGTGGGTTTCCCTAACCAGAACTGTCCGACTAGCGGGGCACCGCCCCAACCTGGACAAGCTCTAAGCTCCCGACCGGTCTCCCGGAATATGTGGTAGTATAGAGCATGTTAGTGTAGGTGTGTGTGTAAAGGGAGATAATACGACAAGGAAGAGGAAGGACAGATCGCGCGCGGTCCGTGGTCCGTTTGGTAGGGTTCTGCTCCGGCATTCGCCTGGTGTTGATCGGAGAAACCACGGAAAACTACCGATCAGAGCAGCCGGCCGCTAGAATTCTCCCCAGACAGCGACTGAATTCGAAAATCCTGCCGCCGTCAGGACTCGAACCTAGGACCTCCCGGTCAGAGGCGCTGCAGTGACATCAGTTGATGCACTGAGCTACCGCTCCGGTAGCTCCCCAAATAGCTAGGCCGAATTCAGCCACGGTCTTGAGGAGAAATCGAGCGGTGGTAGGTAGTTTTATGTGGTTTAGTCGAACAATACTAGACTAATGCCAGAGTACACTAACAAAAGAGGTCATGTACCCTCCACGATCTTTCTTTCCTTTTCCTTGTTTTATCCTCTCCCCAAACCTCCTCACACGTTTAAATGCACTACTGTTCCATACACCTCAGAACGCCAGTCGGTGTCATAGAACTTGTACGGAAAGGAATCCTGGCCCGCTGGGGGAGATATTTTGAAGAGGGAAATCACCCAAAAGCGGACGAGTAGATTGGATCTATCCATCCAACAGAATTTCCGTCACCTCCTGAAATAACAAGAAAAAAACAAACAAATGGTCATATCAGTTGACTTAACAGGAAACTGAATCAATCAATCAATCTACCTGAGATGAATGATTGTAATGGATGATTAACGATAATTTTGGATGATGCAGTAATGGTGGAATGAGAGACAAGAAAAACAGAAAAACACGTAAAAACCAATCACGTACCGTTTTGTCCACCGCAAACTCCCCATGAATCATCAGGGATTTGAATCCCGGACACCGCTGTGAAAGAGAATAGTCTGCCCGCAATTCTAAGGGTTACAACTAGAACAAGGTTATTCGTTTACCGGGAATACACACTCCACCAACAATTTCGCGGCCAGGTGAAAAAGGATTCCATGACTGTTTCTCTTGCGGATGCACAGTTACTTGTACCCTTTCTCAATGAAGTCTTTTTATTTATTTGCTTTCAGGCGTACAGCCTCTTTTACAGTGGGTTGGAGTACATTAAGAAGAAATAAAGAGATCATTCTTATAAGAACGTCAACACCAAATCAGAATTCCCACAATGGAGTACATTAGATTTATTACTAATTCTGCAAATAAGTTCCAGAACTTGGTGGCAGAATACACTAACTAAACATTACAGAACTTAACAACTATACAAAATTTTACAAATTAACATAAACATTTCACCGTGCAAGCTTCCATGGCACTTCAGTTCACTTCACTTCACTTCACCTCGCCTCGTCTCACCTCACCATACTGCCAATCACTTTTGCCAATCACGTTTTAATGTGATTTTGACTCACTCGTTTCCCTCAACTTTACATCACTGCACTACACGCCACTGCACATAATAATAATAATAATAATAATAATAATAATAATAATAATAATAATAATAATAATAATAATAATAATAGTAGTAGTAGTAGTAGTAGTAGTAGTAGTAATTAATAGTAATAATAATAATAATAGTAATAATAATGTTATAATAATAATATTTATGCTATAACATACTTTACATAGGAGATAATAAGACACATATAAACATCTAGGAATTTAATTTATTTTTAAATTTGCTGACATCATGAGGAAAGGGATCAAAGATTGTCACGGGCAAGCCGTTCCAGTCTCTAATAGTTCGATTCGCGAATGAATATTTCCCAACGTCCGTTTTCTGAATTCTTGTCTGAATTTTGTGCATGTGATCCGCTCTGCCGAAATATGTAGGTTTCCCTAATCGACTTTGAATTTCTTTCCACGGTCGAAAGCCTGTGTACGCTTTATACATAGCATAGAGACGCGATTTCATTCTCCTTGTTTCGAGTGACTCCCATACTTTATTTCTGGTACCCCTGAAAGCAAATTTTGAAGCTCTACGCTGCACCTTTCTAGATTTCTTTGCTGCAAAAGTCTGTATGGTCCCAACATATCGCGCCATATTCTAATATGGGTCGCACTAATGACATATATGCCAGTTCTTTGGCACTCACTGAACTCGTTTTGAGAATCCGCATGATAAAATGCAAAGATCTCCATGCTTTCCTTACAACGAAATTTACTTGATTTTTCCATGTCAATTTACTGTCTAGCTGAACTCCTAAATATTTGCAAGACGTGACTCGAGGTATAACATTATTATTCAATTTATACGCGGTTTCATTGTAACTTCGACCCCTACCAAACGTGATGGATTTGCTCTTTGAGCTATTTATTTCCATGCCGTTTGTATCCGCTCAGATATGTAATTTGTCAAGTCTCGCTGCAAAATATTCTCGTCCTCCTCCGAGTTAACAATTCTATAAATTACGCAGTCATCTGCAAACAGTCATACATTATAAACTAAACTTGTCGGTAAATCATTCACATCACGAAGGCAAGAAACATGAGTGGGCCGATGACACTCCCTTGTAGAATTCCTGACGTAACGTTTCTCGAAGTTGATAAGTAATTTCCGATTCGGACCTTTTGTGTCCTGTCACGAAGTAGTTCGTTTATCCACGCTACCATTCTAGTGTCTAAATCCGAATCTATTAATTTCTTTACAAGACGATCGTGTGGAACAATATCAAAAACTTGGCAAAATCAATTACAATCGCGTCGACACTACCACCTTCATCAACTACGTCGGCTAGGTCCTGTAAAGTGAGACTAACTGACTTTCGCACGTAAAACCATTCCTGAAATCGTGTTGACCCTGATAAAGCCATTGCTTGTCCTCCTTTCTTTCCTGATATATCTAGAAATTAGATGTTCCATAAGCTTGCATACGACTGATGTAAGACTTACCGGTCTATCAGTTACTAAGTATTGTCTTGTTGTCACTTTTAAAAATAGGTACGACGAGAGCCAGCTTCCAATCTTCCGGTACGCAAGCGTTGTTTATCGATACATGAAATAACCTAATTAAATATGGTATAATAGCCTCTCCACCTAATTTAATAACGTCCGTGGAAATAGAATCCGGGCCTCGTGATTTCCCTCTCTTCATTAATTTTATTCTTTTCCGCAAAGTATTTACATTAATATGAAAAAGACTTCTATCTGACAGTGATGGTATCTGAATACAATTTGACTTTTGCTTGAAAACGGAGCTAAAATACGCGTTAAAAGCATTAGCTTTCACAATCGTCCGATATTGGCGAATTATTACTTGAACAACTGAAATCTCATCTTTATTTCCTTCCTTCTACGAACGTATTTAAAAATGCCGACCAATTTTACTGCCCTCCGTACCAAGAATATGAGTTAAATGATGTTCCTCTGCGATTTTCTTTTCCTTCCTCAAAGCTTTTGAATAATTTCGAAATAATGTCATATGGTTTTCACTACAGTGTCTGTTGCTAAACGCTTCTCTGGGTTTTTCTTTTCAACCGTCTGATTTTCGCATTATAATATTCCGGATCGCATTTTGTTTTAACAATTTAGTTGAGTACAAATGCACTGCTCGGCATTTACTAGAATATTTTTAAACGCTTCCCATATTTCTTCCATTCCTCCTCCTATACTAAGGAATTCGCCATACCGTTCTCTTAAGTAATTTTGAAACTCTGCTACATTCGCTTTCTTGTATTCCCTCACTAGAATACCTGTCGCAATATTTTTCCTTGAAATACTTAACTGTAAATCAACTAAAGCGGCTTTATGATCACTTATGCCTTCTAAAACGTCACACGACAAAAATAAGTCCTTCGGTCTAATTAGGCAAATGTCTAGAATCGCGTCCTGTCGGTGGGCCGGTCTTCTACCTGTGCTAATCCGCTGTTCCAGACAAGTCTGTTGACTAGTTGTTGTACTTTCCTTCGCAAACAATCCCTTTCCAATTTGCGTCTGGGAGATTTAGGTCTCCAGTAATGAGTACATGACGGCTATTTGTATTTTTGTTCTTTCGTAGAGTGCGCCTAAGATTTCATAACTATTGCCCGGCGGACGATAGCAAGCAATTATTTCTAAGATACATCCCGAACAAAAAATTTCTATACCCATCATTTCAAATTCTTTATCAACCCAATTTGATCTGATATTAAAAGTGTTTTTTTACGCAAATAAAAATAAAAACACCACCACCTCTGGTTTCGCGATCTCTCCTAAACGTAAGGTAGTCTGAACAAAAAATTTCCGGGTTTGCTACCGCGTCCGAAAGCCAAGATTCAGTTCCTATCACGATATCAGGATCACATGCTTCAATTAAATTCCACAGTTCGGTTTCCTTATTCATGATACTACGACAGTTCACCTGCAACAATCTAGTGAAGCCTCTCCTCACCTGAGAGTCAATGTTCAGGTCCCTTGCATCCTTCCTAGGTTCCTGCGCAGCTGTCACTGGCATCCCCTCCCCCGCAGCAGTCACACGCGTCGCCTCCATCCCTCCCCCGCAGCAGTACACGCGTCGTCTCCGTCACCACCCCCGTAACAGTCACACGCGACATCTCCGTCACCTCCCCCGCGCAGTCACCAAACGTCGCTTCCTTTCTCGAAACCATCACTGTACATGGTGCTTCTACTACTCCTTCCTCCAGTCGTCACTTTCCAAGTAAACACGACTGTATAACGTGGTCGTGAAGACATCCCAGCTTCCATGCACCTCGGAAGTTGAGATGAAGGCCGTCCCGACCAAGGTCTTCGTGCCGAGCCAGTAATGGGATCAACGAACAGCCCATCAAATTTCTCGCATGCCCACCGCAAGCCACAATTCAAGTCCCGTGTTTTAGTAGTGTGGACATCATTCCGGCGCATAACTCCGGAAACAATGACCCTCGCATTTTTAAATTTACTTCTAATGGCATGCCCTAGATTGACACATTGGTTGATTGTGTCGTAAACTGGTTGCCGTTTCCGCGTATTGGTCCCTACATGAATCAAAACCACCTCTGTTTGTTCATCTGGTTTAGCTTTATGAACTACAGAGGTCATTTGTTCAATATCTACGCCGGTGAAAAAAGATACGTCGGCACCTTTTTTCTTCAAAACGCCGCCGCTGTGTCGCAGCATTGAATCGCCTAGCACTTTCACCTTACTGAACGGAACATTTGTCTGAATAAGACTCACTTATATTTCGATGCACGTTACTCTTATCTTTCTCAAGTACATTTTTCCCTTCCGTTCTTTTGCTGACGTTTTCTAACTCCCGGATCCTTAACGTCAGTTCTCCAATATGTTTGTGAGCCTGAGCTAAGTCCGCCTCCAGTCTTCGCATTCTCCTCTCGCTGCTTTCTCACTGGGAGCACGACGCCTCTGCCAGCTTGTTGCGCAGAGTAGAGCCACGCCGCCACTTTCCGCAAGCCCGAGAACGCCGCTTGCGCCGAAGCCAGTCGACCAGGGCGGGTACGCGCAGCCCATGCCCCGACGCGCGCTCGGTACACAGCGAGGTCCACACTCATTGCCTTTCACTTCGCGGAGCTACTCCAAAACACGTCCGCACGCGACGACTACCTGCGAGAGACATTAGATATAGAACTACACAATTGAGTTTGATTTAGAAGTTATATTTTTGGTTACGATTATTTAGAGGAGTTGTGGGTGTGTGAATGCTTAGGGTGTGTCGAAAAAGTGTCTGGGGAGTTTCCTGCGGATACGTCCATTTGGGGTTTGTTTCCCTAATTGGAAGTGGAGGGCTTGTGGGATGGAAGGGATTTTGTGATAAAACTTAAGGGCGGTTTGCTTGATGTTAGTGCTAATGAGGGGTATGCCGAGCTCGAGATGAAGTAGTTCATTGGGTATGAACCAAGGTGCTTTGGTGATGGTCCTTAGGAAACGATTTTGAAAGGTCTGGAGCTTATGGATATGAGATTTGGCGCTGAGCCCCAAATTGGGCATGCGATGTTACATGGTCTGATTTTGGGCCTTTTGGTTTGGAAGGGAAAAGGGAGGTCTTTCATGGGTAAGCAAGTCTATGGTTGATGTGGGGTTTCCAGGTTAGGCGACGTTCAAAGAGGACTCCAAGGTATTTGACTGGCGTGTTGGATGGTAACCAAGGGATTGGTGTGGACTTGTATGCTACAGGTGGAGGTAAGGGTGGTCTGCGGAGAGAGAAGAGTTTGGCTTGAAATTTAGTTGGGTTGAATTTGATGAGCCATTTGCTGGCCCAATCGGAGATTTGATCCAGGTGGTTTGAATATCAATGGTTGCGTCATCTAGTACTTGGTTTGTTGAGTATATGACTTGGTCATCGGAGAAGAGAGCGAGGGAGGTGTGAGGGGTGGTCGGTGCGTCATAAGTAAAAATACTGAAGAGAATTGGAGCTAATACAGAGCCTTGAGGTACGCCTGCTAGGATAGGAGCAGGGACAGAAATCGTATCGGTTAGTCGTATGGAGAAGGACCTATTCGTCTATAAGCTTTTAATAAGGAGTATACGGTACTCTGGGATTCCACGTTTTAGAAGTTTGAATAGTAGGCCGGGGTGCCATACCGAGTCGAAGGCTTTTTCGATGTCGATAAAGACGGCTATTGTATGTGAAAACTGATGGAAACCTTCGAGAATGTGTTCGGTAAGTTTAAGGATCGGATGGTTTGTTGAGACAAGCGATTGGAAGCCTAATTTATGGTTAGGAATAGCTGACGTTTCGTTGAGGTAAGCTTTTAGGCGAGAGAGAATGCATTTTTCAAAGATTTTACTGATGGATGGGAGACGGCTTATGGGTCTGTAGCTGGATGGAGAAAAGGGGTCTTTGCCGGGCTTAAGAATGGGTATAACATGTGCATATTTCCAGGCTGTAGGGAAGTAGTAAATTCTTAAAGAGGAGTTGAAGATGTGGATAATATGTATAATGGCTTTGAATGGAATGCCATTTTTAGAACGCGTTCTTCAAATGGACTACACTAGACTTCCCGCATAATATGACTGTAGGCCGTACCGTTAGAAAGCTCCCCCATTGGCAGCATGGCATTGTCCCCCGTTAGTGAAGGTAAAGAGTCCAATTATGAAAATTGAAAACGGAGTTTTCGCCGTGCGTATCAAGAAAATCCAGTTACGTTTCGTGTGAAGCGTAAAATTTTCTACAAGTAGCAACAGGACGCCCCTGCTAGCTTTATTAAATTAGTAACACACATTTCTTTAAAATATTGTTATTCATTACTGGTGCATTGGTCAGCAAACGTTTCAGTGATGTTTGATTTATTTCTACACCCGGAGGATGTTACACAAATAAAATGATTCATTTTGTATTACTTTTTAACTGGAGATTGTTTTTGTTTTTTGATATTTTAGTGTTAAATTTCGCATTTTCCGGAAGTTGTTTTTCTCTTCATATGACAACATAATTCATTAACTCTTGGTAAGTCAACATGAATGCGTTGTGTAGAGCTGTAAACAAGCTGTGCTGTAGCTTTGCATTGCCCAGTGGGCTTAGTTCTCGGAACTGCAAAAAGTGCCCGGCAGGGGCGCGCGAGCGGTGTTTGCGTGTTCGCGTGTCCGCTGATTGGCGCGAATGCAGATCGCGGGACGGAATCCGCGTGAAGTGCGCGTGAGCGAACGCTCCTCTTTCACGCGTGAACACGCCCCGGGAGCACGTGCGTTTGCGAACGGACACGGCCGCTTCGACAAGCGCGTGAATAATCACCGAGGCGCATTATGCGCGAGCCGATCGCGGTAATGAGCGGAGAAACAACTGCGAGCGTGTGTTTTATTAACGGCTTCGTCGCGCTGGAAAAGCGCTCGATCGCGGCTATAAATCACTCCTGGCCTCCGCCCCCATCGCCGCCGCCGGTTTAAGACGAGCAAAACCTGCCACGCCCCCTCCGCCGGCCTTGCTGTCGACCGGCCTGGTTTTGCCCGCGGTCGCGCACGCCCGCGCTCTAGCGGCCTTCCTGAGCAACACTCGCCCGCCGGCTGGTGCTTTTTCCTTCTCTCGCTTCACTTTCGGCTGGCTCTGGTTCGTGGCCAGCGTAGAGGTTTGTGTGTTTCTTCTTGGTGTGCTATATCTCTTTCCTTCACCACTTTCGTATTTCTATTTTCCACATTGTTTTCTTTCATAACGTTGACCACTTTATCTCTTCTTCACCTGATTGAAGTAATTGTTATTAAAATGCACCCACAATCTTTGCGTGCTCATTTTGACATACATACGATAAGTTTTTCTGACTCTTCTTTCTGATATTGTCCACTACGAGTAAAATTCATCTGTGTGCTGTAACTCCGTTCTTCTATCCTATTACAGCCTGATTCTGTTCTGTTTTGTTATTCAGTATGTTATTACTCCTCCGACATCTTCCCTGTCCCACAACTCTTTTTGAAACCGTCTTTCTTTGTACTTCGATTATACTGCGCCGTCCTTGCCTCCTACCTACGCGCCCGAAATATTGTTCTTGCATATTCCAACTTCATTCCGTTCATAATCTATTTCTCTAATATTTTCCCATTATTATACCAATCTTCTTTGCAAATTAGCTCAGTACAAACTTCAATTTTTGTTCAAATCCCAGTCTAGAGTTAAAATTATGGAACACTTTATGCACTGAAGCCAATTTGCCAGCATTTTTGGAAGTCATTTCTGGAAGCAGTCCATTCACCTCCCTTCTAATGCATTTCCTGTTTCACTCTCGTTATGGAAATAGCTACGTCTGCGATTCTTCTGTTGGCCTCGTTCTTTCTCTTCTTTCACAGGTTCTCTCCCCATATTCTTTCCGTCTGTCAAGTTTTTAATATTCTCTGGCATCTCCCCAGTCAAATTTCTCCTCTCACATTGTCACGCTGTTGCCTCAACTGTTCCATCAACTCCTCCATCTATGCTCATGCAATTTATATCTTATTTTTGTTGCCAATTTCTTCCCTGATTCATCCCATTTTTATCTTCCAATTAGTGTAATTGGTTTCCTTTTTTCCCTTTCACGTCTCCCGTTCTAGCGAGCCTAGAGGAAATTGCATACAACTAATTTATAAACTGTATTTCCTTTTTTAAAACTGTAATTCCTATGTTTGATTCCGATCACATGAGTTTTCTCAGCTTCGAACCTTCTTCCGTGACGAAAAACATCTTCGACACCTCTTTTACCTTCGCCGTATTTGTGTCTTTGGTTCCCATGCGGCCATCTATTCTCAAAATGCAATCCCATTATAATCATTATAATTCGTTTCCTAATCCTTGTTTAAATCTCTCCTTATTTCCAGATCAATCGCGTCTTTAATACGTCCAGCCTCAAATTTTTACTTAAATCCTGGCCTCTATAATGTTATTTAATTGCTAACACACGACACGATTTGGCGTGATAATTATTCCATATTTTGGAAGACGATGTGAGTCACGAGATGTATTCCTAGCTTGCATTTTAAGTAATCGTTTACTTTCGGTTGTACTCTTGAATCTCAACGCGTATTTTTGTCTAATATGGGTAACGTGACATAAACTACAGGACGCTCATTCCATTAATCACACTTCAGTGTGAAAAAGTGGGGTCGAACAAACAACAGCAAAAACATGCGGTGGTGCGGGGGGCTTAAGGTGAAGCGGCTAAAGGAGCGCCCGGGAGCGGTAGCTCAGTGCATTAACTGATGTTACTGCAGCGCCTCTGACCGGGAGGTCCTTGATTCGAGTCCTGACGACGGCAGGATTTTCGACACTAGCTTTTCAGCTAGATCGAATTCAGTTGCTGTTTGGAGGAGAATTCTCCGATCAACACCAGGCGCATGCCGGAGCAGTACCCTATCAAACGGGCCACGGACCGCGCGCGATCTGTCCTTCCTCTTCCTTGTCCTCTCCTCTCCTCTTAGACACACACACACACTTACATTAACATGCACTACACTACCACATATTCCGGGAGACCGGTCGGGAGCTTAGAGCTTGTCCCGGCTGGGGCGGTGACCGGCTGGTAGGAGAGTCCTGGTTAGGGGGCAACCCCACTAAACGACGTTAGATTGGTACCGTTTCTCGCCATCCAGCGGGGGAAGATCATCGTTATCTCCCGAGAACAAACATGCACTACACTAACGGGACTAATTACCAAAGCAGTTGACGCGCCCGGAAACACGAAGAAACCAACCACCCAACCGAAGGAGAGGCGAAGACCGGGGGCGCAGATGAGATGGCAGCAGCGCTAACAAGGGCGGCGCCCAGCGAGGCCCAACGCAGCGCTGCGATTAGTTACCGTCACGTCTGGCCCGCTCCTGTGTAAATTTATCGTAGATAACGCGCGCATTATAAATGCATATGGGTTTTCTATTTGTCCGTGAGCGGGCGCGTGTTTTCTCTGGCGTTTGCGGTTGAAAAATGAAAGCGAACGGCTCGTAGCAAGACCCCATTCCCCACCTCTAGCCCGCCCGCGCGATAAGGTCAGTGATCTCGGCTGTTGCCGGAAGCGACGGAGCCAAGGTGCTCTTTCAAGAAATTTTTTGCTGTCGTCGTCGGAAAGAGTTGCGATCTTTTTGGTGTGGCTGGGTGACCGTGTTTTGATGAATTTGCAGTTTCTGATAGTCAACTTTAAGGGGAAAACTGATGGAGTATTCTGAGGAAAGTAATTCTTCTTGTCAAAAACAATTTGTAGAGAATTTGTTCGTTTACATTAATGTTCTCACCACTACACATAATATTTTCAAGAGTGTGTGATATATCGTGTCAGTTTGATTTGTCTTAATAAATCTATTAGTGTGTGGAAAACGTCATACGATTTTTTTAAATTTATTAGAAACAAATTGTACATAAAAATATTAACTGTATAAAATGTTTAATTATAATACATTGAAATTCAGTGTTGTAAAAGACGTACAGGTAGTATTATTCATGGTTTTGATTGATTGATTTTGCTACCTCATCTTATAAGTCTTTTCTCGTACAACGTATACGATCCAGTAAACTGTTTTAAGTGCTCTGTCGCCCTGAGTTTCTAGCACTGTCCACTCCCACCGGTTATCTAGTCTGATCGCCAAGTTATGGTACATCTACTTGATCTCAGCTAGGGACAATTCAGGTACTGTTCAACCCACAAAACCAATTTAATTTCAACTCTAATATTGAATTAGAACAGGTGAGAGAGCTGTGGAGCTTCAACCAGCAATTTCTAGTGGTCAATTTTCCGGTAATCTGTAACGAATTTGTAGGGTACAATGCGAGTTCGCGACCGTTTTTGTCGACTTTTGCTATATTTCCCCACATCCTCATTTCCAGCATTTCCTCATCTATCCATCATTCTTCCATAATTATTCATTCCATTTCATCTATATCTTTACTTTTGATTCATTAAACATTCTTGGTACATATTGATTTAGTGGTGTATTGTCTTTGGCATTTAAATGAAATAATTGAAGGCGTTGTCATTGCCAATAATATTGTTTAATTCAATAAGAGTAGCTTTCGATGGCTTAGCCATCATCATCAGTTTTCTGATACAAGAAATATAAACAAAACTTTAGAATTAACAGATTATGAAAAGTAGATGGTTATATAATACGTTATATTAATTCAAAAAATCATAAGAAATGAAAGAAAGGAAGAATTAAAGAAAGACAGAAGAAAGCGGAGAATTAAATCGTTCAATATTGCAGTAATTTTGTAAATCTATGCAAGAAAGTGTATGAAATAAACATGTAAAATGTTTTGTAACAGAAAATATGAAAAGTTAGTTGAGCCGTCCAAACAGCAGACCAAACAACAGATAAGAGACTGCTCAACTTACTTTTCATTATGTTTTGTTTATATTTCTTGTATCAGTAAACTGATGATGTCGTCGAATGTTGTTATTGTTTGGATTAAATAATATTGTTGGCAATGACAACGCCTTGAATTATTTGAATTCTTGGTACAGCTTAGTGCAGAAAGAGTTTGAATGATGCTTAGCAGCTTGCGTGGGAGAGCTGAGTTACTTTTTAACTATGTCTAACATGACTTGTGTGACATTATATGTGTGACTGTTTTCTTAAACATTAAGAGCAGAACAAATACGAAATTTTGTACTAAAAATATAGTTTTTTAAGAACTCTTAACAAGTTTTGGACTCTCAAATTTTTATAGTCAAAACCAACACCAATAATGACCACAGAAGTACAATCCCATAACTCAATTATTTCATGACTACGTATTCACCATAAGTCTTTTGCTGTGAAATCTAGCTGTGTTGTCATTATACCAAACAATGTTTTCTCTTAAACAAATATAATATGTTTCAGAATAAATGTTACAAACTCCTAGAGCACGTAGGGAATTCAAAAGTTAAAACTATTTGTAAATAAATTAAGTTGTAAAATTAATAAATTACACATAGCGCTTTTGAGAGGTATGCTACTCGTTCTTCACTTTTTATGCGTGCAAGAAACTACATAGAAAAAACCAATTTAACAGTTTGGCAGCCATTCCCCACAAATTTTAGTTCGTTTTATGTCCTTTAATATCCAACTTTTCATTGACAGTTTAAGGGCAACAAAAGTTGACTACAAAAGTTTCTCAATTTGACCGCCATGTGATTTCATTCAAAAATCGTAAATATTGTTGTTGCCAGTAGGCCGAACGCTCACTGATATTTCGTGTATTTGCCCCACGTCATGATATCCATGTCAAAATTATCACATGTGTTACGTGCTTAACAAATATAATGTGTTTAATAAAAGTAATGTAATATTTTATAATATTTTCTCGCACATAAACTGTTCTCATCAACGTTGATTTTGTATTATAATTTTAGAGCAGCCTTGCTCCAAAATATTAATATTCTTCGTAAAACGGAAACCATTTGTTACAAAGTACACATTCTTACGCCTCCTACACCGCCACTACCTCCACAGTACTTCAACCACGACTACTATCTCCTCCTTCGATATCACCACACACACTATAACAGTCTCACCACCTTCCCACCAAATCCTACAGACTCACCACCTTCCCACCAAATCCAACAGACTCACCACCTTCCCACCAAATCCAACAGACTCACCACCTTCCCACCAAATCCAACAGACTCACCACCTTCCCACCAAATCCAACAGTCTCACCACCTTCCCACCAAATCCAACAGCCTCACCTTACCTCCGCCATCAACATCACATGTTTCATATCATTACAAAACCACTACAACAGCTAGCCATAGAAACCACCACATTATCAGTCTGCACCACTACATTTCTCCCACCATACATTTCTCCCCTCTGCGGCCCTGTTTCCTCGAACGCATTCATCGTTGTGTCCCCTACGACTGGCACCACCACTACCGCCTCCAGCCACGGAACTCCTCATCCTCTGATATCATCATCCTAATCGGGTTAGTTAGGTGGCTGAGGGCACCAAATGATGTCCCTGCTACGCCTCCGTCAGGAAAATCAACGGTTCGAGACCCCACGCTGGCAAGATTATCGACACTAGCTTCTCAGCTAGGTCGAATTCAGTCGCTGTCTGGAGGAGAATTCTAGCGGCCGGCTGCTTTGATCCTCTTCCGTTGTTTCTCCGATCAACACCAGGCGAAGGCCGGAGCAGTACCCCTACCAAACGGGCCACGGATCGTGCGATCTGTCCTTCCCCTTCTTTGTCCTATCCTCTCCCCTTACACACACACACACACACACACACCCTTACACGAACATGCACTACACTACTACATGTGTCGAGAGCTTGGAGATCGTCGCGGCTGGGGTGGTGCCCTGCTGTTGGGAGATACCTGGCTGGGGAAAATCCTCGCAAGCTGACATACGTCGGCACCGGATCTGGCCATCCATCATAGAGGAAAATACCACCACTTGAAATAAAAACGTGTACTACATTTACGGGAGTAGTGACTTTAGCAGTTGACGCGCCCGTATTAATATAAAAAGTATAAGCGCCGTCCATTGCGTCGTCCCACAGTCTCACCACCTTCCCTCCAAATCCAACGGTCTCGCCACCAAATCCAATAGCCCCTTCCCACCAAATCCAAGTCTCCCCACCTTCCCACCAAAAACCAAGTTTCACCACCTTCCCACCAAATCCAAGTCTCACCACCTTCCCACCAAAAACCAAGTTTCACCACCGTCCCACCAAATCCAAGTCTCACCACCTTCCCACCAAACCCAACATTCTCGCCACCTTCGCACTCACCACCGCTTCCATCGCGCGGCCGCCGTCGCTCCCTCAGCGTATCGCGTTCTCGCGCCGCGGGCCACAATTACGGGCGGCGCCCTAACGACTCGCCTCGCCTGATTGGCCCCCGGCATGCAACGCCTCGTGCGCGCCTCCCGTAACCACCCCGCCCCCGCCCCCACCCGCTTGCAGCAAGCCTCCGGGCGAACCTCGCATCCACAGCATGCGAATCGCACCGATGTGTTGGCACACAATTCATCATCAGATATGTCAGCTTCTTCTTTTCGTTTTACTTTATTCACCCTTCGATTTATTTAATTTTCTTGTCCTTCTTTTATTTACACTGATCTCTGTTTTCTTGGTTTCTTCTTTTCTTCTTTCTTCTTCTTTTCTTATTTCTCTTCACCTTGATGGACTAGGCGCCCGCTTCACTCCACGTATACTACTCGCATTGCGTTCCTTGACGATAAAACTCTGTATGCATTTATTCTCTCATCGTTTGGAAAATGTAAACTCAATCTTATCAGGTAACAACTAGCGACGGTAGCGGCGAGCGTTAAGATATTGCCTAAAAGCTCGAGCGTACCAGGCATTCGGAGGTCGCGGGTTGAAAACCGGCAAGGTACTAAAGATTCTTTGTGGTTAATTCGGTGATTTTGTGATGCCTGCAGAATCGAATTTTTAGGCCTAGTGTTTTCATCACATCCAACAAAACGCAGAAGCAGCACCATCACAACGGGTCGCGAATTGCATTCGACCTTTCTTTCTCATTATCACCATCCCACAATCGCCCTCATTCCCACTGGCATAGGTAGCTTAGAGCAGAAACTGATGTCACTGCAGTGTGTACGACCGGGTTGTCGTAGGGTTTGAGTGCCGATGGGGTGGTATTTTCGACACTGCCTTGTCAGCTAGGTGGAATTCAATCGCTGTCTGGAGGAGAATCCTAGCGGCCGGCTGCTGTGATCGGTAGTTTTCGAGGTTTACACAATCAGCATCAGGCGAATGCTAGAGTAAAACTCTTACAAACATACCACGGGCCGCGTGCGATCTTTCCTTTCCCTTCCTTGCCCTATCATCTCCCCTAACTTACACACTAACACGCATTACACTACCACTCATGTCGGAAAACCAGTCTGGATGTTAGAACTTGTCCTGGCTGGAGCGGTGCCCTACTGGTGGGAAATATCTGGTTAGAGAAAACCCCGCTAGTCGACGAGAGGTCGGCGCCGCATCTCGTCGTACAAGCGGGGGAAGACCACGGCCATTTCCTGCGATAAAAAAGAATGCAATACACTGACAGGACTAATGACATTAGCAGCTGACGCTCCCTTAATTACTAATTAATAAATCCCTCATTCCGAACTGAGTTGCCTTGAGGGACTCCGTCCTGTCCTCCCCCTCCCCCACCCCCACCCACAATAACTGCCACAAAATGGCGAGAAAACTTGCAGAGTTTGCTATTGTGCGCTCTATTGTGAGCTAAATTAGTATCTAATCGCAAATACCTCACGCGCGCGTCTCGTTCAATTCTTTAGAAGATGTCTATTTATTTATTTAGTCAAAAACTGTATGTGACGTATGGGGGAGAAAATCATCTGCGCACGCTTTCTTGAGTTTCAGAATCCCTTCCCAACAATTTAACTATTAATAGTTGAAGGATGAAAAATAATAATAATTCAATAATAATAATATCAATAATAATAATAATATCAATAATAATACTAACAAGTTTTAAAAAGCGAGGGATTAACATTTCAAAAACTAGATATTTTCGTTGCCAAATTATAGAAAACTTATTTTTAACGGTAGAGGAACAACAGATTTGATATTTCTGTATTGTTAACAAAATAGAAACTCACCCTAAGCTCTACTACCATTACAAGCAAAAGGAAAACTCAACAAAACTTGCGCATAGGGGAAGCTACATTTACGTCCAGAAGCAAATCAAGGGGCCATCTCAGCATTTGGTCAATGGATCAGGAAACTGGACAAAAACCCGATCGAGATGGGGTCATTGACCCGGAAGTACATTATTTGTTACAGGCATATTGAGTCTTTTTTTTTAATTATACAATGCAAATGAAAACTAATTCATTATACTATATCTTGTTTTTGTTAAAGTAAACGTTCGTTTTCTTTTTGACGATCATTAAAGTCTCTAATTGTATAGAAACAGATTTGCAGCAGTTGCATGTCTGTCAACGCACAGTAAGTACGATTCGCACACAAATTTTCAGAAATTTTTCGAAATATGTGTTAAAATTCCTCAGTACTAGCGGATAAAAATTTTATATTCTGTCCAATCCGAATTTGTTTTTGACAGCTAGTGGTTGCCAAACTTAAATTGGTAGTGGGGTACCATCTCACCAGTCTCTACGTATCTTTATTTTAAAATATTCCGTATGATTAATAGTAAGAAATATCTACATGTTGAGTCCAGGTGGAATAGGAATTATGAAAATTACTAAGTATTTTGAAAGAAAAAGGAGTTCTCGTTTTGTGATTTATGCTCAATGTGTGGTTTACTACTTTTAACAGCTGAAAATTACGCAATCTGCATCTTAATCGAGACAGTATCAAAATACGGCTTATTAGCAAAACATGAACAATTTAGTGTGCACTACATCAAAGTACTTCCTGCGATGGAAGTTTTCTTGCTTCATCACTTCAATCTCGACTTACCGTAGAGAAAATTGCCACTAATATTACTCTTTACTGGCAGGTTTCTTCTGATCATAGAAAAACATGTGTCATTACTTAGAAAGACATCTTACTTCCAACAATGAAATAAATAGTTGAAAATATATGAAATTAAATACAATTAAATTTCGATAAAACCTAAATCCCAAATTTACAAAAATAAGATTGTATCTTAAAGCCAGTCGAGTTGCAAAACGTGTACTGCCTTGTAACATGTAATCCAACACACATCAACTTTTTCCTAGAAATTACAATAAGATTTTAACTTTACCCCCAATAGGTGTCTATCACTTACCAGTAATTTTATATTCTGGCATTAAAAATTCCCATTCTTAAAATCTTGCATAATTTGTCAAATGTTTGTATTTTTCTAAAACAAAATTTTCGTCGTTTCCTTGGCTCGAGAAGGTTGTTGCGGTAGAGGCACAGGATCGCTTTCACGATCGCGTTTTGCGAGATTGGCAAGTGAAACTCGCCTCAACTTTCGCGACGCAATCTGAACCACACAGACTGCGGGCTGCACGCACACCAGTCTATAACGCTCCCAAATCTCAGCACTTCCGCTAGCCTTGACGTTCTCTCTCTCGACATATAGGGACAACAAGAGCGTAGACGTATTTAACCGGGGAGTGACCGCAGTAGAAAGACTCACACCAGTGCCCTGAATGTATCTCTCACATATAGATGCAACGTTTTGTAAATGCAACCGGTAGCGGTAGCTCAGTGCATCTACTGATGTCACTGCAGCGCTTCTGACCGGGAGGTCCTAGGTTCGAGTCCTAACGGCGGCAGGATTGTCAACACTAGCTTTTCAGCTAGCTCGAATTCAGTCGCTGTCTGGAGGAGAATTCTAGCGGCCGGCTGCTCTGATCGGTAGTTTTCCGTGGTTTCTCCGATCAACACCAGGCGAATGCCGGAGCAGTACCCCACAAAACGGGCCACGGAAGCGCGCGATCTTTCCTTTCTCTTCCTTGTCCTATCCTCTCCCCTTACACATACACTTACACTAACATGCACTACATTACCACATATTACGGGAGATCGGTCGGGAGCTTCGAGCTTGTCCCGACTGGGGCGGTGCCCGCTGGTGGGAGAGTCCTGGTTAGGGGAAACCCCACTAGCCGACGGTAGGTCGGCGCCGGATCTCGCCATCCAGCGGGGGAAGATCACCGCCATTTCGCGAGAAACAACATGCACAACACTAACGAGACTAATGACCGAAGCAGTTGACGCGCCCGGAAACACGAAAAAATCAATCAATCAATCAATTTTGTAAATGCAAATGAACTGACGGTCCATTTACTGAAATATATATATTATTCAATTTGTACATATCCCTCAATGCAATTGTTAATGAATCTTGCACTGCAGAATTCTTGTCTGAATAGTTATGGGGAGAAAGGTAAAAATCGACAAAATACACGAAAAACTCATTAAACGTATTATCCTATTAAATACAATTTCTTCAAATTATTTTAGTATACAAATGTAAATTTCCCTTTTCACAAAAATATTTAGAAAGTCTTTCTCTTTATCCTATTTTGCAAGATTCCCCTTTTTAATTTTTTTAACAGATTCCCCTCTGCACAACATCTTTCTCTTTGGTAAGAAGGTGAAACAGTCGGTAGTATATAAGGCACATTATTAAATTTTCTTAATAGACACTAGTTATAGACACGGCTGACAGAAAGCCATGATACCTGCTAACCAACCGCCAAGACCAGGAGCTCAGAATGCCCTGGCGCCATTGCACCCAAAGGATATGACATATCGCGCAGTACAGTGATCAAGTTTAAGCATTGCTATTATTTTATTTAATAGGTAATTATTACATACAAATTAGAAAACTTGATGCTAAATGGCTAGGCCGAAGATCTTTAAGCCATTACAATAACTACATTCTACCGCGTTCTAACCTTTCGTATTCTGGTATTCACCCCAAATGGTCTCTCCACCGCATCAATGCCGCGGAAAAGAGACCATAAGGTACGGCTGAAGAAGAAACCCCTGAAGGGGGAAAACCTGTCGTCAGAAGCCGAGTACATGCTAATCTATCCGGTTTTTAAACTATTTATTTATTTGGCGCGGGCGTCAGACATTCTCCTTCCAGTGTTTGGCCTCCTCAGCTCCTGAAAACAAACAGCACCACAGAAGATCGTCCGCACCAACGCCTCTGCCCTTACATTTCCGATTCCCACTTCCCTTCGCCCCCTAATGGGCTTATTATTTTAACCGTTTCCTTTTATTTTGTTTTAATTTATTTAATTTATTTTAAATTAATTTTAAGTTAATTTATTTTTATTGACTTATACTTAACGTATACTTAACAATTGACTTATACTTAACAATTGACTTATACTTAACAATTGACTACGACTTATGACTTTTTTGTACTGTTTACTAACTTAACATAACTTACTGACTCACTTAATTATTGTTAGGTTATTGACTTATTATTTATTTCTTTCCAGTCTAGGCTCTGCTCGTACTAACCAGTGCTGTTTTCCCACTCCCTAATTTCAGTTTCCCTAATATTCCGAACCTTTCCAAGAAATGTTCCTATTTCTTACATGAATTTAGATCCTTTATCACCTAAAATGTTTTGGACGAGCGTTACGTTCCTATGTTGGAAGTAGTAATTTCCCACTCCCATCCATTTTCCTCTCCAAGTTTCGGTCGCACAGAAAATTAAAAGGATGTGGATCCAATCTTCCCTATCACCGCAAAGGACACAGATGTCATTACCATTAGAGTCGTTTAATCTACGTTGCATCCACCCCCGACCCTGAACCAAGCGTATTTCCCTCCTTGCGTCCTTTCGAAGTGTGTACGTAACGTTCGCAACCCCATAACGGACTTGCGTGAATTTGCGCAACTAGCGAACGTTTTTCGGCCGTTGCTGCCAGGATCTCTTGCCTTTTAATATCCGCAAGTCTATCGAAAATTAGCCGTTCTATCTCACGTGCTCCCCTATCTCCCACCATCTCAGGAGAAACGTCTCCCATACCTGCACGTTCCAGTAGCAGTTTAATTTTATACGACCAGTAGCATTCGTTGCTTCCCTGTAACTGCACTTTAAAACATCTATATAAGTGTGCCAGCCTGTTCACCTGTTAATTTAATCCAAAGTTTAATGGGTTTCATTTTAAAATCTTTTCAAATTCCTACCCTACCGACCTCTCTTAAGACTCCGGCATTTGCTGCGAATCTAGAGACTCCGAGAATTAATTTGAAATAGTCTGATTCGACGCTTTCTAGTCGATCTATCCTGTCCACTCTACAGATTTCTGTCCCATAATTCATAGCTGGAAGAACTAGCGATTGAGCATTGTATCGCACACCTTTAAAGGCAATTAGGGGAAAGGCAATTAACGATAGTAGAAGAACTCTTACAAAATGGGGTAAGTCCCAAGAAATCTCCGAATTTTTGAAATTAGAAAAAGTTACAAATCATACAAGAAAGTTTGAGATATCGAAGCACTGTTAATTTAAAAATCTTTCTGCCATATGTTTGAACATTCGGTTCAAGTTTTATAAATGCAAATGCTTTGAGAGGGAAGCTTCATTCAGTGCTACTCATCTTACTTCACTTTCTGTAGTAACATATTTTATATCTGTGTAAATATAACGGGTGGAATCCCTGTAAGCTTGTGGTTTCTCTGCTCTGTAGCACTTTCGTAGGCTTGGATGACTGTTCAATCTGTTCAAGAGCTTGTTGGACGCTCTGTAAAACGAGCATTATTAATTTTTATTAATTCAAAAGAGTGCCTACTAAATGTGAAAATATGAAAGCCACTATTGGTATCAGCCGATTATTAAAATTTCATTAAGGTTTTTAAAATAAGTCTCTTATACAGAAGTAAGTTTTGCTTATTTGTGCCTACTAAATGCGCAGTTGAATTTCAATTTTATAGCATTTTCTCTCAGACTCATATTTTTAAAATTCCATAAAAAATATTACACGTGCATTTAATTGCGTTTTGCACGTGTAGAAATAATTATTGTTTTCCAGACAGGTAAACTATGTTCATAGATTTGCTAGTCATTTGTAGCATTTGAAAACTCTTTAGTTCTAAAATACTATTAAATAATGTTAATGTATGGAATAGTATCAGACATCTCCCAACTTTCCCGTATCAATCTCATGAAACGTCTCTGATTGATCGATAGACTAGTGATTCTGAGCGCGTCAGCTGCTAGGGTCATTAGTCACGTAAATATATTCAATGTTTTATCGCGATGGCGAGATCCGGCGCCGACCTACCGTCGGCTAGTGGGGTTTCCCCCTAATCAGGACTCTCCCACCAGCGGGGCACCGCCCCAGCCGAACAAGCTCTAAGCTCCTGACCGGTCTCCCGGAATATGTGGTAGTGTAGTGTAGTGCATGTTAGTGTAAGTGTGTGTGTAAGGGGAGAGGATGGGACGAGAAAGAGGAAGGACAGATTGCGTGCGGTCCGTGGCCCGTTTGGTAGGGTACTGCTCCGGCATTCGCCTGGTGTTGATCGGATAAACCACGGAAAACTACCGATCAGAGCAACCGGCTGCTAGAATTCTCCCCCAAACAGCAACTGAATTCGACCCAGCTGAGAAGCTAGTGTTGAAAATCCTGCCGCCGTCGGGAGTCGAACCTTGGACCTCCCGGTCAGAGGCGCTGAAGTGACATCAGTTGATGCACTGAGCTACCACTCCCGGTACTACTGCTATGGAATTCACTTTATGTTGATCGGAGAAACCACGGAATTCTACCGATAAGAGCAGCTGGCAGCTAAACTTTTCCTCTAGTAAGCGGCCGATTTCGACATAGTATCGAACATCGGGCCACCGTCAAAACTCGAATCCCAGGACCAACCGGTCGCACTCTGAAATGACATCAGTTGTTGCTCTGAGCCACCTTTTCCGGAAAACGTGTCTGAAAAAAATGAATGATCGCGTGTTTTCCACTTCGCGAGCGAAACAGGTTCAAGTAAGCGCTCAGGCAATAGAGCACCGCGAACGCGCAGGCTGTTTGCAGTACAGAGAAGCATCAAGCTCTTCGCCAGAGAAATGAATCGACTCATCCGCATTACTTTATGGAAAGCATCATCGCTCATATCGATTCCGCTCCCATTCGTTTGTGTCACGCTAATTGTTACGGGCTCCCTTCGACGCCGTTGACAACACCGATAAAGCGTTTATTTGTCCATCTCTGGGTAATCGTATTTTAGAACCCACCACCACATTTCTGCTCCAATTACCGCCACGTAACTCAAATTAGCCGAGAGCACCCAAACCGCTTCTCACTGCGCCGTAAAGTTACTTCAAAATACCAATTGGCGAGAGCCTCGGCCGGGAAGCTCTGCCAGACTGCTTGCACTACCCCGCCCTCGCGACCTGGCTCCCATTGCTCTCTTTTCCTCCCCCAAACCACCGCTCTCAAATCTCCCTCTCTCCACCCATCCCGCTGGCCGCCCTTCACACAATCCCCCCTCTCCCTTTTACTCCCCCCCCCCAAATCACTTCCAGATCCACGTTCCTCCGTGTAGTTTTCCGTCCTTCTTTCCGCACCTTCCGGACCCAGCCCTCTGGCTCCCGTGCTTCTACCCGGAACTACACTATTTCTAGCGTCCCCATCTCTGTCCCTTCTGCCGTGACACTCCCCTTTCCACCCCTTTCTCCACCAAAACTCTATCTCCCCTGACCCTTACCGTGTCCTGTTCCGTCCCCAGCTCCTTCCCCTACCCCATGCGTCTCCCCTACTCTTCGTCTATTATCACAGCCTTCTCCATGTCCTCTTGCTCCCCCTCGCCCCTCCCAACCTTTCGCCTCTGACCGGGAGGTCCTAGGTTCGAGTCCTGACGGCGGCAGGATTTTCGACACTAGCTTTTCAGTTGGTCGAATTCAGTCGCTGCCTGAAGGAGAATTCTAGCGGCCGGCTGCTCTGATCGGGAGTTTTCCGTGGTTTCTCCGATCAACAGCAGGCGAATGCCGGAGCAGTACCCTACCAAACGGGCCACGGACCGCGCGCGATCTGTCCTTCCTCTTCCTTGTCCTATCCTTTCCCCTTACACACACACACTTATACTAAGAAGTACTACACTACCACATATTCCGGGAGACCGGTCGGGAGCTTAGAGCTTGTCCCGGCTGGGGCGGTGCCCAGCTGTTGGGAGAGTCCTGGTTAGAGGGAAACCCCACTAGCCGACGGTAGGTTCTCGCCATCCAGCGAGGGAAATCACTGCCATTTCCCAAGAAAAAATACATGCACTACACTTACGGGACTAATGACCGAAGCAGTTGACACGCCCGGAGACACGAAAAAATCAGTCAATGAATCAATCAATCCCAATCTTTCGCCAACCCTCTCCCCAGCCCCTGGCTGAAAGCGTCTCCACGACCTCTACACACCCTCTCTCTGCCCACACCACCTGCACCCTCTCCCTCTCTCCCGCTCCCTCCCGCTGCCCCACTCTAGTGCCAAACGCGCTCGCCCGCTGTGAGCTGGCCACGCCCCTCGCGGAAAGCGGAAACGTTAGCGGAGGGGTCGCCAGCCCGTGCGAAAACAGTTTATGGGAGGGATTCCCGGCCGGCGATAAAGCCAGAGGCTATTGTCGCATTGAATGAAATCAAAATTACGCGTGTATATGATTAATGGTGGGGCAGATTAGCGCGGCGAGCGGCCGACGCCGCTGCCGCCGCCCAACCCCCACCCCCGCCCCCACGTACCGCGTGCAGCGCCGCTCCACTGCGGCCGGACTATGATTACTGCAGTTGCGTTTGCTCCTGCAATTGCACGGTGGGCGAGGGTTCGATTCTGCTTTTGTGAAATCCTTCAAATTTCGGTAAAGGATTATGACTAAATAATCGTTTTCTTCGAAAGAGGCATCCATTGAGGGAATTACAATCTGTTGAGCGTTTCCGGGAAACGCAATACATTTCAAACTTCCCAGCCGAAAGTGCTCAATCTCTTCAGGAATATGTTTTTATATTGATGCATTCCATTATTGAGATATTAACAAGTTTTTTCTGAAGTGGAATTTCCTTTCGTGCGTTTACATAATTTGATTAATTTCAAGACGTTCTGAAAGTGAAATTATGTTATCTCACTTTTGTTACGACTGATCTCATTATGGTAATTTTAAATTCTAAAAATATGTAGGAAGAGGTTCATTGAAATTTATTCTGTTTTTATCTGTAACTCCCTTATCAGATCCAAAGTTACAATTTACTGAAGCTTGATATCGTTATTTTCATAAATAAACCAAAACAAGCTTCCTCAGTAATATTCTTATATTTTTAAACAAAATATTAAACCTTTTTGTTTAAAAAATATAATAAGTTCATTTTAAATATCAGTTATTTTAGAGAGAATTCTTCTTTTTTGTAACTAGTGCTGCTAAAACAGTACTTGTGTTCTTGCCATGAGTAATGGAAATTAAATAGTTTCAATAATAGATTCTTATTGAAAACTTTAAATGAAAATATATTTCTAGCATTGAATTCATTTTATAAGGTATGCAGTGTATTCACGAACATGTGGGAAGGGCTTTTAGCCTTACAATATTCTTCATAAGCAGAATGCCAGAAACTAAAATAGTTAAAAGTTAATAAATATACGATACTAGAGTGTTGGCAAGCATGCAATTATATCGAAGAAAAGATAATAGTTATTATTCAACACTATCGTATTGTAATATTCTACAAATATATGAAAGTATTGGCTTACTGCGATAGAAAGGCAGCTGTCATTATCGCCTTCTCTTATCGGTGCGGCTTTACAACAATGGGTTATAACAACCAACAATGACCGCTCACCTATTCGTTTTCACACTTAACACAAGGACGCCGTTTAAAATAAATAACAAATATAAATAGTAATAATAATAATAATAATAATAATAATAATAATAATAATAATAATAATAATAATAATAATATGAAATAATACACAAATACTAACTTACGTAGCATCCTGTGTATAAATTGCGAGCGAGCGCCCGAAGGCTAGCAGTCTTTATATCATATTTATTTCAAATAGGTTTTAAATATTTTCTTGAAGATTAATTTGTAAACGTATAACAAAAGCTCCAATGCAAGAAACGAACAAAGAAATATGAAATAATATGCACATTCTAACATGTGTAACTTCCAACTGCCCCAAACACATCTAAAATTACGATCACGAAGCATAGGATTTTCAGAGCGGGCGACTAAGTATGACGCCCAATTACTCTCAAAATACTAATATTTTTGAAAAAAATAACATGGCTCTATTTGGAGATTTGTGTGACTGCTTTTGATGAACATATTTCATTAAGAAAAAATTGATCATCATAACTGTTGTAGGAAGACGCCAAAAAAATTTTGAATTTTTTAAATTTTCGAAAAATAAGTGTTTTTAACCAACATGAGACATGCACCATTCTCTTAAATATCCTTCCGACTACCCAACAACAAAATTTAATCTCAATGGGACCATTTTTTATATTGAAGATGTCCCAGGGACTTCATGTAAAGTACTCTCGAAAATTAAAACATCGGTTTCAAAGTCAATCGCGCCATCAGCCAGATGAATTGAGGAATATCAATTTTGGAAAATCTGCTGAACGGTTTAGCTGCTAGTATTGTTCACAGACGAACGGACAGACAGACGTTTTACTGTCAATCAATTTTTCGCTAGCAAGAACCCACAAAACATGGATTCTGGGTACACCTTGTATTAGAGGATTTTTTCTACATTTAGCAGCTGTATTTATCACCTTTTTCATAACCAGGGCCCTGTGAAGGGGTTTTCTGCCGAAAATTGGCAGTTTTTTGCACAGCATTACATAAATTACTCGTTTCAAGAAGTACCTTCCTAAATACGAGAAAGAGAAAATGTATTCCTAGTGGGTGTGGTTGATGCAACGCGTCTCTTAATCCTTGGGCGTTGAGCACTTTCTTCTGGAGTAATCCTCCGTTACTGAGTAATTACTATACTGAATAATTGCTATGTTTGTCAAGTCTTGTCACGTCGCAGTCAGTGCTTTATATTCCTTCGGCCAGGGGCTCGACGCCGTTAGATCCCGGGGTTCCTGGCCGGTCACCCAACCAGGAACCCGCGACTCTCGAATTCGCTTAACCTCCGTGACTTCACGGTAGTAAACGAATTCAGCTAGCGCCGCCGAGTAATTACATCCGAATAATTACATCCATTTAGATCCAAATTGTCTAACCAAACAATCACTTAAGTGCATACTCACTATTTATTTATGCGTACAAGAAATGCAAATTCAGGAAATCCTGAATTTTTAGATAAAATTGTTTTGCACTAATTACGTAAACCAAATCAATGAGAAATAAAGGCGGAAACTCTCTCGCATTCTCTCCTCGCATGTCGGCCTCAGCAGCAGTAAGACTTAGTTCACCACTGAGAAGTGCTGATGTAAGCCTTACTCTTAAATAGAAGAAGTCAAAGAATATCAGACAGCAAATGCAGAAGAGTCAGTGAAAGAGTGAATTTAAAGGACACGTTTATGTGAGAGTGAATTTTTGAAAATTGTATTAATAAGAAAATATATCAAACAAAATAGTAAGACTGATCGATTCATCAAAATCTACGACTGCAACTTTTCAGTTTCTATGTGTTCAAATTTGATCTTTGCTTCTTTATTTTGCAATTCATATGATATCATGTTTTTTTAATTATTAATTTTTATAGCATTATTATGTAGAAGTAATTATAGTTTCGAAAAGAGTTCAAATAAATATATATTTGTGAATATTGGCTTGAGTATATCATTAAAATTGTTGAAAGATTGACTTTTTCGTGTTTCCGGGCGCGTCAACTGCTTCGGTCATTAGTCCCGTTAGTGTAGTGCCTGTTTTTTTCTCGGGAGCTGGCGGTGATCTTCCCTCGCTGGATGGCGAGAATCGGCGCCGACCTACCGTCGGCTAGTGGGGTATCCCCCCTAACCAGGACTCTCCCACCAACGGGGCACCGCTCTATGCTCTAATGTGTGTGTGTAAGGGGAGAAGATAGGACAAGAAAGAGGAAGGATAGATCGCGTGCGGTCCGTGGCCCGTTTGGTAAGGTACTGCTCCGGCATTCACCTGGTGTTGATCGGAGAAACCACGGAAAACTACCGATCAGAGCAGCCGACAGCTAGAATTCTTCTCCAGACAAAGGCTGAATTCTATCTAGCTGAAAAGCTAGTGTCGAAAATCTGCCGCCGTCAGGACTCGAATTAGAATCTCCCGGTTAGAGGCGCTGCAGTGACATCAATTGATGCACTGAGCTACCGCTACCGGTTTGTTGAAAGATATTTAAATGTCTTGCACTGACATATTTGAATCTGTGGGCGGTATTATTATTTTTTTTTATTTCCGTACGATTAATATTCCCTATTTTCTGTAGGCATTGCCTGTTCAGATGTACATTTCGCCTACTGCGCTCTCCCCATCTCGTAGTTCGGCCAGCACTTCATTTTTGCCGCCTCCGCACGCCCGGAGCCACCTCATTATGGCGTCACCTGTCACCGCCATAAATTATCGATCCCATCGGTCGGTGAATGGCGTCCTGACAGCGCCGCCAACCCCTCGCTCCTCCACCGCGAGAGACGGTAGGGCTGGGGTCAGCTTCTGCCGGAGCAGACGCGGAACACTGCAATCTATTCGCTGAACAAAACAGACAAGAGCAAATAAGGGGGCCTTTAAAAATTGACGTCGTTATCGCACACAAACCTTTACTTGCGTCTTTTATCTCATTGTAAAACTCGTTCGTGTTATCGATAATTATAGGATTATTTACATGTAAAGTATGATGCCTGTGACACTCGACGAATCTCATTATCTAGCTTACTGATTAGGTCTGGTTTCTGTGAGAAGATTTTTAATGTACTTTCTAAAATTTCTTTTATATATTTATTGCTGTTGCTTTTCCATAAAATAAACATGCGTTATTTTCAAGAATGACTTCAAGAACAATTACTCTATTTTCTATTAAAGGATAAATATTAGGTGGTTTTTCGCAGAATAATATTTTTAAAATGCTTATAATAATATTCCAAAAAGTAATTAAATATATAAATTAATATTGAATACTCAACTTTTAAAATACCTGAAAAAATCATAAAATCTCTAAATTGAAGTATACTGAAAAAAAAGTGGATTATTTAAAGATCAATGTAGCCAAATCAAAGTGCACGGAAAGTGGTTGAAAAGCAATGTTCGAAAGATGAACGCAGCTGCTGATGGCCTAGTTGATTTGAACAATAGCACAACGATTTCTAGAATGAAAGAAACAAAGGAATTTAGTTGCTCAAGGATTTTATCTATGCGACACATGCTACAGACTGTCTGTCAGTCTAAGGCTGTCTGTCCGGTTGACCGGACACACTTTTAAAGAAACACGGATATCGAAGTAATCATTGCTACCATGGACTCAAAAAATTTATATTTCTAGCACATGGACACCCATTTCTTACATTATTTGCAATTATATTATTTCTCTCTTCTACGTATACGATCACATAATTATACCCATTTCTAAGACAGATTGTGAAGTTTAAGAGGATAATTTTTTGCCAATGAATACGTGGTGGGAAATCTTATGAATGACAAGTACACTCGACCAATTTTGATTCCCTCTCCTGATTGGCAGACAACTCTGACGGAACGACGTGACTATTGACAATGACAATTTAGAGAGTTTTGACCTCACTGTCCATCTTTTACTTTGTGAAACCTCGTGGTCTTGTGACAGACTAATGCCTGCGGAGACCTTTGCGGGGTGCGCTGCCTACCAACCAGAGTCGCGGTTGAACATTACAAGAGCGAACACTTCTCGTAATACTGATAACAATTTCGGAATATTATATTCAAGCCCAAGAATTATAAATGTTTGTTTAGTTTGGAAAATTCCAAAGTTTGAACGAAAGTAACTTTTTGCAATTTAATTTAGTGTATTCATATAATCACTATATTTAGATATCAATGAACATCAACGATGTCAGATGCGTTTTTTAACTTTAAATAAAAAGTAGAATTTATGGGCACGCGGGAGCGGTGGTTGCGGGTTTTGGCGATGGCGGAGTTGCCTAACGAACTATGTGACATTCGATCTCTGGATTCGTTTGCAATTTCGAAGACTGTTGAGTGAACAGACAACCTGATGCACAGATAGATTGAAAAAATCTATTTTATAACCTTTAATATGAATCACTCATTCACTACTTTTTATGAAGTGAATCCTCAATACTATGTTTGTTTCATCTCTTCTACCTTGTCTTGTCGGCGAATGAGTCTAGCAACGGGGAGCAGCGCTGGCCGCGGCGGCGTCGCCGGCAGCCGCGCGGGGGCTGAGCCGCGGGGAGGAGCTCCTCGTGTGAGCACCGGCGGACGACGCGTCAGGACGTTAACATTGCATGGCGGCGCGGGGCCGTGTTGCAAACTCGTTAGCCAGAAGCCAGGCCTTCTACCCGCCCCGCCCTCTCTCCCTTTCCGCCCCTCGCGCCGCGCCCACAAGCCCCGCCCCTGAGCCCCACCCCAGAGCCCCGCTTCCGAGCCCCGCCCTTGAGCCCCGCCCCGAGCTCCGTCCCGAGCCCGACCCTGAGCCCGCCCCTGAGCTCCGTCCCCGAGCCCTGACCCTGAGCCCCGCCCCTGAGCCCTGACCCTGAGCCCTGCCCCTGACCCCTGCCCCTGAGCCCGCCCCTGAGCCCCGTCCCCGAGCCCCGCCACCGAGCCCTGCTACAAGCCCGCCCCGAGCCCCGCCGCCGAGCCCCGCCCCAAGCCCTGCCCCTGAGCACCGCTACGAGCCCCGCCCCTGAGCCCCGCCCCTGAGCCCTCCCCAGCCCGCCTCCGAGCACCGCCCCGAGGCCCACCCCAGCCTCGCCTCCGAGCCCCGCCCCGAGCCCTGCCCCAGCCCCGCCTCCGAGCCCCGCCTCCGAGCCCGCCCCAGCCCCGCCTCCGAGCACCGCCCCGAGGCCCACCCCAGCCACGCCTCCGAGCCCCACCCCGAGCTCCGCCCCCATCCCGCCTCCCAGCCCTGCCGCCCCGCCCCCCCCCGCCCTGCCCCCGCCCCGACCCGCCCTGCCCCGCCCCGCCCCGCTCCGCCTCTTCCCCAGCACCACACCCACCCCAGCACCGCACCCACTCCAGCACCGCCCCCCCGCACCGCACCCCCTCCAGCACCGCCCCCGCCCGTGTGACCTGCATCCACCTTCACCTCCCTTTCTACCTCCCCCGCCCCGGCTCCGTTTCCCCGCGTCCTCTCCGTCATCTATTCCAGCCCCTTCCTCCCCGCTCCCACCCACGCCAGCGCCACCGCTCCGCCCCGCGCTTGACCGCTCGCCGCTCCGTAATTAACAGCACGTGTAATTCGCGCCCCTGCCGCCAGGAGCGCCTCGCACATTCCCCGCAGGAATTGGCCCTGCGAGTTTCTTTTTAAAATCTGGACGCCGCGCGGCGCCCACACGCCCACGCCCACGCCGCCGGCGCGAGGTCTCTCGCGCGCCCTCGGATGCCGCTCTTTTGTTTCGCCCGGAGGATTAGGAAAAGTGAGTTTCGGGGGTGTGAAGTTTAGAGTGAGACTTGCAACTTTGGCGGCTTTTTTTGGGTGCGCTGTTATTTTCTTGCTTCTAATATGGTTAGAATGTTTATCCCCAATACTTTCGGTCCTGCAGGAGGCTACAATACCGAACGCAGGTTTGCTGCAACCAGTCTCGAGTCTGAGCGATATTTAGCTACGAGACGTCTTTTTTCTATTTGCAACAAATTGTGACATTTCAGACGAAATAATCTTGGTATATTTTTTTAAAAAAATCACACAAAACGAAACAAAAAATTGAAATTGATTAGCCAAAGTCGAAATAATATTTAAAATATATGTTTAAATGTTTATGACTGTAGATCAATTTTAGTCAATTCGTTAATTCAAAAATTATTTATTAGGATGTTCTGTCGCTCGCTGGTAGTCGTCGCGTTCGACGTGTTTTGGAGCAGCTCCGCGCGGTAAAGTGAAAGGCCATGGGTTGCGACTTAGCGGTTTACCGCGCCCGGGTGGGCATCTGGGCAGGGCGCCTGCGTGTTTTCCGGGTGGCGAGGGTAAGCGGTCCGCGTGTTGTCCGGCGACGGCGTGGCTTTGCTCTGCGCTGCAGTTCTGGCCACTCTCCTTGTCATCGGCGGGGTTGAGCAAAATCCTGGCCCTGCTGCTGAATCGTCGGCACCCACGTGCCCCAAATGTGATCGAAGCGAGAAGACTGCGGAGACTTGAGCGGAATTGACAGAAGCACAGCAGTGCATTAGGAAACTGAGCTTCAAGATCCAGGAGTTGAAAGCAAAGTGTTCGGGAGCAATCAACGCATCCGAACACTGAAGGAAATAACACCATAATTGATGAAGAGCCTTACAAGAACAAGGTCAAAGTGCTCGGAGATTCGATGCTGCGCCACAGCGGAGGCGTTTGCAAGAGGAAAGGAGCCGACGTTTCGTTCTTTCCAGGGATAAACGTTGTACAAATGAAATCCGTCGTGGAAAGAGCGGAAGTTAACGAAGCCGTGAAGTCATCCTTGTGCATGTGGCACAAATGTATCGAAGAGGCAACCTATCTTCGACACTGTGAACCAGTGCGTAGAATTAGGCCGTGCTCTGAAAAGCAAATTTAAAAGGCGCGAATTGTTCTGTCAGGTGTGATGCAACGCCGAGATGTGCACATCGGCAGGACATGGCAAATTAATCAAGGGTTACGGTGGCCTGCGGAAAGATCGATGTTTTTTCGTAGATCCAAACCACTGGCTGGGACAAGAGGACCTCGCACGGGACGGTCTGCATCTAAATTTCCGCGGTGCATGGAAGTTGGGTCGCCTGCATGACGAGGTCATTCAGTCATGCTTGCGAGCTAAGTGACTGCGCGCGAGGAAGGCTGAGGCATTGGTGCTGGCGGAGGTGGAGGCGGTGACAGTGGCGGCAGAGGAGGAGACGACGACGGCGGCGGCGGCGGCGGCGACGACGGCGGCGGCGGAGACGACGACGACGGCGGAGACGACGACGACGGCGGCGGCGGCGATGACGAGACGGCAGCGGAGTTGACGGCGGCGGCGGAGACGACGGCGGCGGCGGCGGCGGAGCCGGGGCCGGCGGCGGAACAGTGGCGGCAGAGGAGGAGACGACGACGGCGGCGGGCAGCTTCGGATCCGCGCATTACCGAGTACACTTTCAGGTGAGGAAGGGATTCATTAGGTTGTTGCAGGTGAACTGTCGTAGTATAATCAATAAAGAAATAGAGTTTTGGAATCTAATTGATGCCTGTGATCCTGACATAGTGATAGGGACTGAGTCGTGGCTAACTCAGGAAATCGAATCCTCGGAAATTTTTTATTCTGATTACAAGATTTTTATGATGGATAGAAATAGTAGAGGTGGCGGTGTCTTTATTTGCGTCAAAGCAGACATAAATATTAGATTAGATTGGGTTAGTACAGATTTTGAAATGATGGGAATAGAAATTACTACTTCAGGAACCGTGTTAGAAATTATTGCATGCTATAGGCCACCGGGTGACGGCTACGAAATTTTGGAAGATATCATACAAAGAACGGGAAATGAAAATGGTCATCCTATTGTTATCGGAGGAGACTTGAATATTCCTAGCGCAAACTGGGAGGGAGCCGTGAGCGAGGCGAAAGTCCAAACACTTGTTAACAGACTAGTTTGGGATAGGGATTAGCCCAGGTAGTACGGTCAGCGACGCGGCAGGACGCGGTTTTGGATGTTTACCTAATTAGGCCGAAAGATCTTTTCATATCTTGTGAAGTCGTTGAGGGAATTAGTGATCACAAAGCGGTTCTTCTTGATTTAGACGAAAATATTTCAAGGAAATGTATTGCGACAGGAACGAAAGTGCGTCAGTTCAAGAAAGCAAACGTAGAGGGGCTTCATGAGTTTCTTAGAGAAAATACAACTTTCTGAGAACAGAAGGAGGTATGGAAGAGATAGGTGCGCATTTAAAGATATTATAGACGAAGCTTTGCAAAAGTTCGTACCATGCAAAACTCTAAAAATAATCCGGATCCAGAATATTATAATACAAAAATTAGGCGAATGAAGAGGATAACGAGAAATGCATTTAAAACCGAAAACGCAGTACCGAGCATATGCATATTTTAGAAATTGTTCGAAAGAATTAGAGCGAGAAAAGAAAATTGCTCAGGAGACGTATTTAAAATCATTCTAGACGAAAAGGAAATAACTGGTCAGGATTTTACAAATATGTCCGTAGAAGAAAGGGAAACAAAGAGTATATCCCAGTTGTTCGTGAACATCAAAATACACTCATCACAGGCGATCGGGCAAAAGCTAACGCATTTAATAGGTATTTCAGTTCGGTTTTCAAAAGCAATACGAACCATCCACTTATTCAAAGGTATTCGGTTACAAATCAATTTAATATTGAAGTAAACGTTCTACGTAATAAAGTAAAATGTATGAAAAATGGTAAGTCAAGGGGTCCAGACGGCATTTCTACGGACATAATTAAACTAGGAGGAGAGGCAATATTACCGTACTTAATTAGAATATTTCACGTGTCTATGAACAATTCAAAAGTACCTGAAGATTGGAAATTAGCTTTGTAGTACCAATCTTTAAAAGTGGGGACAAACTATACTAAGTAATTATAGGCCGGTAAGTCTCACGTCAGTGGTCTGCAAACTTATGGAGCATCTAGTTGCGAGTTACATTAAGCAAGAGTGGGAAGTCAAAAATGGCTCTATCATGGCCAACACGGATTTAGGACTAATTATTCATGCGAAAGTCAGGTAGTAACGCTATTTCAGGACCTAGCAGATGAAATTGACGCGGGCGGAGAGTAGACGCAGTAGTTATAGATTTTGCCAAAGCGTTCGATGTTGTTCCACACGACCGACTTGTTCAGAAATTAATAAATTCAGGCATCGATCCCAGGGTGGTGGCGTGGATTAGCGAGTTTCTGCGTGACAGGAAACAGAAAGTCCGAATTGGGCAAGAGTTATCTTCCTGCAAGCGTTACGTCAGGAATACCGCAAGGAGTGTCATTGACCTCTTCTATTTCTAGCGTTCATTAATGATTTGCCAGCGCAATTAATTTCAAATGTTCGGCTATTTGCAGACGATTGCATAATATATCGCATTATAAATTCGAAAGACGATGAAAATATGCTGCAACGGGATCTTGATGCATTATCTTACTGGGCGGAAAATAATGGTATGACCATAAATAGTTCTAAAAGCAAATCTATCACTTTTGGCAGAGGTCACAATTACAGCGTAACAAATTACCGTTTAAGTAACGACATTATTCCGAGAGTTTCTTCGTGTAAGTACCTAGGTATCCATTTCGATAGTAATTAAGCTGGAAAATCACGTAGATTTTGTTGTAGGAAAGCGTGGAGATCTCTTCATTTTGTAATGCGTATCTTAAAAAGAGTACAGTAAACGCGAAGGAAATTGCTTACTTGTCGCTTGTTCGTCCGATAATGGAATATGGAGCAATTTGTTGGGATCCGCAAAATTATGCAGTGTAAGAATTTGGAAAGGATTCAGCGTAGAGCAGCTAAATTTACTTTCAGGGACAAGAAAAGGATAGGTGGATTCACTCGAAAACAGGCGAACATTGGCAAGACTTTGCGCCTTGTATAAAGCTTATAGCGGTCATCCAGCTTGGAAAGAAATTAAACGGCGGCTAAATTTTCCTACGTACATCGGTAGAGGTGATCACAGGCACAAAATAAATTTAAGACCGCAGAGAACGGATGTCGGAAATTTTCTTTACAAATAGAACGATAAGAGATTGGAATAGATTGCCTGAAAACCTTTGAACCCTTTCCTCGAAGCGTTCAACAATTTAGGAAAGTAATTTAGGCATTTCTAAGTTTGAGGTAGTTAACTAGGAATATTAAGTTATACAGTGAAGTGAAGTGAAGTGGAGTGAAGTGAAGTGTTGTGCAGTGTAGAGTAGAGAAATAATGAAGGTGTTTTTAGTGTAATAGTGAAGTGAAATGAAGTGAAGTGTAGGCAAGTGCAGTGCGGTCTTCATTGTTTAAGCACTCAGCTGTATTAGATTGACGTTTCTTTTATCTTTTAGGTAATTTAATGTTTGTTTTTAAGATTCACCAGTTTTTATATTATTATTATTATTATTATTATTATTATTATTATTATTATATTATTATTATTAATAATATTATTACTATTATTATTACTGTTATTATTATTACTATTATTATTACTGTTATTATTATTATTATTACTGTTATTATTATTACTATTATTATTATTATTATTATTTTAGCATTATTATCAACATTATTATGTTATTTGCATGAAAATTAATATCTTACTTATGTAATTAACTGCCACCGGGTTACACCAATTGCAGTTTAAATAAATTTATCTTTAATGTAGAAAGTTAATGTGGATTGCTAGAAAAATCTCACTCTTAATTATACTGTGTTGTTTTTTGATGCGAATTGAACAGAATTTTTATCAATAGTTGTTGCACACTAGTACTTTAATTTTGTACATTGTAATGGACATACATTAACTCCAAACATTGCATTTCAATACATTACCTCATATGTAATAAAATAATCTGTGAAGTGTTTGTAGTTGTTTAATTATTATAATCAATGGTGAATGGAGTCGAGAACTGGGAAAAGAAGCAATTAGTTGGTTTAAGCTAGGGGAAGATTAGAACCAAATATGTTTTTATCTCGCGTGTAACTGGAGGCCTAGGCCCTTAAAGTGAATATAGTCTCTAATACATACATAAATAAGTAAATATTACTTCATAGGATAAGTTAAAACATTATTAAAAGGGACGGGGGTTGAGGAATGTTGAATACACCCTTTTGTAATTTGTCTTATTGTCTACAGAAACGTCACAAATATTTACTTATGCCAATAATAAGGCACACGTATTTAGTATGTACAACAATTTTAGCTACTTATATTTCTTCTCTTTCAATTTTATGTATTTGTATATAAAAATACTGTTTTAACTATTGAAGCAGCACTAACTCACCTACGAAATTTCATTACCAACTGCAATGTTTCATTCACACTTTTCACTTTTTCGTGAAGGAATGCCAAAGAAATGAAAATAGATGCCATAACCTAGGAAGTTCTATTGATTACCCTGTCATAAAACGCTAAAAGCCAAGTTTACGCCACACTCTGGCGTCATTACTTCATTATAAAATGCGACTTGCCGTATCACACACATCACGAAAACGAATTCGGTTGGAAACTCGCGATATTCACTAAATTCCTTTGCTCCACCAATGCGCCATGGGTCCTTGGCGCTGATCGTATCATTTACTTCCCAGAGCCTGTGTTTGGATAAGGGCTTATTCGCGTTGCGTGCCTTTCCTCCATATCTACTCGCAGCATTAATTTTCTTATTAAGGAAATGGCCCCATTACGTGTCCTATTCAAACCCTAAACTGACCAACATTTCGCCAAGACCCAGATTTGTGACTTACTCCCGCAACAGTTCCCTATTAAAATTCTCTCGTAAAAACAATTACGCCAATCCAAACGCCGACGCAGATCTTGCAATAAAGGTCCAACTGCATTTCGTTTCCGTCTTACAATCCACCTCGTACATAAGGAAATTGCATTCTTGCAATGCACCAGTCCCTTGTTTGCTACGACGCGTGGTTCTCATCGCTTACAACCCGCAAAGTACCTGTTGAAAGGGCGGCCACGCAACTTAACGGACGGCTCTTCAGCGCTCTCTGATGGCGGAGTGAAACATCTCCTCGCAGCTACTTAGTGGGCGCTTGTGCGGGCACGAATTTCCGTAAAGCCACCGCGAAACAGCATTTGAATAATTCATTTCGTCGTTTATTCTCTCATTAGAAGCACGCCTTGGAGTAGAATCCGGATTCCTTTTTTGTATAAAAATGTCCCTGGGAAAGGTTGTTAAATTGTGTTAATTTCACACAGAGGGGGACCTTGTGGCTGTGAGGGGGTTGCGAGAATCGCATCATGCAAATCGTCGTGTACCCGGTGAGCAGGTGGGGGGGTGGGGGTGTTGCGGTGAGGGACAGCAGAAGGCGGCGCGGGCGGAGGCGTGAAAGCCGTCGTGCGAGGATAATATGTTACGACAAATGAATAACGCGCGGCGTGAAATTTCATTTGCCCTCGCGCGCTCGCTGTCGTTCTCCCTGGCGGCGGAAAGGTGGCGCCCGCGGCGGTGCCACGATGCACGGGGAGAGAAAGCGAAAAGACAGCAGGAAGAGCGATGTTTTGTCAAAAGGAGGGTTTATACATAGAAAATATCCCGTGTCGATTGCAATGTAAAGGGATTTTGATTGATGGTGAGTTCCTGTTCCCATATTTTTCTGTTCCCATATTTTGCTGTTCCCGTCTTTTTTTTCTGTTCCCGTCTTTTTTTCTGTTCCCGTCTTTTTTCTGTTCCCGTCTTTTTTCTGTTCCCGTCTTTTTTCTGTTCCCGTCTTTTTCTGTTCTGTGTGCGTCTGTTTTCTGTTCCTGTCTTTTTCTGTTCCTGTCTTTTTCTGTTCCCGTCTTTTTTTCTGTTCCCGTCTTTTTTCTGTTCCCGTCTTTTTTCTGTTCCCGTCTTTTTTCTGTTTCCGTCCTTTTTTCTGTTCCCGTCCTTTTTTCTGTTCCCGTCTTTTTTTCTGTTCCCGTCCTTTTTCTGTTCCCGTCCTTTTCTATTCCTGTCTTTTTCTGTTCCCAAGTTGGAGAAAGGCGATTAATATGGGGTTGGCGATGAATTACATTTAACCTTGAAAAGCTCTGCTGTTTATGTTTAGGCAAATCCATCCAAAAGCATGACTGTGGAGATGAAAAAAGGTACTAAAGCATTTTTAAGTATAAGAAATCCTATTAATCTAGCTGTATTGAAATGAAGATAGCTAGTTATGTATGACACTGGTATAATCAATGTATTGTAAGATGTGAAAACAATGCCTACACGAAGGTCGGAAAAATCATGTGTATGTGTGAATAGTGGCCAATGTACTCTAGTATAGTGAATAATTAATTGTAATTATTACTTTTGCATTGTACTATTATAAACAAGTTTATAATTTGCAATATCTTGAAGCACTGAGACGGCTTATCGGTGGTCAAAAATGCAGAGTACTAACTTGAATGTGAAATACAAGTTAAGTTTGTATTTGAAGCTACGGGCGAAAATGAGCTTCTGTTCATACAGGAATGCAGTTATTGTCAATAAAAATAAATATGAATTTACATATGCATGAAGTTTTCCTCACTGAGTTTTTCAAGATGTTGCAGTCAAAAGATATGAGCTAATATTAATAGAACAGTAATCACACAAATATGTAAAGCATATTTAATTAAAATTGACGTTTATTGGTAGAAAATACAAATTTTATCTGGCATATTGTCTCATTGCAAAAATATTTAATTTTATAATCCAAGAATTTCAGAAAAATGCGGGCATACAATACGTATATATAACAAAATTACCTCAGTATCGACATTACATGAGAAAAAGTTATTTATTCCAAAGTTTGTCTCTCTACACTAGCCTACTATTAGTTTCATTTTCAAATTTGAAAGTTTTTCTATCGCTCACATAATGAAACAAAAAGTCTTGATCTGAATTGAGCTGCTCAGACTCAGCCTATGAAACATTTTTTAAACAATTGTTTGGGTCTATAAAAAGTCTTAAAGTTTTCAAATAACGTTCTTATATTCAATAAAGGAAGTCATAAAGTCAAACAATAAATAAGTTGTCGTCATGCACGAAAAGGATGTGTGTAACGCGTGTACGGAACAGCTAAATGATTACTATCGAGTCTAAACGTTGATCAACTAACGTTAGATGAACATCAGAACAACACTGCAACCATGTTAACACATATATTTTAATATCTTTCTTTATTTTCTGTGAACTGTATAAAATATAATGTGAAATTCAGAGAAATGTACAAATTAGTTCGACATGGGATTTAGTTGCAAAGCAAATGCCAAAAATCTTTGACCTATTTCCTTGTTAAATTTCCGTTCTAGTGTAGAACTAGTATCGTATATCCAAGTGATTTGTTTATTGCCATTCTTATACTTATCCTGGAAATATTTTCCAGAGATTATGAATTAATACAGACAATTGGGTTGTGAATAAACATATGAGCATACTTTGCAATTGTTGGACATGAAGTGTGGCAGCAGGAGAAGGTAATAGACTGGAACTATCATGTCGAATATAAGCGTTGGTACACTAAATTATGTAATTTCTTCTAGGATTAGATATCTGTGTCACGGAAAACACTTTCCTCTCAGAAACAACGTATTTTCACTGAATTCAATTAGAATGACCATCTATAAATTTTCTTGCTAAAACGAATTTGGAAAAAGAAATATAAGTACATATGAGTGTTAAAAATCTGGATGCAAAACATCGAAGTGATCAATCTTCTAATTTCAGATATGTTCGTGTGAATGACTTGACTTTCCATTGCTTATCAAACGAGCCACTGACCGCACGCAATCATTCCTTCCTCTTCCTTGTCCTATCCTCTCCCCTTACACACACACACTTACACTAACATGCACTACACTACCACATATTCTGGGAGACCGGTGGGAGCTTAGAGCTTGTCCCGGCTGGGACGGTGCCCCGCTGGTGGGAGAGCCCTGGTTAGGGGGAAACCCCGTTACCCGACGGTAGGTCGGCGCCGGATCTCGCCATCCAGCGAGGGAAGATCGCCGCCATCTCCCGAGGAACAACATGCGCTACTCTAACGGAACTAATGACTTAAGCTGCTGACGCGCCCGAAATAACCAACCAAACCCATTGCTGATCCGTCCATTCCTTTGCTTCTCATTTCGGCCGCCCTCCAGCTGCGACAACAGGAGTAAGCCATTCGCAGAAATGCTCGGCAACGGGACGGGGACGTCGGCAACCGAAAGCGGCCGAGGCGGCGCCGGCTGGGCCGTTGGCGCGTGGGCGGCTGGAGGTGACCGCATTAAAATGCATGAGGCAAACGAGAGTGGACTGTGCGGCCGACGCAATTCATAAGCACCCTCCGCTGGCCGCGAAGCCCTGAATGCATCGGTGCTCTTCTCGGTCGGGACGAGGAACTGCGTCTGCTCTGATCTCGTTGGCCTAGGCGAGAGGCCTGCTCTGATCTCTGGCTGTAACATCGTTGGCCGAAAGGCCGTGTGATTAGAGTCCTGGTAGGGGCTTGTGTTTGACACCAGCTACACAGCTGGATTTATATTTATTGATTGATTAGTGATTCCGAGCGTCAGCTGTTAAAGTTATTAGTTGTATATTGGTAGGACATCCCGGTCAGAGCTACTGCGGTGACCGCAGTTGGTGCCCTAAGGCACCTCTCCCGGTGCTGGATTGAATTCAATCAGTCTGGAGGAGAATTCTAGCGGTCGGCTACTCCAATCGGTAGTTTTACATGTTTTTTTTTGATAAATACCAGGCGAATGCCGGCTCAGTATCCTAACAAACAGGCAACGGACCAAGCGCGATTTTTTCTTTCTTTCCTTATTCCTTATTCCTTCTTCCATCTTACATACACATATATACAACACTATCACAGCTGTTGGCAGACTTATCGAGAGCCCAGACCGTGACTCTGTTGGAGCGGTGCCCCGAAAGGGAGGGAGGGTGCCCTTGAGTAAGCCCCCGCAGACCGACGTGTAGGTTGGCGATGGACTTGAAGTTCCATTAGGCCTACCCACTCCTATGACAGTGAACAATAACACAATAGAATGGACTTCACCTAGATCCAAAACGGAGCGGTAGCTCAGTGCATCAACTGATGACACTGCAGCGCCTCTGACCGGGAGGTCCTAGGTTCGACTCCGACGGCGGCAGGATTTTCAACACTAGCTTCTCAGCAGGGTCAAATTCAGTTGTTGTCTGGAGGAGAATTCTAGCGGCCGGCTGCTCTGATCGGTAGTTTTCCGTGGTTTCTCCGATCAACACCAGGCGAATGTCGTAGTAGTACCCTATTAAACGGGCTTGTGTTCTCTCCGAGATTGAATTTGAGAAGAATGTTATCTATATTTTCGATAATCTTTATCTATTTTTACACGTTTTCTGCTGTGATGGATAATGCGGTTTCATTTAGAAAAATGAGAGTAAAGTAATATTTTATTTTTTCTCTTCGTACTATAATGCTTTCCCCCATACCGTAATATTAATGAGATACAAATCTATTGAAGATTCTGGATGAGATTCTTATAGTCTCGAACTTCTTTAGGAACACTTAGGCGCATAGATTGATGACTGAAAAGGACTTGAAATTTAAATCTGAAAAGAAAATCTGCACATATTTATTTACAAGAAGTATTAGTATTATGTTTTCGCAATCACATCAACAGAAGATCACATACCAAGCTTAAATCATCAGAGTAAAATAAAGAACGCTTTTTAGTATCTCGAAATATCTAGACCTTTACCATACATTTTTGCGGTTAATAATATGAGCATAACCGAGAGAAGCGTTAGTAGAATTCTTACTCAGATTACGATGTCAATGACATAACAAAGTTTCGAAGCCACTAAAACGAACCAAAGGATTAACGCATCATTAACAAACGAAAAGATACAGAAGATTAAAAATTACAAATAGCATCGTGCAATCTAAAAAGAACTTTGAACGTCGGAAGGTACATCCAGATAGCGGGAGAACAAATTTAAAAAAACTATTTCGTAGATCACGGAACAGAATTCATTGTAAAATAGAGGCCATGATGCCGTAATTTAAAGATCCTGCTTAGTTTCCAAATCCGGCAATGACCTTGAGCCACATTCTCATTACGGCGTTCGTAAAGTAGAGCTATCACAGCGGCTGCTCCTCGCCCAGTCGTTGTGGGCGGGGCTCCAGAGGACCCTCTGGCGCAGGGCGGATATGGGCCGTTACCAAGGGAAACGATTCGTCGGGCCCGTTATCACCCGGCGCAGGGGAAGCAGTGGCGGTGTGGGTGATAAAGCCAGAGATCTGATGGTGGCAGCGATAGAGGGAGAGGAGGGGAAAGCGAGGATATTCGAGAATGTGAATGTGAAAATGAAGTACAAGTCGGAGGCGAGGGCGCTGGGAGCGGTGGACACGCGTAGTACGCGTAGGTGGTACATGTAGGTGCTAGATGAGGGGGGGTGACGAGGGTGTGTGTGTGACGAGGGTGTGTGAGAGGGTGGTGACGAGGGTGTGGGTGTGGACGAGGGTGTGTGTGAGAGGTGGTGGTGAGGGTGTGATGAGGTGTGTGTGTGTGATGAGGGTGGAGGTGGTGGACGAGGGTGTGTGTGTGATGAGGGTTGTGATGAGGGTGTGTGACGAGGGGTGGATGAGGTGTGTGACGAGGTGTGTGTGTGTGACGAGGGGTGTGGGTGTGGACGAGGGGTGTGTGAGAGGGTGTGTGGAGGGTGTGGTGAGAGGGGGTGTGTGATGAGGGTGTGTGTGTGACGAGGGTGTGTGTGACGAGGTGTGTGTGAGAGGTGTGTGACGAGTGTGGATGAGGGTGTGTGACGAGGTGTGTGTGAGAGGTGGTGTGATGAGGTGTGTGTGGTGAGAGGTGTGTGGAGAGGTGTGGGTGTGACGAGGGTGTGAGGTGTGTGACGAGGGTGTGTGTGGACGAGGTGTGTGTGACGAGGGTGTGTGGGGTGACGAGGTGTGGATGAGGTGGTGGACGAGGTGTGTGTGACGAGGGTGTGTGGTGGACGAGGGTGTGTGGTGACGAGGGGTGTGGTGTGACGAGGTGTGTGTGACGAGAGTGGTGTGTGACGAGGGTGTGTGTGTGACGAGGGTGTGGGTGACGAGGTGTGGGTGTGATGAGGGTGGGTGTGATGAGGTGTGTGGGGATGAGGGTGTGGGTGTGATGAGAGGGTGTGTGGTGAGGGTGTGGGGGTGGACGAGGTGTGGGGTGACGAGGTGTGTGTGGGTGACGAGTGTGTGTGGGTGACGAGGGTGTGTGTGGGTGACGAGGGTGTGTGTGTGTGACGAGGGTGTGTGTGGTGGACGAGTGTGTGTGTGTGACGAGGGTGTGTGGGTGACGGGGTGGGGGGTGGTGGTCACGGGTAGTAGATAGTCGGGGGTGGTGGACGAAGATAGTCGAGGCTGGTAGCAAAGTCGAATTAAATATTGAAGGCAAAGTCAAAGGGGAGCTGCTGGTGGTGGCTAAGGGCTGAATTAGGGACCATGGGACAGTGAGGCAGCGAACGTAATGGCTTCTAGTGGAGACGTCTGAAGATGAAATCATAATATTAGTATGCAAAATGTTTTCTGTAATCACATGTTTTGTTGTCCTACATCTGGTACTTATTGACCGAAAAGTATACTTTCTTATAATTTTAACCATCTAATTTCCTCGAAAAATAATATGTTTAACTATCTCTAATCTGCATATATTTGTATTTCTTATGCAAAAAATGAAATTAAGGTTTTGTGTTGAAGGATATTGTATTATAAACTATTAAATACAATTTGCATAAATGATTTCGTTATGATTTCGTTTCTTTTCTATAAATTATATAGCGCTTCACTACGATACTTTAGGAATGATATCTGCACTTCAACTTTGATTTCGTTCAGAATAAACTGCCTTAAAAGAAAAGTAGAGATTGCTGCGTTGGTGTTGAGCCTAGAGAACTGAGTAACGTTAAGTCCAGACATAAAATTGCATTGTGGTCTACACGTTTTAATTTTTTTAACCCCATTTTGCCACCGGTATTCCCTTGAGTTACTTTATTTTCCTCCCGATTTTTGCCATTCGAACGAGCGGCATACAGTAATCTCCGGTGTTTTCATGCAATCTTAATACTTAGCTTCTGTCATCTGTATTGGATGCTCTAGAGAAGGGAGAATCCAATTCACCGAGGCTAACTCTGTCAAATTTATCGAATTCGTTAGTCTTATTTTGCACTTATTATAATCATTTTTAATTCTTGTAGATTCAATAATGTGTTCAATATTTGTGAGTCCACGGAGTATTAATTCATTAATTACAAGACATAGTTTCACGTCTCACTTCTGTAATTAGTAAGAATCTCTCAATTCGTTGTAGCATTGAAATGGGAAATAATGCAACGTTCAATTAATCAACAGAACCATTAAACTGCCACACGTTTTGCTCGTTTGTTATTTACCACAGTTTCATTAATCAATAATTTTAAATGATGACTTCGCAGAATATTTTTTAAATTGTCATCAGAGTGATTTCTCTTCCTATATTTAATGAGGATTGAAATTACTTTACAGAAAACGTACTGTTTTGTAACTGTAATGCAGATTATATTATAGTGAACTTACTTGATTGAATAATTACCAAACGAATAAAATTTCAGTATTTGTTTCTTAAGCTAATCCATTAACAATTACTAATGTCAGAATGCAATTAAAAATATCGAATGCTTATCATAGTTGTCTTAGGAAATAATTAATTTATCCTGTTGATTCTCCACCTGGTTTATTTGCTTTGTGGACGTTCTCATTGAAATAGTTAAAAATCCCCGCTGAGATATGCTTGCAGTGTGATATTTCGTTTGTTTCTGTAACGTTACTTCATTCCACCTACTAGTGACTCAAGTAAACACTTCTTACTTACATTTTAGATGTGTACGATATGAAGTTTTTATTGCGTGGAAAGTTCGGCTTGAAAAATAGGCAATAATAATTAATCTTCTAATTATTAATAGTTATATCTTAAAAACCGATCTTTAAATCTAAATCAACTAACATTACAAAATCTCTGGCAGTGTTAGGACTGTATATAAATTTATATGTTCATAAGTTTATCATATGAAAACTTCATATTTCTACATTGATATATGGGGTGTAAATTCATTAATCGCTAGTTTTTTAAAAGTACATTCATATAAATGTTTGGTTTAACATCAGTTTCACGTATTAAATTTTCAAACCTAATACAATGGAACAGTTTATTCGACAAACTAATATCAATGTCTGCCAGTGTTTCAGTTGTTTAAATAGTTCTAAGTCATTTCTTTACAGTTGAATGCATAATACACCTTTAATATTCCAATCAAGTGAACGAACAAGATTCATTTGTATAATTGTGCTTTAAAATGAGTAAATGCACTAGAGAGAAAGCGTTTAAAACCCTCTTCTTGCGTTCAGCTTTTGGCCACCCCTCAACAGAATGATGGAAGATTTAATCCCGAAGATTGAGCGCTTGGAGCTCGAGCCTAATTTACAAACTTGAGCAGTTCTTCCCCGATATTTCTGGTCGCTTCTTTCGCGCGCAATTCAGCCCTTCCTTCCCGCCAGGACGTCGGTGCCCGCCCGCCCGCCCGAACGCCCGCCCGCCCGCCCGAACGCCCGCCCGCCCGCCCGAACGCCCGCCCGCCCGCCCGAACGCCCGCCCGCCCGCCCGCCCGCCGCCCGCCCGCCCGCCGCCCGAACGCCCGCCCGCCCGCCCGAACGCCCGCCCGCCCGCCCGACCGCCCGCCCGGCCGCCGGCCGCCCGCCCGCCGGCCGCCCGCCCGCCGGCCGCCCGCCCGCCGGCCGCCCGCCCGCCCGCCCGCCCGCCCGCCCGCCCGCCCGCCCGCCCGCCCGCCCGCCCGCCCGCCCGCCCGACCGACCGACCGACCGACCGACCGACCGACGGACCACCAGCCGCCCGCCCGACCACTCAGCCGCCCGCCCGACCACCCAGCCGCCCGCCCGACCACCCAGCCGGCCGCCCGACCACTCAGCCGCCCGACCTGACCACCCAGCCGACCCGCCCGACCACCCACCCACCTGTCCAAACCGCGACCACCCCCACCCCCACCCTCACACCCAACCACCCATCCATCCACCCACCCGCCAGCCCAACAACTTACCCTCCCAACCGTCCGCCCGTCCAACCGCCCACCCACTCGGAATATCGACCTGGCCGCGAAACGCCGCTCCCCCGTAATACGGAGAGTTTAAAAAAATTCATAATTGCGACCGCACCAGAGACCGAGTCCTCGAACTAGAACTTTACGAGGCAATGAAACTGATTTGCGAGGATTTCTTTCTCCCTCGCGGCGCGTCGGCGTCGACGGGCGCCGTCGTCTAGCGCCATAAAGACACACAACCCGTGCAGGTGACAAACTGCCACGATTTGACTGCCTTGTTTTTCAGGGAACAGTTTATAACTTGTAAGCAAAACATCGGATCGAGAACATAATAAATAAGACAATGTTACATAATCACTTTTTTGAAAATTTATTTTGAAGTAAACTTTATGTTGATGAAATGAAAATTACTTTACTGGCGTTAAACAGTTCGTCTTTTTTATTTCAGTTCAGTTGTTTACGTGCGTTTCCATTACAAATAAAATCCATTCTCATACGAGCGTCTCAATAACATACGAAAAACTTTATGATTTTTGTTTTGGCCTGTACAGCAGTCATTAAAGAAGTAAAGTTATTTTGTTTACTGGAATGTTTGAGAAGTAGCCCCCTAGGAATGAATAAACATCATTGGGAGATTTTCTAGGAGTACTTCATGATACTGATGCAGATTTGCTTTCTCAGCGGTCAAATTGTGAATGCAAAAATTATTAACGACTAATTGTAGTAAAAAACTTTCTTTCACGGGGATGCATGGTAAATAAAATACCTGCATGGAGTCAAAAGCAATTCCTAATAATATTTTTCTTTGCTCATTTTTGACATTTTCCATAAATTGTAGACATACATGTTAGTCAGTATATTAATAATAATATTTGTTTTTTTGTGACTACGGTCTAAATTGTGAATAAACCTGCTGTTATTACAACCCATTATCGTCAGTGTACTGATTACACCCGTATGACGCCACAGATGCATCGACCTTCAACACAATAGGTAATGTTCATAACTCAATTTGTGAAATTCACAATGTGACTCATGCCCTTCATGAAATCACTGATTCATGTGATGTTCTGTCATCACTACTCTTATACCGATATTGTACCCTAAAGATAAATCAGAATAAATATAATAAACTTCTAGGACAGGGAAATGAAAATTATCTTTTTTTTCAGCAAACATATAAGGGGAAATTACCTATGTAGGAGTTACAAATTTCTCATGAAACTTAGTAAACACAGAGGTGGCGTGTTTGGCAGGTGATGTCACCAAAAATGAGATTTAATGCACATGCCGAACACCTGTCATTGTGTCATTTTGCTTAAGGCATCACAAATAACACGTTATAATACATTTTTAAACAAAATATTTTGTCACTTGACACTTTTCCTATTTTTCCTCTCAGTTTTATTAGTAGTGTCTTACCATTTTTGCAGAATTTTTTAGTGGCTAATCTCTAACTGTCTGTAAGTGGCTTATCTTCTTCTAAATGTTATTGTTAGATTCTATTCTTTTAACGAGTACAGTGCTTCTATTTTAAAAAATTCCGGTGTATTAAACTTGTTTATTCTTAAAATTCATTCGATAGTTGCCATTCTGTATTTCTAAGAATTCATTATGATTTTTATTATTTCTTCGAACAATTGTTGAATTATTTATGATATCACTAAAGTAGTGTTTGCTTTAATGTAACTATAGATTTTTGTTGAAAATAAGGTGTTCTGATCCTGAATCACATTATCTCTGTCGTTCTTTCTGTTCTTTAGTCATAATTTTCATCAACTATTTTCATATTGTAACAATTTTTTTCCCTACAATGTTTAAGTAAAATGCTACTAATCGAAATAAAGAAGTTTAAGTAAATTAATCAGTAGGCTCTCTTCTATTGATTTGTTCACAACTTCGTATATTTATACCAGGTGCGGTGACTCAGTGCATCAACTGATGTCACTGTAGATCCTCTGACCGGGAGGTCCTAGGTTCGAGTTCCGACGGCGGCAGGATTTTCGACATCAGCTTTTCAGCTAGGTCGAATTCAGTCGCTGTCTGGAGGAAATTCTGCGGCCGGCTGCTCTGATCGGTAGTTTTCCGTGGTTTCTCCGATCAACACCAACCGAATACTGGAGCAGTACCCCACAAAACGGGCCACGGAAGCGCGCGATTTTTCCTTCCTCTTCCTTGCCCTATATTCTCCCCCTTACACACACACTTATACTAACATGCACTACACTACCACATATTCCGGGAGACCGGTCGGGAGCTTAGAGCTTGTCCCGGCTGGGACGGTGCCCCGATGGTGGGAGATACCTGGTTGGGAAAACCCCGTTAGCCGACGGGAGGTCGGCGCCTGATGGATCCGACCATCCATTGGGGGGAAAACCATCGCGACCTCCCCAGCAAAAACATGCGGGACTAATGGCCATAGTAGGTGACGCGCCCGGAATCTCAATCAATCATTCAATCAATCGTCTATTTATGAATATTAAAGTTATCTAATTACAAATTAATTAATTTACAGTTTAAGATTACGAGTATTTCCGTAATTGAAGAAATCGTATAATCGTTTTTTAATATTGAATAATTTCCATTTGTTTATATTTGACTTAGGAAGAAAAAATATTTCGTATCCTATCAAAAAAAGAGTAATATTCAAATGGACCCTTTGCTAGAGATGAACAACCTCCTTCATAGCGTACATCATCACCTCGCCATGGCTTGAAACCTCCGTAATTTCTTCTCACACCCCGCCCTTCTTCTTCCCTTTCTCTTTCTGGTCAGCACCTCCTTCTCACACCCCGCCCTTCTTCTCCCCTCACTCCTTGTGGCGCCCCGCCCTCACCCCGCCAGCGCCCGCCCTGCGCCCCGCCCGCGCCCGCCCTCACCCCGCCGCGCCCCGCCCCGCCCCGCCCGCGCCCCGCCCGCGCCCCGCCCGCGCCCGCCCGCGCCCCGCCCGCGCCCCGCCCGCATCCCGCCCGCGCCCCGCCCCCGCTCCGCCCGCGCCCCGCCCGCGCCCCGCCCCGCCCCGCCCGCGCCACGCCCGCGCCCCGCCCGTGCCCCGCCCGCACCCCGCCCGCGCCCCGCCCGCCTCCCGCCCGCACCCCGCCCGCGCCCCGCCCTCGCCCCGCGCTCGCGCCCGCCCGCGCCCCGCCCGCGCCCCGCCCTCAACCCCGCCCGCGCCACTCCCGCGCCCGCCGGCGCTCCGCCCGCGCCCCGCCCATCCCGCCCTCTCACGCTCCACAGCCGGCAGTTCGCTCCCACTTGCTCGCTTCTCTCCGATTTAATTTCAACTCCATTAAATTTCGCCGACCCAATATATCACGGGCCCCCTACTACCCATTAAGTTGTACGCTGCGTATTATCTGTAGTACCGCGATACATTCTTGCTACTACACGACGCTACATATAACTTTGCAGATTTCCAGGCACAGATCCTTGTTATTACCTTCTAAATGCGGGGGCAAATTTTCTGCCTAGTCGACGCTGTTGCGGTGTTCTCTCTGCCTTCTGGCTTGCGATGACTGCGGAGAGTTTGCGTGTGTGAGCATGTGTGTGGGTGTGTGTGCGTACATGCATGCGTGCGTGTGTGTTCGCGCGCAGGAAGAAATTGCGTGCTTGAACAATTCGTACTGCTTTCAATTTATACTAAATGGTGATGGTGCGTGCCTTAATATACCTATAGAGTCTGATGCGACACAATTAAATTTAGCAGATTTTCGATAGGGAGTAGAATTATTTTATCTAAATGTGTGAAACATTTCAGAAGGATTCACACAGGTTTCAGAAAAGTATATTGTACAATATGAGGATTAATGTCACTGCATGGGCTGGCAGATTATGTAAAGCACTGATAATGACTGTAACAACTCACAGCCTTTTAATTTGCAGCATTTTGTGTTTTTGTTTTCTTTTAGCATTTCTATAAATTTATGTATCTGTTTCGAATTATTGAGTTATTTGATAGTCTGTGAAAACATTGCTGCATTCGTCTTTTGTTTTATTTAAAGAATGAAGTAACGTGCGATAATTCACATACAAGTGCTTTCTATCTAATAGTTCTCACTTCAATAGTATTTGTTTATCATTCAACAAAATTATCGATTCCGTTTTCGTAATGTCAGATTCATGACTAATGTCAAAAATTACTTTCCTGTAAGTCATGACTATTTTTATATAGAGAAATTCCTTTACGATTATTTGGTGGATTATTGTAACATAGGAATATTTAACTCGAAAAAATAATTGAAATTCAATGAACTCTGAAATGTTTGCCTGCAGGGAATTCCATGAAGAAATAACGAAAATTAACTCAGTGGGAATATGCTGATGAACTAAAACAAAATGTTTTGTCAAAAATCAGCTCTTTAAAAAATAAACTAGTTTTCTGTAATTTTGATTGTTTCAATTCCATATTGGGAATATTTGTCAGAATTTAAAAGATTACGAAACATTTGTTAGATATGGCTTATAATATTTTGAAAAGAGAAATGACTTTCTGAATCTCAATTATTCTATAAAAATATGGATCTTGTTTGCATTAATAGTAATTTAATTAGATGTGCCATTGTGTTCAACAATGTAGTCGTCTCGTATCAACACCAAACTGAATAAATGCAAGTAAAGGCATGTGAATAGATCACTGTCCGAGAACCTCGAGGGGGGTCTGCGTAGGCTGCAGGGGTGGGGGGGCTGCGTAGGCTGTCGCGATCTCTGGAGAGAGTTGTACACGACCACCGGACCCTGAGTTTTACGGCGGCACTCACGCTGTTAGCTTGAAGGTGGAGGCAGTGTGTACGCGATGCTAAGCTCCATTTTGTCGGGCCTTGCTCAGCAATTCACCAGTTGGGCCCCTGGAGCGTCGACCTTTGGGCAGGATAAGGTGAAGGAAGTTCGTGTGAATGTTCTGAATCCCACATAAAACCATCCCGACTGGGAAAATGAACATCCCTGTCAGAGTGTCTAGGTTCCGGCGGTACTCACGTCATTAGCCTAACGCAGTGAGGAGAAGGGAAGGTGGCCCCAAGTCGTTTGGTTTGCTTTTTTTGTGTTTCCAGGCGCGTCAACTGCTTTGATCATTAGTCCCGTGTAGTGCATGTTTCTTTTCTCGGGAGATGGCAGTGATCTTTCCCCGCTGCATGGCGAGATCCGGCGCCGACATACCGTCGGCTAGTGGGGTTTCCCCCTAACCAGGACTCTCCCACCAGCGGGCACGCCTCAGCCGGACAAGCACTAAGCTCCCGACCGGTCTCCCGGAATATATGGTAGTGTAGTGCATGTTAGTGTAAGTGTGTGTGCGTAAGGGGGAGAGGATAGGACAAGGAAGAGGAAGGACAGATCGCGCGCGTTCCGTGGCCCGTTTGGTAGGGTACTGCTCCGGTTTTCGCCTGGTGTTGATCGGAGAAACCACGGAAAACTACCGATCAGAGCAGCCGACCGCTAGAATTCTCCTCCAGACAACGACTGAATTCGACCTAGCTGAAAGCTAGTGTCGAAAATCTTGCCGCCGTCAGGACTCGAACCTAAAACCTCCCGGTCAGAGGCGCTGCAGTGACATCAGTTGATGCACTGAGTTACCACTCGATGCACTGAGCTACCGCTCCCGGTCCGCAAGTCGTCCGAACCTTATTTCGGGTGGCCCTGATTTTGGCTCTCGGCTGTGTCGTGGCAGTGGCCCAATTTTCTGGGCAAAGAGGAGGGATTTGCCCGGCACATGTGAGTAGCGCATTGTTTGGACTCCGATACTAGCCTGGATAGCTAGTAGCTCTGTACTAGTGGGGCGTCTTCACTCAGGCATTGCATGGCAAGATTGCCGGGAGGGCACACTACGTTCTGGCGGAATCCAGATACCAGCCAGATACTAGCCTGGATCAGATACTAGCCTGGATACAGAAACCAGCCTGTCGACGTACTTGTGCGTCAACAGTGGGTGAGAATAAAAGCAAGAGCTTCGGTGCCTATATGCGGATTTGGTGGTATAACGGTTAGCGTACCGGGCTGTTGTACTCAAGTTTGAGTGTTCAAACCCGATTGAAGCCGTTGATTGCGATAAAATCCTTTTTACACCTTTCTTCGAAGGGAAAGTACAGTTGGCTGTCCTATGTAATAGATAGTTCCATTACTGCATGTAAAATATCCTCAAGCCTAAAAGAAGCATCTGAGCTAAATTCAAATGCCTATTTCGTCGCCCAGGATAATACCTTCTTTCTCCGCTAGATGGTGAAAGGAGCGTATGGTGAAATTTGCGTGGTCAGACGGAAAAGTGGGCCTAATGGCCCGAGTCTCGCCACATCGCCGTAAGGCATTAACTAACTCACCCACCCCGGGGTTAAGGCCTCCTGTTGGATCGAGGTAATGTGTGAAGTAGAGCATGCAGGCGTGTCTACTCTAGGCGCAGGAAGGAGAGGTCACCGTAAGGGCCGAGACGCTGAATCACGCCCTAACCCAAAAAGTGCGTGTGTACATACATAATACGCACATAGGTTGGATACAATTAAATGACAACTACTGGGATCTGTTAGGACAACACATATTAATCGTATTTTTGATGTGTGAATGAAGTGTCCTCCGCTGCCCAGGTATTTAATAATCCGTATCATCTATTAATGAAAAGAGAATGAATTCGTGTATCCGCGCCCTATCCTGCCCTGCCCTCTCTCTGCCACGTCCTTTCGCCAACTCACCCGCCCAACTTCACCCGGCCCGTCCTCCCCCTCCCGTCCCTGCCTTGTATGCCACGATCATTATTGCTACCACTCTCGTTGCAAAGGGCAGCTGTAAAGGGATGAATTGTTGCACATTTTTGGCAAACTTCCAGTAACAATTTTTATCTTCGTTTACTCACTATCAAATTGCGGTATTGAAATGCATCGAAACAAGTAAAGTAAGAAATTGTATGGACATACAAAGGTGTTTATTAAACTTTGGTTGGTTACTCAACGTTTTCGAGATATATGCGATCAACGGAAAAAGTGCACTCTTACAATTTGTTCTGAGGGAAAGGGAAAAATAATTTCCCTTTCTTTTCCTTTCCTCATAGCAAATCATCAATCGTGTGAAGAACAAACTCTCTGTGGAGTTGCTTGTTTGACAGCAGTGCAAAGGATTTTATTTGGGAATAATAATTGTATTGCTTGCAAATCGATTGATGGTCGGGGGCAAGTTGCAACTGCTATATTCTTCTCACAACAATATTCTAAATTAAACAATAAAGAATAATATAATAAGAACTCTAAATACTGATACAATGATAGAAACTTCGACTGTAAATAAAATAAATTAATTCTCCAGAATAGCACTATAGATAATAATACATTTCTTCCGCCATTTCTCGTGGTAGTATGCTTGTACAATCATATCAAAGGTTACTAAATTATTTATTTACATTTTAAATATTATTCTGAAACAATGTCGCTGACCTTCTCACACTTAATAAAATAACTATCGCTCAATTTACTGACGACACAGCCATATTTGCCTCCGGTACAACCTCACTGAGTTAAGAACCCACTTACTTTATTTAAATATGATAGACAGCTGGGCTGCTGAACTTAAAATCCAACTAAATCCTAACAAAACCGCTGCAAAAATATTTAGTTTAAGACCCCACTCTCCCCCACTTCCTCTCACTCTAAATAACAAATCAATAGAATGGTACCCCCCAATAAACCTGTAAAATATTTAGGCTTATATCTCGATACCAAGCTAACTTGGGGAAAACATATAAATGCCAAAGTGACCCAAGCTAAAATAAACTGGCACAACTACGTCCACTAATTTACAGCAACAGCCCAAAACAATATAAATCAGCCATAGCAATTTACAAGACAATTTTAAGACCATTAATGTTGTACGCCTGCCCAATTTGGATAAATTCTGCTAAAACTAACATCCATAAACTACAAGTCCTGCAAAATAAATTCTTAAGAATAGTTGCTCATGCCCCATGGTATATAACCAACAACCAACTTCACAACGAATTTAATTTGGAACCAATTGAACAATACATCACATATCTGGCCACCAACTTTTATCATAACCTACCTCAAATCCCAGCCCTATCACCATTCAAACTAGCCAAAAACCCCAATTACCAAACACGAATCAAAAACAAATATCCATATCACTTATTCCTAAAAAGATTTGCAGATTTAGATCCGGACTGAGGACCCAAAAAGGATTTCCTCCTCCTTGTTAGTATGTAAGATTATATTTAAAGTTAGCATGTAAGTCTGTAAATACATATGTATAGTTATTTTTACTGAACTATGTAATCTCTTCAAAATTAATTCTTAAAAAATAAATCTTAATAAATAAAAAAACTACGTTTCTGTGAACCCCTCCCAACAAAATCGGTTTCGCAGTTATCACGATTACCAAAGGCAGACTGGCAAACAATCGAAAACAATAAAAACAATTAAATTAGGTTTTACATTAAATAAGCAAATGAAAAAGACATTTATTTTAAACTTACTGACAAACATAATTTTATTAGGTAGAAAATGAACTATTAAGCATTCAACGGTCGTCTCAATGTGAGATAGCAGGGTCTTGTTCTTGTAGTTTGAGCAAAGTCGTTTAGTGGTGAATATTCAGTTCATCTGCGAGTTCTCTATGCTTGATTGTCCTAGAAGACTTAGAACAAGTTGTTGAGCCCAGCGCGAGTTCTGCTGGCTGTGCGCGCCTTGCAGTGCGTGTCCCGCGTCGCACTGGTGTGAAGAATGTATGCGCGTGTGCCGGGGGGCGGGGGGGGCGTTTGGCAGTCGTCGCCGCCAGCGTTACGCCCCTCCATCACGGGCTGCGTGCGGCGCGCCCTGTACATATTTCAGCATTGTGAGGATGCGCTCGCGCGCCCCATCTCCGCCGCCGCCTCCGCCTCCACCGCCTCCGCCACCGCCGCCGCCCCGCCGCTGCCGACGCCTCCTCCTCCTCCTCCGCCACTGCTGCCACCTCCGCCTCCAAATCCGCCACCGCCACCACCGCCGACTCTCCGCCGCCTCCTCCGCCGCTGTCGCCACCTCCGCCGCTGTCGCCACCTCCGCCGCCATCTCCTCCGCCGCCACCGCTGTTGCCGCCTCCTCTGCCTCCGCCTTCACCTCCGCCGCCGCCAAGACCGCCACCTCCTCCTCCGCTGGCGCCACCGCCGTCTCCTCCGCCTCCACTGTCGCCCCGCCGCCGCCGCCGACTTCTCCTACGCCGCCGCCACTACCGCCGCCTCCTCCTTCGCCTGCCACCGCCGCCGCTGCCTCCGCCTCCGCGCATTCAAATTCTCGAACCGCTGCCACCGCCGCTGCTGCTGTTGATGTCACTGTCCGCGCGACGCACTACGGGAGCGCGGGGGTGGGGGAGAGATGGAGGTTTGCGTCGGTGCACGCCCCAAAGTGACTGGGCGTGCGCTCGCTGCATTAACACGTTTCACGTTGTTAGATGTTTGGAGAATCGCGGCGCAGATCTTTGCTCTCAGTCATGCTTTCCTTCCTTCTCCAGTTTTCTCTCTTCTTCTGTTTTTATCCCTTGGTTCTTCTCCTGCCTTTTATCCATTCGTCCGTCTTCTTTCTTCTTTCCTATTTTCCCTCTCTAGTCTTCTTTCTCTTCTTCCTTCTCCAGTCTTCTTCAAAGAAGATTTACTTTTTTTAAGTTGATTTTGAATATAATGAAGTATGATTTGCTTGTGATTATGTTGGGGTGGTTTGACGGTTTTTGCAGATGTTTTGAGAACACATTTCTTTGACTTGGAGTTAATCGGCGTAATCTGAATTCCCCATAACGTCTAAACAGGCTGTTTCTGCAAATCAAATAAGGGGTTAATTTTATCTAGGGTAGCTAATTTTGACGGTGTAAACCAAAATGTGGAATAGTATTAAAATCGTTTAGTTGATTAATTGCACAAGTACGTACATTTTAGATGGAAATTAATACAATAAATTATTTAGTGATAAACCTTCAGAACATTAACCAATATTTCTAAACGTTAAGCAATATTCTCGGGATCAAAAGGGGTAAACAAGATTAAGGAGATAGCACACAATTGTGTGAACGCTGCAGCTCCCCACTTCTGTACTTATGATATTGAACTTTTGTATTTGGTCTCACGTCAGTTCTACATTCCAACAATCAATAGTTGATTAGTTTGTTCAATGCAATGCTTTAATGCATTTGATACTCTTAATTAAACGAGGAATACTGTCAGAAATGGAAAGAAAAAAGTTAAACATTTGCATTATTTGAATATTCTGGGGTATAAGTAGAAATCGGACCTGTGCGCTCTTTATAAGTGTATTTCACCCTATTATTAATTCAAAGAGAAAATTAGAATAGTTTTTTGTAAAAATGTTTCAAGACTCCCAGAATTTGAAGAACTATCTTCAAAATTGCAGGGCTTCTAGTCGGACATTCGAGGAATATTTAAGATCGGCAAAACCAGGAATCTTCAATCCTACGAATAGTTTTAGCGCTAGTGTTGTTTACAGATGTTCGTCCGACTTTCCGCCCGGATAGCTAGTGTTGTTTACAGATGTTCGTCCGACTTTCCGCCCGGATAACTAGACGGACGGACGGACGTTTTCAAAAAACAGCTTTTACGACAAAACGAGAATTCTAATTACTCTACATATTACAGAAATTAATTTACAACTTATGAGCAAGACAAATTGTATTTTGTTTATTACAGAAAGTCGTAAAATGATTTTTCTCTCAAAAAACTATACTTTTTTGCCACAGAATTACGTTATTTTCTATACGACACCTATATTACTTCGTGTATACGTTCGCCTTCAAGAAAGTAAAAATTGCCATGTAAAGTTGTAGTGTAATGACACATTTGTGTAAAATATTTTCTTATAATACTTTTAAGCCCTAAACGACATTTAATAACGCCGTTTCAGTACAACGTATACTTTTTCCTGTTAACATGCTTCCTTTGAAAATTTTCAGTCCTCTAAAAATTAAATACTATTCTAAAATTTATTTTCCTAATCTACCTTAGACGTATGTTCATTTCCCAGGTTAGAAGCTTTTGCAAAACAAGCACATTTTCGATATCGCATTTGGCTATTTAATTATTTAATAGTATAATTTATTTTAATATACCGACTTTGACAGTATTTTCTAGTCGGCTCTACAAGCGTACATGTTCATAAAGAATTTTGCAACGAATGCCTTGTAGGTAACACATCATGATAATCAGATAATCTTATCTTTTTATTGTTTTGTCATTTTTTTAGACATATTATGTTTATTTATGATCTATTGCGTTGGATTAACCAATAAAATACTTGGTAATATGGATGGAAGGGGAAATGAATGGAAAATAAAAAAAACAGGTGTGGTTAAATTGAGTAACGTATTTTATAAAATGGGAAATAAATAAAATTAGATGTTATATTACCTTTCTTATCAATTCCTCTACCTGCCTATATATTTTTGGTTATTTTACTTGATATTTGTAGATTGATAGCTTTTTATGAGAACTTATATACTGTTGACTACTTCTAAATCCAGAATAAAATATTGTTAGTACATTCCTTCTATCGAATCAACGGTTTGTGACGAAAGTGAGACAAAATACAGAACCAAGCTAATTGACTGAGTGATGCTCTGAACTTCATTCAACTCTGGATGTTTGTAGCTGGTTCTCGCCTCACCGACGGCATTATTGACTTCCATTGTTTCCTGGGTCTCTTTCAATTCATTTCTATTTTGATCTTGTTTTACTGCGGGTATGCTCTTGTACAGGCAGGAGAATGCAGCAATATGAGGGAAGGGTGTAATATAGGGTTCTCTGTAACTAACGAGATATCTTTGGTCGTAACCGCGACTCCAACTCACAATAAGTAATGTCGCTCAATAGTCTTCCGATGAACATTACCATATTGAGAAATGTGAGCTCAAGATAAAACGATCAAGGTGTTTTTTCGTGCTATGGAAACTCTGGTAAAGGTAAAATTTGTTCTTATTTTAATTTCCAAGTTGATAAAATCGGTGATATTTACATTCATTTTATGTAAGATAGTCATAATTTTTATCTTATTTAAGCTGTAGTCTTATCAGTGATGATATCTATGTTTTCATCTGAAGTTATTTTATGTTGTTTTATCTGATGTTATTTTATTTTTATTTATTATTTCATCTAATGTGATTTCATTTAGGATTTCATCTAGAAATTCGTTTACGATTTCACTGAGGATTTCATAGCTGTGTTTAACCGGTCGAAGTGGCTCAGAGCATCTGATGTCACTGCAATATCTCTGAGCAGGAAGTCCCGACGGTAGCAGGATTCTCAGCTCTAGCTAGATAGCTAGATCGAATTCAGTCACTGTCACGAGACTGCTCTGATCGGTCATTTTCTTTGCTTTCTCCGATCAACACCAAGTGAATTCCAGAGCATTACCCTACACATGGGCAATGAACCGCGCGCAAACTTTCGTACCCCTTACTCCCCCACTCGTACACTTACATGCATTACTCATTCACTGCCTCATATTTCAGGAGATCAGTTGGCAACTGGAAATACCTGGTTAGTGAAAACCTCACGAGTTGACTGTAGGTCGGTGTCACATCTTGCCAAACAGCTTGAGAAGGACGCATGTGTTAAAATTTCCACTACTTTACGTACGGGACTAATCATCAGATGACGTGGTGGAGGAAATAGAAAATTATCAACTATTCATATATGCGTACAACTATGTTGTCATGCATGCGTTTTTGCGCACTCATCTCTGACTTTTTAAATTTCATCTATGATTTACTTCATATCTGCTTCCATCTCTCCATTCATCTATTTTCATTTCTGAATTCATCTTTGATCTTGCCTCTGTGTTCATCTATGATTTCATGTCTGCATTCACCTGTGATTTCATATACGATTGCATGTATTAGAAGCCTAGAATGCTATTTTGAATCCGCTGCATGCCTAAAATTGCAATTATACTGTGGCGGCACTTTCGAATCGACGGAATTATTGAAATGTGATTATGACATTTTGAGAAACAACGGTCACTGAATGCAGCCTTTGTAAGACGCCATTCGTCCGGGGGACTTCCCTTCTCAGCGACCCGCGAAAAATTTACGACAGGCAGCTGCCTGCCTGGCCCTCGGCGCACCCTCGCCACCCCGGCGCCAGGGGCGTCCTATAAACAAAACCCTGACCTGCGCTCGTCCCAAAAGAGGGTGCCTCTTAGCCGATGTTTATCATTAGAAATAACTTTCAAAATTACGAACTCTGACAGATTCCTCACACGTGCACGCACCCAGCGTGAGAGAGAGACAGAACATTTTAATCTTGTGGAAATTTCCAGAGATCCTCGCATGGTGATTGGGCGAGAGAAATTTAGAACGTAGTATACTTTGGCCAATTAGAATTATAGGAACATGGGGAGGGAGCGTTTTTCTTAAGAAGGGGTAACTCGGGGGAGGGGGAGCGAGCTCTGCGGCTGCGCGAAGACGCGAACAGGAGATTGGAAAAGACGTCAAAGTGTTAGGACGTAGATATTGTGATAGAAAAGAGCACCACGGGTCGCGAAGTGGACCGGTGTTCTGGGAATGAGGCTGACCGCCGAGGCGATTGCTGTGCGTAAGATTGCTCAAGGGACAGTAGCAGATCTTATCCAACCGCGGTGAACAACTGTGAGCGTTCACGAACATTAATCCGACGTAATCGCGAAGCGTTACACATTTGTGTATCGGGGCCAGTCACCCACATGTGTTTGCGGCCCTCTGCTTCTGTCTGGGCCGGGCCAATATGTCACGCGAGGTATCTCGTGAATGAGCGGAGGAGACGGTCGACTCAAGACGGCGGGGCTACCATTGACCTGCCCAGGAAACTTCGCCCCCATCAGCTGTCTCCAGACGCCCTAGAGAGGGGCCATTGACCTGCCAGCCTGCCCAGGAAACTTCGCCCCCATCAGCTGTCTCCAGACGCCCTAGAGAGGGGCCATTGACCTGCCTGCCGCCCTTCCAGCAGCCTGCGAGAGATCAACTCGCAATCACTATATTGTGTATGCCCTAGACCCACGCAATTGGGTACATAACCAAGAAATTGCTCTTCAAGCAGACTTGTAACATTTTTTAATTTTTTTTATTTGTGTTAATGTCAGCGAGGCCGCGCATGGCCCAAATTATGTTTAATTTTAAGAATTTAACAAGTTGAGCTCAACGGGTAGGGTGATAGTATTTCTTCACCCAGTTTCTTTTTTTTGTCATGTAACTTCCTGGTTTTGAACCAGATCGTTAAATTCTGACCTATCGTTAAATTCTGAATTATTATTGCAACATCCTTCCATCCTCCACGCATTCTCAACTTATAGAACTTGATGGCGCCCAACCGAGCGAGCTCTGCCGGCCCGTCGAACGTTCAAGAAAACGTCAGGCGGTGACAATACGTGAAATTGGCGGTGATATGGTAATTATAAAATTGTAAATGATGGAGAAAACACTATTATATTTCGTATATTTTCGAACCATGATGTGTTATTTCCATTTATATAGAAATATACTAATTTAATAAACGTAAATTGGCCTAAAGTCAAAACAAATATAACATTTCTTTCACATGTTAAATCTCGTACTAAAGTGATAACGGCAGTTAATGAAAGAACATATTTCAAAACACTACGGATTATACATTATTTTAGGGGAATAATCATGCAAATAGATGTCATTATCAAGAGAACTTTGTAATTCTCAGTCTAATTTGAGCAATTTGTAGTTATGTCGTTATCATTCATGAACTAACAATGTTCCTGACATTCAGAAAAAGGCAAGAAGTAATAAACTTCAAAAGTTCTACCCCGCTTAAATATTGCAAAGATCACAGCAGAGTGGCGAATTTGGAAGGCTTCAGTAGCAACGAGAAAGATTCTTATCGTCTTCATTTCATTATAATAAACTGACTAAACAAAGAAAATATATACTGGATATACGAACGGCATTGAAAATCTCCAGCAAATGAATGGAACTTGAAACATCTACGCCATCGGATTCCTACACTCAAACAATTATCCACATTATTACTTACCTAATTGCTTATTGACGATTAATATAATATCGATAATATCGTTATTGATTTTCCAACGGTGACTTCTTCGTTGTCGATAAGTCACACCCAACGGAATCGGCCGCAAAAATTTCCACGTGTTACCCATTAGCAGATTGGAAGTCACATCCAATAGAAAAATAGTTTATTATTTTTAAATCACGCTCCTCAAACACATAACTACGTCGAACTCCCGCCCGGGAGTGGTAGGTCAGTGCATCAACTGATGTCACTGCAGCGCCACTGACCGGGATGTCATAGGTTCGAGTCCTGACGGCGGCAGGATTTTCGACACCAGCTTTTCAGCTGGGTCAAACTCTCTCGCTCGCTGGAGGAGAATTCTAGCGGCCTGCTGCTCTGATCGGTAGTTTTCCGTGGTTTATCCGATCTACACCAGGCGAATGCCAGAGCTGAATCCTAACAAACGGACCGCGCGCGTTCTTTCCTTCCTCTTCCTTGTTTTATCCTCTCCCTTACACACACACACACACACACACACTCACACTAACATGCACTACACTACCACATATTCCGGGAGATTGGTCAGGAGCTTAGAGCTTGTCCCGGCTGGAGCGGTACCCCGCTGGTGAGAGAGTTCTGGTTAGGGGGAAACCCCACTAGCCGACGGTAGGTCGGCGCCGGATCGCGCCATCCAGCGGGGGAAGATCACCGCCTTCTCCCGCGAAAAAAACAAGCACGGGACTAATGACCAAAGCAGTTGTGGCGCCCGGAAACACGAAAAAAATAAATCGAACTCCTCCGGAACGCCTCCCCCCCCACGGTCCCACCTCGCGTCGAGCCATCTTCATTTCGCAGAAAAAAAAAGCAAATCCTCCCGCGCTGCCAGGCTCGGCATTACGAAGCGAGAACTCGTTGCGGAGTGCAATCTGCGGCGCTGACCTGCGAGACCAATTGCTCCCGCGGGACGCGCGCGGCGGGGAAATTGAATTCTTGCTGTGAGCAGCGCTTGACGCGACCCGCGCCGCGCGCGCGCGCCGCGTCTCAACTTGGTCGGCGGCAGCCAGCTCATCCATTTTCCCGCTTGGGGACTCGACGTGGGCCGGCGTCGCGACGCGCCAGGCCATCGGAGGACAGCGTCCACCGCAGGCGACGCTACGAGTCTCGCCGAAGGAGATTTAATTTGCGATGGTCGGTCGGTCGGTTGGTGGATCGGTCGGTCAATGGGTTGATCGGTGGGTCGGTCGGTCGGTCGGTCGGTCGGTGGGTCGGTGGGTCGGTCGGTCGGTCGGTCGGTCGGTCGGTCGGTCGGTCGGTCGGTCGGTCGGTCGGTCGGTCGGTCGGTCGGTCGGTCGGTCGGTCGGTCGGTCGGTCGGTCGGTCGGTCGGTCGGTCGGTCGGTCGGTCGGTCGGTCGGTCGGTCGGTCGGTCGGTCGGTCGGTCGGTCGGTCGGTCGGTTGTTCGTTTGTTAGTGATTCCGCGGCGGCGATGGTGTAACGGTTAGCGTCACGGGCTGTTATACCCAAGTTTGCGGGTTCAAACCCGATCGAAGCCGTGGATTTTAAGGGCAAAAAACTTCTTCGTACACCTTCCTTCGGAGGGGAAGTAAAGCAGGCAATTCCATGTTAGTAAAATTACTGCATGTAAAAGATTCTCAAGCCTAAATGAAGCCTCTGAGCTGAAAATTGCCTGTTTCGTCGCCCAAGAAATACTTGTGGATGATCTTGGCTGTCCGGGTGACGCCGCGTCAAAGGCTGTGTTGCCAACGTTTCGACCACCACGAAATGATGCTCGAAACGTTGGCAATCGTAGGCTCCCGGCCGGAGCATGTGGTGATCTTGGCTGTCCGGGTGACGCGCGTCAAGGCTGTGTTGCCAACGTTTCGACACCACGTGATGCTCGAAACGTTGGCAACACAGCCTTCGACGCGACGTCACCCGGACAGCCAAGATCATCCACATGACTCCGGCCGCGGAAGCCTACGACTTCCACCCAAGAAATACCTTCTTTCTCCTCTAGTAGGTGAAAGAAGCATTACGAAATTTGCGTGGTCAGGCGGAAGAGCAAGCCTCATGGCCTGAGTCTCGCTACAAAATAAGGCAATCATTCATTCATTCCGAGCGCGTCAACTGCTTAGATCCGTAAGTGTAGTGCATGTTTTTATCTGGGAAAAGTCGGTGATCCCCCCCCGCTGGATGGCGAGATCCGGGGCCGACATACCGCCGGCTAGTGGGGTTCCCCCTTAAACATGACTCTCTCACCAGCGGGGCACCGCCCCAGCCGGGACAAGATCTAAGCTCCGGACTGGTCTCCCGGAATATGTTTTAAGGATGTTCCAGATCATAGGATTTGGTCACAGTTCAGTTTAAAAATATTATCACATTTCTGTTTGCCACGTTTCGGAATAGCTTAATTCTATCTTTAAGGTTAAGAAAACAAGAACAGCACAGTAAATAATAGTAATACACAACACAAAAATAAATATTGAAATCAGATGACTATTCACAAATAATTCAATAAGTACAAACCTTACTTATAGACGGATTGTATAATACATCATTCTATCTCCAATCATCAGTTGGTTATGTAAAGATATGGAGGAGATTTAACGTACATTTGCAATTCTCTCCCGAAGGCTGTCACTGTTTTTAGCAATGATATCTGCACGAAGTTTGATCTTGACAAGTGTGCAAAAATCAACTTTAAGAGAGACAAAATGACGTCAGAGAACAACGAAAATGATATTCACACTGTGATTCATGATCTTGAGCCAAGAGAACTTTTGGGCATTCAAAATTGTGAGAACATTTCGAACGACACAATTAATAAGAGAATTTGCAGGGAGTTTTATAGATACGGAAGCTTGTCCTTCAGACCGTTATGAACTCCACGAAGAAAATATCTGTAATAGGTAGTGTGGCGGTGCCTATAGCCGAGTACAGTTTTGGATTAGTGGACTGGAATGAGCAAGAAATTCGAATCATAAATCGAAAAACCAGAAAACCGTTTACAAAGCATAATGTCACCCACCCTCGAGCTGATGTACATAGACTTTGTGTCACGTAAGGATGCAGGAAGACGCCTCAGACTAATTAAAGCCGCCTTGCCCAATGTTATAGTCGGGATGGGAAAGTATGTAGTTACTAATCACAATCACCCATTGAGGCAGGTCATTAAATCTAACCAAATAATTTGAAACAGAGGCATTGTAAGTGTTGCAAGAAGCATTGCGAAGAAAACTATGCAACACACACAGAATAACTGAACTTTTTATGCTACTTAACATGAAATGTCAACAAGAAATGTTAAAGAAATCGTGGAGAGACAAACCACTCCATGGACAAGACGTAAATAAAATTGACAAGGCACAGATCTATAAAAGTCAATCATTTATGTGGCTTAAAAGGGATGAACGAAGCCAGAATCGGAAGCAGTTGATATAGCTGCCCAAGATCTGGCGTTGAGAACACGACAATTGGATAAAGCGGTTATCAAAATTTCCCAAGATGATAAATTCCGCATTTACCAGGAACAACCAGAAACAATTGATCATATCGTCTCAGCTTTTCCAATTCTAGCAAAGACCAAATACTTAGAAAACACGACGGGGTGTGTAGTTACCTCCACGTGTAGTTACCTCCACGTCTGTTGAATGTGTACAATATTGGTTAACCAACAAATTCAAAGCGATCTCACGTCATCCGCTAACAAACCGGGTATTGTTATTCAAAAGATCTGGCGAAAAAAATTTGTCTACTTGTAGATGTTGCTGTGCCGATCAAAACGTCGGAACCAAGGAGGCACAGAAATGGATTAAATACAAGAGTTTGGAAAGCGAGATCAACCGAATGTGGGGCGTAAAAGCATAGATTGTCCCAATAGTCATAGGTGCTGTGAGATTTGATTCGCAAAATTTGTGTAAGAACTAGGCCAAACTCTCAGGTTATTCAAAAGACTGGGGGCGTACAAAGCATTGTTTTATTGGTGACAGCTCACTTTTGCGCAAAGTATTGTAAAGACACCGATTGTCCCTCCTTACCAGCTTCTTAGGAAGCTGTTTGTAACCCGGAGTAGACTTAATAACCAACAACTAATCTGAAACATTAAAATTTATCCCTTGAATGCGACAACCTTTTGTTAGAAATACAAATATAATTTATGACACACACTTACGAAAATATTACATTTAATTTCAATAAAAATAACTTAAGTACAATATTAAAGTGTCAAGACAATAATACAAAAAGGGGGGAAAACATTTGTTCTGTCAACTTAACTTTTTACACCTAAGTTATTGTGTACGACCATATTTAGGATATGCGTAGAACAGAAATGTTATACAGTCCAGTCTGAACACATGACTATTTGAAATTTAAAAATACAATGTTAGAAGATAACAAACATACAATATAATACCATTAATAATCATAATACTATTATTTTATAATTTCATGTGTGATACACAAGACTTAACAACCAACTGATACAATGAAATAATTAAATAGGAATTAATTTGATTAGAAAACATCCAGTGAATTCGTCTTCTGACAACTCTCCTCTAGCGATTTTCCTTCAGCCACATCATTTTTTTTCGCGGTCTCGATGCAATGGAGTCACCGTCTAGGGTCAATAAGGGTAAATTCAGATAGCTAGAATGTTGTCGGATGTAGGTTTTGTACTGGCTTAAAGTCTTTCGGAATAACTACGTACTTTTGTTGTAATATAATTAACTTTAGGTATTTATACCACATATAAAATTCTGTGTCACGTAATAGCAAAATGTATTTCGTAGTTCCAGTAAAACGTGGCTCCTTAAAATCATGTATTTTCATCTCTTATCTTCTTATAAACGTCATGGGTATCTCCATGTAGATGTTTACCAAATTATTGGATGTAAATAAACAAAATTATTAATACGCTCTTTGATTATGTATAACACTATCTAGTAATATATGTTATTTTTGAAATTACTTGTTCTCTTGCAATTATATTGAACAAAAATAAGAATGATGATTTCTAGCAAGAAACAGTATCTTCCTTATCTTAAAAATGTAATAATTGTATGTAATTATTACAACTTGTTGTTTTATGAGTATCATGTATCAAACGATTGATAATCATTGGGTATATACACATTAATATATGCATTTAAAAACGTTTAATTTTGCAACGTAAAAATCTGACTACTTTCGCTTCACTAACTCTAACGTCATGTTCTCACGCTTTTTCGCGCTGAATGACGAAACGTGGACTGCTTTCGACAAATTGCATCTTTCGCAAATACGACTTAATGAACAAATGACAACAGATGATATTCATTCTAATAATTTAAATATTTTATTAAAATTTGATATTATTTATTGTTGGTTAAATTTAGTGTTAGGTTATGATTACTGGTTAATAAGAGGAAGTGAGAACACATATTCAACCTCTACCTTTTTTCTAAAGAAAAGATCACAAAATTTGGTTAGGGTTTTTGGATGGGGTCAAACTGTTTCCTAAATGAAAACCATTTGTTATTTCAATACAGGATAAATGACGTACAAAATTAAAAAAAAGATAGTTATATCTCTCATTACCGTGGATACATTGACCTCAAATGCGAGCAGTGAGACCTTCTCGGCTTTTCTGAATCCATAGCACCTGTACCGCTTTGTACTATCGCTTTGCCACAAGCGATTTGCAAACAGAAAGTGTGTGACGTCGCACGAAGGGTGGTCGGGATGCTATTCGGAATTTCGGGAGCGGCAAAGGAACGAAGTAATCGCCTCCGATAAGTTCTCGGCCGATAAGCTCCTCCGTGGTGCTTCATCCCCAGTCTTTTTCTCCTTCCTCGGAGCTGCCCATCGGCTGAGTCCCGATCTGAGCGCCTGCAGATGTGCCGCTCTCAGAGAGGTGCGCGTTTTTTTTTCCTTCAAGAGACCCCATCGGCGGATTTAAACTTGAAAGCAGAGTTCTTGATTTTTTAAAATAAAATAACACTAATATCTTGAGAAGTGAACTTATATAAAAGATGCTCTCCAACTGTAACTCAGCCTTCAGAAAGTTGTCGCAGCATTGAACACACCAAAAGGAAATCATTGAGAATGAGAGCTACAACAGTTCTTCGAAGAATATATGATTTTTACTTTATGATCTATGGAATAATTCTTTAAATTTTAATGGTAACTACAGGTATTATGGGGTTATTATCAATGAATAGGAAATAAACTATTAAATAACAATGCAGGTGAAGTTTAAAGCTTGCAGAAATATAAATTATTGTACTCCGAAAACAAAATGTTTATTTCTTTTCTATCTTCAATTATTTGTTTATGTTTTGTCCAATTTCGAATTTTGAAAGACTTACATGTTTTTAATAGAGTTTTATTAGTAGTTTGGTGTGGATTTTTGCTGGTCATTATACAATGCTGCGGCAGGGACGTTACCATTAACTGAGGTTTTGCAAGCTTTAGTTTCACTGTCTGCAAAATGTATTAAACATTCATGCTCTCTCCGAATGTATTGCACAAATGGTAACTAAAATATTGATAAAATTTTCAAATATTCCGCTATGTGATCGAGTATTGAAACTCCATAGTACAAAAATATTGGATAAATGAAACCGAGTTGGTGTTGTCCGTCCTCTTTCTCGCTGTCTTCGCATGTGGACGTCACCCATCAAGTCGTTCACCCTCGACCGTTCTCGTCCGCCCTTCTCTCTGCCCCTAGGGCGTTCTACTCTCCCAGAGCCTCTGATTTGTAAATCACCCCTAGATCGTTCTACTCTGCCAGAGACTCTACTTTGTAACTCACCCCTAGGTCGTTCTACTCTGCCAGAACCTCTGCTTTGTAACTTACCCTCTCTAGGTCGTTCTACTCTCCCAGAGCCTTTGCTTTGTAACTCACCCCTAGGTTGTTCTAGTCTACCAGAGCCTCTGCTTTGTAACTCACCCCTAGGGCGTTCTACTCTCCCGGAGCCTCTGATTTGTAAATCACCCCCTAGGTCGTTCTACTCTGCCAGAGCCTCTGCTTTGTAACTCACTCCCTAGGTCGTTCTACTCTGCCAGAACCTCTGCTTTGTAACTCATCCCCCTAAGTTGTTCTACTCTGCCAGAGCCTCTGCTTAGTAACTCAACCCCTAGATCGAGGAAATCACGGAAAATTACCGATCAGAGCAGCCGGCTGCATTGATTATCCTCTTAACTGGTTGAATTCGATCCAGCTATGTATCACAGCTAGTGTCGAAAATCAATCACCGACGGGACTCGAACACTAGGACCTCTCGCTCAACGACCCTACAAAAACAACGATATGGTCACTGAGTCATCGCAATATTTTGTAAAATATCGCCTGTAAAGTATCTCTGTGAAGCTGCCATTTCCCGCGCAGTTCATCCGCTTCGTCCATCGCTTTTCCTCATTTCTCTTCCCTTTCGTCCCCTCTCGGGGGAGGGGGCGTTTCCATCCCTCCCTCCCCTTGACCTCCTCCCACGGCCTTTGCCTCCGCCAGCGCTCCGACACCGCGAGGTGATGGATGATCCGCGACTTAGACGCAATATCAGGTTCCGTTTCATTGGGCGACGCGGCGCACCCTGCGCGGTGAAATAGTACCAAAGGGTGAAGGGCACGGACGAACGCCACGGTACGGCAGGGCGCTGTAGACACCGGTAGGCGACGCGCGGTGGCCAACAGAGAAGCCCTTTGGTTGGTTGTTAGTGATTCGGGGCACGTCAACTACGGAGGTTATTAGTCCCGTTAGTGTAGTGCATGTTTTACTCGGAGATGGCGGTGTCTTCCCCGCTGGATGGCGAGATCCGGCGCCGACCTACCGCCGGCTGGTGGGCTTTCTCCTAACCAGGACTCTCCCACGAAAGGGGCACCGCCCCAGCCGGAACAAGCTCTAAGCTCCCGACCGGTCTCCCGGAATATGTGGTAGTGTAGTGCATGTTAGTGTAAGTTTGTGTGTAAGAGGAGAGGGCAGGACAAGGAAGAGGAAGGCCAGCGCGCGGTCCGTGGCCCGTTTGGTAGGGTACTGCTCCGGCATTCGCCTGGTGTTGATCGGAGAAACCACGGAAAACTACCGATCAGAGAAGCCGGCCGATAGAATTCTCCTCCAGACAGCGACTGAATTCGACGTAGCTGAAAAGCTAGTGTACTACCGCTACCTGTACTACGGAGGTCATTAATATCGTAAGTGTAGTGGTGTTCTTTCGTCGAGAGGTTGCGGTGATCTTCCCCCGCTGTATTGAGATACAGCGGCGATCTGCCGTGGGTTAACGAGGTTTCCCTAAACTGGTATCTCCCACAAGCGAGGTCCCGCCCCAGCCAGGACAAAGTGTAAGCTCCCCACCGGTCTCTCGACGTGTGTGGAAGTGTAGTGCTAGCTCGCGTAAGTGTGTGTGTGTGTGTGTAAGGAGTGAGGATAGGAAAAGGATGAGGCAGGAAAGATCGCGTGCGGTCCGTGGCCCGTTTCTTAGAGTACTGCTCCTTGTTTATCGGACAAACCTCGGAAAACTACCGATCAGAGCAGCCAGCCGCTAGAATTCTCCGCCACACTGTGACTGAATTCAACCTAGTTGAAAGGCTAGTGTCGAAAATCCTGCAACCGTCGGGACTCGCACCTAGGATCTCCGAGTCAGGGGCATTGCAGTGACCAGTTGATGCACTGAGCCTCCTCTCGCGATTCAAAGCCCTTTGGTGACGAGGAAGGTTCTTCAATATCTTCAACTTAAATGACTCGAAAAGTGCACGGAAGATAGGTTTTTTGTTTCTTAAAAATGCAAATACACAATTAGAAGTGGAAAATGAAGTGAAAAACCCTCTAAATATCACAAAAGAAAAAATCTAATACTTTTCAAGCTATTTTGCTGAGAAATTAATTCATATGTGCATCACGTTGATCATACAGAGTATGGTATTTTAGAGAAAGAACATACCATCGTTTTTTCTCAATTAGATGAACGTGTGTTTAGATAATTTTGCTGAGAAACGTTTTTTTTTAATCCAGTTGTTGACTATTTCTCTTCTTCTGCAACGTCCAGAATTTGTGCTTAATTTGTGTCTATGTGATGAGAATATTTCTATTAATTAGCGAAGAAAAAGTGTACAGTTACAAAGATGAATTTGTTTAAATTGGCAGAATTGGGGAGCATATTGCGCCAGTGCTGTATAGCGTGCAGATCTGCAATCCCACGCGACTGCGCCAGCCGGCCGTCAGAATTAACATACAGTTTCTATTTGCAAATGATATTTGGAGCGTTCCCGGAACTCCGACGGAGTTTCGAACCTAAGTATCGGTAATCTACAGGCCGCGACGAACTTTTAAAACTGACAAAAAGCACTTTCTACGGGAACATGAAGCCAAAACGGTAAAGGAATTATTTATAATTAATATTATGGGGAGTACACTGGTGTGATTTTTCATCTGAAATGATTTAATCTCTAAATTGTTATTTGAATGTTTTTCATCTTTTTTAAAACATCTTTATTTAAGTTTATATTTACAACATGGTCGCTAAGAGATCACTGTAAAATTACACAAGTAAAGTTTGGCAAAAATATTGAGAAACTACAAATTACATTTATTCAAATATTTCTACTAATGTATCTGATTTTGTTACTTTTCTATTTTATTGTCTGAGGTACGAGATATACGGTATGTTTGTTAAGATAGCGATCGGACATTCGCCTGGCCTGGTCGTTGGTAAAATCATTAGAAACGTCCGATCAGAGTAGCCTGTCACTGTAATGCTATCATAGACAGCAGGTGAATTCGACCGATCTATTAACTGGAGTTGGAAATTCTCCACCAGCTGGTGTCGGGACTCGAGCTCTGGGACTTCCCACTCAGAGACGCTGCAGCGGCAACAGTTATTGCCTATGAGCCATCTCAGACGCTACTTGCGAATGACACGTGCCATCACCGCGCCAGTTCGACTTTCTCAGCTCTTTCTTACCCTCGGAAGGGTCCGAGAGCGGTCTCCTAGCACCGTAGGGACACCTGCTGAATATTCAAGAGTCACTCAACCACACGAGAGTCAAAGTCACTCAACCAAGGGTGTTTTAATTTAGATCAGCGGGTCTCCTTTTTGTTTCCTTATTTCCTTTTTATTTAATTTTCGTCGCATCAACAACGTGGTTATTAGCGAATATTTATGTTATTGAATACTTCAGTAGAAAAACACAACAGTATGAATTGCAATCATCTTACAGAAGTTACAATACAAAATAATAATGACAATCGACATGTATCTATTGGAATTAAATGTTCAGGAATGTGTTGATGGCTTCACAGAATTAAACTATTCTTTCTTGATCTTCTTTTGAATAGAGTACTGCTACATAATTATAACCATAAATATCTCTTTGTTATTTCTGGGACACTTTGAAAATGTGATCACGATTTAGAGGTATATTGCACTTTTCACGTGTGAGAAGAGATGATTTTTTTATTGAATGGAGATGGCTTAACTTGAAATACCCTGGTACTATCCTACAGAGAACCACATACTCACTATGTTTTCGTTTGTCTATTTTTCTTTAATTAAAGTGTAGTTAGTGTGTCTGTGGAACTGTTGTCTCACTTAACTCCAGCTTCCCGAGTATACATCGTCCTTTAGTGTGTTGGCTAAAGCCTCGTGACTTCGTTGCTGGCGTGGGGTTCGCCCTCCGTGGGGCTGCACAGGCCTCTGTGCCGATGCTGGAGTTGCCGGCAGAGCCCCCGCAGGCTCAGCCCCAGCGCCTGCAGGCTCTGCAGGAGCCAGCGCGCGGCGTCCCTCCACTGCCCCACGCACAGCCAGAGCACGGCCCCCGCCCGCGCCAAGTCCACCAGCGTCATGACCATGGAAAACCAGTACGCTGAATGGAGGGCGTGGTAGGGCCTTACGAACGTTGCCGGAAAGTCCTTCTTTCGCCCCTTCAGCGCCCAACTCGTGGCTTCGAGCACCAGCTCCATCACTCCAGCCGTTAGCAGCAGCTTCACGTACAGTACAGCACTGGAAGAAAAGCATTGAACAAATAAACAACAATGAATTTAAAATGAGAGGAATTATTGCAAATGAAAGATGTGACTTACTGGATCGATTTGCTGTAATATGAAAACAAATCATAAATCATTTGAAACCTGAATTCATTGTTGGGTGGCGAGGTATATTTTGTCTTATTCGTGAGATATCTTTTCTGTGTCTTATGTTACAATCATCATGCGGCACTAGTTTGTCTTTCCGAATAATTAAATAATAATTGTTCCATTAATTTTTAATTGTTTTTAAGTAATTTCGTTCTTAGTGTTGTGCAGAATTCGAGATGAACATGTTTTATTTAATGTTGGAGTAGGTAATATTTGTATGGTACTAGTGGGTTATAAATAAAGATAAGTAGTGAATAAGTAGTGATAAAGATAAGTAGTGAATATATTGATACTGCCGAATATATTGTCCTAGCACAGACTATATAATTGAAACATAACAAACTCTCATAACAAATTCATAATGTTATAAGATGCAGTGAGTGTTCCAAGTTATATTACCACTTTTGTTTTAATCGAAAAACAATTGTATCAATTGATAAGAGTGCAATAGTATAACTTATTTCTTCAAATATTTGATTTTCATAGCAATTTATGTACATGTTTTACATTTTAGTACTTTTTGCATAATGTTTCTGAAGTATCATTTGCATTTTTTTGTTATCCTATGTTAGTTGCATTGAAGGGGCTGTATAATAATATTATGTAATCATTATCAATAATTCGATAAAATATTTGCTGATGTTACAGCACTATTTGAAGCATACATTTGAAGAATCCTTTTCTCTTAATTATTTGAAAGTATTTTGACGTGTCTTGCAAAGTTTCTTGGTTGCTGAAACAAGATGAGAGAAACTATTGAATAATCATATTTGTTAACAGAAATGCAGGGTTCCGATGAGCCGAAGGGTGGTAAACTAATGAAATCTCTAACTTTTGGAAAGATAGCAGGTGTTATCATTTGCTTAAGTAGCAAAACATAGCAATAAACACGCTGAATTTTACGCTCAATCGTAGAGAGTAGAAAGTAAAATAAACTAATAATTAGGACGCTGATCGACATTTCTAAGCATTGAAGCATTGAAGGCTCAAGGAAGAAATAAATAGAAATGTTTGTTGTAGTTTGCAAAAGCAGAGTCAATTTATAAAATAAAGAATATCTTCACTCTAGTAATTGACTGTGGTAAGCCAAATGAACACACACGAATAAGCAAATTTTGTTAACGTAAAATTATATCCTCTAAAAAGTCTAGGGTAGTGCGAAGTTTAACTTAAGTGTTAAGAGCTGTAAGTTTAGCAAGTTTCAGTACTTTCGTACACTGAATCAGGAAAGGCCTTAAAACCATCATTATGGAGGAAGTATACCATGCTAAGGAATACATTGAAAATTGAAATAATACGCATTTCAAAGTAAGCACTAATTAAATAGATAGATTTTTACATGAATCTTTGCGATTAAATGAAATAAAATTACAACAGAAAAATACAACATACGCCGTTGAAATCGAAACTCCTCCAAAATATAAGAATATGAGATATAGGCATTAGACTTTTAAATATATATCTTCCTAGGTACTATTTATAGTTATATTAAGTCCTTTAAAGGTGTCTTAATGAATTAAACTAAACGAAAATCAAATGCTGCATGATAACAATTAATCTATTTTGCAGATATGCATTGAGTTTGTCATTCCAATGAATCAGACATTTCTATTCTAAAACATGCCTAGAAAATTCCTAGTATTGTTTAAACGCATACACCATAAATACGAACCATTGTAATGTCGGAGGAGTTTGAAGAATAGACGAACCCTTCCTCAGATACCTTATTCTGCGCAAAGTGAATGCAACGCATACTGAGTTCGTTGTGACTAGGATCACAGATGGAACGTAGAAGTAGAACAGAGCTCCCATCTGGGGGTCTGGCCTCTCTGGTTTGTAAGAGTTCGATAAAAAGGAACCCGTAACGTCGAATCCTATAATGTGTTGCAGATATACTGAAAAAAACAGCGTGTTCAGATTAGCCTTGAGTGAAAAATATTGATCAAGCTCATTCTTATTTTCGGAGAAAGATAGTTTGTCATTTTCAGTACATAAATTATCAAAGCTGCCTTAATGTATGGTGCCATGTTCAAACATCACACGTGTTTATAGCCCATGCTACAATAATTCTTTTTACCTGGGTGTGAGGCAAAACGACGAATTTCCGAGTAACAAGTTCTAGTTTCAATGAAAGAAGGTGTATAATATCCCAGTTCACTTAAGGTATCATTTCTGAACATGTATATAGTAATGGCGGTTAGACCGATAGATGCGCCCCAAGCGTAAAGGGAGAAATATGCAAAAATCTTCCAGTTTTCGCCTCCTTGGCGAGTCTTTTTCAACAACCTGCAACAAGCAAAGGTATTTTATTGTATATATTGAAATGTCCCTGATTGAGTATATATTAATATGATTCTGTTCTGAATATTATTATAATTTAATTGATTTGATCCATTCGGACATGTCACTGAAAATATCCTATAACTATTTTGTTTTATATTACTAAGTTCATTTCCCTGTGTTTGCAATCATTTGCTGTCAATAAAAATCTTTGTCACACTTATGCAGTTCAGTTGCCCTGCATTGCTCAATTCCTATTTTATAATTAATGATTTCATTAACATTTCCTTTTAATATTTTATTACTCGTTAGCATCGATATACGACGTACTCTAGCTTATATACCAGGTGGTATACAGACGGGCTGTCCCTACATATCAGCGATTTCTGGAGGTTCTGTTTCGCTAAGTATATCCTTGATTAATTCCAATTAACTACAAATGATCAGCCTTGTTTTCAAATAATAATTGAAATATTTATTTATAATTGAGTTATTAACATTTTCTAATGAGTTAAAATGTATAATATCATTTCAATTATTGCCTTTCCTTTACAAATCATTTCAAATGTGTGTGGCTTACTTCATGCCTAAGCGCGCATTCAGACTTTCTCGGATGAATCCCTGATGAAGTAAAGTCCAGTGGCCACGACGTCTTCTTTCTTCGGTTCTGCCCGTCCGTCTGCCCGTCCGACTGCCCGTCCGTCTGCCCGTCCGTCTGCCCGTCCGTCTGCCCGTCCGCTGCCCGCCGTCTGCCCGTCCGTCTGCCCGTCCGTCTGCCCGCCCGTCTGCCCGCCCCACTGCCCGCCCCACTGCCCGCCCCACTGCCCGCCCCACTGCCCGCCCCACTGCCCGCCGGTTATCTGCCTGTCTCTCTGTCTGTCTTTCTGCCCGCCCGACAGTCCTCTGTCTGCCTGCCTGTCTGTCTGTCTGCCCGTCTGTCTGCCAGTATTAATCTATGTCTGTGTTCCTGTCCGTCCGTCCGTCCAACTTTCCATCAGTGGTCTCTAGCGCCTGAAGTATTCAGCCGATTTTCTCCGAAATTGACTGTCTCCAATTGATTTAAATACGCTTAAGGCCCTTTGAGTATGAAACGGATATTTTGATTTTTGAGAATACTTTACAAGAAGGCTTAAAAATATTTTCAATTTTTTTCGAAAATGGCAACTCTTTCCTCTGGGAGCGTAAAGAGGCTTAAGAGTATTGTACGTCTTATTTTCTTTGAAATCTTTGATTTTTTTCAAAAATTGCAAGACTAAAATATTTTTCGGTGTGTTCCTACAACTATAATTTTGAAGTAAGAGATGTTTTCATTTCCTAAATTTGTCCTTTAAAACAGATCTTAAAATTAGGTCATGTATAATTTTTCGAAAATATAAATTTCAAAAATGTTTTGCGCGTAATTTTGCTCATTTCTGGCAAATTATCTGTATTTTTGAAAATTGCATAATTTTAACATTTAAAAATTACAAAATTTAAGAGAGAGAGAGAATTTTTGCCTTCAACAAACAGTAATTTACAATTTAAAAAGGCATGTGGTTTTGGCGTCATTTGTTTAAATTAATGGAATTTATAAAAAATATCCCAAAAATGTTGCAATGGCGCAGGTTTCATTTTCGTTGGCTTCCCTGAAATATCGAAAACTGCAAATTTGTAAAATAAAATGCCGGAATTATTTGCTATTGTTATACCACTATATTTATCTGTATCTCTCCGTTGAAATCGAAGTTAGTTTTTTTTTTAATTTTATTGCAACCTATTTCTTACTATAAGATTTTAAAATTATTTCACTAACACGTTTTTGAAAACATAAGTAGTTTTTATGTAATTTTGAGATGTGATGACATATTTTGTGAACGCATCCACCACCTTTAATATTGACGTTAGAAATATATTTCTTAGTAAAGTTTATTTTTTAATATTAGTACTTTCAATTATTTTCTCTAATGTTATTACAAAACAAGTTTTTAATGTCTATCATTTTCATCGTTCTAGTGACGGCTGAAATGTTAACAGGATAGTCGATATAATATATTATATTACATAACCTCTATCTACAGTACGAGAGAGAAAGGAATGTTATAGCTCCCTAGTCCAAATATTTACTACTAGGCGTCAAATATCCGTACGGCGTCGTGCTCAAGATTCGGTTTGTAATGAGGAACCTACGAATATTTCATGGGGGTAGAAGCATCAACTTATTAACTATAGAAATTATTATACAAATTGGCAGACGATTAATCGCGACGCAGACAACTCGTTGGTGACTCACCTGAAACCGCGAGCCATGTTGATGGAGATGACGTTTAGCCAGAAACCGCCGCTCACGAGGAAGAAATAGATGGCGTACGCTGCAATAGAAGTAAATTGATATAGTATAGGCCTAAATCTCCTACCGTGCGTTATCCAACTGTTAGAGCTCTCGCAACAAGCAACACGTAAATAGTTATTTTCCTTGCTTACGTAGTTCAAAAAAATTTAACCAATATTACCATCCCTTCTCAATGTTATTCCTAGTAGACGGGAACCTCTACTCTTCAGTGTTTTTCGCGATGTATCACTGTGTATAATATATTAAAGATACGTACGGTAGCTGCACAAGCTTTACGGTTCTACCTACGTTATTAGTTTTGAGTGGTTTAACTCCTAGCAGTCGCCACATTTAACTCTCAGCAGTTGGTCATGATAGGTTGCTGGTCATGAACCTGTTATTTTCAACTGTTATTAACAACAGCTATTAAGAGTCAACTGTTATTATGATAACAGTTATTGAAGAAAAACTCTTAAATCCATCTCTAATTACACCCCTTGAGTTCGCAAGCATAACTCACCAAAGTACCGGCAGTCGTCGCCGTAGCGGTGCGTGAAGAACCAGGCGGCCTGCAACACGTTGGCGCCCAGCAGGCAGGCGGCGTGGCACGCGAGCGCACGGCCGTGCGTGGAGCGGCGCGTGTCGTCCTTGAAGACGACCACCACCACCGCCGCCGCCAGCAGCACCGCCGCTGCCACTTGCAGCGGTCGCACGCGCTCAAACACAGGCCCGGCGCCAGGGCGCGGGCAGAACGCCAGGCTCTCCTTGAAGGCCCCGTCGGTTCCCCGAACAATGTCCGCGCAGTACATCTTGGTGTAGAAGGTATCATCACGTTTGGAGGCGTTCAGATTGGAAAAGAATTCCTCTGCGGTTGAAGTTTCCGCAAGGTAATAGGAAGACGGCGTGCAGAACTCATCCGAAAATATTGTTGTTGCGTATAGACCTTCTGGGTCTAGAAAATTAGCTATCGATGAATTCAAGGGCGACCAGTCTTCTTCCTCATGTTCGACACAATATCCTTGCGATGACAAGAGCTGACCTCGAGGGCAGCACTTGTTGAAGTCGAACAATTGTTGTCGTTCGGACCATGTTAAGAGAACAATTGGTCCCATGAAGCCGCGTGGAACTCTTTCAAAACAAAAATTGTTAGTTTTAAGCTTTTCTATTCGTTTCGTCGGAGTTTGTATGTCTACAGTAAGTTCTACATCAGAAAAATTAGAAAAGTTGATTTTCCAAAAACTGGATTGTTTCGAGGGAAAAACATGTGCACGTTCAAGTGGAATATACTCGTATGTTTCTAAGTATTTTACTGCTATTATGTTTTTGAGAAATTCTTTTGGAAGCCAATAGCCTGACCCTGTGTGTTCTGGATTGTTAATAACTTCAGCTCGGGTTTCTTCCACAAGAAACCCTTGTTTCTGAACGCACTCTGTCATCTCGGCATTCAGTTCCTCACCTTTGCGGCAACATTTGTACATTTGAACTATAAGAGCAAGTAAAACATGCTTATTGCTTTCCTCATCTACATCGAAACAAAAATCGGAAGTACTTCCTTCAATTCCATACTCATCCCGTGCCCACACCCTTACCTCATACTCCCTTAACTCCACACCTGGGACAAAGTTCCATGAGGAATTGTCGTTTGCAAGGACCTGCACCGTCCATCCATGAGACCAAATGTATTTGTATTCCGCTCTAACGATATATTGTTGTAAATTGTAAGGAAGCCATAAAGTTTTGTTAAAACTGACTTGAGGATTCAGCACTTCTTCTTCAATATCTTCTCCATATTCCATAACATCAGAGGTGCAGTTATTATATTTCGAATTCCATTTCTCTTCCTTACTGCAACACTTGCGAATCCTCTTCAGTTTCAACCACGTAAAGATAACGAGTGGTCGAGAAACGTCTTCAGTCGCTTCAAAACAAGCATTCTGGGTCTCTACAAACATCTCACTATCACTTAGGTTGAAATATTCCATTGCGAAAAGGTCAGCATTGTTGTCGATCCTAAGAATTTGGTCGATATTTCTGCAATTTGCTTCGAGAGTTGCAGATACGTCAGAACTGTCGACAAATCTTAAGTAATTGTAAACCACTGTAATGTTCTGTGATTGAAGAGACTCAGGAACCCAGTATTCACTATCTTCGTTCAGAGGTGCATGGAGATCTTCTTGATAAATGTACTCCGGATTCGAACCTGGTTTTTCAACACACAACATTTCTTGTAAGTACTCACCTTTAAAACAACATTTTCGCAACTCAATATACCCGTTTCTTGACATATTATATTCATTGCATATTTCTTTTCTGTGTTTGTTCCTGTCTTCACTATTTTCTGTTGCACTTTCTTCTCGTCTGTTTTGGATTTCACCTCCGATCATTTCGTCGTCGGCAATTTCAAATGCTCCATCTCGACTTGCATTTCCCACTCTCGCTGTACGTTCTGTATATTCCGTCCTTTCATCGGATCGCGTTAGGTTGTTTGCGGAGTATCTTAAATACGCTCCCTTTTCTTGATTATCCTGTACCGTCTTCTTTAATCGATTCTCTCCGGTTGTGGCTTCGCCTTTTAGGAGTGAGGCTACAAGTCCGAAGAGAAGAAGAATACGCAGGAACCACATCGTGCACACAACGTGTTACCCCAGTCGGGAGAAGCAGGAGCTCGGATCTAGTCCCGTATGTGGCGGTGCCCTTCTGGGGGAAACAGTACCAGGCGCCGTGTAATTTGGCGCTGGATCTCACGTCCTGCAGGAGAGACCCGCTGCCACCTCCCGGCTCCAATTTACGATACGAACGAGTCAGAACACAGTACATAGAGTGGCTGAAGCTCCACCATCTTTACAGCAAGCTGAAGCCATTTTTTGTAGTCAAACCAGCGCCCTCTGGGTAATTATTCAATATAATAAATTTGTGCAATTTGAATTGTATGCAATATAAATTGTGTCTGTAGTACACATCAGAACTAAGAAAACACTCATTTGAATGAGATATTTGTGGTTTGATTATTTCTAGTTTTTACAGTTACACACCGAACATACTCAATGCATTCTGAATATTATTATTCTAACCCCTAATATAATCTAAATATAGTTAAACGAAAAAAACAACAATGTAGAAATAATATCAGATTCAAACAACACGTCGATTCAGAATAACAACAGCCACCATCAAGCTATCATTAATACGTTTTGACTGCAAAACACATGGCGGGCCCTAGTTCTTCGAGCGGCCGCCAAGAGCGCTGAAACCATACAGTCAGCCACTCTATGTAGTGTACTCTAACTCGTTGAACGGTACTAATGGCCTAAGTAGTAGGCGGGGAGACAGCACTCACTCGCAGCGCACGCCGCCGAGCCACCTGCCACCTGGTGGCGGCGCTGGGCGGGCTTCCTGCGACCTCGCCAACCGCCTTGATCCTTCTGGTTGATTTGCAGCCGGCCTCTGCAAGGCGCCGCCGCGCGGAGAAAGCGACCTTGACACTCGCGTACTAATGCTGGTTGTTGGTTAGTTGGTTAGTGGTTCCGGGCGCATCAACAGCGTAGGTCATTAGTCCCATAAGTGTAGTGCGTGTTTTTTCTCGGGAGATGGCGGTGATCTTCCCCTACTGGATGGTGAGATCCGGCGCCGACCTATCGTCGGCTAGCGGGGTTTCCCCTAACCAGGACTCTCCCACCAGCGGGGCACTGCCCCAGCCGGGACAAGCTCTAAGCTCCCGACTGCTTTCCCGGCATGTGTGGTGGTGTAGTTCAGGTTAGTGTAAGTGTGTGTGTATGTGTGTGTGTGTGTGTAAGTAGAGAAGATAGGACAAAGAAGAGGAGGGAAAGATCGCGCGAGGTCCATGGCCCGTTCGGTAGGATACTGCTCCGACATTCGCCTGGTGTTGATCGCAGAAACCGCGGAAAACGACCGATCAAAGCAGCCAGCCGCTATAATTGTCCTCCAGGCAGCGAGTGAATTCGACCTAGCTGAAATGCTAGTGTCGAAAATACTGCCGTCGTCAGGATTTAAACCTAGGACCTCCCGGTCAGAGGCGCTGCAGTGACATCAGTTGATGCACAGAGCCACCGCTCCCGGTGCGCGAATTAATGCAATTGATGTACAAAAGGCAGACCAAATAATAAATTGCGAAATAAATGAAGAACTGTTTATTATTAAAATTGCTCAGAAGTTCTTGGCTAGGATGCAAACTCGCGTTTCTGCAATACGCCCTGTTGTTCTCACTGATCTAAAGTGGCTATAAATATTTTGATCGATTTTGTAGGCCTTCTGTATTATTGGTGAAATAGTGCGACAGAAAAATATGTATTAATAACTAATGCTACACGCATTTAGTAATACATCATTTACATCATTGTTAAAAAGTTTCGGTTTGTGAAAGTATAGCGAGGCATTATCTTAAAGATTAATTACCGATATTAAATATATAAAACATTAATTGCACGAATTTCTGTACGTGTGGTGCCTGTTTAAACTGTAACTGTAATCTGTAACAGTTCTTCACATTTATCCAAAGTAATCTTATAAATTGTTCCGGGATAGACCCGGTTCTGAGAAAACAAAATTTTTTACGATGTGGTTATGCTTCACGACTGTTTCGAATTGTTTTGCAAACATCCAATGTGCTTTGAAAGACCCAACTGTCCCTTAACTTTGAAAAGGGAGCCGATTAATCCTAATCTGCCATGGAGATTTCAGCCTCGTTGGGCTGATAGTTTAGGAGATACAGCCATTTAATGATTTTAATTTCGTTCATAAGTAAAAACAACAACAGAAATCTACTGTCCTAACTGAAAATTTAATTGCTATTACAATTTAATAGAAATGTCTTCCATCTAAGGCATTTATTTTATTTGTTCAGCAAAAAAGAACATAGGTCAGAACTTAGAAAAGAAAGACTCATTACTCCTAATCTGACATGCAGATTTCAGCCCTGTACATGGCTAATAGTTTGGGAGATACAGCCATTTAAAGATTTTAATTTCATTTACATGTAATATAAACACTAAAAACTACTGTCCTAACTGAAATTTTAATTGCGATTACAATTTGCTAAAAAATTTTCCATCCAAAGCATTTATTTGGTAATTTCAGCAAAAATAAAATAAACCCAAGTCAAAACTTCAAAAGAGAGCAGATTACCCTAATCTCCCATGCAAATTTCAGCCTCGTAGAGCTTATAGTTTAGAGATACAGGTATTTAAAGATTTCAATATATTTTACATGATCAAAACTACTGAAAACTACCATCTTAACTAAAAATTCAATGGCGATTACATAATAATAGTGATTATTTCCATCTAAGGCATTTATTTGGTAAATTCAGCAAAAAATAAAAAAACATGTGTGAAATCTTTGAAAAGGGAGCCGATTACTCCTAATCTGCCATGGAGATTTCAGCCTCGTTGGGCTTATAGTTTTTAGATATAGCCATTTAAAGATTTCAACTTGGTTTACATGTTTAAAAATACCGAAAACTACCGTCCTAACTGACAATTCATATCCGATTAAAATATAATAGAGATTTTTTCATCTAAGTCATTTTTGGTAAATTCAGGAAAAAACCTAAGTCAAAACTTTAAAAGAGAGCAGATGACTCCCAATCTCCCATTCAAATTGCAGTCTCGTAAGGCTTATAGTTAAAGAGATATAGCCATTTAAACATTTCAACTTTGTTTACATGTTTGAAAATACAAAACTACCGTCCTAACTAAAATTTTATTTCCGATTAAAATATAAAAGAATTTTTTTCTATCTAAGACATTTTTGGGAAATTCAGCAAAATAAGAAAAACCTAAGTCAAAACTTCAAAGGAGAGCAGATTACCCCTAATCTGCCATGAATATTTCAGCCTAGTAGGGCTTATAGTTTATGCGATACAGGCATTTAAAAATTTCAATATCTTTTACATGATCAAAAATACTGAAAACTACAGTCTTAACAGAAAATTCAATTCGATTACAATATAATAGAGATTCTTTCCGTCTAAGGCATTTTTGAAATAAATCCAGAAAAAGAACCCAAGTCAAAACTTCAAAAGGGAGAAAATTACTCCCAATCTGCCATGCAAATTTCAGCCTCGTAGAGCTTATAGTTTTAGAGATATAACCATTTTAAAATCTCAACTTAGTTTATATGTTTAAAACTACCAAAAATACCGTCCTTACTAAAAATGTATTTCCAATTAAAATATATTAAAGATTTTTTCCATCTAAGATATTTATTTGGTATATTCAGAAAGAAAATTAAAAACCTTAGTCAAAACTTCAAAAGAGAGCGGATTACCCTAATCTCCCATTCAAATTTCAGCCTCGTAGGGCTTATAGTTTAGGAGATACAGGTATTTAAAGATTTCAATATATTTTACATGATCAAAAATACTGAAAACTAGCGTCTTAACTGACCATTCAATCGCGATTACATAATAATAGAGACTTTTTCCATCTAAGGCATTTTTTGGTGAATAAGCAAAAATTAAAAAAACAAATCAAAACATTAAAAGAGAGCAGATTACTGCCAATCCGCCATGCAAATTTCAGCCTCGTAGGGCTTATTGTTTAGGAGATAGAGCCATTTAAAGATGTCAACGTGGTTTACATCTTTCAAAATACCGAAAACAACCGACCTAACTAAAGATTTAATTCCGATTAAAACTTAATAGGATTTTTCCATCTAAGACATATTTTGGTATATTCAGCAAGAAAATAAGAAAACCTAAATAAAAACTTAAAAAAGAGAGGCGATTACTCCTAATCTGCCACGCATATTTCAGCCTTGTAAGGCCTTTAGTTTAGGAGATACAAACATTTAAAGATTTCAATATCTTTGATATGATCCAAAATACAAAACTACCGTATTATCAAAAATTCAATTGCGATTACAATATAATTGAAATTTTTCCATCTAACGCATTCATTTGGTAATTTCAGCGAAAATTTAAAAAAGCTAAGTCAAAACTTCAAAAGAGAGCAGATTACCCTAAGCTGTCATGCAAATTTCAGCCATGTAGGGCTTATAATTTAGGAGATACAGGCATTTAAAAATTTTAATATCTCTTACATGATCAAAAATACTGAAAACTACTGACTTAACTGAAAATTCAATTGCGATTATATAATAATAGTGATTTTTTCTATCTAAGGCATTTTCTTGGTAAATTCAGCAAAAAAAAAACCAAGTCAAAACTTTAAAAGAGAAAAGATTACTGCCAATCTGTCATGCAAATTTCAGTCTCGTAGGGCTTATAGTTTGGGAGATACATTTCAATTTCTTTTACATGATCAAATATACTGAAAACTACTGTCTTAACTAAAAAGTCAATTGCGATTACACAAAATAGTGACTTTTTCCATGTAAGGAATGTTTTTGTAATTTCAGCAAAAATTAAAAACAACAACTCAAAACTTTAAAAAAGAGAGCAAATTACTGCCAATCTGCCATGCAAATTTCAGCCTCGTAGTAAGTAGTAAGTAGTAAAGTAATAAGTAGTAAGTAGTGAAAATATTCAAAACTACCGTTCGTAACTAAAACTTTATTTGTAATTACAATTATTAAAGAGAACTCATCCATCTAAAGCACTTTTTTGGAAATTCAGTAAAAATAAAAAAGAGGTCAAAACTTCGAAAAAGACGCGATTTCTCCTATCTGCTATGGTAATTTAGCCTGTAGGGCTGATAGTTTAGGGGATACAGCCATTTAATGATTTCAATTTTATTTACATAGGAAAAAATATTCAAAACTACCGTTCTAACTAAAACTTTAATTGAAATTACAATTATTAAAGAAAACTCATCCATCTAAAGCATTTGTTTTGTAAATTCAGCAAAAAAAAGTAAAACCTAGGTCAAAACTTTGAAAAAAGAGATGATTCCTTCTTACCTGCTATGGAAATTTCAGCCTAATACGGCTGATAGTGTAGGAGATACAGCCATTTAAAGATTTCAATTGCGTTTATATGGTAAAAAATATTCAAAACTACTGTCCTAACTAAAAATATAATTGCAATTACAATTATAATAAAGAACTCTTCCATCTTTAGGCATTTTTTTGTAAATTCAGCAAAAATAAGAAAAACTAGGTCAAAACTTCGAAAAAAGTAACGATTCCTTCTTATCTGCCATGGAGATTTCAGCCTCGTAGGGCTGATAGTTTAGGAGATACAGCCATTTAAAGATTTCAATTGCGTTTATATGGTAAAAAATATTCAAAACTACCGTACTAAATAAAAATATAATTGCAATTACAATTATAATAAAGAACTTTTCCATCTTAGGCATTTTTTTGTAAATTCAGCAGAAAATAAGAAAAACCTAGGTCAAAACTTCGAAAAGAGAGGCGATTCCTCTTTATCTGCTATGGATATTTCATCCTCTTAGGGCTGATAGTTTAGGAGATACAGCCATTTAAAGATTTCAATTGCGTTTATATGGTAAAAAATATTCAAAACTACCGTCTAACTAAAAATATAATTGCAATTACAATTATAATAAGGTACTCTTCCATCTAAAGCATTTTGTTGTAAATTGAGCTAAAATAAGAAATACCTAGGTCAAAAGTCCGAAAAAGAGACGATTCCTCCTTATACACTACAATAGAGATTTTTTCCATCTAAGGCATGTTTTTGGTAAAATCAGCAAAAATAAAACAAGTCAAAACGTCAAAAAAGAGAAGATTACTCCCAATCTGCCATGCAAATTTCAGCCTCGTAGGTCTTATAGTTTAGGAGATATAGCCATTTAAAGATTTCATCTTTGTTTACATGTTTGTAAATACCAAAACTACGTCCTAACTGATAATTTCTTTCTGATGAATAATAATTGAGTTTATTTCATCTGTGGCATTTCTTTGTAAAATCAGCAAGAAAATAAAAACGTAAGTCAAAATATTAAAATGGAGCAGATTACCTCTAATCTGCTATGCAAATTTCAGCCTCGTAGGGCTTATAGTTTAGGAGATACAGGCATTTAAATATTTTTGTTTTTTACGTGATCAAAATACTGAAAACTACCCTCTTAACTGAAACTTCAATTGCGATTACATAATAATAGTGATTTTTTCATCTAAGGCATTTTTTGGTAAATTGAGAAAACAAATCCCAAGTCAAAACTTCAAAAGAGAGCAGATAACTGCCAATCTGCCACGCAAATTTCAGCCTCGTAGAACTTATATTTTAGGAAATATAGGCTATTATAGATTTCAACTTCGTGTACATGTTTAAAAATACCAAAATCAACCTTCCTAACTGATAATTTATTTCCAATTAAAATTAATTGAGATTTTTTTCCATTTAAGGCATTGCTTTGGTAAATTCAGCAAAAAATAAAAATCGTAAGTTGAAACATTAAAGAGAGGCAGAGTACCCTAATCTGCCTTGCAAATTTTAGTCTCGTGGGGCTTATAGTTTAGGAGATACAGTAATTTAAAGATTTCAATATCTTTTACATGATCAAAAATACTGAAAACTACCGTCTTAACTGAGAATTCAATTGCAATTAAATATAATAGAGATTTTTTCCGTCTAAGGCATTTATTTGGTAAATTCAGCAAAAAAAAAACATGGGTGAAAACTTTGAAAAGGGAGCCGATTACTCCTAATCTGCCATGGAGATTTCAGCCTCGTTGGGCTTATAGTTTAGGAGATATAGCCATTTTAAGATTTCAACCTGGTTTACATGTTTAAAAATCTCGAAAACTACTGTCCTAACTAAAGATTTAATTCCGATTAAAACTTAATAGGATTTTTTCCATTTAAGGCATTATTTGGTAAATTCAGCAAGAAAATAAAAACCTCAGACAAAACTTTAAAAGAGAGCAGATTACTCCTAATCTGCCATGCAAATTTCAGCCTCGTAGGGCTTATAATTTTGGAGATACAGGCATTTAAAGATTTCAATTTCTTTTTCGTGATCAAATATACTGAAAACTACCGTGTTAACTAAAATTTCAATTGCGATTACAATATAATAGAGATGTTTTCCATTTAAGGCATTTTTGGTAAATTCAACAAAATAATAAAAAAACAAGTCAAAACTTCAAAAGAGAGAAGATTACTTCTAATCGGCCATGCAAATTTCAGCCTCGTAGGGCTTATAGTTGAGAGGATATAGCCATTTAAAGATTTCAACTTGGTTTACATGTTTACAAATACCGAAAACTACTCGTTCTAACTAAAGATTCAATTCGGATTAAAACGTAATAGAGATTATTTTCCATCTAAGCCATTTATTTGGTAAATTCAGCAAGAAAATCAAAAACCGAAGTGAAAATATCAAAACGAGGGCAGATTACTTCTAATCTGCAATATACAATTTCTGCCTCGTAGGGCTTATAGTTTAGGACATATAGCCGCTTAAAGATTTTAACTTGGTTTAGATGTTTAAAAACCGAAAACTACCGTCTTAGCTAAAAATTTATTTCCGATTAAAATATAATAGAGATTTTTTCCACCTAAGCATTTATTTGGTAAATTCAGCAAAAATAAAAATCTAAATCAAAACTTCAAAAAGAGGGCAGATTACTCTTAACCTGCAATATAAAATTTCTGCCACGTATGGCTTAGAGTTTAGCCATTCAAAGATTTCAACTTGGTTTACATGTTTAAAAATACCGAAAACTAGCGTCCTAACTAAATATTTATTTTCGATAAAAACTTAATAGAATATTTTTTCATCTAAGGAATTTATTTGGTAAGTTCAGCAAGAAAAATTAAAAGACGTAAGTCAAAACTTGTAAGACAGAACAGATTACTCCTAATCTGGCATGCAAATTTTGGCCTCGTAGGGCTTATAGTTTAGGACATACAGGCATTTAAATATTTCAATTTCTCTTACATGATCAAATATACTGAAAACTACCGTCTGAACTGAAAATTAACTTGCGATTACAGTATAATGGAGAATTTTTCCATGTAATGCATTTATTCTGTAAATTCAGCAAAAATAAAGAACCTAAGTCAACGTCTAAAACAGAGCAGATTACTGCCAAACTGCCATGCATGTTTCAGCCTTGTAGGGTTTATAGTTTGGGAGATATAGACATTTAAAGATATCAACTTTGTTTACATGTTAAAAATACGAAAACTACCGTCGTAACAAAAAAATTTATTCCAATTAAAACATAATAGAGATTTTTTCCATCTAAGGCATTTATTTGGTAAATTAAGCAAAAACATAAAAAACATTGGTCCAAACTTTGAAAAGAGAGCAGATTACGCCTAATCTGCCATGCAAATTTCAGCCTTGTAGGGCTTATAGTTTAGGAGATACAGACATTGAAAGATTTCTATATATTTTAAATACTTAAAACTACTTAAATCAATCAAATATAAAAAATAAACAAAATACTTAAAACTATCAAAAATACTTAAAACTACTGTCTTAACTGAAAATTCAATTGTGATTACAATTAAATAGAAATTTGTCCATCTAAGGCAATAATTTAGCAAATCAGAAAAAATAAAAAAACATAAATAAAAATATCAAATAGGACGCGATTAATCCTTATCTGCAATGCAAATTTCAGCCTTGTAGATCTAATAGTTTAGGAGGTACAGCCATTTAAAGATTTCAATTTCGCATACACGTTCAAAAATACTGAAAACTACCGTCCTAACTGAAAATTTAATTGCGATTAAAATTTAATAGATTTTTTTGCATTTAAGGCATTTATTTTGTAAATTCAGGAAAAAATAAAAAATCATGTGTGAAAACTTTGAAAAGGGAGCCGATTAATCCTAATCTGCTATGCGAATTTTAGCGTCGTAGTGCTTATAATTTAGGAGATACAGCCATTTAAAAATTTCAATTTCGTACACATGTTCTAAGGTACTGAAAACTACGCTGCTAACTGAAAATTTAAATGCGTTTAAAATTTAATGGAGATTTTTTCCATCTAAGGTAAAATTTGGTAAATTCATCAAAAATAAAAATCTCGTTTAAAAATTCGAAAGGTAAGCCGATTACTCCTAATCTGCCATGCCAATATAGCCTTGTAGGGCTTTTAGTTTAGGAGATACAGCCATTTAAATATTTCAATTTCGTTTATATGTTAAAAAATACTGAAAACTACCGTTCATACTGAAAATTTAATTGCGATTACAATTTAATAGAGATTTTTTTTTCATTTAAGGGGTTAAAAAAAGGGTATCACTCATATGGGTATCATGCAAGTATATTCGGAAATTGAAATTGAAGCATAAAGGAAATATAATAATTTTTACTGTATTGCATCAAATGCCGCGCGATCATTTTACCTTGCGATAACTTAGTATACAAATATTATGAACGATGAATTTAACTGTAAAATATAATATCTCCCTCAAATGCGGATCAGGGCATTCACTGATGTCACTGCAGTACCTGTGGCCGGGAGGTCTTATGGTTCGAATCCTGGCAGTGGCAGTATTTTTGACACTAGCTGAACAACTAGGTAGGATTCAGTCGGTGTCTGGAGGAGAATTATAGCGGCTGGGCGCGCTAATTGGTACTTGTCTGTGGTTTCTTCAATCTACGCCAGGTGAATGCTGGAGCAGTACCCTAACAAACGGGCCACGGACCGCGCGCGATGCTGCCTTCCTCTTCTATTTCCTATCCACCCCTTACACACACAATTACACTAACACGCACTACACTAGCACACTTGTCTGGATGAGAATGCCAGCTACTTGCTATTCTGAGCGGTATTTTTTTGTGGTTTACAATCAACTCCAGGCGAATGCCAGAGAAGTACCCTAACAAATGGGCTACGGACTGCGCGCGATCTTTTCTTCCTCTTCCTTGTCTCATCCCCACCCTTACTAACTCACATGCACTACACTACCACACATGTCGGGAGCTTAGAGCTTGTTCTGGCTGCGGCGAGGTCCGTTTGTGGGAGATACCTGGTTGGGGTAACCTATATGTCGTATGTCGGCGTTAAATCTCTCCAGAACGCGGGGGAGGATCACTGCCATGTCCTGCTATAATCATGCACCACATTTCTTCTTTCTAGGGCTTTTATTCAGCCGACAGCCGGTTACCCTTTACGTCCCGATGAGACGCATATTCGACCATACACTAGACACCAACACACTTGCGGGCTCCTCTGATCTGGGGTCAGCAGAACGCGAGGCCCTCCACGACAACACATACATACAAAGACAAGAGACAAAGAACTATGCCCAAGGCGGGACTCGAACCCACGACCCTACGGACCGAAGCGCTGAGTTGGTACTCGCTCTTAGCCACCTCGGCCATCTAGGTCGGCCATGCACCACATTTACGGGACTAATTACCATAGCAGCTGACTCGCCCAGAAAAACACTAAGCAATTTAAAAAAAGAAATAAGGAAATGTTATAGTCTGTAATAAAACCCTCAATCTACGATTAAATCAAGTTCATTCGCTATGTATTGCAGAAACTATATAACAAAACTCAACTAATGGTGCTACAACGCACATAGTTTCTTGCTTTATTTCTAGATTGACAATTTGCCAAAATTCATTGAGTTGACGAAATGTGTCAGAGGAAGAAACTTACTCTATAAAGCAACAGGATTTATACACTTTTTGGTTACTAGGGCCCCGCTATACGGGTTTTCTGCCGAAAATTCGCCGTTTCCCGGCGCACGATTACATAACTTTCTCTTCTCACGACGTAAGTGCGAGAAAGTAAAAATGGGAGGGTTTCAATAAAGGTAGGAAAATAGTACCAATCAAACATTAAATAAAGTTTTCTTTGAGAGGGCATGCGCCTTTTATTCAAACATTTACTTAGGAACTTTTTGGTGCATTCATTATTTGAAATGGTATTACTATTAAAGTACACTGATATTGCTTCGCAAATGCTAGAAATATTCTTCATTAACGACGAACGAATGATTGGATTTGAATTTAGAAATTTTCACAAGAGACGACGTTTATTCTTCTTTGCATCAGACTTCGCACATTCCTGGATCTTGTCGGCGAGCTGCGGGCAGCGACTAGTTTTGAAGGTCAACCACATCTTATGAGGCCAGCAGATCACTGATTCTTGGAAGTGAAACTGAATAGAGCTTTTAAGTGTATGATTAGTATCAGAATTTGATAATTCAAATAATGGCAATAACAATAATAATTAGTTAAATGTGGCGTCTCAAATATTATTCCAAATTTTGCCTTTAAACTTTTTCATCTTTATTATTACTATTGAAACCATTAAATATTTTTTAAACAGTTGAAATCCTTTAGGAAAGATTTCAACGAATATGCTGTTGAGAATTTTTATTTACTTTTAGGTTCACTGACTAAGATACATTAGAATAAGTCTAGAATAAGTCATTAGAATACATCTCTAGCGAAAACCAATATTTGCACAACATAATTATATGTTTTCACAATTTCCTATTATAACGTACTCAAATAATAAAATGTATAAAAAATACATGTGCAGTATTTGATTGAATGTCCCGGAGTTGCTAGAAGATAATGTACAGTGTCTGTTCACGGTATATACACATATAACCTTGCTTACTCTACGAAGCGACTGTTTTGTTTACATTGACATCAAGTCACCAGTTGCAAACAATTATCGCTTTCATTCCGCTCTCCTCAATTGAGCAGTGCTGCGATTTCCACGACTGTGCGCGAAATGCAGTTGCCTGACCCTACTTTCTCTTTCCTTTACCATTTCACCTGGCCCGAAGGATGATCTTTTTTGACTTAAACTGAAATACTGCGACGCCAGGTTCCGCTAATTGGATCCTGTCGAATGATTTATTGAACAAACACGAAGTAGTTTACGGCTTCTGAACCGTCAGTGTTCGCAACGCACACGCAGTACGAGAGCATAGATCACAAAAAGTAAGATTTTGTGAAACCAGAAAAAGGACAAACACACCAAGCTTACATGGCATAGACCACTAGCATGAAGACTGAATAAACTAACTTAAATATGTACCTCACTGTACGTTTTGTGACTTACAGTTTTATCATAATTCCTATTTCTAGATATTTCATTTGGACTGTGATTCACGTTACTTTTATTTTGTGATAGACCGGCCCAAAATTAAGTAAATTTTGTTTTAAGGGCCTTTTCTGTTCAATTGATTGATACTTTACTCATAAATGTTTTCATACTAGAGACTCTAATGACATGAAAATCTCGGAAATCAGAATTATAAAAACTAATTGAACCCGTTCAAGTGGTTGAATATGAGAGTAGCACCATATATTTACCGTTTCTTATTACATATGAAGAGAAAATTTAAAGAAAAAATTGATGCGTTTTTCCAGGAAAACATTGTTACAATTTTTTGTAATTGTCGTATATTTCGCGCAAAATTGCACAAAAACTACTCATATTTTCGAAACCTTGAACAAGAACTTATTTGAAGATCTGTCTTTACGGAACAGATTTCGTGAAGGAAAAATGTCTCTTTTTCAATACTATAGTTGTAAGATGACACCCATAAAAATTGGCACTTTTGCCATTTTAAAAAAAAATCTGTGATATCCACGAACATGAGACACGCACCTTTCTCTTTTGCGTTCTTTACGATATTCGAGGACAAAGTTTAATCAAGTTGGTGCTATTTTTGAGAAAATTTTATGAGACTTTATGTAACATACCCTGAAAAATCAAAATATCCCTTTGAAACTCTCAAAGCATCTAGTCCGTTGACATCGATCAGAGATTATCCATTTTGGAGGAAAGCAACTGAAAGGTTTAGGCGCTAGCGTTGGCCATGGACGGAGAGACGAACAGACGGATAGAGGGAGAAGACGGATAGATGAATAGACGATAGATGAACAGACGGATAGATGAATAGACGGATAGATGAATAGACGGATAGACGGACAGACGGATAGACGGACAGACGGACGGACTTTCCAATTTTTGGTGTCAACAACCCTCAATATATGGATTTTGGCTCCATCGCGTGTGAGAGAAACTAAGTATGTGATTGTAGCACCACTATTGTATTGCAGTGATTATTTTAGTTACTATATTTTTCAAAAATGTATTTCTGTACCGTGGTTTTTGTCTGCTAACGTACGTTATCTAATTCCTTTCCAGCTTTAGTTGCAATGTAGAGAACGTAACGATGCGGAAGAGTATGGATCGGAAGTCAATCTCTAAGTAGGTGATAGTGAGGGTGAGTAAAGTTGAGATCCTGAAAAGCCGAACTTCTGAAATTTAAATATTTTCGTTCATTAATAGAAATATCAATATAAAAGAAGTAACCAAAGGTAATTGGGCAGAGAAATAAAGAAATATATTGTGTAAACTTGCAATTAAGTTAACTCAAACTAGTAACTGTGTATAAAAAATAGTAACGTTTGCGATCTTTTGTGAAACGTAAGTTATCAAAATGTTGATACGAATAAGTTAGATTTTAAAAATAAAATTTTAAGAATATTTTGAACATCATCTATGTATCAGAAGACATGTACAGCTTTAAAAGTTTTAAATATTTTTTTTTGAAGACAAATTTTTAACTTTTAAGCAAAGAATATATCAAATGCAAGTATAGTAAAAATATATTTAATTATAGTAAGAGAACAGAATAATGTCAATTTTAAGATAAAATAGTTTTCGATGTATAGATTAAAGAGTTGTGAAATAAAACAATTTTTCACTACATAGTATTTCTGCTGCATTTTACTTTTACTCCCATTTTCCATCTGCGCGGATAAATGTCTCTTGATGGAAGCTTGTCATTGCGTGTGGTGTTCCACGAAGGCATTCATACGTAAGTAACATACTGCTGCGAAGAACTGTCAAGCTCTGGGACTTACGACTGAAACGTCTGCAACAGGACACACATGGACATAAATGTAACTTCATTTTCTGTGTACGTCTTCTAGAATTCAGTCGGAAATACAATTATTCAAATTATCGTTTCCATGTTGTCGCGGCAGGAAGTATTATTCTGAAGGACAACATGGGTAAGAACCAAAATTTATTGCCTTTTTATCCTTAAAAATATATTTTATTACATGGGAGTTTTTTTTCTTTTTCAAAATTTAAGTAGTATACGACGAATTTTGAAAATGTGCACACAATTCACTTTTCCCCATAGCACGTCATACGCAGTTTTAATTGTTTTTGACGTAAAATAAATAAATAATAAAAAAAGAGATTAATACATGTCAACACAAAGCAAATAGTGGAATTGTCAGTTTGTTCTCACATGCTTTGAACGATGATATAAGAAGCAAAATAGCAATATAGTTGCTCCACAGTCCAAATAAACATAACCCTCACAGAGATATAATGTCATGTGCAGATTGAGCAACTGAGTTTCACACAAAATCTAGTGAAGTTCAACAGCTAAACATTCCTCGAATTGTTTTTAAATTTGCAATTTTGAAATTTTCAGTTCAACGAAAGACCCTCGCCACTCAATTATGCTTCCCGTCTTCTATTCGTGGGAAAAAATTGAAACTTTTTTGAGAAAATAATTTTTTATAAAATGCATTATCGTCAAGCACAATATATTTGAAGCAAAATAAATAGCCAGAATAAAATCATTTTGTTATTTGAATATTAACATTTTATGTATTTTGGTATTTTGCGTGTTTTATTTTTTTATTAATTGTAAGAAATAGATTTCTTGTTACCTCTAATTGCTGGAAAATGTGTGTGTCAACTTTTATTTGTGTAATAAAGAAATGCTAATAATCTTTAAGTGGAGACATTCGGCCCAATGACAAATCCAATCTCTCTTAAGTGTATTTCCAATAACTGTTATCCAAATTCAATCATATTCAGTAAGCTATTGGGCATAAATTACCTCCATAATTATTAGCGCCTGGGGATACATTGATTAGGAGTTAATTTCTGAAATTAATACTACAGAATCATTTGAGTTTTCTGCACCAATAGGCTTCACTGGGAATTTAATTAAGATTAGTTATGTTTGTAATTATTTAGCGTGTTGGTGTGGTCCTTGCAGAAGTCATCACAAACATTTCACAAATGTAATAAGATTAACTAGTCATAAAAATGGCACCAAATTTCTTGTACAAATTATTTTTCTAATCTTTTCAGCCTGGGATAGCTTTTCGATTTTACCCTTCCCTCTTCCGAGCTCCATCTACTGCTGCCTAAAGGTAATATTTTTACATTTTCCAAATTTTTCGATGCCTTAAAGGAGAACTGAAATATAACTTTAAGAATAATATAGAATCCTTTTTCTATATGCAAATTTTTGTTAAAAAAATTTCGAGCCTTTCCGGGACAATAATTGCAACAAATTTGCCTATTTTTAAGAAACGCTCAAAAGACTATTATTGTCTTTTAGCGTTTCTTAAAATAGATAATTTTTTTTTTTGCAAAACCCTTTTTATTTGTCTACAAACCTAATTGGAAATAATTTAAAGTACTTCTAGTCACAAATGCAATAATGCATACAAATCGTTACGCATCACTAATATTAACAACGTAATATATATTTAAAAAAATACTTTTGGGACTCTTTGAAGAAAAAACAGGAAAGAATACATCAAAATGGCATTTATGTCACGATATAAAGAACATTTATCACTATTTCTACAAAACTTTTATTAAGGTTTTTAGAAAAAAAATTTTGAAAATTGATCTTATGCTCGAAAACTACTAGAATTAAAAAAATATATTACTTTAGTTAAAGGACTAATTGTGTGGAACAAATTTCATTTGAAGAAAAAGTCGCTATCTTTCATAATGTAATTGTAAGAAGACGTCGAAAATATTTAAATTTTGTAATATTAGAAATTCCAGTTAACAATGAAAATCGAACCTAACCTAGCTTTATAAATGTAGTTCACTCTGTTCTTACAAGAAAAATTTTTAATGGGATCAATTTCGATTAAATTTTGAAAATGTCCCATGGGATTCATATAAAGTTCCTCCAAAATTCAAAGAATGTTTTTCAAATTCGCAGGGCTTTGAGCCGACCCGGATCGATTGGGGGATATTCATATTAGAATAAATTCTACAAATAGTTAGACTTCCTTCATAACAGACAGACTGTCGGGAAGACGCATAGACGGACGAACACTTTTAAGAGGTAGGTTTCCGTTATCAGAGCATCCTAAACACGATATTTCCATTGAAATCTCGAATTCGATTTTCCACAACATTACATAACTTTCTGTTCTATCTGTTACTCCTACGTACATACGTACGTATATGAGAAAGCAAAAGGACAAACTAAATCAAACAAATATCTCTTCCCTGGAATTTAACGCACGGCTTTTTAACTCAACGGTTTATACCGCTAGAGTTAGCAATCATATGACCGAAATGATACTGACAAAAAATAAATCCGCAATTTTCCATGTATGATGTTTCAGAATAATAATTTAAATTTTTTAAATAATTTATTAAATACCGTAAAAGACTTGATATAAAGTATATTTAATGTATTATACTTTATAGTATAATGTAGAGTATAGTATAATACTTTATACTTTATGTTATACTTATACTTTATGTTATAGTATAGTATAATACTTTATTTATATAAGTAGTATAATAAAGTATAGTTTTAATAGTGTAGTTAATGGCATGCGAAGTATTCCTCAGATAACTCACAGATAACACCGAGATTTTAGACCACGACCAATGCCTGAATTGCAGTTCTTGCAGTGTGTGGTTGCACGGCAGCCAGTTTGAGTTTCGAGAAAGAAAGTGTATTTTAAACCCAATTTTCTCGTCTTAATCTTTTTTTTTTTTTCGAAAAATTGGATCTTCCATCCTTCATGTTATTAAACATACTATAGTCTGGGTGGTTTCCGGACATGTGTAACTGTATATCGTACTCCCCAACAATTGTACCACACCTGTGACTAAAGAATTAGTTGAGTCGTCCGCCGTGATAGAGTTTATGTCAATTTTTTAGCGGAAAATTCAAATTTCATTCGATCATTGCGCAGTTTTACTGTAGAATAATTTCAACCTGAAAAAACACTCTGTGCTTACATACACATTTATTATTAAGTTTACAAAATAGCTATTATCAACTTTCGGGAGAGCAGTGGGGTAAAATTTGCATTGCCGCGTGTATAATCAACCAGCTACCACAGAGTTCTCTTGCCTGAAACGTAGGGATAACACATTCCAGCAAATATAAGTTAGAATCTTGTTACAAACGTTGTAACTACAAATATTAACGCTGTAACTACCAAATAACAAGAACAATTTATATGTAATATGCTTGGCGTGTATTCACACGCTTTTTATTAGATCTTCACGTCGACCCCAAATCAGTTGATCTCTTCTGCACACGTTGGGCACGCACGTGCCAACTTTTAAAAAATTATACATTATTTAGTCAGCTATAATTTTCAGTAATGCACTGATTTTATATAATGAATAGCAACTCCTGACACAGGGGAAAAAGTACGCTCTGACCCGTGTAGAACCAATTCAACGACTAACGACCGGTTTTGGCTCTCGTTTAAATACAGCTTGTTGCAAACTGGCGTCATCGGGGAATTGAACTTCCTTGAATTCTTAGCGTCGTGGGCCTAGTCATTCAGTGTTGCGCTCTAACGTCGGCGCTATGACGTGTTGTAGATTAAATGTAAAATGTGATTTCGTGGGTTTCTCCCCTGCCTTCAGGCTCACTGCTTTGGAGAAAAATATGCGTAAAATTTTCAAGCGTGCCAGACTCACAGATGTACGAGTTAGAATGAATTTGTCTCAACGAGGGCTCATATTGTGCATTAGGAGACAGCACCAAAATTTAAAAGAGTGCAAATGCATAATGTATTCACTTTTAAAAAAGTAGTAGTCGGTTTATATAAAAGGGCATACCAATTAGAAATCTATATTTTGTAATGGTATGGGTACTACGCGTACATACCATAATAGATTGCTTTTTAACAAAATACAATTACATTATTCGGAACACCTAATACAAAATCAAAGTATTTTGGCATAATTTACACTAAAAGTTGTTAAATATTATGAACGATATAATGTATTCGTTTCAATAGTTGAACTTATTTAACACATCAAGAGGGTGAACTCTATTCAGCCTTCTGTATTTCTTTTTATTAAAATCGTTGTTAGATATTTCGATTTGACTTAGCAGCAGACCCACAGGTCCCCACACTCATAGGTTTGGGAGACAGGTTTTATTTACATACACAGGCATTGGTTGGTAAATTATTTTTTCAGTATTTATAGATTATTCTATTTTTATTAAGTAATTTGTTCTATTTGTGTACAATAACTCTATAGTAAGTACATAAGAAGAAGTAGCGGTGGAGCGGTAGCTCGGTGCATCAACTGATGTCACTGCAGCGCCTCTGTCCGGGAGGTCCTAGGTTCGAGTCCTCATGGCTTCTCCGATCAACACCAGGCGAATGCCGGAGCAGTACCCTACCAAACGGGCCACGGACCGCGCGCGATTGTCCTTCCTCTTCCTTATCCTATCCTCTCCCCTTACACACACACACTTACACTAACATGCACCACACTACCACATATTCCGGGAGACCGGTCGGGAGCTTAGAGCTTGTCCGCGGGGCGGTGCCCCGCTGGTGGGAGAGTCTTGGTTAGGGGGAAACCCCACTAGCCGACGGCAGGTCGGCGCCGGATCTCGCCATCCAGCGGGGAAAGATCACCGCCATCTCCCGAGAAAAAACATGCACTACGCTAACAGGACTAATGACCGAAGGAGTTGACGCGCCCGGAAACACGAAAAAATAAATAAATAAAAAATAAATAAATAAATAAATAAATAAATAAATAAATAAATAAAATAAATAAATAAATAAATAAATAAATAAATAAATAAATAAATAAATAAATAAATAAATAATAAATAAATAAATAAATAAATAAATAAATAAATAAATAAATAAATAAATAAATAAATAAATAAATAAATAAATAAATAAATAAATAAATAAATAAATAAATAAATAAATAAATAAATAAATAAATAAATAAATAAATAAATAAATAAATAAATAAATAGTGGTGGCCGACGACAGGAAATCTGTCCTTTATGCCCCTGGCAAGCTGTGTTAAACGCATCGGATATTGACGTGATGCGATAGCAAGGATACAATGTTAAATTTAGGTGGGAAATAGTACAGTTTATTGCTATTTTTGATATGTGTGAATAATATTAATTATTGGCATAATAATATGTAAATTCACTATTCAAATAATAGGTTTTTTAATTTTTAAAAAAATTATTATAAGGGTTGAATGATTTATTTTATATACGTTAGAAAGTAGGCCCCCTTGGAGAATATTAGAGAAGTTTAATTTATCTGGCATTTTATTCAGATATCATTCGGGGGACTTATTGAGAATTAGGCGCTAACATAAATTATTGATATTTAGTAATACTCCCCAAATAAAAACTTTTAAATAATAACAAGGAAGTAGATAATGGCACGCGACATACGACGATAGAAGACATCACGGGACTCTGAACATTTTCTACGACTGGGTTCATCTGAGAACACGTAAAGTGCGCGCAAAGTTGATACGTGAGCAATGTAAGACAATTAAATTGAATTTCGCACAAAACTGGTTAATATCGAAATTAAATATTCAACTAAAATGAGCCCATAATTTGATATATTCTTATTTGAATAAGTGAATAAATATGATATATATTTATTTGGAAAAAAGACTGATCAACTGATAGTAGTTTGCAAACAGTCAGTCAATTCTTTCAGTGGATAAATTTTCCCGAATTCGCTGGTCCCTATGAACAGCGCGTCTCTTCGTCTGCATATTGCAGTATTAGCTGCACTGTGCACTGCAATGCAATGCAATGCAATGCAATGCAATGCAATGCAATGCAATGCAATGCAATGCAATGCAATGCAATGCAATGCAATGCAGTGCAATGCAATACACTATTTTCCTTTGAATTACACTGACCAGCACTTCACAGCACGCACTTCACATGAGCAACGCAATACCATAGTAGCAGGGAAAATAATATATTTCTTTCACATGAGAATTGAAATATAACTATTTATTTTTATTATTTTATTTTTTAAAATATATCATTCATGATCCGCACGTTAGCCCATTGGATTAAATATTTTTAAACTAAAAGCGTCATTACAAATCTTGTGTAGCACGGTCTATTATATACAAATATAGGCATAAATATCAGAACCATCACACATGCAACAAGGGATGTATTTATTTCCCCTGACTTTGTTGACACAATTTTACTATTCGTTTATCTTATCTTTTAGTATGTCGTAGCAGAAACATTTTAAAATTAAATTTAACCTCTGAACATCTTCTAGGGAACTCGAAAAAAATTGATGATAGTCTGATATTTTTCTAGAATAATTGTGACTTACGCAAATGATGTTAGAAACATCCTGAAACACATGAAGAGGACATCGAATCGTTTAGGTGAGGGTTTCTGTGGGGCATTCATTTCGTTTACGAGAAGATCATCCTTTTTATACAAGTATGAGTATTTCATTAGACTTGCTGACTCGCAATTATTGTTGACAGTAGAATGACACACTTTGAGCGGGTCGTGGATTTGCAATAAATGTTGCCTCTTTGCTTGTCGCAGAAAGCCACATTTATGATTAATAACAGTTCGATGTAGAGTTCCATGAAATATGACCGCGTTCTATCTTTTAGGCAATATAAAACGATTCAATTTGTCATTTCATTTGCGGTTGGTACGTGGATCATTATTATTCAGGTAAAAAATTGTTCAAATCCCTGAAGCGTTTTTGCGTTGCATTAATTGAAATTAAATACTCGAGAGAACTGCATTGGATAAGGATAAATCTTTTTTGAAAATGTGATTTTTTAAGTTAATGAGTTTGGAACGTTTATATCTGAACCGAAGACAGGAGTAAGGATTAGAACAGCATAGTTATTTATTTCTAGTGGTCCGGGTTCTGTGCAGATTACGAGGAACACAAAATAAGTTTAAGAATAAAAGATAAAAAAAATTGGAGATAAGATAGGTCAATTTTTTTTGTTACAAGTAAAATATTTTTTACCAAAACATATAAATGGTTCGAATTAAAGGAAATGTATTAATTCATAAAATAAAATAATTCATGTACTAAATATATGAACGTAGTCTTCTACTTGCGATGTTTTCTCTTCACAAATCAACTTGATTTCATGTAGAAGCAAATTTCTAATTAATCCTTCTTAATACAATGTGTTTCTCACACGAAAGAAAATGAAACCAAGATTCTTGTGGGATCAATGAAAAAACAAGAAAAAGGTATAATAAAATACTTAGTTCATAAATATTACGCATGCAAGACTATTGTATTATTGTACGTCTGTTTTTCGGAAATCTGGTATAAAGACCAAATTTTTGGCAGAAACACTGATTATTATAATGAAACCATTATGATTGATTGGTTTGTGTTTCCGAGCACGTCACGAGGAACGGTGATTGGCCTCGTAAGTGTAGTATGTCGAGAGCATAGAGCTCGTTCCTGCTGGGGCGGTGACCCGCTGAAGGGAGGCTACCTGGCTAGGGAAAACCCTACCGACAGGTAGGTCGGTGCCGGATCACATCATCCAGCCAGGGAGGGGGGGACTGAGGGAAAACATGCGCTACACTTACGGTACTAACGACCTGACGTACCTGGAATCACTAATCAATCATTAAATTGTAATGATGTTTCTCGGGAGATGGCAGTGGTCTTTTTCACTCGAAACATGCGATACGTCACGGACCGGCAAGTCCACCTGCGTGTATAGGCTGCCATTTAGAATTGTGTTCTTCTGGCGGTGGCGCGGAAGCGCATCTGGGCTGCTGTTGGCAGGGGAGCACCACTAACCGCCAGAGCAGCGCTCGTGTGAATACCTCCATTTAAAGCAATGTATTGTCAGCACATGTCCACTCGGAAGGGCTGTTCAGTAGTGATTGTGAATTACGCACTAAGCGCCGTGGCGAGTAGCCTGGTGTGAAGGCTACTCGCCATTTAGAATTGTGCTCTTCTGGCGACGGCGCGGAAGCGCATCTGTACTGCTGGTGGCGCCACCAACCCTCTCACCCGCTGCGCCGCTCGTGTGATTATATCCCTTTAAACCAATGTTCCTTCCTGCCTTCCGGAAGCGCTTCTGAGTGGCTAGACGGGAGGAGACTCTTAAAGGCTAGTGCGTCTGCTGCCAAGAAATGGTTTAAATGGAGGTATCCACCCGAGCGACGCATTGACTATTTTGTGGTGATTAGTGCTACACTTTCGCCAGCAGCAGCGCAGATGCATTTCCTTCTAGCTCCACACAGTTCTTAATGATTGCCTTCACTCCACGGCATTCGGAGCGCCACTGAGATCACAGCAGTCACTCGCGAATCTTCCCTTCCAGAGATCGATGGCCTTTGTCCGTGAATGAGTGAGAGAGGTCCGGTGTTTCTCATTGGCGCTGCCAAATGTGTCTGTATGCACGCGGCCTGAGCTCCCAACATCTGTGTGTGTATGTGTAAGTAAAGTGCATGTAATTGTGTGTGTCGAAGTGAAGTGCATCTAATTTAGTGTGAGAGAGTAAGGGGAGAGGATGGCAGAAGGGTGAGGAAAGAAAGGTCGCACGTGGTCCGTGGCCCGTTTGTTTGGGTACTGTTCCGGCATTCGCCTGGTATTGATCGGAAAGACCACGGAAAAATACCAATCAGAGCAGCCGGCCGCTAGAATTCTCATCCTGTCAGCGGTTGAATTCCAACCAGCTATCTACCTAGTGAATAAAATCCGCCATGTTGGGGATTCTGGATTCCCCCGGTCAGAAAAGGTGCATTGGCAACAATTGTTCCTGTGAGCCAACTCATCCTTTGGAATAAATACGCATGGATCTTATTTGCTTCATTATGATTTTCCAGTTAAATACTTTTCAGTTCTGCAGGATTGAGTATATTGTAGCTCTCTTCCTTTTCCCCTCTTTTTTAAATAATTTTCACCACAACACGAAACGCTCGCTTCATCATTTCTTCCATCGTCCCCTCAGTTTTTTTTATAAAAACTTTCATCTCATTCTTATTTTTTCTTTGCCTCTCATTCTAGAACAATTGCCTCTCTGCTATTGCATGATTGTTCTGCACCTCGTCCTGACCGCAGCTCATCCCTCTGCTCTCCTCCCCCGTCCCCGCCCCGCCCCGGCCCCGCCCTCCCCGCCCTCCCCGCCCTCCCCGCCTCCGCCTCCCCGCCCTCCCCGCCCTCCCCGCCCGGCTCCACCCCGCCCTCCCGCCCCATCTTCCCGCCCCGCCTCGCCCTCCCCTGCTCCGCCCCGCACCACCCTCCTCGCCTCGCCACGCCACGCCACGCCCCGCCCCGCCCCGCCACGCCACGCCACGCCACGCCACGCCACGCCACGCCACGCCACGCCACGCCACGCCACGCCACGCCACGCCACGCCACGCCACGCCACGCCACGCCACGCCACGCCCGCTCCGCTGTCCCCAGCCCCGCCTCCCGTTGCCCGGAGCCCTCCCGCGTTGTTAGTTTGATTAATGCTCGTGATTGTCGGTGCGACAGCGGACAAATGAGAGTTTGAATGCATAATACCTGAAGCCGCCGCGTGGCGTCGCTGACGTCGCCGCCGCTGGGAATCGAATCAAGGCCCCCCACAATAAACAATGGCCACATTGACGCGCGGCCGACGGTGGTGACGTGTGGCGGCGGGCGTGGGCGCGACTGCGGCGAATAGCGGCGACGGACGCGCGTGGGATTTTCCCGCGGTCATCAGCACTGCCAATCTGTGATTAGCCTCTGCCACCGCAGCAGGCGCATATAAGTAATTAGTTCATTTGCGACTCTAACAGGCCGAGCGGGCTATTTAATGAATGAGCGGAGAACCGCGGACGGAGGCTGTTTTCTGCGGCCGCCGCGACGCGGCGCTGCCATCGCGATTGCGTGGTGATTGCGCCGCGCGACGCGGATTTGCACGTTCATTGTCGCCAGCGGCCCGCGCTCGCCGGTGCCGTGGGTGTCAGAAAGACATCGCGATTCCATTTCGACGTTTCTGTTCGCGGTTTGGGACGAGCAATGTTCTGATGTTGCGATGCTGTGTTCCTCTCATGAATTTTCACTATTATTTTCGATAACGTATGACGTTCTGTGGCAACGAAATTAAATAGGGGTTTGTTCGGAAACTCAGAAAAATAAAGTGTGTTGCGATTTTATTTTCTTAGCTTTTATAGCATCTGTACTTAGATTATCTGGGGCAACAAGATGATGTAGTGATTGTGTAAGGTGAAGGTAAAAATGTCTGCAAAAACATTAATTGTCATGGGATGTTGGGGCTGATAACGTCTCTCTTTTTTTTGTAAAAATTAGTGATCATTGGTTACTAAAAGAATTAGATCGCTTCCACGTTCACTTGAGAATGACCAGCAGTATAACTGATCGCGTAATCGTTCACACCTCATTCCTGTAATGCGATGCAACTCTCTTGCCACAGTAGGCTAAATTGGCACTGGGCAAACGAACGTACATTACAATCAAATTTGACAAAACTAGATATAAGTAAAGTTTTTAGGTTTCGGTGCAAATATTTTTTCTGAAATAAATATTAGTGATGTACTCCTATTTATTCGAACTTTAAAAAAGTGGGATATTTTTCCAATCTTCTGGCGTCAACTTAAACAATATCTCTTTCGGGCATGAAAGTGATCGTTGAGCTATGCTAAATATTTTGATATATTTGTCTTGCACAAATACATCAAATATACATAAATATTTTTAAAGTTAATAACCAAGATAATGTTGAAAGTGCTCTCTAAGAAAAATATTTTTGCCTGAATCAATCACTGAGCATACTCGTATTAATACTTACATCAGGTAAGTAGCATTCATGATACTAATTTCCAATGGGCGCAGAAATTGAGAGAAAATTTTTTAGCCTCCGGGCATGTGAGAGGTTTCGTTATACATACAGGGAAAAATATAGAAGCACCTTCATTATCAATCTACATTATGAATGTTTAAATTTTCAATGTGCCGAAATTGACAGAAACGCATGCAACCTTTGGTCGAGTTAGATGTGTTTATTGTTTAATCAGATATCGAGGAACTCTGGGGAAGAGCCAAATACAATAAAGCATTTCATTCTTTTAATTCGCCTACTTGTCTTACTGTACATACCAACTAAATTCGCATGCTTAAATCAGCAGCTCTTTTCATAATGTTGAGATGTAAAAAGTTTGTGCACTGTATCCTTGTATACTGAAGATGTAATTGCAATTTTCGTCGAAACTGTTATTAAAATATTTAATTTGTTTCAGTATTATTTATGAGTATTTTATTTATTTTTCTTCAGCACTGCATGGTACTGTTTTGAAATCTATTGTGTGGATTTCTTCAGAGACATTTTTGCTGGTGGTGGCCACTTTTTATAATACAATTGTTACTTTTTTATTTAAATAATCATTTCCTATTCCTGTAAGTATACATAGCATATTTTCTGAGACAAGCCTCAATTCATCACTTCACGTTCAGACTTTGATGTAAAATTAGGAAATTATGATGTAGAATGTATGATGTAGAATTAGGAAATTCACATTTCACAGTTACAACAATAACCAAAGAACACTCGTGATCATTCGTCCTCATATTTTGAAACATTCCGTACCTTCCATAGAACTATTGTCAGTTAGGTGTGATTTCATTCATTAAATTCTCACTAACAATATCCCAAGTCGATAGCTGATAAACAAAGTCTATATGTTTATCTTCATAATGAACTCAGTTTTGTTTCCAATTTCAGAACTAAAGTAAACTCCTACCGGTAGCGGTAGCTCAGTGCATCAAATGATGTCACTGCAGCGCCTCTGACCGGGAGGTCCTAGGTTCGAGTCCTGACGGCGGTAGGATTTTCGACACTAGCTTTTCAGCTAGGTCGAATTCAGTCGCTGTCTGGAGGATAATTCTAGCTTCTTGATTTTTTCGTGTTTCCGGGCGCGTCAACTGCTTTGGTCATTAGTCCCGTTAGTGTAGTGCATGTTTTTTTCTCGGAAGATGGCAGTGATCATCCCTCGCTGGATGGCAAGATCCGGCGCCAACCTACTGTCGGCTAGTGGGGTTTCCACCTAACCAGGACTCTCCCACCAGCGAGGCACCGCCCAAGCCGGGACAAGCTTTAAGCTCACGACCGATCTCCCGGAATATGTGCTAGTGTAGTGCATGTTAGTGTCAGTGTGTCTGTAAGGGGAGAGAATAGGACAAGGAAGAGAAAGGACCGATCACGCGTGGTCCATGGCCCGTTTGGTAGGGTACTGCTCCGGCATTCGCCTAGTATTGATCGGAGAAACCACGGAAAACTACCGATCAGAGCAGCCGGCCGCTAGAATTCTCTTCCAGACAGCGGGCGAATTCGACCTAGCTGAAAAGCTAGTGTCGAAAATTCTGCCGCCGTGGGGGGGGGGGAACCTAGGACCTCCCGGTCAGAGGCGCTGTAGTGACATCAGTTGTTGCATTGAGCTACCGCTCTCGGCCCAAGCTCCCGACTGTGATTGTGAGATTTTTTGAGAACTGCTCCGCAATCCTCTAGTATTCATCGGAGGAACCTCGAAAAACTGCGGATCACAGCAGCCGGGTGATGGAATCCTCTTCCACCCAGTGGCTGAATTTCCTCTTAGTCTGTTGGTAGAATGAAATAATGGAAGTCATCTTTACAACGTAATTGTATTAAAACGCTTTGTCAAATTATATTTTAGTTAACAGAAATGACTAACATAATTCCATTCTTAAACAATGTGAAACACACATCGGCATTTCTACAATTTATGTAACTAAATTCGAAAATCCGCCACCATCAGGCATCAAAAGATCTCCCTGTCAGAATCACTACAGAGATAACGCCAACTGAGCTAAACCCATCCTGTATAGGGGATATTGAAATGAAAATTTTAAAAAAATACTACTCATGTCGCTTAGTTCTGCATCCTCATCGTAGCTCATTCGCTTTCCTGATTTCGTAAGCGACTCATCCACACTACTCGGAATTCGGCGAGCGGGTGCTCAGTGTTCGCCGAATAACGAATGTGTGGAGCCGCCTTTAAGACAGCTCCACACCTTCGGCATTCGCCGAACAGCGAGCTTCGGCTCGCCCAATCCCGAGCAGCTGACGTGTTCGGCGAATGTTCGCTCCCTTTGATGTGTCCAAAAGAACGACACGCGGTGGGTAGGGCTAACCCTGAATGTTCGTCGCCCGGCAAATAGCAACTAACTCATTCACACTACTCTGGATTCGGCGAGCGGTTGCTCGGTGTTCGCCGAATAACGAATGTATAGAGCCGCCTTTACGGGGAACTCTTTTTTTCTCGCACCTACACATCACTCCCTGGACATGCAGGTTGACTGAAGTTAAAACATAGCAACAGTAAACATAAAACATAACAATCAGTAGCGTACACCCCATATATTTCTCACCGGAAGCGGTAGCTCAGTGCATCAACTGATGTCACTGCAGCGCCTCTGACCGCGAGGTCCTAGGTTCGAGTCCTGACGGCGGCAGGCTTATCAGTTAGGTCGAATTCAGTCAGTCTCTGGGGAAGGATTCTAGCGGCCGGCTGCTCCGGTCGGTAGTTTTCCGTGGTTTCTCCCATCATCACCACGCAAATGCCGGAGCAGTACCCTACCAAACGGGTCACGGACCGCGAGCGATCTGTCCTTCCTCTTCCTTGTCCTATTCTCTCCCCTTACACACACACACACACTTACACTAGCACGCCCTACACTACCACATATCCGGGGAGACCGGTCGGGAGCTTAGAGCTTGTCCCGACTGGGGCGGTGCCCCGCTGGTGGGAGAGTTCTGGTGAGAGGGAAACCCCACTACCCGACGGTAGGTCGGCGCCGGATCTCGCCATCAGCGGGGCAAGATCACCGCCATCTCCTGAGAAGAAACATGCACTACACTAACGGGACTAATGACCGAAGCAATTGACACGCTCGGAAACACGAAAAAATCAATCAATCAAAATCCATATATTTCTCCCTTGGCGGTACGCCGAATATAAGTCAGTGCCGGCGCAGATCTAGCAATTGTCCGAAGCCTTGCAAGTCATGGGACCCGCCGATGGGACTAATGGGAAAAACTGAAACAAAATTGATAAAAAAAGTTAGAAATCGGAGAAACCGTTATCATAAATTCATAAGTCGTGGTATAGGAGTCTGATATTTCATAAAAAAAATATTCATGTCGGTTAGTTCTGTGTCCTCATCGTAGCTCCTCTTTATTCGCTTTCCTGACTGAGAGTGCTAGCGCCATCGCAGCCTTGGTGAGCCACATCACCAACGTTGCTCGTTCAGGCTGCGCTGTTGCTGCTCCCCGGGTAATCCGCAGAGGTCACGTAAGGCAACAATCTGAATTTCGCCCTTAGATTATACAGTTCCGTGCAGTTGTAAACTAGGCGCGTTGTCTTGATATTAACTATTTCCCAGACTTGCTTTTCCCCCCTCTCCGCTCTTTCTCTCTCTCTCACTCCCCGCGTGCAGGCGCCGACCTCCTAAATTTGACTTTGTATTGAAGTGAACAATCCCAGAGAGCTAAGGTTTACCTTCCTGTTATCGTACAATAGTGACCCCTTGGGTTTGGGTGGAAGGTCAGGCGAGGAACTAGCGCCGCTGGCGGGCGCGGTCGGCACGAAGTCGGAGCGGAGAAGCGCGAAGGAGATGAAAGCTGCGAACAAGGGCGCAATGGAGGGAGCGGGCTCGGAGGTTACGCACAGTGGTTCAGAGTGAAAAGGAGATGGACAAATGCATTCACAGTACCTACGTTCTTCTTCCTCTTGTACTGCCATACACTGATTAGTGCCTAGGCTAGTTTCCGGAAGCCCCTAGCGCATTATTATAAGACTGTATGTATGTATACCTAGGGTAGTTCGCCATTACTTTTCCCAGGGGCGCTCTTCGTTAATTTTGATGTGTGATTTGAATACCAGATAGCACATGTCAAGATACAGTAACCGTAGCCTTATGCAGTAATTTAAATCGAAACTCTAATAGGTGCTAAATTGCTAGAGGATTTAATTTTGCCAGGATCGACTAAGTGCGTGTCCTGGGATATGTTTTACATGCCAACAAGCCTCCGCATTCATGCCACCGATTTTTGGCACCTCAAAGTTTGAACGTGTGAACATGGGATCAGTAGCCCAGCATGACAACCACTGTATTATCAAAGCCTGTATTACGCAATTGCAGGACCGAATTTATATCCTGACCTGTTCCGAAGTGCACAACCAGTCAATGAGGTTCTAAAAGTTTTGACATTAAATACATATAATAAACTAATTGTGATAATAAACTCTAACACATTCAATTTAAAAGTGTACTAGTAAAATATATTTATACAAGTTAGCCGTTTCAGGTGGGAAAATGCATCTTTGGAATCTCCTCGTTTAAAAGAACAAATTTTTGCTACGGCAGAAGCCCTTCGTTTCATGGCAGGTTGTGTCAATTTCTGTTTTTTATCGTCCTGAAGACTGTGCTTTGAGCGAGTCTTAAAGTTCTCAGGACATCTTAGAGATTGCGACAGAAAAATCTGCATTCTTGGATTACTAAAGAAGAAAAACAAAAATGTTCCATCGGAAGGAAATGGGGTGAAAATGGCGACAGCTCTGTGTTGCGCGTGACCCTCCGATTGAAGATCATTTTAGGCAGCCAGTCGACCGTCAGAATTCCAGTGTACTCGCTGTTCACAGATGACACTGAAGATCTGCAAGGTGACTCGGAGTCATCTGAGTCACCTTAAGTTGGCGTGTGCAAATGCGAGTAAAGAAGCGGTGGTGTACAAACTGGCATGAAATCGAAAAGTTACAAAAAATATGTTTTACAGAAATCTTGGCTTCTGAGACCAAAACTGTAAATGAACTATTCATAATGAGAAACACGTATATTGTAGTATGTTTTGTAACCATCTCAAAAGATTCATCTGTATATTGAACTAATGTAAACCTAGATTTTTTGAAACGGTTGCCGGTGCTTTCCATCGGATTCCTTAAGAACCAACTAAGTGTGCTTACGCATCAATTCATCATTGCACGAGTGCCATAAAAATCGAATTTCAAATTAGATACATTTGTTTTTGTGATTAATCAATTCATTAAATGCTTGCGCAAAAAATCATAATAATGAAAAATGAATTACACGTGTTGAATAGGAAACAGGGAAAAAAGAGATAAGTAACCCAACGGAACAGAATACTCCGCGAAGCAGAAACACAGCGAGTGGCTGGAGGGCGAGGTCGGCACCAAGTCAGGGTGGTGAAGCGCAAAGGGGAGGGAAGGAGAGAGAGAGAGGATAAGATAATGGAGGGCGTGGACGGAGATGCGGCGAAGGCAGCCGGCGGCGGCAGCGGCGGCGACGCCGGTCGCGCACCGTGGTACACATCGAAGGAAAACGCTGGCATTCAGTAATATTGCTGGAGTTTCATCAGAATCTGATGTAAAACTGTAACTGAATTCGAAGGTTCTGGCACAAAAGATCATAATTAGGAATAAATAAAATGCTCAATATGTCGAATGGATGATAGGAAATTCAGGGAGAATTAATCAACAATGGAAAATATTTTTTAACACATTATTAATAGTATGTTAATCTCTTTTCAATGATATTACTTTTCGTCTGAATATGTTGCTATCAAAATAAATATAAATTTATCATATTTGTGAAAGGAAACTAGTTATGAATAACATATTACTCATTGAATGCTCTCCAGAAATACAATTGAATGTCAAGTTCCTCTTATTGGAGGGTTAGTTAATAACTACGATCATTTTGATATCAAATGAAAACGAGATCCTGATTATTTCTTTTAAAAGTTTTAATAATTATTCTCAATATTTTTACAGTAAGGCACATTTGAAAGAATATTATATTTACGTTGGTAATTTTTATTTTTTATTGTACTAGTTTAAGAAATAATTAAAAATTAGTAAATTTCAAGTCATTCCAAAATTTGATTTAATAGTTTTATATCTCACTCCCAGCCGTTCGTTTAGCTAATCATTAAGACCTCCGCGGGGACCAAATACAACAGCGCGCACTGAACGGTACTGTATTGAACGGCCGGGAGTTTTTAAGAGTTTGATTTCATTGCTTTAAAGTGAAGTGCGCACTCTAAGTCGCCGCGATTGTGACGGAGGATTCGCAACTTTCGCCGTTTGTAACAAGTCCGAGAGAAACTCTTTGGGTGTTCCCATATGCCGAACACTCCATTCTGCTGTCTCGTCAGCGATTTTCTTATATGGTAAACACATGCATCGGCACTGGCTTTCCACGATTTCAGTTGGTGAACTTGACACTTTGAACACTCCATTGTGTGAGATTTAATTTTTCGGTGAAGAATGTATGTATTAGGTTTTTAATTACGTCATGCTACGTTACATAGTTATAACATTGCATTTCAACGTTAATATATCTATTGTAAGAAAGGAAGACTGGACATTTGTGATAAAAATGGGATATTCTTCATATACAAGCACATAATTACTGAAATAGTGAAATAGGTAACATGAATGCGAGCTAACATTCTTTACTTTTAAAGCTAACATTCTTTACTTTTATTACCACAGTCTGTATGTTTCGTACCACACACGGCAAGGAGCCAGACCAGATTGTGAAACTGAATGGCTTAGTAGATCGGAAGTAGTCTCAATGTTGTTTGTCAGATCCAATCCAGAGACCAATCTAATGAACACAATCCTCTTAACATATGCCGTTCGTACCGACCCGACCCGACCCGACCCGACCCGACCCGGCCGGCCGGACCGGCGGCCCGACCCGACCAAACCGCGGCACCGAGCTATCCGCCCGAGCCGCACCGACCCGAGCCCGCACCGACCCGAGCCGCACCGACCCGAGCCGCACCGACCCGAGCCGCACCGACCCGACCCGGGCCGACCCGACCGCCGACCGACCGCGACCCGACCCGACCCGACCCGACCCAGTGCACGCGTAGCTCTAAAGGTGCTCCTCTTCGCGCTGGCCCACTGTGCTCCGCGGCAGCTGGCGCGGCCACCTCTCCGTTGCAGCGCCGCTCTAACAATATCGAACAGGGGCCTCGCGGCGAGATGAGGAGGCCAGCAATGGTGATGGCGGCAGCCAGACTGGCGATGGGTGCACCAACACTGGTGGCGTCAGATTACGGCGGCGGCGATAGAAAAGATGCTTAGGAAGAATAATGGTGACGATTGGTTTGAGGTACATTCAGGTACTAGCCCTAGTAAAACTCGATGACGCGACCGCAGTAACGGCGTTAACAGGAGTCGGGGATATCGTCGCTTGCAGCTGTTGTGGGGACAAGGATGGTGATGCCATAGAACAAAAAAGCATTTCTCTATTAACCGTTGTAGAATTCAGGTCCATGAAGTAGAAATAGGAAATACAGATCACGGTATTTGGTCGGAGTGAGTTAGAAATATTAAAGCCTTCATTTATAATTTTGTTGTCTATGTTTTACACCACCTAAGAGAATGGAATAAAAATATTCCGGAATGTCGACAAACTAATGTTTTAATATTTCTAATTCACTCCGACCAAATTCCGTGATCTACATTTCCCATTTCTCTGTTGTGATGCAGTGATATGTCGTAGTTAGTGTCCAGTTGAGGTGATGACGACGTAGATTGTGTTTGAGAAACCTAGCACAATATAAACTGTAGTGAATACATCAAATAAACTGTAGTGATTTCAGAAATGCACCATTGCCAAGTGAATAACGGGAACAACATTGCACATGGGAAGGTGAAAATAAAATCTTACTTTGTTGAAAGGCACTACAAGAGAAATGAAAGACGGGTAACAATCTTTAATGAAAACTTTGTTAATAGTAGTCAACAATGGATGGTGTCTGTAATAGTGGTGTATGTCAGTTTTTTTTATTTAAATCTGTAAATTTACAATCTGTTCAAAACAAGAACCATAAGTAAATATGCTGTTAGAGAATACAAACTTGCATGGAAAGGTCACCCACTGGTGATCTTCCTTTATCACATTACACACTTATAATGTTGACAAAACATTTGGTGTTGATTTTATTACAGTATTATCACTATTGTCATTTTAAAATCTATTTGGCAAATCCAATGGTTTAAACTTTTTCAGTCTTTTGACTTCTAAACTATTGTCCAGTAAGTTTATGGCTAGTACATGTATGTCAGTGATACTTAAAGTTGTAGAAATACTAAACTGCGATTACGAAGAGACAAGTGCAAACACCGGAGGTTAGATGTCTTCTACATCTACAATACTCAAGAAAGTAGAGATGACAGAGTCAGTAAAATTTGGTGAAAGTAGCATTATGTTCAGAATTCGTCATAGATAGAAGAGACCACAAAAGCAGAGGCGGCGATAGTGATTTCCATATCACATCACCCTGTGTTCATCCATCCATGCACATATACATACATACATTACACGTGACGCCTCAGCCATTAACGGGATGCCTATGTCGGACAAAGGAGTAGGAGGGTATTGGCACCAGCGACGAGGAGAAAGTCTTTGGGTACAAGAGAGGTGGCTGCATGAATAGCAATGGCTAGTGGTTAAGAGAGAAAGAATAGGGGAGGCAACGTACACGACAGAGAGGTGTTGTGCGATGTATTGGCGGAGGGGATAGCGGGTGTGATGGGGAAAGAAAGCTGAGAGAGCGGATATTGTAATTGTGACTACAAAGGGTTAGCGCTTGAACAGCGGTAGGCCAGCGTGGAGAGAGGAATCTGCGAGGTTGCGAGGGTCAGGTTGCGAGGGTCAGGTTGCGAGGGTCAGGTTGCGAGGGTCAGGTTGCGAGGACGAGGTTGCGAGGCTTGGAGGGAGGTTGCGAGGAGGTTGCGAGGGGAGGTTGCAAGGGCGAGGTAGCGAGGTCGAAGTTGCGATGACGAGGTTGCGAGAGAGGTTGCGAGTGAGGTTGCGGGACGAGGTTGCGAGGCGAGGTTGCGAGGCGAGGTTGCGAGGCGCGGTTACGAGGACGAGGTTGCGAGGGAGGTTGCGAGGGCGAGGTTGCGAGGTGGCGAGGCTGCGAGTTGGCAAGGCTGCAAAGTGGCGAGGTGGCGAGGTTGCAGTGGCGAGGGCGTGGTAGCGAGGGCGAGGTGGCGACGGCGACGGCGAAGGCGATGGCGAGGGCGACGGTAAAAGCAGCGGTCGGGAGCTGCACCGGGGCGGGCGGGGCCGGGGGGGCCGGGCGCTCAGCCGGGAAGGGCTAAAGGGCAGCAGGCGTTTATCTTGGCGAGCTGTACACAGACGAGGTCGGTGTGCTCTAAAAGCCCCAGGTCCGGTTTTGCAAACAACGTGAGAAGCCGCGGCGGTGGTGCCGCCGCCGGCGGAGAAAGGAAGCAGAGCCGGGGGGGGGGCGCGTTGACGGCTGAGCGGCGTTGGCCGAACAGGCACCGACACGCGCTGTCCGTGGTCTCGACGTGAGGACGAGCCTACGCTGTCCCCGAGAAAGGCTGACTTTGTCGATTTGTGATCCCCCCCAGGGGAGACTGCGGATAGAATTACAGAAGAGTCTTACTGTGAATAAAACGTGTCGATATTGCTCTTGTTCATCTTCACAGCTATTATGAGTTCAAGATATCACCTTAAGAATAATATTCAACACCACAGGAACGAATATTCATTAAATATTTATATTTTTGTTCTCCTATATTAGGTAAGTGTATTGGAAAAGTTTTGAATTTTTTTAAATAGTTCTGTGCAACACTTGATTTAGGAGACAATGGTTGCGTGAGGTGAAGCATAAAATTATCTGGGTATTAGAAATAAATAATTACGTATCTTTAATATATCTAGACGAAATTCTATAATATTTTTTTTTTTTTAATTTAAAATTTTCTTTAAAAAATCCGTTTTATATCCTGTTTAATACTATAAAATGATATTCCTGAGAGTGTATTTGTTAATATAATGTCATTGTGTGAAAGTAAAACGTGCAATTACGTTCAACCGTTTTATGAATCTTTAGAAATAAATCATGAAAAACACAAAATTAGAATGAGCCTTTTCTTTCAGCTTCAAAGAGTAAGGATGTTTTGCATCAAAATGAACCCACTCCAGTAATATTTAAAAGGGTAAGCTGATATATAGTTTTTAGAGTAATTTTATAAACTTATACACTTTTCATCTTACATTATTTTAATAATTCAATGACCTACTTTACCTAAGTTTGCAAATACTTTAAATTTGTTTCGTAAAGAAAGAGTTTTCCTGAAAAATAATTATACTTCATTTTATTTAAAAAAACAACAACATAAAACAAGAGTTTCTCAAAGCACAAAGTGAACAATACAACGAATCTTAATTTCAGAGAGCTCTCATTCGGACTTTTATAGTCCCACAACGCAAACCAAGAGACTTCGAATTCGAAACCGCGAAAACAAATTTGCATTTTCCGCCGCACCTAAATACTCGGGGACGTCCACGAGCCCCATCACGTCGGATGGAAATTTCGCTCCGCTGACGTCAGACTTCTCCGCCCACCCGCCTCAATCCTCGCGGGGGTGCGTATCCTCCACACGCCTTGGCCCAGGCCTCCTTAGTTCTCGCCCCCGCCGCCATCCGCGCTCCGCCCCGTCCGCCGCGCCGGTCCCTTTTAAAAACCACTCAACACAAACAAACAAAGGAACTTCGCAAAGGGAATACATTAGAGCACAAAGGCGGGGCGCCACTTGCTTTGAAAGATTCGGAGCAAATTCAGGACGAGTCGCGGAAGTAGAAAGCAAGAGAGGGAAGGGACGAGGCGGAGAAGAAAAAAAAAGGACGAGCTCGACAGACACATACCATTTCTTCATTACGTGCGTCTTTGTTTCCAAAGAATAATGTTTGTATCAAAGACGTAAGCCGGGGTGGTGGAGAGGGGGTGAATGTGTAACGAGACCTACGCATCGCGTGCGTAATTGGGACTCCAGCGCCGCGTGGCGGTGGGGGCGCGCACCAAGGAGCGTCGCGGGCGAGCAGGCGGATGGTGGAGAACAAGGAGATACGGATGTGATCATTCCACACTCAAATGAAAACGAGAAATCGTCTACTAAACTCAGTGCCGGAGGTAGACAATTTTTGGCCTGGGGCAATGCAAAAACGTATCCCCCCACCCGAAAAAAATAAAAATATGAAAATTGTATGAAGAAACTATATGAGTTATTTTATTTCAACAAATAACAAAAAAATACAACTTTTAAGTTAGAAAAAGTTTTTGGAAATATATTTTAAATAATAGTTTTAAGTAAAAGTATTTAGAGATCTAATAATACAATTCCCACTGTGAACTTAAAACACTAAAAAATGTATTCTGTGGTGGCAGCAGAGATTTTGTGGTACTCCATGATAAACTATCTGGGGTCAATGAGGTATCTACCATTTTGATCGTACACTGTACAAAAGTAGTCTGCTTTCGTACAGTACGATCAAAATGGCGTCATACTTTGACGACTTTCCATGAAATTATGCGTTTAATCTGTGTTACTTGGGACCACTGAAGATGGGAAGAGTGTTCCCAAAACACGAGTGTGGCTATATGTAATCATATTAAAATTACATTTAATACTATTGTGGTAGATTCCTCATTGACCTCAGATATTTTAACTAAAAAATGTGTTTTGTTAGTATTTAATAGAGTTTTTATGAAATATCATAATTTCATAAGTCGCGGTGTAGTAGTCTGATAACGGTTTTCTCGAATTCTAATTTTCTTTATTTTATTTTTTTATTTTTCCCGCCAGTCCCATTGTCGGGCCCCAGGACTAGCAGGGCCCCGGACGATCGCCTGGTCTGCCCATGCCTGGGGCCGGCACCGACTAAAATTCGGATAGTGCACCGCCAAGGGAGAAATTTATGGAGTTTCCTCTTCGGCCAACCTGCATGTCCAAGGGAGTGATGTGTAGGGGCGAGACAAATAGAGAGTTCCCCATAAAGGTGGCTCCACACATTCGGTATTCGGTGAACACCGAGCAATCGCTCGCCGAAGGGAGTTGCTTGCTATTTGTCGAGTGACAAACATTCGGGGTTCGCCCACCCCGCTGTCGGTCTTTTTTAAAAGGGGCCATTCGTTATTCGGCGAACACCCGAATCCCGAGTAGTGTGGATGAGTTGCGAGTGATATTGGCCGATTCGGTGTTCGCCCCACCCACCGCGTGTCGGCCTTTCGGACACATCAGAGGGAGAGAACATTCGCCGAACACGTCAGCTGCTCGGGATCAGGCGAGCGTTAACTCACTACTCACTGCTCGGCGAATGCCGAATGTGTGCCCGGGAGCGGTAGCTCAGTGCATCAACTGATGTCACTGCAGCACCTCTGACCGGGAGGTCCTAGGTTCGAGTCCTGACTGCGGCAGGATTTTCGACACTAGCTTTTCAGCTAGGTCGAATTCAGTCGCTGTCATGGTTTCTCCAATCAACACCAGGCAAATGCCGGAGCAGTACCCTACCAAACGGGACACGGACCGCGCGCGATCTGTCCTTCCTCTTCCTCGTCCTATCCTCTCCTCCTTACACACACATTTACACTAACATGCACTACACTACCACATATACTATACTACTACACGGGAGACCGGTCGGGAGATTAGAGCTTGTCCCGACTGGGGCGGTGCCCCGCTGGTGGGAGACTTCTGGTTGGGAGAAACCCCACTAGGTAGGTCGGCACCGGATCTCGCCATCCAGCGGGAAAAGATCACCGCCATCTCCCGAGAAAAAATATGCACTACACTAACGGGAATAATGACCAAAGCCGTTGACGCGCCCGGAAACACGAAAAAAACAAACCAAACCAAACCGAATATGTGGAGCCGTTTTAACGAGGCGTTCAAATGCTCTTGGAGTACGAGTGTGAAGCAGTTTCCAGCAGCCGACGGTGTTGCATCATTTGAGAATCTTCACTACATGAATGGGTACCTTCTCGAACTTCCCCCATACCACCCGGCCTTGTCACCTTGTGACTTTCAGATTTTTGTCAACTTCAGAAATGGCCTGGCAAAGCACGCCTGCTTGCATCTGAAGGTGATGTGTTGGGGCAGTGGCGTCACCAGCAACCAAAATTACCTTACTAACCAGAAATCAAAGTAGTGAACTAGCGGGATAGATGCTTAAACACTTTTGGAGGGAATTTAGAAAAATAAATGATCCTTTGTTTGGATAAAAATATTATTTTCATGTGACTAACCCCCGAATGTCGCACAGTGGGCCAGAATCCCAAAAAGGTGGCCAAAATATAAAAAGCTGTCAAATTCCTACCAAAGTTAGTATATAAAACTTATCGAAGATGCTGATTAGGAATATGATATCAAAAATTGAAAAGCAAAATGGAAGATTCAAAATGGCGGACCAAAAATTGGTAAAATTAATTTTATTCATATGAAAATTATATTCTGGGAATTCTCGAAGTTACTGATGAAGAATATGACTTTAAATGTTAAAAAATACAAAATGGTGAATCCGGGGAAAAATTAAAAAAATTTATTCATATAAATTTTATTTTGGTAATTATAGATGTTGGTGATAAAATTATGATATCAAAATTTAAAAATATAAAATTGTGTCCAAAATGGCGGATAAACAGTCATAGATCTTTTTATTTATACAAAAATATTGTAATAACATAAGATTTGAAAAAAATATCTTAAAAAATGAAAATATTCGATGAAGAACCGAATAAAGGATATAGGATGATGTAAAACGTTACAATTACTTACAATTACAAACAGTACTTATAATTATCAGTTGTCGTTTGCTTCTTCTTCTTCTTCTGTTTCACCTTCATCAGATTCTATTCTTTCTTCTTCTGTTACTGCATCTTCATCGGATTATTCTATTTCTTCTTCTGCTACTGAAGCTTCGTCATCATCGAAAACTTCCTCTTCATCATCTGTATCAGAATCTCCATAATCTTCTGCCACAGGAACTAAGAGGGCAACAGCTTCAGGGGACAAACTTTTTAGTTTCTTCGGAGATGGTTTCCGTAGAAACGAAATGTAGGGGTCCGTGGTTGCCAACAATCTCCTAAAAACGTCTTCCGTAGTCTTAACTCTCGAAAACTTCCGGGAAAAACTTTGGCGGTATTGTTTTATTAATTTATTAGTTGATTCTTGAGCATCCTCCGATAGTTGACCGATTGGTAAAATGGCCGAAGAAATAATGTCTGGTCCGTGGATGAAGAGCCTATGGACTGCTGTTGGCATGTTGTACCAGGAATATTCGTTGACGTAGTGTCTGGCAGTTGCTATGGCATAAGCTCGGAACTTTTCAACATCGATTTGACGTTCGCTGGAAATCGCTTGCAAAATAATGTGGAAACGATGGATTAATTTTTCGGAAACTCCAGTTATCAAAGCTGATGTTGCTGTGTTTCCGTCGTTCGGGCTACCGAATCCTTGTTTTGGCATGTCGATTATAATGCCTAATTGCTCTTTGAATGCTTTTTGAATGTTGGCTTTAAGTATTGCTTTTTATTTTTGTCTTCTTCTTTACGTGCTTGCCACTTTTTTGTTTTCATTTGATATGCCAATTACTTTAGTTTTCGATAAGTTCAGTTGTAAACCGACCTTAGTACATTTTGCGTTTACAGCGTATAGCATATTTTTGTAGAATTTTAGGCGAGGTAGCAAATAGAGCAATGTCGTCTGCAAAACGGAGGTTTGTCAGCCGCCGTCCGTTGACATTTCCACCTGCTTGTTTGGACCAATTTATTTTACGGAAACACGCAAAATATTTCAATTAAACTATTAATTATATATTATATATATATATATATATATATATATATATTATATATATATATATATATATATATATATATATATATATATATATATATATATATATATATATCTTACTCCAAAATAAACCTATTAAATTACGAGTAATCTTTTCTAAAACATGTGTAATTCAGAATGTTTGTAAATATTCATGACTAAAGTTGGATTAGCATATTGTTCTGTAGTGCTCTTGTAAATCTGTATTGCGATTGCAAAATTGTTTGCATTTTAAAGAGTGAAAACTACATTTCTCTGAGGAATGTACAATGCGTTAATACGTTTGAGTGACATGTGGATTAATTGCGTATTTTCCGTAGGACTAATAGTAAGAAACAAATGAAACAAATCCAATCATTCAACTTTCATTTGGTCATGCATGTTACGTGGTTTATAACGAGGCAACGGGTGCACATCTTTTGAGAGTGGCATGTGGTCGGCGAATCGGATTTCCGTCACCCTTTTCTCGATTTCATGAGAGAATTTCCCTACCAATAAAATTGAAATGCCTTCTCAGGTCCTGGACCTACGTTGTGTCAATATCATAAAGCGAGAGTCGCTATTCCGGTCCGAAATCTACCTGAGAGCACCGCAGTCCACCCTACAAACGCTCAGCCGAATTTCAAGACAACATATTTCAATAAAAGTTTGTGACTAGAGTATCTCATTCTTGTCCAAAGCAGTATATCCCAATAAATTATTCCAGGACTGTACTTGTAAATGTGAATTTATATTATTGTATTCGTAATAATTCATTCAAATCAAATTAATAGAAACTAAGAAGCTCCTAAAATTACATTCTCTAGAAAATAAATGTTCGCTATACAGTTTCCGTCTTCTTTGCTTTTATACTCCACATTTTGACACAAGTATTACATAAATTTATCCAACAATATTGTTATATTTAATTTCGTCTTTATTTGTATAATATTATGGATATCTCATAGTTAGTTGATTGTATTCATCATAAAATAATAATAATAATAATAATAATAATAATAATAATAATAATAATAATAATAATAATAATAATAATATCGGATTCAGCCTAATGCTGATCCCCCTAATTAGTTACATGCAAGACTTGCAACGTGATAAAATGATACTGAGCCCGTGCAAGTGCATATCCTGCGTGGTGCAAGATGGCCTATTCGCGAACAAAATAATAATAATAATAATAATAATAATAATAATAATAATAATAATAATAATAAAACAGAAATAAAATAAATAAGATTGGTATATATGACACATGAGATAATGATCAAATTGTAGAGTGTGGTTCGGGAAAATTGTGACTGGTCAGACCGTGACACATTGTTTATGCAGCCTCAAAATAATTTATTTGTAAACTATGAATCTCCTTCTAAGTAGTTTGATAATCATTTTTAATATTTGGAATGATGTGAATGTTGATCATTAGATTCTAAAATTCTATGGGATTGATCTTTATAAAAGTAGAAACCTTTTTATAAATACATAGTTGTTTGCTTTTGTTATTATTTACTTAAATTAGTATCGCTAAATATGTTATTTCACTGCTATGAAAGTAATTCAATTTTAGCATGCAATACCATAATATCGAATATGTAACATTTTTATCCGTTAAAAGAAGATACTTTTGTAGATAGCTGACCAAAAATATTTCCGTTGCTAATTGCGTGCCCAACAGGTGTGTAGCTTCCTAATATCGTTCCTCCAATTAGTTGCCTCTCTAACGTGCTCGTAAAAAGGTTCGCTTGCCATCCGGATGCCGTCCGCCATTTGCAAATGCGCGCTTTATGGCTGTGCGTTCGCATCCAAACGCTCCGGCTCATCAGCGATCGATCGAGTGCCTCCTAACAATCGAACCATCGCATTCCGCACACTGGCGATTTCCCTAACACAGTTCGCGTTGCAGTCCATTACCCCCTTTTGCACTTGCCGCATAGCTGAGCTTTCTGATGGCCGCGAGCTGCCTCGCTGTGGGCCAACGTTGCTGCGTCGAGCTGCGAAACTATGTCTGACTGATGGCAACCCACGACGCACGCAACATTAAAAGGACGTTTTACACCCAACCAACAGGGTTTTTAGTTGTTTCTTTTTCAATTTATTTTTATTCACTAGTGATTAGCTTTTACCTCTGATGGTTTCAGAAAACATTACAATACACGCAACATTTAATCCACTATTTGTATTTAAGGTTAACCCAATCGCATTTCGGTTTTTTTTTATTTGTTAATTCTTTTATATTATTTTGGCTGGCGATGTTATAATGTATTACAGGGAAGCAACCAATAACAATAAATTTGTTCTAGGCGTTCCCGATAGTAACCGCAAACTCAACATTTGGTCATCTTAGTACACAATTCTATCGCCTTCCGTAAATTGTGGCCGAAATGGAACACCTACGAAAGTAGGGGAAACCCCATTTGAGGAGTAATTAACCTTAGAGACTAAAAGTAAAATAAAATCTTATCATTTTACTATAGCAAACATTGTTACATAGGATTTTTGTGACGCCAAACTGCAGGAAAACAACGACAGTGTTATTTCTTTCATTGTGATTCGATTCATTCCATTTTCATAGTATCGTTTCTTAATTTATTGTACATAAATATGTGATTTAATGCATTTCAGTTGTAGTGAAGCAGTGATTCATACAAGGAGATCACAATTATCTGATTGGGTTGGAAACAAAATTCGCAAATATTAGTATCAGTGATTTCAGTAGAACCCAAAAAATAAATGAAGAAGGAAAAAGCAAAACGCCGATGATACTATCTCGAAGCGAAACAGAAAAACTTCTTTCTGATTCCTAATTAAATAGAGCATATCAAGAGCCAGAAGGTATTGTCTTGTTCAAGCAAGTTGAAACTATAGCTGGTGTGGTTGAAATTATAGTTGAATATCTGCGAACGGTGGGTATTCAGTGTTCCCTCTGTTAAGGATTCCATTTATCTAATGCAACAAATGGATTTTTTTGCTTTCACTGTGGACCTGTTTTGCAATGAAAACCTCTCTGCCTTGGATATTGCATATATCTGCTGAAGTCGCAGGATCTCGCCACCCAGCGGGGGATGATCACCGCCATTTCCCGAGGAAAAACACGCACTACACTAACGGGACTAATGACCAAAGCAGTTGACGTGCCCGGAAACACGAAAAAATCAACCAAAAAAAATTATATCTGGTGTCCCTGCAGTTGCCTACCCAGAGTGATGACATGGCCGCACACGTAGCAGGTTGACTTAAATTTTGCAGAGGTTGTCATTACAGTAAATATACTAATGGTCCACTTTGTAACTATGAGTAATACCATCACTCCGCCCGCATTTCTTCAATCCATCGTTCAAGAAAAGTACCGTCATCTCTCTTATTCGACGGACAGATTTTGGCTTGCGCCTACTATACGCCATGATGGAAAATAATTCTGACCGTGTGTTCTCGGCCTAGTATTGGTGTTAATAGACCAGTAAATATTTAGCACTCTGACAACACTGATACGAACGTTCAGGAATCAATTTGCAAAGAATTGCAATCCTAAAGTGTTGTTTTGAAATGTTCAACTCAGACGCAATTTGCGGACCTTCTCTGCCTGATCAAGTGGATTATTCAGAATGTTTACAAAATTGTTAATTGTTTCAAAATTGTTACTTCCTGTTTTTCGGCCCTGAAACATCGGGGAATCTTCCCCAATAGATGGCCAAAATTTAGAAATTGTTTGTAAATTTTCAAATGTTGCAATTTTTATTGTCTCCTCTGAATGGCATTTAAAGGCGATAAAAAATTCAGCAATCCGAACGGTACTATCATCTTTCGTTCGATACATGTAAATGATCAATGTATTACTGAAACACAGAAATATACAAGATGCTAATTAACGCATGTCCTCATTAGAGACTTGGGATTTTAAAAAATGCTGTTAGGCAGTGGCTTAAGGAGTGATTAAGTTGAGCTAATAATAAGCTCCTTGCTTAATAAAGTATCAACTGTGTTTAATTAAAATGTAAATAATTTAATTAATTAGTATTTCAATAGTCTCATTAATACATAGATCTTTCTATTTACTTTTGCGGATCAATCGGTTCAAGGTGGGTAACATTTCAGAAAATATTACATTTTATAAACAAGAACATTATAAAAAAGTTTGTCGGCTTGTTCTATAGTTCAGTTTTCAATGATTATTTTGCGCAAATCATGTCCTTTCCTTTGAATGCCATCGCTTTGGTTTTTCTTTATATATTTCCTTGTAAAATTTTGAAAGTATTTCGAGGAGCTCAAAAATTGCGTATGGTAGATTGTCCTCATTGTTACTTAAATTGCTCGATCATCTGTACAGAGTGTTGTAATAAAATGCTTTGAATGCAAATCATGAGTACAAAATTTTAATTTCGATATCAATTCTCTAACAATTACGCCCATGTTAAATGAGCTGCATCCTTGTCTTAGAACGAAAAATTATTTAAAGACTATCTTCGTCATAGTTTTTGATACATACTTTATGCATTTTTATACACGCTTTGTATCACAAAAATCAGATTAATGGAATTCCGCATTTGTTCAATGTATTCCAATGCGTTTCCCATTTAACGCTATAAAATATTTTTTTATAATAAATTAAGAGTATCTGGGTTTCTCTACTATTTTTCTTTATTATTTTCTGTTTCTCTAGTATTTGTTGTAAGCGTATGAGCGTTCGTGACGTTTAAGCGCATGCTAATGCAGGAGCGCGGGCGGCCGATAAAGCAACTTCCGTGCGTAAACAGTTGTATTCTGAAAACGAAGTCCGTGCATTATCTACCATTGCAAAATAAAAAGATATAAATACGTTATTAATGGTCTTCTCATATGAACATTCGTAAGAAAACTAAATATTGATACCCTCCTGTAATTTTATAGAAGAGTGTCATTTTCCATTCTGCTATATGGATCTGAGAATTGGCTATTATCATAAATACATAAAAGTAGACTAGAAACCAGTGAAATGAAATTGCTTACTTAGGTGGCAGGATATTCACAATTAGACTGTAAGACAAACATTAGTGTAAGAGAAGAACTTAATAAATATACCATCAATGATAAAGTAACAACATATAGAGAAAAAATTTCTCATGTACGTAAAAAGAATGAATACGTCAAGTGTTCCACTAACAGTGTATAATCAGTAGGAGCAACAGGTAACATTGCCGAAGCAATAAAAAGATGAAACGTTTCACACTTTCATTTCTCCCGATCGTGAATAAACAACAGACTATCTCAGAGATTCATGTAAAGGTTAATATAAAATTATAGCCAGCATAATTTTTATCGAGAGGAAAAAGGGTACTACAAAAATATTTCAAGGTCACATCAATCTCAAGAGATGGATCCAACAGGAAGGAGAACGTTTGCATCATTAGACCTTTATTGTATATACATTCCCTTCGTTATTAACAACACACCAATTAACTCCCGATTTATATATTGCTTTGATCACCGACTCAGTATTTTCTTAAGGTACAACGGAGAAAGTTGTTTATGAGGATGAGCAATCTGCTCATCGTTCTACCATAAGGTTGGAAGAGAGGACGCAATGATGAAGGAAGGAATGGTAGATCGCAATCTGTTGCCCCTTATAGTGGGCGCTACTTTCGCATTCACCTGGAAGTGATCAGACATTTTAAGGTTATATTGTAGGAGTTTATAATCGCGAAAAAGTTTGCAATATTGATTCAACTTGATTTTAAAATATTACTTAATGTTATTAAATTATGTATTATATCTGTTATAATCCAAGAACCCTTGGATTAGTTTTTAATGATAAAATCAGTATCTAGAGCTGGAATATGTCATTGTTTTGAGACTCGAAAATCAAAGAATACGCGTTGTAAGGACAACGGATAAACAAGGTTTAATATTCCATACTTGGTGATAACGTTGTGCAAAATGGTCACGGTCGTGAACACATTATGTGCAGAAGGTGTAAAGAGAGCGTTGGATGCTCGTGATCTTCAGAAAGGACACGTGGATTCATTCTCAGAAAGATTATTGTCGCGAGCGCACATAAGCGGTTGATAAGGTGCGAGGAAATTTTCAGAATAGGCTGGATATTAGGTAAATGATAGTGACCTGGGAATTTGTTTAGTGTGAGGTCTGAGAGATTGGTCTTGTGTAAATTGTAATTGGGAATTATTATTAATGTAATGGTTGGAATTTGGAATTAAATAGACCCCATGTTTCGAGGAGATATACATTAGGGTAGCTCCGCAGATGGAAGAATTTTCCAATAAGTAGTTGAATATAGTCAGTGGCGAGTAGGTGTTCATACGACACACAGATAGGGAAAGTCGCTAAAATTGTTTAATTAAGAATAAATGTTAAATATTTATTGTCGAAAAGGGTTGATAATTTATAGTAGTTGTCATCTATCTAATAATTGATTACAATCAATAGAACTTCCAGAAATCGGGATTCTGTATAGAATTACACGTTCATATGCAACAGGTAAGGAGTGTATGTTGTGTGTCGAACCCATGGTTGATTTGAGAGTAAAATTCAATAAATTAATGTTCTAAAATTTTACAAATAGCTTCCCGCGGATATTGATAAGAACGTAAATTTATCACATATTATACAGATTTATATCGTGTGTTATCATCAAAACGTATGTTGCTACATCACATACTTTCTCGCATTATTTATAATGAGAACCTGCAAAATTATTTCTTCTCAACAGAAATTATTCCTTCCTGCTAGGCTTCGATCTCGGGCTGTTAGAGTTACGTTACCCCTACACTAGCCATACTAGACCGTACTGCTACATTCTAAACTCCCTGACAATAAAAGAAAGCCGAACATTTTCAAAATTTCAGAAAGTTTAACAATTTAGTTTTAAAAGAGATTTTACTAAGGAAAAATCTCTATCGCTAATATTATGGTTCTACAATGCTATTTTTGTTTGCAGTTTTCGAAAATACTGTTCGTCTGCCAAAAAGGAACCTGTGCCAGTTGTTTACACTATTTTGTTGTGGAAAAGAATTTTATTTAATTGGCGCTCTTTTTGAGAAAACTGCGAATATATTTTAGGGCTTGGAGTAAGGTACCCTCACAATGAAAAGATATGTTGCAAACTCGAGAATTTGTGACATCAGCCAGATCGCTCGAGGAATATGCATTTGTGTGAATATCCTGTGTATTTTAGCGTCTAGAATTACTCATATGTAGACGGACTGACAAAGAGAAGTTTAAAAAAAAAACATTTTTCCATTTTCATGGACACGCTCAAAACACGAGAATTTCGGTGAGCATATTAAAAAAAGTAATGGAGTTCGTTTACGAGCAAGAAACAATCCACTTTTTTCGAATCAACGATGTATAGAGCGTGTTTTGTGTGGAAATATCGCACTTTTCCCTGCAATATTACATACTTTACTCTTTACCCAGTATATGTGGAGGTAAAAATAGGCTTTGGCAGCATTTAAACTCGCATCCCCCTTATCGACAGTAGTGGCTCAACCACATTACGGTACCACAAACAGTTCTCATTGCTGTGTCCAAGAGCACTTATTACGTAAAGGATATTAACGTGACATTCATTGCCCTTATTTATCTATCAGAGATTAGAACTCCATGTGTCGAAGATATGAAATTCACAATTAGAATTCAGGGGAATAAAAGATGTGACACTACAACAGTTCATTTTAGTAAGATATATTTTGAATCAGAGGCTAAATTCTGCTGTAGGGTTAGCTGTGCAGTTAGAATGACTAGAATTAGCCTAGGCGTTATCTTTCGCCGCCTATCATCAATGATGATAGGCGCTACGTCACAGATGAAAGTTGTGATAACGATACCCTTTAACAAGCGCAGTAAAAGCAGTCGATCTTAATTCCAGAAACTTATTAGCAACAAATTTATGTGTGATTCTTAAAGACCATTAACACTAGGATTGCCAACTACCATACGTTCAGGTGAAAGGGAGGACACTCGACAAGCAAAAAAATATTTTTATAAATATGTAATTTATACTAACACCTGTTTCTTTCTTTTCTCCATTTTCAATTCAAGATTTGTTTACAAAATGCAAATGAAGACGTCTGAGCGTCTCATTTTTTTATTTTAGTCACTAGACAGATTCACGTGTGAGACAGCGTAACACACTAAAATAAGTAGTGACGCGAAAACAGCTCACACTTTCCTGTGTTAATTATAAAGGTTTCAAACTATTATAAGTACAAAATTAACCTCAAAAATGTTTTCTACCCCAACAATTGTTTTCCACGGCGGAAATTCGGACTATAGTTGTAATTGTATTTGTAGCTCTGAAAACCTCCTGTTTCATTGTTTGCCAGACTTACTTAACTAATGGTATTTTTGGCCGAAATATGAAATTATTTTCTGTCACTTATTCCCTGCAGTTTTCAACTTCTTCCTTCCGTCTTGTTCACGTGTAAGGCATCTTCATATTACTGTCTTAAAATTTGTCTCCACAGGTGAATAATTTAAAACTGAAACTTATTATTCTGCATAATAAGTGCATAATTCTCCATAATTTAGTGTGATAGTATCATTGTTTCGGGATATTGCTGATGAAGTTGATAATAGTGGGGGGGGACGCCGTAATAATAGATTTCGCGAAGGCATTTGATGTTGTTCCACACGATAAACTGGTTCATAAATTAATGCAATCGGGTATTGACACCAGAGTTGGACGTGGATTGATGAGCTTCTTCGAAATAGGAAACAGAAAGTCCGAGTTGGACAACAATTTTCGACTCAAGCAAAGGTAACTTCAGGGATCCCTCAAGAAAGCGTTATTGGACCCCTCCTGTTTCTCGCGTTTGTGAATGACCTGCCAGAAAATTTATATTCAAAGGTACGGCTATTTGCAGATGACTGTATAATATATCGAGTAATTCAATCAAATGTAGACGAGGATATTTTGCAGGGTGATCTAGACATTGAAAATAGTTCGAAAAGAAAAACCATCACGTTTCGTAGGGGCCGCGGATATAATGAAACTCAATACTGTTTAGGCAACGAAAATATTCCAAGAGTCTTGTCTTGTAAGTACCTGGGATTAATTTTTGATAGCAAATTGAGTTGAGAAAATCAAGTAAACTGTGTCGTAGGGAAGCCTGGAGGTCCTTGCATTTTACAATGCGAATACTAAAAAAAGTACTGCGAAAGCGAGAGAATTAGCTTATTTATCTCTAGTTCATCCATTAATGGAAGGGCTATTTGTTGGGACCGTTATCCAAATTCTCAAAAGAAATATTTGAACAGAGTACAGAGAAGAGCGTGTACATTTACTTTCCGAGGGAATAGGAAGAATGTAGAATGGGTGTCTCTGGAAATTAAGAGAATTAAGGCAAGATTCTGTGCCCTGTACAAAGCGTATGCCGGTTATCCATCTTGGAAAGATATCTACATCCGATTGGGTAGACCTTCGTACTTTAGTAAGGGGATCACAAGCACAAAATTCAGTTTAGGACACAGAGAACAGATGTTGGAAAATTTTCATTTACAAATAGAACAATAACGGACTGGAATAAGTTTCCTGCGACAGCCCTGAAACCCTTTCCTCTAGGCGTTCAAAGATGTAAAAATAAATTAACTAATGGTATTTGTAAAATTTATTAATTTAGTAAGTTGGATTATTATATCAGTTATTATTAACTATTATTGATAGTTTTTTTATTATTATTATTATTTTAATTTTATTTTGTTGTGTTATTTATATATAGAAGTAGAAAGAGAAGTGAATTTCGAATGTTGTGAAGTGAAGTGTAATTAAAAAGTCGTGTAGTGTTATATTTAAGAGTTTAAAATAACGGTGCAGGTCAACCATAAAATGTAGTTAATGCTATTATTGTTAGCATATTATTATTATTATTATTATTATTATTATTATTATTATTATTATTATTATTATTATTATTTTATGTCTTTAAATAATTTAAAGTTAATATTTGTAATATGTAAATTGTGGTGTTCTGCCACCAGGTTGTACATACCTACCTGCAGAATAATAAATATCTATCTATCTAAAACAAATAAGCAGTGTGCCCTATACCGCTACACCGTTTGAGGAACATACCTAACCAAGTGTTACAGAAACTTAATGAAGCACTATCGAAACCGTGATTATTGATTTATTATACTTGCTCATATATTAATTTCGAGTGGGGTCGGGGAGCGGTGGCTCAATGCATCAACTGATGGCACTGGAGCGGCTCTGACTGGGAGGTCCTAGGTTCCACTCTCGACAGCGGCAGGATTTTCGACACTAGCTTTTCAGCTAGGTTAAATTCAGTCGCTGTCTGGAGGAGAATTCTAGCGGCCGGCTGTACTGATCAGTAGTTTTCCGTGGGTTCTCCGATCGACATCAGGCGAATGCCGGAACAGTACCCTAACAACGGGCCACAGCGCGCGCGATCTTTCCTTCCTCTTCCTCGTTCTATCCTCTTTCCTTACACACACACTTGCTCTAACAGGCATTACACTACCACACATGCCGTGAGACCTGTCGGAGACTTACAACTTATCCCGGCTGGGGCGGTTCCCCGCTGGTGGGAGATACCTAGTTAGGGAAACCCCGTTAGTCGTCGGCGCCGGATCTGGCCGATCTGGTCATCCAGCAGGGGAAGATCACCGCTACCTACCGAGAAAAAAGACGCACTACACTTACAGGACTAATGACCATAATATTTGACGCGCCCGGAATCACTATTAATCAATCGAGTGACCGAGCTTCTAAATGTCTAACATTGACTAAAACATGATGCTCTTCATTTATAGCTTCCTTAATTAGTCTCGTACTGAATTTTTTCATCTGATCGACACCTGTGTCCTGACATTTTGTCTCGCTAATCGCAGTAGCTAAATCGCCTGGCGCTCGCGTACCGCCGCGCCGGTGAGCCGCTGGAATCTCGGCAGCGCGCCCCAGCGCCACTGACGGCGGTCAGCAATATTCCGCAACTCGTGATGCTAATGCACCTCCCATTAAGGCAAGAGCTCCCTAATTTTGCATCTGTCTTTAGGCTGTGCGGAGGGTAGGGCCGGGCTGTCGCCAGGATTATCCCTCGGGCGTGCGAGCGAGGGAAGGGCGTGGCCGCGGGAGAAAAGGGAAGGGAAGGCAAAGCAAGTTGCAGCAAAACGGAGTGAAGCACGAAAGAGCAAGGCAATGTAGCGTAGGAAGACATAATGTGCCTTATCAGGTAGAAATAGTAGTGTCATTTTACTACGTGCTCTTACACTTACCAACTCGAAACTTATGAACTTGAGTGGAGGTAGTTTGATATTGATGGAGATTGTAGAGTAAAACGCTCAGAGGTAGACGATGTGACAAGACGAGATAATGCAGAACATCTAGTACGGAAAAACAATGATAGAGAAAATTGTAAGAGTTTTGTGTATAGTCCTAAGGATTTCGAGGAGGAAAAAGTCAAGAAACGAAAATGAACAGGAAAGGATGAGATAAATGTGAGCACGTTTTCGAGACAAACAGTGAGTATAGAGGAAACCGACCCACAGCTGGTCAGGGAGGAGTAGGATTGCCAACAATGTTCATGTGAAAGGGAGGACATTCGATAAGAAAAGAGAAGAAGAAGGAATTTTGTTTTGTATCATAATGAAAAGATTCGTTCACAAAATGCAGAGGGAGATGGCCTGAGCGTCTCTTTATTTTAGTTGCTAGTCAGAGACACTATCAGGCATGCGTGTGTCAGCGATCAGAAAAACGAGATTGTTTTTAACATATGTTAGTCACGTGATAAAATAAATGACCGCAAATATTTAAAATTAATTAAAAGGAGGATATTTAAAATGTAAAGGAGGACGAGATGACGTTTGCGGTCATTGAGGACCGTCCTCCCACACGGAGAACGGCTGGCAACCGTAGGGAGGAGGCCACGAAGCCGCGAACCGCGTGTGTCGGCGAAGGAGGTCGCGGGAGCAAGGGGAGGGGGGGGAGAGGGGAGGGGGGGAGCGGGAGCGAGGCGCACCCGGCGCGCCAGGGTAATCACTGCGGCAGCCAGCTCGTAATTAATACAATTAACCTCTACACGGCGTGTTACCTCCCTGATAGCGTAACGGCCTCGCCAAATAGCATAATGGCATTCCGGGCTCGGCCTACGGCGCGGCGCCGGCGGCCGTGCCTTCGCCCTTCGCGCGAGGGGCTTAGGGCGCCCGCCGCCTCCGGCCTCTTTCGGCGCGCGGCGCCCCCCGCGGGCCCTGCCGACCTACCCAGCGCCGCCGCTGGCGAATGCAGTCGCTGCCTGGAGGGGAATTCTGGCGGCCGGCTGCTCTGATCGTTAGTTTTTTTCGATCAACACCAGGCGAACCCGCCTCCGGCCACGGCCCGCGCGCGATCTGTCTTTCCTCTTCCTATCCTCTCCCTTACACACACACTTACACTAACCTACACTACACTACCACATATTCCGGGAGACCGGTGGAGAGCTTAGAGCTTCTCCCGGCTGGGGCGGTGCCCCGCTGGTGGGAGAGTCCATGTTAGGGGGAAACCCCGCTAGGTCGGCGTCGGATCTCACCATCTAGAGGGGGAAGATCACCGCCACCTCCAGATGAAAAAGCATGCACTACGTTTACGGGACGAATGGCCTTGGTAATTTACGAGCCCGAAATCACTCACGCCGCTATTTACGCTAAAAAATGTACGATTGTGAGAAACGCCAGTTTGTCGTAGCTCTACTTTTTGTTGAAGTAATGCAGTAATTTCCCAAACCGAACGCGAAGCACGTTCATAAAGTAAGGCATGTGAAAGGGAAGAAATACAAGCTTGTGGATGATCAGGATCTACATTGTTTGAAATAATGTAGTAAACTGTTCAAAAGAACATGACCCACGATCTTAAGATAGGACGTATTAAATCGTTGAACTTACGAATGCAAGAAACGTAAGCTTATTGATGTAAAAGCTCAAACAAATTTTATTGAAATGTGTTGAGTTTTTGACTGAACAGGTCACGCGTGCTTACAGGTAAGAAATAACATTTTACGAATGCCAGAGACGCACGTTTGTACATATTACAAGATTAATTATGATTGAAATAATATAATAAATTCTTAACCCTTTTAAAAACCACCTCCTCCTCGGTATAATAATAATTCTTTTGAACGGCCGTGGTTAGCAATGCGAAACACGTATACCAACGGTTATCTTAAAAGTTTTAGATGGAAGTTATAATTAGCAAATACAAATTTAGGGTTGTGTTCTTGCTAGTGACGTTACAGCTGATATTGAACTGCGCTTGCACTTCTAGAAATGCAATTAACTGAAGATGGTCACTATTTGTGCAGGCACATTTTGTTGCCTACAAACGGTTCTAAATACATGTGGTCTCTGTATCTAAATAAGATCCTTCAAGAATTAAACCAACCACGATTCGCGTGGTACAGATAAGACATGAAACTACTGAACTTACAAACGTCGGAAACGCATGTTTGCGATATACAAGCTCCTGTTTTGGATGAAATAGTCAAAAATTCTTAAACAGAATACGGTGTGCAAGCGTACAAGGTAAGACGAATGAAAGAAATTAATTTTCAAAAACCAAATTCTCTCAAGATTCTCATTACAAAATATCTGAGTTTGAATAAAAATATATGATAAATTATTATATTTAAGACATTTAGCAAGTTATGAAAAGTTTGAAAGCACATAAATTACGAAAAAGAGGGCGTTAATTCAAAACCACTCGTTTAGTAAGAAAGAATCTGGTAAACTCTTTTAGTAAATAAACACGGAGCAGTGCTAGCATAATAAATCTCGTAGGAAAAAATATCACAAATTTTAGAAAGAATTCTTATGGTATTTGATGGTGCCTGAGATCAGCACTTTTTCATTAAAATAGGTCTACTTTAATACCAACATAGAACACATTTATTGTTCCATTTACTGAAATGAGGGCGGAAAATCGCTTACGTCAGTAAATCGTACTTGAAATTCGCCTGGAATTAATTCAAAATATTCCAGTTTGCGTCACCGTCGATCGTCAAGTTCATCCCGTTTCACGCTATTGCAGATACAGGTGATGGACTTTTCACGTTTTCAGTTGATATTTCTCCCTCCCATCTGCTAAATTTCTCACTTTATTTCTCTTTCATTTCTCTGCCATGGCACCCGCAATTCAACCTCCAGCCTCAGAGCCCAGGGCCTCGCGTTTCCGCGGTGAGCGCCAACGAAATTCCGGGTCACGACCGCGGGACCGCGCCACCGGCGCCCGCATTCGCGTTGGCGGTTCCGGCCGCGGGGCAGTGCTGCGGTCGCCCGCGGGGAAACGCGCGGCGGAAAATGGGGCCGGGAAATGAGGCGCGAATTTCCTCTTCCGAACTGCAGCGCCACGCGCGCGGCGTGCCCAACAGCACTCGCCCGCCCGCGGCCCCCGGCCCCCCGCCCACTCGCGTCCACTAGCACCCCGACGGCCCCCCCCATCCGCCCACCCTCTGCCCGCACCCCCGCTCACCCGACCGCTCACCCGACCGCTCACCCGACCGCTCACCCGACCGCTCACCCGACCGCTCACCCGACCGCTCACCCGACCGCTCACCCGACCGCTCACCCGACCGCTCCCCGACCGCTCGCCCGCCCGCCGTCACCCGACCGCTCACCCGACCGCTCACCCGACCGCTCTCCTGACCGCTCGCCCGACCGCTCACATGTCCGCCCGCAGGACGGCCCGCCAGCCCACTCACCTGACCGACCGCTCACTCACCTGACCGACCGCCCCTAACCTAGCCCCCCGCCCGCTTCCTGACTACCCGTCCGTTCACCTGACCTCCCGCTCCCTCACCTGACCGACCGACGCCCACTCACTTGACCGCCTGACCATCTGACCGCCCGCTCACCTGACGGCCCCGCCCACCTCCACCTGTGCCCCGGACCCCTCCCTTTTCTCCCCTTCTTCGTGTACGTGCACGTTTCCCTACTCGCTTGCTCTTCCTGTACTCGCGAACTCCCGCGTTCAATTACTCACCTGTCTGTCATTCCCTGCACTTGCGAACTCGCGTCCACCCACGTCTCACCCACGTACTACTGCCCCGGCTCCCATCCCAGGATTCAGCCTGCTCCTGCCCGCTCTCTCCCCTGCTCCCACACGCCCAACAGTGGTCACCCGCATCCTTTATCTACTTTATACAAGATGACTCAATCTTCTAATGCATGTGAGAGATCGAGGATGCTATTGCCCAATAAGAAATGAGATTTAAAAATCATATTCTTTGTCAAAATCCATTCGTGGTAACGCAATGAAGAACACCTGGTTCCAATGCACCGATCGACTTGATTTGATTTGATTTAATTTTTTCGTGTTTCCGGGCACGTCAACTGCTTTGGTCATTAGTCCCGTTAGTGTAGTACATGTTTTTTTCTCGGGAGATGGCAGTGATCTTTCCCCGCTGGATGGCGAGATCCGGCGCCGACCTACCGTCAGCTAGTGGGGTTTCCCCCTAACCAGGACTCTCCCACCAGCGGTGCACCGCCCCAGCCGGGACAAGCTCTAAGCATCCGACTGGGCTCCCGAAATATGTGGTAGTGTAGTGCATGTTAGTGTAAGTGTGTGTGTAAGGGGAGAGGATAGGACATGGAAGAGGAAGGACAGATCGCGCGCGGTCCGTGGCCCGTTTGGTAGGGTACTGCTCCGGCATTCGGCTGGTGTTGATCGGAGAAACCACGGAAAACTACCGATCAGAGCAGCCGGCCGCTAGAATTCTCTTCCAGGCAGCGACTGAATTCGACCTAGCTGAAAAGCTAGTGTCGAAAATCCTGCCGCCGTGGGGAGTGGGAACCTAGGACCTTCCGGTCAGAGGCGCTGCAGCGACATCAGTTGATGCACTGAGCGACCGCTCCAGGTCGGATCGACTTGAAATTCAGCGTAGAAGAACACACTGATATAGTGGATTGATTACAAAGCGGAATGCAAGAGACAGTCCGAACATTTATTGCATTGCCCGAGAGCGTCTACAGCATATCACTTGATAGTGCGTGTGCCCATCCAGCGCGGTCACGTAAATAGCAATTCTGACATGTAACCTGACGTAAAGGCCTTCTTGTGGTTCAGCGTCTCACATCCGCTGTACATTGAGGCGCAGCTGGACGATGGTTGTCGCTGGTGTTGAGCTGGAAGCCAGGTCTCTGTGCCAAACGTGCTCGATGGGATCGAGTGTGGCGTCATGGAGAAAAATACACAAACATTTACAAGTATGTACAAGTTTATTTACATGTATGTACAATAACCAACTTCTGTTCCGAAACTACACACTTGTGTATTTCCCTGTGAATACCCCACGTAGCTAAGGAGGCCCCGCCTCCTCTGACGCTACTCCCGCGCCACTACCGTGACCTCGTCACCCGTGCAGAGGCACGACACGCTCCAGCCTGGGCGTAAAGTTTTGCGCATCGCGCGAGGTTTCCAGAATAAAAACCCACCGTTAGAGCTCGTCGGCTCGATTTTATACCAGCGTGCAGCCGTCCCGTGACCGTCCTAGGTGTGAGAGGGAGGCTCGCGTCTACCACGTGACATTCCCGGTCAAACTGGCGTCCACTTGGTCTAAATATATCCCAACCCCGGGGCACCACGGCTATTCAGCCCGCAGGTATGCGATACTTCCGCTCCTCGTCCCACCCACGGCCGCCAACGTGACGCTACACGAGATCTAACTAGCTGGCTAGAAATACATACATTCTCTAGAGCAATTCACTAGAGCTGAGCCGCACTTTCGGCATGTGGACGAGCGTTATTCATTTCTTAAGTTGGTGCGCTCAACGTGCTCAGATGGCGACTATCTCAGGGGTGATGACGTCTCTGAGGGACGTAGCACTTGTAGCCATAATCCCAATAAATACCATAGGCGATGAGGATGCGTAACTGATGGCCTCCCCAAACCATATTTCCGGCTGTGTGTCTGGTACGAAATCTCAATGGATTCGCCCCTTCACCAGCACGTCCCCACAGACGAACACGATCGTCCTTCTGTTGGAGCCGGAAACGACTCTCGTCTGGAACCAAATGGCTGTCGTGTTCGTGTGCGCAGGTGGGACAGGTTGGGAGGAGGCCGCTTTCCTCCCTTACAGAGTTGAGTATCAGTATCAGATAAATCATCTCTTTTTTATAAATATCATAAGTTCAGGAAGGGTGGCAACATTAATGGACCTCAGGCTGGCGACATGTATAAATCCACCCCTGATCTTAGTTAATAATTTTCTAGGAGATTGTGGCACGTGCCGGAGTCGACTGCATAGGCTCACAACTCTTATTAGTGGCCTCGTTTCCTTGGTAACTTTCAGGCTAATTCCAGAACAGTATCCTATAGACGACCCGCGTGCAATATATCTTTCTCTTATCCCATTAGCTCCGTCAATGCGCACATGAACGCTATCTGAATGTACTTTTTGTCCTAGCTCTTCAATTCAAAGCTGAGATACATCATGGACAACAGAGCTACGATATTATAACTGTGTTTCATTCAGCTAAATAATGTCCCAGCAACAGCTGCCGTCTATCAGGGCGGAATGCAATTGTTCTATTCCAACCCGATATTTCCCGAAGGCTATTTTTCTTACATGCAACAATCATATTTTTAAGAGAGGAAACGTAATTGGGGTAATTTCAATTAAGGATTGCACATTACTTAAAATAAAATGCATCAATACGTTGAGAATACAAATACATTCCTCACAATACGAAGAAAAAAATATGGATTACCAATCATTCAGCTAAATCATGTCCCAGCATTGAGACGTAATTCACAGAACTACAGCTGCCATCTTGCGAGGTGGAATGCAATTACCCCATTCCAACCCGATATTTCCTGAAGGCTAACCCTTTTTCTTACATACAACATTTAAATTTTAAAATAAGAGGAAACGTAATTGAGGTAATTTCAATTAAGAATTGCACACTGCTATACGTTGAGAATTCAAATAAATTCCTCACAATACAGATAAAAACATATGGATTATCAAATATTTTTTTAAAAATAATTTCTAAAATTTTAATTTGTAAAGGTATAACAAAAGCTAGAATATAAGACGAACGAAGAAAGTTTGGCGAAAATCTTGCTACAGTTTAGACGCTAATTTTTGTTCACAAACAAACGGACAGCCGTTGTTTAGTATAAAGGACCCACAAAACACACCACGTGGTTTCTGACTACACAATGTTTAGGAGAAAGTACATAGAGACAAGATGTACCCACTTTTTCGTTACCAGGGTCTCTAATAAGATTTTTTCTGTGTAAAATTCGCCTTTTTCACGTAGAGAGTGTTACCAGTAGTTTTTGGTAAGATACGTATAGTATAGTATAGTATAGTAGAGTAAGCAGTAACAGATGCGTATAGTAAGAAAGAACGAATTGCATTGAAGTGGGGCATACGCAGAACATTTTTTCACGAGTTGCCACTTATGACCTCCACCATCATTGGGCTTTACATCCACATTGACTTGATCCAAGAGCAAATGTATGGCGTTTGATTTATTTGAATGTGGGTAAGTGAAAAGGATTTAGTTAACGAGACGATGCTTTACTTATCCGCTAATCTTACATACATTTATTTGGCGACTTTAAGTAAATAGAATAATTTTTTTTAATTATTAATTGATTCCCTTGGATCTGTTAATGGAGGCGGAGCGTGGGAAGTAATGCGCCCAGAGTGTCCTGTGTTCGTTGCCTGCCCGTCCCGCAGCGGCCCAGCGCGTCATCCATTTTAGATATCGGCACTCGAATGCCCATGCATTAGTAAGTGCCACGGCAATTGTTCATTGGAGGCCTGAATGAAACATGCGACCCAGATAAGTACGGTTGCATAATTGAATAACAACACTTGTAAACTAGTGGGGTTTCATCTCAAAGCCTCATTTTACAAGCTCTGTAATTAGAGGAGTATTATGTAGAAATTGCCTGGCTGCTGTAAGAAAGTCAACTGCTTGGCTTGTTCCAGAGTGAAACTTACTGTTGGTTATTTGGCAAGAGGCTTCTTTTTAGGTCTATTATTTTCTTCGTAATAATTAGTCAATTTATTATTCACAAACATCGGGAACTGAGGAGTCTCGTAACAATCGCTGAGAAGTATATTCAATTGCATGTCTTTTGTTAATGGTCATATCTCGGTCATAGCCGTCATAATGGTCATAGCCGGCGGAGCTAGCCGAATTCGTTTACTTCGCTCCGTGAAGTCACGAAGGTTAAGCGAATTGGAGACTCGCGGGTTCTTGGTTGGGTGACCGGCCAGGAACCCCGGGATCTAACGTCGTCGAGCCCCTGGCCGAAGGGATAAAACGCACTGACTGACTGCGACGTGACGAGACTTGACTAGTATAGTAATTACGGAGTATTAGTAATTAACGGAGGATTACTCCAAAGAATGCGCTCAACGCCCCTTAAGGGGCTTGGAGACGCGTTGCATCAAGGTGTGGATGCAACAAATTTAAAAAAATCTTCCTGAAACTTGAAATATGTACGTTTCATGGCAAAATATTGAAAATAAGATAAATGTTTTGCATATAATTCGTATTTTCAATACTTAAAGCTTTTTGGCATATACACAAATGTTTTACCATATTTTCAACCTATTGCCTAAAATATCATAAAAATATTATTGTCCACGTAACAAATATTTATTAATGCAAAGCATTAACTCTCTATGCTTCAAATACGTTAGCACAAGTTTCAAACTACTGGCGGCGAACGCCATTTTCTCGAAAACGGCTCCAAATTGTTTCTTCAATTTTTTTGACCAGATCTTTTGATTTTTCTGACATTACATAAATGTATTTTTTAAAACATATATCACGAAGTAAATATTTACATTGCCAGCGATTTTAATACATCATTGTATTTGAGTGATCAATTACTTTAAGTAACTTCTTGTGAAGTTCCTCGAAATCACAAAGGTTTTGGGTAAAAATGCGTTTTGGATGAGATATGTACTACTCGCGCAACTTTTCTTGAATGATGATCTTGCTTCCCCCTCCCTTGAGCAATAAACAGTTGAAGGCAAAAGCTCGCAGCGAGCAGTGATGACAACATTCCAAGCATTAAAACTTGGTTGCGCAAAGCAGAAGCTAGTCAAAGGTAGTTGCTTCCATAGTCGAAAACTTCTGTTCAGCGTTATTACCACTATCTAAAGAAATACCGGGCGCTCTATTTCTCAGCTCAGAGCATCAACTGATGCCACTGCAGCGTCTCTGACCGGGAGGTCCTAGGTTCGAGTCCCTACAGCGGCAGGATTTTAAATACTAACTTTTCAGTTAGGTATCCGCCCCCTACCAATTATATACGTAAGATGAAGCCACTGAATGGAGAAGATTCTAACAGCTAGCTGCTCTCGTGAGTAATTTTCCAAGGTTTCTCGAACAAAACCAGGCATCTGCCGGAGCACTATCTTTATAAACGGGCCATGGACTTCGCGCCATCTTTCCTTTCTCTCCCCTTTCTTACACATCTTGCACGTAGGTATTCTACATTAGCACATACGTCGAACTAGTTAAGATGTTAAGAACTTGTTCTACTGGGGCCGAGCTCCGCTGAAGAGATCCCTAGGGATAGAAATCCCCCACAAACCATTGATTGAGATCAACGCCGGATCTCGCGATCCAGGGGAGACGAACACCCTCACCTCCAAGCACAAAAACATTCACTATCCTAACAGGGCTAATGACCATAGCAGCTCAAGGGACTGGACACATCAATGAAGAATTTTTCTGCGATCTATGCTTAAATTATTACACAATTGTGGGACAGGAACACTCGAGGCTTTCGGAATATACCGCACAGTCTTTCCGCGATTAACCCATTACATACAGCTCATTAATTCACCACTCAACAGTATTTCTCTGAAAAATACTGTATTTCTAGCGCAAATTGAAACATAACACTAAGCGACAACATATATACAGCATCAGGTAAATTAAATTCTGCGAAAAATGTTTCATGATTAGAAGCACTTCAAAACATTTTCTCAAAAAATGCACCAAATTTTTCAACACAAATTACCTTACAAGACGAGATTTAACTTTTCTACAATATTCTTAAAATTACATATCAGATCTACTATATACGAAACCGAAAAATGTATAAAATCGGAAAATATACATTTTGGCGGCAATAAATGGCAGCTAGAAAGAGGATGAGACAAAACCGAAAAGGTAGCCCACACCTAAGAAATTAGAGAACTAGCTAGTTCAAGTAAGTTTGTGCCATTCTGTAGCACCATTAGTTCATTATTATTATTTACATATGCTTCCTATGATTCCAGTGGTCACTAGTAGGCCACCGGGATTCGAGGACCATGTGAATTACGTACATACATTCCGTTGATCGCCAGTACATCACCAGCTCCAGTACATAAATTATATGTATTCAGTACATCGCCAGTCATCAACCAGCTCGAACACCACGTGGAGTATATACTGTAGGTCACTGGTTTCAAATCTGGGTGGAAAGAACCATGTTCCAGCTTCACCCTCGTGAGAATCATTATTATTATTATTATTATTATTATTATTATTATTATTATTATTATTATTATAATAAAGATGAGTTGGATGTGTGCTAAGCTGGTCGCCTGTGGTAACTCAATAAGTAAATCATTGGAATCTGATCTGCAGTATCCTTCGTAAATTATACACATACACACATTGGATAAGTGAGTAACATTTATTCATTTTAGAATCACAGTCCCTTCTGAAACAAATACGTACAGATATACACATTTCATTCTGAGACTACTTCAAATTATGGTTACAATACGTAACTACGGTTAGAAGCAGTACCTGAAGTCTGCGTTGACTTGTCGAGAGCTCCGGTGCATGGCGAGCGAAAGTTTCCTGTGGAAGACGTTAATGCGTGCACTGCACGCACAAAACTCACAAGCACCTGAAGAAGCGCAACCCAATCCACACAAACAACACGAACGACTCGCAGCACGAGTTCAAGATGTCACGAGTAACTGGTGAAGTTTTAACTGGAGATAACATTAGTGACAATGATCACAATTATTTAGTTTGTTGCAATCACCGAACAGCTGAAGTTGCAATATAGGCATTAGTGCTGAAATATAATTACCTCTCAATGGGACTCTTGGCTGCCAGAAAGCACAATGTTTACGTCGGACATGAACACGCATAAATTTTGATTGATTGATTGATTTAGTGATTCCGGGCGCGTCAACTACTAATGATCGATAGTCCCGTAAGTATAGTACGTTTTTTGCTCAGGAGGTGGTGATATTCTTCCCCCTCTGGATGGCTAGATCCGGCGCAGACCTACCGTCCATTAACGGGGTTTCCGCAACCAGGTATCTTCCACCAGCGGGGCACCGCCCTAGCCGGGACAAGGTCTAAGCTCCCGAGCGATCTCCCGGAATATGTGCAAATGTAGTGCATGTTAGTGTGTGTAAGTGTGTAAGTGTGTGTGTAAGGGGAGAGGATTGGACAAGGAATAGGAAGGACAGATTGCGCGCGGTACATGGCCCATTTGGTAGGGTACTGCTCCAGCATTCGCCTGGTGGTGATCGGAGAAACCACGGAAAACTACCGATAGGAGCAGCCGACCGCTAGAATCCTCCTCCAGACAGCGACTGAATTCGACCTAGCTGAGAAGCTAGTGTTGAAAATCCTGCCGCCGTCAGGACTCGAACCTAGGACCTCCCGATCAGAGGGGCTGCAGTGACATCAGCTGATGCATCGAGCCACCGCTCCCGGTGCATGAATACTCGACGTCTATCTTTCGTGGTATGAATTTGATTCGTTTCGTAGGTGGCACAAAGGCTTTGAACGTGACTGACTAGAGTATGCACTTGGACCAATTAGGTTGAAACGCGTCTGAAAGCAAATTGCTCTGGCGTGCGCAGCGCCAAGGCGCTCAGCTACTCGCAAGGGGAGCTCAAGTGAAGTCGCCCTCTCCTCCTGCCTCTGCCGCGTCAGGCGGGGAATATGCGACGTTCCAGCAGTGATAGAGACTGGCATAGGATGCAGTGAAACCTAGATGCCAGAACGAAATTTGTGTTGTTAAGAAAGAAACACGGACATACAAATAATTAGAGTGAAAGATATGTACAGTTTTGTTTTGGCCTGGGTGTGACCATCCTCCAATAATTTGCTTTCCAATATCTAGAATATCATTACATCTACAGAAGTGTTCAAGAAATGAAAGTGGCCCATCAACTTAATCACTTTTCTATTCATCATGAAATTTTTACAATTGGAGCATATCACGGAAGACCGGTCGCGAGCATAGAGCTTGTCCGGGATGGGGCGATGCCCCGCTGGTGGGAGAGTCCTGGTTAGGGGGCAACCTCACTAGCCGACGGTAGGTCGGCGCCAGATCTCGCCATCCAGCGGGGGATGCCATCTCCCGAGAAAAAAACATGCACTACACAAACGGGACTAATGACCAAAGCAGTTGACGCGCCAGAAAATACGAAATTCAAACCGGTAGCGGTAGCTCAGTGCATCAACTGATGTCATTGCAGCGCCTCTGACCGGGAGGTTCTAGGTTCGATTCCTGATGGCGGCAGGATTTTCGACACTAGCTTTTCAGCTAGGTAAAATTCAGCCGCTGTCTGGAGGAGAACTCTAGCGGCCGGCTGCTCTGATCGGTAGTTTTCCGTGGTTTCTCCGATCAACACCAGGCAAATGCTTGAGCAGTACCCTACCAAACGGGCCACGGACCGCGCGCGATCTGTCCTTCCTCTTTCTTGTCCTACCCTCTCCTCTTACACACACACTTACACTAACATGCACTACACTACCACACATTCCGGGAGACCGGTCGGGAGCTTAGAGCTTGTCATCCAGCGGGGGAAGATCAGCGCTATCTCCCGAGAAAAACATGCACTACACTAACGGGACTAATTACCAATGCAGATGACGCGCCCGGAAACACGAAAAAATTAGTCAATCAATTCTAAAGTGAAAAGAAAAAATGACATTTCATTAAAATCCGCTCCCTAATAATCGGTATCTAAAACCTGCCAGCGTCGGAACTCGAACCCTAGGTCCCCGCGGTCAGAGTCGCTGCAGAGACAGCAACAATACTGGCTCTGAGCTTCTCTCAGTTGGTAAGTGGGAAGTAGAGGTCTTCAGAAAGTGGGAAAGTTAAAAGTATCGTATGGTGGGTTCCGATGAACTACGAGACGACGAAGACGGGTGAGCATGTGTGCCGTGCTCTCGAAGAGAGTCCAAGCCACGCGACTACCTTGGTGACGGTGACCCGATGGGGCGAACCGCCATTACCACGTCACCCCGCGCCAGGAAGACGCGCCAGGCAAGCGGCAAAACATTCCGGCAGCGGCCTCTAAAAACGCTGCCGAATGCAAGCCGGCCCAATATAAACGGGCCCGGCAGAGCCAGAGGGGCAGTGACGAGCAGTGACGTACGGAAGAACGGGCTTGCTTCTCCGACTGCTGATTCCCACTCCGGACGACTGACGGGATGATGACACGCTCCCAGGGTGCTGCCGCTGCTGTTGCCGCCCCCGCCGGAACGCCTGGTCCACGGGGAAATGGGGTAAGAGGCCGTCGTTAGTAATCTCGACTCCCGAGCATCTCCATTCAATCCATCGTTCCCCCTGTCTCTCCTTTAATTATCAATAAATGGTGCATTTTACTTAAAAACGTCTTCTGAGCAAACAGCCTTCCCCCTTTCCCTCAACATTCCGTAAGTTAGTTAATCAATCGCAGTAATCAAAGTGACGAGTCACCTGAGGAATACGCTGAAGCCAGTCAGCTCCGAGTGTGGCTCATCACACCGACATGGTCACGGCTGTAGCAGGCGACGGCGCAAGTCGGCCGGAGCGACGTACGTTTGTTACCCGGAAGAGAGATGAAGCCATCCGAGATCGAAACATAGCACGAGATAAATAACGAACTTCAGAATTTATTAAGAAAATATAGCCGGACAGGCCGAGGTTTGGAGGAATAATAATGCTTCCCTCTTTATTCGAGAATTAAATGAATTCAAAAATAGTTTTCGACATCATAGTCTTTTTCAGTGTTATTTTTAGTGAAGTGTGTACAGTGCTGAATTTGTGTATTAGTTTACATTAAGAAAAGTTCTGGTAATGTTTTGTCGAGGATTGACCATAATGAAAGGGCACTTGCTTTTTCCCATTTGTTAAGGATTTTTATCATTATTGTGTAAGAACAAGGAAATGGAAATGTGGAATTTAATTTAAGAAAATATCTTCTAATAAAATGAAAAAAAACCTAATTATTTAGGTTTATGGTAGCAGAAGTTAATACAATAATTTCGAGTGTATTTTGTAAATGACATGGGAATACTACGTCGACGGTGGTTGTAGATTGATCTTTGCCAGTCTTTAATTTTAATCAAAAATATTATTAACGGTTGAGCATCTTCTAAATTGAAACAGATAGTTGAATTTACTATTCATAATCATTAACACATTGTTCAAATCCTTTTTCAACTATGCTGCACCTTCAATAGTGTGTGGTACTTTTGAAGTGAACTTTTTGAGTGAAGTAATTCTGAACTCTTGAATCGACTGATGTGTAGATAAAGCATCATAATCATTTGCCCATTTCCCAATTTGCGTTTTATTCGAACATGTCGCCAATTCATGTACTCTGTAAGCCTAGCATATGCTCCTCATGTTCATCACACGTCAAATTCCATGTTTCTTCAATTTCCAAATCCCCTCTAGTTATAATTTATAAAAAATGCTAACGTCCTAGCAGGTTGACCGTTTGTGGGTGAAATTGTAATGAGATTAATATACAATTTCAGACACGAAGAAAGCTTGGAAGTATTTATATATTTACATACAAGTATCATTATAAGCGCACGTTATTCTTATTAGGTCCTAATTTAAAACAATGTTCAACTTTTTAGGAATCCTTTCAAAACTGGACGAAGATACTTCATTCATAAAATACAAAGGCTGGCCTCAATCTGAAGACCTACGGGTTCCAATTTCGGAAACCTTATATTCGTTAGAGAGAAATGCGAGGATTTCCGTTCTATCGAATTTCTTCATTAAACCACTAAGGGCAAAGCAAAATTCGAATCAAATTGAGAAACCTTGCAAGGAAGAGAGTATTATGATCACATAATTGATTCCCTGATGGACAAAATGCAAAGAAAAGATGACGTCAATGTTCGCTTCCTCTTAATAAAATTAAATTACTTTTTTCAGAAAACCTTCAATTTTTTCCCAAGTGTACGTGCAAGAATGAAGTGAAAGTTAGTAGTGGTTATGTATTTATAATTTGGTTGTCTAAATTAGTGGAGGAGACGATGGTAGTGGAAGCCCCCACTTTTATTTTGACCTTTAGAAAGATGAATTAAATGCCCTTTTTAAAAACAAATATGATAAAGTACACTTCAACATTTTTGTAAACTATGTAAAAATACTAACTTTCTTAACTGTGCAGAAAGTGAGTAAGACATTAATAATTCAAAAATTAATCACATTTGCGGAAAAAAGTTATTTGCAGGTATTATGACTCCCCTTAATAAACTAATGAATGCATGAGCTTATGAAAACTAATTACATATTTACATCTACAAATGCTAACTTAACTAACAAAAACTTAGAAAAAAAAAAAAAACATTTACAAAAAACAAATGTAAATGTCATTTTCCACCCTCGCACAGTCATTGTGCTCCAACATTTCATAGCAGCATATTTTTGCATCTTTAGTGCTCACAGTTGTGTTGCTAAATAATTGCTACTAGAGCGCTGCAGAGCGCAAACAATTGATTATATGCGCTTTTTTTCTATAACAAGAAGCAAACCGCAGCATATGAACGTAGCTGCATATTCTCCGTGGGCTTCGAAGTAAAAGAGAGACATTCAACATTGTTGTAGTAACGATAAGAATGTTCCTAAATTATTATTTAAACGCATCCTCTTAGTAGCTGCTTTATCGGGTCACACTAATTCCCAAATATTTCTATTTTGTCACCATACTAAGTTTTTTGTAAGAAGAGAAAGTTGTGTAATCATATGTCGAAAATGGAAAATTAGTTTCTTATATTGTGTATACTATGGTTAAATGTGTACTTAAAATAGTGGTTTGAACTCTATTTACCATATTAACCTACTTATCAGAATAATTACGAATCATCTCTGCATATACCTTACGGCCGACATCTTTTCAACCACTACACATATCTTGGTGTTTCAAACCCTAAAGAACGCGTCTTTCCCCTAAAATATTATCTAAGAATCTTCCGTTCTCTCTCAGTGACGTCCAAGTTACTCACTTAATTAAGCTGACAAATAGATGGCCTCGGGGGGGATAAGAACGCAGTGTGTATACTTTAAACGAGCACTGGTATCTTGCAAAAACATTTTACAAGCTACTTAAAAAGTTTTCGTCTGCTCGAGTAATTCCGAGAAGGAGAACGCGAAGTTCGGGGACGATGGTGGCCGGAAAAGAGTAGGCAACGAGAGCTGCTGGGTGCTTGCAGTTTCCTACTCTAGGTGAACGGAATACACATTACAACAAATAGACTCGAAACTTAGTGATCCAGGCGCTTCTATGTATGTAATGTTTTAGATTTTTACTTCTAGTTAGTGCAAATTAAGTTACTACACTACTACAAAATACTAGCTTTTCAGCTTGGTCGAATTCAGTCGCTGTCAGGAGGAGAATTCTAACGGCCGTCTGCTCTGATCGGTAGTTTTCCGTGGTTTCTCCGATCAACACCAGGCGAATGCTGGAGCAGTACCCTAACAAACGGGCCATGGACCGCGCACGATCTGTCCTTCCTCTTCCTTGTTCTATCCTCTTCCCTTACACACACACACACACACTAACATGCACTACACTACTACATATTCCGGGAGACCGATGGAGCTTAGAGCTTGTCCCGGCTGGGGCGGTGCCCCGCTGGTGGGAGAGTCCTGGTTGGTGGGAAACCCCATTACCCGACGGTAGGTCGGCGCCGGATCTCGCCATCCAGCGGGGGAAGATCACCGCCATCTCCTGAGAAAAAAGCATGCACTACACTCACGGGACTAATGACCAAAGCAGTTGACGCGCCCGGAAACACAAAAAATCAATCAATCAAACTATATGCGTTTGTAAGCGAAGGACAAGGAAGAGGAAGGAAAGAAAGAGCGGTATCCGTAACGCGTTTGATAGGGTACTGCTCCGGCATTCGCCTGGCATTAATCGGAGAAACCACGGAAAACTTCAGAGCTGCCGGCCACTAGAATTCACCTCCAGACCACGTCCGAATTTGATCTACGTAGCTGGTAGTCGACGGGAGGTCGGCGCCGGATCTCGCCAACCGTAGTGGGAAGATCACTGTCTCTCCCCTAAGAAAAACATGCACTACACGTACGGGTCTAACTCTAGTTGATGCGCCCAGAATCACAATCAGTTAATGTGCCTGGTATGAAAAATTTGCCAACCGCCGGGTCTGGAACCATAGGACCTCCCAAATCAAGTCGTATTAGAGTCGAGAAGTCGGAGCAACGTTGCTGTGCGCGAATGGTGGGTGCGAAGCCCCCTTGCTGCTAAGTTTGCCGAAGTCTAACGCCCCCTCCCCCATTGTTGGACCAGCAGCTGCCCCTCGCTTTGTGCCCGGAAGAATAGCTGGGTACACTGCCGCGCTCTGCGAAACAAGTGAATACTGGGAGAGAGAGGAATTTGAGGGAGAGTGGGTGAATACGAAAATGTGTGAAAGTGCTCGAGAGAACAGGTGCCAATAAGAAAGTGGAGGGGAGATAAGGAAAGGCGAAAAAGGAGGGTGAAGAAAATATGAGAGAGATCGAATAAATCATTTTAAGTATTGCGAAAATGCAAACAGCCGGCAGCTATGAGTTAATAAAGTTGTAACAATACGTAGAAGCGCGCGAAAGAGATACAGAGAAAAGAGAGACGGAGAGGAGAGAGACGGAGACGAGAGAGGCGTAGAGGAGAGACGGAGACCATATGCTCCTAACTTGTCTCCCCTACCAACCTGCCCCTTCAACCTTATGCTCCCAATCTGCCGCCTCTACCGACCAGCCACTTCAACCTTAAGGTCCCAACTTGTCTCCCCTACCAACCAGTCTCTTCAACCTTATGCTCCCAAAATTCCGCTGTATCATATATCCTATTCCACCTTCCACTCCTCAATCTGTCAGTCACCTCCAACCATCCTCTTTAACCTTCCGCACCCCCAACCACCCCTTCGACTTTCCCAATAATCCTCCGCCCCAAAACGGTCGCCCCACCAACCATTCCCTTCAACCATCTACCTCCCAACCTTTCGCTCTTCACCTTTTGGTCCTATCTTTTTATTCCCCGGATCTCCCTCTCAGCTCGTCCGCACCCAACATTCTGAAACCCTCTCTTCTTTCCCCACTTTCCATCCTCTGCGAATTATCCCGACACCTTCCTGCACACCCGACCCCGCTCTTTAATCTGTACCTCGTACAACCACCCGCACCACAATCGCTTGATCGCCTACTTCGGGCACTCCAGAGCTGCTTCAGTAGAGGACACACTATGCCGTGTTTTGGCGACTGCGACGTCGCAGCCAACAAGGGGCTGGACGCAAACCCGCTTAACGGCTGTGAGATACTGGATGCCTAGAGCGAGGGGCGGGCGGCGTGTGGCTTCGCTTGCTGTTCGCTCATTGTTTATCGGGTGCTCCTTGGCGATAACGTCGTCCGCTCACAAAGCCTGTTCCTGAGCCCCTCCAGGCACCCGCTCTGGAAATTCGCCGAACTGGGGATACGGAACAGAATGTGATATTACTAGCAGGGTACGGGTAGTTCCTCAGGATTTGCAGGTATTGAGAAATAAATATCTAAAAGATGTAAGTAGTTGGTAGACGTACATCATGTGTTATGAGTAATAAATGCACATAAAAGATATGTATTAAAAGTAATCTGAAATAATTATGTTTAACGTGACCATCACTCTTCTTCTGCCACTGAATTCGTTTCAACTCAGATCTAACGTTTTGGGAGCTCTGAACGGGATATACAATTCAAGACAATGTTGTATCTTTAGTAATAAGAATTAAAATCACCTTTTGCCTTTTGCAAAAGTAAGATCTTAAAAATGGGTTAGTCAATTTTTTGACATCGCAAAACATTGAAATAAAAAAATCGGAAATTAACTTCAAATTTTTTCAAGAATAGGAATGGATTTTGTTGAACATTTGTCTTATATTTCATTAAATGTGGAAACATAAGAATGTTTGAAATATCTAAGATATTGTTTAAGATTTCTCTTTAACATTCAATATTAAAAACTCGTCAATATTCTCTTGAAAAATGTTTTTATTTTACTGATACTCCCAATATAATATTTGATTTTGTTGCTGTTGCATTTTCAATGTTCATTCAAGGTGTAGCTTACGGCCACTATTTTAAAACTGCTTTCATTTAGTCCATGATTGGTTTGCTTTCACACACGTTTGACTAATATAGTTACCGAAATGTGTATTTATAGTTATACTTCTTACAAAACGAACAGGTACCTATTTTGCTTTTAGAGAGATTGTATGGTTTTGTTTTCATTATTGAGAATAAAATTTTAATTTTTTAATTAATTTTTTTTTTTAAAATTAATTAATGTCTGATACAATGAAGACAGTAGCTTTCACTTTCAGCAAAAGGAAATTTCGAAAATGATCATGGAATAATGAGAACCTTGTGGTGTGCTTCCCAGAAACTAATTATTCATGTATCACCACCAAATATTCCGTAATTACAGAGTTTTAAATGGCTTCTATTCGCTTCACCCTCAACACTCCACTAGAAAATTCATGGAACTTGTAAATCATATTTTTGTGAAGGCAATTTAAATAAATTTTCTCTCGAAGGGGAAATATTCTTGGAAAAAATGGCGATTGTAATTACGGTCTAGTAATTCCCTTCCACAATTTAACTCGCCATTTCTCCCAAAGTTAGAAACAACGTAATATTTCTTCAGTTATTTCCATACATTGACATAGAGATATCGATGCCGGATTGTTTTACTACACGGAAATAACGTTCTAGCAAACTCTTCTTGCATGACAACCCCATCAGTCTCCAGCCTTTCTTCCCAGTTCTGCGAATATCATTCTGAGGAGTATCCAGAGCACACTGTCAGACATTTTCTAATGCATCATCCGTTCCAATGTGAAGAAAATACTCCCCTTTAGAGAGAATTCACCAAACCTTCCCGATAGACCACGTGACCGGACACAACAGCATCCTTACGCCATTACTCTTAAAAACAATGCTCTCTTTTGTCTGTATTTACCATTATCCATCTATTTCCTAAATAACTCCGTATCACTGTTTCAAACCCCACTTTTGTGGAAACCTAATTCAATAACATTGCAATATTGTTCCTAATCTCTCTATAACTAGCCAACGAAAGCAATTAGAAAGCAAAAAAGTGATCAGTGAAATGCATTAAAAAGAACATTATCTAATACACAAATAATTGCGTTAAACTTTAAAAACTGAATTGCAGCGTATCTATTTACCTGTTTTGGGTGGTGTATGAGATAAATACAAGATCAATATGCAATAGTGTAAGATCTTTCAAACTGAAGGATTAAGGCATGTGCCTGCAATACCAATTTGACAACCCCATGTAACTTTCCTCAGGAGATATTGACGTGAGTAGACGGATATGTTATAATGCAATATTACCTTAACTCATTAAACAACTAGTGGCGTTTATCAGTAAAAATGCTGTGAGCAAAACCACACAGAAAGCTTTCCAAAAGCTATTACACCCTGCTCAAGAACTACAAAAATATTTTCATAAAAAGTCATCTTCATTACTTACTTAATATAGTATCGTGTATAGAGACTATTCTGTTGTTAAGTAAGAATAATTTTATTTACGAATTATTGAGGATCCAAGGGCAGGGCATTCTTTTTCGAGAATCGTCTCATGTGGATACGTACAAGCATTGAAATTATATCTGCGAAACATCAACACTTTATTAAATTTATTTTCAAAGGAAACATAACATAAACGAAAGAAAATAAGATATTTATTCATCGTTATTATCATCTGGGATATCATAAACATAATTTGAATATTAATTCTCACGAACATTCTGTATTTCTTTACTTAGATTCTTTCTATTTCTTAAATGGATCTCCCTTTCTGTTCTGTGAATATTGAATAGCATAGCATAATTAAACTTAATAGGCTAATTACAAACATGTAATGCATATCATTAATAAAATGATTCACCATTGTAATTATTTACTCCAGGTAATGACCCCTAAAAGAGAACATAACACAAATACTAAGGCTTGCCAATCCCCCAGCCATCTCTTCCGATCACGTTATCCTGACTTTAAGTAAATAAATTCTGCTCAGGGACAATCTCACAGTTGCTATTGGGTGAAGAGAGGGGGGGGAATAGTGAGCTTTGACTGCCCGTCGTTCCCCTCCGGCCCGCGCGCTCTGCCTCGTTGTGTGTGTGTCTGTGTGTGTGTTTGTGTTGGGGGAGCGAGAGGACGGGTCGCCTAGCTTCCTTTCTTGGCCACACCCTTCGCAGCAAGCAATTCCATCTTATCTTCTGAGCTTTATAATTTCATTGTTTTATGCCTTCACCTTTGATTGATTACTAGGCCACCGCTCACTTAGGCAATTGTTCACACGCCACTAAACTTTTATAATGCTGGCGTTACTAGGAGTTTATCCTTTTGCACAGACTTCGGCTTTTCCAATTCACATTAGCTTCCATTCAACATCCACGTCACCCCATGTTCGCTTATCTAATAATTGCCTAATTTAAGCCCGTGTTTTTATGTTCGTCCATCAGTTTCATTTCTTATTTTCACAGTTTATTAGACTATTTATTTATTCCATACCATGTATGTCACTTCGTTACTATTCTAGTACACTTCTACTCACTCAAGTTTTGGTATCACCCAAAATGGATTCCGATTTTTTCTCTGCAACTGCCTCCACAACTGCCTCCGCGTTCACCTTGCGTGGCCGTCTCTCCACGTGGTTGTTACCAACAAGGCCTTTTAACTTCCGTGCAACGTGGTGGAGACCATTACAGTGGTGACCTCTTCTGCAGCACCTTCTTACAGGAACTAAAATATGAACTGCTGCCAACGATACTTAAAACGTACGTAGCTTCTTCATGGGTTTGCGGAACGCAAGCAGGCGCGTAATGTTACAAAAGATCGGACCGACGTTCGCGCTTTCTTCAGAAGTTTCTTATAAACATGTATTATGAATAATTGAACAGTTACAAGACACTTTTCGTATTTCTCTCAAATTAGCCAGTTTATATGTGTGGAAATTGGCAGTCCTAATCTGGAGCTGTACTCGGCGACACCGGCGCCTTCTATCGTAGCACCTTCGTTCTCGTTTTTGACGGAGAGTTGGTTGCTAGACTGCCTTCCGCTGGAATCTCGATCCCTCTTGTCTTCGTTCTAGTTGAAGCGTCACTTTCGACTCACTGTTTCGCTACACCAATGGTGACCGCGCGATTCAAATGCCTAGGAGCATTAATCGCATTGCGTTTCGGTTTACAGGATGAGTCTCGTAACTTTAGCACCTCCTGTAATATTTGAACGATTCAAGTTATTGCGATGGAGTTTTCACGGCGAATAGAACTAATTGATGCATGCATTCGTTTTGATTTTATCACTTATATTTTAAGAGATGTTGAGGTAAATTTGTGTTTTTCACATGTCACTATACACATATTTTAGTCTATCATGACGACCACAAAAATAGTATTCTAATGATAAACAAATTGTCATGTTAGATAAGTATTTTTTGAGTAATTTTGGTTTTTGCGACTCATGTTTAACGTAATGTTAAATGTAACAGTCCACCAATCAAGGTCACACTGTGTCCTCCCTGCTAGTACGTGCTCAGAGTGATACAATATCCGTTAAATACGAATCGCAAAAATATCAAAATTACTCTATAAAATGCTTATCCAACATATGACAATATTTATATCGTTGGATTCTTATTTTTACTCGTCTACGTTACACACTCTTTTTACTGCAGGTCCTTCAAATGACATGACGCGGATTCTTCAAATGACCTGATGCTGTTCTAGCTTTCCGCGTACGTTTTATTAGTACAAAGAATTGATCATATTTATACCCAACATACATTCAAAACATTATAGAAGTTTCTTACCAAACCTTGGTCGTTGTAGGTTATCCCTGGGAAAGTATAAATAAGAAAATGATTTAATTATGTATAAGATTTTGTTCTCCTTTTGAACACTCTATAAAAATATTGCGGTGTGTTCTTTTTCTTTAGGTTACATTGTGCCATTAAACGTTGAGTCTCTCAAACTACCACAGTGTTTGGCCGTATTTGCCATTACTTGGAGGGAAAGTGCGGTTGTGTGCGTGGAGTCTAAAAGGCGTCCCGTCCACAACGATGTTTGCCAAGGTGCATCCAGGAGTCTATTACTGGCAAGTTTGGTTCACCACCTGTTGCTTTGTGCACTCTGCAATGAAAAGGAGAACATGCGTTGTGATATTCAAAACTAATGTCTCATAGGCGTAGAAAATATCAGTAGGGTTGATATAGCCCCATTTTCGTTCTCCAAAAATCAATAAAAAGATACATAACACTACTGGAACCTCTGGGCACGTGTAGCGTACCAAATCATTGCTGTCCTCTCTAAGTTGCCATAACCATTTAAACCATAATTATATGATCATCAACCACCATTTACCAAAAAACAGAACTACTGTCCCGAGAAGCTTGTTACTACAGTTATAGAAACAGTCGCCTACAATTGCTAATAATAGCTCTTTTACTAATTATATTCAACGAGGGGCAACTTTTTTTATTTTCTCAATTTCTTAGTTTTGAATTAAAACCTTACATAATTTTCGAACGATATCGCGTGCTGCGTTTTAGTATATTTTTTCACTAAACGGAGTTCAAATAAAGGCATGATTTTCTTTCATCTTCTGGCTGTCATCTGCCATTGTGCGCCCGGTGTTAGAGTACGGAGAAGAGTGTTGGGATCCATACAGAAAGGGCCAAATAAACTTCATCGAAAGAGTTCAGAAAGCAGCATCAAAATTTGTTAAAAGAGGAAATTCCTTAGGAAATATTTCCAACAAAGTATCGTCATCAGACTCATTGGCGAGGCGTAGGGAAAAAGCAAGGTGGTGTATATTTTAAAAAGCGTTACGTAAAAATCCGGCATGGAGGAAAATTCAGGAAAGAATGCATGAACCTGTCTACTTCGCACGCCATGACTATATTAGAAAAATACGTCCAAGGAAACAGAGAAATGATGTTGGAAAATACTCTTTTGTAAATGGGACTATCGAGTCATGGAATAGCTTGCCCGCAGCACAAATGAATACTTTTCCCACACACATCAACACTTAGAAGTTAAGATTTAATTGTAGTAAGCGATAACAGTAGTCTATGAAGGGCCTCTGCATTTAGTAGGCATGCCTTAAATGGAGTAATTTTGTACTGTGTATTGAATTGTATGTATTTTAGTATTCATTATTATATCATGGTATTAGTTGTATAATAAGTGTAAAGAATTTGCCACCAGTCTTAATTTCCAAAGAAAATTAAATTATCAATCTATCTATATTTTTAATGTCTTTAAGTTCCAGAAGAATTTAAACGTGCCGTATAAGGCAACAATCTTACCCTAGACAGCATGCAAGACATAGATAACAGCCGCAAGAGTTTAAAAATCATAATCTTAGATGGATTCAGTATCTTTCTCTCATATCAGTAGTGTGGTAACAAGTATACTAAATGAGTTCCTTAATTACCAGATTATCTAGTTGTTAAAGATTATTTTGTTCTGCATAAATTCTTATAGTAATCTAAAGCTTGAATTTTCTCACGATGTTCTCCGGAGAGCTTCGCTCTCCCGGTTATATAAGATACTTTGAAAAATACAGTATCGTAAATATCTGTATTTCTAGTATATCTAAAGACTTGTCACTCGTATGAACTCTGCTGTCCGAAAAAGAGAATGTTGCCCCTTCCGCAGATCTCGGTTGTTTGGGGATCTGTCAAAATAAACTCTTTTCTGCTTGATGCAACATGGACGAAGGGACAGGAGCAGGGAATGGCGGTGATCTTCACAGAAGACCCGTCTCCTGCTGAACAGTGTCGCGAGGTCTGACGTTGGCGAAGTACAGAGATAAAAATTCGTTTGATACGATTTTGACGACAACCGCTCTGGATCTCGTGACTGTTGCACGCTTTTTGTGAGGTAGATGGCGACGAGAAAGACAGAAAATTACGCTGGCGTGGGCTAAGTGGGCAATTGTTACTTGCTTAAAGAGATATTCTCTTGAAACATGTTGTCTACGAGTATTATCTTCTAAGTTTTCATTCGCTAACTCTGAATTATAATATTGTTCTCAATTTTATGTTTCTCAATTTCGTTATTATTACATTTCACTACAAATATTTTTCTTCTACATTTCTATCTAGAGTATATTTGTAACTCCTACTTATCCATTACCCTTTCAAGTATAATATCAATACGTAAAGATTGATAAGAATGTGGATTGAAAACTTCTACTGTGATCTCCCGTTTTGATATGGAAGTCAGAACGGAACACATGTGCCTTAAACACCATTTCAATGCCCGCGTGCAACGATGGAAGTCTACAGCTTTCAGCAGAACAGAGATGAAATTCACGACAACCACTGTAGAGCAATTCGGTCGCGTGAGCATCTGGAATTCACGTTACAAGTGGCACCTGCAGACTGTCTCATTCTTTTTTACGGAATAGAAGGGAAAGCGCATTGCTCTTGATAAACCGTTGGCTTTGATGAAAAGCACGTTACATGACGTTCAGAAAAAGCAGAGCGAACGGAATTAATCAGATCCAGATAATATGTTTTTGTTTCTGTTGTATGAATTTTGCTGTAATATTATTTTTGCAATTCATGAGTAAGGAAGTACTCGGTTAAATTCCATGTCGTGTGCCGTAGTCTCGAGGCTAATGAGTGAGGATATAATCTTTCATCCCCAGTGGCAGAGTGCGGATTCTTGCAGAAGCACAAAATGCTGTACGACACGTCGCTGAAGCAATAATAACCTAGAAAATTCCATCATTCAAGTGGTATCGTGTAATTTAAAACGATTACAGAACATTTGGTTATTGAGAGGTTTTATAGAGTTTTGAAGGGAACGTGGGGTTCCGAGAAATGTAGTGAAGAGTAGGAACACATGTTTTCAGGTTAGATGAGTCTGTTTGGAAGAGAGTGATACTAATTAATCTTTCTTAAAACGAAAATAAATGCCTTTGCCTCGTAGTTAACCCACCATATTATATGACTTTAATATATTAAATTTGCCAATTGAGAAGGAGCAAAATTGGTAATAGATTAAATCAATTAAACTTTATTCAAGTCTATCAATTTAAAACAGCTGCATTGTTAATACTTCTGTGTTTCCGGTAAGTTTGCAAAAGCTCACAAAGTATTCAAAAAGAGGTTATCTGAAATTTAATCCATGTATGTAAACATTGTTAATTAAGATTAGAATTACTGATAATTTTTTTCTTTCTTTATGAAGATTTTACTACTTGAAGAACTTTATTACAAGTATTTTGGACATAATGATCTACACGTGTGTTTGTAAATACAAAGAGACTATGAAAAATGAACTGTGAGCATTTCAAAGAAAAAACTTGAGTAGATTTGAGAATTTCCTTGTGTATGTTAATATTTATTTCAGAGAGAAAAGAGATGCTCAATTAATGTTGCACTATTTGCTAAAAAACATTTGTGTATTTTGTTGGAATCTAAGACTTCTATTTTTGAGAGATTACTAATTTAGGATAATACAGTAATGTACAAGTATACGGAAGTATTTTGAGTTTTATTGGTCGAGCCTGAAAGAACTCATGAAACTAAAAAGAACTTTCTTAATGTGTCTGAATACTACCATAAATAGAGCAGAGGTTGCACTACTCTCGAATTAGCTCTTTCACTTCATGAACGTCTGCTCATAAATTTTACCAGTACTTTTCTTTGAAGTGACAGCTGAAACAGCGATGAAACATCATGAATGTAATGCGTGTGGAACTAAAATGCAATTACACGCTGTGAAGCATGCAGTGATATGAAAAGAGAGAAGGGCAGTGTTAGAAATTATAAAACTTTTATCATCAGTACAGACGCAGTAATCCTATAAAGTTTCCTACTGCGCTACAACGTCCTACACCTAACAACACAAAAAATGGAATAAAAATGTTCGCTAGAAATAACTGAATACACTTTAGATTTTGACGTAATAGGTTTATGATATTGTGCAAATTTACAGTTACTCGTAACGTCGAGCCGCTGTCAATTATAGTACTGTGACATACCAATATGTGACTAAATATGGTACAATGTTTATTATAAATGGCGTAAATTGTAGGGGATAAATATATGTGAATATGATAGCATAGCAACGGTAAGCGAGTCGTCAAGGTCAATATCTTCATGCAGTGGCAATCGGGGAGACGGCTAGTTCATTTTGTATAGAATCAGGGATTGGCTAAAAAAGCAGTGACAGTCGTAAAGAGGGCTAGTTCGTTTTGCAAGAAATTTAGGATTGGCTAGGTACGAAAGTACATCAAGTGTTATCTGCAATAAACAATCTAAAAAAAAGGACCGAGCTTTGCAGGCTGAAAGGATATGAGAGGCATGCATTCTGACTGATGCCGTGGTCTTGAACGGATCGGTTCCAATTAATGTTAGGGGTTTTGGGGGCTTGTGTATCTACTAGGGGAAAAGATATTGATAGAACATCGAATTTGAATACTACGTGACAGTAAAACTTAAAATATTTCAATGAACGAGTTAGGATGACATTGAGGGCTTAGGAGAAGTTATCAGTAATTGACTGGAATGTTAGCAGCAGATAGTTTATTGATCTGATGAACGGTGATTGAAGTGTGCTTCCTGAGAAAGAAGAGAGAAGATGGTATCTGGACCAGATGACGGCGATGTCGGAGATGAATAAAGATGGTCCAAAAGCGCGCGAAGACGAATACGACATTATAAGGTTGGAAAACCCTTCATGACCAAGGTTTTTTCATATTGGGTAAAATTATAAAATACCAAAATTGTTTAATAAATTTCCATGTTTTGTGAAATGAATACATGATTCTCATTGAGCCAATTTAGCAACGAAGTAGCAAGATAGAAATATATTTGCTTTTCAGGTTCCTCGACCACTCTGTATAGATGGCAGATCGGATAATCATCTATTAGCATACAATAGCGATTATTTCTATGAAACCCATCGACCCAGGTAGCGGAAACTAATTTATCATAATTAAAGTTGAAGGTTAACGTGTATAAGTATTAACGTAACCTTTCCTGGCGCTCATTTATACAAATTCAGAACGGATTACGTTGGGATAAATCATCAATATATTCAGTTTATTTCAATATATAAGGTAAAATGTACCAATGGTGGACACATTAAGGATTTTTTTGTTGTTTCTCAAATCAAGAGTTTCTACTTCATTCCTTATTACTGATGCATATATTTCTTTTTACACCAACCCCTTTCCTTTTTTGATTTTTACTGCTTGCAGATGAAACGAACATTTTAGTATTATTTTTGTTATTCCTGTGAAGTACCAAAATGCTTGTATAGTGGACACCTAAGAGAATGGATGGAACGAATGGTGGACAGTGCTTGACCCAATAGTGGACACGGCATAAAAACTACTAAAATTACTGGAAATGAATGCTAAGTGGTTGGTTGTGATGCATATAATAGCATTAAAAAACCATATAACTTATTTTATAATTACTTTGTTTTTTTTTTCAGAAAATACAGTTGATTTTGTTCATTGGGTTCTGTAGATATTTAAGTTCCATGATGTTTTGTAATCTAACTGGTGGCGGGCTCTTCAGAAAGATCATCATACCCTTCTCCAGTGCCAATACTAATGTCATCGGAACTATTTCCGGATGGATTCCAAGATTCATCTTCCGACGAAACAATTACTACCTTCTCTCGACTTCTTCGTAGTCCTTTTTGGGAGCAGACGTTTTGAGTTTTCTTTCTTCAGCCTTCTGTTTCATCATTGCCTCTTTTTCTTCTTTCTTCCTTTGTCTCTCCAATTTTCGCTCTTCTTTCTGTTTTTGCAATTCCACTTTCTTCTTTTCTTTATTTTCATTGTGTTCGCGCCATTTTTCAGATGTTACAACTGACGGTACAAATTCCCTTCTCTTTCGTTTTGAATTGACATTTGGTTGCGCCATTTTTCAGATGTTGCACAGGCCAGTACAGAGTTCTCTTGAAAGGACTTGGTATTTTAGATTTATCTACACCAGGCTGAATATCTATGTCATAACTGTTGTTGTGATTATTTGTTTCTCTGAAGGAGCAGCTCCTGTAAATTATTACTTGTATTTAAACTGCTTGTGTCTGATGAATTACATAGGGTGTTCAGCATCAGTCACGGAGAAAGTATACTGGTCCTCAATTTCTCCAGTCGATATTATCTCTCCGGGCAGTGGGGGTACTTCATTTTTTAAGACATCACACTTCATTGTATGCCACACTTGAAACAAACTTCTGTCTTCTTCACAACCAGTCCAGTTTGAATGAGACTGTTGGAATAAACCTATCTTTTCACTCCCAATATAGTTCTCCAAAGTTGCGAATGCTGCTTTGAGCTCTTTTCCTTATGTTGATACGGTGGATGCGACAGAGGCACACATGATGTTGATGGTTTACTCATGTTTGCAATTGAGCTGAAGGGTCCCAAGGAACTAATCCACACTTTCTGAACCCGTTTTGGATTATTAATGGTGATACTCTCATCCAAAATGTCTTTTAAGAGAGGGCAAAATCCTTTTCTTCATTGTAAAATTTCCCCTTCATTTTTAAGGGCCAATTGTGAACTTTATGTTTGTAATTTTCTTTCAGAGATCGGAAAACAGCTACATCCATAGGCTGTATAATATGTGTCGCATTTGCATATAAGGCAATGAGAATTATCCCTTTGTCATTACAAAATCGGCTAGTGGAGAGTCAAATGTGAGCTGTGCCCATCTACAAAAAGTATTACAGGCCTCGAAATTTCATTTTTTATCAACCAAGGATGAAAAACATTAGCTAAATATTCATAAAATAACATGCCATTCATCCATCCGGTTTCAGATTTTCCCAGCCCCCAGTCATGAGGAACGCTGTTCACTAACTCTTGGGGGATTCTCTCGTATTTGAACACAACTAGAGGTGCTCTAACTCTCCATCAGCATTGGCACATATAAGAACTGTTATGCATTCCTTTTCATTAGCACTCACTTGTTGATGGATATTCTTACTCCCTTTCAGTGCAAGAACTTTATTACCCTTGGGGTTAAATAAATGCAGTCTCGTCAGCATTAAATACTCTTCTTGGTTCTTCTAGTATTCTCTCCAAATTTTTCTTTCAGATAATCATTTACCTCTGAAAACCAATTTCGGAGACACTGTGCAGTAACTGATGCTCTAGTGACTGTTAAATTTTGCGCAACTCTTGTCGCAATATTAGGATTTCTCTTCAAGAAACTTTCGAACCACGAACGTCCTGGTCTAGAGTCCGAAAATTATTTTCCTCCCCATGTCTTTTAATAGTTTTGAACACTGTCCAAAAGGTTTTCCTTACTCACAGGAAAGCTGCTGAGCTACAGAAACTATCCATAATACCAATGTTTCCTCTTCCTCTTTTGTTCAGCCTGGTGAACGTCCCATTTTCTTGAATTTCTCACCACCTCCCTTAATATACCTTCGCAGGCTTGATCTCGGGCCTCCCTTATTTCTTGCTGCAGTCAACAGAGGGACACCACGCAAAACCTCTTCTGCTGCTATCCATATTCTCCTTTCCATACTTCCACCACTTGGCTTTCTGATTCTTTTCCATTGCCTAATTGAAATCAAAACTTAACATCAATTAAAGCTAAAAAAAATTAAGATCTTCTAAACTGATACAGTTTGCTTCAATTGTGGACAGATCTGTGCTCCAGTTAATGGACACCTGGTGTCCACCATTGGTTCTAGTGATCAAAATGTTACGAACGTTAAACAGGATGCATAACGAAAGAAGGGAAATTAATTTGTAAAGAAACATTTCAAAATTAGAAATTAACACTGAGTGCTAGTAGGACACTTGCGTCCACTTTTAACAATTACTGAATTTGTGTTTATATAGTGACACCTGCTGTGTCCACTTTTTAACAATTACTGAATTTGTGTTTATATAGTGGACACCTGCTCTAACCAACCACGTGCGTTCTATTATCATCAAAACAATTATTACATCAAGAATACAATGACTTCTGTGTGTCATAAAACAATTAAAACTTGGTTTCTATCGATAGGAAATCCGTGACAAGTTGTCAAACTTACCAACATCCTTAACCAAAACAGTAGCTAACCTCATCACTTCAGCACATGTGTAGACAATGTCAAGATCAACTCTTCTTCTTTGTTCTAACATGGCTTCCTGTCATTCTGTAGTTCTTCAAATCGGCGTTAGATAGCATAAGCTACATTATCCATTCAACGAAACTACTGTATTGCCCCTACTTTTCTTATTTTCAACATTTTATCTCTCAAGTGGCCACTATTGAGCATTGGCCACTATTGGTACATTTACCATACTTAACACTAATACTCACCCGTAAGGTGGTAATTCCACAGAGCTGATTAAATAAATTTAAAAAAAGATTTTGACTATCGTTTGAGATAAGATTACAAATTATGATCAGTTCAAAATGTTACCTTAAATCTTGTTTCGTGCAAGGTACGAAGATGGCGATCGACATATCCTAAACGGTCGTCATTGATAAGTCCTTCAAAACCATTTGATTCCATTTCAACTTCCTGTTCCGAATATACGGAGCTTCCTTGAGTTAGCGCAGGATCCCTAACAACGAACGAACATTGTCTTCCCCCACCCCAGCGCACCTGCGTCACAACGCATCCACCCCTCCCCTCCCCTCCCCCCTCCTCCGCCAGGACTTCCCCCGCAGCGCCCGCGTGCATTGTTCCCACGGCACAAAGGCCAACAAGTTAATTCGGCGGGAACCGCCACCGCCACCGCCGCCAACGACGGCAGCCGCCGCAGGCACCGCCGCCGCCGCCGCCGCCGCCGCCGCCGCCGCCGCCGCCGCCGCCGCCGCCGCCGCCGCCGCCGCCGCCGCCGCCGCCGCCGCCGCCGCCGCCGCCGCCGCCGCCGCCGCCGCCGCCGCCACCGCCGACTCCGGCGCAGCGGCAGCAAATTAGAAGAGCAATGCGCGAGCCTCCCCGGTAAAGTTGCCGGAAAACAGCGCTTCCCGGAACAAGCCCCTCCCTCCCCCCCGCCCTCCCAGCGGCGTCCTCAACGCGACGACACCACCGCTTCTCACTTTCGCTGTTGGCACCCGCTGCCGGTGAGGGGGGGGGCGCTCTTGTCACCTCTGTTCCTGTCATCTCCCCCACCTCCAGCATCGCCAGGGCTATCGATATTGTTTTTAAAATTCTGAACAAGGTAAATTTACGATCTATTTTATATTGAAAATAATCCAGATAATCATTAAATTAATTAATTGCATTTTTTGCCAAGAGTGCGATGCAGTTTAAGGTACATTTTATCTGTGCCACGGACCCTGGGGACACTTCATCCGTCGCTAAACGTGTACCCGTTTTGTGTGGTTGCGAAAAAAGACGTCTGCCATCCTCAACGAGATAATTGACTGGCCTGGAACTAAGTGGTCTATTAAACGTTTTGGCTAAATTCCCGGTTATGGTTAATTTGATGTGAACAGGTGCGCATCTATACATTCTAAAGTGGTGTATGTGTCACTTGTTGTAGGTGCTGCACAATGAAAGAACCACTAGTAAATATGATAAAACATATGTCATGATAATGACAATTTGTTAGTGAATGTATCCCAATGATACATATCACCGCCTTCTTGAGTCTAGTATAGAAAGAGTCAATTTAATTACTTAAGCCAAAGTTCAGGAATAAATTGTGACTAATTTGATAATCTATAAAGAAGTTGTAAGGGTGTAATTCTGGGTAATCGGTAAGTTTCTTCACTATTATTTAGGATGTTGATGGCTAGATGATTTGGGTGAGTTTCCAGACGTTGAAGATAACTTTAGTTGCTTGTTTCGATTCTTTGAAAGACTGTTGGTACTTTTACGTCTCTATGTAGCTTTGTCTTTGGGATGCACCATGGTGCTGCAGCAATCATCCTAAGCATTTTGGATTGAAATCTTTGTCAAATGAAGAGATTTGATCTGCTTGCCGTGCCCCAAATTTGGATGCCGTAGGTCCATATTTGTCTTCTTATTGTTTTATAGATCAATAATTTATTGTCTAAGAATAGATTCGAATGATATCCTAGTAACCCATACAGTCTTTTAACTTGCAGTTGAAGTTGTTTCTTTTCGGCTAGTATGTGGAATTTCCAGATTGCTATCGAGAATAATCACCATCCACCATGTTGTCAAGAAATGCCATACATTTTTAGTGGGGAGTTTTTGTACGCCTTAGTGAGCATCAATCGACTGAAATCTCGATCTGCGTATTTACAGATGCACAAAAGCGATGGGAAACTGCGCATGCGCAGAAAGTAGATAGTGCTTTCGATTGCTTTAACGTTCGAGGGTGCAAAAACTTCCTCGTAACTGTTAGCCCGTTGGTTTTGCTGTAGGTCGCCCGCCCTGATTGTCATCGAGCTCGTGTACGCAGAACATTGTTGGAGCTATCCCGTGGCATGTTTGCTACTTTTACCGTCACGTTGTTATGTTTCTAACGTATCAAAATAGAGTTTTAAAGTCCCAGCCGTTCGTTATTTTTCGATCATTTTGTTGTATAAAAAGAAATAAAACCGTTTTTCATCCCCGTCACCATTGATTGGGGCTCCGTTGTTGTCATCTCATTTTTTCATCCTTATCCTCATTAGCGTTTTTAGTGTCGTTAGTCACCGTCCTCGACACCATGAGCGACATTAAAGGCATTTCCATCGCCTCACACTTCATAGAAGTCTTCATAATCATCAACATCATTTTGACCATTACTAATGTCGCAATCACCATGAAAACAGCAATCACTAATATCACCTAAGTACAACGAACATCACCGGTCTCGAGTCCATATAATTTACAAAGCTTGTCCTGATTCTGTCCGACACTCAACTACCATCGCATCATTCACCAATTAAAACAGACAAATACTATAACTATCAACTGTTAACCGAGCAAAGTGGCTCTCAGCGATGTGGCTCAGAGCGAAGCGGGAGGTCCAGGTTTGATCCCTGGACCGGCCATGCTGTCCGGGGTTTTCCGTGGTTTCCCTCGGTCATAAGGTGAATGCTGGAATGGTTTGAAGACCAGGATCACCTCCCACCACCTCCCACCTCCATCTCTCCTCAACTCACTTCTCATCGTCATAATCGTCTCATAGTTCATTAATAATAATAATAATAATAATAATAATAATAATAATAATAATAATAATAATGATAATAATGATAATAATAATAATAATAATAATAATAATAATAATAATAATAATAATAATAATAAATGTATTTAGCGTTAATGTGACGGTGGTCCGACTTCGCCGCCCAGCCATCGGTGTCCCCCATGCCTGGGCCAAGTTAAAATCTCATGCTTGGGAGTAAGATTGGCATGAGGCAAACATGACGTATTCTCTTCACCGTAACTAGCAAGATCCGCCTGCTTGAGCTTTTCTTCTCACACAGCTACACAAACTGGGACGATTTTCAAGGAAAATCTAGGAAAGCAACGGAAAACTACCCTGAGACCACCTCCAAAAAAAACTTAATTGGGTCACATCTATGGATGAAGAAGATCAAAGAAGACCTACTGTTAACTGCCACCGCTGGCGACATCTCCGTTCAACATCGCCGCTCAGCATCTCCTCCCAACATCGCCGCTCAACATCGCCGCTCAACATTGCCGCTCAACATCGCCGCTAACTTAATTGGGTCACATCTATGGATGAACAAGATCAAAGAAGACCCACTGTTAACTGCCACCGCTGCCGACATCTCCGTCAACCCTCAACATCGCCGCTCAACACCGCCGCTCAACACCTCCGCTCAACATCGCCGCTCAACATCGCCGCTCAATACCGCCGCTCAACATCGCCGCTCAACATCGCCCCTCAACATCGCCGCTCAACACGCCGCTCAACAGCGCCGTTCAACAGCGCCGTTCAACACCGCCTTTCAACACCGCCGCTCAACACCGCCGCTCAACAGCGCCGTTCAACAGCGCCGTTCAACACCGCCTTTCAACTCCGCCGCTCAACACCGCCGCTCAACACCGCCGCTCAACACCGCCGCTCAACACCGCCGCTCAACACCGCCGCTCAACACCGCCGCTCAACACCGCCGCTCAACACCTCCGCTCAACATCGCCGCTCAACACCGCCACTCAACATCGCCGCTCAACATCGCCCCTCAACATCACATTGGAAACATAATAGGGAGAGGAATGTTTTGAATAAATTCGTACTGCTTTGCTAACCTTTTTCCTTACTTCCTTTCCTTTATTCCTTTTACTTCTTGCACTTGCTTCGTAAAAAGAGAAAGTTATGTAATCGTGCGCCGGGAAATGGCAAATTTTCCGTAGAAAATCTCTTCTGGTCAGGCCTTTGTTACGAAAAACTTTTTCCTTGCTCTTCCTTGTCCTATATTCAAACATTACACGCACACACTTCCTCTAACATGCTACCGCACAGTCCGAGAGAACGTTTGTGTTAGTGTTTGTCCCGGTTGGGGCGGTGCCCCGCTGGTGGGAGATACCTGGTTGGGAAAACTCGCTACCTGACGGCAGGTTGGCACCAGATCTCACCATCTAGCCTTAGCAGGGATAATTGCTTTAGTAGTGACGCGGATCAATCAATCTCTGTTCAAATTTTTAACAATTTTTTCTCAAAAACCGCTCCACATTTTTTCTTTAAATTTTCTCATATATATATAAAAAATGGTTAAACAAATAGGATGCTACAAAATACAAAATTGAAGATAGCTATTTTTTCCTTAGACAGTGTCTTCCAAACAATCTGCTCTTTAAAAAAAGACATGTACATTGTTTTTGAAAAATGAGTAGTCTTTTGTGTATAAAATTTATGCAAATTAAAAAATTATCACAAAAATTGCAAAAAAATTTCCCATTAAGGTTTCTTCTCGTAAGTAACAACGAACGTTAAGAAGATGGTGCTAGTCCTACTTTCGGCAAACTCTCCGTATTTTCGGAAGTTGCAAATTTTGTGTGTTGGAAGAATTTTGCTTTGAGACAATTATATTTTTAAGTGTCGGCTCGAGTTCTATCTGCACGGCGTTTCTGTTGCACAGTGGAATGGGTGACGGCGAGGTAATAAGGACTACCAGAGTTCGAGTCTCTGTGCTTTCTAATTCAAAAGACTTTCCCAGGTTTATGTAGTATTTTTTGATTGCTTGATTGATTTTTACGTGTTTCCGGGCGCGTCAACTGCTTTGGTCATTAGTCCCGTTAGTGTAGTGCATGTTCTTTTTTCTCTGGAGGGATCTTCCCCCACTGGATGGCTAGATCCGGCACCGACCTACCGTCGGCCAGTGGGGTTTCCCCCTAAGCAGGACTCTCCCACCAGCGGGGCACCGCCCCAGCCGGGACAAGCTCTCAACTGCCAACCGGTCTCCCGGAATATGTGAAAGTGTGGTGCATGTTAGTGTAAGTGTATGTGTAAGAGGAGAGGGTAGGACAAGGAAGAGGAAGGAAAGATCGCGCGCGGTCCGTTGGCCTGTTTGGTAGGGTACTGCTCCGGCATTCGCCTGGCGTTGATCGTAGAAACCACGGGAAACTACCGATCAGAGCAGCCGGCCGCTTGAATTCTCCTCCCAACAGCGACTGAATTCGATCTAGCTGAAAAGCTAGTGTCGAAAATCCTGCCGCCGTCAGAACTCGAACCTAGGACCTCCTAGTCAGAGGCGCTGCAGTAACATCAGTTGATGCACTGAGCTACCGCTACCGGTTTTATCTAGTAGTGTAATACAGCGTACCAAAGAGTAATAATGCGAGAAAGTATGTTTTGTTGTAGCATCCCTATTTACATGTTCCATTCCCATCGAAGAACGTGCTCGTTTGCCCTGGACGCCACTGCGGTGCAGCTGCAATCCTCTCGTACGAAGTATCCAACTTGTTCGTACTTTGTGTTTTGGCGTAATTATTAAGATAATTAGTTAAATTTAGTACACAGTGCGGCGCCTAAATGAGAAAATGTTTTACTCGCCTCGGAATGAGATGGTCGCGCTCCGCAAATGGAACTTGCGGGCACTTCCGCTCCTTGCCCTGAGAGCTGAGAGCGTTAATCAAATAGTTCTGCGGCTAATTCACACTTGCCTGCATAGTTCGTGACTGGCTGAAGTGAATTTCAATGTCTCATTTTATGAGTGCTAATTAATCAGAAAATATTTCACGCTTAAGCCCAAAAATGCACAATACAAATTAGTTGCGATGAAACTTTAGTTGCGATGAAACTTATCTTCGCTCTTTATTTGCATCCCAATTATGCTGAGTTAGTAGTAATATTACATACAAAATAAAATTCCTGAAATGTAGATTTTTGTTGAAAATTAATCTTATGCATAATCCACAAGAGACAACAGTTGGTAGAAATAGGGTCTCCAAAATTTGTAATTAAAATTTAGAATAATAAATTGAAAAAATTAAAAAAGAGGATCTCCAAAATAGAAAACGGTTCTCCAAATTTTCAAGTTATTCTAATGTCGCCTGTCATATACTTAACATACTATGATTAAGTGCAATTTATTCAACTGCTTGCAATCCATAATTTTGTTTAATAGATTCTAAGTTTATTCCCAATAAATTAGTTCATGATATACTCATGTTATGATCAGCAATAACATTTATAATACAATTCGTTCTCTAAAATATACATTACAGCACTTTAATACTTCTAAGCTATATTTTCAATTGTAACATCATGCAGTACCACAGAAATAAAAGTTGATTCTTAAAATTAATTTTCCACGATCCTGAGAGAATAAATGAACTTCACTTCTTTTTCAGGCGCAAACAGCTCAACTACTTTTTACAATTTTTTAATACTCTTCCATAATTACCCTTCATAAGCACGATATTTTCCGTGCCTGAATTTTGGTACAAAACTATACAAAGGAAGAAGAATACCTTAAGAGTTATTGTTGACTGTTATTGCCTCGAGTTTGTAATAACATTTTTGACGCAGAAAAAAGTTAAAAAGATATGGCATCATTAAGCGGAAGGCAGTAGTAATTAATGTTAACATGTATTTAACCATGACCACGACGCGGCTAATCCCGCACAGCCAAGAATTCAACGACTCCGGCCACGAAAGCCTACCACTCTACAATGTTAACATGCCTTACTCAATTCTCCCCAAAACTGCTAACGTACATCATAGTTGTACTCCGTAAATAAGATTGTAAATTGTCGTGTAGCCTCATTGTTGTCACGAGTGGTAACCTCGAACAGCCGCAGTTTTGCAGCAGTCGCATTTCTTCGGTCCATCGGTTCCTCCACTCTCTTCCGCCCTAACCCCTTCGCCTCACACTTCGGTTCCTTCCGACTTCCGCCCTCCCCCTCCCCGCAACGCCACTCCTTCGAACCGGGCGCGGTAGCTCAGTGCATCAACTGATGTCATTGCAGCGCTTCTGACCGGGAGGTCCTAGGTTCGAGTCCTGACGACGGCAGGATTTTCGACACTAGCTTTTCCGCTAGGTCGAATTCAGTCGCTGTCTGGAGGAGAATTCTAGCGGCCGGCTGCGCCGATCGGTAGTTTTCCGTCGTTTCTCCGATCAACACCAGGCGAATGCCGGAGCAGTACCCTACCAAACGGGCCACGGACCGCGCGCGATCTGCCCTTCCCTTCCTTGTCCATCCTCTCCTTATTAACCGGTGCGCCGATCGGTAGTTTTCCGTCGTTTCCCATGACCACCGGTCGGGAGCTTAGAGCTTGTCTCGGCTGGGGCGGTGCCCCGCTGACGGGAGAGTCCTGGTTAGGGGAAACCCCATTAGCCGACGGTAGGTCGGCGCCGGATATCGCTATCAGCGGGAGAAGTTTACCGTCATCTCCCGAGGAAAAACATGCACTACACTAACGGGACTAATGACCAAAGCAGTTGACGCGCCCGGAAACAAGAAAAAATCAATCAATCAAAGCCACTTCTCCGAACCTGACATAACCGCCGCCTCGATCCATTAAGGATTGCATAAACGTTTGGTAAAAAAAATTGGGCTGAACAGTTCGATCGCAAATGCCTTCCTATATTTACTTTCTCGCTACGGAATAGGGAGAAAGTTATGTAATGCTGCGCAAAAGAACGGCCCAATTTCGGCAGAAAAACTCTTATTACAGTGCTCTGGCAACGATAAAGTGGATAAATCCAGTTGTTAAATTTAGGAAAAAATACTCTATCGCGTGGTGTAGCCAGAATCCATGTTCTGTGGGTGCTTCGTACCAAAAATTGAATGACGGCAAAATGACTTTAGTCTGTGAATAACGCTAGCGACTTCACCGTTCAGTCGCTTTTTCCAAATCTAATATCCTTCAATGGATCTGACTGATGACGAGGGCCGGTGAATTTGAAATCAATATTGTAATTTTGGAGGCTACTTTACATTAAGCCCTCCGGTTATTTTCAATTTTTTAAAAAAATAACTCCATCTTTTTTAATTCAATTTTGTCGTTAGGCAGTGTGAAGGGAGTTGAAGAGAATAATTCAGGTCTCATGTTCGTTAAAAACTGATTTTTTTTAATTTCAAAATTTTAAAACTTCAAAATTTTTCTGACTTTCTACAGCTGAAACATTAAAGGTAGAGGTTTTTCCTTAATGAAATATGTTGCTTATAGATTTTAAAATAAGGTCAGGTACAAGTTTTCGAAAATTTGAGAACTTTTCGCGTAGTTTTGCGTAAAAGTGCGAGCAAGAAAGTACATGCTTTAGCTCCACTAGTTACTTTCTCGTATACATACGATGTGATATTCGTAGTATAAAGTTATGTAATGCCGCATATTTACTCGCTCTAACAAGTTTAGTAAGTTGTGTAAAAAACTGTAAGTACTTGGGTTTGGTCCTGCGTAGTGACTTGGGTTGGTCGGATCATATTAACAATACGGTCAAAAATCATGGAGGGCGCTGCACTTTGTAATGCGCATTCTAAAAAACAGTAGTTCGAATGCCCGATCCTTGGCATATACTACACTTGTTCGTCCTATTTTAGAGTACGGAACGGCCTGCTGGGACCCGTACAGAAAAGGGCAAATCGAGGCGTTAGATAAAATTCAAAAACGGGCCGGAAAGTTTGTAAATCATGGACGCGTTGATGGACGAGATGAATGGGAACCCTTATCTAAGAGACGGGAACGGGCGCGTTTATGCGTAATGTACAAGACATACAAAGGGGACTCAGCATGGGCAGACATCAGTAAAAGATTACAGAAACCTGATTATAAAAGCAGAGGAGACCATCCCTGGAAAATACGATGTAGAAAGCAAAGAACTGATGTAGGCAAGTTCTCCTTTGTGAATCGTACTATAGTAGATTGGAACAAACTACCTGCAAAAGCACTAGAGACTCTTCCTTCTAATGTAGTGAAATTTAAAAATATTCTTAATTCTATGAAGATGATCATTAATAATACTGGGACTTTTATCATTATTAATATTATTATTATTATTATTATTATTATTATTATTTTCATTATTATAATCGTTAGTATTATTAATAATATGGTGATGTCTCTTATTCAGTGAAGTGAAGTGAAGTAGTGTGGTGGGGGCACGGAAGGGGAGGGGAGTGCAGTGTAGTGCAGCGCAGTGAAATGAAGTGAAGTGAAAGTGAAGTGAAGTGGAGTGAAGTGTTAGAAAAGCTATAAGTCAACATACAGATAACTCAAAATTAAATATAACTAGGATATCAATATCTAATTCTAATTGTAATTATATTTGTAAATATTCGTAATAGTTTTGTAATTATCGTATATCTAGTTGAAATAATGTTTGACACCGAGCATTAGCTCAAAGCGAAATTTAATAAATCTATCTATCTATCTAAGTTATATAGTCTGATTTCAGAAATTGGGAATCCTTGATACCGAAAACTATTTTTTTTCCGTCCCTCAGTCTGCCCATTCGTCTGCTAAACATGAATTTGCATTTGAACAATGCGTAGGTGTGTTTTCAAAGTGACTAAACCCCTGTCGATCTGGTCTCACTCAAAGATCTGCGATTTTGCAAAAATTTCATTAATTTTTGGGGATTCTTTACATGAAGCCCCCTGGTACATTTTCAACTTTTTAAAACCAATGGTTCCAATTTTACTTTCTCGCTAACGCGGTAGAGACAAAGTTATGTAATGCTGCGCGAAAAAAACGGCAATTTTCGGCAGAAAAACTTTTATTGCAGGGTTCTGGCAACGAAAAAGTGGATAAATCAGGTCTCATGTTCGTTGAAATGCCCGATTTTTTGACAAGTTAAAAAATAATAAAAACAAGATTTTCTCAAAAAGGCTCGAAATTTTTTCATCGAACGTTTTGTACAAGTAGCGCTAAATGTAGTGTGTGAGATACTATAAACGCCATTTTTCTGTATTGTTTTTATTTTTCAAAAATTACACAATTTTTTTAATATCTGTTACGTCGTTAAAATTTATATATGTTCATCATTGTTTTTAACGATAAGAATTAAGTATCTGTAATGACGGTTTTTGAAAAATCTGTAAACTTTGTGATTATGAGAACTAATAATGACGAATATTTAAAAGAGTTTCTAACCACATTTTCTCAAAAAGAATGGATTTTGTTCTGAAAATTCTCCACAATAGAAAAGAGTTCGATTCTCTCCGATATTCCGCAAGTTTGACTTCGACCAAGATATTTGGAAATTAAAAATATGCTTAAAAATGTACGTTGTTTTTTAATCTACAATAAAAAGTATCTATTGCACAAAAACGAAAGGTAAACCAAAAAATTAAATGGAAAAATTCTCCCAATATTTTGTTACGTTTTTTCAGATTCTTGAAAATGTTACCGCAAATGTGAAGTTTTTTGCATTCGGTCGTTTAACAATTTGCAAGTAGATTATGCTGGTTACGATGACAATAATTTGTTATTAACAATGTGTTAGTTTTTATTAGAATAAAAATAGCATTAAATCGAGTTTTGGAGACAATTTTTTTAAAGTGAATCATCTGTGGAATATTGTTAGAATAATAGTGTGGTATAAGTGTCGAACTAGTTCACTATTTATGTAGTGATTGTATTTCAAGTGAATTAGTTGGAATCGTTTTATTACTGGAATGGGTTTGTAATGGTTTTGGTTCCGAACGAAAATATTGCAATTCTTCTCATACCTTTGTCAATATTTAAATTGCCTAAAGAGAATCTGCTCAATAGTAAGAGGTTGAGAAACTTAAGAAAACAATGATAGCAGCTCACACTGAATGATGAATCTATATTTTTCATCATTTTAAATTTTTTGTAGATAAACGTTCGCGGTTGAAGAAGCTATTGTTTTTTTAAGAGAGAAGTCTGCCATTCTGTAGCACTGGTAGTTCTCAAAAGCCTACGCCTCACATGGAATTTCACGTGCAACCTTCGGTGCGTGTAGTTGGGCTGTTTTCTGTATGACTGAACGTAACTACCTGGCACCAAAGATGGGTTTAACATCTTTTCTTCATTAACTGTTATCGGGCTAACAGTCGATTTGTAATAACGGTTATCAATAACAGTTGAAAAATAACAGGTCCATGGTCTGCAACCTAACATGGCCGACTGCTAAGAGTTAAATTAGTTATGGCGACTGCCAAGAGTTAAAACGCAAAATTAATAAGTTGGTAGTTTAATAGAGCTTGTGCAGCTACCTTACGGCGCTTGCTTGCACTACTTCCCCAAACATGTTTGGACAGAGAAACAACTGATACGAATCAGACTGGATGAACTGCCAAGGAATAATAATTACTTAATGATTAGTAGCAAATGTTTATAGAATAACAGAGATTCGTGATTCGGGTTCAGATCCCAAATATGTGCCAGAAATAATGAGAAGAGGAAACTGTGTTTTTGCTTACCTACAGCTACAGTGTTAAGGTCTCTTGAATATCAAATATTATAATGCGAGTTATTTGACCATAAATCATTTTATTTTATAGGTCTTAGGGAAATATTAGTAAATCTCACCTAAGCAGCAATGGGGCAGAAAAAAGTTAACAAACATATTGGTCGGTTTTAATTTAATGCACCAACTAATCGCAATGTATACAATAAAATATAAAAATATTGTGGCACATGGGTGTAATAATGACTAATCGCAATTAATGAACCTATAAATTGAACACTTGCTAATCACGACTGATTAGTTGCAGTGAAACTGTTTTCGTACAAAATGGTTGTCTTGAAAGTTTGAAAGAAAGTCAGGTTTGGTCCAATAGTTTTCAGTACTATGAATTTCAACTGATAACAGCCACTAACTGGATAAACGAAAAACTGTTACTTCGTGTAATAGTTACGAAACGTTAGCCGTGAAGGAAAAAGTTTTGCCGATCCGGTGGCCGAGATCGCTGCCGCCTTGGGTATGGTTCGAGTCCCGCCTTGGGTATGGTGTATTTGTGTACGTCCTTTCACCCCTTATCATCCCTATATCCAATAGTGGTACCGGGAGCGGTTGCTCAGTGCATCAACTGATGTCACTGCAGCGCCTCTGACCGGGAGGTACTAAGTTCGAGTCCTGACGGCGGCAGGATTTTTGACACTAGCTTTTCAGCTAGGTCGAATTCAGTCGCGTCTGGACGAGAATTCTAGCGACAGGCTGCTCTGATCGGTAGTTTTCCGTGGTTTCTCCGATCAACACCAGGCGAATGTCGGAGCAGTACCTACCAAACGGGCCACGGACCGCGCGCGATCTTTCCTTCCTCTTCCTTGTCCTATCCTCTCCCCTTTCATACACACTTACACTAACATGCACTACACTACCACATATTCCGGAAGACCGGTCGTAAGCTTGTCTCGACTGGGGCGGTGCCCCGTTGGTGGGAGAGTCCTGGTTAGTGGGAAAGCCAGTAGCCTACGGTAGGTCGGAGCCGGATCTCACCATCCTGCGGAAGAAGATCACCGCCAAGGCCCGAGGAAAGAAACATGCAGTATACTAACGGGACTAATGACCAAAGCAACTGACGTGCCCGGAAACACGAAAAAATCAATAAATTAATCAATCAATCAATCCAATAGTGGTCGCTAATGACCTAGATGTTGATGCGACCTTAAATAGCAAAAGAATAGTAAGTTTTGTTGTTATGGGCACACTGCAAGGCGGAAGCTGTATTGTGTTCGCCTCCACTCGCCGCTCCGTGCGCAGAGCTCGTGGGCTCCCGGCGCCGCGTGCACCTGCAACCCGGTGGTTGGGGTGGCTGGGGCGGGAGGTCACTGGCGCGGGGGGCTTAACCTCCGGCCTCCCTCGACGGGCATGCAAATCGTCCCGGCTCTGAAATATCATCCCTCCCCACTCCTCTCTGCCCCGACCTCTTTCACCCCTCCGCGTGTCACGCTCCACCACACCACGACCGCTGCCAACCCAGTTGGTTCCACAACGGTTCGTTTCAAATAACCAAATTCCAGAGAACTTCAAAGTGGTTCTTTAAAATAGTTTATTCTTCGCCTAGCAGAAGAACGTTTATAATAACTCACGTACCTCAACTACATGTAAAAAGTTTACTTTGAAACAAAATTATTTCCCAAATCCGCGATTGATTGATTGATTTTTTTCGTGTTTACGGGCGCGTCAACTGCCTTGGTCATTCGTCCCGTTAGTGTAGTGCATGTTTTTTTCTCGGGAGATGGCGGTGATTTCCTCCCCCGCTGGATGGCAAGATCCGGCACTGACCTACGGACGGCTAGTGGGGTTTCCCCTAACCAGGACTCTCTCACCAGCGGGCACCGCCCAGCCGGACAAGCTCTAAGCTCCAGAACGGTCTCCTGAACGTGGTAGTGTATTGCATGTTAGTGTAAGTGTGTGTGTGTAAGGGGAGAGGATAGAACAAGGAAGAGGATGGAAAGATCGCGCGTGGTCCGTGGCCCGTTTGTTAGGGTACTGCTCCGGCATTCGCCTGGTGTTGATCGGAGAAACCATGGAAAACTACCAATCAGAGCAGCCGGCCGCTCCAGACAGCGACTAAAGTCGACCTAGCTGAAAAGCTAGTGTGGAAAATCCTGCCGCCCTCAGGACTCGAACCTAGGACCTCCCGGTCAGAGGCGTTGCAGTGACATCAACTGATGTACTGAGCTACCGCTTCCGATCCAAATCCTCGAAATTCTACGCGTTTCTTTAAGGTCATTTTCAGTCCTCCCTAATGTAATTTTTTCTCCTTTTTAATTCAATTCTGCTTAAATTTTATACTCCTTATTTCATATTAGTAATTTTTAAGGTTTATTTTATGAATCTGATGTTTAAATGCTTTTTTCTTACCCATAAAATTACAGTTGAATTTAAACTGCCCGAAATTTGTATACGTTTGGAAAGGTACACAGTAAATATTAAAAACGTTTGTCTCAGTCCTTGTCGGTGGACTCCAATTCGTTGGACCCGTCATCTCTTTTCTAAGTATTTCCACACTCAGCTGAACCAGTCTGTTGGTAGTCGTTAGTTCCCATCACGAGACTTTGGTGTCTCTTGTCAAGGGTGTGGATAGTCCCGAGAACTCTCGCGAAAACCTTTTTCTTGTGCTGGATTTAATTTCTTGTGGTGGATCAAACTCGCATATTTTCCAAAACAGTATTTAAAGATACAACTGGTCAAGAGTACTCAAATGGACCAGTTCTACTCTAATAGTACTTTGCTGGTTTTCCGCAGCCACCCTCCACCGCTCTCCAGCACCAGCACCCCATCTATCCCACTCCTCGAGGTCGGTCCGCCTCGTTCCGCCTCGCCGAACCTCACACGCCCATTTAACACCATTTGTTCTGCTTTTGCAGAAACAGGGAATAACTAGTACTTATTAGCTTGTCCAATTTACTAACTCCTATCTTAGGTTCATAATTAGAAGCTCTATTAATTGAATCGGTGATTTCGCAGAGTACAATTTACGGTAACATTTTATTGAGCAGAGCTAAGCCCACTACATTGCTCTACAGTGGACCAAAATATGGGTTCAGCAACTTTCAGAAAATGCCATGATGATGTTGGTATTTTTTTCAGAACACATGTGTATGCTGTGAAAATGTTATTCGCAAAGTTCAAACACTTTTGAGATCACATCGAGACTTCTGAGGGGATTTCATTAGGTTGTGAAGGACACGTGACACAAAGCTAGGTCTTATAAAAGTTTCGTGGACAGTGTAGGAACTGGCTTAGGGGGCTCAAGGCAACAATTGATGTCACTGAAGCGCCTCGTACAGGGAGATCCTAGGGTTCTTGTCCGGACAGTGACAGAATTTACGACACTGGATAGAGAGCCAGGTCGAGTTCAACCGGTCTGGAGGAAAATTCTCGCGACCGACTATTGTGGTTGGTAGTTGTCCGTGATTTCTCCAGTATACACTAGCCGAATGCCGGATCAGTACCTGTCAAACGGGCGACGTACCTCGCGCTATCTTTCCTTCCTCTTCCTTGTCTTAACCTCGTCCCTCACTTACACACACACACACTTACATGCTCTACACTACCACACGTGTCGGAAGCTCAGAGCAGGCCCTGGCTAGAGCGGTGCCCGCTGGTGGTGAGATACCTGGATGGGGAAAACCCCCGCAAGCCGAATTAGATGTCGGCGCGGAATCTCTCCAACAAGCTGGAGATCACCGCTACCTCCTGCGATAAAAATATGCACTGTACTTACGGGACCCGCCCGTAACCACCAAATCAAATCAAGCCAATGAAGGAGTGTTAACCGCTTTCTTTGAATACCCCCAAATCACGATTGCAGAACAAGAATGAGATTCAATAACATTGAAACAACCATGTGCTTCTTATGTTGGCCTGGACAGCAGCCAGTGATTTTTTTCTTCTGAAATTGTTGTTGAGAAGTCCATCAAGAATATATAGAGCTCTCGAGTGCATTATTTAGCCAGTCGTTCATGATTCTGTTAGGTTTATCGTCTTATTAGCAAAATTGTGAATGGCAAAAATATTTACCCCTCATTAACTACTGTAAAGCATTTCCTGCACACAGATGTAGGGTAAATAAAATATCTACAAGTAATAAAAATTAATTCCTAAAATATCGTCTTCCTCCTTGCAAAAGAAAACCATTGATTTTGTTAGTGAATAGTTCAGATTCTCTTGATAATAGAGTTAACAACTGTTGAGAACGTAATGGGCTTCTGTCAGTGACATGTTCTTTGAATAGTCAATAGAACTGTAGCATGACTTTATCCGAGATTTTTTTAATTTATTTATTTAACAGAGTGAGCTGATTATACAACGCTCAGACATATGGTTTTTCAGTTGTTAGGAACGAGCATTTTCAGACGAAAATATGCGAAGGGGGTGGCTACGGCCACCTCCCATTAAACATAGATTGAAGTAGTGTGAATGATAAAGTGGAGGAATGCGATTGAGCTAAAGAAACTCATGCCCATTCTATTGCAAAGATTGTTTTGACCTACAAGGAGATAATAAACGTCAGTAAAGTCAATTAGTTTACTCGTGTTCTTCATGAAATGATCGGAATTATTATTATTTAACATAATAACTGTACGATGAAATATTTACGATTATTTGACGTTTAATGGCACTTTATCAAAGGCCTGAACCAGTTCCCGGCGATGTCCTCATATATGTACTCGCTCATAACGACATACACACACGCAACGTGGAGAAAAAGTGCTCTGCCGTCGTTGCGAGAGCTCTGTTGGGGCCAGGTGTCCTTATCGGGGTCGGCGTCTGCGAGCCGGGTTCGAAGCCCCGAACCGGCGCGTCAAATGACATTACAATTCCCTACATTACAATTCCCTTTTTCTAAGTTTGTATCAAAGAGTAACATGTTACCTCACGTAGTTCATAGAAAAATCCATTTTCCTTGTGCTGTATTTTTGTAATCTGTTTCGATATTGTACAGATGCCTTTTTTCAATTTTTTATAAAGCTTTCTCTTAATATTCAATGCTTTAGGATTCATTAGAATATTTTCTGACAATTCAATGACAATTTATCAAAGGTATGAACCAGTTCCCGGTGATGTCCTCACGTAAACACTCGCTCATAACCACATACACACACGCAACGAGGAGGAAAAGTGCCCTGTAGTCGCTGCGAGAGCTCTCCAGGGGCCGGGAGTCCTTATCGGGTCGGGGCACTGGGAGGGCCAGGGGCCGGGTTCGAAGCCCCGGAGCGGCGCTTGGTCAAATGACGCAGCAGCTCGAACCGTCCGCCCGCTCGTGGCTCTCGATAGCGCGCGCGCGCTCAGGCACGTCATGGATCACGTGACACCAGATAGCGGTGAGGTCCTTCGGCGGTATGTCACTCCGCCACTAGATGAATGCCGGCCTTCAGCCTGTTTGGGCGATGGGGTCACCGCATCAGACCGCAGCGCTGTGATCCGATAAACGTAAGTGACTTGACACTCCGAGTGGGATCACTGAGATATATTTTAAATGCTACATAATTATTTTTCATGTTTTCTACATTACACAGTAAGAATTCCCTTTTTGTAAGTTTGTATCACAGAGTAACATGTTACCACACGTAGTTCCTAGAAAAATCAGTTTTCCTTGTGCTGTATTTTTGTAATGTGTCTCAATATTGTACAAATGCCTCTTCTCAATTTTTTTCTAGAGCTTTCTCTTAATATTCAATGCTTTAGGGTTCATTAGATTATTTTCTGAAGACCGAAACACTTAGACCAGGAATCACATACAATATCTTATTTCGTTTCTTCTAATCATTGTATTTATTAATTCCATATTATTCCATATTCCATATTTATTAATTCCATATTATTATTTAATAGGGACTGTTATACCTAGCGTTTTCTGTTAACTTCACTACTATACTTCCTTGGTTTTCTCAACTGTGCTACATTCCTTTTCTCAGGATTGTGTTTCTGTATATCAACAGTAACAAGAAGTCGGTTTTTATTGGTCGCTATATAATCCTGATTGAGAGTTAAATATCTGAGACAGCAATTCGTAACTCTTATTTCCCCCGAGTGTCTCCAACGCTTGTTAGCTCTAAGTTATGAAGCGCCTGTTTGGGGAGAGGCAACTTCTAAAATTCGCTTCGGGATCATTAATTTAAACTTGGTTTCTACGTGCTAATAGGCCCTTCATTTTGTGTCTGTATAAAACGTCTGACATTGAAGACTTTATTTCTCTATTTACGAAATGTATTTACGAAAACACAGGGTGATTTATATACTAAACACCAAAGTGGTAATACCGCATGGTGTAAAAAAGAATTTAATTATTAATAATAACAAAGTAAAGAGTTCATGCAAAACAGTTCTGTCTACAGATCTAAAAAAAACTAAACAGCAACAAATAAATTGAATCGTCTTAATGTAAGTAAATGAAAAAGATAAACAAATTCGAAATAATGGAAAAAAAGTGAGATTGCATTCATACATTAATTAAATAATTTGTATCAAAAGGAAACTCGTCATTTATTGATTTGTTTACCATTTCATAATTCAAGTAAAACATTAATAACAAGTAAATTGGTGTTTCACTGAAAACGGTAGCTACAAAATTCAAGTTGTATGAACTCATCTCTTAGCCTGATCCCGTTTACAAATCAGCTCGCGAGGCAGAGGTATAGGAGAACGAGAGCAAAGAACAAGAGAAGATAACTCGAAGGAACGAAAACTATTTTTTTTCTTCGTTGTGTAAATGCATCTGGTTAAAAATCCTATTTAATTTCGTGATATTTCCTATTGAGGCTGCAAATGTAGTTTAAGTGGTGGGAGTGCTTTGGATAATTGGGCCGATGATCTGCTGTACATCTTTATCAGTTTCTGTCATAAGGGAAGATCATGAAAACGACAACTATTAAGACTGTTAGCACATAATTAAATATTGAAGAAAATAACCGTGTTACCTGTGATTGGGCGAAAGGAAATCTATTTCCATTCTGGTTCTCTCTCATTATTTGTTCGTGTGTAAAGTTCACGCACCAGACATGGTGATTCACGGAGAATACGACACAAAATCGCAACACCAATTTTACGTAATTTAACTTTCAGTGCAGTCGACACGTGGGTATTTAAGCGTTTTTGCCGGAGCGATGCGATCCGCCATCAGAAAGCTCGGTTGCTGATTTTCACACAATGTGATCCCTCCACATTTTATCTGTAGAGACCGGATTATTATGTAATTACATATGTTTTGTCTTTCTACTTACAATTCTCAAAATTGTAACCTTAGTGAATCGTCGCTCTCCTAAGACAATATCCAATTTTTTCGTTACTTATTTTTACATATTTAGTACTATATTACATACGTTACATATTTTGCTATTTTCCCGAAGTATTTTTTTGTTTTATCGATTTCCTTTAATTTTGATTACGTTTTTTACTGAAAATAAACAATTTCTAAAAAATGAGCATTTTTTCCTACGTTATTGGTGAAGTGTAGGTGTGAAAAGTATCACTAACGCCGCATTTTACATATTCACTGCGAGGAGAATGTTGAACGCAGCAGTGATTGCTGCTCGTAGATATAGTCAGTTCGTACGATGCCTTCTTTTGTGTCTAGTCTGGTTCAAGAGGCACCTTATATAAAATGAATATTTGTCTGGCTGCTAAACTACAATCTGGGATAACAGTAGATGAAGCTTTACTACTGACGGATAAATTGTATGTCGCAAAGTGTGCATCAACTTGTGCTCTCCAAATGATTTTCAAAACGTTTGTATTATTTTTAAAATTTGTTTATAAAACCTGTTATAAATATAATTTTGGATTATGTTAATGTGGTTTATAACTATAATACTTAATATTACATATTATATCCGATTTTACATATTTATTACATATTCTTACTCTTTTCATGACATATTTAAGTACATATTTCGACGTTTCATACTACATTGTTTTCCGGTTTCCACTTACCTGCGAGGATCTTGTTTCTCTAAATCTTGTCAACGGAAATTTTGTTAGCACACTGTCACTTCCGCCTTCGTACTCTTGGCTCTTTTTTAAAATGTATTATTATTATTATTATTATTATTATTATTATTATTATTATTATTTATTACTATTATTTTTTCACCTTTCTACTACTAATTGTTAAATTGTTGGGAAGGGATGAAAATCAAGAAAGCATGCGTAGATGATTTTCTCCTCAATACCTCACATAGAGTTTTTGACTAAATAAATAAATCGTCCAAATCACTGCTTTGTCAATATAAGAATATAATTATAACATGTTTATTTTCTCACTTTCTATTATTATTATTATTATTATTATTATATCCGTAATATTTTTATTAGCGTAAATGTCTAATACAAAAGGATCCTTTACATGTATTCTTTTATAAAATGAAACAAAAAGATAGTGAAATGTTGATTATGCCGTCAAATATTGATCAGTTAATTTATGCATCATTTCTTTCTATCATTTCTGTCTTTTTTTTTCGTATTTCAAATTAAATTCCCTGCGGGCGGCGCAACATGGTGCGGTAGTGGTTTCAGCGCACCTCGCGCACTCTCTTGGACATCACCACAACTAGATGGATTATATAACACATTTCATATCAGTGGTATTATTTAATGAAAGGAAAATATGCAAAATTTTTGTCTCGAATAAAATGCCGTACAACAAGCGGCAAGAGACGCTTTTCATGACTCCATAGGATTACCTGCCGCGGCCTAAAGGCATCGGCGTGTGATCTGTACGGTCTCATCACGAAAATGTCGACTTTCTTCTCTTGTGATGTAAAATACTATTGTTTAACTTCTTCCTGCGATCTTGTGCTTTGTTGCTGATTGTTATGGGTTAATATCATCATGGATGGCCATGGAGTAAATTATGAAGTATTTGCTCCTTTTTTCATTTTGTATGTGTTCGTAAGATACTGGATGGTTTACTTCTCACCGCTCTGATTTCTGAAACTCAATAACATCATCATTTAATGAATTTAGAAAATAGATGAATACGTTTATTGAAGCTGCAATATATTGAATTTAATTCATTTCATAATATTTTTTTAAATTAAATTAATTTTAAAAACTTCATTGCTCACATCCATCTCATTACCAAAAATTTTTTTAATTTTTTAACGAAATTGTACCGTTTTAATTAAATTGGGGGTTTTTAGAAGGAAATTATCTTTGAAAGGAAGAGGAGAGCAGTGAAGTGTAATGAGGGACAGGGGGTCGGGGTTCTAGATCCAGCCAGCACATTAGAAGTTAAAATAACCCCGTGGCTATTTTTTTAGTAGCTATGACCGAGAGCGGTAGTTCACAGCATCAACTGATGTCACTGCAGCGGCTCTGACCGGGAGGTCCTAAGTTCCAGTCCTGACGGCTGTAGGATTTTCGACACTAGCTTTTCAGCTAGGTCGAATTCAGTCGCTGCCTGGAGGAGAGTTCTAACGGCCGGCTGCTCTGATCGGTAGTTTTCCGTGGTTTCTCCGATCAACACCAGGCAAATTCTGGAGCAGTACCCTACCAAACGGGCCACGGACCGCGCGCGATCTTTCCTTCCTCGTCCTATCATCTCCCCTCATACACACAAACACACTTACACTAACATGCACTATACTACCACATATTCCGGGGGACCGGTCGGGAGCTTACAGGTGGGGCGCTGGTGGGAGAGTTCTGGTTACGGGAAAACCCCGCCAGACGACGGTAGGTCGGCGCCGGATCTCGCCATCCAGCGGGGAAATATCACCGCCATCTCCTGAGATAAAAATGCATGCACTACACTTACGGGACTAATGGCCTAAACTGTTGACGCGCTCGGAATTACTAACTAACCAACAAACCAATTTTAATAGCTATGACGTTAACTGTCTGACCGCCGAGCGCCGAGTGCTTGCAGTCGACATTAAACCAATTTGCAACTACATAGATTTTCACCAGAAACACCTTCAAAAGTCATCACTTTCCCGTGATTGAACTCGCTGTGAATATCCCCAGCTATGGCTTATTTGAAATCGAGATTTGGAGCAGCGTTTATTATTTGTTACAGACGGCCGAATAGAAAGCAAAGTAAGGAAGTGTTCACATTTCAGTATCATTACATTTATTCCAATGATCTCAAGTATGTAATTTCAAAAAGTGCAAATTCTAATTTTTTTCTTGCAAAGTTGGTATTAATATTGTTTGTTAATACATACAATAGTATCCCACAATTTTTTTTGTGTCTCAATCAATAGTTCCACTCATATGTGAGGGTAATGTCTTTTCCAATTCGACCTCACACTCAGTAATGCAGTTGCTTTTGCGTAAACACGGCGTACGTCGCAATAGGGGGCGACAGATCCATCCAAGTCCAGCGCCGCCTTTTGTACTTAGGAGCGATTTGCAATTCCTTCCGCCTTCGAGCTGCAGCGAAATCTGCCGATTCTTCTGTTTATCTTGCGTCAGGCTCACTTTTCTCCGCCGCATCCTCCGCGACGCTGTGTGTTTCTTTCCCTTTCTTTTCTCCCACTCCTTGCCCTACATTTCTTCGCGGACCGCGCGCTCTCCCTTGCAAATGTAAAGAAGCCGCCCCCGCCCCGCCTCCCCCCCCCACGCGCCCGCCACGCTGCGGCGCCTGCCCCGCGCCTCCCTTTGGGACGGAGAGGATTGCCAACTTTACAAATTGAAATGCATTTGGATACACTTCCGTGTCGATCCGCCCGAGTCGCTGTCCCCAGAGGGTTGCGAGGGCGTCGGAGGAGGAGAAAAGATCGCGTGGAGGGAATGAGGGGGGGAGCTGGAAGAAAAGTGAATTGCGAGGACGCTAGGATATTTCGACGGTATGCTGATCAAAGGGAGGGCCGACGTGGATCATATAAGAAATTCCGCCACGAAATAAATCAGAAGAAGATGCAAATAGATTAACAAAAGAATGATAGAATACGTATTAATCAAAGTATCATCAAGAGCGTTCAATAACTGTTGCATTACTTAATTTTACCACTGCAAGAGTCATTTGCAAAAAAAATTAAGGAATGTTTAAATACAGTAGAATAATTTGAAAAAACGTACAGTACGCACATGCTAGGTCATAATGACAGCTGTCGTGGATCAAAGGGAGGTAGAATATGGATCCGTAAGATATCGTGGATCATGTAAGAAATTCCTCCACGAAATAAAACAGAAAAAGATTCAAATAGATCTGTCAAAAAAGAATGATAGAATACGTATTAAAAATTAATTGCATTACTTAATTTTTCACTGCAAAAGTCATTTGCATAAAAATATAAGGAATTTTTAAACTCAGTAGAATAATTTGAAAAAACGTTCAGTACGCACATAGCTAGTTCATAATGACAGCTGTCGTGGGGTCAAAGGGAGGTGGTATATGGGTAATGTGGAAGTTGAACGACACATGAACTGTTTGAGTCAACTTCGTATCACCGGTACGTTGTTTTTGCGATGTCAATAGTTTTAGTGTACCTAGGATGGGAAGAGACAGCGGAGAGGATGGATACAAGGGACAGGGAAGACAAACATGAAAGAGAACGGAGAGAAAACCTGGAACGTCATGACGCAAAGGTACTTCGACGGTGCTCTGATCAAAGGGAGATGCGACACCGGCAATGTGAGAAATGCCGCAAATGAACTGCATTTGATAGCTGCTTTGCAAGATTTTGCTGTTTGTATCTGGAATATATGTGTTTACTTTCAGGAATGGAGCAAATAGTGAAATCAGAAAGGTCGTGTTACGAATTAATTATTCAGTTTAATCCAAAATGCAGCAATGCTGCATATCGTTTTTGATAATAATATCAAAATATTATGATATCCAATAGTTCTTCAAATGAAATAACAAGAGATCAACAGATTGAAAACAAACGTATTGACTACGTATGGAACTTAACCAAAAATAAACGAATTCTGAAATGGAAATAATATCTATATCGTTTTCCTTTGCTAATAACCTGCAGAAACATTTTTTACAATAGTTTCAAGTAAAATCTAATATGATTCTGCCAATGATAAGATATCATGAAATGTCTCTGATTCTCATGATTTCAATACGTTATTTCTAGAAGTCCTTTGTCTTCGCAAACAGTTCGCGCTTCCCGAATGGGGAGCCGAATTCCTAACGGAGCTTCACCGTACCTTGTCAGCAGTTGCGCTGTCAATCGTGTGAGTCGGCGGCGAGTTTTACTCCCAAACGTAAGAGCACCTATCTAATCGTGAGTCGACGGTTATTTTCTTCATTTTTTCGATCTTCCGAACCTCAAACCACTGAGTATGTCGTAAACTTTCCTGAAGAGGCGCTCAACTGATGTCACTGCAGCGCCTCTGACGGAGGTCCTAGGTTCGAGTCCCTACGGCGGCAGGATTTTCGACACTAGCTTTTCAGCTAGGTCGAATTCAGTCGCTGTCTGGAGGAGAATTCTAGCGGCCGGCTGCTCTGATCGGTAGTTTTCCGTGGTTTCTCCGATCAACACCAGGCAAATGCCGGAGCAGTACCCTACCAAACGGGCCACGGACCGTGCGTGATCTCTCCTTCCTCTTCCTTGTCCTATCCTCTCCCCTTACACACACACTTACACTATCATGCACTACACTACCACTTATTCCGGGAGACCAGTCAGGAGCTTAGAGCTTGTCCCGGCTGGGGCGATGCCCCGCTGGTGGGAGAGTCCTGGTTAGGGGGAAACCCCACTAGCCGACGGTAGGTCGGCGACGGATCTCGTCGTCTAGTGGGGAAAGATCACCGCCGTCTCCCGAGGAAAAAGAACATGCATTACACTAACGGGACTAATAACCGAAGCAGTTGACGCGCCCGGAAACACGAAAAAATCAATCAATCTGAAGAGGCGCAATGGGCCGTGATGTGGATCAGTTCCTCGCTCGACACAGGAGTGGAAAAGGACGAAAGGCTCTTGGTCTACTGTGTCAGAGGTCGCTCAGGGCATCAACTGACGTCACTGCAGTGCCTCTGACAGGGAGGTTCTAGGGCTCCACTCCCGACGGTGGCAGAATTTTCCTAGATTCAGCTAGATAGCTGGGTCGAATTCAGTCGCTGTCTGGAGGAGAATTCTAGCGGCCGGCTTCCCTGATCGGTAGTTTTCCGTGGATTCTCCGATCAACATCAGGTGAATCTCGAAGCAATGATAATACATGCACCATAGGCTGCGTGCGATCTTTACTTCCTCTTCCTTGTTCTATCCTCACCCATTACACGCACACACGCATGCAGTACACCATGACATGTCGGAAGACATAGATTTTGTCCCGCTTGGGTGTACACCGCTGGTGGAAGATACCTGGTTGCGGAAAACCCGCAAGTCGCATGTAGGTCGTTGCCACACCCTCTAGCGGGAAAGACACTGCCACAGGGTGTGAAAAAAAACATGCATTACATTTGCGGGCATAATGTTGGTAGCAGTTGACGCGCGCGGAAACACAAAATAATGAATCGAATGTGTCTGCACTATTAGTGCGAGAAAACCATTGAAAAGACCAATGAGAACAGCCAACCTCTAAGATTCATGTCATTCTGGCAGTACTTGGCTACATTCCCCTATTGAATTAATGTGGACAAATACGCACTGACCGGCCACAACATTACAACTTACAGCAAAAGTTCTGGATCGGTATAGTCCCTTTGGAGGTCCATGAAATTTTGATGGAGGCCAATGATGATCAAGGTAACCAGCAGTGGAGACGTGGGCTGGGAGTCTATGGCCAGTCAACGATTCCCAGCAAGTCACATCCTCCAGGAAACTAGGCTGTGGCTCTTACAGAAACGCAGGTATGTGAGAGATTAGAGATCGGGCAGCAATGTGTACAGCCTAATCAAGTTATTCCTGATTATACCTGCACACATTCTGTGATTGTTTTAAGGTTGGACAATGAGTTGGAGATATAAATTAGAAAAAAATGGAGACGAAGCCATTCCCATTTTCCTTTGTAGCGACAGTCTAGGTATTGTAAATATTACAGTGTCAGTTCTAGACTCTCGAACAGATACCACATAAGCGTATGTACAAAACATTGAGCAAAAGATCATAATCACACCATTGGCACTTGTGTAATTCTAATGGTTTGCTGTGGGTTAGGATAAGGAGCAACCAAGGACCCAGAATAAGATCATAATCATGTTTGTATACAGGAGAGTGATATGGATGTTGTGCAGAAAGCGTAGAAGACTAAGCTGACGGGGAATGAGGTTGAGGTGGTAAAGAAAGTGTGTGGCGTAAACGATTGATCGATGGATGGATGGATGTTTTGGATTCACTAATTTCTATGATCAATAGTGCTGTTAGTTTAGCGAATGTTTTTTTCCGGGATGTGGCAGTGATTTCTCTCTCGCTGGATGGTGAGTTCTGGCGCCGAACTACACGTTGACTTGCAGAGCATTCCAACACCAAATATCCTCCCTTGAGGCACCGCCACAATCCGGACAAAATCTAAGCTTCCTACAAATGTTGTATAGCGCGGGTTCCTCCAAAAGAGCAAGTGTGTGAGCAAGAAGAGAAGTGGGGACAAGAGTGAAGAAGGAAAAGTTCGTATTCGCCTGTACCAGATGGGAGAAACCATGGAGATCAGAGAAGCTGTCCGCTTAGAATTCTCCTCGAGTCAGCGACTGAATTCGACCTAGCTACACCGTCAGGACGCGGAGGTTAAAGGCGTCGAAGCGACGATGAGAAAGCGGCTCGTGCGTTAGAGCCACCGCGGAGCGATGGCAAAGGCGAGCAGAGGCCGGCGGAGGCCTCGCAAGCAGCCGGCGGCGGCGGCAGAGGGCGCTGGCGGCGCGCTCGCGCGAAATCCGCTTACGCCAACTTCTTGTCCCGCGCGCCATGCCCTCCGCCCTCCGCCTCCCGCCCTCCGCCTTCCGCCCTCCGCCCTCCGCCCTGCGTCCTCCAACCCCTTTTTTTACAAACTCTCCGCCTGGAGGCTTCTTGGCCGCCGCTTTGTCGCGCACCCAGCAACACGATTCGACGGCTCTCCACCAGCCCCGCTCCTCCCCCCCCCCGCCCACGTTCCGGCCCGGCCCGGCCCCACCCTTCCTCGCCCCCGGTCCCTCCACGACCCCGCCACGCCCTCGCCCCGCCACCGCCCCGCCCCGCCCAGCCCCCCGTGTTAAATCTCAATCTTGGCTGACCTCATAATTACTAACATTTTACTTTGTACGGTCGCCAGCTGTTGAAAACAGCACATTAATAACATTAATTTTCGCTATGTAATATATAGCGAACTGACCATGCATTTGCCTAAGGAGATAATTATGCAAAGCTAACACAAAAGCTTCTAAGCTATCGAAATTCAAAAGATTGTCGTCACACTTGAACTTTTCAAATGGACGCCCAGGTTTTAAAGAAAAGGTATCACAACTTTATAGGATCTCAAATCAGGAGATATGACAATCAAATAACTTTCAACACAATACATTTATTGAATAAACAATTTTACATATATTGGTTTTTCCTGATGCGCAGGTTGCAAAACAGCTGCGGGAAAAACAAAGCAGAATTACAATTTACAAACAAGAATGAAGGACGGTCGAGGCCGTCTCACATGAACAAAGGCGCGTTAAAATGCGCCGACATACAGAATTAATGATTTCAGTCGACCTCTTGAAAAACCCACTTTAGGGCGAGGAAGCTGAAAATTCAAACATAAACCTTATAACAAAAAGGTGAACACTAACTTAGTAGCGCATCAACAACATCGCGCTAACACATACAGAAATACTGTCTTATAATCTACCTTTAAATGCCCAATTTAGGACGAGGTAGATAGAAACGTACATAAACAAATTTGCTAAAGAAGCCGTACTTTGGCCTTCTTTTCTTACATAGCATTCGTGATAAACAGAACTACATATGAGCCATGGAACAAACTTTCATTGGAGTGCACAATACCAAAATTCTTGAAATGGATTTCTTCTATACCTTTCGTAACCATACAACATAGGAATGCAGCAAGTTTACGCTAGCGAAGTGAGCGTACATGAGCGCCCGCCCGCTGCTCGCTGAACAAAACTGTTCCTAGACACGAGCGCCGATCAGCGTGCCGCATACAAGGTCAGCACGTGACCCCACCGCTGCGTGCCGGTGACAGCTGAAGCCCAGCCGACTTCTCTGCCGGCTGCGGGGCCGTGACGTTGCAACAAGGGCCGCGGTTCGAGCTACCGCACGGCCAAGCAAACGCCTTTACGTAGTCTCCGGTGCCGAATGCGCCAAGCGCCGACTTACTCTAGCGGGAGCACCTTTCCATAAATTGCCAAAAGCGGCCAAGTGCCGTCTTACTTATGCAGGAACTGCAAGCATTAACAACATTCATAAGTAATGAGCAGTAAACATTAGCTGAACCTCCTCACCAATCAGAGGTCAGCGACATCATAAACATAACATTTGTAGTAAACGAGCTGCAAACAACATAAGCATTAGTAAATCATTAACATTTCAAAGTAAGAGTTCCATTTCCAAGTCCAAATCAACACATTAAATACATTTATGCACTCAATTTCATTAACACATTGTTTGGTTCAAAGGGAACCAACAATAAAAAAAACAACCATGGCTCAGGCTTTACTGATGAAATGAGAAACAATATTATTTTAGTCTTCATAAATTGATCTGATCTATTGTAAGTAAACTAACATACTATTCGGCAAGGAAAAATTAAAGGCACTATTTACAACAAATACTATATACAAATTTGATATTCATAACGACTCTGAAGGAGCCGGGCTCTATGAGAAAAATTAACAAAACTGCATCACTGGACGTAGCTGAAATAACAAGAGAGCAAGAGAGCAGCCTTGTGCGCGAGAAGCGCACGCTTTATATAGGGTTTGGTGAAGGGGAAACAGCCGTGAAGGGAGGGGGTCATAGCAGTGGGGAGAATGGATCGATAATTTGGAACCTCTTTGCCAAAGAATACGTAAGGGTAGCGCCTGCAGGTATGTGACCCTCTTGACACCTGTTCGATGCTAGCGAACCCTGAGTGTCCCAGGGACTGTAGCTGCTGCTCAGAATACAGCTTGAAAATATTTCAAATTGACCAAAAACATCAAATCTAAGCTACAGAGGTGAGTGAGGTGTCAAAAAGTCCTAAATTTGATGTAGATGCCGGATTTGATAGAAGAATCCGGTAGGACAAGCGGTTCTCTTATAATAAACAAAAACCTGTTTTGAAATGAGAAAAATTGTTGCATAAAACATGAATTTTTCTCAGATCACACTGAGGCAAAACTTAGCTGTTACTAACAAAATCTCAGGTTTTCAAAACCTTCTCATGGCATGAGATCACAGTTCAACTGTAAAGTATTACCTTTTAAGAAAAATTAAGGTTAAAATATTATTCATATGGTACCATACCAAACCTAATTATATGAATAAACCTTATAAATAATGGATGTTTTTCTTCTCAGATGGTCTTCTAGGATGATTGATGGCTTCACTGAAGGCTTACATCACAAAACACAGTGAACTGTAGGCACTTAAATTTCCAAATTTAACACCCTCCGCTCCACCGCTCCACTTACCGCCCCTCCCCTGCCCGCTCCCCGCCACGCCCCGCCACGCTCCCCGCCACGCTCCCCGCCACGCTCCCCGCCACGCTCCGTCCCGTTCCCGCCCAGCCCCGCCCCACCCCGACCCGCTCCTGACCCGCCCTGGTCCCCGACTCCGCCCCGCCGCCATGAGGCGCAATTATGCGGCTTTGCGCGAGTTCGTCCAACAGCCGCATGCGCCCCCGGCGCCGCCACCGCTTTAATGAAGTGAATAGGCGCATGGAGGGCAGGTTTTAAATAGGAGGAGGTGAACGGCTTTTCGCCTTTTCCCTCCAAATTGTCGCTTACGACTCTTTTGGCTTCTCGTTTTTTTATCTTTTGCAAATGTTTCGCAAAGAGGACGCGACGGTTGTTTCGCGCGGTCCCTATCTGAAACTGTGACTTCAAAATTGTGACGAAATGATAGTGATCAATGTTATGTAAATTATGTGGCCAGTAATGGGAATGAAAATGGAGAAGTTGATGTAATGATGGGATGGGGAAAGAAACATTCGCAGCAATCTGCTGCGAGTTCGCTTTGCTTACAATATATTTCTCGCATAGTTAGCAGGTTAATAATCCCGCTATAAAAAGGAAGAGCGCGGTTTGCAACTCTGAGGGTAGCCCTTAGGCTCGTTTTTGCATTATCTCGGTATTTGCGAGTAACCTTGAAAAGTAGTGTAATCATGAAAAATAGTTCTTGTATATTCACATAAAGATAACGTAAACGAATTTAATTAGGCGTGGTCATCGTGACATTCAGATATTAAAAATTACCATCAAAGAAATATACGAAGATAATAAAGAAGGTGGATAAAGCTATATAAGAGGGCGAAACAGAAACATATCATAGAATCCAACAGTACAAAATGTGGTTGCCATCATGAAACATGTTTAATCCAACATTTTTTATTTTCCTATTTGCTTTTTTTTACTTTCTTGCATACTACAACGTTTGTTAAATTTGTTATGTTTCTACATATTTGTATTGATCTCAAAACGAATACTTGCTCCTGAGACATGCCTATTCTGTATCTGTAAATTGATATCGTGTTCCCTAACACATTTTCATCTCATCTCTACGACACATTTTCTCGTCTGACAGTCACCATCTCATTTTAATTTCAACGTCTTCCCCATTTCCTCTCCTGTCCCAGACTACCGATCACTGACGTCGGAGATGTTGGATCTGACCTCATCGTCATCTCCTCAGTCTACTTGTAATTTTAACGCCCAATCTATCCCAACTTTACCAGCAACGAAAACGTTATTCTCAACCACAGTCTGCTCCGATGACGGCAGACGACAGAGTAAATTATTATCTTATAACTTAAGCCTTTAACTATTCTTGGAATAAATGATGAATTGATGAAAACTGTAGTATCCAATAAAAGGCAAGAATTATTAAAATGATTTTTATTCAAGACCAGGTACAATTGCTGAAGTGCCGAATCACAAGAAGAATGTACCGTAAGCGAAGCCGTGTTGTTGTAGTCCAGAAGAAGTCGCAAAATCAGCCAAGTCGTCGAATATCCGCAGGCGAGTTCCAAGCACAAGTCATAGTCGCTTTCCACATTCCTATCGCCAACTCACTCGCCAGGATACAATCGCTAACACTGCCGGTCGCTATCTCCCTGGCGCCGGGTCGGAGCCCTCTTATAGCCTGCTAGGGCTATTTGTCCGCCGACTAGCTGCGGAGTAGGAGCGGTGGCGAGTCTCTATCCACCTGACGGCCGCGCGCAGACGGACCCGGTCGACTCGCACCGGTTGCCTTTTTCTCTCGCCAGGGGAGGTAACGCTCCGCTGACGTCACTCAGCGGCGGCACCTTTAACTGTATGCGGGCGGTCACGACAAAAACATAATAATGATTTTACAATATAGATGATGATGCAATAGACGAGAGGCATGAGGCAAGAAAGAACCGTGACGACTAAAAATAAAACTCCTCCGTCACCGTCATTATTAACCCACTTGTCATTTGAAGCCCTCATCCCCGATTCCTTTCTCCAGCCTCACCGGCGGTGAAAGAGGAGAAGGGTCTCCTCTCCCTAAGCGACGCCTTCTCAGCCTAGTCCCTCTCTCCTCCAACCCTCCCCTTCCACCTCACCCCCACCGGGAGTGGTAGCTCAGTGCATCAACTGATGTCACTGCAGCGCCTCTGACCGGGAGGTCCTAGGTTCGAAACAGGATTTGCGACACTAGCTTTTCAGCTGGGTCGAGTTCAGTAGCTGTCTGGAAGAGAATTCTAGCGGCCGGCTGCTCTGATCGGTAGTTTTCCGTGGTTTCTCCGATCAACACCAGGCGAATGCCAGAGCAGAACCTTAACAAACGGGCCACGAACCGCGCGCGATTTTTCGCTCTTCTTCCTTGTCCAACCTCGCACCTTACACACACTTACACAAACATGCATGACACTACCACATGTTCCGGGAGGCCGGTCGGGAGTTTATAGCTTGTCCCGGCTGGAGCGGTGCCCCGCTTTTGGGAAAGTCCTGGTTAGGGGGAATCCCCAATAGCCAAGGTCGACGGCGGATGTCGCCATCCAGTGGGAGAAGATCACTGCAATCTTACAAGGAGAAAACAGGCACTAAACTTTCGGTAGAAATGACCTAAGCTGTTAACGCGCACGGAATTACTAACCAACCAACCAAAAGCCTCACCCCCTCCGCAAGCCCACCGACACGCCACCGAGCGGCATAAAAGGAGATCTCCTCCGTCGCCGTCTCAGCCAAGTTGTCCCAACACCGTCCCCGCCCTCGCCAACTCACCCCGCGCGGCGGCGCAGTCGTAGGAGAAGGGGGCGGGGCGGGGCGGGGAGGAAGGCAAGAGCGGCGCGTTCGGCGGGTGGCTTCTGCAGGTGAAGGCTTGCGCGATAAATCCGCCCGCACGGGAGACGCCGTGTTTTGCGGCGCGACGCAGCCGCTTTGTCCCATTGTCGCGTCTGCCGCAGAGGCACCGCCGCCGCGCACGTCTCCCCTCCTCCTCCCCCACCCTCCGACGCTGCTCACCGGCTGAGGTGGCTAAGCGCATCGATGTCTCTGTGTGCCTCAGACCGCGCTGTCCTCGGTTCGAGTACCCACGGGGGCAGCAATTAACTAGAAGGTTAGATATTGCGGATATAATAATAATATAATATAATAAGAATAATAATAATAATAATAATATAAAGTGAGGAAATAAACATTTATAATTAGATCCATGTATTGACAAAGCAGTCATTTTGACGATTTATTTATATATTTAGTCAAAAACGGTATGTGACGTATGGAGGAGAAAATCATCTACGCATGCTTTCTTGAGTTTCAGAATCCCTTCCCAACAATTTAACAATTAGTAGTTGAAAGGTTAATAATAATAATAATAATAATAATAATAATAATAATAATAATAATAATAATAATAATAATAATAATAATAATAAACTGGGAGTGGTAGCTCAGTTCATCAACTGATGTCACTGCAGCGCCTCTGACCGGGAGGTCCTAGGTTCCCACTCCCCACGGCGGCAGGATTTTCGACACTAGTTCTTCAGCTAGGTCGAATTCAGTCGCTGTCTGGAGGAGAATTCTAGCGGCCGGCTGCTCTGACCGAAAGTTTTCCGTTGTTTCCCCGATCAACACTAGGCGAATGCCGGAGCAGTACCCTAACAAACGTATCAACCCTAGAAAATCCCGCTCATGGCATGCTCTAAGCTCCCGACTGGTCTCTTGATATGTGGTGTAGTCTAATACGTGTGTGTGTGTGTATGTGTGTAAGGAGAGAGGTAACGACGACGAAGAGGAAGGAATGATCATGCGCGGCCAGTTACTCATTTGTTATGGTATTGCTTCGGCATTCACCTCGTGTTCATCGAACGCAAGGAGACCCACCGATCACACAACCCAGTTGCTAGAATTGAATCGTTCATTTCAGAAACCCGTCAAACGTCAAATTCATCATGTCGAGAAAATTGAGAAAAAGTGTCCCAGTTTTTCGGATTCCAAAATATTTTTTAATATTAATGCAGTTAATAAATGAATATTTTTCAGGTAAATATGGAATAAGCGATGTGTCTATCCTCCTGGAACAATATTCCACCGCTAAAGCGCCTTTTTAAATTTTGGTGTTTGACGTGTTTCTGAAATAACGATTCAATTCTTCTCAATACAGTAGCTGAATTCGAACTAGCTACGTTGATTTTGTCGAAAATCCGGCACCGGCGGGAGTTCAACCCTGGGACTTCTGGCCAGAGTCGTTGGAGACGTTGCAATTTTGAGTTAACCTCAACAGGCATTCGACATACCACCTCTTTGAAAAGACAGCTTTTCGAAATGTGTCCCTTCTAAATGATACTCTTCTCTTTATCCCCCCTCGTTTTTATCATTCCATCCGTTTCTATCATTTTACGTATGTTATCCAACAAGCCATTTTACCAGAGAGCCATACGTCGTGTTTTTTTTCCTAGCAAAGAATGGCTGAACAATTAATTTTGAGGACAAACAGAAAACATAGAAAAATAAATTGATAACGGAACCGAAGAAATATTTAATTTTCAAAGAAATGATAAAATGACACAGTTTGGGTAAACGAACAAAAGAAACACAATGATGGACAACACTTCGCTAGTAGATACGTGGACGTTATAGAAGCATCGTGAATAGGGAAATGAATCGTGAAGATAGATTTTTACCAAACATTTTTTTTAAACGAAGTAAAATACTGCATGATCCACCGCTAGGGGGAGCACCCCACTACAATTAAACAGCCTAACGCAGAGCCGCTTTGTGAGAACTTTCTCAGCTTCACAGGGTAAGTTTGCATCGGGGTCTCCTTACCTCGGAAGTTTCGAGAACCCGGTCATGCCACTCATTTACTCTAATTAACCGGTGAATGCGGCGCCCTACGATTAAAGTGTACGTTTTCCTTCCAATTAAACTGGAGGCGCTTTGGGGAGGCCACATTCTAAGCCAGTCATCATTCGACCGATAAAACTGCGGCCTTGGCGCAAGCGAGTTCAGATCTCTCTGATTACAAACACGCCATTTTCCAGCAACCGAGAACAAATTTGTTTAAAATATTTTATAAAGATAGAGAAGGGTGTAAATAATTGTCGCCATGCAGAGTGAATGCATGATCATAATATAGTAATATTATGAAATGTAATAATACTATGAAATATAGTATAATATCATAATATTTCATAAAATAATAATATTATGAAACATAATAATATTAAGAAATCTAATGAAACTTGTTTCCCCATTCACTATTTCGGTGAAATAATTATCATCATAGATTTGCTGAGTCATTCTTGATTTAAATCGTAAAAGTAGTTCTGAACGTTGTCCTAATGTGTTGAAAAGTACTTTTATCAGACCTTCTCTAGAAATTAATGTTAAAATTTGAGACAATTTTATGCCCTTAGATTATATTGTTTTGAGCATTTGGGAGCCATGTGAAATGTTCCTAAAATAGTTCTGCACCAAACAAACTTGCCATAATAGTGTACATTGATATTTATAATGAATTTTATTCTGCAAATATGTTCAAAGGAAAGTTCTTTCTGGAATGTACTCAGAGCTTCACAAACATGTCATTTTAAGAACATCTTTTGGTGTGCTGAATCAGACTTTGCTAGTACGTGTCCTGAAAGAGATTTATAAAGAGCTTGTAAATGTTCAGCTGAGGCCAACATTTCTTTTTCATATTCCTTTGTAATGTAATTAAAGTATTTATTTTTTTTAATATTTATGAAGTCTAAAGAGTTTTCTTGTTCATAACAATTACTAGGTTGACTTTTTTTACAAAACCTGGGCCAACTTTTTTTTATTCCTTTAACAAAAAATTGTAAGTTTTACTATGTAAATGGCCGCACCTACTGTCGGCAACTGTAAAAAGTAAAGCCTGTTATACAGTTTCAAAATAAATTTAAAAAAATTATAGGCTTGTAGAAAAAGTGCAAACTTTCTAAATGATAGTGATAATTTGATAAACTTGATATATTTTCAATTTTTCTTTTAATGAATTAAATATTAAAGAATAAATGAGTCGCTGATCAATATAATTGAACATTGATATTTGTTATATTTCAAATCAAAAGTTCAATATCGGTTTGATATATTTTCCTGTTTTCTGCTTGCAATTGTGGAAATAGTATAGTTGACAACAGGGTATCAACAGCTTTAATAAACCCAAATGGTTCTAATATGACACTTGCTGCGATGATTATCTTTTGAAGCTTAACGCTTTGTTCATTCCACACATGAACTACTTCAAAGTATACTTCAAAGTATCTTGACTTGATTAAAGTTAGAATTTTATCCTAGAAAGTTTCCTAGAAACAGTTAAAAATGTAATCGATGCTATCATAATGTTTATATAGTTCAGTTTTGGTCTTTGTCTTTCAGAACAGACCTTATTCAACATTGAATTCAGTGTATTTACAAACTTGTGTGATTCAATCCTCCATAATTTCATTATAAATTAAATATTGGTCACATACATAATTAACTGATTGTCTGCCATCCGACATACTATTGTTTATTGTCTTTGAATTGAATATGTCTTATCTATCTTTTAAATAATACCTATTAGGTAATCTTGTTTATTATGTGTAGCCTGCATCAATAGTCTACCACTTTCCGTTAGTTATGTATCCTCCCCCCCTGTCTCTGTAACATGAGCCAAGCCTTCGCATGTTTGCATTATTTCGTATATTCACATGTCGGTGTTGAATCACAAACAAAGCAATATTGTTGACTACTATGCCATGGTGATTTGGCGAATAATAACATTTATAATTATTTAAAATACCTCATGACAGTGTTTTTAATGTTATTAATTTAATTATAAGGTAAGCTCCATTTGAATACATTTAGTGATCTTATGTTGTCTCTGTTCAGTTTCTCAAGTTTAGTCTGATGCGATGTAGGAGTGACATGCCTTAACAATTAGTAACTTAGCAACAGCTAAGGGATTAATTGATTCTGTTGTCGAAGATTTCGTTCTATGTACTGTCGTATGTTTGAAATATACATCTCCTTTTTGAAGTCTCATCCTATTATTCCAGTACAGCAATTTGTGCTCCCCAGTTATTGTTACACGACTTCATTACGAGCAACATAGGATCTACGAGTATATAGGAAACTATTAGTCTCCTATATAGATCCTATGTTGTTCGTAATGAAGTCATGTACAAATAACTGTTTTTATTAGTTATTTCATTATTTAACTAATTGCCCATTGTAATTTCAAATAATTTTCTAGCTTGATGATGAGAAAAAATAAGTCCTCGAAACTGTAGCGACATAAATAAACACAAAAATGCATGGTGTTGAATTATTTAAATACACTACTGTTTGTGGAAATTGCAACACCGCGAAGGAGCGGCATTGAACGCATCGCATTTCGTGGATAAGTTTGTGACATTGAGATCGCCAGGTGATTACATTTACAACGCCGCCAGTCACGTGGTTGCGACGTAGGGACGGCTTATCGACCATGTTGGGTAAAATAGAGGCGCCTTGGAGAGGCTACAAACAGTGACAGGTCGACCTTGGCTCGCACAAGTTGTCTGTAAGTCACACCATGCCTCGTCGCCGACAACATGTGCAGTACGAACACTTGACGGACTTCGACCGGGGCAGCGTCGTTGGGATGCGAGAAGCTGGGTTGTCCTACCGCCAGATTGCCACACGTCTGGGACGAGCCGCCAGTACCATCATGCGAACATGGCGTCAGTGGTCTGCGGAAGGTCGTACCCACCGCCAGCGTGGGACAGGGCCTCGCTATCACACTACGGCGAGGGAAGATCGACACCTCTACCGTATGGCCATCACCGATCGCACAGCGACATCCACCACGTTAGCGCAGTGGAATACAGTGACAAGTCACAGCATGTCCGCCAGCAGTGTTTGGCGCCGTCTTGTGCAAAGGGGCTTGATTGCTCGCCACCCCTTGTTGCGCCTTCCACTGACTCTCGACAACAGACGCCTCCAACATCTGTGGGGCGTCGAACATCGACATTGGCGGGCTGAGTGGCAGCAAGTCATCTTTTCCGACGAGTCCCGCTTCAATTTGTCCAATAACGACGGTCGTATACGTGTTCGACGACATCGCGGTGAACGCAATCTGGAGGATGCATTCGCGAGCGTCATACCGGCCCAACACCCGGTGTAATGGTATGGGGTGCCATTGGCTACCACTCACGGACCCGCCTACTCCGCATTGAGGGAAATCTCAACGCCCACCGGTACATCGAGGAAGTCGTGAGGGCGGAGGTCGTGCCCTTCGTACAACGCTCGCCTGGAGCAATATTCCAGCAAGACAATGCGTGACCCCATATCGCTCGCATCGTGCAACGTGTGTTCAATGAATACCAGATACAGCTCCTTCCGTGGCCGACTCGTTCACCTGACATGTCGCCAACTGAACATGTGTTGAGCATGCTTTCCCAGAGGCTGGTCCGCCAGGCACCTCCGCCAGCTTCCACCGCCGAACTCTGGACGTGGCTTGAAGGAGCATGGCAGGACCTGCCACAAGAAGCGATACCGACTCTTATTAGCTCAATGCCGCGCCGTGTACAGGCTATTGTGGATGCGCGTGGTGGCTTCACAACTTACTGACTTGGCATGTATCCATGTATTTGATGGTACTGCAAATGAAATAAAGTAGTGCCTGTGGCATGGGTGCACAGTACATTGAATATCATTTCCCTAGATCCATTCGTTCTTGGTGTTGCAATTTCCACAAACAGTAGTGTAGATTTACCTCCAATAGTTGTATAAGGTCTGTTCTACAATACAATGACTAAAAGTGAAGTAAATAAATGTGAAAACGACAGACACATAAACACTTAAATAATAAAATCTTTATATTTCGTCCATATTTCTAATTCTTAAAGTGCGCAGAAACTTAAAGAACTTTATGCAGCGTCCAGCAATGCGAGAGTTGTCTTTGGGTTCGTTAGGAACTGGAGAAAAAACGAAAACTATGAAATTATGAAGTCGATCTGGCTAAAAAATTTAAATATTTTATTGAAATCAAGTTAACGGGGCTTGGTCAGAAGCAAAAACGAAGTACAAGTTGATTGTTTGCCGACGTTTCGGAAAATTTATTTCCATCCTCAGGGCAGAATAATATGAGAAAGGAAAACAACACATATTTACATATGCAACAGAAACACGTGTCATATAACAATAGTTCTGGCTGCAGTTAAACACATTTACAACTTTTTTTACAAAAAGGTATGTAACTTTGTTTCAAAAGATTGTAAATGTGTTTAACTGCAGCCAGAACTATTGTTGTATGACACATGTTTTCTGTTAGCATTATGAAAATATGTGTTGTTTTCCTTTCTCATATTATTCAGTCCTGAGGATGAAAATAAATTTTCCGAAACGTCGGCAAACAATCAGCTTGTACTTCGTTTTTACTTCTGACTAAGCCCCGTTAACCTGCTTTCAATATTTCATCAATTGGTCGTTAAAAATTCTTCATGTTTTAAATATTTTATTATTTCCCCTATTTGGCGTGTCGACTGAACTATTATACTTACGGGACTGATCGGGCTGATGGTAGGTCGATGGTAGGTCGGTGCCGGATCGCTCAATCCAGCAGGGGAAATCACCGCCATCTCCCGAGAGAAAAAACATGCACCACAGTAACGGGACTAATGACCAGAGCAGTTGACGCACCCGGAAACATAAAAAAATCAATCAATTAATGTACTAAACCTCCCAAAATTAAAATATATGGTCCACATTCAAAGAGCCAAAACATCAGTCAGATTAATAGAAGAATAGCCGATTTTCTCCAAAATTGAGAAACGATTTAGGCGCTAGCGTTCCCTACATATGGGTGGAGAGACGGACAGACAGATGTTCTTATTTATTTATTTAGTAAAAAACTGTATGTGACGTATGAGGGAGAAAATCATCTGCGCACGCTTTTTCTTCATATATAATAATAATAATAATAATAATAATAATAATAATAATAATAATAATAATAATAATAATAATAATAATAATAATAATAATAATAATAAAAAATAAATGTTGAAAAGCGAGATATTAACATTTCAAAAACTAGATATATTTGTTTCCGAATTATAGAAAACTCATTTTTAACGGGAAAGGAACGAACAGATTTGATTTTTACCGTCAATCAACTTTTCGATATTACGAACTCACAAATTATGGATTCTTACAACATAACGTGTTAAAGAAATTAGTTTAGATATTAAAAAGAAATTAGTTTAGAAATAAATAGAAACAAGATTTATCCACTTATACAACACACCCCAAAAACCGCTTCAAAATTTTATTTAACTTTTTCACTGTTAGAACAAGAAATGCTTAAAAGAATGGTTCAGATCTAATTTTCCATTAACTCTCTGAAATTTTGACAATTGCAAAAGTTGAAAATAGTGCCAGAAAGTAAGTGCTGTTAAAGTACCATTAGGTTTTTTTTTCAAACCGAATAAATTACGTTTATGAAAAAGACACATCTCCTATTTTCGTAAAATTTTTAAAAACTTGGAAAATTGAAAATATTTCATTTTTTCTTCCTACGACAATAATATTGAAGATAAGGATTTTTTATTGAAATCTATGCTTAAATATTACATCATTAAACAGGGATCATTTGTTTTAATATGAGCATATTTTGCATCAAATAGAAGCAATCATAAACAGAATATTTTCTCAAAAGCGGCTTCATGTTTTTGTTTCTTAGTGGATTTTCTGAGTTTTTTACTGGTGGGGCAAACTGCTCTAAATAATGTAACATAAATGTTATTTCGATGTAATATTTTAATTTTGAAACATTACACAAATATATGTAAGTAGTATTATATCATAATTAACCGTTATAAATAATGCGAGAAAATACGTGCTGTTGTAGCTCAACTAGTTTCCAGTTTCAAAACCTTTTTTAAAATATTCGTATAAATATATTGTTACGTTAAAATGTACAAAACAGTCAAATAGCATATAATAAAAAAAATAATAATTGTGGTGCACAAATTATACGGAGAAAGTTTCACCCATATTTCTTTCTTTGTCAGGTACTTCGACGTTCCCGGCCCCGCGCTCATTGTCAGCCTAAATGTGAGGGAAGTAGACTCAACCTACGGCAAAATAGAACAGCAAGGAAATGCGGAGTGGAAATGTACCAAAGGTAAGAAAGAGTCATTTGATCATACAATTTAAAGTGAGTGTATTCTTGTACACGCAAATACATTAAAAACAAGTTGTTTTGAATAGATCTGAAGTGAAAAATATGAAAAATATTGCTGAAACTGTTACTTCCAAACTATTCCATTTGTTTTTCAAGAAATATATTTCTGAGATATTAACAATATTTTGTTAAAAAATAAGATTATATACGTGCTGAACAATTGAACAAACTTAATGATTGTTGAAAAAAAATTATTCAAACAATTTTGAAAACTTAAAATGAGATCGTACTCATTTTTTTCGGGAATATCCATGAGACTACCTAACCTTGAACGACCTGCGCATTCGTATGCACATTACAAAAGTTTAGTGTATGCAAAGGGGATCAAAAATGACAATTTTGTACCCTCTATATACCCTTGAATTTTGTCACATTTGTTCTGAGTCTGTATCATGGATCGACTCGTGCATGCAGCCTTTGAATTGTATTGGCCTTATTTTACGTGGCGAGACTCAGACCATGAGGCCTGCTCTTCCGTCTGACCACGTACATTTCGTTTCACTCCTTTCACCAATCATGGTCGAAAGAAGGTATTACTTGGGCGACGAAACAGACGATTTGAATTTAGCTCAGAGGCGTCATTTAGGCTTGGGGATCCTTTACATGCAGTAAATGTACTAACATGGGACAGCCGGCTTTACTTCCCCTCCGAAGGAAGGCGTACGAAGGAATTTTTTCGCCCTTAAAAATCCACGGCTTCGATCGGGTTTGAACCCGCAAACTTGGGTACAGGAGTCCGATACGCTAACCGCTACACCATCGGCGCCGCCTTTGTTCGCCTGCAGTCCGCCCCGCGCCAACCGCCCCTTCGGAGGTGGCTGGCCGACGTTCCTGGCGATCCGCTGGCCTTCATATCCTAGGAATGAGGTCACATTTCGAAATTTTTATTGCCCCTCCCTGCCCGGCGCCCTCTCCCGCCTGGACGGCGAAGGCGGAATTCCGAGAGCTCGTTAGGGGATTCCCCGTCTCAAAGACGTCTTAATGAAGTAAGGGACGCAAAAGCGCTTCAATTTCTTCTCTTTGCATCGTGGCTGCAACGATGTGCTTTACAGCGCATTGAGACTTTAGGACAGTGTCGTTACCTTGGATTAGGTAATTATTAACGTAGTAGCTTACCCTGGCGTTACGGACACTTTAAACACCCCATCTCGATCAGGTTTTTCGTGCAGTTTCCCTGATCGATTGCGCAAATGCTGAGATGGCCCCTTGTTTTGCTTCTGGACATAAATGTAACTTCATTATCTCTGCATGTCTTCTAGAATTCAGTGGGAAATACAATTATTCAAATTAACGTTTCCATGTTGTCGCGGCTGGAAGTATTATTCCGAACGACAATATGGATAAGATCCCAAAATTTATTGCTTATTTATCCTTGAAAATAGATTTTATTACATGGGAGCTTTTTTTAAAAACAAATTCAAAATTCAAGTAGTATATGACAGTGTAGAGATCACAGAATTTTGAAAATGTGCACACAATTCACTTTTCCCCATGGCACGTTATACGCAGTTTTAACTGTTTTTGAGGTTAAATAAATAAACATTTAAAAATATTTTCGTTTGTTAATAATGTTTATGCGTGCAATGGAAGTTCGTGTTAAAACTAACTTTTAAAATTACTTCAGTTGACGTTCTCCTCCATTTTCGGGCATGGTACATGAAGGTGTCTTTACTGCTTAACATGTTACAATTAAAATTACAATAATGGTTTGTGCTCTCCCGTCATTTATTTTTTGGGGTTACGGGAATGTATACATTCCAAGGTATGTTGCTGGAGAACCGTAGCCGCGCGCCTCCTCAAGAGTTGTTCTAAAGAGCACCTTATTTCTTTGTTTTGTTATTATTATTATTATTATTATTATTATTATTATTATTATTATTATTATGCAATATTCGTTGATTATTATTATTATTATTATTATTATTATTATTACTGTTATTATTATGCAATATTCTTTGAACATGTAAACTTGAAAGAAAAAGGGAGAGAGAGAGAAAGGAGAGAGAGAGAGAGAGAAAAGGAGAGAGAGAGAGAAAAGGAGAGAGAGAGAGAGAGAGAGAAAAGGGAGAGAGAGAGAGAGAGAAAAGGGAGAGAGAGAGAAAAGGAGGAGAGAGAGAGAGAGAGAAAATGGGAAAGAAAGAAAAAAGGGAGGGAGAGAAAAAAGGGAGGGAGAGAAAAAAGGGAGAGGGAGAGAAAAAAGGGAGAGGGAGAGAAAAAGGGAGAGAGAGAGAGAAAAAGGAAAAGGGAGAGAGAGAAAAAGAAAAAGGAGAGAGAGAGAAAAGTACTAGTTTTCACTTGTAGGAGGTGAAAACTAGTACTTCATTTAATGATTCAAACTACTCAATTAGTGATGTAGATGTGATATTGATCAAGAAAAGCAGTGATTCCTTATACGGTAGTGACGTCTGAGAAACACAGTGTCGGCCTGCATCACTTCTTTTATTTCCCCTTTCCTTATACTCTCTGATGCATGTTACTTGCTTACTTCAAATCGAAAAACGTCTGTGGATTCATTTTCCACCAAGTACACCATTTGATGTTATCAGCTATAAATTATCCGGATATAAAAGCCTTTTCGTGAGCATGAATGATAAGGCAAAGTGCTAGTCGCCCCCTCCGCCAGATCTTTGCTTTTAAGTACTATTGCTTTCCAATGGCCACGAGGGTCTGTTATTTACATTTCATTTCCCAGAGAACTTTTTCTTAATTCAGTGAAAAATGTTTCATTTCAAAACCCATAAATTGTGATTGCGATATCGAAGATGAATATTTTTCTTTTTAAACACGTCTAGTCATTATGTTGAAAATCTAGATGGTTTCTTTAAAGTTCACCTTTTGCTGTTGGGCTTCCAAGCACACACAGGCACACCATAGCTCTTCGCAAAAACATCTATCCCTAATTTCGTTCTTTCAGTGGCACCGTCCTTAGATTGGAATTAATAGCACTAAATTGTGATAGGAAATAATAATAATGTTTCTAAAACGACGAATTATGATTCTTCTCTCACGAAAGAGGAAGACAAAGAAGTTAAGGTGTACCGCGCACTCCTGATGGTTGCACAAGAAGTGCTTCTTTACACCAGTCTTCAAAAAATCATGTGATCTAAACTCTGTGAATGTAGGCTAAAGGGTCACGACCATGAAATTCACATATACAAAGATAAGCTCAGGAAGGCAAAGTGTGAAAGAGACTGTAAAGGGAAGACGTCATGCTCACCACATGTCTGCATAACGCCAGATGTGGATAATGAATCAAAAAAGACCCAGCGTCGAAATACCACTAGCCTACAAAAGTTGGATAAATGCAACCTTAATATGCCAATTTCATACAACTACATATAGTTTTAATTTTATTTTGCGTGGATTATGTGATATCTAACTGAAATTGTTATTGTGATATAATACAAAAGAATAAATGTTTTTTTTAATTGTGTAAATGTTATAGAAAGAAAGTGTAATGTTATCATGCGAGCTTATTTTAGACGCATTTTGACATTCCTGCTCGCTATAACCTTCATAGTGAAAACAGACATGTGAAGAAAGAAATACAGTTTGAAACTACTAGCGTCAGAGCATGTCAAAGACTTTTTCATATTATATGTTACTTTTATGTAAAATAATATTTATTGCAAACGGCTGGAATTTTAGCTGTTGTTTTCCCATGCCTATCCATGAAACAACTGCAACACATCTTACTTCGATTTTTATTTTCTCACTAATGCTTACGCAGTGTGGAGACTGTATTATAATTTTCAGAGAAAAAAAACATCTAATTTTGAGCAACACAAAACTTTATTTCCGGGCCCTGGTAACGAAAAAGTGGATACAAGTTGACCCTACATATAGCAAAATACTTCTTCTAACTTGTTGTTTACTCAGAATGCATGTTTTGTAGATCCTTGATACCTAACAACGATTGTTGACAAAACGTCTGACCGTCTATCTGAACAACACTAGCGACTAAACGTAAGTGGAATTTTCACCAAAATTAATATTCCACAATCGATCTGACTTATGTGTCGGTCTCTTGATTTTGAAAACGATATTTTAATTTTGGGGGTACTTCGCATGAAGTCCTGAGACATTTTCAATTTTTTTTAAAAGGCACCAATATTGTTGTTGGATATTGTAAAGGACGTTTAAGAGAATGATGCTGATCTCATGTACGTTGATATCCCATATTTTTCGAAAATTGTAAAAGTTCAATTTTTTGGCGTCCTCAAATAAATTCATTGTCGCGACGTCTTTGAATGAATTACAATGATCTGATATTTCAGACAAAATTTTCTTTCAGAGGAAGACAATTTTATTCTTGTATTAAACATTTAATATCTTCGATTATATAAGCATGTGACGTCAACGCACCTAGATCAATATCATAGAAAACCACCAAGTCGTGTTTTCACAGCCTCCGGTTAAGTCGCCAAAAACGAAACTTTATTTGTTTATTTGAGTTGCCGCAGCGCAAATCGACTTCGCGTTGTGGCGCTTTTAATTCGCCACGAAACGAGGTCCGCCTTCCTGCTGAAGGCTCTTCCCCCTTTCACTCTCGTCACCCCCGCTCTCTCCTTTATTCTCCTCTTCCTTACTGCCTCCATTCCTACATCTCTGCTCCCCCCTTCCCCTAACACCCTCCTTCCGTGCCCGGCCAAACCACCTACGCACCCACCGGACCATTTCCCTATTTTTCATCCCTTGGCCTTTCCTTTCATCCCACCCCATTTTCTTGCTCTCTCCCTCCTCCCGTCGACGATTTCACCGTCGGCATTAAATTCGCGCTCCGCGTTTCCATGGCGGCGGCGGCGGCCAGTCGCGGCCGGAAAGCGGAGATAACGAACAGAAGCGCATCGTGCCGCGCGCCGCGTTGAGAACGCCTTTAATTAGTAGATTACTCGGTGTAACCGGAGCGATTCTCCGCGGAGGGGGTGGGGTGGGGAGGGGAGGGGGAAAGTGAGGGCGCGGGGCGGACCGGTCGCCCCCGGCCGAAGGTCGCCCGGTGACGGACGCCCAGGGCGGTCGGCAGTTTTGCTGGTATTAATAGTAATAGTGATAGTAATAGTAATAGTAATAGTGATAGTAATAGTAATACTAACAGTAATACTAATAGTAATACTAATAGTAATACTAACAGTAATACTAACAGTAATACTAATACTAATAGTAATAGTAATAGTAATTGAGGTGTTCTTAACCCTAAGAGCCTACACTCAAAAATGTTGGTTGTGGCAAAAACAGCTGAAAATTTGTGGCATTTTTCACTTCGGATGAAAAAAGCAAATCAAAAGAATTCTTATATATTCAACTGTTTGACAAAGTATTTCATGTAATCGAAAAATACTACATGTAACAATACACGCTACAATAAATTACTCTTGGTTGTCAAAAAAAAGGGGGAACTGGTTGTGTTAATTATAATTGATAGACATTCATTGAAGAAACAAGAAAATAAGCTTAATATATAAATAATTGACGCGTTCTTATCACTAAGAGCCTACAGTCAAAATGTTAGTTTTGACAAAAACGTTGTTGCAAGTTTGTGAAATTTTTCACTTTCCATGCAAAAATCAAATAAAAATTTCGTAAGGCGAGAAAATAAAAACTGTTTATACATTCAACTCTTTAACAAGTATAAAATACTAATTTTTTACCTACAAAAATTTTTCAGTAAAGAACATATTTCATAATAAGTTCAAAACACTTTTTTTTGAAAGAATAGACACTAAACTAAAAAATAGTGCAATTCAATTCACAAACGAAACGAACTGAATGTAAGAAAAGAGAAATCTGAGTGCAACGTACATTTACATGAAATAAACCAGAATTTCTGCATAACACATTCCCGTCTTTTTCGAAGTAAATTGCTTGTATTGATTTCTTTACCGGTATTCTTACTGAAAACAATGAACAACACAGCAACATGTTTACAGTAGATTGTGACCCCATGAAAAACATAATATAACAAAAAATTAATAACTTCGCGCAATTTTCCCATATCAAAACAAAATTTTCATGTTATAGAATCGACTATAGCAGCACATTCAAACAGGTTTCTGAGAAAAGATACCCTGTGTCGCTCGGCTTTAAATCACCAAAACGCTTCAATTTTGAATTTTTTATTTCAGCTTATCTTTGCTTTGCCATGTAGACTTTTATCTGCTTCACATCTTTCGTAGGAAACTCTTTGGAAGGACTGAACTGCTTTTCAAGGAGGCCGCACTACGGACTAGACACCAAGAACGACCAGAATAGTCAACAGTGAACATTGTCGCAATTTCCCGGAATCCTTCCTCTTTCCACATAAGACGCGATGATTTTCGCATTGTTTGGAGATTTAGCAGCCCAGTGGTTTCGTGTCGACGCGCCTCGCCCGTGAAAAAAGCTAAGCAATACGCATCTCGGCTGCATTGCAAGTTACATTTTTACGTTGGGAGTGTGTCTAGCTTACAGCATGCAGACTCCGTAAAACAGCGCGTGCTATCTCTACTGAAACAAACTATCTGATTTTATTTTTAAATTTAATATTTCCTCTGCCCTTCTAACATTATTAAATATAAATTCAACGTAACCCGTTCCAAATTTATATAAGAATATGGGCACCAGGAAAAGATTACGTTAATTCAATTATTAAAATTAATCTTCAACTGCTATTTCCATTAAATTAATATCCGTCAACTGGGTCGATGGGTCTCATAACAAATAATCGCTACTGCCTACTAATAGCCGATTATTCGATATACCATCTGTATAGAGTGGCCGAGGGATCTGAAAAGCTAATATACATTTCTAGCTACTCATTTGCTGGAATTGGCTAAAGGAAAATCATCTTTTCTATTCTCAGAAACTTGTAATTTTATTCAATGTTTATTGGTAACAATACGAAACTTTCGGTCATGATCAGTCTCAAACCTTATATTGCAGTACCCGTCTTCGCGCGCACTTGACCGATGTCGCCGCGTGGAACCATTTTCAATCTTCCCCGGTGTCGATGGCTCCAGGTCCAAATACCATCTTCTTTTCTTCCGTTCTGGCACACGTGTACTCAAATCATTGATCCTCACCGCCTCATAAGTTGATAAGACTTAATTATTTTTCCTTTTAAAAGTTCCCAGTTCTTTCTACGCGTATCCTTAAAATATTCAAGTTCAGCAAACTATTGTCTGTATCAAATACTCCCAGTCCTGTTGCCGACAAATTCACCTAAGCTCACAATTCTAGCTGCTGCACTCGAAATATTTCCAAGTTCCAATTTCCGCACCTTCCATCAATATTCTAAGTCCGACAACCATACGCTCCAAAGTAGATGTTCACAATTCCCAAACTCCCAACATCAATTGTCTACACACGATCCGCACAGCAGCACTGCATAAGTCGGAATGAATCCATATTCCCCTCTTTCAGCCCTTCAAAACTAGGTTCATCTTTCTACTGTTCTTGTCAGAAAAAATTCCATGCCTCGCCAATCCCTCAATTACTTACAAATTCAACTGTCCGCGCCCCAGACTGTCATTGCAAACCGTTTACTTTATCAACTAGACGCGCCCCGGGGTTCAAAGCAATGAAGTTTGTTGACCTTGACGACAACTCGTCTACCGTTCCTAGGCCGCCATATTTACATCTGTCTATCCTTACCATTCACCCTGTTTACAATAATTGTTACGCCATACAATGTCCCACATATTGATATGTCACATTACGTAATAACATTTAGCACGCACGAATTACGAAAAAACGAGCAATTGGTAGCCTTTTCGACCAGGCAACTTGACAGGTTACAATGACAAGTTGTTCACCACTCAATCATTCTTACGCTGAGGTAAACTAATAGTTCATAAATCATTCTTTCAGAATTGCCCCTTGTGTCAAAGGATTAAAAGACGATAGGAGTCTTCTTTTCAACACGAAACATATACAGAAGCTCATTCAAATCAAGCTATATTCGCAGCCTCAACAATATGTTTGCCAGAAGTCGTTTAAGATATCAGAAAAAAACCTACGACGCAGGATCGTTCTGCATGATGACTATGCACAACTGCTCAAACAATTCAGATTTTTTTTCCTAGGGCTTTTATCCAGCCAACAACCGGTTACCCTTTACGTCCCGATGGGACGCATATTCGACCATATACTAGCCCAACACACTTGCGGGCTCCTCTGATCTGTGGTCAGCAGAACGCGAGGCCCTCCGCGACAACACATACAAACGACAAACAACCATGCCCAAGGCGGGACTCGAACCCGCACCTTCGGCCGAGCGGTGAGTCGGTACTCGCTCTCAGCCACCTCGGCCGTCTAGGTCGGCAATTCAGTATTTGAACGACCAAAACATCGAACTGATGGATTCAACCACCATACAGTACCGATTTGGCACCCAATATTTTGTTCCCGTTCTTGACGAATAAACTTCGTGATCAACGTTTTTCGTCGCCACAAGCTCTTCGATGCGTTGAAAGATATTTGTTTTGGAGATACCTTGATTCAAATGAAAATAATAATACGATGTATGCAAACATGCACTGATCATCGCCGGATAATATTTTGAAAAATAATAAAACCATTTTCAATTATACAGTTTAGTTTTCATTTTTTATTCCGTATACATATCGAGCAACCCCCAAATTATGATAGTACTTGAACCGGCAAAAGTGTTTCCAACTCACAACCTTTTTTGCCCACGATAAATTCAGATACTTCGTAATTCATACTCAACCAATTCATGCAGACAATACACCATCACCTGACTCGGCATAACAACCTTCGCGGCAGTTTAAAAATAAAATTGAACATTTGCAACTTTCGAAAATTCAAAGATTTTACAAAACATATAGGGAGTTCGAGAATAATTTTTTTGTAGATTTGAGAAAATATTGTTTGCGTGATTCATCTAAATCATCTACCTTTCACTCGAAATTGTGTTAAAAGTATTTTTGAAAATGTATTTCAGCTTTAATATTGAAGCTCAGGATTTTCGTAACTTAAAGTATTCCTATAAGATCATTAAATTATTTCATGGAAACGTTTCTAATAATATTAGTAGGTTTTTCGTAATTTTGTGGTATTTCGTTTGCATATTTCGAATGATAGCGATATCTAATAGCATGAAAAGTGTAATAGTATAATTAAGTTACCTAGACATTAGTCATAACACGAATAAATATGTGCTATTTTGAGAACCACTAGTTTATAATTATTTAGAAACCTTTCTAAGATGCTTAAGGACTTTCAAATGCCATTTCAAATCATTGTATAAAATTCAAGTCAATGCTTTGTTAGTTACTTTATATTTGATGCATTTTAATTTTATACCATTATATATTGCAGATGTTTTCATGGTTTACAGGCGATTGAAGTATAATAATTACAAATAAAGACTAATTTAAGCTGCTAATCGCCAGGGTAAATTTGTATTTATTGCGATGACAGCAGATTCTATTTACGCTTACGATATCTTAATATTTTGCTTCTTGTACGACTTCATAGTGTTTTACATCTTGCTCAATTTGCTTTTCCTATTAAAAGACCGATCAATCTGTTTCATAACATTTTTAAATGGAACGAGACCTCTTTTCGCCCCAATCTTGTTAAACGGTTGCCAGGAATTCCAGCTTCAATGCGAGGCATGTGTCATAAGCTAACGCAGTTTACTGATATTTACCGATATGTGGTTTGCTTTGCAATTCCACATTGCGGGTCGCTGGGTGCTACTGCAATGTTTCTACAACGCATTTCTGGAGATTTATAATTCAGATATTAAATTTAATAGGGAAAACATACATATCCACTTTAAGCGGAAATTAGTTTCCCAAAAAATTCTTCACAATTTGTTGAGACGTGGTCGTGTTAGTTCTCGATTTTTATCATGGAAATTAACTATAAAATCTGCTGCGTAACGGCATATTCTGTTAGACTGTAACATTTATAGTTCATCATCCACCATTTAATAGAATGGTCATGTACCAATTTTGTGGGTTTCCATTAATATTTACGTATTTGGACTTTGAAATATTACCCTGTCGTATCTGTCAATAATAATTGCCCATGCATGTCACACTTTATACTTTTAAATACAAAACAATTATATTTCACTAGGTTTCGTGTGTACTTGTGTACTTGGGTACAAATTGATAAGGGAGACTTCCACCCCTCATTTTTTTGCAGAATAGTTCATTTTCAAGGTATTTAAGCTATAATTAGAGGAATTCAAAATGAATTTTTTTAACGATTTTTAATCTAAAATTATTTATCTTGTAGCCTCCTTCTTTTGGTGAAACACTCTTTGAATTTTCAATAAATTTGGTTGGTTAGCGATTCCGGGCGCGTCAAAATCTTAAGTCATTAGTCCCGTAAGTGTAATGCACGTTTTCCTCGAGAGATGGCGGTGATCTTCCCCAGCTGGATGGCGAGATCCGGCGCCGACCTACCGTCGGCTGGTGGGGTTTCCCCCTAACCAGGCCTCTCCCACCTGCGAGGCACCGCCCTAGCCAGGACAAGCTCTAAGCCCCCGACCGGTCTCCCGGAATATGTGGTAGTGTAGTGCATGTTAGTGTGTGTGTGTGTGTGTGTGTGTGTGTGTAAGGGGAGAGGAAGGAAATATCGCGCGCGGTCCGTGCCCCGTTTGGTAGGGTACTGCTCCAGCATTCGCCTGATGTAGATCGGAGAAACCACGGGAAACTACCGATCAGAGCAGCCGGCCGCTAAAATTCTTCTCCAGACACCGACTGAATTCGACCTAGCCGAAAAGCTAGTGTCGAAAATCCTGCCGAACCTAGGACCTCCCGGTCAGAGACGCTGCAGTGACATCAGTTGATGCACTGGGCTAGCGCTCCCGGTAATTTTAAATAAAGAAATGAAGACATGAATCCATGTCTGAGAACTGTAATAATGCAACAACAGGAATTAAGTGACTAGACGCGAGCGAGGGGCGAGGGGGCTAGAACGTTCTTGGGTTGGTCTGGGCAACGGGGCACCCATGCGCTCTGGTTGTGCAATTATATTTGCATTACAATTGTCGGGTACCGCGTAGGGCGCCCCGAGATAATTCCAGCAGCACCCCCGCCCCATTTCCCGTCTTAGAAGAATTGCTTCTTCTTCGTATTATTATTGTTGTAGTTCCCTTTGTGCCCTCTAGGAGGCGGTGTGGTGTGGAGGCACGTGGGCAAAAAGCAGAGCTGAGAGCTTCCGCTTCTGGCGACGGCGTCGTCGCTCTGTTGTCCTCGTCCTGCTCCGCCGCATTTTTTAGCGTTTCCTTACTGCTTCAGTTTCGTATACTGTAATGTACTGCATTTATTTCCGTTAGTTTGAAACTTTTTGCGCCGATTGGAGAGCGCAAGTAAAAATATTAAAGGTACGGATTGATTGAATAGTGATTCTGAGCGAGTCAACTGCTAAGGTCAATATTGATTGATTGATTTTTTCGTGTTTCCGGGCGCGTCAACTGCTTTGGTCATTAGTCCCGTTAGTGTAGTGCATGTTTTTTCTCGGGAGATGCCGGTGATCTTCCCTCGCTGGATGGCGAGATCCGGCGCCGACTTACCGTCGGTTAGTGGGGTTCCCCCTTACCAGGACTCTCCCACCAGCGGGGCACCACCCCAGGCGGGACAAGCTCTAAGCTTCCGACCGGTCTCCCGGAATATGTGGTAGCGTAGTGCAAGTTAGAGTAAGTATGTGTGTAAGGGAAGAAGATCGGACAAGGAAGAGGAAGGACAGACCGCGCGCGGTCCGTAGCCCGTTTGTAAGGGCATTCCTCCGGCATTCGTCTGGCGAAAAACTACGCAAATATGCTGGTATTAATAGGAAAAGTAATTGAGGTGTTCTTAACACTAAGCGCCTACACTCAAAAATATTGGTTGTGACAAAAAAACAGTTGAAAATTTGTGGCATTTTTCACTTGGGATAAATAAAAATCAAGAGAATTCTTATATATTCAACTCTTTGGCGAAGTATTTCATGTAATCAAAAAATACTATATGTAACAATATACGCTATAATAAATTACTCTTGAATGTCAGAAATAAATAGTGGAACTGATTGTATTAATTATAATTGGTAGACATTCATTGAAGAAACAAGAAAATTAGTTTAATATATAAATAATTGAGGCGTTCTTAGCACTAAGAGCCTACAGACCAAAATGTTAGTTTTGACAAAAAAGTTGTTGAAAGTTTGTAACACACACACACACACACACACACACACACACACACTTGCGTAGCTAGGTTCTCAGAGACAGAATGTCAAAATGGGGTCCCTAGCTGCAATAAATGTAAAATTAAGTTTTGAATCTAAGTGGTAAGCCCTATAATAAGAGGGCTAGTGAAATGGAGAAAATAAGTATGGAGTGGAATTTGTTTTAACCTGTGCCGATATTTATCCGTGGGGGTCCTTATGAGGGATCCCTTACTTTGGGAGACAGGTACGGTGCACAGGTTGCACCAGCTAACTACGCCCCTCATCCTAAGGATGAACAGCGGACACGCAAGAAGATTAGAGGATTTGTGGGGATTCTGATTTGGTGTTATCGGCGTTCTTATAAGTAGAAATAAAAGAGGTCATCTTCGTCAACATTTTTTGTTATGTGTTGTTGACGAATATTATTGTTATATGTTGTTGATTAATATGTTGACGAAGATAACCTCTTTTATTTCTTCTTATTAGAGGATTTGTAATTTATTCTGGTTTTGTTGTTCTCTATCAGACAGCAATAATTACGGTAATTATCAATTCATTTAATATTGTTCTGCAATCAATGAAATTTTGAAAACGACTTGAAATCGTCGATTCATATTCGGCTAGAGACCCTCCACCGACCTTTGATCATTATTGTCTTCTAGGGGTCATAAGTGACTCCATTGGGAACCCCTGGTATACAGAAATCTTCCTGCCTCTCCTTTCGACTTCGAGTGAAAGGGAAGAGGAGGTCAAAAATGAGTTTAATGTGGTTTCCAGCGCAATAGATTAAGAAGTATTCTGACGCGAAATGTGATCCAATGTGTGTTACCAACACCTTGAGAAGGCTCTTGGGATGAAAATCCCTTGTAATTCACACGCCATTACATTAGGCCTTATGATTTTACCAACCCCGTCTAAGAATAATTTTTAAACTCATTCTGATAACAAACCCTGTTGAACATTAATCATATGCATACATTCAGAATTGTGTGCAGTATTTATCCTATGTGTCACAAATCATCTCAATTTTCCATAGGAAGTACTCTTTGACGGAGTTAAAAAATCGACTTGTTTTTTTTTCTGCACTACGTGCTATTTTCAACGAAAGATTGCTGAAATATTCTTGGCATGAAAATTTCTATAATATAATTTTACGTAACCGTAACAGATGATACGAGAAGGCCTCTGACATGTTGTACAACTGGATACTATACTAGATACTATTCGCGCTTTTTTTGTAAGTTAAGTAGCCGCCATTATTGTAACTCTCTGCTCATCATTGGAATGTTACACCTTGTGGATTTCTACTATACCGAGCGGGATTGGGCGCTGTGGCTCGCATTCAGCACCGGGTTCTGCTCGGACCCGAGACCGGAAACAACGGCTTTTCAATCACATTAGCGCTTTATTCCCGGGTTTATACCGCGCATTACCCGCTCGCGACATCGCTGGCCCACCAGAACGAGCGCTCCCATTGGCTCTCCAGCTAAATAAATAGGAGCGGCGTGCGATCAATTCCAATCGAATCATCGCTTCTTCCGGTCACTTTGAGGGAGCGCTTGCCCGCGGGACGGCCGGCGGGGGCCACGCGTGGAGAAGTGTGCGTTCCGTGCCGATTGCACGCAGAGTGTGGCTCTTGCGCCTTTCCTTTGGAAGTCCGTGTTCGACACTTCTCCGCCGGATGAAGTTATAACAGCTACGTACCTACCCGTTTGATTGATTGATTTTTTCGTGTTTCCGGGCACGCCAACTGCTTTGGTCATTAGTCCCGTTAGTGAAGTGCATGTTTTTTTTCTCGGGAGATGGCGGTGATCTTCCCCCGCTGGATGGCGAGCTCCGGCGCCGACCTACCGTCGGCTAGTGGGGTTTCCCCCTAACCAGGACTCTCCCACCAACGGGGCACCGCCCCAGCCGGGATAAGCTCTAGCTCCCGACCGGTCTCCCGGAATATGTGGTAGTGTGGTGCATGTTAGTGTGTGTGTGTAAGGGGAGAGGATAGGACAAAGGATGGGAAGGACTGATTGCGCGCGGTCCATTTTCACAAACATTGCACTCGTCATCTTCGTAGGTTAAAGGTGATTTCTTGATAAGTAGAAGTGATGAAATTTATTCATAAACTCTCGCGCTCTCTCTCCTTCTCTCTCCTTTTCTCTCTTTTCCTCCCTCGCTCTCTTCTTCACTTTCTCTCCCTCTTCCTCCCTCATTTCCTCTTCCTCCCTCACTTTTCCCCTCTCTTTCCCCTTTCTCTTTCCTCTTTCTTTCCACTCTCTCTCTCTTTCCTTCCCTCTCGCTCTCTTTGTCCTTGTATTTCTTTTTCTCTCTCTATCCTTTTCCCTCTCTTTTCCTTTCTCTCTCTCCTTTCCCTGTGTCTATCTTTTCCCTCCTCTCCTTTTTTACCGCGGAGGTGGATACGTTACTTGTTAAATAAGTACAGAGCACTTAGTATTAGGCCGAGTCACAATATTTTTATTCTCGTTTTCCTCATTTTTCTTCTTGTCCTTTATCTTGTGCTTCTGCTCTTCCTTCCCCTCCTTGTTATCTATGTCCTAGTTTTCCTCATTTTCTTCTTGCCCTTCTTCTGCCTTTATCTATGTCCTAGCTAATATTAATACGGCATGACATATGCATATCAAAATCGTGTATCGAATAAAACCTCGAAGGGGTTGCCACCTAAACCACTTGACACGTGGGAGGGATTTGCTGTGCTCAGCTAATCAACTAACCTAAGTTGTTGTTGTTGTTGTTGTTGTTGTTGTTGTTATTATTATTATTATTATTATTATTATTATTATTATTATTATTGGTATCGTCGGCTTCCGCGGCCAGAGTCATGATCTGGGCTGTCCGGTGACGCCGAGTCGAAGCCTTCGACGCGGCGTCACCCGGACACCTATTATTATTATTATTATTATTATTACTATTATTATTATTATTATTATTATTATTATTATTATTATTATTATTATGTAACGAGCATTGATGAAGATTTTTTCCGCGGATGAGCCAGGTCGTTTCCGAAGGCCAAAGGGTCCTGGGCTTTTTTGCGCTCCGTGACACGACGGGGGTGGGGACAGTCGTTGGGGAAGTCGTAAAATTTGCGATAATTGAATTCGCGGTTCGTTCGCTGGCGGTTAATGCGGCGTGCTCTGAGCTCAGCGGGCCGCCGCTTCCGGGCCCGCCCTCCAGGCCTCCACAGCCCCCTCCCCCGGAGGCCTCCGGGGCCCCCCGGGGGTCGGTGCGTCCGGGCCCCCCGCGCGTCGCCACCAGCGAAAATTAATCCACCTTTGCAAGCACCGGCTCTTTTCCGACGCTTTGCCCGGCCGAAGAGAGAGTCGATGGGTTTCAATTTTTCATTTCCGAGCGTGCACCGCTGAAAAATTTGTAACTTCGCGGACACATCAATCTTGATGTTTCAGCACAATTATAGGTTGGAATATTTTTCATCGAAGTACTTTCCGAAATACTGACACTAGCTAAGTAGCTAGGTCGAGCTCAGTCGCTGTTTGGAGGAGAATTCTAGAGGCCGCTGCTCTACTGGTAGTTTTTCGTGGTTTCTCCGATAAATACCAGGCGAATGCTGGAGCAGTACCTCAACAAACGGGTCACGAACCGTACAATCTTTCCCCTTCCTTGTCTTTTCCTCACCCCTTACTTACACACGCGTGCGTACTTACATGCACTACTCTACCACACATACTGGAAGACCAGTCGGGAGCTTAGAGCTGGTCCTGGCTGATGCGGTGCCCCGCTGATGGCAGAGTCCTGGTCCACTATCCGACAGATAGGTCGGCGTCGAATCTCACCATCCAGCGAGGAAACATCACCGCTTGCTCTTGAGAAAAAACAAGCACTATACATTTGAGGTTAATGGCTTTAGCAGTTGACGCACTCGGAATCACTAATCAATCGACCGAAATACTACTTTCTGTCCGCACGTTTCTTTTATTTGGTGAGACCCAGTATTTGTAGAAAGGAACAAGGTTGGTGATTGATGAGTTCACAAAGAAAACGTCAGAAAATTGAAACAGATATGAGTAAAGTATCAGCGAAATTACTCGAATACAAATTATTGTAAATAACTTCTAAAGTTTGTTCAGTTTAATTTGGGAAATATTTATTACAGTCACAGTTCGTTTACCTTGTAACCATACCTGAATAGAACGAATTATTTTGTTGAGGCCTGTGTTTTTTTCATAAGCGTACTTTTCTTTATCTGAAAAGAAGTTAAAACGAAAATTTCTATTCAAATGTGAATGATTTTAAAAGTATCATTCAGAGTTTACGGTATGTGCTCCTCAAAATCTAAATGTGTTTCAAATTCGCAGAGCTCGTTCGATTAGATCAGTCGGGAATTTCAATTTGGGAAAAGTCTTCTGAACGGTTTAGATGCTAATTTTATTCAGAGTTGGATGGATGGTCAGACGCATGGACAGACAGACGGATGGACAGACAGAAGGATGGACAGACAGAAGGATGGACAGACAGACGGACGGACAGACAGACGGATGGACAGACAGACGGATGGACAGACAGACGGATGGACAGACAGACGGATGGACAGACAGACGGATGGACAGACAGACGGATGGACAGACAGACGGATGGACAGACAGACGGATGGACAGACAGACGGATGGACAGACATGTTTTGCTATAAGTAATTTTTGGGAGTCCTACAAAACGTGGATACACAATTTGTTAGAGGAAGTCATTTTCTACCTAAAGTAGCAAGAATTATCGTCTTTTTCAGTATCACGGACCCACAACACGAGTTTTTTCGTAAAAAACGCCATTTGTCCTTAGTGTATTTCAGTACTTTCTCAAGAATGTAGTAGGCGAAAAAGGAAAAAAATGTGAGCCGTTTTTTGGTGTGAATCTAAATTATTAAAAATTACTAATACTTTGGAAAACGTAAACATAAAATAAATTTAAAATTCAATATTGACAAATACGTTGCGTTAAATAAGAAAATGCTAATTTCAATAATTCTAGTTTTGTTGGAGAGTTTGAAAGTTTTGTAACGTTCGAAGTATTATGTTTTAATGAACACCGAATTTTGAATATACATATAGACATATCGCCGTCTTTTAGAGCCAACAATTTAAAGAAATGTTGAGTGAAAACTAAGAAAAAAATTAAAAATATATGAAGTACTCCCAAAAATTAAACCATCCGTTACAAATTCGCAGGGATGCGATTCGGGGGGACAATCGGAATGTATCCGATTTTTTTTAGAAAATCACGTGCAACTACACATTAAAGTTGTTCACAGGGAGATGAATAGACAGATATATTTTGAGACAGTCTTTTACTGTAGCACGAACCTCAAGAACATGTATTAGCGTTAAACGATATAGACTTTTTACAGCAATACATTTTTTCTCTGTAATATGGATGTGAGGAAGTGAGATTGTGATATAATTGAAAATTAGATTGCAAAGTAACTTATCTCACAATATTTACATCTGATAGAATACCATTAGAAAGTGTGGAAACGAAATATTGAAAGTCTGAAAAATGTTCACGATTAGAAATCATAAATCTCCGTGGTTTTCTTAAAAAAATTGTAAAGCTTGCAATTCCAGCGAATCCTGGGAGCATAGACTGTAGGATTATTGATCGGAGTAGGACAATTTGGAAGAAAAAATACTACATTGTTTTTAATTCAAAATGAATTTATTTTTACAAAAAAACTTAAGTCAAGACATTTCATTTTATTGTATTTATTTATTTACTTTAGAAAAACAACTATTTGCAGTTATTCACGAGTATGTTATTTTAAATACGCACCTGATCTAATGATCCATTCGTTTCTTAAACATGTTGAAATAAACTGAATATATTTAAAACAAACTACCTGAGTCGAGGAACCTGAAAAGCAAATATCTTTCTATCTTGCTACTTCATTGCTAGAATTGGCTCAATGAAAAATCATATATTCATTTGACAAAAACATGGAAATTTATTAAACAATTTAAAACAATTTTTGTATGGTATAACTTTACCCAATATAAAATTAAACGTTTGTCATGACCGTTCCAACCTTATGTCTTCGCGCGCTTTTGGACCATCTTTATCCATCTCCGACGCCGCCGTCCTCAGGTCCAGACACCATATTCTCTCTTCTTTTCTCGGACGCACACTTCAATCACCGTTCATCAGATCAATAAACTATTTGCTGCTAACATTCCAGTCAATCACTGACAACTTCGCCCAAGCCCTCAATGTCCCTCCAACTCGTTCACATGGAATATTTTAAGCTCCACTGTACACTTATGTTCAAATTTTGATGTTCTCTCAATATCCATCCCTATAATCAAGTCCAAAGCTAACATTCCAGTGCAATCACTGACAACTTCCACGGCATCAGTCAGAATGAATGTCCCTCGTATTCTTTCAGCCCTGCAAAGCTCGGTCCATTTTTCGATTGTTTATTTGCAGATAACACTTCGTACCTAGCCAATCCCTAAATTTCTTGCAACACGAACTAGCCATCTTCACGACTGTCACTGCTTTTTCGGCCAATCCCGAATTCTATACAAAATGAACTAGCCGTCTCCGCGATTGCCACTGAATGAAGATGTTGACCTTGACGACGGCTCGCTTACCGTTGCTATGCTAGCACATTCACATAATTTATCCCCTTTATTGACGCCATTTATAATAAATATTGTACAATATTCAGTGACATATTGGTATGTCACAATGTACACGATTTTCTTCGGTTGATAAGAGGTCGTTGTTTTCTTCGTGCTTATTTAAGATGACTTCAATACACTACTGCCTTTACAAGAGCATTAGAAAAGCACATTTTAATTCTATTAAAGATAAATTCGTTGTGATTGTTCTTATGAATTTGGCAATTGCTTATAAATGCTCCTTTAGAGTTACTCTTAAGTTTTCCTTTTGGCATTCAATATTCAACAAATTGCAGCAATGTAGATTTATATGAAACCATCATGAAACCAAAGAGTGTTTGACTTGCGCTCTCTCCGGTGTCTGGTGCCTTGTCTGGTAGTGCACCACGCTCTTGTCGCTTGGCTGTGTTACTGGGTTTACTACTTTACTTTTTGACCCTTCGATTGAACACGGGGTCAAGAGGCCTTTTAGTGACACAACCAGATGGGCTCTGTTTGGCGCTGCTCGGCGACTGATGGAGCTTCAGAGGAATAACCCATATTCCACCTTCGTCTCATTTTCTACAATGTAACTTCATGAATTTCGCTTCTTATTGAATGTACACAAGTTCAGTCAATTATTGACGGTATTTAATGTATTATTTACGATGTTTAGAAAATTTGTTTTCATTTTATATAAGATTTATTGATTTAAAATATACACTAGATGAATTCGTTGTATAAAATTGGCCGTTCTGGAAGAAATTCCCTTCCTCTCTCTCACGGAGTGTGCTTCTTCGCTGTAGGCAGTGTGACAGCAGTCTGCGAGCGTAGTTGTGAATACGAATGTGTGTAGATCTTTCATTATTGCAACACATACTAGGATAGGGAAGTTTTCAAAATAATTTTACTTGTGTGAAACGTGGCGAATAAATAGTTCTTGTTGCAAAGTGCTGAAGCCGAATTTAAGTGGCCAGTGGAAATCGAAGCCAGAACCAGTCTGCGAGCATTGTTGTGAATACGAATGTGTGTACATCTTTCATTATTGCAACACATACTAGTATATTGAAGTTTTCAAAATAATTTTACTTGTGTGAAACGTGGCGAATAAATAGTGCTTGTTGCAAAGTGCTGAAGTCGAATTTAAGTGACCAGTGGAAATCGAAGCCAGAACCACGTGCGTGGGAGGTGTATATACTTAACACGAACACAGCACATACAATTAGGAAAGTAATATTTCAATATCGACTTTCATTTAAACATTCATTTAAATTCATTAAATATTCATTTAAAACTAAGTTTAGTTTTAATTAATTTTAATTTCTTACATTTTTGTTGTATATCATATTCTGAATTTTGGAAATTACCATTTCCGTCATTCGATGAAGGTGTGAACTTCAGTCTGTTGGGGCACCAACCACCACTGCATTTGACAACTACGACAATAACAACAATCACAAAAACACCTCCACTATAAGTATTACCACCATTATAACAACCACTAACACCGCAAGAACAAGGATAGCCACATTATATGTTATGAATGATGAAAATGACAATGAATAGAATATGGAAGTTATTCCTTTTACATGCATTTTTGTAAACTTTCTTTCTCTCTTTTTCTCTTTCCTTCTTTCTTTCTCTCTTTCTTTCCGAACTGCCACAGCCTTATATTAGTTTTTTAGTCCGTTCTGGTAATTTATCAATATGACGGCTGTTTTACCATAATTTAGTATAATATATTAGTAGTATCACAAACTGAATTATTATGTTTAGAAATTACTACTTTTAAAGTTGTGTAAGCTAATTCTATTTTCAATTATTGCTATGAAGAAATTAATTAAAATATCGTATCATTTACGGAATATAAGCGTTTTAATCTTTCGGTTGGTTTATCGACTCGGCTTCGCAATTGAAAGATGATTTACAATTATTTTCTAATACATATTAGAGCTGGTGATATAAAATAATAGTTGTATACAACTCGGCTGAAAATGATGAGTATTCCTGCGTTACGTCTTGCTTCCTTTGGTTCCACAACTCGATGTATCAAAAATAAAGTTTTTCGGTCTCGCTTTCATTCTTCTGGTTCGCTCCGTCTCCGTTGTTAATTCGCTTTTTTGAAACACGTTCCTTTTGTGAATAACTATAACAGTTAAATCTTTTTACACATTTATTTCTTATGGCTTGGTTCGGAGGACTGAGAAGTATAATAATTGTCTGCACCCACCTCCCTTCACAAGTAGAATATGAAACACTAGGGAACCCGAGCGACAGCTCTCGAATGTTGAACACCATCCTCTTCCCTATGTTTCCATTTCCAAATTAAGCCTGTAATTTTTTTTCTTCAAGTTCCTCGTATCCTCCATTACTTGTTCTATATGTCTCCATAAAATTGATATCAATAAAATACATTCTTGTCAATACAAACTACTCTTATTAATGTTATTACCGACCAGAGAGGTGTAATTAAATCGCGTAGAATATCAAGTAATAAGTTTAAATTCACACACTGTTGCAGATTCTCCAGGCTCTGTGCAGGTGAGGTAGAATCGAGAAGCGTTGAAACAGCAAAACTGTGAATGTTCAAGATCTCATCCTATAGATTTCGATGTGAGAAATGTTTCTTTGAGGCCTTTGGTCTCAACTTTTTAGTTTTAATGTCCTAAAACGATTTGTTTACTGATATTTATTTAACGATATAGCTTAAAAAAACGGGCGGAATGTCGCGGGTTGCATTTGACTTGAATGTTGATATTAGTTTTTGTTAACAAATCCTTCATATTTTTGAAATCAAAGTGCTATAGGTCACGTCTACATGAAATTATGTTTCGTTAGACACCAAATTAACAAAGGTAGGTTGCGTGTGAGATCCGCGAGAGGTATCCATTCTTCTGAAATAATACAGGAGATGATGATATCAACATATTTTAATTGACTCCGCACTTAAACTAATAACACAAATTTGAAAAATAATATTATAATTACTTATATAATGATAGAAACAATATTTTATTTTATAAGCGACTGAAATATTCCATTATATGCATGTTAGTTAATTATTGACGAGCGCGCCAGCGCGGGTGTATAATTATTCATGAGCATATAATGGTCGTTCAGCCATGCGTAATTCACATTATTTTATCTTATCTGATCACTTTTGCAACATTTTGAGATTATTCTCTTTTATAAGTAGACGTAATGATAAATTGTATAATATTCACGTCGTCGATATCTTGGTAACCTGGGGGGAGGGGGGTAAATTTGAGTTGGCAATCGCTGTCTTGCGAGAAAATGAAAGATATTTCTCAAATTATTAAAAGTTAAGTTGCGAAAGCTGTAGAAATTGTGGAAGAAAAAACTGTACTACCCAGTGAATCTAATATTATATTGTAAAGAATAAGAAATGTTCCATGGGTGCAGGAGAGAAATAAATATTAAGCAGGTATGCGAGGAAGTGGTGTTAGTTGTTAGTTGTTAGTTTGATTTGTTTTTTTTAGCGAAAGGAAGTACCAACACTTAAAGCAGGTTCGTAGGAATTTATACGAAAGTATGTATTATATTTGTTATTTAATGAATATTATGAGTAAATGTGTTATTTTCATTAATAAATTATGTACCAGCAGGGCTTGATTTCTGTCGGAACACAACGGGACGGCGTTCCCGCACCTCGAAAATCATTATTAAATTATGCTATAAATATATAACTGTTTATATTAAAGTAATACATAATTTGGAGCGCGGTTCGGAACCGAAAATTTTATAAATCACGCACTGAGTGCGAGAGTGTTCCAATGTATATTTCTTTATTTTTTTAAATAAAATAATGTTTTTGTGTCCATCATAATGTTCAGTTCGCCGACAGCAGTTTTTTTGTTCTTTAACGTGACAATTGATAGTTACTTTATTACAGGGTTGTAATAAAGTTCCAATTTACGGAGACCGAACACGTGAGTAAACAACGTACAAAGGCGATCGGATAAGATAAAATACATTATTGATATGTTGCTGAGATGTGCTGCATCAAGAAATGGACATTGTGCGTTCGAACATTGTTTTCTACTTGTGCGTTCTGTGTTTTTTATTTATGATTAAAAGGAGGTTACTTTCACGTCACATTCCTAGCCTTTAGGCACCATATACGATGACAACAATTACCTTTTAAATCATTTTCGAATATTCACTCCGTCAACCCTTTGGTCAGTGCTGCCTCCAGGCGTTTGCGGAAATCAGAACAAGTTTTAGGATTTGACAAACTGTTCCTAGATGGCAGGGCAAGCGCCTTGGCCGCAATGAATTATCGACCGGGAAAACGTCACGTGACAAAATGGCGGAATTTTTAAATTGAAGGTTTCGTCGTAGCAAACACAAGCATCCTATCAGTAATTTTTTTATCCTTTGTTCATTCATCTAGACATTTATTTCTTTTTTATTTATTTTACGTCAGAAAACGACATGTACCATGGTAATGTTTAAAAGACGATGACAAATGCGTTCACAGGATCATATTCATGAACTAGTAGTTCCTCAGAATGCCAGAGACTTTCTTATCCTAGTTAGCTTCCTATTCTCTTGCTTCTGAGTTATTTAGCCCAACACGCTTTCTGGCTGCCACCTATTAGTTCCGCATCGAAATCGCATGTTCACATTTTGTTAATATTTACACATTTTTGTCCTCTAAAGGAATCATTTCAATATGACTCTAGGCAATATTGGAATTTTGCGAGTTTTGAGAAAAAATGTCGTTTGAGACTTTTTGAAAATATCTTATTTTGAACTCATTTTCAAAAATGAACTATTAATTAAAAATTAAAAATATTGGTTAAATTAATTAAAAATTAAATGAGCTAATCTTTTAAAAACCGTCCGAAAATTTTAAATGGTTTTAAAAAATGAATATTTTTTTGAAAAATGAAAAGAATACATCAAAATACGTTTATGTCAAGGTAATCAGTGGATTTATCAGTAGTCGTGCAAAAAGGTTAAAAGTAAAATTGCGAGACCTTTTTCTGAAAAAATCTTGTTCTTAATATTTCTTTTAATATTGCCCGTTTTTCACTCAAAAATGCCCGAAACTATTAGTATTTTCAAAACAAGTTATTTAATTAATGTCATGAGCAATTTGTGTAGAACAAATTTTATAAGAAGGGAAAATCTGTTTTCAATAATTTAGTTGTACGAGAGAGTCTATGCCATCTCACTCTACTCTTAGAAGATATTTGAAGAAAACAATTGATCAATTTTTGGGGAAAGTTTGGAAATGTCTCCAGGTGCTTCTTGTATCTTCAAAATTTAATGGATATTTTTCACAATCATAGGGCTTTCAGCTAATATAGATTTATTGTAGCAAAATTCCTTCGAATAGTTTAAATGCTAGTGTTATTCACAAACGGTCAGACGATTCGCAAAAAAAAGAAAAACACCACTTTTTCGATATCAAGTAGTGTTGACATACGACCTGAAAAAGCTGGATGTCCACTAAATATTGCCATGTGACCTGCTGTTGCGCGAGATATTTCTTCGTTTCTGCCAAATGAATTGAAATTTCTTATTATGTTATAATTTCTTACTTTTTCTATTTTTAATAGTAAAAATACTGCATTTGGGACTTCTTGTTAACTACTTTATAGAACTATGCACTATATAAGAGAACGCAAGCGGCTAATGCCTTTGTTCAGCATTTACTGTCTTTTTACTGTGCAATCTGAGATCTGACAAATAGATAAAGAAACATACTATGTGATATGAATCGAAGTGCATCTGTATCTTGTGATAGAGCAAGAGAATCTGGAATCCAAAGGCGGAAAGGATGTTTTAATATCGATCAAAGTCATGCTTTATTTAATATTTTCTTTAAGTGCCATGAAATATTTCACAAATTTTGTCATGATAAAATGAGGGCAGATCATCCTAGAAAGAGTGTGGTCACCCAGTTATCCCTGAAAGAGTACAATGTTCTGATCAACTATTTCAGTTCTTTACCAGATATTCTATTTCCTTGTTAAACGATTTACTTGATTTTCTATTGAGTTGTATAAAACAATTTGCACTAAAACACATTTCGTATGCCCTGAATTCCATTTTTATTCTAATGTGTATTTCTGTTAAAAACTCAAAATCGATTTTCCTCAGCAATGCGTAGATTTCTCTATACTACGAATATTACTTCATTTATTACTCCGTTTATACGTACGTATATATAAAGAAAAACAGAAATAATCAAACTGAAAAAATTGGCACTGCTGCATTTGGTTTTGTTAGGCGTCAAATAGGAGAAAATTAGAGCATTATAGCCAGGGGTTGAGTTTCAAACACATGAAGACAAATATTCTACAATGTTACAAATTATGCTCTGAGACTATCAAAATTACGTTTCGTGAGATGTATTCTTCAAAATTGTATCATTTTGTATATTCCAGTGAATTTTGGGACCTTCAACTAGTCTGCTTACAGACGCTCTGCAGCACGAGTGGAATCTCCAAATGAATGTAAATTGAAGATTAGAATATGGAATTGATTTTCAATTAAACCGCTAGTCTTGGTATCTCTCTAAATGCAATGTTTAATAAACATTTAGCAACATTAGAAAGTTGACAGAGATTTCCCACACTTACTTGCCTACGTACCTCGCTCATGTGAAGTATCACACAGTTCATTACTGGCCGTGCAAAGTACGGTCCGAATATTACTCTATTTTCATTTTAAAATAATAATATTTTATTTATTGATTTATTTTGAAACTTTATAACAGGTTTTACCTATTACAGTTGCTGACAGTAGGTGCGGCCATTTACATAGTAAAACTTACAATTTTTTGTTACAATGGTCGGTAGACAATGTCATTTAAATAATGGCAGTCTCTTGTTTTCATGATAAAATTTTGTAAACAATAATTAAATAAAAAAAAATTTTAATACTTTAATTATATTACAAAGGAATATGAAAAAGAAATGTTGGCCACAGCTCAACATTTACAATCTCTTACGACTCTTTCATGACACATACTAGCAAAGTCTGATTCAGCACACCAAAAGATGTTCTTAAAATGCCATGTTTGTGAAGCTCTGAGTACATTCCAGAGAGAACTTTCCTTTGAACATATTTGCAGAAAAAATTTTCTTATATTTATATATATATATATATATATATATATATATATATATATATATATAAGTGTAAAATACGAAATTCTCGCATGGTCAAGCTAGTATAAAAAAGTGTCATTTTGATTTATGCAATTTTTTTAAAAAATATAAATACTTACTTTAGGCTAGAAGAAAATACTACCGCTGAGGAAGTTTTTCATTAAATTGCTGTATTTGACGCTATTGTTTAGTATCTCCCGTCAGAAGGGATCGTAATCACGTGGTGATAAGACTCACTTCTGTAAATTTTGTAAGCCACAAAAAATGTTGTACAAACCCAAGACTTTCCAGAATCTTTTCAGTTCGTGTACAATTCCTGCTGTATTCTATACACATATTATAGTCCTATTATCATGAACGTACACCGTGTAAATATGAATATTTGCTTTGGAGAATGTTTTAGGAATTTTATTTTGAAATGAGTGAATGGTATTAGGATCTTGGTGGTGTGAAATGATAGTTATCTTTACGTTCCTAATATTGAACACCTGTTTGGAACAATACTGTACTATTGCTCTACCACTCTAAAAAAACCTTCCACTGCGCATGCCCTCTCGCTTGCTCTTTCTCTCTCTCTCTCTCTCTCTCTCTCTCTCTCTCTGTCTCTCTCTGCCTCTCTGCTCTCTCTGCCTCTCTGCTCTCTCTGCCTCTCTGTCTCTCTCTGCCTCTCTGTCTCTCTCTGTCTCTTCTCTCTCTTGTCTTTTTCTGTCTTTCTCTGTCTTTCTCTCGTGGGTCGCGCGGTAATTCAACACTGCGAGTATGGTGATATGGTATGCAGTGAGTATGGTAAGCAGTGTCTTTAAGAAAGAGTTTCGGTATCCAATCCCTGTTTGACCGTGGCTAGTGAGCAGTGACAGTGTGCTTTACACAGAAGCTGCTGTTATTCACAAAAACCCAATTATTATAAATAATTCAAAGTATATCCACTGAAAAACGTTAGGTCGTTTATAATCATTGAACATGGCCACATTCCTCTCCGTCTTCCATCGTACCATCCAGATCTAAATCCAATAGAACTTTTTTGGGAATTTATAAAAGGGCGCGAGGCAGCAGAAACAATTGATGCGTCCTTAAAAGAAAAGGAAACGTTTTGCAGAGAAGCGTTTGCACAATAGTGCTGAACAATGGAAGAAATCCTGCGAGCATATGTAGGGAATAGAGGCGACATAATAATTCAGATACTGTGATGGACCAACAAACAATGTATTCATTTCTTTGGACCCTCCTGGGAGTGCGAGTTCCTCTTTTGACAAAGGGGGCAGTGATGACGAGTGACGGTCAGCGCGATCGCTGCGTCTTGCAGTCGCCTCTCCTTGTCGCCTACGCGCTTCCTTATCGCCGAGAGGGGAAATCTCAGATGCCACAGGGTGGGGGCAGTCTCCGAGATTTACCAAAAGTACGTCCGCCATGACGGTTTTTTTGCGAGCGGTTCAGCTATAGTTCGTCCTTATTGTGACGCACAAGGTTCTTCATTTACCAATATGAATGAGAGCTCTTAATTGTTATGCCTATTTTTTGCTGGTTTATTTAAATGCTCGAAACATAAAAACGCACCTTTAAAATATCTCTTTTTTTATTTTCTCGGATTTAATTTTTAGATATTATTGGTCCCTTAGTATATTGGTATGGCATCTACGTAGTATATCGGTCATGGCAGAAATTAGATGAAAATTGGTTTAAATTTTCTTCGATTTTCTTCTGAGAAACGTGAAATTGTATTCCTCGAAAGGACTTGATTATTGTTAGAGAGCATATACGTGAAAATCAGATGAGATTCGTTTCAAAATTATCTATTCTGAAAGAAAGAAAACAGTGATGAGGGGAAAACAGTATAATTGTTCAAACATTAATTGAGAAAGCTTGTTGGTTTTCAGGATTGTTCTCATCTCCATCTATCGACCAGTAATTTCAAAATGTTATACATTGCTTGAAAATATGCTTGAGAAGCGCTTGCAAATAGTGGAATCTTTTAGTTGCCATCTAGAAAAATATGTTTTTAAATATCATTTGGCATAATTCATAGAACAAATTTTGATATCAACATCTTCAAATTGAAATGCCTTGAAAGTTGTAATAAATTATAAATCAATTGAATCGATTTGCATGTGCGGTTTTAGTAAGGAAATACGTGTGAAAAATTGACATGCAACCTGAAATTTACATATCTTTGCATCTAACAAGACGAAGTATAAGAGAAAACAGTTCGCCTTGATATTAGATATAAAACGTGTTTTAATTCGTTGTACTCGTAATCGCTAAAACGATCTGCTTCCCGTCTGCTCATGGCCTTGCCTTATACATAACATGACTTATAATAGCTAACAACGGACCTTCTACGAAACAAACGTGGTACACATATCACAATAACTTACATTCATAATAATTAAGGAAACAGTTGCTACTTCAGGGGCATAGCGAGGATGGTGCAACTGGTGCACAGCGCCAGGCCGGGATGAGGGCTAGCCCCCCTTAAAAGTGGGTTTGTTTATTGTGTGTGTGTATATATATACTATATATATATATATATATATATATATATATATATATATATATATATATATATATATATATTCTTAGGGCAACGCAAACAGCATGATGTGACCCGTAGTAAAAATTGTTGCGAAGTACACTTAAAATAAATATTTAATTAAGGTCATCATAACGGTAGTGAAGGGGAGGGCAGTATAATATAGTAAACAGGAGTGAAGTGTTAGATGAACTATAAGTCAATTTAGAGATAACTAGAAATTAATTAGAACTAGGGTGTCAACCTCTAATTCTAATTGTAAATGTTTGTAATAGTTTTGTAATTGTTAATTTATTCATTTATTTTACGTCAAAAAACAGTTGAAACTGCGTATGACGTGCTATGGGGAAAAATGAATTATGTGCACATTTTCAAAATTCTGTGATCCCTACACTCATATACTAGATGAATTTTGAAAGAAAAAGAAGCTCTCATGTAATAAAATCTATTTTCAAGGATAAATAAGCAATACGTTTTGAGCTCTTATCCATGATGTCCTTTCTCAAGGAATAATACTTCCTGCCGCAACAACATGGAAACAATAACTTGAATAACTATATTTTCCAATGAATTCTAGACGACGTGCACAGATAATGACGTTACATTTATGCCTAGAAGCAAAACAAGGGGTCATCTCAGCATTTGCTCAATGGATCAGGGAAACTGCACGAAAAACCTAATCGAGATGGGAGTCATTGACCCGGAGGCTGCAGTACAATACTTGTTACAGGTTGTTTATACATATTTATACAGTCTAAATGGTAAATAATGCATTATGTATCATTGTTAAAATTAATGTTACTTTTCTTGTGATACTCAGTATAGTCTCTAATTGTATAGAAACAGTTATGCAACAGAAACGATTTCACTTTGGATTTGAACTGTTCTATTGCATTTAATCGTTTAATGTCATCTGGCAAAGTTGTTCTAATTCAAATTGTAATCATGCTTGTCACCGAGTATTACCACAAAGAGAACTTTAATAAATCTATCCATCCATCCATCTATAATTGGTGCAATTAAATTTAAAATAATTGTTTCAAAAAAAGTTCCGATAAAGTAATGGTGAAGGAGAGAAATAGATTGGCCTATGTTTACACACTTGGCACACAGCTGAACGATTTATTCAATGCGTACGGCTGAGGTCCGTGTTTTAAAACTTAATTTTTTATACAGTGTGCCATAAATGTGTCTCCGCACTGAACAGAATCAGGGGTATGTATCAAAAATTGTATTTATGTTCGTAGGAATCAAACCACTGGGAAACAGGTGAAGACGACAATACCTCCAGCATCTATAATGATTGCGGTGAGTACCCAATTTAAGTTTTCATCTGTTACAAGCTGTTGTTCGTGCTTCCAACGTAATTTCTTTTGCTAGCACTCTCACCAGCCACTGGGACCACCGTAGAGTGATATTACTGGCGTACTATTTTCATTCGTTAACATCTAAATGTATATTTGACATAAAACGAATATAGTGAAACGAATTTCACATAATACATTCGTTCTGTATTGTTGTCAGTTCCAGATCAAGTAGTCAAAAACGATTTTTTAATTTTTATTTCCTGTTCAATTGTACATAATTTTTCAGGCTGTTGAATAAATTATATATTACATAACTTTTCTCTGAAGATGGCAGAATTTAATTAAGATAATTATCACTTTGTTTTGAAAATATATATGGAAAGAATTAGAAATTTAATAGCTAAATAGTGATTTTTAATACAAATTTAGAGTGCTAAGCAAAATAATTTCTAAGAATTAATTTTTTTATGTAATTGAGAAAAGTGGAATATATTTTTTGGGTAACCGCCACCAAATACACTTAATATTGTTATTTTGTCCTTGACTAAAGTGTTGATAAGCAAGATAACTTACTAAATAGTTGAAGAAATTTAAAGATTAGTTTGTGGTAAAAGGCTTACTTAATTGAGGGGTTACTTACAAGAACCAAACAAGTCCGAAATCCCATGTTCTGAGATATTTCACCAAGTAATGCCCTACAACTGACGCTGCTGAGGCATTTCCTTCCGGCAAGTGCCGAAGACACATTGGAATATATAAGGCGGGGAAAATCATAAATTAATTACTACGCAAGTATACACTATGTGTAGTTTTTGGTACCTCCTGAAAAATATCCAATTTTCTTCTTGTATGAAACTCTGCAATTCTATTCTCAAATCTTTATGTATTGGGCAGGCGTATGCAAATGACGGTCTTATCATTCCTTTCTAATTTGATATACCACAATCAATTCGTAATTTTGAAAATTTATTAGTTAAGTGGCATAATTTTGATAAGTAGATAAAAATTCATCAAGAATTGCATTCATCAAGAAACAGTTTTAACTCTATTAAGATAAGAACAGAATGGAATAGCATTAACGAGCGATCGTTAGAAGCCACAGGTCAAAATTCACTAATTTAATATTTCATTGCGCGTTAATAATAAACTACTTAACGCAGAAGACGCAATGCATGTTACGCTGCATAACCTGTTTCAACCGGTTGACAGGGGTACCGAAAAACATATATGTCTAATGTTGTAAGCTAAAAAGAGATCTTTTGGAACAACACATTCCAAATTTTTTATGACTTAGCTTTTCTTGGATGAAAGAATTCAGGAAAATGAAGTGGAACAAATGTTGAAATTTTAATGTTAAGTAAAAATACATTGACATAATTGTTACAAATGTTTTTACATGAATAGCTATGGGGTCGTTTAAAACAGCAAGTGCTGTGGCTTGAACAAACAAGTCATCGCAATCCCGTGACATCGACGCAACTTCACCTTTACAGGAAAAGTAATGAATCAGAGCGTTTTTTCATACGTGAAGTTCACTGTCATTCAGGAAAATAAAACTGTTTTCCTTATGACTCTTTGCCAATAGATTGCGTTTTGGTTGAACGTCCAAATCAGAACAGAACTTTGTGTAAGAAACTTCCCTCTTCATGTGTCAGGAAGTTGCAGATAACTGCAGGTATTTCATCACACCCGCCTGTCAAGTTGACTCTCTGTTGTGTTATAGAGAACGGCGATGAAAACACAACTTTGCAATCTTAGCAGGAAAAAGTATGAGCAAAAGAATTCGAAGAAAAAACAACAGAAATTCATGACCTGTGAAAAACAATGGAAAGTTCAGAATAATATAGTGTCCATCCCACTATTTTATACATTGCTTGAAAAAGACATTACATTTTCCTTCCTTCGTCAACATTGCTACTTCGTCTATATTCCACAAAACGTGAAATTTTACTTTCATTCCTGCTGGCAACATGAGTAAAGTTCATTAATACAATCTCTTTTGCATTGTATTACTCAGACAGAATTTTGCGTTGGAATTGTCATCATGCGTTTGGTATTCGCAGACGTAGAAAGTAATAACTAATGGCAAGTATTCACTTAAGTAAGTAATAAAGGAGTCGATATAGTAAATTACGAATGTATGTGTTTGGCCTTATTACGGCGGTAATCCGAAATCGCCGGCCAGCTACCGGTGTCCCCCCATGCCTACATCTAGTTAAATTCCCATGCTTGGGGGTAAGAGCGACATTCTCTTCGTCACACAGCTACAAAAACTGGGATGATTTTAAATTGAAATTAAATCGAACCCGGGACCACAGCACGGGAAGCTAGTACGCTGCTCATGAACCATCCCAGAGGGTTGTAAATTACGAATGAGAGTTTAATTATTCACTGAAATACCACCGAGAATGTTTGAGAGATTTAAGATATTTTTTTCCTGCTATGACAATTATCTATTCAGGAGGGAATTTTGGAGGGAACGAGGAAAATGGCTGAGAAGATCAGCCGTCCTCTGAAACTCTCATCCAATCGAGATCTCTCCACGCCGGGCACACTATTTCACTCCTACACGCACTAGTGATCTGTTCGTCTTGTGCGTGGATTCCCAACCATTTTACGTTCATCCGCTTCCGTTAAAAGTCCTTTATGAAACGAGGATGTACTGATGGGTATTAATACACAAGTGTGATAATACGATACGAGCGAGTATCGTAAACTTGATACAAGTGTATTAATGCCCATTACATCGAATTTCATACGGTACTTTATTTACGACTTTTATAAGTTAAATTTTACATTGAATCGTTTCGTGGCAGTTGACATGCAGGATTCAGACAAGGCTGTAATTTCAATTTTCTTTGAAAAATAATTAAAATTTTTCAACATAAACCAAAAACATTGAACGCACCCATTCAGGGCGCCCACAGTTAGGAAATATACCAAACGTTATGTATGTTTCTATTCACAACCCTGAAAAACATGTATGTATATGTATGTATGTTGAACAGGATGACAATAAATTTTAAAAAAAAAAGGAATCAGCCAAGGCCATCTAGTGGAGACCTACCCTACCTGCCGCAGGTGGCTTTGGTTTACCAGTTCGCCTGCCAGAGAATACAAACGTTGCGGCAATAATTCTGGGATCACCGTTTTCGCTTTTTCTCTTATTTCTGGAGGTGTTAACCCCTCCTCTGATTTGCTAGACATTTCAAATTAAAGAATTGGCCGGTGTCAAAGGACAAACACACCGCAGCAACATATTACACACAATAACTTGCGTTCTGATCTTTACGTCAAGTCAAATGTTCCCTCTACCACTACCACTGCTCTAGTCAAATAAGATAAATGTGAAATTAGGATCCAATTTATTTTAAATATTATTCCGCGTAAAAATTACTGATAATAAAAGAAATTAAAATTGACAAGCATAATACAACATTAAATGCGATTCTAATGTACACAATCGAACAAAACATTTACTAGAATGATTCTCAATGATTAATGAAGTGACAATACTTGGCTTGTAAACTTCTCTGTGATTGGTCAAGAACCTGTGTCATAATGAAATCTGTATCGTTATGAGTATCATTATGCAACGGGTTGCAGCCATCAAATGACAGAATTATACAATGGGAGTAGGAAACAGAATTGTTGGCTTCACCGACCTTCTTACGTTATTGTGTGTGATATGTCGTACATAATCATTAAATAAAGAATTTCTCGTAATACCTTAAAGATAAAAATTTCGTACACCAATAAAGAATTGCTCGTAAATACCTTAAAGATAAAAATTTCGTACACCAATATTTTCATAAATATCTAGATTTTCAATAATCAAAGACGCTTAAGCTCATGAGTAACTACGTTTCTAATCTTCATGGTCCTGTAATGTTTACAAAATGTTGAGCGTGGTTTAATTGGCCATAACATTTCTCAAGTTATATTGTGGAGACTATTTTCTTCCACGATAGAATATCGTTGTAAAAACATCGTTGTAATTTTTTCAGTTTCCTACACATCCAAGCAGTTGCCTAGCTAGGTTTTCCGATCCCCCGGGGCAGAAAATCGAAATGGCAATCAACATTAAACTTAAAATTATGAGTTTTCAATCCTATGTATATAAATGAATGAGCGTAGAAAGTAATTATGGGCTGCAGGTTTTTTTTTTTTTTGCGATATCCATCCGCGAGGATCCTTAATAAGAGCGCCTAACTTTTGGGCAGCAGTTGTCTCAGCGTATATATGTCCCTGATCCTAAGGATGAAAGAGGAACAAGTTTGCTATTTATTACTATGTTTTGTTGCTCTATATATGAAAAAACAATTAATTATCAAGTTCATTTTTTTCTGTAATTAATGAGATTTTGACTTGGGGTGGAAAAAATCCTGATATTTTTTTATCAGTATATATTTTCACAAATTACGATTAAAGAAGTAAATGGACGCCATTCCTTCCCCAGTCCCAATATATTTGCTTTCCTTCTCGAAGGAGTGACTGAGATCATTGGAGATAACATGTCAATCACGTTTCCCTTACACAAACCCCACATCCGGTTCTTGTATCATAATAGTTACGATTTGATTTGATTTGATTTTTTCGGGTTTCCGAGCACGTCAACTGCTTTGGACATTAGTCCCGTTAGTGTACTGCATGATTTTCCTCGGTGTATGCGCGGTGGTCTTTCCCCGCTGGATGGCGAGATACGGCGCCGACCTACCGTCGGCTAGTGGGGTTTCCCCCTAACCAGGACTCTCCCACCAGCGGGGCACCGCCCCAGCCGGGACAAGCTCTAAGCTCCCGACCGGCCTCCCGGAATATGTGGTAGTGTGGTGCATGTTAGTGTAAGTGTGTGTGTGAACCAGGACTCTCCCGACAGGGGAAGATAGGAGAGATAGGACAGGACAGATCACGCGCGGTCCGTGGCACATTTGGTAGGGTACTGCTCCGGCATTCGCGTGGTGTTGATCGGAGAAACCACGGAAAACTACCGATCAGAGCAGCCGGAGCTAGAATTCTCCTCCAGACAGCAGCTGAATTCGACCTAGCTGAAAAGCTAGTGTCGAAAATCCTGCCGTCGTGGGTAGTGGGAACCTAGGACCACCCGGTCACAGGCGCTGCAGTGGCATCAGTTGATGCACTGAGCTACCGCGGCCGGTGTAATAGTTACGGCGGTAGACGCGAGTTGCGGGTTCTGCCCGCTTTGAATCCCGTCTTTGCAATGGAAGTTTGCTTTAGTGTTGTGACACGGTGAGGCTTGACCCAACCACCTCCCTGCAGGGGGGGCGATGGCGCAGCTTCTGGTGGAAAATCGTAGACGACCACCGGGACTCTGAGTCTCGCGGCGCTGCTCACGTCGTTAGCTTGAAAGTGCAGGCAGTGAGAAGGCGATGCTAAGCTCCTGGTGGCCGGGCAAGCGGCCACTCACCAGTTGAGTCTATGGTGCGTCGGCCTTGGGGCAGGATTGGGTGAAAGATGCTCTTCGGAGTACTCCGATTCCCGGTCAGGTTGCTCCAGTACCGGCGTTACCCACGTCGTGAACTGGCGGTAAGCAGTAAGGGGTAAGGGGGGCTGGCGGTAAGGGGAGACGGGATGGGGGCTCCGAGCCGCCTGGGCCTTCAACCAGGTGTCACCCAGTTGGGCTTTCGGATTCGTCGTGGCAGTGACTCGATACTCTGGGCAAAGAGGAGGGAACGTGTTCCCGGCGCATGCGAGTGAAGATTGTCGAGACTCCGGTACTAGCCTGGAAAGCTAGGAGCTCGGAGCTAGCGCAGAGGGCAAATTGGGTTCCGGCAAGATTCGGACGTCAGCCTGTCGGCATTAACGCGTCGGCGGGGGGAGCGGATAAAAGCCCATGAGACCTAGGTACCCACCCCGGGGACTTGTACCCCTGATGAAGTGTGTAAGAGTGGAGGTGGTAGACCACACGGAGTTACTTACTAACCCAACCACCCTCAATACCCTATTTCTTCCCAGACCTCTCCCAGCCCGAATGATGCATGAATGTGGGGGATCAATGTGACGCCTACGAACCGGGGGAGAAAGCTCCTAATGGGCTTATGGGGGCGCAACTTAGCCGCCACCAAACCTCTCTGCTTGTCATAGCGCCGCCACGGGCTTATGATCCACGGACGGTAGCAGGAAGTGATGGATCCAAATGAACGTACGAGAGGAAGGATGGATCCCAATGAACTACGAGCCACGGGTGGTAGCAGGAAGTGATGGATCCCAATGAACATACGAGCCACGGGCGGTAGCACGAAGTGACCGGTGGCAATGTGCTTTCGAGCCACGGCGGACTTAGTGGGGCAGAGGTCCAGCGTATCTAGGGCGTAAAAAGGCAGCGGTATAAACTCAGGATAGGAAGCATCAGCGGATAACGAAAAGGGTAAAGTTATACAACGCTTGATGGTGATGATGATGACTAAAATGTGCATTTTCAAAACTTGCTAAATGACCTGAGTCCAGTAGCGTGTCCGTCTATATTCGAGGGAAAGAGTGGATGAGAAACCTTTGGTCTGGCTCTGAAACTCAACATCTATTGGCAGGCCTTGTTTGACGAGCGTATTATCCGCGCAGGTTTTTGTGAGCCTTCGCTTCGCTAGTTGCGAGAGGAGAGAGGGAAGTTTCGTTATTTTCACGAAAGGAGTCTTATCAAATTTGAAGTTCGTTTTTCGATGCAAAATAGTTTCAATTACACGGGAGCGAACGTTTCTAGTTATCAGATTTGCTCTTTGCTATCATTTATTCTTAATTCAACTAATGTTGGCTAAGGAGTGGGGATAGGTATTCCGGAGCTCACGAAAACGTGCGCGCATAATTCCATATTCTGCAGCGCTCGTATGTCTATTACCGCTGCTACAAACTTATCGTTGTTTTCAACGAAGAACAGTGCTCTATAATAAAACCTATGAATTTTTCGCTTCGCCTTAGATCAAATAAAAGCAAATACCACTGAAATAAAACTTTATATAATAATGTTTTATTTCAGTACTAAACACCTGATAAACAAAGAATATGAATATTTCAGTTTCAATAGTTTAAAACATTATTGGTCAAGTAAACTAAAATTAAGAATATGGTTTCTCCGATCAACACCAGGCGAATGCCGGGGCAGTACCCTACCAAACGGGCTACGGACCACGCGCGATCCGTCCTTCCTCTTCCTTGTCCTATCCTCTCCCCTTACACACACACACACACACACACACACACACACACACTAATATGCCCTACACTACCACACATTCAGGGAGACCGGTCGGGAGCTTAGAGCTTGTCCCGGCTGAGGCGGTGCCCCGCTGGTGGGAGAGTCCTGGTTAGGGGGAAACCCCACTAGACGAAGGTAGGTCGGCGCCGGATCTCGCCGAAAATCACCGCCATCTCCCGAGAAAAAACGTGCACTACACTAACAGGACTAACGACCGAAGCAGTTGACGCGCCCGGACACACGAAAAAATTAATCAATCATTGATGCTCAGACTTTGACCTTCCGATCTGCGAAGCGCAATTTCTCCCGCAAACAAATAAATTAGTTTGAGAAAAATGTAATTATGCCTTCCATCGGAAGCTTCATTCAAAATTGTTGTATTGAATTGTAACGTGCTGCTGCATGCGTTGTATAAGAAAGAATGCTGCTGTTACAATTCCTGAAATGGATGCCGAATAAATCAACAAATGAAACATTTCTGACATTTTTGACGTTCCATTATCGTTATTATCTATTTTTTATAATTATTTATATGATCGGTTATTTATATAGTCGGTTCACATTTCCACGTTTTTGCAACCCCATGTCGGCCATCATACACTCCGTTTTATTATCAATTTCTCTACTTTCGATATTATTTATCCCCCTTAACATAATAATTGACAACGTAATAACTTTAACCAGTTATGCTAATATGCAAGTATTATTAACACTTAATAACTGTTAAGTTGGTACGAGACATATGAACACTAGCTGCATCGCATGGAGGTCAAGGCGCCATTCAGTCGGTAGATCTTACGCGCTTAAGGCCACGCAAAACGAAATATTACGAAAAAATTACATAATCCTTCATTTGAAAAACAACTTAACGATTGCGAGTATTTTCACTTCGTTATCATGGTCTTTGATATCTTCGCGACTCCAGAGATATTTGCAAGCTCGCACATAATTTGCTCATGCAGAACTATCCAAATAACAGTTACATTCAGTGATAATAAAGGGATAAGAATGTTATAATTACAAGTGTGTTGATTTGCGTAAGCCGATATCGACACGTGAAATTTGCATGCTATCACGTTTGTTTTGTAGTGAATTAAGCATTGATACCAACGCCGCGGTGTTAACAACGTTGTACCTTCCTCACAGTGAGCTGTCTCAGAATTTCATTTTTCGAGGCACTTTATTAAACTGAATATAGATTTGAATGAAAAGTCCCAAATTTCACACATCCGACTATTTGTTAACTTTGACTTGGCACTAATCAATCACGATTTCAAAGACGATTACTCTTGCATTTAAAAATGTCTGAGAACATAACTGTTAGAAGCAGTTTATTTAATGGAAATGCGATTTACGTGGACAGTGAAGACGTATATGACATAGCTCGTTAATTTGGGCATTGGAAGGGATAAGGCGTTGGTCCTACTGTGATAATTCTCATGAATGACACCTTAACGGAATTGCCAGAAAAAATGTATTACTAAGAATACCGATTGGAAGAATCCTAAGCATTCTTATGAACCATTTCCAACAATTCGTTAATAAACATTTTAACAATTAAACGAGGCATAAACAATGTCATCCTGATCACTGCTGAAAATAAAAACAATACAAAACTGTTTAGAAGCAGTTTATTTCAGTGAAGTTTGATTTAAGTCAACGGAGCAAAATAAAAATATGACAATAGTTTGTAAATCTCAACAGCCAATAGCTGGTTTTTGATGCAATCAACGTTCTGGAAGTTAGCAGGACCATTTCACCGAATCACAAAACTGTATAGCTCATAATTTGCCGCTTTTTTGCCGTTCTTAAGATGTGAAAACAAAAAATTTGCCGCGGGTCATTTTCTCAAAAAAATCGATGGTCCTGCTAACTTCCATTGGAATAAATACCCTGCAAGCCGACGTAAAGGTCGAACTCGGGACTCACCATCCACCGGAGGTGAAATCACCACCTCCGCAATAGAACATTCACTACTCCAAGGGAGTAATGACCAACGATTATTCAGGTGATATTCATGGTGGTATGAAAAGTCAATTGTGCCACAACCGCACAGTACAAACATGGAAGCCCTTCGCGTCACACGAATCCGGAGCCATCGGCTTGGTTTACTTGGACACAGCTCCAACCCGCGCCTCTCGTTACCAAGAGCAGAATAATTCCATTAAAAAATGGGCAAAATGTCAATACTTTAATGATACACAACCAGCCAACGTACCGGGAGCGGTAGCTCAGTGGATCAACTGATGTCACTTCTGTGCCTCTGACCGAGAGGTCCTCTGACGCGGGTAGGATTTTCGATACTAGCTTTTCTGCTAGGTCGAATTCAGTCGCTGTCTGGAGGAGAATTCTAGCGGCCGGCTGCCCTCATCGGTAGTTTTCCGTGGTTTGTCCGATCAACACCAGGCGAATGCCGGAGCAGCATCCTACCAAACAGACCACGGACCGCGCGCGATCTTTCCTTCCTCTTCCTTGTCCTATCCTCTCCCCTAATACACACACTTACACTAACATGCACTACATTACCACATATTCAGGGAGACCGGTCAGGAGCTTAGAGCTTGTTCCGGCTGGGGCGGTGCCCCGCTGGTGGGAGAGTCCTCGTTTGGGGGAAACCCCACTAGTCGACGGTAGGTCGGCGCCGTATTTCGCCATCCAGCGGGTGAAGATCACCACCATCTCCCGGGGAAACATGCACTACAATTACGGAAATAACGATCAAAGCAGTTGACGCGCCCGGAAACACGAAAAAATCAATCAATCAATCAACCAGCCAACGTCTTCACGCGTAGTTTTACTTCACACTTGCAGTGAACGTGGGGCACTCCCCACTAGACAGGGGAAAAAGACCGCCGCGTCCCAAAGCAAGAAAAGACTTGGGGCGCAGACTGCCGGGCGATCCGCCGCGCCGGTGCGATAAGCTTATCTGCCCCACGTGGGGCGCCATATATTCACGACTGCAGCTGGATTTGGCGGGATAGAATGCTGATTAACGACCGCGGGGACCACTGATAGGTGTTAATAGCGCACGCGTCCGGCGGGAGACGCGTTTTATTCCAGTCGCGTCGATCGCGAGCGCGCGTGGCCCAGGATTGAAGTGCGCCGAGAATTATGTTGCCTGCGCTAGGATTATTAGTCTTATTAAAAGTATTAACATGTCGATATATAATTATAATTATCATCTTTCATTCAAATTAGATGATATCAGAATGCTCAAAAAAGGATGCTTTATCAGAAGCAGTAGTGTTAACATAGGTAATAGGATTATCATATGTGAAAAGATTATCCATGACTAGAATTATTCGTGACACTAGGAATATTCGAGGCAGCTAGGATAATCCAAAACACTAGGATTGTAGTGTATTCTTATAATAGTTCGAGATAATTCTCCACAATTAGGCAAAACACTTGGATTTGTCGAGAGAGTATTGTTCTAATCGTCGGATTCTCGAAATATTGGAATTATTCAAGTTTTTAGATTTCTCAAGATTGTTTTCTCTATCTCTGGTTATCACGGTTTATTTACGTTAAAATTATTAAAATAGTATTATGATTATAAGTATCTCTCATTTAGATTAATTAATGTCAGAATATTTATTTTATTTATTTATTTATTTAGTCAAAACCAGTCAAAAACTGTATGTGACGTATGGAGGAGAAAGACATATATTCTAAGGGATAGGATTAACCATGTTAGAAGGATTTTACGAAACCATATTTACATGAGATAGTTCAATGTCTGAAAATACAAAATAAAGTAAAATTGTTCGAGATATACATTTTCGAAACAATAGAATTATTCGAGTAATTTAATATATGAAGCATTGGAATTATTTATCCATTCCGTCCTATTTGGCATATTTGACTAATAATTGTTTTTGTAAATCACAGAGCATTGCGAATTATATTCCCCTCACTAGATTTACATATTGTTATTAATATTATTGAGGTTATTAAAATTATAGTAATTAGTAGTATATGGGGTTCGATTAATACTTTGTTCTTAACATGATATTTAAGATCGAATATGGAAAATATTCCATCTTGAATACATAATGTAATAAGAAAGAAATGTCCAACTTCAGAGTTAAAGGTGTTGGAGAGGTTGAAAAAAATAGAACTTTGTAATCGTGAAACTCAAAATTACGGAAGAGGAACTTCAAAAACATTAACCCAAAATAATTTAAAGGTCTTATATTTAAAAAATTGCATTATAAAAATCTGCACAGAATTCAAAAATTAACCCAAAAAATTTAAAAATTAATTGTGGGTACGACTTTTAGAATTTTTGAGATAAATGAAATACCAAATTATTAAGTGAAACTTGCTTTTTTTGAGGAAACAATTTTTTCAAAAAACTTGAAGCTCTTGTGGGGTACGTCTTGTTTACGTACTTTTTAATTGATTCTATTTAACTCAAAATTACGCGAAAAAATATATTTTGACGCAAATATACCTTCTATTTTTAAATAATTAATTTTGAAGGATGTCATTCTAAAATCTTCAATAATGTGGTTAATTTTTTAATTGGATGTTAAAGAAAATCCGACAAACGCCATTTTCATTAGTGTAGATTCATGTATTCGAAACATTGGAACGAGGTTTGAGAAAATTTAGAAAATGATATTCGATTTTTAAAGTTTCCTCGCAAATAAATTAACTGACCGTTTCCAATTCATGGTTTCACGATATCACTCCATCGATCGATAGGAGTATCAAATTTGGCGGAAATCCTGTTTAGAACGGGGTGGCGGCTCGCGGGTGCATGCGGACCCTCCTGTCATTTATGTGGCCCGCCAAAGGGTGTGGATTTTAATGAATTGTTGTTTTTTTTACTTTAGAACAATGCCGTTTAGTATAGAAATTAATATTATTTTATGACATAAGGAAATGACACTTTCTTATGTCTTTTCGACATTTTCGTCGATTTCATCTATTAAGTCATATTTTACATTTTTCGTCATTTTTAATGAATTTTCGCTGATTTCATCGATTTTCATAGCAGTTTAATGGTACTTGCTTAAAATAATATTTACGAGACAAAAAATGTTCTCCACAGAATTCCGGAGTTGCCTATTCGATTTCTCCGCTCAGAAATCGTAATGTCATCCGCTGTATTCGTAATCTAAGTTTCCTGTGACGTCTGTCAGTGTCATTGTCAGTCCGACCGATTTAGGGATAACTTAAGACAGAGATTTCATGTTAAAGAACAGTGCAAACCAAAGGTTTGCAAGCTGAGTTCACTTGAACGAACGGTTACATCAGTAACATATCCAACAGTTTCTGTAACTACGTTTAAGCGCATTTTATTGACCATTTTTGGCGATATTTGAGGTCAACAAACTCCGCCCCCCCCCAGTTATTAGTGAAAAGTGAAAGTCCCGTGCAACTATGTCGGACGAGAACATTGCGCCCCTAGCGCCGCTCCAAGCCGCCCAAGCCGCGCTCTGGCCAACCCTTCTTTAGTTTTACACTTTTAGTTTAGTTTAGTTTAGTTTGAGAAAGTTTGATTAAGGAAATTTTTAGTAAATTCAGAAATTAAAAATCATCCCAATTTGATTCACTGCGTTATGCACGGTACGGCTTGATATCACGCTTGGTTCCGTTCCCCTTCCCTTTTTCCAAGAAACCAGGCAACATCATGAGGTTCGCGATCAACATCATGGGAAGTTTATGAGGATCGTCAGAGTAAGAAACATACGATATTAAAGGTTTAAGTTGTGGCTCTCGAGGCCTTGCAAGTTGAACACCCCTGGTTTAGGCGCTAGCGTTGTTCCCAGACGGACGGAGGGTCGGAAAGCACGTTTTTGATGTCGAGAACCCACAAAACAGATTCTAACTACACACTGCATTAGAGAAAGTAATTTACTATATACAGAAGAAATAAAAAAGGTCCCGTTTGTGGTATCAACTCTCACAACTAGCTTTTCTGTCGAAAAAGCAGCATTTTCGCCAGAGTAAATCCAAAGGAACTTGGTTCGAAAAGTGATTCAAGTTTTGTAAGCTATAAGTTTTAGAACTTCTTGTTAGATGTGTGCTTCCACTCACACATTAGTATCATTTTGTACCCAAAAGAGTAATTTAAAGCGAAAATATAATCATTTTTTCTAATACTTCACACCTTTATAAAATATACTTCGTTAATTGCAAGACATATATATTTCATTCTGATATTTTTGGTTCCACAGCACTTTACTCTATTAAAGATAACACACAATTAAAGACACAGAGAATAACAATAAAAGGTATTCAATAACGATTTCTTCATAACAAGATATCATAGAAAGTAGTTATTTTATATATTCCTGTAGTTATCTTATTCATATATTCTCGAAAAACTATAAAGTTCAAATAATTGAAAATAAACCTAATGAATACCACAAAGACCAAATTGAATACCATAAAATTTAATATGATCTATTAGTTGGAAACAAATCACAACTGATGTTACAAATAAGGAGAAAAACCAGAAATGATTTCAGAAGAACCACTTTGTGGTCACACACACCCATGTGCGTTGAGACCCTAAATGTTCAGATATTCATAAAAGTTTTAAAAATTTTATATTGTGTAAATGTAACTTTAAAACACATGATCCACCTAACATTATCCAAAAAATTGGAAAGTTCTATTAATTGGAAACAAACCACAATTGAAATAACAAATCAAAGGAAGAACCAGAAAGTATTTCAGGAGAACCACTTTCTGTTCAGACAACCCTTTTTGTGTTCACATTTTATGTTTCCTGTATGCTCAGAAATACATAAATGCTTTGAAATCATACATTGTATAAATGTTGTTTTGAAATATAAAATGTAATAATGGAACGTCCATTTAAATGAATTGAACACAAAATTAAGTTCATTATGCTACGCGTTCAGAATTCTTGCAAATTCAGTCAGCCTTTATACTGTTCGTTTTGTATACTTCGCGAATGTTCATTCCCGCCTGAGATATGGCATAATATTCTGGGGAAATACATCTTATAGCTCCCAGACTTTTAGATTACAAAAACAGAATTGTACGAATAATAACCAAATCCCACCCACGTGATTCATTAGCCTCTCTTCATTAATCTAGGAATTCTACCATTACCGTGTCTTTATTTACGAATCAGTGGTTTTTGTAAAAAATGACTTGCTCAAGGGCGGGAATATATTTTCAGAAAATGCCGAAGTCTATTACTGTAACACTCGACGTAGAAATCATATTCACCAGGTGACAGTATCAACAGCTCATTACAAAAATTCACATACAATACATGTAACAACATTTTGCCAGATGACATTAAACGATTAACTTCAATAGAAAAGTTTAAATCCCAAGTGAAATCGTTTCTGCTGCATAACTGTTTCTATACAATTAGAGACTATACTGTGACATACCGATATGTCACGTTAAAATAAACTAATATTTATTTGTAGACAATATGGTGGAACATGCATTACGAAATATCACGAGAGCTAGACTTAGCAACGACCGTGAATAAACAATGTAGTTTTTTTTTTTCTAAATGCATTAAGAGATGGCTTGGTGCCGAAAGTAGAAAATTTGGGATTGGGCGAAGAAGTTTAGACGGTCAGCTACACCAAAATATAACAAACGTATGGATTGGCTGGGTGAGAGAAGGACGGTCAAATGTTATGAAAAAAAGAAGGTAGTTTAATACGAAGTCTTCGAGGATGAATCATGCAAGAAGATTTCATTCTGCTCGAAACGCGCTTCTGAACTGATCGTAGGTTCGTGAGAGGAACGAGTACAATCTAGATAGAATTGGGTTATCAGTGAAATTTTAGGACAGTGAATGATATTGCAGATATTTTCATGGGAAGCAATATTGATGTATAAATTGGAACTTTGTCAGGAGTGGTAATCGAGTTCGGGACTATGTGATAGGACGTAATTGGACTGATAATTTTGATAGTTTGAGACCAGCTTGGATAGGGGCAGAAGAGGATTTCGTGGAACTTTGGACTACGCAAGCTCGCAAGATATTTCGACTGAGAAGTCTACGAGGGGCATCAACGAAGAAAAGATAAGTTAACCGCGGTATAAATTGTAAATTGAAAGATATCTTGATCAAAAGGGCCCAACTTAAATTCACTAAATTGTTTGCTAAAAGGTAAAAATAAACTTTGTTGAATTTTGTTCTTTAGAAAGAAAGTGATCTTTCATTTAGTCAATCCAAACAGAAATGAACTAGAAATAGAATCATTCTATTTCAGATTTCCAGCTGCGCTGTATAGTCAGCGATCCTATAATCCATGATAAAGGTAATAAGGATTATAATATATCGTGACCCATTGACCCAGCAAGCCGGACGCTAAGATCTTTAGCAGATATAAATGTAGATAGAGAAGGAAAATTTTGTATATCTCAATACTGAAATACACAAGAAAAGTAACATTAATTTTACCAATGATACATAATGCATTATTTACCATTTGGACTGTATAAATGAGTATAAACAACCTGTAACAACTATTGTACTACAGCTTCCGGGTCAATGACCCCCATCTCAGTCAGGTTTTCGTCCAGTTTCCCTGATCCATTGAGCAAATGCTGAGATGGCCCTTGTTTGCTTCTGGACATAAATGTAACTTCATTTTCTGTGCACGTCTTCTAGAATTCAGTGGGAAACACAATTCTTCAAATTATCGTTTCCATGTTGTCGCGCAGGAAGTAATAAGAGCAAAATTTATTGCTTATTTATCCTTGAAAATAGATTTTACTACATGGGAGTTTTGTTTTTTTTCCTTTCAAAATTCAAAATTTAAATAGTATATGACTTAGTGTAGGATCACAGAATTTTGAAAATGTGCACAAAATTTCATTTTTTCCCCATAGCACGTCAAAAGCAGTTTTTAACTTTTTTTTGACGTAAAATAAATAAATAAATAATAAGTTACAACAAAATTAAAAAGGTTCTAATCGGAAACTAATCCAATTGAAATAACAAATTAGAGGAGGTTTCAGATAGTATATGGGGGATGGGGGCAACTTTCATTCAGGCATTCTACCCTTTAAACCCCTTTTGAAATAACATCTTCGTTAATTATCATAAAATAAAACCCTTAAGATGTTCTTAAAAAACAAGGAAATTTTAATAGTTAAAATAAATCATAATTGAAAAAAAAAAATCAGCCCCAGTTTCTGAAACGATTTCGGGGAAAAAGATCATACCCGTTCGGGTCACCCTATTTTAAAAGTTTTGAAGTAATATTTTTTATTATTAAATTGCAAATATAAAATGTAATTCAAATGAAAATTATTCCCCTTTTGGATTTGATCAAAAAAATGGTTTGTTTGAAAACAAAATTACAGAAAAGGGTTGGTTTAGGGACGACGGGCCCGGGTTTTGGGTTTTTTTCGGGGAGCACTGGTTAATCTTGCATATAATTCACAAAAAGATATGTGCATTAAATAATACGACACAATCAATCCTTCCCCGTATAATTTAGTGTAATAATTTGGGGGTTCAAATATGAAACGCTCCATTGACATCAATTCAGAATTTTCCCAAATTATGATTTTTTGGTATGCCCCCCAACCTCGTTAACACACAGTTGATTTGGGGTTTTTCTGGTTACAAATTTTACATCCTACCTAAAAAAATAACCCAAAATATATAATATAAATACGGTAATCATAATTAAAAGGTAAAAAAAGGGGCAATATTAGGACATTTTCATGAGAGCATAGTAAATGGAAACCCCCAGACTTCAAAGTAGTATATTGACTACCAGTTTGTTTATTAATTAATCCCTAAACAATGAAGATCTGATTGTCTTTCCTAACAAGTGGTCCATTGTAATAATGGAACGCACGTCCCTCTCTTGCACGTGATGAAATTCGGGTTTTGAAAATATCAAAACAAATACTTGCTCAATAAAATGTAGCGATATAAACTTTTTAATAAAATAAAATCATACTGAAATGTCACAGGATTAAATAAATTATGTCTGACAGTTATCAGCAATATCTTGCTCTTATCGGAAATATGACGGGGAAATTAAACACACTTAAGAGTTAAATTGTATAGTTAATTTGAGATTGCTCCTCCAGCTCACTTCAGTACTTGGATGACTTAATTTCTAAAAAATTACGTAATACATTTTTTTTTTCTTTTTCTTGTATTTTTAGTGATAGAACATATTCTCCATAAAATGCAATCTTGGAAAAAATAAAATTCTTTTCCCAAATATCAACGCTTTCATACATTGTATTAAAAACAAAGCTATCTGTGGAAATTTTAAACATTATCACTTTTTTCCCAAAACATTATCATTGACATTAAAGGGAAATAAAAGACCCCTAAAAAAAAAATTCCCTAACACTGGGGACAAGTATTTTTTGCCCTAAATTTAAATTAACTAAAAAATTTTCCCCCTAATTTCTTGAAAAAAATTCTTTAAAATATACCAAACCTTTTTGTCATTGGATTTTCCCCTGGCACTGAAATTTCAGGGGAAAGCTGCTGTTTGCCGACAGAGCGTAGAGGCGGGGGGAGCAAACCTGGGGTCATGCTGCATTTGTCTTTTAACCAACCAAAAACCACTTTTTTTCCCAAAAAAAATCTTGAATTGGCTGCAAATTCTCATTCACTACTGTTTTATCACATACCTTCCACAAAAATCAAGAACCATGAAATAGATGCGGAATATTTTATTAAAAAAATTGTACTGTCTTGGGTCCCGTTGCATGAGGAGGCAGCTTAAAAGTTCTCCCGAAGAAAATGCAAGTTTTGGAAAAACATTTGTATTGGCATTACATACATGAAAAAAAAGATGCCAAAAAATTTGCAACATTTTAGCAACAGGAATTTGTAATGGTACTCCCAAAATTTTGGGGCCCGGGTTAAGTGCCTGAAAAAAAACCAATGGTTTTTTTTGGACAATATTGACAAATTCTCTGATTATGTACATGTTGTACCCTCAAAAATGTACCACAACGATTTCTCACGTAACCGCTCACTTTTTTTTAATATCCCTTCTTTGGAAGGGGTTCTGCAGCCTAAGCAGATTTCGTTTAATAAAACACCTAAAATAAACAAAATTCTCTTACTGATACAATGTAGCAACGCATTTCTGGAGTCGTAATACAGTGTGTACTATCAGGGATACTACCAATGATGTTTCTGATAAAAGATGTTTTCTTTTAAATTTTTTGTTTTATTAAAATTATATATATATATATATATATATATATATTTAATTCACTAATAAAAACCGAAAAAAATTTAAGGTGAATTCCCAACTTGCCACCCTCACATTAAATTTGGGTCGATACATTACCTCCAACTTTCTCACGAAGCCCCCCTACCAAACAATTCAAAAAACAAATACTAGTTGAATTATGATTTAGGGGCAAATTCCCACCTAATATTCTATTCACGAAGAAGAAAGGAGTTCAAACAGTCGTGCATCCCTTGAAAAAAAAATTACAATGCACATGGATTTTGGGAAGTTTTTTTAAAAATTTTTATTAACTCTGAACAATGTTGATTGAATTATGGTGAAAATTCCATCACGTCTCTGTGTAAATGCTTCGTTTTATTAACCCCTTTAAATTGTTAAGTTAAACGAAAAAATTTTCGATGCGACCATCCTTTTGGGATTTTTCAGTGGATTTGGAATGGGATGGATCCTGCGGTTCGCAAACTTTTCTTAAATACCGGCTTCCGGGAAAGAGAAAAATATCCATTATTATCTAGACAACAAGGAAAAATATAGCAACGTTTTCACGGGGCCAAAAGGGAGAATTTAACCATTACAGTTGTCATAAATTATTCCGTTTTTTTCGTTACACAAAGAAACATCCATAAATATATTAATTCACTAAAAAAAATACTTACAATACCTTTGATAAATTTCCCTAACACTTCACACCCCTCAAGTTTACAATGAACTTGGGGATATGGCACCTCCACCTTTCATGTTAAGTACATCCCAAAAATATCAAACAAGTTATTATTATTTCTTGAAAAATGAATAATGATTTAATGCAAATTACCCCTTTCTTCTATAGAAACCAAGAAACTCTTGGGGGCAAGGCTTCCTATGCTGTGAATCAAATTGTCGATGAAAAGAAGAAAATCGTTCTGTCAACATTTAAAAATAATTTTTGGGAAAGAAAATTGATGATTGATGGAATAATGGTAATTCCATCATTTAAGTATTAAAGCTGAATTCTTGATGAAACTACCCTTATTGAGACTTCTGAATGAGCATGTACAAAGATGTATGCGTTCCCCATATTTCAACCGTTGTACAAAATGGAATATGCTTGGATAAAATTGCTATCAATTTCAAAACACAGCAACACTGAAATTGAAAAAAACGCCACGTCTCAAAAAAAATAGGAATTATTAATTGAATTATACCCAAAAATTCCCAGTTTTTTTAATTTTATTTTGTAATTGTATACCTCCTCTGGGGTAGTTTCCAAAAGTGCCCAGATCTTCCACAAAAAAAGTTACAAGAAAATATCACAGGAACACTTAAAATCATTTTTTGCTTTTTTGTCACCGATATGAAACAAAAAAAAAAAAATGTTGCCCCAAAAATAATGAAACAACATATTCTATAAAATAAATAAATAAACAAATAAAAAACCCAAAAAACAAGAAAATAAAAAAAACAAACAAATAAATAAACAAATAAACAAATAAACAAATAAACAAATAAACAAATAAACAAATAAACAAATAAACAAATAAACAAATAAATAAAATAAATAAAACATGCTTCTCACTTGATGCACGCTCAACAGAAAATTCTTGAACGTTCTCCGCCAACCATTAAGACATTCATTGCAAAATGAACTGCAGAGCGAGTCCCAGGTGCAAGCAAAATTTAAAATTTCTGCCACCCAGAGCACGAGGAACGGAACTCACCCAAGCTCTTAATTTTAAAACCCCGGTGTGTGTGATTTGTATCCATCCATCAACCCCCATCCATTCGTCAGTTTCATTTTCCCTGTCCCCCAACGCCGGTCTGTGTTGTGCCCTCCGTCCGCCCTCCGTCCGTCCGTCCGTCCGCCCGTTCCGTCAGCCCGGGGCCTTTTTGCCCCCGGTTGGCATGTTCGCCCATGTCCACACGTCCGTTCGTGTGCGCCTGCACGTACGTCTGTCCGGAACTATACATTATTGCATTCTTCGCCTTGCGTCTCTGGATTTATAGATATTTCTTCAAGTATATTTGATATTAGTGATATATCTCCAAACGAAGCAGTTCTCGAGATTTGCACAATTTCATCAAATTGTTAGGGTACATTTAAATTTTTTGTTACATTTGTTAATAACAAGAACGAAGTTTTTTTGAAAGAAAAGAATTGTCAAAATCCGGGCAGTACTTTTTTAAAATTATATTGCAAAAGGAAACGTTTCCCTTTTTGAAGTGCAACCATACATATACATTTCAGGGGAGTTGTAATGACATTCCGACACAATCGGTTTGGGAAAAATTTAAAAAATCTTTAAAAACTTTTTGTAACTGCTTTTTTAACGCCGCGTAATATGCTGCCGAAAAGCCCTAAACAATTTACAACCGAATTATCAAAAAAATTCAGTTGCATGGTATATCCTGAAAAAAAAACCCAAAAAACAAAGTTGAAAAAACAAAATTTTTGAATAATAAAAAATTTTGATGTGGCTATCCAAAATTATTTAAATTTGAAAAATAAAAGCAATATATATTTTTTTTAAAAGTTTAGTTTGAAAATCGACATACTTACCAATAATGATTTAAAATTAACCTTGGGATTTTTCGAAACGGGTATTTTAAAAACAACATTGACTGTATTGTAAAATGAAAAATTCAATAACAGTGTCAAAAAATATAACAAAGTACCCCCTAAAAATTTAAATACGTTCTTGGAAAAAGAGGTATCTACCAAATAAGTAGGGAGATACCTCTTTAAACCCCAGAAAATTTATCATGGAGTACCAAAAAAATCTCCGCTGCCACCACAGAACCTACACAATCATATACCCCAAGACGTTTCAATGCATCGGGGTTGGGGTTAGTACGCCCAGCTCGCATACATAAAATTTTATTAAAAAGAACCTTGTCAATTTAATGGTTTAATAGAAAAATTTTTAAATACAAAGTCCCTTGATCCTACTGAAGTACCCGGATTTCCCGACACGTCCCCTTTAGTTTTTCCAAATCATTTCATTTGGGAAAATTTTTTTCCAAATAAGCGTGAAACCACATTAAACTCCCCGGAACAAATAAATTATAATCATTGAATGAATTTGTGGCAAAAATATTTCAGGGGTAAGCTTTTGTGTAATCATCTTAATGATTATGCCCCGTTTCGACAAAATTCTCTAAGGATCGGTCGCTCATGCTCGTCATCTTAGAGAATCACCGTCGGACCTGTGCCCGGGACGCGGCGTCCCCCCCGGATAGCCAAGTAAGTTCTAATTCCGGCCGGGGGAACCCCAAAGCTCTCATTGGAGAACCCGATCTTAGGGGTTTTCCCCAGCTCACCCTTTCTTTTAAAAATGAATGTCTTAAAAACACTTCAGTTTGGTTTTAGTGAAATTTTACACTTTTTGATGGATGGTCTTTTCCCCTTTCTGAAATAAAAGAAGCAGTAACATTAAATTTAATGAAGAAACATAAAATTACTAGTATTAATAGCATTACAACAATATTACGGAAAAAAAAACATTTAAAAACGCAAAATAAACATTTCTAAATTATCGGTGATGGCACAGAAGCTTGAAAGACGGCGCCCCAGCCCCCTTTTCACCAAGGCAATTACTCGATCGCAGTGCAGGGTTTTGCGTTTTCAAACACAATATTGCGTTTAACCTAATCCTCAGAATAGTTTCCACCCCCAACTCGGTAAATTTTTTAAAAAAGACAGCCCTTGTGCAACGCAATGAGCCTAGGACTGACCCAGCACCCCCAGACCACGCGTGTGCCTAAAAGTCTACCGACTTTTGCCAAAAGAGCGAGATCTTTGTCGAAAAGCCGCGGCCCTATCTTAATAAAACTAATATTTCGATGAAGATGACCCCCTTTTATTTCTTATCATAAGAACGTCTACAACAACACATCGGAATTCCCTAAAACCTTTTAAACGGGGACGCGCCCACCCAAAAATGGTGGGAAACGTACAAAAGACCGACACAGCCCAGAGCCCCCCCGGTGGGGAGGGAGAGATTGGCCAGGTGCGAAGAAGTTGTACTTAAAAGCTGTCGCTGTTTTGGGAAGGGCGTCCGATGCCCAGAAGGTGAGGGGAAAAAAGTAGAGAATTCACCCAACATCAATTTAAACCCCGGAAAATCAACACATTACAATCTTAGGTAAAATTCCAGTATAATGGAAAAATTAATCAAGAAATTAACACAAAATAAACTGTAAAGCATCATGCGGTTTCATGCTATTCATAGAATATTTAACTGTACCATAATTACATATAAAAAAGTTGTATTGTTAAGAATAAAAAAACCAAAAAAATCGAAGAAACGAAACCCAGTTGAATTAAAAAAAAAACTGCCACCCTTTGGGAAAATAATGTCCATAATTTTTAAACCAAACATCAATTAAAAGCGTAACGCATTATATCAGCTAGTTAGAGCTAAGTATTATCTGATTAAAAAATTCCCACCACGATTGGTTTAAAATTTCGGTTTTCATCCTGAAACATTAACCCTCGGGCAAACGAGCCCGGGGAACCGGAAAATCCCAACACAAAAAACCAAAAGTACAGTGGCCACTCAAAAATTTTTCACTTATTCCACGCAATAAAATTTTTTCCCCTTTTTCCCCGCAATAAAATTTTTCACTTTTTCACGCAATAAAAAAAAAAACACTCGAGTTTGTCCCGCCATAATGGACAACACTATTGATTTTGCACGGGGTCCCTGAAGTTTACGTACAACAAAGGAAAAAGATCCCCGTGGGACCCATGTTCAATTGACAAAAAATTGAAAAGATAAGAAAATTTTTTTCCCTTTTTTCCATTACGGTTTTTTACACTTTGAGATCTATTTTTTAAGGTACGGGTTATTCAATCTAGGTTCGAGGACCAATACCACGAATTCCATAAGAAGGTAATTTTAAAAGCGATGTTATTTTAAATCCGTAAAACCCTTTTTAAAAAAGATCAAAAAATATCCCAATGGGTTCTTCATTTTGGGCCCTTTAAATAAACAATATTTTTTTTAAAAAAGAAAAATTGCTTTTTCCCGTAGATTTTTATTTTCTAAAACCGTGTTGTGAGTCTGAAAAGCGTTCTTTTTTTTAAAAGGGGTTTCATTCTTTTAAAAAAAACCCTCTCATTTTTTTTTAAAAAAACTGAAAAAAGAAAAATTTCCCCGGTAATTTTGAATTTCATTTTTTCTCTTTTTTAAAAAGAGCCCGGGATTTTTGCTGTTTTGGGAAAATTTCAAAATTTTCCCTGTGCACAAGGAAGCATTAAAAATTTTGGGTTAATGAGAAAACGGCAGCGGTGAAGTGCGGGAAACTTGAACTCGCGCGCGCAGATGATCGGTAGTCTTTAACGTTCGAGAGTACAAACGTTATTCACGCAATACAATATTCACTTATTCGCGCAACAAAAATTTTCCCTTTTATTAAACCAACACAATATTCATTATTCACACAACACAATATTCACTTTTTTTAACAACACAATTTTCCACTTATTTGCGCAGTACAATATTCACGCCACCTATTTTCACAAACCAAATTTTCCCCCCAAACAAAATTTTCGGGAAATTTTATAGTACAATAATCACAACATACTATCCGGAAACAATACCTTATTAAATTTTTCCGAAAAAAAATTTTACAATTAAAAATTTTAATTTCCGTACAACCCAACGGCTTTATTATACTTATGTTTTTATAATAGTTTGGTTGATGGCTTTAAATTTGCCCCCCCCCTCCGATGACTTTTCGCACTGGGGCCCTTTTGTTGATAGGATTTAAAATAATATATTATTAAGAAAATGAAAGTTTTAAAATTTGGGGGTTGAAGAACTAGCAATGCCACTAAAAATTATTTTCAACGAAGTGTTGCGTTTATTAAAGACGTTCTCAAAAAAATGTCGGAAAATTTTTGGGAATTCATATGGGGGGGAAAAAATATCAAAATTTAAATTTTTTCGTTTGCCCTTTTTTAATTAAAATCCACCCGAAATTTGGGAAATTCTAATTTCCCTATTCTTAGTGGGAAGTAGTCTACAATAAATCCCCAAAAAATTAAAGGGATAAAATCCCGAAAATTTCTGTTCGAAAAAAAATTAATGGGGAAAATGAAAAATTTTCCTAGGATAATTATTCCTTTTATTAACACAGAAAAAAAATTTAAACCCAGACGGTTTTTTTGTCATGGTCAACATTTTAGGGATTAAAATTTATTACTTTTAACAAATCCTACACCTTGCGAATAAAGTGAAAATCGTAAATACTTGATTTCCGGGGCACGCATATGGTTCTAAACATGGGCATTAGCACATAGGAAAAAAAAAGTTATTGATGTTTTGCCTCCGAAAAATTAAAAAAAACATTTAAACATTACCCCAGCAAGTAGAATACGAAATGAAAACAAAAAAAAAGCAAACAAATTAAAGGGCCACTGTTAAGGACCAAATCCCTTACCACTGTTCGACATAAAAAAATGGGGAGGGGAGGGGGCCATTCTCGACTTTCCATACTCGCTGAACCCCCCAATTACCCCCTTTGGGTTCAAGGTTGGAGGCTGGAAAGCCGGGCGTAAAAAACTGAAAATGTTTGGGCAAAAATGGTTTACATCTGCAAGGGGTCGTCAAAATGGAAAGGGGCCGTCTAAATCCAAACCCAATGAACGTACACTAGATTATTCAATTTCTCGCCAACTTGATATGTGCCAATGGAAAGTAGTAAAATGAAGGACTAGTTAGTTTTGATTCAAATAAATAAAACTGAACAGTGTTTTAAATTTTTTGACAAAGTGAAAATTATTGGGTTTTCATTTTTTTTTTTGTGTAAAAAGCATCCCCTTTTAAAGGGAAATTCCCCAATTGGGGGCTCGGGGAAATTTTACCAATTTTAAATCCAGCCGACAACTGGAGGCCCCTTGCGCCCTTGGGGTTGTAATAATAAAAAAAATAAAAAAATAAAAAATAATAAAATAATAATTTAAAAATAATAATAATCAATTTGTGATATCCCAAAAAGAACTATTTTTTGTAGGAAAATGTTATTTTATACAACAGAATATAAGAATGTAGTTTTCGCCACTCCTTGAAAGGGATTGAATAATTGGTTTTTAGAGTACGTGCAACAATTATGAACTTCGAACCCCAATTAACGGCTAGCACAAAAAATTTGGGAAAGAGGGGAGATTTAAATTACGTAGGAATCATTGGTTTCAAATGTAACCTTTTTCCCGGCGCTCAAAAACCCATTGATCAGTAATAATTGTTTTCAAAAAAGTCGCTCCGTAGGACTTTTCCAAATAGAAATACGGAGCTTGTTTCAAATTTAAATCAACGTCGGACGTTTCCCTTATTTCTAAATTTTAATTTCCCAAAATTCAGGGTGTTCAACGAAAAAGAGACCAACGTGATTTTAAAACGTCCTCTGGTTCCTTTGGGAAAAAAATTTTAAAAAAATATTTTTGGGGCCCTTTTGGGAAAATTTTTTTTTATAAATTTCCCTGAATTTCAAACACAAATTACGCAAAATTTAAAGAACTAGGGTTTTTTGAAGAACTTCTAATAACCTTTTTAAAAAACCCAATTTTTTTTGAACAGACTAAGGCAAAAAATTATCTTCAACTTTGTAGTTTTACCATGTCAACCTTTTTTCATTTTCGAAAATACAGAGAGTTCGATAAAAAGAGACTAACGGCAATTTTTTTTCGTCCTTTTTATACATACGAGGAGATAATTTAAAGAAAATACAGCCTCTTTTCCGTTACAATGTTTTAAAAAAAATTTAAAAAATTTCCTTTCACGCAAATTACCCAAAAACCCCGTATTTTCGAAAAAATACCTGACCTAATTCCAAAAAACCCCCTTTAAAAAACAGATCATCTTTAAAAAATTTTATCCCAATATTTGGAGTCATATTTTGAAGATATTGAAAAAATTGAGGTTTTTCGTAAGTACCCCCAAAAAACAAAATATCTTTTCAAAACACACAGGGCCTTGAGTTCATTTTTAAAACAAAGGGCCAACTCAATTTGGACCCAATCCTTTAACAGTTTAGGCGTTTCTTGGGTCCCGGGCAGACGGACATTTTTTCAGTCAATGGATTTTTTGGTATCAAAAAGCCCAAACCATGAATTCTCACTACATAAGGTTTTTAGAGGAAATAATTTACTGTACATAAAAAAAGATTTATTTTGTTTTTCATTGCCAGGGCCCGGGACTAAATTTTTTTGACAAAAATTTTGCCCTTTTTCCGTTACAATTTTCCCTCTTTACCGGGAAATAAATAAAAAATAAAACTAATATATGGGCCCGTTAAAATTTCTTTTAAAAAAAGGACAAAACTACTGAAATTTGGGAATCTTAATACAATTTTTGAATCCTGGAGACAGTATACATAATTTGGTTTAAAAGGGTATTAAATTTATTTGTGTCAAGAAAGTTTTAACTAATTCATCAGTCAGCCTGTTTTCTCTGGTCCACTGAAATTTTTGGGAAAAAAACTCTTCAGATTTGGGTTGTGGACAGGTCTCAAATTTTTAAAATCTTCTGTGTTTTGGTGCTTTCCCTCTCGTTTCCAGAACCTTGCTTTGCAGCGCCTGGGTGGTGAATTTAAAATTTTTTTTTTTAAAATTTGTAAATACAACAGTAACAGTATACATGTAAATAATATATACACTAACATACTAAGAATATAATACAAACTGAGCCCCTTTTTATATTTATCAAACAGTGATCCTTTCTGGGTTTGGGCCCCTTTTAAAAACCACCCCACCCCTTTCCCCGAATATTTCCCCCTTTCCCACATTCTTTTTTTTCAAAAAAAAAGACATCTCTGATATGTTCCCAAAACTTCCCTTCTAACTCGCAGATCCTGCTTTTCCCCTCACTAAGCCAATTTTACTCGCTCTCAGTTCATTACCTAACCTGTATCTTGCCATCCTGATTCTGTCTTTCCTTACATTTAAAACTTTTTAAAAAACTGGGAAATTTTTATCCATCTGAATAATTTTAAACCATTTACCAAAATTTGAATTTTTATTTTTCTAATCTTCCTGTAAAAAAAGTCCTTATCCCCTTTAATCCTATTGTTTACTTTAAATCTTTTTCCTTCATTTAAACCCTTCCCTTCCGATAATAAATTTATTATTTTTCCAAAAAACTTTCCCATTTCCCCAAACAAATTTCTCAATCTCCACGTTTTTTTATCTATTCCCCAAAAAAACCCTTTCTTTAATAACTCATTAACCTTCCCCCTTCGAATCCTTTTCTCAAACTTACATGCCATTTTTCCCAAATTTTTTTCTCATTTTTTCTTCTGTCTCCCCCTCTTATCAATGTAACCAGATGTCAATAGTCTGTTCCCCATCATCCATCTTAAAAAACTTTCATGTTTTGCTTTGTTTCCCTTTTTTTCCCTTTCATCCCCCCAAAATTTTTTGCTCCCCACCTCAAAATAGAAACAACAATGCTGTCACATCCTTAACCCTTTGCCCAAAAAACCCCGTCCCCTTTTCATAATTATACCCACACTTATTTTATAGTCATCTCCCTTTTTTTCTATTATAGTACCCCCTCCTTGGTAAGCCAAAATTTAAAAAATTTATGGTCTTTCACCATTTATAACAATTTGTTTCCATATAATTTTCTCCCTTTACTTTCCTTCTGCCCTTTTTTAAAATCCCTCTCTTTAGTCTTTCCGTATTTAATTCAAGTTTCTATTCTCTAAACATGTTTCTAATCTCATCATCTGATTCAAGTCCCTTTGGGATATCAGCTAATAATACATCAGCATAAGATAAAGACAATTTTTCATTTTTCTAATCAATAACCCACCAACCTGGCTCCCTTCCTTTTACTAACTCTAAACATACCATACATAAATTGAAAAAGGCACCCCGATGGGGGAGCCCTGTCCAAACCCCCTTTATTGATACAAAATTCAACAATTTTTTATCACCCTGTAACTTTTTTTTTTTTATATTAAATTTCCCAAAAAATGAACAACACGATTCCTAATTTCAACAAACCCCCAACTACTTCCCTGTTCAGATGTTCAAAGGGGCTTCAGATCAATAAATACAGTCCATTATCTGCTTCTTTTTTTTATCTCCCCTTTCCCATTATAAAGTATAAAGTATAAATATTGTCCATAATTCCCTTCCACTTTTAAAATGTGTTTGATATTTGGAAAAAGACCCCACTTTTACCCCCTCCAGTTTGAAAAAAATTTTAATTCCCCATCCATATTTTTTTACAAGGGTTAATTTACATTATTCCCATTAATTTTCTACCCCTTTTTTTGTTTTTTGTTTTGTACCTCATTTCTAGTTCCTGCATATCATATGATGTACAAATTAACCCTTAACAATCAGAGTTTGTAAACTTGAAGGTTAAATATTTATTCGGGTCATTAACATAATAATTTTTAAAAAATTATTTAGATTGTTTATTCGAAGTTTAAAGAAGAGTACAAAAATGGGGGTTCTTTTTCCTTCCCAAATTCATCTGGAACCCCTAGTATTTTAGAAATGTAAACTTATATTTATTCTTTCAAACAATATCAATATCATCCCAAATTTTTCTTTTAATTTATGGAGGGATCGGACTATTCCCCTTTAAAACCTTGCAAAAACAGACATCCTTGGGAAAAAATACTGCCACAGATATAAAATATTAAAAATTTTTAAAACCACAGTCAAATCTTTTATCCCCGGGGAATAAGCTGATAAGTCAAACAATTTTTTAAAAAGAACAAAAAAAGTTTAAATTAAATCAGGGGGTTAATGAAAATTCAAACGAAGGTAATTTTTCAAAAAAACTTTTTTTTGTGGTTTTTTAGGGGAAAATCATTAATTTTACTTTTTAGCAAATTTGTTTAAAGTGGTTTTTTCCCGCAAAAGTTCCCCTACTGTAAAAATAATATCAGAAAAAAATTAAAGGTTTTTTTTCCCCTCTTTTAAAAATATCAAATATCATTACATTCCATTTTCTTTCTAGTATGCGAGAGATGCTATGTAAAAGGAAAAAAAGAGGGTGTGCAATGAAAAAACCATCCGGGGTGCTGGGGAAAAAGATGCTATTCAGAATAAAAATGGCTACCTAATAGTTCAAAATAAATAGTCCAAATTCAAATTTTGGTAAAAATTTTCCCTTCCAAAAATTTATAAGCGTTTTCCTTTAAAGATGGAAGACCTCTTACAGCATTTGGGGGGAAAATTTAATCCCCACCCCCCGTAACCCTGTGGAAAAAAATAAGTTTTTTTTTTTAAAAAAATAATTTTAAAATTTTCTTGATCTTTCCCTATTCATAAACCACGTTGACGTACTTGACATTATGGATGGTTTCCTTTAAAAAAATAAAAACATTTAAAAAAGATTTTTCGGGACCTTTAAATTTAAAATGAGTTAATTTAACTATTTTTTAAGTGTAATTTGCTCAGGGTCCTTTTTGTTGACTGAGTTCGGCATATTTTCCCCCATAATTAGAAAATTAAAACTGGGGTAATGGAGGTTACTTGTATATCAAACGTTATTTTACATTTATACATTTTTCTGCCTCAACCATTGGTACGTGCTCAAATTAAAATTTTTGGGTTTGGTTTTTCCAGTTTTTTTAGATAAAAAAAATTTTTTCCACATATCATTACAATTAATACAATCTTTCGGTATTACTTTTTTTTCCCTCATCCATTACCCTGTTTCTGAAACAGGTGATATTTGGGTTTTCAGCAAAGTGTGACTTTGAAACGATGCCCTCAACGGGAAAAACATAGTTAGCGGAAGGTCCTCGGAGAAATGGACGTACCTTTGGGGAACTGCAAGGAAGTAGGAAAAATTGAGAACCCCTCAGCCTAGTAAATGTATGCCCAGCACCTTTTTTCGGGACCTGACCGTAAAAGCCGGGGTTGGGGAAAAACACGTGGATTTTAAATTTCCTTTAATTTCGTTACTCTGGCCTTTAAAACTTTTCCCAAAATGTTTCATTCTCAATACTTTGTTAATAAAAAAAAGTTTAAAAATTTTTTGCAATTATCTCTTTTTTCCTCAACTGATGCAAGTGGGTCCGTTCGACGTTGGGGAAACCCGAGGGATGATGGGGAAAGGGGGAATTTTTTTTGTATTACCTGAATCTGATTTTTGGTTTTGTGATGTACATTTATGTTTGGCATTTTTTTTGAATGGATTTATTTTCCCCCGAGCTTTAATCCCCTTATTGTAACCTTTAAATTTTATTGTTTTTTTCTGAATATATATTGGGAAAAGTCCATGTGCATATTTGGTTTTTGTTTTGGGAATTGAGATATTTGTGTAAGTAACCTTTAAATTTTTTAAATCAAATTTTAAATGGTTATAAATTAAAAAATTTTGTCAATATTTTTAAAAGGGCTCTAAATATTTGTCATAGTGCAAATATTTGGGTTTCCCTCCATATTGAAAAAAGTATTGATTTTTTTAATCTAAATAACTAAAAAAAAAATTTTATTTCATTTAACAAATTTAAAAAAAAAACATTTTTTTTAAAAGTACAATGTTTGTCCCCAATTTTCCCGTTAAGGAAAGGGGAAGCATTTAAAATAACAAATTTTAATAATATGCTGATCCCAAAATATGGGAAAGAAAAAAGTAGTTGAAAAAAAAATTAATTTAGTTAAAAAATTAAAAATTTGGGGTCGTGAGAATTTTTACAAGGAAAAAGAAATATTTTAAAGTTCATTCATAATTCCCTTAAAATTTTAAAAATAGAATATTGAGGATGGGGAATTCCCAAAGTACCTTTTGGGTTTCTAGTGTTTTTTGGGGGGGATCATGAACTAAATAAACCACAAATTTTAAGTGTGATATTAGCAAATTTTATTAACCATTTTTTTTGATCCAAAATATTTTCAATTTATTAGAGTAATGTACAATACAATAAATTTGTAAAATTTGTATTATTGATGCGTTTTTTTGATTAAAAAAAATATTCTAAAGAAATATAAATATAAAAAGGTCTGTTCTAAAGTTGTATTTTTTTTCGCTTTTTTTAAAAAAAATAAGACCAAATAATATATTCTAAAAATTAGGATTATATACAGAATTATTTTTTTCTTTTTGTTTCCCGACATCTTAATCTCAAAAAAAAAAGGACAATCTGGGAAAAAATGAAACAATTTCATATAAAATTTTTATGTAACAATATTTTTTTTATCTTTTTAAAAAATAATAAATATTAAAACATAAAATTAATATCCAAAATAGTAGTTGAGGAAAATCCAAAAAATTTTGTCTAGTTAATTATCTGTTTTAAAAAATTAGCCCAAATATGAACCCCTCTAAAAAATTTAACATAATTACTTTTTATTAACAGTAAAAATGATTTTTTCTCAGATAATTTCTTTTTTTTCTTTTTTAAATTTCGTTTTTTTAAATTTGGTTTTTGGGAAATAATTAAAATGCAATTTTGCAAATAAAAAAATTTGTGATTGGGGGGGAAATGGGCCTGCTAACTTGGGGCTTTCAATCGAGCAGTGGTCTCCGTTTATAACCCTCATAAAATTTACACAAAAATTTTTTCAGGGAAACAGTTCATTGAATATTGACGAAAATTTGAATTTTTTTTTCAATTTTTTTATCTTGAAAATGTACTAAAAACAGCTGTTCCGGGGTTTAAAAAGTATCCAAAATTAAAATCCTTTTTTTCGAGTATCTAAATTTTCCTTTGGGGTCATGGGCGTCAACCCCATTTGTTTTTTAAAATACCCTTTCAATTCTGAGTTGTTAGATTTAAATGGGAAAAAGCTGATAAAGCAGTGGCAGATCTTAGCAAACAGGCAAGAAAAGAATAAGAGAAAAATACAAGATGAAAAGGGAAAAAAAGGTAGTTAAACAAAGTTTCGTAGTGGTTGATTGGTTTAAATGTATTTCTTTGAAGGGTATTTTCCACATTTTTTTCCCGTGGTCATTGGTGTTTTTGCAAAAAAAACTTAAGATAACATTTCTAAAAAATTCTGTCGTACACAACTAAATGTGTTCTTAATATTAGACTCTTTCTATGTAAATTAATTTTACAAAATAAAACTAAAAAAATATAAATTTATTTTTTTAAAAAATCATAACTTTTAAATGAAAAAGTTAATACAAAAAAAATTCCTATATTGAAAAACATCAGACAAAATGCTGCAAAATATCAAAAATGTAACTTTTAATGTTTTGGGAAAAAAGCACCCCGTTGGGTTTTAAAGTTCTAGAATAAACCATTAACCCCCTTTAAAACCCGGGTTTTCCCCTTCTTCTTAGCGGGCGCCCTGGCGTACCCGTTTAACGGGACGCTGTTACCCTCGTGCGGATCTCCGTCTTTGCACGCTCAGACGTTGGATGCGCGTGTCAAGGGCCAAAAGGGCGTAAAGTGATTCATGTCCCATCACATTTTTTAATTTTCCCCAAGATTTTCAACTCCCAACACCATCGCAATTAAAAAGTATCAGAAAGGCATTGTTGGAAGCATATTCTTTCAGTGAATTTTTGGTATCTATGAATTGTTCAAAACAACATAAAACTTCTTTAACGGTTGGTTAATATTAACACTGAAACGGATGAACTAATGGTTGTTTGTGATCGCACTCATAATGACATATAAACACAAGTAACAGAAACAGTTAATTTCATTCAGCTTTGAATAGGGTGAATAAGGCATCGGTTCATTAATTTTTGCGTTGAATATAATGAAGCATTGGACAAATTATGAGCACCTTCAAAACGACACAAGGACACAATTATTAATTTTTTAAAAATTTTGGTCGATTACCCCCACAGATCTCCTTCAAAACGACATATAAACACAAGTGACAGAAAGAGTTTATTTCAGTGAACATTGAATTGCATGAACAACGCAACAGTTCAGTAATTTTTGGCGTTGAATAAAATGAAGCATTGGACCAAGTATGAGCACCTTCAAAACGAACAAGACAACAGTTCGTTAATTTTTTGCGTTTAATAAAACGAGGCATTGGACCAATTGTGAGCACCTTCCAAATGACACAACTACACAATTATTGTCAGAAATGTCGAGCAGTCGATCGAACACCCTGACAGATCGCACTCAAAACATAAAAACACAAGTGACAGAAACAGTTTATTTCAGTGAACACTGAATTGGATGAACAACACAACGGTTTATTAATTTTTACGTTGAACAAAAGGAAGCATTGGACCAATTGTGAGCACCTACCAAATGAACCAGAAACAAAATTACTGTCGGAAATACCAAGCGAGCAATGTCATCTACGCTTGGCGCCCTTCGTCAGGGGCAGCGGCACATGTAGCAGCGCGGCTGCGGCGGCGCGGTGGCGGCGTCTCCCAGGCAGCGGCGGCGGCGCCACGTCCCGCATGGCGTTCTCCGCGCACGGCTCGGCGCACGGCGCGCTGCGGGCACGCGCGTCGCGGTGCGGTTCGACCGAGTCTGATTTCCGCCGCTGTTCCTTAACACTAACACGCCCGGGGCACGCCGCGCGTGCGGTCGACCGAGCTGATTTCGCCCTGTTCCTAACACTAACACGCCCGGACTTTGCAGTTACAGAGAATGCCCGCGCGCCGTCATTTTGACGGCTGGGCGCACCGCGCGCTGCCGGCACGCTCGCCGCGATGCGGCTCGACCGAGACTGATTTCGACCACTGTTTCCTAACACTAACACGCCCGGACCTTGCATTTGCAGAGAATGCCCGCGTGCCGTCATTTTGACGGATGGACGCACGGCGCGCTGTGGGCACGCGCGTCGCTGTGCGGTTCGACCGAGTCTGATTTCCGCCGCTGTTCCTTAACACTAACACGCCCGGACTTTGCAGTTACAGAGAATGCCCGCGCGCCGTCATTTTGACGGCTGGGCGCACCGCGCGCTGCGGGCACGCTCGCCGCGATGCGGCTCGACCGAGTCTGATTTCGACCACTGTTTCTTAACACTAACACGCCTGGACCTTGCATTTGCAGAGAATGCCCGCGTGCCGTCATTTTGACGGCTGGGCGCACGGCGCGCTGCGGGCACGCGCGTCGCGACGCAGTTCGACCGAGTCTGATTTGGGGCACTGTTCCTTAACACTAACACGCACGGACCTTGCATTTACCGAGAATGCCCGCCCGCCGGCATTTTGACGGCTCGGCGCACGGCGCGCTGCGGGTCGCGATGCGGTTCGACGGAGTCTGATTTAAACCACTGTTCCTTAACACTAACATGCCAGCACCTTGCATTTACAGAGAATACACACGCGCCGTCAATTTGACGGTTGGGCGCACGGCGCGCTACCGGCACGAGCGTCGCGGTGCGGTTCGACCGAGTCTGATTTCGACCACTGTTTCTTAACACGCCAGGACCTTGCATTTACAGAGAATGCCCGCGCGCCGTCATTTTGACGGCTCGGCGCACAGCGCGCTGCGGTTCGACCGAGCCTTATTTCGGCCAATGGCAGCTGTTCCTTAACAGTAGCACGCCTGGACCTTGCATTTACCGGGAATGCCCGCGCGCCGTCGTTTTGACGGCTCGGCGCACAGCGCGCTGCGGGTCGCGATGCGGTTCGACCGAGTGTGATTTCGGCCACCGTTCCTAACACTAACACGCCCGGACCTTGCATTTGCAGGGAATGCGCGCGTGCCGTCATTTTGACGGCTGGGCGCACTGCGTGCTGCGGGCACGCGCGTCGCGGTGCGGTTCGACCGAGACTGATTTCGACCACTGTTTCCTAACACTAACACGCCCGGACCTTGCATTTGCAGAGAATGCCCGCGCGCCGTCATTTTGACGGCTCATGTTTTTAATATGCTATTTCTGGATTTAGGGGAATGTATTGTCACAAATACATACAGTACATATTTCAGTTAGCATTTTATTGATTTAATACAGTAATTAGAAGAATATATGGTACTGACATTAAAACAATTATAAAAATGTTGACTGCTCACTCGTGGGTTGCCTTTTGTCGTAAGATGTCACAGACAGGCCCACTAGCGTTTCATCACCGACTTCTAACATCGACACTTCAGATACGATACACAATAATGCTTTTCAACAAAGAGAGCGTCTATGCTTTCTCGGAAGAGAGATAAGATGATATAAACAAAACAAGTCGAGACATGGAGCACACAGTTTAGCAGCTGTGGGGATGCAGTCAATTTGACGGCTGTCGGGCGTTTAAATATAAATCGATCAATGTAACATGTTCAAGTGAATGATTATTTTCTAAATTTTCATATAACATAATCATAAACACATTTGAAGTCAAGGAATCACAATGGCTTACTGTTCATTTGAATAAAGATAACATTACTTGAATTGGTTGTAGCCGTCAAAATGACGCTATCGGTCGTTTAGTGTTAAGGTCTATAGGGCTGCGCTCTCTCCAGAAAAACTAACCTTGGGAAAAGTTGCAAAATGCATTAAACTTTCAATAAATCATAGTCCAAAACCAATTTTTCATTGGAGGGCGGACACATCCCGACGTTTCAGAGAGTGTTGGTCGCAAGCGACGTTTTGGCGGTTGATATGTTTTGGATTGTTCACGGCTCCACGCTGCAAGAAACGGTCCCATGCGGTTTTGCGACAACGTTGTCGGAGTTCCGATATTAACCAGCAGCGTTGCCGTTGAACGCATCATCTCGACGATGGAATTCACGGCTACGTGCTCGCTGCGACAAAATGCTATGGGCAACCGTTTCCTTGCCACTTTCAGACAACGCGCTCTGGGATTTACATGAAACGTAAGTCGCATGCGACATATTGCCGATGGACGTCTTTTCGTCGATTCACGGATATGTGCTTGGCCAATAAGTTGCATGTGATTTTTCGGCAGTGTTACCGGGTGAAAAGGTTCTGCGCTCAATTAAGAAACAAACACACAACCGTTGTTATAATAATACATAACATAACCAATCTATGACAGTTTGCAAAACTTTAATTAACACAAACCTGTAGATTATTTTATGCGTTTCAATACAGTACATGTGGTTGAATCGATTATTTACAGTCTCTCAGTCTTAGACGAAACAAAAGTATTGTTTTATCTATAAAGCTCCTCCATTATCGTCGCCAATGAACTACACTTAAATGACTTCTAGTAATAAACTGTTGCAAAGATAATAATACGTCTCTCCCTTAAGTGGGTGTGTGCGAAAAAGAGTGCCAACTCTTAATATTGACACACCTAATTTAAATGCTTATTGTGGGGATACCATTACAAAACGTAAATGAGGTTGGTCCCTTTCTTGGAAGTGCTATTCATACTCATTTTGACAAAATGTATTAATCACTCCGTCACTAAAAATATTCTTTGGCTCTAAGGACATTAAAGTCAATTGATTAGTTCAAAATATATGAGAGTTGATATGAGAGAAAAACTCGCAACTCCTACCTTAAAATATATTAACTTATTTTCTTGTCGCATCTTCCGCAAACTTCGCAAAGTTATCACTATTCAAAGTTCGATTGGCGATATTATGACATCAAGCCTGACAAACCTGAATCAAAAAACGCAAACGTTTTTTGTGAAGATTATAAAGAGAGATTTAGCCTGACAATTTGGCTGATGCTAGATATATATTTCTTCAAACAATGTGCATGAGAAACAACTACAACACAATTATGAGAACGATGGTGAAGGGGACTTGATAACTGAGAGAACAAAGTGGAATCCAGCTCAATAACAAAGAACTTACAGTTAGAGAGACGAGAATTAGCCATTATCCAGTCAGATGATAAGGGGGACATCAGACGCAGACGGGTACGAGTAGAGTCGAGCTGACGAAAAAACAGACTAATATGTGAGTAGTCCGCGAAGTGGAATGAAGAAAAAATGGGTAGATGAACTGGAGAGATAAAATACAAAATTATTGACGAGATAATTGATATAGAAAGTGCACTTGAATATAAATATTATCCGATTCAAAATCATATTTAAATCGGTAGAAAGATCATAGGAGCCGACCTGTATGGCCAAGGTGGCTAAGAGCGAGTACCGACTCAGCGCTTCGGTCCGAAGGGTCGCGGGTTCGAGTCCCGCCTTGGGCATGGTTGTTTGTCCCTTAACTTTGTGTGTGTCTGTTGTCGCGGAGGGCCTCGCGTTTTGCTGACCCCAGATCAGAGGAGCCCGCAAGTGTTTGTCTAGTGTATGGTCGAATATGCGTCTCTTCGGGACGTAAAGGGCAACCGGCTGTCGGCTGGATAAAAGCCCTAGGAAAAAAATTCTGAATTGTTTGAGCAGTTGTGCGCGAGCTTGCATAGTCATCATGCAGAACGATCCTGCGTCGTAGGTTTTTTTCTGATATCTTAAACGACTTCTGGTACACATTTTGTTGAGGCTGCGAATATAGCTTGATTTGCAGGCTTTGTGAGAGGTTGGTGCACGGTGAGTCTGAGTCCAGAATGAGTAAGATCCAGAGACTAGTGGAAAATGTGGCGACAGTACTAAAACCCCCTGTCAGGTGTAACCTTCCTCTCGGAGGTTCCGAACGATCCCCCGCCATTTATTGAACAGTTGAACCTCGTGCGACCGCAACAATTGAAACATTGCATCAAAAGAGCCTGCTGACGTCATCAGGGTAACCTCATCAGGTTCCTAAATCAGAGAGACCTTTTTTTGCTAGCATAAACAGTAGAAAAAAGTTGCTAAACAAAGAGGTGCGTCGATTACAATATGAGCGACGAAGCGAATGAGGCAGATAGCGCTGGGCTCTCACTTCAGCGCGACCCTGAACGATTTTGAAGGCCTCATTCGGCGCAGGAGCTCCCGTTCGAGAGTTCATCTATACTTGGGTTTTTCTATCGTGGTGGCTGAGGGTAATATCTCCAAGATGGAATTCGGCACGAATTTGTGTGTTATTCTCATTCCTACCGCTAGAGTCGCTTGATCTGCAGAACTGCTTGATGCGGTCGCGATCATGCGACATCTTGCGGCAAGACCAAAAAAGAAATAAAAAGTCGTGCCTAATTCCATCTTGGAGATACTACCCTCAGTCGCCACGATAGAAAAATCCAAGTATAGAACGGAGCGCGCCACCAAAGGGGATTTAGAACGGAGTGTGTTCAGAACGCGTATTTGATCTGTGCTCTCTTGACGCCCATTTTGTTTTACCGTCAACCGTCAATTCGACTCTGAATCGAAGGCAAAAAACAAGCGCTGGAGATCCACTCATTTCACGTTGGTCCGCCATACCTCAGAGCCAGCAATGACGATTCTCTGCACGTCTCTGATTGGGAGATCCTAGAATTGGAGCCCCGACAGTTCAGCATTTTCCTCACTAAATAGCTAGGCCCAATTCAGCGGCTGTCTGCTCCGATCGGTAGATTCCATGGATTCTCTGATTAATACCAGACTAATCCCGGAGCAGTACTCCAGGAAACTAGCCACGATCTACCCACGATGTTTCCTTTCTCTTCCTTCTCCTATTATCTCCTTTACTTACACTTACACTCACACTCACATGCACTACACCCCCAAACATGCCGGGAGACCAGTCGGGAGCTTAGAGCTTGTCCTGGCTGTGGCGGTTCCCCACTGGCAGGTGATACCTGGATGAGTGAATCCCCCGAAAGCCGATGTGTATGTCGATGCCGGATCTCTCAACTAGACGGCTTAGGACCACCGCCATCTCCCGCGATAAACCATTCACTACACTAACGGATCTAAGGACCGTCGCTGCTGACGGATCCAGAAGCATCAATCAGTTTGCGGTGGACAAACCAGAGCGTCCACGAGGCGAATCTTCGAGGGTCGAGATCAGCTGCGTCAGCACCTGCTGCCTTACTCGTGTCGCCTGCCTCTACGCTCCTTTGTTTCTTTGCAACTCTTGGTTTTTGTTTCGTTATTAGAAAAACGAATACCGGTCTTGCTGGTTAGGAACCTGTTAGGGACAACCTGGTTGTGGTAGCCAGCTTGTGCGACGTTTTGTGATGTAACAATTCAGTCGCTATCTCCCGAGTTGTCGCATTTCACAGCGTGACTGGTGATAATTCGACAAATACACAAAACAAAGGTTATGAGTCGACAACAACAGACATGAGAGGAGAGAGAGATACCTATGACTAGACCGCCGGTGGGTCGGATGAAGGCCATTCATCCAAGGGTTTTATCAGCTCTTGTTTGAAACGAAGGGACAGAGCTAGACGGGGCAAGAACAGTGCCGCTAATACTGCCAGGTGCGTTTTTCCGTAATAATTGCCAACTTTCCTGTGTAAAAATTTAACGCATTTGGGTGAAATTATAAATACACGATAATTAATTATTCATAATATGTCTTCGTACAAGATTACGAATATCAACGCGATCTTTTTGTAGGAGCGTCTGCTCGTCTCACGCAAGCGCACGCAGGCCTGACCCTTGAGACAACTCAATAACGTTCGCAGGAGTTCGCATTTAGTTCGCGCATGATGGTAGAAGGGTAGAGCGCGACACTAGTTTGCGAGTATATGAAAGTGGCAAGGTCCCGATTCATCCCTTGGCCCTCGCCTCCGTCGGCGGGGGCTAAGGGATAGCAACTAGATGGTGCAATGATAGGGCTGATAATGTCGCCGGGTGCAGTTTGGCGTAAAGGTTGCCAACGTCATTTTGGTGGATTTGGGTGAAATTTGAAATACGCTGGAGTGATTTGTAACAATGAAATGTTCAGAAAGAGACCAAGGCGAGAACATCAGCCAGTTCCTTTTTTTTTGAGGCATATTCTGTAAGCCCACGTATGCCATTACTAGTTCGCGCGAGAGGGTGCATGAGTTCGTTTATCCCTTGGCCTCCACCTCCTCGGGCGCGGGTGCGTGCAGGCTGGCCAACTTGAGCAGCGCGCAGAGCCATCAACTCTCCGTTAGAACATGCGGACAGAACTAGATGGTGCAATGATGTCGCCTGCTAATGTCGCCTGGTGCAGTTTGGTGTACAGTTTGCCCAAGTTACTTTATAAAACATTGATGGATTTGGGTAAAATACGAAGTACGCTGGAGTCAGTTATTTGTAACAATTAAATGTTCGGAAAGAAACTGAGGCAGGAATATCGGCCAGTTATTTTTTTGCCACGAGCGCCTATTCTGCAAGCCCACGTACGCCAACCGAACATTTTTAGTTCGCGCGAGAGGGGACAAGAGTCCGTTCATCCCTTGGCCTCCACCTCGGCGGGCGCGCGCAGGCTGGCCAACATGAGCGGCGCGGGGAGCCATCAACTTAGACCTAGATGGTGCAATGACAGGGCTGATAATGTGGCCTGGTGCAGTTTGGCGTAAAGGTTGCCAACGTCACTTTATAAAATGTTAGGTGGATTTTGGTGAAATTAGAAATACGTTGGAGTTTGAAATGTTCAGAATGTGACCGAGGCGGGAACATCGACCAGCTCTTTTTGGACACGAGCGCCTGTTCTGCAAGCCCACGTACGCCAACCGAACATTCTTAGTTCGCGCAGGAGAGTGCAAGAGTTGGTTCATCCCTTGGCCTCCACCTCGGCGGGCGCGGGCGCGCGCAGGCTGGCCAACTTGGGCGGCGCGCCGGGCTTGCGCGGGGGCGCCACCCACCAGGGCGCGAAGACGCGGAAGCCGCCGCACTGGTCGCAGGGGCCGACGCCGCTGGCGTCGAGGGGCGCGGGCCGTCGCGGCGCCACCTCCACCCCCGCGCCCAGCTGCTCGGCGCGCTCCTCGTCGCAGGGGCGACGCGGCGGCGGGGGCGGCGGCGTCGGCAGCGCCTGGTCGGGCGGCGGATGCGCCAGCGCCGCCGCCTGCATGCTGTTGATGGTGTTGGGGTAGTGCTTGTTGAAGAGCTGCAGCACGCGCCGCTTCATCTCCGCCTCCTCCAGCAGCCCCTGCGCCAGCCGCTCCTGCTCCAGCCGCTGCGCGCGTTCCTGCGCACCCAGAGAACGAGTCAGAACGATTCCACAGTTAAGATTGATTGATTGATTTTTTCGTGTTTCCGGACGCGTCAACTGCTTTGGTCCTTAGTCCCGTTAGTGTAGTGAATGTTTTTCTCGGGGGGCGGTGATCTTCCCCCGCTGGATGGCAAGATCCGGCACCGACGTCGGCTAACGGGCATTCCCTCTAATCAGGGAATCGGGGCACCGCCCCAGCCGGGAAAAGCTCTAAGCTCCCGACCGGTCTCCCGGAATATGTGGTAGTGTGGTGTATGTTAGTGTAACTGTGTGTGTAAGTGGAGATGATAGGACAAGGAAGAGGAACGACAGATCGCGTGCGTTCCTTGGTCTGTTTGGTAGGGTACTGCTCCGGCATTCGCCTGGTGTTGATCGGAGAAACCACGGAAAACTACCGATCAGAGCAACCGGCCGCTAGAATTCTCCTCCAGACAGCGACTGAATTCGGTCTAGCTGAAAAGCTAGTCCACAGTTTTAGCGAACGTTTCTTTTTTTTTCTTATTTTTTGCCTCCTTTTTTTCAGTGTTGCGTATGGATTTCGGAAGCGACAACTGCATACAGGGGATTCTTAAAACTGCGAAACCGTTCGTTGAAAGAAAAAGTTAGGTTTACATTGGCTGGCCTGGAACTAAAGTGTTTTTTTTACCGAATAGTTCAATGTGACTTAGACTACATAAGAATTGACTAACATTAAAACTAAAGTGATTACTTTATTGTGCAGAACCTACGATAAATAATACATAGACCACTTTAGAATGTAGAGGTGCTCAGTTGTTCAAATCATTTTTACGATAAACTGGATTTTAGCCAAAATGTTTTATAGATCACTTAGTTCCAATCCAGCCAATTATCTTGCTGAGGATGACAGACGCCTCTTTTCTCAACCACACGAAACGGGAACAAGTTTTCTAACTCTTTGCCGCGCCCGATTAAGTGTCCTCAGGGCCCGAGGCATAGGAAAAATGTACCGTCAACTGCATTCTACTCTTCGCAAAAAATGTAATTAATTAATTTAGTGATTATCTGGACATTTTTCGGGGACAGGTGTATCGGGTACAGTTTCGTATACGATTTTTGGATGTTTTTAATACGTAGTCGTGGAAAAGTTTGTTTTCGCTCTTTGAGTTGTTGGTTACTAATGAGAAAATATTCATTATTTGTAATGAATGAATGAATGTTGAAAATTATTTGTAACTTTTTAATATGGCGGTTTTCTGCTTTTACTGTACGGGCCATGCGTAAGTTACGTGATGGCCTTATTTATAATTACACGATTTTCCCGCATTATATGCTGAGACAAGATTTGTAATATAATATGAGATAGAAATCAGATTTTTTCTCGTGTTTTGTGAGTAGTAGTCGACGATATCTTCTTTTCATGTTAATTTTGTATCTAATGTGAGTCCTAGATATTTGATTGTTGTTTGGTTTGAAAACCATTGAATGTATATAGTTTGGATTAACAGTGAGGGGGTGGGGTTTGCGAAGGGTCACAAGTTTCGCTTGTAATTTGGCGGTATTGATCTTCATTCTCCATTGTTCTGTGTATTGGGCAAAGGTTGTTAGATCGTTTTGTAGGTTGTCATGGGAGCGTTGTATATCGTTCTGTGAATTCATCCGTAAATCCGGAAGGTCGTCAATCATTCCTGATCATGATTGATTGATTGGTGTTTGCGTCAACTGCTAAGATAATTAGATCCGCAAGTGTAGAGCATCGTCTCTCGCTGGAGGTGCAAGAGACTCTCTCCAGCGGGCCAACTCCCCAGTCAGGACAAGCTTTAAGCTTCCGACAGCTCTCCCGGCATGTGTGGTAGAGTAATTCATGTAAGGGATGAGGTTAGGACAACGAAGAGAACGCAAAGTTTTCCGTGGTTTCTCGGATCAACACCAGGCGAATGGCGGATCAGTACTCTACCAAACGGGCCACGTACCACGCGCGATCTTCCCTTTCCTCTTCCTTGTCCTATCCTCTCCCCTTACACACACTAGCATGCACTACACTACCACATATTCCGGGAGACCGGTCGGAGCATAGAGCTCGTCCCCGCCGGTGGAAGAGTCCTGGTTAGGAAACCCGCTAGCCGACGGTAGGTCGGTGCCGGATCTTGCCATCCGGCGGGAAAGTTCCCCATCTCCGAGGTAAAAACATACACTATACTTACGGGACTAATGACCTAAGCTGTTGACGCGTTCGGAATCACTAACCAACCAATCCTCCAGAGAGCGACTGAATTCGACGTTGCTATCGAGCAAGTCCGTGGCAGGACGGTCAGAGTCAGGGGCATAAATCGTTGGATAAATAGTCCCTTTTGTCCCACTTGTGCCCCTTGTCCCTTTTCTCCAATTTCGTCTCATTTTGTGCTCCTGTAGCGTCGTGTCGCTAAAAACAGCGTGGGCACGTGGCGCGGTGTGCACCGGATGCGTAGACAAAGGCAGAAGCTATGACGCACGGTTTTTTGACTGGGTGTGCGCATCAATAGGGTGGAGGCAATGGAGGTGGGAGGCAGCGTCGCAAGGGCTATTTAAGGGCCGTGAGAACAATAGCCCTTCCTTCTTGGTCCTGGCAGCAGCAGCAGCAGCAGCGTAGGTCGTTCGTGAGATGTGCGAACGTGGATGCAAGGAGCCGGCAGTTATTGCCGTGACTAGTGAGACATGTGGTCGGTCTCAGGGCAGGCGGTACTACGCACGGCGAAACATTAGGTAGTATGTTGCGGTGTGGTAGCCGTTGTAAATATCTTTCCTAGCAGTGGGGTCTATTTAGTTAGTTAATTGTATACAGTGCATTGGTTATTTGTGACTACGGTCTAAATTGTGAATAAACCTTCTGTTATTACAACCCACTCGTCTGTGATTACACCCGTATGACGCCACTCGGAGGCGCTGCACGGACGTGGACGGCAGCCCCGCGCGACGCGCACCTTGAGCGTGACGGCGTAGTGGCGCTGCTCGCAGAGGTCGCGCTGGTAGCGCAGCGCCTGCTCGTGGCCGGCACGCGGTGCCGCCGCCTCCTCCGCCACCGCCGCCCGCGCGCGCACGCGCCCCCCCCCGCATGCGCGGCGCGCACGCCGCTCACCTTCACCATCTCCAATGGGGAGCGCGAAACATTTTTAAAATTTTACGAAATTTTAAAGATTTTACATTTATATATTTTTTATTTTTATGTGCATTATTTACTATATTTTATGTTACATTTATAAATTTATAATTTTTAAATTTTACATTTTTACATATTTTACATTTTTACGAAAAATAATTGTATGCACCTTGGCCGATATTGAATGACTGAAATGATTGAAAGCGTTGTCATTGTCAACAATAGTATTTATTTCAATAATAGCACCTTTCGATGGCTTAGCCATCATCGTCAGTTTTCTGATACAAGAAAAATATAAAATTAGAATTAACATAGTTACCTAATTTTAAAAAAATCTTAAGAAGTGACGGGAGAAGTATTAAAGAAAAGAAAGAATGAAAGAAAGAAGGGGCGGAGAGTTAGATCTTTATAATACTACAACTCCCCACTGAATAGATATTGAATGATTTTGGGCTCGGTTAGTTTACCAACCTCAGCCCCGCTTAGGTTGGTAAACACCTCACCCAAAATCATTTTTCGGCCTTGATACATAATAGTACATTATGAAACGATGATGTAATGATGGATATTAATGCACGAGTGTGATATTACGATATGAGCGTGGAACGAACGAGTGCGTAAGTGTTGGTGCTGCGTTTTATTTTAGATTTTCTAGTGATAGTTGATGTGTTGGTAGTTGTTTTATGTACATATGCAGTTTATTGGACATCGACATAGCGAAAGATCTATACTGACTCCTAAGATAGACGAGTCACAGTGTATAATTGGCCAGTAGGGAGACTAAACATATATCTCCTCCTCGCTTTGCGAGTCGGGAACTTATCGACAATTTCCAAAGCACTCGTGGTATTACCTGTGATAAATTTACACAAGAAAAAATACTATGAATACGAGAACCGCATATCATTATGTGTAATTATTACTTCAGGATAGACCGAAGGAATCTATAGCTGTCAGAAAACAACTCGTGTAGTTGAATGATAGCTGATGAACATGTGAAACGACAAGGAACGAAAAAAAATGGAAGTGAATAGACAATCAAGGGGGAAAGTTTCGAAGTATAAAAATACAATAAAGATAGTTCGACTAAGTTAGAAAAAAGTTGTTGGTGTAGTTCGAAAACATCGTGTATGTTGGAAGTGTGATAACTCTGTAAGACTCCGTAAATTCTTTATGAAAGATAATAAACGCAGTGCATAAAGGAAAATCACCGGGTATATCGTGACAATATTTACTAAAATACGTTTACGGAGAACATGTTTCAAAATCAAAGAAAGAATTGAAGAGGGTAGAAAGAAAGATGTAGATTAAGAGGCGGAGAAAGACAACGAAGAGGAGGAGAAATGGAGGAGAATTGGAGAAATGATATGTTGAGAGAGATTACAATGCCAAATATAAGACGAAACACTTTAAAATGAGACAAATGAAGAAGGAGAGAGGAGGAGAGCGGAGAAGGGGAGATGCGAGATGAAGAAGAGTGAAGAAAGGGAGAGGAGAGAAGTGGAGAAGGCGAGAGGAGAAAAGTGGAGGAGGGAAGAGAAGAGAAATGAAGGAGAGAGTAAAAAGGGAGAGGAGAAGAAAGAAGAAGGGAAGGAGAGGAGTGAAGAATGTGAGAGGAAGAGGGTAAAAATGTGAGGGAAGGGAGTGAAGAATGTGAGCGGAAGGGAGTGAAGAATGTGAGAGGAAGGGAGTGAAGGATGTATACGAAGGTGCTGGAAGATGGGGCAGGAAGAGGGTAGGGGCGCACCTGCTCGCGGCGGCGCTGCTCGTCCTCGAGCTCCTGTCGGCGCTTCTCGCGGTCCGCGTTGGCCTTCCACGCCACGTCCTGCAGCAGGCGCTCGTCCTCCAGCTCCTTCTGCAGCATCTGCCGCTTCTCCGCGCGCTTGTAGTCCAGGTACAGGTGCACCTCCTGCCGCTTCTTCTCCTGCGCACACACCACACAATGTCCTTGGTTTTCTCAATATTTTTTAAGGTTTCGTAATCCTATTCTACGATAGATCAACCAAAGGTACGAAAACCCACTCCTCACTTCTCTGACCGTTAATAACAATCGAAACAAACGATTTGTATCTAAAGATGAGGTATGATTACTTTTATTCGAAAAAAATTATTATTTGTATCCTTTCTTTGCCGTAACAAAAGAGGTACGAAACAAATTGATAGACCCACGATCGACATAATACAAAACAAATTTGGATAGTTATTTGTTATGTATAACCTTAATACGATAAAAGTTACTCTTATTCCATGATCTTTTCTCGCACTTTCAATTAATTCGAGTAAATAAAGTGCCGAATATTCAGTGGTTCACGTTATCTTCTGTCCGTCTGTCTGACCGACTCTCCGCCCGTCTGCCAGTCCGTCTCTCCGTTCGTCCGTCCGTCCGTCTCTCTGCCCGTCCGTCTATCCGTCTGTCCGTCCGTCTGTAATTTATATTAGTCGCCATCCATCTAATAATTGGCTTTAATCAATAGAACTTCCAGAAATCGTGATACTGTAGGGAATTACAAGTCCGCATGCAACAGGTAAGAAATAATATGTTTGTCGAACCCACGATTACATTGGAAGTAAATTCAATAAATATGAGTTTGTGAGAATAGCAGGGCAACGGTAAAATAACATTAATAATAGCAAGTAATAGCATTAGATGTTCGTTGAAATAGGATCCAGATTTGGCCCCAGTAAAATATCAGAGACGAAAAGAAATGAGTTCACCCTCTATACATGGGTTTCTGTAACCTCGCTGATGACAGCTAATCAGCTGTTACGGTTTCGGAAGCTTAAACGTCTCCACAGTGACCGTCGCCGTGACGACGTTTTAGCTTTTGATGGGCTAACCGCGTAACAGCTGATGAGGTGTCATAAACACCCGCGCGTAACGGTGCGGCGTATGCTTACGGTGCTGATGGCCTTGGAGAGGTCCTCGCGCTCCGTCTCTGCGCGCGCGAACAGCGCCTGCGCCAGGTCGAAGCGGCGCTCCGCCGCCTCCAGCGCGCAGTGCACGGCGTGCCGCTGCGCGCGCTGCCTGTCCAGCGCCTCGCGCACCGCCGCCTGCTGCTTCTGCTTGCCCGCGCCTGCCGCCAACACATGCAACGCTTACACAACTATACAAGTGCTTATAAGAGACTATGAATAAAATGAACGGAATGGAACGAAACGAAACGAAACGAGACGGGACGAGACGGGACGAGACAGGACGAGACAGGACGAGACAGGACGAGACGGGACGAGACGGACGAGACGGACGAGACGGACGAGACGGACGAGACGGACGAGACAGGACGAGACGGACGAGACGGGACGAGAGGAGAGACGGACAGGACGAGACGAGGACGAGACGAGGACGGACGAGACGGACGGACGAGACAGGACGTGACGTGACGGGACGAGACGGACGGACGGACGAGACGAGACGAGACGAGACGGGACGAGACGGACGGAGGACAGGACGGACAGGACGGAGGACGGACGAGAGACGGAGACGTGGACGAGACAGGACGAGACGGGACGAGACGGACGAGACAGGACGACGACGGACGAGACGGGACGAGACGGACGAGACGAGGACAGGAGACAGGACGAGACGGACGAGACGGACGAGACGGACGAGACGGACGAGACAGGACGAGACGGACGAGACGGACGAGACGGACGAGACGGACGAGACGGACGAGACGGACAGACGGACGAGACGGACGAGACGGACGAGAAGACGAGACAGGAGACGGACGAGACGGGACGAGGACGAGGACGAGACGGAGACACGACGAGACGACGGACGGACAGACGAGCAGAGACGGACGGACGAAGACGGTACGAGACGGACGAGACGGACGAACGGACGAATGACATGAATGAACCGGGGCGAGACTCCGACCATGAGGCCTGATCTTCCGACTGACCACGCAAATGTCACCACGCAAATGTTACGCTCCTGTCACCAACTAGGGTCGACAGAAGATGGGCGACGAAACAATTGAATTTTGCTCAGAGGCTTCATTTAGGCTTGAGGATCTTTTACATGCAGTAAATCTACTTCATGGGACAGCCGGCTTTACTTCTATATTTTGATTCAGTGGTGAGGTGTAGTTGACATTTACATAATTGGAATGATTGAAGGCGTTGTCATTGTCACAATATTATTTATTTTACAAATAGCAGCTTTCGATGGCCATCATGATGATGATGGCTAAGCCATCGAAAGCTGCTATTTGTAAATTAAATAATATTGTTGACAATGACAACGCCTTCGATCATTCCCAATTTACTTTCTTCTCCAAAGGAAGGCGTAAGAAAGGTTATTTCGCCCTTCTGTGGGAGTCTCTAGCTAAATTTAACTGCTAATAGTGAGGAAAATTAACCATCTGGATCTTGGATTTAATGCGCTGTATTAATTCGCATTGTTCCACACATTAACGAATATTGATACGCTTACAAAATGTATTGTTTTTAAGTCCTCCTGCTGAACTACTGTTCCTGATAGGGGCTTGAAACGGAATCTTAAGTACGTAGAACTGAAGGCTGTGGATTCGAGTTTCATGTAATATATTGTTTTCCATGCGTTGTATCGTTGTTGTAGTGACGTTACACCAGGTATCTCACATAAACATCACTCCACCCACAATTAATCTACCATCTTTCATTACTCCCTCAATATGACCCTACAATCCTTTATTCAGTGTACAGCAATGGGGAGATACCACTGCTGTAATTTTTTTTAGAAAAAAGGGAGGATATATAGAGGTAAGAATATTCCCTCGCCCACGACAACAAATGCCCCTTCTCTTCACTTAGTATTTAACAATGTTGGGGATCAGATGATGGCAACGGATTTTTCGATATCAAGGGTCACAAAACACGAATTCTGGCTTCTCCACGTTTTAAAGGAAGTAATTTGCTATATTAAGGACGAGAATTTATCCAATCTTTATAGTTATCAGGGCCCTGCAATAACAGTTTTTCTGCCGGAAAGTCGCAGTTTTCCGACGCACGATTACATAACTTTCTCTTCTTTCGAAGTAAGTGCGAGAAAGTAAAAAGAAAGGACTGATTTTCAGACATAAGTTGTGCAGAGAACTGCACCATCTATTGCACGGAGATTTCTGTTCATTCGACGACCACTAAAGCGCCAGCGAGGCACATGAGAAGGCATTGCGTATGCACAATAGAGCCAACCTCACACGCTATCGCTTCTCAGAAAACATTAGGTAGTCCAATATAAGTTAAACATTGCAATCATCTGAAATTTGTTTTGCGTGGATTAGTAATTTGTTTTATGGTTTGTTTTGCATAGTTACTCAAAAAGTGAAAATAATTTTTTTCGGACGAGACAATCAGTCAAAAATACTACGAAGCAAATGTTTTTGAGACGGCATTCAGTGTAGCCGTCGCACTCCTCAGCCTAATGCAGAGACTCCTTTCGCGAACTCTACATCTTCCAGAACAAAAATATATTTATTAAATCAACCGGCGCAGAGCGTGCACAAACTGCGCCAGACGGTACGCATTTCACATGGTTTCCCGCCCCTGAAGCCTTGGTATCCGTAAATCGTGCTCGGCGCCTGGCGCTGTCGCTGGCGGTCACGCACACGGGCCGTGCGCGCCGCCGCCCGCAGCACCTGGCGACTAATGAGCGCGGCTCACGTGCCTCGCGCCCTCTTCACCCCGGTGCGGTGCGCGGGGCTGGGCGGGGCTGGATGGGGTTGGGTGGGGCTGTGTGAAGCTGAGTGGGGTTGGGCGAAGTCGTTGGGGCGAAGTCGTTGGGGCGAAGTCGTTGGGGCGAAGTCGTTGGGGCGAAGTCGTTGGGGCGAAGTCGTTGGGGCGAAGTCGTTGGGGCGAAGTCGTTGGGGCGAAGTCGTTGAGGCGAAGTCATTGGGGCGAAGTCGTTGGGGCGAAGTCGTTGGGGTGAAGTCGTTGGAGCGAAGTCGTTGGAGCGAAGTTGTTGAGCGGAATTGGGCGGGGTTGGACGGAGCTGGGCGGAGTTGGACGGAGCTGGGCGGGGTTGGACGGAGCTGGGCGGGATTGGGCGGAGTTGGGTGGAGATGGGTGGGGTTGGGCGTGGGCGGGGCTGGGCGGATCGCGGCACGGTGGGCAGGGCAGGGGAGGGGCAAAGAATTGCGCAGGGCGAGACGCAGCGCGGCGGTTAAGGGTGGGGCGTGGCCGGGCGGGACGGTTTCGCTGGCGCCTCGTTTGCGCCGCAAACGGCTTGCGCCACGCCACGAGAGGCCTTCCCGCCAAGCACCCACTGCTGCCCTCTGCCCTTTCCCCACTCGTCCTCTTTCCCCACTCCGCCTTGTCTTTGGCAACTTGGCTCTCAACCTCCTTACCCTCGCTCATCGTGGTGTCACTGCTGGGTATCTCTTCATTTACCCCCTCCTCCACTTTCTCTCTCTTGGTCTTCCCTGGTAGTCCTTCTGGTCATCAGTCTTCTCTTGATCACCCTTCCTCTCATAATCTTTCTTCTCAATGTTCTACTATATTTTGTTCTTAATATTATAGACCTTGCTTTCAAACTCCAAACGCTCACTTCTTTTTCATGTCACTCCCCATTTTCGCCTTTTTCCAATTCGCCTTTCATCTCATCGAAGTACTCATCATTTATTATTCTAATAATCCCTTATATTCATTATTCCCTCCGTATTTCTTTTCCGGTTTTTTTTTTTCTCATTGCCAATTATCTCAGTATTCCTATGCTGAATTTCTTTTCCCCTCCCCAATCCGCAATGCATCAGTTCCTCCGTCTTCTTTGTTCCCACTTCATTGCGTTGTTCCTCCCATTTCACCTTCTCCCCGTCATCCTTCAACATCTTAACCCTCCTTTCCCTCTCGCCCTCCACTCCTTCCCTCTGATCTTCCTTCTCTTCCCCGTCCCCTCCGCCGCGTCGTGCTGCACCTTCCACTTTCGTGCTGCTAATCTGGCGGTGCCGCATTAGCATACGGCGGAATTGCAAACAATTCGACCCGGCGGTGGCGCGCCATCCACGGAGAAGCGAATCCGTGCGGCCAGGGCTGCCAACGTCGGCCTTGGAACTACCTGGATACTTCTGCTTTAAGAACATACTTAACGTTTTCGTATCGCAATTTTTCTAACCTTAAGAGTTCATCTGTAAAACGGAAAGACTTGAACCAGTAGAGGTCAAACGTTTATGCTTCATGGCACATGACCCCGTCAGGCAGAATATAGTGGTACATTGTAGAGATTTGGAAATTTAGATGCATTTGTTTGAGTTTCATGTGTTGACGTTTCTGCAAATATCATTACAAAAATATTTAATTCACAATTTTAAAGAATATTTTAAGAAAAAATTATTTAATTCACAAGTTGTTTTTTTATTTCTTCGTATTTGCATAAGGTGCTTTGTTTTTGCGATTCAGGCTAGCAAATTAGTGTGATAAGGTGCAAAATTTTGGAACAATTGGCTTAAATATTTTAGAGACGCTTCAAATAGCTACTTGTACATTTCAGCACCATAATTTTCTCTGAGATATCTAATGGGATATGTGCAAATACACCTATCTCTTCGTGCACATAAGTTGCCGGTATTATGAAATACGATTTTTATTCTGGTATGCGCTTAGAAATAAAGCATAGAGTGCGATTGGTATAACAAGCACCTTAAACTCGCATGGTGTTAATTGGTGCCTAATTCCTTTGAAATATCATCGAAATGATGTTAAATTATGTCTATACTATTAAGGAACACGTGACACTTTGTAGTTGTTGTTTTGTGTATATTTACGCTTCCTTCAACTAAATAGGTCAATATGTCATAGAGGAACTCTTCGCACATTCCTTGAAAACCAGCTGTTACCGCATTACAATAACAAATGTTTCATAGGACACAGAATTTGAACTATCGTCTAACTTTTCTCTAACCTATGAGTAATTGCGGATGCAACCAGAGTCAGCCCCAATAGCTACAAAACTGTATCATTATCATAATGGTAATGAACACAGAAGCATTAAGTATTTCGGTTGATTAGTGAGCGGAGCATTTGGGCTTAAATCAGAAGATCCATGTTCGTTGCCTTGTCGGATTAAAATTATGCTTTCAAGTTCCAATTTCTTTTGCAAAAGTTTCGCCATATGATGACGATCATCATCACATGAAAAGCATTTGATCGTAATGTCTGAAAACTCTCCGGGAGATCACATTGGATGGTGATAATAATGATATGTTGATAAGTGAATGATAACATGCACCAGCGGTAGTCATCAATCTTTTCCGAAAGTATCCATATTAACAGGGACAGTATAAATAAAAATCAGAATAAAACATTAGAATTTTATTCGTATTTCTGAACTGCAGCTTCTTTAATTGATTAACAAAATTATTCTTTACATTATTGTCTTCGATCTTTAAATATGAGCTTCAAATATGAGCTGTGCGAAATATATACAACGAGCAGTATGAAGGGTGACTGAATATGCAAGAATTCAGAAAGCATAGCATAATGAACTTAATTTTGTGTTCAATTCATTTAAATGGGCGTTTCCTTTAATGTTTGTATGTAAGTAAAACGTCATGATCAATGACGTCAAAAGATTTTGAGAGATCTCAAAATAATCCAATAGGTGCCTCGTTTTAGCCCAATGATGAGGCGACATCTTTAAGAAAAGAAAATATAGCTGTTTCCGTTGATTTTGATTTTCTAAATCCATGTTGGCAATCTGAAAACGTGTCGTGTTTACTGAGAAAGGTTTACATTCGTACGTAAAAAAGTCTTTCTAATATTTTCGAAAAAAACTGATAGAAGAGAAATGGGCCGATAATTTTGAATTTCATTTTGTTGCCATTTTTCACATATACATTATATGATTGATGGTTAATGGATAGAATAAAAAAAGTGTGAAACTTTATTCGAAATTCGGGATAGATTTAGTTTTTCTGCTTAAGAAACAATATTGGAATGTTTAATTATGTTCATAAATTCCCGAGGTAATTATTTACTGAATTTACTGAACCTTCAGTTCTCATTATGAAAGAATGTTTGCGAGGGAATTGCACATTGAGAAGAATTCGGGCTTCGTCACTAATGACCTAAATTGATTGATTCATTGATTTTTTCGTGTTTCCGGGCGCGTCAACTGCTTCTGTCAATAGTCCCGATAGTGTAGTGCATGCTTTTTTCTCCGGAGATGACGGTGATCTTCCCCCGCTGGATGGCGAGATCCGGCACCGACCTACCGTCGGCTAGTGGGGTTGCCCCTAATCAGGACTCTCCCACTATCGGGGCACCGCCCCAGCCGGGACAAGCTCCAAACTCCCGAATCCGGTCTCCCGGAATATGTGGAAGTGTAGTGCATGTTAGTGTGTGTGTGTAAGGGGAGAGGATAGGACTAGGAAGAGGAAGGACAGATCGCGCGTGGTCCGTGGCCCGTTTGGTAGGGTTCTGCTCCGGTATTCGCCTGGTGTTGATCGGAGAAACCACGGAAAACTACCAGAGCAGCCGGCCGCTAGAATTCTCCTACAGACAGCGACTGAATTCGACCTAGCTGAAAAGCTAGTGTCGAAAATCCTGCCGCTGTCAGGACCCGAACCTAGGACCTCCCGGTCAGAGGCGCTGCAGTGACATCAGTTGATTCTCTGAGCTACCGCTACCGGTAAATAATGACCTAGGTGTTGATGCGACCTTAAATAACATAAAAAATCGGGCCGTCCGAATGCCAAGTTGGCGAGGACCCGCTCCGAGGTCGGTCGAATTCTCGTTAGCGAACGTCTGACGCGATGCGACGCGACGCGACGTCGCTGCGGCGGAAATGAAACGTCTCGGCGCGAGCGAGCGAGCGTAGCGTCCTCGACCGCCTCAAGCTGCTCCTGCACAGGGTCACGCGTAGTGATGGCAAATGTCACCAAAACATCGATACATATATGTTTCGATACATCCCTACAGGGTTTTCGATGTCGATGAAAACATCCACGAAAAAACATCAGTTCCTGTGTAGGTAGGTGAGACAGTAAATGTAAGAAATATTCTATCGTCTCCTATATTATTTAAGCAATATATATATATATATATATATATATATATATATATATATATATATATATATATATATATATATATTGGGGCTCTCTACGCAACCATTCTTTATAAATATAATATCTAAAGAAAGATAAGTTCACAGAGGCGTGAGTAATTGCACTTTGACTTTAAAAATATGAAGGATTTGTTTAAATAAAACATCTAAATATTCATGCCAAATGCAACCGCAACACTCGCTGCGTTTTTAATATATATCGTTAAAGAACTCCTAAATGGAGCGTTTTAAGGCCTTAAATCTAAACTTTTGGAACATTCCTCATACCGTTATGAAAAGAATGAGATCTTCTGGAATATTCTATTACATTTTTGCCGGTTCGACGCTTCTCGATTCTACCTCTGCTGTTCAGAACCTGTACAATCTGCAACTGTATGTGAAATTAAACTAATTATTAGATATTTTACGCAATTGTATTACACGGGTGTGTCTTTCTGCTCGGTAATAACGTTAAATAAAAATAATACTCGTAGTTTGTATTGACAAGGGTGTATTTATTGTTCTCATTAACATAAAACCTTAAACAAGTGACGGAGGATAAGAGGGTCTTAAAGAAAAAGATACATTTGAGGATTATGGAAATGTAAAAATAGGGAAGAGGGTAGGGTTTAACATGCGAGAGTTCTGGAACGGGTACGCTAGTTCTTATCTAATGTCAGATAGATATTGAAGAAAAATGTGAAATGGGAGTCTGTTTCTTAGGCGGGAGTTTATTATATATAGTGCTGAAAGCCTGTTACTTCTGACGTATCGTTATTTTCAATTCTACATTTTTTAGTAAGGTACTTTGATGTGTGAGTATTTTGTGATTGTGAAAAGTAGCGATTGCATTGCGAAGGCTCTTAGCCTTCGAAATTATTGAGGTTTAGGTGGAATCTGCATGTTGAAAATTGTATTTGGTGCTTACAGATACTTTTCAGCAATGGTATTCTCCTATAAACACTTTATATTATACTGCAAATAACCGAAATTGACACGAGTAAACGTGTCTTCAAGAATGTTGGTAGGTAGTATCACAAAGTTCAACATATCGCCACTACTTGCAAATTTTGAACCTCGAGATCAGTGAACTTTGGAAAATCATCACAGGTGATCACAAGTTAATTACTATGTTTTAGCATCGATTGAACAGGATGACTTCTGTCGAGAGAAATCTCCTTCAGTGAAGCAAAAATGTTAAACGTGATTCGGTTTGTATCCACGTTGAATTACTGCGCCTATTGAGCCCACAGTCTATGCCCAGATACATAAGCACATTGTGCCACTGTGCCCGGAAGGCCCCCAACGTGGGTGCTGATTTGCATTGCAGCTATAGGTGACGCCGAAGCACGAAGGGTTGCGTGTGTGGGATCTGGTTTGCAGCGCCACTCCTTCCTCCCACGCGACGCGGCCAACTGTGGGACTCATCTCCTAAGACAAAACACACGCCCTGTTGCTAAGCGCAGAAAGCCTCGATTCGTAGGAGAGCAGGCTTTTGGAGGATTGCAAGAAAATTGTCCTGTAACATTTTATTCCGTCGTTAGCAAACGGATCTTTAAAACTACCTGGTCCTTTGAAGAGTAAGCTGTTGCAAACGTGATATTTAACGACCCATTTACTAATTCTTCGTTAAAAAGAAATACATTAAGTGGACTGTAGTTTTCAAGGTTCGTAGAAGATCTTTGACGATGTCCAAAGCCTACTCCTTCCACACGACTGTCTTTGACAACAAACTTCCTTCAAACGCTCTCGTCCGTGTGGGTCCGAGTGTCTTTTGTCCTGTGTGCGGAGCGTAATTTCGTAATTGCCGGGAAAATGTAGAGGGAGAAATTTGTAGGAAAGAGAAATAATTATTTCTTTTGATATTACTAGCAAGTATTCAAGTGCAATTGAAAATACAGACACCAACCAGGACAAGGTTTGTCTAAGTTTTAATATTCAAAACAATCGCGCACGGTGTAGCAATTGAGAAATATTACCTTTAGGTCTGCTGTTCATACAGATTGGACATTAATAGAAAATAATTTTTTTGTAGTAGAGCAGGTAATATAACAAAGCGTAGGTTAACGAATTGTTAAGAGTTTACATGTCCGATTTTTATTCTATAATTTAAAGAGAAATTTAACGAATCAGTAAACTTAAAGAACGTTCTTGCAACGCTTTCTCACGTTAAGAAAACACTTACAGGACCAATAGCGTTTAACAAATCTTTAAAGAGGCTCGTGCCCAAGGTTTGGCTAAGTGTATCCGTCTCCTGAGGGTATGTTTTCATCCCTCACGGCTCTTTATTTGATTTGATTTAGTCAACGAACATATCTTACATATAGCTGATTGATTGATTGATTTTTTCGTGTTTCCGGGCGCGCCACCTGCTTCGGTCATTAGTCCCGTTAGTATAGTGCATGTTGTTTTTTCTCGGGAGATGGCGGTGATCTCCCGCTGGATGGCGAGATCCGGCGCCGACCTACCGTCGGCTAGTGGGGTTTCCCCCTAACCAGGACTCTCCCACCAGCGGGGCACTGCTCCAGTCGGGACAAGCTCTAAGCTCCCGACCGGTCTCCCGGAATATGTGGTAGTGTAGTGCATGTTAGTGGAAGTGTGTGCGTAAGGGAGAGGATAGAGCAAGGAAGAGAAACGAAAGATCGCGCGCGGTCCGTGGCCCGTTTGGTAGGGTACTGCTCCGGTATTCGCCTGGTGTTGATCGGAGAAACTACGGAAAAGTAGCGATCAGAGCAGCCGGCCGCTGGATTTCTCCTCCAGACAGCGACTGAATTCGACCTAGCTGAAAAGCTAGTGTCGAAAATCCTGGCGCCGTCAGGTCTTACATATGGGGGAGAATTACCATCTGCACACGTTTTCTTCAGCTACGGAATCTCTCCCCATCCTTTGGACTCTCTCCCCATCCTTTTAACTACAAATAATTGAACGATGAATAAAAGTTTAAACTATAGGTGCCACGGAATGGCACAGACTTTGTCGTAGCACTTTTTTTTTTGCGTTGGTCTGACTTTAAGGACTTGCTCCATAGTCTGGCCAGCTGCCATCTATCGTCGCCCAAAATACATTTCTTGACATGTTCTCAACTTTTTACTTTCCTAATAGTACAACGGAAATATCACTTCCAGAATATCAGAAGAGAGTAAAACATCGTCCTAAATAGAAATTTTCATTGAATAATGCATGCATATTATGCATATTAACGGCGTGAGAGTAAGAGCAAGTAGTGCAAACGTGAGTGTGAGAGCAAGCGCAATTTTGATAAAATTACACTTGTGTAATTAAAAAAACAAAGAATACACCAAGATGATCTTTACATCATATTAAACAGTGCAATTTGAACTAACCATTGGAAAAAATTGAAGCAAAAATTTGGAGCTATTTTTGAAAATATGGCGTTTCAGCGTTTCTGAAAATGCAGAAATTTGAGCTCATTTTTACAGAAAACTGTGGAGTTTCCGAGTAACTTTATTTGACATTATTTAAAGCTCATGTACTCATAAATATAATAATGTAAACAAATTGACTCTAATGTAAATAGTACCGATATGAGAGACGAGTCAAAAATTACATTTTGGTAATTTTCGAAAAAACAAAAGAATAGAGAAATGTATGTATATTTGGCACTAACCCTCCTAAAAATTTAAGAAAAAATTTGGAGGCGTTTTCGAGAAAAACTTGTTTTCGTTATTTTTTAAAAAAAAAAATTTTAAAAATTTATGAAAAAAGGTTTTAAAAAAATTTACGGCCAACAAATTTCATTTGCAGGAAAAATCTCTGTCTCCAATTTTGAAGTTGTAGAAAGACGCCGAAAACAATTCAAACTCCTGCAATTTTCAAAAATTCAGAGTTAACAATGAAAATCGGACCTATGCCACCTTTATAAGTGTATTTTACTTTATTCTTTCAAGAAATTTAAAGAAACAAAATTGGAGCCGTTTTTGAGAAAATTTTGAAAATGTCCGAGGAGCTTCATATAAACTGCCCCCAATGTTTAAAGAATGTTTTTCAAAATTTCAAAGCTTCAAATAGAATAAGATGGACAGGGTTTCTTCAATAATTAGGTGCTAGTAGTGTTTAGGTGCTAGTAGTGTTCCAGAAAAGAAGAACAGACGGATGGACGTTTTGAAAGAAAACATTTTTTCGGTATCAGAGGACCCTAAAATGTGTATTTCCGTTGATATTTTTAAATCGATTTTCCACAGCATTACATAACTTTCTCTATACTGCGTATGTTAACTCGGCATATACGTAGGTATACGAGAAAATAAAAAAGGAGGTGAGCAACATTTGAAAACTAAACATTTCATCACCGGAGTTATAGAAGAAGGATAAATCGGTAAACGAACTGCGGATTTCTTTGCCGTATTCTACTATCGCGTTGATGCATCAAAAGCACTTATTGTAGCAGGATGGAGAGTCGAACTTGTGATGAACACCAGAAGACTATATCATAAAGATTTAAAGGAGTTAAAGTCTTTGGCTTTAGCATCACTGGACATCATAAATGTTTACCAATAGTAAAACTCTAAAAGAAGGGGACAAGTAGGTAGTAAAGCCACGACTTACAATATTCATGAACGCAACCTCTCTGAACCTAGCCTTTATTACTGCAAATCCACTCTTAATATTCTCGACCGCACTGTCCACTAGAAGACCACGTTTGTCTCGGCATTTTCAAGACGATTAATCTCGGGCTATAACCGCATCCATCGAAGAGCAAACGTATGTATCGTTTTGATTACTTTAAAAGCAATGGCTTTATTAGAACTTCTAACTGTTCTGGTAGTTTCTAAAATTTAATTATACAGTTGTGGCAATGGAGCGTGCAAATAATAGAATAAAACCCTAGTTCGAAACGTTTCTTCTTGCGTAGATTGGCATTTGTCAAGTTTCTTTAGTGCGTTTTGGTTGATAATTCGTAATCTAAACTAGTGGTGCTACAACAGCACTTGATATGTAACGGCTCCGCAATATTATACAACTCATGAAACTGCAAAAGTGTTTTCATCCAGCAAACTCTTTTTTCTATACCAAGAATCAGGTCGATTGAGTTAACCGCTACACTACACAAACGCTCTGAGGTACTCGCCTAGTCTAACGCTTAAAAACTTAATTGTCCCTCTCATTATTTTCAACGCGCAAATTTGAATATTCGGAGTTATACGAAAATAATAACTGCGCCATTATTTCAACCTTCCCTTGTTTTATCCGTAGGGGAAAAATTATGAACGATTGGATTTTAATCTTCCTGTGACGCTACGTGTTTACATCTTTGAACCTGCACCCACGTGCTCGTATTTCTGCAGTTCTTATATATCGTAAGGAATGAGCTATGTATAGGTACGTGTGTGTGCGTGTGCGTGTGTGTGTGTGGTGTGTGTGTGTGTGTGGAGTGTGTGTGTGGAGTGTGTGTGAGAGAGAGAGAGAGAGAGAGAGAGAGAGAGAGATCAGATTTAGCCTATAGATAAGACGGGGTCAGGATGTAATCATAAGGATAACGTGTTGTTCCTATCCCATTAAGGAACTGCTTCAGCATTAGCGTAAATTGTAGGAAAGAACGGAAATAACTATCTGAGGATCCAGCCTCTATAATTTTCGACGTAGCACTGAAATAGATCTACTGTTTTGCTTTAGAGAAGATACATTAGATCCCAAATACCGTTTCTCCATCTCAATTCACAAAAGACCCTTTGGTAACTCGAGTGAGAAATTCTAAAGAAACTAATTCTCAATTGAGAGCGTAGGTTTCCGCGGCCGGAATTGGAACACAGGTCGCAGAATGGTGACCGAAACGTCGACCCTGTGCCCTGGACGCGGCGTCTCCCGGATAGTCAAGTAAGTTCTAATTCTCAATTCCCCCCTTAGATAAAGATTTGATTGAAGATTCTTTACGCGCCCACTGCTATGGTCAATACTCCTGTTAGTGTAGTGAATGTACCTCCCCCGTTGGCTGGGGAGAATCGGCACCGTCCTACGTGCTGGCTTGAGAGGAATTTCCCTCTACAATTATCTCCCCCAGTGGAGCCCCACTCCAGCCATAACGTGTGTGTATGTGTCTGTAGATAGGATAAGACAAAGAAGAAAGAAGAAAAATCTCGCGTGTTCTGAGGCCCGTCCGTTACGGCCCTGCCCCGGCATTCACGTGGTGTTGATCGGAGAAACCACGAAAAACTACCCGATCAGAGCAGCCGGCCGCTAGAAGTTTCCTCCAGACAGCGCGGCGAATGAATTCGACCTAGTAGCTATCTAGCTAACGTGGAAAATCACTCATAGGAACCTCCGTAAAAGAAAACCACTGGTTGATTGATTGATTGATTTTTCGGGTTTCCGGGCGTGTCAACTGCTTTGGTCATTAGTCCCGTTAGTGTAGTGCATGTTGTTTCGCGGGAGATGGCAGTGATCTTCCCCCGCTGGATGGCGAGATCCGGCGCCGACCTACCGTCAGCTAGTGGGGTTTCCCCTAACCAGGACTCTCCCACCAGCGGGGACCGCCCAGCCGGGACAAGCTGTAAGCTCCCGACCGGTCTCCCGGAATATGTGATAGTGTAGTGCATGTTAGTGTAAGTGTGTGTGTGTGTGTGTGTGGTGTGGCGTGTTAAGGGGAGAGGATAGGACAAGGAAGGGGAAGGAAAGATCGCGCGCGGTCCGTGGCCCGTTTGTTAGGGTACTGCTCCGGCATTCGCCTGGTGTTGATCGGAGAAACCACGGAAAACTACCGATCAGAGCAGCCGGCCGCTAGAATTCTCCTCCAGAAAAACCACTGGCATCGTCGTAACGTGCATCACTAGAATTTGTGAGGGCCCCACTGTGTTAGCTGCTAAACCGCAGTGCCATAGTTCACGCAAGTTCTCGATTGTGTTGCTCATTCATATGTATCGAACACCGCGTCGCGTCGGGCTGCGCTCACGCTATCTATGCTCGTGTGTTTCTTACATCGATTATTCCCTTCTACACATATGGTCTACATCCCGTGCCGGAGTGCGTTTTGCTCTTCTGAGAGTGAAGTCGTACGTCTCCTTTCCTGTTATACATTACGACCAAGGAAGTCATGTAAGCGGTTTTGGATGGCTTCCATCTTCTGTTTTCTCCTGTTGCTGTTCCCACACAAGCTATTAAGGGTTTCGTTTATCGGTGGAATATTAAGGAGTGTATGGGACATGAGAAATGAAAACAAAAATGATTCAAGGAAGCCAACTTTTTTTGATTACCTCTCTTGACGAATACAATGCTCACTTCACGAATAAATATAACTGAATACCTGCATAACCGTTCGCATAAAAATACACTTCTTATTATTTTTTCATTACCTACCTACGTTCCTAGAAACCCCAACTACCTACGTTCGTAGAAATTGTCTCAATAATCATTAATAATGTAGTGTAAATTACCGAAGTTTAAAACCAAATCTAGTGAATGGAAGAATTTGGTGTTGTTGTGTTTTTCTCAAACATTTTCAGAGTCTGCATCTCTTGATCTTGGTTTCAGACTCCACAATTTAAGAGTTCTGTTACCTGATACGTAATATGTTTTAATATCTAATTGTAATATTTATTCCAATTTTCAAGTGAAAATGCAGAGTAAAAACATTTGGTGACGTGTGATAGAAAATATCCGGGTACTGCTCTGACCTCTATTCGGCGCCACGTGGATGACAAAATTAAATTATAAGACCATACTAATAGGGTTGTGAAAATCTTCCTCCATTTTGTTTGTATGTTAATTTAAGTATCTTTTCAACATATTTATTTCATATACCATTCAATTGTGCTAATTTAATGAAATGTTTTTGCTACTGTGTGTGGTATTTTGCTGCTGTACGCGTTCATATGTATATGAGCGCATACACCAGCAAAATACCACATTCGTATGCATATGAGGTGCTGCTATATTTAGTCTACGATAAATCAAAACTAGTGACGCTACAAACGGCATGAACTTTCTCGCATTACGTGACAGTTTTGTAATATTATACTATTTGAATCCGCAAAAGTAGTTCCAACCCACAAATACGTATCCCAAAGCTGGGATTCGAAGACAGATACTCACGTTTAATAAGTCAATAACAACAGAACTTCCCCTATCACCTGAGTCGGCATAACAACCTATCCCGCCGTTTAAACAGAAAGTTGAACAGTTGGCGTATTTAAACATTCGGATGTTTTAATGAAAATGAAACAAGTTTGAATAAAATATAAGAAACATTTTGCGAATTAAAAAAATAATCTTAACGAAAATTTTAATTTTTTAATTATTTGAAAGATAAGGAAAAAACTCTCAAATTTTCAAAAAGAAACTAAACAAAATTATTTTAAGACAGAATTTTGAAGAATAAATTTTGTTACGAAAAAAATATTCTTCTTCAACGATCCATTCGATTTCACGATCAAAGTATCAGTGAAATTCCGATCTACACCGTATTTATGAGCGTCCTTGTCGCTGAAACCTATAAAATTCTCCTCAAAATCAAATTGTCCTGTTGAGTTCAAGGGGGCGCAAAATTAACCAGACGTACGGTATTGTAAGATGAGCTAGGTCATCTCAATTTTAAATACATGAAATTAATTAAATTTTAATTACTTTATAATAGAAATATTAATTAATCATATTTTTCAATATAAATAATGCAGCAAAAGAATAACCGAGCGCAGAAGCCAATGGGAAGACAGGATAGGCGAGACAAAAGTACAAGGTGCTTACAATGTATTAAAGAGAAACGATTTCGAGCTTGAACTGCACCTAAAAGACGAATAGTAGGATCTCAGGTGCATCACATTTGATGAGTTAAGACGGTCACGTTTGATGAACTCGCGAAACGTTATTTATATTTATTTAAGTTGAATTTGTTAATTTAACTAAATAACGCAAAGTAACTGAGAGTTCGGAAGTAATTGTATTTTATAGAGAATGTATTTTGAGAAATTTTAAGTAAAAAGGAAATTAAAAAAAATTAAATTCGGAACTTTCGAGTGTCGTGACGAATGGAAGACGGCGGCCTACTACGCAGAGGAGGAACATTTGATTTCCCAAGCCCAAGGATGATGGTTATTTATTTTTAGGAATATTTTAGAGTGTTTTCCTCCAATATTAAAAACTTCAAATATAAAATTTCTACCAGCCGAAACCTCGTATTGAACAATGTATTTTCAGGCCCACTTGTTAAATTGTTAACAGTTACGATAAATCCTTGAAATAAAATTAAATATTTGAGCTCGCCTTGATATTGATGTCGATAGAGGGTAAGGAAAGACGGAGTTTTATATAGGTTTCTATATAGAGGGATATCAAATTTGATAAAATGCCTGTGAAAGGTTTAGGTGGTAGTGTTCAAAGACAGGCAAACGGACTGATGGGAAGCCTGGCAAAATGCTGAAAATTGATATCAAGAACTCACAAAACGTGGATTCTGACTTCTGAACTTTTAAGAGGAAGTACTGTATATAGAATTAATAATGTTCCTTGTCTTCATCAGGTAACCACAATACGATTTTTACGTGGAAAAATTGCTTTTTTTCGCTGCAGATTTACTTATCTTTATACTACGTAGTAGTAGTGTGCGAAAAACTCAAAAGACACCTCGTGATCGAATGGGTACGCATAAGAGGTACTGAGAATATGCTCGTTAATGCAGGACACAACTTCTGACGTGAGCGTGCGGGGAGGCTGACTATGCGAGTAAAAACCAAGTGGGTCACCGCCTGGCCGCGCCGCGCCGCGCCGGCAGGAAAAACCACGGCGTCCTGCAGGCGGTGCGGGCGCGGGCTCGGGCCGGCGCGTCGCGGCCCCTCCGCATTGTCACGTCGCGCCAGGCAGAACACGGGCCACGACCGCGACCAACGACACATCCAGGATCTCCGCCGCTCCGACAACGGCATTCACGGCCTGCGCGCTCCGTCACGCGGCGGCGGCGGTGACGGTAGCGGTGGCGGTGGCGTGGGTGGGGGGGGCGGGGCGTGGAGGCTGCGGCGGCGGTGGCGGTGGCGGTGGCGGAGGCGGCGGCGGCCGGAGGCGGCGGCGGAGGATTTGGCGGTGGCTACGGTGGTGGCGAGACGCGGAAAACGCTTTCGACGCGACCAATTGGACGATGGCTCGCTTCCAAAGTGACGCGTTTCCACCAAACACGATGTTCCGGGAAGGGAAAGTATTCACGTTCACCTTGCAATTCTTTAACAAAATGGTATATGGCAGCTTGTTGGAGAAGCTTATTAATAGGGGAGGATTTTAATGAAATTTCATTTTTTTCGTTTCACTTTAGAACAATGCTTTTTAGTGTATAAATTTATTTCATGGTATTACAAAAGGAAATGACCCATCATTATATGTCATTATTTTGCATTTTTGTAGATTTGACTAATAAGTTATTTTTAACTTTTTCCGTAATTTTTAATACATTTTTGCTGATTTCATAGATGTTAATGTCTTTTTAATAGTACTGGTTCAAATAATATTCTATATTATAAAAGCCTCTAAACTAAACTCAAATCGCCTGATTCGTCACCTTCGTTCTCCACTAGATTGTGAAAGGAGAGCAGCGGATTTGTATGACTTTGTTTGCATTTTCATTATTTTCCATTAATAAGTCATTTTCTAACTTTCCCTTCACTTTTAACGCTTTTTTCACTGTTTTGATGGTTAATGGTTTCAATTTTAATATCGTTTTAATGGTACTTGCTTCATATAATATTTACGAGATGCAACTAATGTCCTTCACAGAATTACTTAGTAGCGTATTTGATCTGTCGCTCAAAAATTGGTTTGACAGCCGTTGTGAGTATGTAATTCGTGTGAAGTATATCAGCGCCATTCCCGGTTCAGCCGATTTCGGGATAACTAAAGACAGAGATGTCCTGGTAAAGAACAGTCCAAACCAAAAGTTTGTAAGCTGGGTTCACTCGAACGAATGGAAGAAGTCTCGATTACGTCAGTAACGTACCCAACAGCTTGAGTTTTACATCCGAACAGGTTTTGATAAGATTTTTTATGTCATTTTCTTTGGTTTCAGGCCATTTTCAAAGCATTTTAAGAGCATTTTATTGATCATTTTTGGCGATATTTTAGGTCATCAAAATTCGCCCTCTACTTATTAAGTAGTGAATACTTAAAAAATATTATTTTACGTAAGTAGTTGGGGGGAGGGGGAGGCTAGAAGTATAATATCCAGTCGACTTCTTGTTTTCTTATAAAGATTTTTCCCTCTTGCTGAATAAAAGATATAGTTTAATTTCTTAACTTATACTTAGTATTCTTAATATAAACTGATTGATTTTCGTAAGTATAAAAAATTAGAAAAACTAATATGTATTATTGGTTGAAACTATATGTGACCCCTCGGGGTGTCACTGCATAAAAGCAGAAAAGAAAAGGAAGTGGAGAGACATCATTTTGGAAAATAGTTCTTCTAAATGCGCTGCGGCGGTGTTTCGTCGTCCGTTCTTCCTTCTTTTTTCTTTTCTTTTTTTTCTTTTTTTCTCCACAATATTCCCACTTGGATGGAGGATGCAAATATGTTGTTTGTCAGAAGAACGCCACATTGCGGACACATAATGACAGGGTTCTGTCTGATATTTTCGGTTTGGTTTGTTTTTTTCGTAATTCGCGTCAACTGCTTTGGTCCTTAGTCCCGTTAGTGTAGTGCAAGTTTTTTTCTTGGGAGATGGCGGTGATCTTCCCCAGCTGGATGGCGAGATCCAGCGCCGACCTACCGTCGGCTAGTGGAGTGTCCCCCTAACCAGGACTCTCCCACCAGCGGGGCACCACCCCAGCCGGGACAAGCTCTAAGCTCCCGACCGGTCTCCCGGAATATGTGATATTGTAGTGTGTGTGTGGTCGGTGACATCAGTGTGTGTGTGGGTGCAAGGGGAGAGGATAAAACAAGGAAGAGGGAGGAAAGATCGCGCGCGATCTGTGGCCCGTTTGTTAGGGTACTGCTCCGGCATTCGCCTGGTGTTGATCAGAGAAACCACGGAAAACTACCGATCAGAGCAGCCGACCGCTAGAATTCTCGTCCAGACAACCACTGAATTCGACCTAGCTGACAAGCTAGTGTCGAAAATCCTGCCGTTGTGGGGAGTGGGAACCTAGACCTCCCGGTCAGAGGCGCTGCAGTGACATCATTTGATGCACTGAGCTACCGCTTTTGAGGTATTTCCCTCTTAAGGTATCTCCCACCAGCGGGACACCGCTCCAGGAGAAATGAGCTTTAAGTTCCCGACTAATCTCCCGGCATGTGTGGTAGTGTAGTGCATGTAAGTGCAGTAAGTGAAAAAAAATAAAACAAGGAAGAGAAAGAAATGATTACGTGCGAATATTAGTTTTTTTTCATTAAGGTACTGCTCCGGCATAATCCTTATATCAATCGGAGAAATCAGTAAAAACTACCGATGAAAGCAGCACATCGCTGGAATTCTCTTCGAGACTGTGTCTGAATTCGACGTAGCTGTCTAGTTAGTGTAGAAAATACCACCATTGTGGGGACTCGAACCCTAGAACCACCTGCTCAGAGTCGCTGCAGAGTCAGAGGCGATGCTGGCAGATAAACTCAGCCGCTGCTCTAGTCTCGAAGTCCTCTTGATCCCACCTCCTCGTGTTCGCTTCAGACGTTAGAGGTAAACACGCTCCCCCTCCTATTCTCTGAACCTGTCGCGGGGGAATTCCCGCCCCGCCCACACCTTCCGGTGCTTCCGATTGCTCACCGCTCGCGTCCTCCTCCTTGTCCATCTCGGCGACGATTTTCTCCCCGCCCCACTCACACCCTCCGGTGCTTCCGATTGGCTTACCACTCGCGTCCTCCTTTTCTATCTTAGCGACGATTTTCTCCCGCCCAGCTCATACCTTCCGGTGCTTCCGATTGCTCACCGCTCGCGTCCTCCTCCTTGTCCATCTCTGCGACGATTTTCTCCCGCCCCACTCACACCTTCCGGTGCTTCCGATTGCTCACCGCTCGCGTCCTCCTCCTTGTCCATCTCGGCGACGATTTTCTCCCCGCCCCACTCATACCTTCCGGTGCTTCCGATTGCTCACCGCTCGCGTCCTCCTCCTTGTCCATCTGTGCGACGATTTTCTCCCCGCCCCACTCACACCTTCCGGTGCTTCCGATTGCTCACTGCTCGCGTCCTCCTCCTTGTCCATCTGTGCGACGATTTTCTCCCCAGTCGTCCCGCCCACACCTTCCGGTGCTTCCGATTGCTCACCGCTCGCGTCCTCCTCCTTGTCCATCTGAGCGACGAGCGCGTGCATGACGGCGGCCTCCTGCTGCGCGCGCAGGCGCTCCCCGGCGCGCCCCCCGCGGGCGCGCGCCGTCTCCAGGGCGCGCGATTTGACCGCCCGCTCCTCCTGCTCCTCCCGCTCCGCCTGCGCACACGCGCCCCTCGACGCAGTTACACCACACACACTCGCACTCGCACGCGCGCACACCTAATGCACGCACACCACACACGCGCGCGCCACACACGCACGACACACGCGCACACCCACGCGCCGACACACACACGCGCGCACACACGGCACACACACACACGCACACCACGACACGCACACACACGCGCTCTCACACGCATTGATACACTCACTCACAAACGCATACACACGCACAGATATATAGAGCGATTTTCCTAAGGATGAGCCAAAGTGACAGCTAGTGCTGGCAACATAACTGAAGGTTCTGTGGTCGTTGTGCCCTCGAACCCATTAGACTTCCTTCCTGCATTCGTTCGTTTGTAGTTGGCTAACTTGTAAATGGCTTCGACGCTTCCTTTTGTGATGTACTCGTACGATTAAAATATAGTGTTATATAATATAATATTAAATTTACTTTTGTGTGATAAATATTATGTTTATTTTAAAACCGAGACTTGAATGCGATATGCGTACCGGTGCACAAGTTTCCGGCTTAAAATCATTTTTCTTTCTATTTACATTCGTGTCAGTTTTCTTTTACTAATTGTGAGAGCTTGTTAGGAGATTTTCCACATACGTATGTAAATTTAAATATTTCCCGGGCTCATGTACGTGCATATACCTCAGCGAAACTCTTAGTCTTCTTCGTAGGAATGTTTTCACAGTAGCCGTTAACATTTTACGAAGGGGCGTAGCTGAACAGCTGTCGCGACGGAGGGATATTTCTCTGAAATACATGTGATGTTCACTTGTTTTCACGAACTGGCACTTTGGCTCATCCTTAGGAAAATCGTTCTATACTCACTCACACACGCATACACTCGTACACACACACACGCACACATGCGCGCGCCCTACGCGCACATGCACACACACACACACACACAGACGTACAATAATGTGAATGTGCGAGACTAAATCAATACTGCACTGTCGTTCTAATGGTCTTTAATTTGGATGTACAGGAGCTCTCGCGTATCCAAATGCAACTCCTTTCGCTGGCTTATTCATTAGTTCATACACTTATACATACGAAGATAAGTCTATACGTTACTGTACTTTCTTTTCATCGTCTTGATATTGGAAGTGCAGGAGCTCTTGCGCAGCCCTAGGAGACATTTCCAGACTAGCTCACTCATTCCCTCATTCATTCATACATTTAGGCATATGTTCATGTGCACATGTAGTACGTACGGGGAAAGCAATCTGTACTTTCCTTCTAATGGTCTGTAGATTGGCTGGACAGTTGCTCTCGCACACTCATACATACAAACAGACTTACGTCCATGCACATGTATGTATGATGCTAAGTCAATAACTAAACGCACAAGTGTGAATCTTTATTCTATTCCTGGTATTAACACTTTTATTATTCGTGTTTTTTATTTTATGCCTCAACTTAAAAAACATATTCCTCAAAATGTTTGAGATTATGTCTAAAAGTGAAATAAAGTTGCCGAAATTATTTTTTTACTTTGTCCTACCTTCATCTTTTAATTTACAAAGCTAAGTGAATTTACCTACTAACGTTATTTTTATTGCAATATATACAAGGATAAGTCATTAAGTATTTGCACTTTCGTTCTAATCGTCGGTATGTTGGCTATACAGCTTTGTGTACTGACCAACCTTAAGATAACGTCGTTAACATTGTTAGTGGTACGTTCCAACGTTATCATCTAATGTTCGCTTCAGTTGTTGCGACGTAAACACAGCTGTACCTCTCTCTGATTACTCAAAAACAACAGGTTTCGTATTTTTTAATTTATTTTTTATGTGAAAGTGTACAAAAAGCTGAAATCTTCAGAAGGCATTTAGGACAATGATCGAGTTTTCAGTGGTTCGAACCTTTGAAAAGGAGTCAAATAAGCATGGAGAATGAAAAGCAGCAAAATGACCGGTCTCATCCACTTGAGATTTCAGTATTGAGGAAGTCCATGTCCTTATTCTAAATAACCGTCGAGTGACAATTGAAGTGGCGAACCACATTAACTTAACTCAGGTTCTGCATATGGGAACGTTGCGATGGATTATCGTAAGACATTTTTCGTTGCAAGTCAGTGCGCATCCACCTACTGCCGCCCAAACTCTTCAAAATCTGTATTTCGAAGTGTCAGATCATTCCGGATAGAATTCCGATGGCGGCACGTCTATTACCATACTTTGATCCCAGTCCCGAACTCAGCTCGAGCGGACACTTTGGGGTCCCCCAGTCAGTGGGAGGGCGCAAAATTCATTCAAATGTAAAAGAAATCATCAAAAGAATCAAGACAGAGGCAAATATATGCAGGAAGGGGAAAAAGTGGAAAAGCCGGACAAATGTCGCATATTCTCTATCGTTGTCGTAAAGAAAAAGGATACACGAGACTACGTGACACAAAAATCCATTGTATCGAGAATGCGCTCATGAAAGATGTAACTCGATATTATTGTAGCTAGTAACCCTTCCAGATCAGTTATAGTGAATGGAACATTTCTTCAAAAGTGCGCTTTCGTTCGGGGTCTATCTTCCGAGATATCAAAATCGAATCGTGTTGTACTGCATTTGCCGGTCTTCGCTGAAGTCAACACGAGCCTGATCGCGAGGAGTACATTTGACTTCATGTCCGGCGGAGAATCTTGATAGGGGGTCGTGGGTTAAATATTCATCGATACTCGTGTTTAATCAGAAAATGTAAAATAGTTTTGTTATTGAATCCCAATATGCACAATAATTACTACATCAAACTTTCTGGAAAAGTAGTAGTGACATCAAATAAAAATATGTTATTTAGTATCACTTTCTGAGAAGAAAATCGTCCCTAAACGAAAATTGGCGCAGAATATTAAAAGAGCATTTTAGGGACCCCTACACGAAGGGGTCAAAACAAGTGTTAATTCGGAAGGGTCTTTAGCCCAATTTGAACGCTTTAAGCTCTTGACCGTAAATACTTGAACTCGGCCTAACAACTAGCTGGTGTCGATAATCCTGACATTGTCGGGATTGGGAGGCCCTAGGAACTCCCGATCAGAGTCTTTACCATGACTCCAGTTGATGCTCTGAGCCATCTCCCCCATGAAATAAGTGCACCAAAGACACTTTTATACGAGTTGCGCACATTTATTATTGCGAATTCATGGAAACCTACAAGGAAATAGTTTGGGGTTATTTTCAACATGCGAGGCCGCAGCCTTGTTGATTCATATTATCGTAGTGTTCTGTTTACTTTGCAGAAATAACTTCTTTAAAAAAGCCACTACTGCTCTACCGCACGCGTTCGGAAAATTCTACTTTCCAATCAATAAACAGTGATGATAAGTGCTAGTTGCCGTGCATGAGGACTAAAATAGATTATTGTTTATGTGCCTTCAAAGTAAAAGCTTTACGACGTTCATACTTAGATCGTCATTTAGCCGTAGGCCGAGTATTTATTAATTCTGTCCCAATTTCACGGCAATATTTATGAAACAAATTATTAATCGTGGGTGAAAAATTCTGAAATTTACAATAGCACAAGGTGGGGTATTTTATTGTACATTAACGTTAATGTATGAATACTTTGTTTCTATAAAGAAAACGTCTACTGTAAGTGTACAGTAGTATATATCGCTGAAGATTTTGCTTATGGTCCTAACAGTGTTACTTTTACATCTCTTTAAGATATTCTGTAGTGAAAACAGCATTGACAGCTGTATTCTTGAACGATCTACCTACATACTGTTTCTAATGCTATATCTGTCTTAGTATCGAAGTTTCAGTACTTTTGAGCATCTTCGGAGGGCAACAAAATTTAAGTACCAGTTCTTCGCCTCTACACATCGTTAAGTCCATCCACTCATAAAAGACTTCAAATGAAGCTGAATACAGACGTTGGGAAATGGGAGAAAAGGCACTACTATCTAAAGAGCTGTTAAAGTTGAGTACATAAACCTGCAAGAGACTCATAGAGATAAGCTTCAATTTGAAGGAATGCTTATCGCAGACATTGATGTTTAAAAAATTATATTTGTTCAGGTATGCACACTATTTCTAAATGCAGATAAACAAAAATAATTTCAAATCAATATTTTTTGCGGTAGAAAAAAAGAACAATCTCCTCAACATCTATAAATGTCTGACGGCGTGACAAAACAAAGACAAAAACTGATAAATAATAATGCAAAATAAAAATTTTAATTCATTAATATAACTGTTCAACTTTTAGGGCCGGTTTCACCAACAGCTTAGTAAAGTTAAGAGTAGTTACTCGAGAGTAAGCATTACTCCACGATAGTTACTCTCGAGTAAAATATAAGCATTTCACTATGCTTCTGGAGGGTAATGTTACTCTAGAGTACATACTACTCGCGCAACTTTTCTTGAACGATGGATTGAGAAAATGCGGGCTGAGGAGGGTATTAGTTACAAAGTCGGCCACTAGAGTATTTACAGTAACGCCAACTTCTGAAAAATCAAAGTTAACCTGCTACGTGTACGCCCAGGTCATCGCTCCGGGTAGGCAACAGCAGGAACACTAGATACGAGTTTTAGGTTCTCCCTTGAAGGACCTGAACCTGCCTCAGCAATTTCTTTAGATAATGGTAATAAAGCTAAACAGAAGTTCTCGACTATGAATGCAACTAGCTTTGACTAGCTTCTGTTTCACGCCAACGAAGTGTTAATGATATCGTAGGCTTCCGCGGCCAGAGTCATGATCTTGTCCAGTGACCGCGTCGAAGGTTGTCGACGTTTCGACCGATATATCGCGGTCCTCTTCAGCAGTACAGCCCTGAAGAGGACCGCGATATGGCGGTCGAAACGTCGGCACCCCAGCCTTCGACGCGGCGTCACCCGGACAGCCCAGATCACGAAGTGTTAATGCTTGTAATGTTGTCATCAATGTTTGCTGCGAGCTTTTGTCTTCAACTGTTGATTGCTCAAGGGAGGGGGAAGCAAGGTCATCGTTCAAGAAAAGTTGCGCGAGTAGTACTCCCAGATTTACTCCGCGAACTCTCTGAACACACAATTTTTCAAACACAGCAGAGAGCGATTCAAGAGGCCGTGAGCGGGAGTGACGCTGTGAACAATTGCGGACTAACAAGAACCTCTGGTTATTTCCTTTCATTTCAGATTTGGAGTTCTTTGCGTCGTCTTGGTGTTAGTTTTGTATTGTAATGTCAGATATCGCAGCTTATTTCTTAATTTATTGTATCTATATTTCTTAAGATTTATTAGTCTATTTTTTTACGAAATACGACAATGTCTATGTTCAAATGTTGATAATCTGCGGTTTTTAAAATTGTATTATTTTTTTTTTTTTTTTTTAAAATTAAAAGTCAGTATCAAATATATTTAAAACGTTGAGAAGGTATTCTGAAACTCAATAAAACGTACGCAGATGATCTACTCCTTCATACGTCATATACAGTTTATTACTGTTTTTGACAAAATAAATAAATAAATAAATAAATAAGTACTTTTAGTTCTTGTAGTTATTATTTTTTCCTTTTATTGTCATTTATTTACTATCATTATTTCGTATCAACATCGGTGAAAAATAAATTTACAAAGTTCTCCACAGTTTAGAATGTACCCGATGTCTTAAGAATTTAATTCACAAATAAAATACGTTGTTACACTATTTAAATTATTTTAAAAGACATATCCTGCTTTGATCTGGACATTTGACTGATTGCCTATAATCATAAGATGGTACCTACAATTCAGAAACAATAGTTCAGGAAATGATTCCACTTCTTGAATATAGTTTTTATATATTTTTTAGTTTCCTAATAGTATGCAAATTACTCGTTTCTAAGTCAGCTTCAATTCTTCCAAATAGAAGAGCTGATGATTTGGTCAACAAAACCTCGTGAGAAAATCTCGATCGTCATAATTGGAAAACCAATCCAATACACCTATCTTTGTCTTTACACTATAGGATAATATCATCGCCGGAATCATCTTCAAATACCATCATTCGCAATCGTCGAGCCATAACAACACGTCGGAGATACACACACATTGATAACTGAGCTTATTCCGTACTTCATTCGATGTATTTTCGCCGTGTAAAGTTACTCTCGAATTTACTCTCGTGTAAACCTTTTACACTCGAGTAAAGTGTTGGTGAAAAGTTACCCTCGCGTAAACATGATTTACTCCAGAGTAAACTCTTACTCTTCGTTTGGTGAAACCGGCCCTTAGTAATGAAATCTTCCGACAATTCTTCAGTAATTTTTAAAAATAAATCAAATAAAAATGTGATTTTCTCTCGACAATGGTCAATCATGATGCATATAATGAACCTGATGTTTTATTTGTTGTCGATAATAAGTCAATTGGGCTATCGTTTATCTCCTAAAATACATAATTTTATATTGTTAATAATTATTGGATTCCATAGCTAGTAAACATTTGAAATAATGTGTACGTTTAATAGACTTTTGTTTCAGAGTATAATACAGTCACTTCAGGAAGTTTGTTATTGCTGAAGATGTTATCTCTTTTCAGTGATTTCATTTCAGCTTTAGATCTAAGAATCTCCAAAAATTCAGGAAAATCATATCCAACGATTGTAATATCTATGTAAGATGTATTTAGTCAACATTCTCACATTTTGAATCAACACACTAAAACTATCATTCGATCGAAGCATATCAAAGATTCATTGAAAATATAAATATTTTATGCGGGTCGAATGTGTTAAAAGGTTCTTCATATTTTCGTTCTTCCAGATCGTAGACTATGTTTCTATTTTCTGCATTTAATTGAATAATATTTCTCCTACGTTCTCAATTTGTGGTCATTTCTTTCCCCGAACGGCTAATGATGAATCAAACATTTATCTACTTTCAGCTTGGATCATAAATGGTGTATTCGTCGTAAAAGTTACAGCCCGAATAATAAATCGGCAACTTTATTTCCTTCTTTTAGCAATTACAGAGATACTGCAAGTCTAACAAGAGGTTTAAATATTCAATTTAATTGTTTTTTCTCCTTAGCATCAGAAATGCGCGCGTTTGAAACTATTGACATGGTGTAAGAATATGTAATAATACGTACAAGACATATAAATCTGTATTTAAAAAAATGAGAGAATGGTTTGTACAGTCCTGCTCACTCACCATAGCAGCTTGGTTCTTCTTGATCACTTCTTCCCAGAAGGAATCCTCTTCTTTCGTTTTCTGTCGCAGCCACGCCTTTTCGTGCATTTGGTAGATTTGGCTATTTCTTGTAATTTCGTTTAGTCTCTTTCTTTCTATATCTCTTAGGTCGATGTAGCGGCTCCTAAAACAAAACGAATCCAGTATCAGCTTGTAATTAAGAATGACCTTTTCGCAAACTTTAATACACAACAGGAACTCGACCGGGAGCGGTAGCTCAGTGCATCCATTGATGTCACTGCAGCGCCTCTGACCGGGAGGTCCTAGGTTCCAGTCCTGACGGCGGCAGGATTTTCGACACTAGCTTTTCACCTAGATCGAATTCAGTCGCTGTCTGGAGAAGAATTATAGCGGCCGGCTGCTCTGATCGGTAGTTTTCCGTGGTTTCTCCGATCAACACCAGGCGAATGCCGGAGCAGTACCCTAACAAACGGGCCACGGACCGCGCGCGATATTTCCTTCCTCTTCCTTGTCCTATCCTCTCCCCTTACACACACACTTACACTAACATGCACTACACTACCACATTCAGGGAGACCGGTCAGGAGCTTGGAGCTTATCCCGGCTGGGGCGGTGCCCCGCTGGTGGGAGAGTCCTGGTTAGGGGGAAACCCCACTAGCCGACGGTAGGTCGGCGCCGGATCTCGCCATCCGGCGGGGGAAGATCACCGCCATCTCCCTCAAAAACATGTACTACACTAACGGGACTAATGACCAAAGCAGTTGACACGCCCGAAAACACGAAAATGTCAGTCAATCAATCAACAGGAACTCGATTAGTATATAATATTTTAAATATTCATATTTGTGCAGATTATCAAATGGATTTCTTGTTAATGTCACATATAATGTGTGATTACACGTCATTCAACTCAAATGTTCATAAGTTAGAAATGTTATATATGTGGTAGAATGTGACTATGAGAATTCCAGTAGTTGAATAAATAAAAGTATTTTTACAATACAATTCCGTTTCCTTGTGATTCCTTTTCCCATCTTCTTAAACCATTTAAATTGCCCTCGAGGACCCACAAACGAAATAATGTTTGATATTGTGTGACACGTGTTGCTGTACAGTAGACGCACAGGTCCTCTGTGTCGTGGGATAAAATAGTAACCGTGGGTGAAACCTTCGTCCATACTATTAACGAGAATGTTGTGGTTATGTTTTTCCTCTTTGAATGCGCAAAAGTTCCTGATTTATCTCTCACGGAGGAGTATGTTGAGCATCGCGTGCCCCTGCCCATAGCCGCTATCTCCAATCTTCGGTCGACCTAAATCAAACGCGATAACCTCGCCTTCCCCGAAAGTGAATTAACTTTACCACAGATTTCGCACAACTGTTTCGAGCTAACTTGTCGATGAACTTTGTCGTAGCAAGCAGGAGTTCATTTTCTCAACACTTTTTGCAACATGTAATTGCTGACTAAACGAGATTGCAACTCTTCATGAGAAAAATCGTGAATGTCTTATAATTTCTCTCACAAATTAAATCATTAATGTTTAAACCGCCGTGAAATGTGTAAAATGTATCAAAATATCCGTCATTAACAGAATATTGCAACTGCAATATTGATCAATTCTTAAAACTAGTTGACTGCAACTCATTAAAATAAAGTTAATAAAATCCTTTAAAATGTATACATTTGCATAAATTAGAATACTCACTAATTTACAATGTATGTTAAAATACATGATAGTCTTACTCCTTAAATATACCTGAAAAATTTGCTTTGAAAATATTTTTGATGCTTCGTGTACCAGGTGTATGCATAAGTTTTCGCCGACCCGACCCGACCCACCCCACCTCACCCCGCCCCTCCTGCCCATCCACGTCCAACCGAACAAGGCCCCATCACACTTCACTTGCATTCAGTCCCTCTGGTTCATCAGTAACAATCAACTGCATTATGATTGAAATATTAACACAATAAAGAACGAAATACCCTAACTCGCATACAATTTTACCCAAACCTTCCCCAAATACAAGAATCATCCTTCTATAAACCGAGCAAAACCCCCAATTATCAAACGAGAATTAGTAAAAGATATCCCTTTCATTCATTCTATAATATGTTCGCAAAACTGGAATAATACTTACTTAATATGTAAACTGAACTATATAATATCAACCAAAAATAAAATTACAATAAAAAGTGAGTTGCTATCCGCTTCCCGTGCTTCGCTGGGACGCACGAGACGGCAGCCTCAGGCGCCCCGCCCCTCCCCCCGCCCCCTCCCGCTGCCGTCACGGCCCCCGTCACCCCCCTAGCCTCTGCCTCCACCCCCGCCGCTGCCCCGCCCACACCTCCGCCTTCGCTGCCGCCTCCCCCTTGGTCCCAGCCCTGCCCCCGTCCGTGCCCGCCTTTCCCCCCCCCCCCCCCCCCCTCGCCCGTACCCCCGCCCCTGCCCTTTCCCCATCCCCGTCCCCCTCTCCGTCCCCGTCCCCGTCCCCGTCCCCGTCCCCGTCCCCGTCCCCGTCCCCGTCCCCGTCCCCGTCCTCGCCCCCGTCCCCGCCCTCGCTCCCGCCCCACCCCCGGGCTTGCGGTAGAACAGTCGGGCCGACGCCCGCGGTGCGGCGGGGCGGGCGGGGCTGGCGGGCGGAGTGACGTGCGATTAAGAACAAATTGCGAAGGCAAATGAGGGCTGTTCTTATGAGCGGCCATGACGTTTCCGTCGGTGTAATTTCTACCGAATAAAAATGGTTTCGGAATATTGATTGCCGGATCACATCCTACCGCTTTTGCTACGATTGGGTACGACACAAATATCATAGTTCAAGGATAGGCTCACCTCGAAATGTTGAAATGAATACCCAGGGCTTTCAGAGAAACTAATTCCTTTCTGTATTAAAGCAGTGCGATTTTGATGAGTCCTAGGTAATGTTTCGACATCCGAAATTGACATATAAACAGAATATAGTCAGGGGTACGATTGATCCTTTCATGTTTATTATCTTTACTCCATCTACTACTTGGATAAATTATGCTAAAACTGAAGACTCAATAAAATGTTAGAAACATTATATGAAGAAAAATATTGGAACATTAAAAAAATGTATAACATTAAAATATGCAAACAAGATTTTAAAATTTCTATGAATGTATGTACATCATCTCTCAATATCGCGTGTACTTCATTAAATTCTGTTAGCTTTTAAGTATGTAGCCCATTTATTTCGAACTAATAACAGATTATAAAGCTAGAGGAACGGATGTAATAACATGCGGGGTAGTAGAGACTTCCTTGAGCTACGCTTTTTACAAGGTTCATAATATCTTAATTTGCAGAATAGATGATGATTAAAGAGAAATAGCGAAGAAGTAAATAAAAAGATAAAGATAAAAGAAAGAGATAAAGAGAGGTTAAAAAGGAGTCACAAAGTAAAAAGAAGCTAATTAAGAAAGGAGATTAGAGGAAAGAGGAGATTAGAGGAGAGAAGAGATTAGAGGAGAGAGGAGATTATAGGAAAGAGGAGATTAGAGAAGAGATGAGACTAGAGCAGAGAGGAAAATAGAGGAGAGAGGAGAATAGAGGAGAGAGGAGAATAGAGGAGAGAGGAGATTGGAGATGGGATGGGAAGGAGGAGATTAGAGGAAAGAGATTAGAGGAGAGGAGAGGAGATTAGAGGAGAGGAGATTAGAGGAGAGGAGATAAGGAGAGGAGAGGAGATTAGAGGAGAGGAGATTAGAGGAGAGGAGAGGAGGTTAAAGGAGAGGAGGTTAGAGGAGAGGAGGTGAAAGAGACACACCTGTACTGCAGGAGGCGCAGCTCCTCGACGCGCTCCTGCTGCTCGGCGTCGCGCTGCGCCTTGAGCTGCTCCTCCTGGGCGCGCGCGCGCTGCAGGCGCTCCACCGGGGCCTGCTGCGCGCGAGACACCATCTCCGCCGTCAGCGCCGCGTCCTCGCAGCGCAGCAGCTCGCGCAGACTGCGCGCACAGCGCTCTCTCATCATGTTTCGGTTACCAAAAGAAAAATGCAGTGAACATGTACAGGAAAAACTCATCACTGACTTTTTTAAATGCAATATTCCATTTTAAAGTGTGTGTAAAAGATCCGGCTGGATCTCGTATCTGGCAAAAGATATAGCGTATATTAGAATTACTTTCACCATGATTTCTCTCCAAACACGGACTTTGACTTTTAGTGGATGCCGACTGAATGACTTTCAGTAAATGAATAACGATAAAATCTAGCTGAGTATTTGAAATTTCCTTTATACTAAAAATTTTTACGGGATTTTCTTGTAAAGGAACATGATTCCCGTGTTAATACGAAACCAATCAGGAGGAATGAGTCGAAATTGAATTAAACTTTATTTCATACATTCAGAAATTTTCGTCATCTATTATACACAAATATGATTGTTATTTATCATTTATTGATACCGGACACGTCAACAGCTTCGGTGATTGGTCCCGTAGCTACTGCGTACGGAACATCCCGGAAGGAGACTACCTTCTCCGCTGGAAGTTATATCAAGCGCTTACCTACACGTCACATTGCAGACCTCCCTCTCCAGATATCTGTCAGCGAGGTCACGTATTCAGCTTCCAAGCGGTCCCCGACATGTGTGCTTCTGAAGTGCAAGTCTAGGACGGGTGCACGAGGAGAGGAGACAATTGTGACGAAGGCAAAAACTCCCTCGGAAAGTGACAGGAACGACTGAATTCGGCCCAGCTATGTAGCTGAAGATCTTGGCTGTCCGAGTGACTCCGCGTTGAGGGCAAAATTGCCGACGTTTCGATCATCTTTTTCGCGATCTTCTTCGGCAATTCTGCCCTCAATGCAGCGGCAATTCTGCCCTCAATGCAGAGTCACCCGGACAGCCAAGATCTTGATGATTCAGCTATGTAGCTATTAGCAAAAGCTTGCCACCATCCGACCTACAACTCAAGTGTGGGACCTCCCGGAGACAGACAGTGCAGCTGCATTCGTGTTGCTGCTCAGATATCACCGTCATGGGAGTCGGAGTGAGCTCTACTGCACTACCGGAAGCGGTAGCTCAGTGCATCAACTGATGTCACTGCAGCGCCTCTGACCGGGAGGTCCTAGGTTCCAGTCCTGACGGCGGCAGCATTTTCGACACTAGCTTTTCAGCTAGGTCGAATTCAGTCGCTGTCTGGAGGAGAATTATAGCGGCCGGCTGCTCTGATCGGTAGTTTTCCGTGGTTTTTTCGACACTAGTTTTCAGCTGGTTCAGATTCTAGCGGCGACACACACAAGCATGCACTACACTACCACATATTCCGGGAGACCGGTCGGGAGCTTAGAGGTTATCCCGGCTGGGCGGTGCCCGCTGGTGGAGAGTCCTGGTTAGGAGAAACCCCACTAGCCAACGGTAGGTCGTGCTGGATCCGCCATCCGGCGGGGAAGATCACCGCCATCTCCCGAGGAAAAACATACACTACACTAACTGGACTAATGACCAAAGCAGTTGACGGAAACACGAAAAAAACAAACCAAACCAATCTACTGCGCTGCTTAGCTCAGAGTCACCATTGTCGCTGTCTCTGCAGCGACTGATCCCAAAATCCTTGGGTTCGAGTCCCAACGGTATCGTATTTTGGAGACCAACATTACCGCTCGATCAAATCCAGCCGCTTTCTCAAGGGAAATTGTTGAGGCAGGCTACTCCGATTGATAGTTTTCCATGTTTTCTCCCATCAATACTAGACTAATGCCGGAGCAGTAACCTGAAATCGGACTGCGCGTGACATTTCCTTTCTCTTATTTGTCTTTTTTTGTTAATTTATTTATTGAACGTTTGGTAATTACACAGTTCAGTAATATATTACTATTTCATGTGATTTTGCTGGCTGATTGTAGTAAGGAAGTCATTTAAAGAGGTCAGGTTGTAGTGGACTGTTCGGTATATTGTATTTAGGTTGGAGTAAAAATTATTGGAAAGATGGGCAATATGTTTGATGATCGGTGATGTGTTCAGTTCTTTATGAAATTAGGCGTTTGAAATGAATCATGGGGCATGTGTTTACTAATCTGAGAACTCTATTTTGCATAATTTGAAATTTAGTTGTGTTAAACATAGAGCATTTGTCTAGATGGGGCATGCGTTCAGCATTAACGGTCTGTCTATTGCTTTGTAAAGTGTAACGGCATTTTTTAGGGCTAGACAGCTTTTGGAGTTGATAAGGGATTTTAGTGAAGCCATTTTTATTTTTCCTTTTTGTTGTTTTAGTGTCGTGTGTGTTTTCCAGTTGAGTCTTGTGTCGAAGTTTATCCCGAGGTATTTTACAGTTTGGTTTTCTGGTGTCCATGCAATTGTGTGTTTATTTATGTGTAATGTTGGTGGGTGGGAAAATGGTCTTAGTGAAAATATTTTAGCAGTTGATTCAGTTGGGTTGAGTATGATTTTCCACAATGCTGACCACTTGTCTTTTTAATTTAGGTGTTGTAAATTGTCGGTAGTGGCCTTAAATGAGTGGCTGGACTTGTAGATAGCAGTATCGTCGGCGAGTTGTGCTAATTAGGTATGTATTGTAGTGGCTATGTCAGCTGTGTTTATGTTGAATAATGTGGGTGAGGCTGGTGAATCTTGTGGAACACCTGCTAATATTTTGCGGGATTCCTTGTCTTATCCTCTCCTCTTACTCATACTTAGGGGGGACAGGAGTGGCCTATCTCGCTCATGTTATTGTAAGGAACTTTTTCTCAGAAAGTACATGAAACAGACTTGAAATTTTGCGTGAGTGTAGATTTTTTAAAACCATTTTTAAAAAGAAGGATAGCTTATATAATATAATTTTTTGTTCATTGTAATTGGTTTTGTTCTTTAAAATATTAATATTTATAACAATATTGTCTAAAGTATTTTACATTTTACTCGTATAAATCCGCCCCATTAATGTACATAAACTGCTGTGCTACATGCTCTGTTAAAATTTGAGCATTGTCCTATTAGTAGTTTTGAGAAAATGTTCCCCAAAGATGAAAACATGAACTTGCGGGAAATGCTCCTAAAGTGTTCAGTTTGTTCCTGGTACATCCGTATGCTGGACAAACACGAGCACCGATATTTTGTTGCTATTAAACCCGCAATTCTTACCAGAAACGATGTGTCCCACACCAGAAAGCAAATTATTTCCTTTTTCTCACAACGAAAGCAGAAAAACACCCACGACATTGAAGCCACGCCCACAACGTGTCGAAATGACCAAGCCCACTTTCTCACAACATAACTTCAAAATTAGAAAAAAATACTTAGAGACAACATATGAAGGTGAAACTAGGCTTATTTAACTCATAAAACATATAATTAATGATTCAAAAAAGTTAAAAAAAGTATATTTTCATCATTTTTATCAATGCTGACCATGAAGGCATTAAAAGCCCTTCACTACCTCACATGCGTGGAGAGCAGTCGGGCGCTTAGGGAGCTGGCCCCGCTGCGCCTGTGTCCATGTTTTCGGCTTTATTAGTATTGATTTTATTTGATTTTTTCGTGTTTCCGGGCACGTCAACTGCTTTGGTCATTAGTACCATTAGTGTAGTGCATGTTTTTTTTCTCGGGATATGCGCGGTGATCTTTTCCCCCGCTGGATGGCGAGATCCGGCGCCGACCTACCGTCGGCTAGCGGGGTTTCCCCCTAACCAGGACTCTCCCACCTGCGGGCACCGCCCAACCGGACAAGCTCTAAGCTCCCAACCGATCTCCCAGAATGTGGTAGTGTAGTGTATGTTGGTGTAATGTGTGTGTAAGGGAGAGAATAGGACAAGGAAGAGGAAAGACAGATCGCGCGCGGTCCGTGACCCGTTTGTTAGGGTACTGCTCCTGGTGTTGATCGGAGAAATCACGGACAACTACCGATCAGAGCAGCCGGCCGCTAGAATTCTCCTCCAGACAGCGACTGAATTTGACCTAGCTGAAAAGCTAGTGTCGAAAATCCTGTCTCGAACCTGGGACCTCCCGGTCAGAGGCGCTGCAGTGACATCAGTCGCCGGATGCGAAAGTTACCTGTGTCGGCGGCGCTCGAGGTCGGCGTCGGCGGCGCGCAGGGCGAGGGCCACGTGCGCGCGCGCGGGCCGCGTGCAGGCGCTGGTCGGCCGCGTGCTCGCTGCGCAGGCGCGCGTCCGCCTCCGTCGCCGCCCGCCGCTGCGCCGCGCGCTCGCGCTGCTGCAGCTCGCGCGCGCGCTGCCGCGCCTGCAGCCACTTGCCCAGGAAGTCCGTGTTGGGCTCGCGCGCGATCTGCCGGCACCAGCCACGCCCACTTCGCGACCTCCGGAACAACTACAGAGTGGCACACACTTTCTCGTAGTAAAAGTGTTCTAATTTCTAGGGTGTGGACTGGCTTTAAGGTCTTGCTCCACCATCTATCGTCGGGTATTTTATTTATTTTTCTCTTTCCTAATAGTAGATTCGAAATATTACTTCAAGAATATTAAAGAAGAGTAAAACGTCGTCCTAAATAAAAATTTTCATTGAAAAGTTGGAAGACTTTTTAAGGCAATAGCGATTAAGCATTTATTAATGCAAAATTTTGCATTAATTACTTAATTTAATTTTTTATTTAATTTAATTTAATTTATTTATGCAATTTACTTAATTTAATTTATGCAATTTATTTAATTTATTTTATTTAATTTATGCAATTTATTTTATTTATTTTTTTGGAACCACTGTTTTAAAAATTAATTTAAAGTCATTGAAAGACTTATCAGGCCTTTCAATCATTCTGGATAACTGGTAAGCTTTGAGATGGGGAAGTAACCCCATTCAGATTATGGGTATACTTCTTACTTTAGCGTTGCGTTTTGTCATTCGCAGATGCCAGACCGAAGGTTAATTCTCGTGCGCACACGAATGGTGACGTTAAAGCAAAATCTAAGTGTAAGTAAATTAATTAATAAATAAATAAAAGAGTATGACGTGCTCATCGATATGGTTCATATTTTCTTAAAGTACTGTTCATAATACAAATAACTACAATAGAGATAAATAAGTGTAGTGTAAGGCGACAGATGTTTTCTTTGAGACGTTCTAATAACTTCTCTTTATATGGCGTTCGCCTCATTAAGAACTTAATTTTTTTCTAACTACTCTAATATATTGAACTTCCTAATTATACGTGCTTCTAAAGGTTGACATTTAAAAAGTCCAATCTGATGCAATAAGATTCCTGTCTCATTCCATACTATCGAGATAAAAATTAATTCCCTTAATTTGCTAATTAAGCGATTAATTTTTTTCTCGACTGTTATCAAATAACTGTTCTGAAACCCTTTCTGTAATCTCTCACTCAATGCACGAAATAAGACGACCGAAATGCGTCACTTGATTCTTGGTAGGATCTCATAATTCACTAATATCTTGTTTCATTTTTTAATATATATATATATATATATATATATATATATATATATATATATATATATATATGTGTGTGTGTGTGTGTGTGTGTGTGTGTGCGTGTGTGTGTGTGTGTATGAGCGACACCCTGTGTGTACATGTTAACTCCGACACCCTGTGATCGATCTCCATGAAAGTTGGCACATCTACGTGTTTTTTCATCTGCAAGGTTTATGCGCTGCTAATTTTGTTGTATCTCCACCAGATGGCGCTGTAGAACAAAACTAAATATTCATATCAAATGCAAACCGCAACACTCGGCAGCATTTTCGGAATATATCGTTAAATAACTCTTAAACGAAGCGTTCCAGGGCAATAAAAACTAAAATTTGGAGGCGGAAGGTCTCAAAGAAACGTTTCTCACATCATAATGTACAGGATGAGATCTTTTTGTGCACTCTATTACATTGTTGCTGATCCGGAGCTTTTTGATAATACCCCGCCTGCTCAGAGCCGTGCAGAATCTGCAACTAAATGTGAACGAAAGGGACGAGAGAGACAGAGATAGATACAAAAGAGTAAACAGACTGTACAGGGACGCAGAGGACGGAGGAGAGGAGAGAACAGGAGAGAGGGGAGAAAAAGGGAGAAGGAAGGAGAAAGATGAAGGGCAGGAAAACGTCCGTCGGGATCCGCTAGTTCTTTATAAACTTAATTCTAAGGATGTTCAAACAGGGGGTTGTGCGTCAACATTTACATTGAACTCTTCAGTATTGCACACGTCTCGACCAAAAATCTACTATGTCCATGGAATTTGGAATTAAAATTTTATCACGACCGCATAGGAAACAAATTCCTCGACACATGCACCAGCAGTTTTATTGACAGGGTACGTTTCTCTACAGTTAATTCCACAGTTCCCCATCCCCAGCAGCGCGTTAAAGGAGATGAGCTGAGGATTGACTGTCCCCCAAAGGAGCACCTTTCGCGAGGCAAACACTGATCATTGAGGGTCCGGGAAATCGCAGCAGGTGTGGGAGTAGAGGAAGGCTTCCACTTGAAGGTTGCTTCCTACGCCCGACATCTAATATATAAAATCATTTTTGTTTGTTTGTATTTTATGCGGTGCCGTACCATTCATCCGATTGCCATAAAATTTTGTCAACTTATTGCTTGCAATTGCGTGAATAGAGAAGACAGAGTACAACGATAATGTGCGTATGTCTGTCCCATATGGACGCGCGATGATGGTTTTATGCGTTTATTTTGCAAGTGGCCCTGAATAGAAACTCGACGCAACCCGCAGCACCCTGAAGTATTAAGCGAGTCCTCGCTGCATATTCTGTCCCTGCAATTGTTAAACATTGGCCGGAATTATTTCTTGATCGTTATCTCGGACAAAATCTCAATCAAATTTGACAGTGCGAATGCAAGCTACAACTTCAGACAGAATATTTTAACAATACGATACTAGGCAACCATGTCCAAAGTAGGACTTAAAACAATCTCGCGAGAAAGAATTTTATCTATTAACATTTTTGCAGAGCATAACGTAAAAGGTTGTTAACAAGTACGTGACCAGTGGCTTGTGAAGTATATACATTGCAGTATCAAAGGATTGGCGGAATTCACCGGTATTTGGCATCGAAAGGGATAATTTGATGGTAAAAAGGAATTTAAATTACTAACGTTTCCCAACGTTCCCTTGGTCCTTTATCCCAGTTAAATGTTCAACATTTCTCGTGGGCGATCTTTGCGTGTCAAGTCTCGAGCCTAAAACCAAGTTAGGCGAACACTCGGGGGGGGGGGAGGTAAGTTTCTCCGTCTGTGGCGGGTGGGAAGGTCTCTAGAGTCTTATTTTCAACCGCTTCGCACCTGCCGTCATTCTCTCGTGAACACTCCCCACCGCTTCCATCAGCCCTCGGCGCACGCTAAGTTTAGCCGCAGGCCGGGCACACGGCACCGTTCTCGATCCTGCACCGAACCTGCACACGCCCCCGCGCCGGCTCTCGCGAAATTCACCAGCCCCCGGGGCGTAAAGCAACCCGCGACCGCCAGCTGGGCTCAAACGTCGCTCGTCTTGACGCGAAGAGTCGTGCATTTGGGGAAATACAGTAAACTCTCATTATCACAAGTTCCAAGGGACCAAAATAATCAGTGTTCCTGTTATCCAAGTATTATAAACGTCCGTATTACCGTAAATCCTTGCCAGGACCGCAGTTCTATTCGTGTTACAGCGAAATTCGTGTTAAGCGCGTTCGTGCAATCGAGGGTTTACTGTATAATACAAAGCTTGCTTCATATGTTGCGTAAACGTGTTCTCCTTAATGGAATACTTAAACCAGTCACGACCTAAGAATATATTTTGGTAGTTGTTAGATTTTAATTTGATATATCTACCGAGTACGTTGGCCTTATAACGTTTTCTCTCGAGCATAATAGTGCAATATATAGTGCAATGTAAAATATACAAAAGGTGAACTGACATCAGGACATTGACCAAGGAGTATTTTTATGTGCCAGTGGACACTACGAGCTTTGTCAGAGGTCTGGGTGTAATGACAAAAGGGCAATGGAAAAGATGGATGAATTTCAAACCTTTTTTTTTCTTTGTTTTTCAGTGAAGTCCTGTACTTAATATCGTTACGTTACAGCAGTTAAAGGGGGAGCTCTGACTTGTGGCCATGAATTCATGCCTTTCGGGTACACATTTCTAATATATATATATATATATATATATATATATATATATATATATATATATATATATATATATATATATATATATGTGTATATATATATATATATATATATATATATATATATATAGTATAGCATTTAAATTCTGAGCCTCAAGATCAAGATTTTGTTGTCTTTGTTTTTCATTTTCATCATCGATTCAGAATTAATGGATGCAAGGTGAGCTTCACATACGGAGTTCATCGTACTTATATCGGCCAACATTGACAGTATTGAATGAATAATTAATTACGTGCCTCAAAACGAAAACACGAGTTTATTCTCAACTAGATATGCAACATGCTACCGACTTGTTGAGCGTATTGAAATAAATTCTTTGAATAAGTTTAAGTAAACAAATCAAACAAAAATATTTATTGAGGAAATATTAATATAGAGTAAACTGTTAATAATATTCAATATTAAAAGTGTAAAATAGAGTTTTAAAATATTAAAAATTTGCAATATTCACATTTCTTTTCGAAGTGTTCATGAAAATATAACTGTCATATTATTCAATGAACTTTAATCTATTTACGCCAAAAAACAAGCAGCACCAGCTTCTATACGATTTACCACGTTTCTGGCCACGGAATCTAAATTGCCTTACACACGCTGGAGGTGCGATACTCGCAGAAAAGTCGATTCGTCTGAGACCGCCCTCGGCCACGCCACCGTGCCCCGCCCCGCGCACCGCCCCGCGCCCCACCCCGCGCTCGAGCCCCGCCCCGCGCCCCGCCCCGCGCCCGCCACCGCACCCACCCCGCGCCCCGCCCCGCGCCACACCCCGCGCCCGCTCCCGCGCCACGCCACAGTGCACCGCTACCGCGCCCCGCCACCGCGCCCCGCCCCGCACCACGACCCCGCGCCCCGATACCGTGCCCCGCCCCCGCGCCCGCCCCGCGCCACGCCCCGCGCCACGCCCCGCGCCACGCCCCCGCGCCACGCCCCTGCGCCACGCCCCCGCCACCTCCCCGCCCCAGTAGCGCTTTCAGCGCCAATCACACGCACCGCGCGCCGCCACCCCTCTGCTAACCTTCGCCTTAGTGTTCCACGGCGGCGCCAGGCCGTGCCGTCTCACGCCCCCGCCCCTTGCGCCTCCACGATCACGTCACATCGCGTTCGATAGAGCCGCCACGTCACAACGATGACGTACCGCCCGCGCTATCGATGGAGTAAAGCTGCAGGCTTGAGACTCCATCCGCACTAAGCTTTCGTGCCCGCCAACACGAATGGATATATAAATAGACCCAATGAATTCTGGCTCATGGCGCATTTTCTTGCTGGTACAAACAGAGCCAAATATAATACTGTGAGTGGACTTGATCTTCACAGGAAACTTCCCACATTGAAATTAATTAAGGAAGATATTTAAAAAATAAGCAGCAAGTAAATTTATTATCCAAGTGATGATCGGAAAGGCATAATTGCCATATTTTACTATTGGCCTGCATCCTACTTCTAATAGAATTTTTCTGCTTACTGATAATGCGATACACTTCATGATTTGCCAAGCTTGCGTAAGTACCAACGATTCTAGTGATGACTATCGTTTTCACAGTACTGCAGATCTTTTGTTGAAACGTGGAGTTCGTTTTTTTCAGAAGTTGCAATCGTTACTTCGGGAACAGTTCTCGAATCCCTTATAATTCGCTATTCCATCTCATCGGAGGTATTAGATTTTAGATAATCAGAATGTAAATTTTGACCATTGAAATTTTAATTTTTAATAATTTAAATAACCATGTCCTTTTCTTTTAATTATCCAATGATTTACATTAATTAATAGAGAATTTGGGTCCAACAATGTTAAATTTTTGAATAATATTTTTTTAAATTTAAAACTTCATTAACCTACTAATATTCAAATTAGAATGTACCAGTTACTATTTAAATGTTTCTTCAAAACGAATAACGTAGGCTAAGTTTTCCTGGTACTTATAATTAGAAAAGAGCGCAAAAATATACGCTTAATGTTGTTAACTCCTTAAAAGGACGTCTGGATGATTTCTATAGAGAATAGGCTTAATTATTTATTTTCAAGTTTGACTTTTATTTCAACTAAAAATGCATAAATTTACATGGGGACTGTATCCACTCATTTAACGGAGAGAGTTATAATACTATTGAAATCTTAGTAATATGCTTTTGATGAGGATAATCCCAAAAGTGTTTGATGTCCTGATCCAGGTCCTACCCTGTGCCTGTTGCATGGTTGCTAACAAGCAGGCAGCCCATTTCGATCAAGAATAGAAGACGGTGAAGGTCTAAAATACCTTTCGCATTCGGATCGTGCGCAGCCTTCATCTCGCGTGTACTTAGTTTTCTCGTTGCCCGAGTTTAAAATTGGAAAGAAGCACATGAAATTCTCAACTTTGGCATGCCTATTATTTATGCTCGTACTCTACGATCGTGTTTGCGAACAAATGTATCTCATCCTATCACATCAGTATAATTTCGCGAAGAGCATTAAATAAATGGATAAATTGTTTGTTGTTGTTTTTTCTGAAAATTGGATAAGTACTGCTTTCTCTTAACAATTCTTTCCATTCCCGTCCAATTCTATCCAAATAATCAGAAATATTGGTGGAGAGTTTTGTTTACCTTAGTTACCGGTGGACGGGTCTTTGGAGGGCTGAGAAAATATCTTTAAAATGATTATTTTAATAGTGATTTGAAGTAAATATTTATTTTAATAGTGACCAATCGCGTACAGAATACTTCGGCATCCGTCTGAAATTGATCAGAGGAAATCAAGGAAACGATGTAACCAAGAAAACACAGAAAAGAGCAGTCAGTCTCTTAGAATTATCATGAAAGCAGTGGCTTTGTGCGACCCTCTGTGAGTCATATATTGAGACATGGAATAGCTGGCCTGCAGCACTAATGGAGCCTTTTCCCAGAAACATCAACACTTTGAGGTTAAGATTAAATTCTAGTAATAGTATTGTAAGCGATAATATCAGTGGTCTGGGAAGGACCTCTGCATTTAGTAGGCATGCCTTAAATGGAGTAATTTTGTCCTGTGTATTGAATTATATGTATATTGAGTATTCATTATATTACGGTGTTAGATGTATAGCAAGTGTAAAGAATTTGGCACCGAGCTTAATGCCCAAAGCAAATTAAATAAATTATCTATCTCTATATCTGTCTATCTATCTATCTATCTATCTATCTATTGAAGAAATTGTTGTCTAAGATGCGCCGCGGTTGAGATTTTTCTAAACGTGTTCCTCCCGGTACCAGACGTACTATAAAAATAAGCAACTTTTAGTAAAGTGATTCTGTGAATGGTTGAATATAGAAAAGATCTACTCCAGTTCTCTAAAATATCAGATTTATTCGCAGTCACTTTCTTTGCGTAAATTTAAAAACTTTTCTTCCTCATTTTGTGTAATATGGTGTTAATGAACACAAAACCAAAATATTTCATGAAAGGAATTGTTGAAAGTGCAGATATTGGACATACGGTGGATCTGAAAATATTACTATGTAGCATTTATTGTTGTTGGCACGTAGGCGGCCAAAATAAATTCAAATTTGGCGCCGTACTTGAAATTCAATCATTTATAGCAATTCTTTGGCGCTAATTACCAACGAAGGGTATACAATTCAAACATCCCGCCTTGGACTTAGTATTTTTTCTGTAAAAAAAAGGCGGGCGGGCTTCCAGAGAGAAATGCAATACATTTTGCATATAAAACTCTTTGGAAGAACGGACATGCTTTGAAGTTTTGAACTGGTTTCTAAGAAGGGCGCAAGAGCGCGCCACGGACCAGACGCGAAGAGCGGCCAGAATGACGACATTGCATATCGTCAACATATTCTGAGAGTCCGATGCCTTTCCAAATAAAGACACACCGGTAGCGGTAGATCAGTGCATCAAATGATGTCACTGCAGCGCCTCTGACCGGGAGCTCCTAGGCTCGAGTCCTGACGGCGGCAGCATTTTCGACGCTAGCTTTTCAGCTAGTTCAGATTCAGTCTAGCCTGGAGGAGAATTCTAGCGGCCGGCTGCTCTGATCGGTTGATTTCCGTGGTTTCTCCTATCAACACCAGGCGAATGCCGGAGCAGTACCCTACCAAACGGGCCACAGACCGCGCGCGATCTATCGTCTCCTCTTACACACATACACTAACAGGCACTACACTACCACATATCCCGGCAGACCGTCACTTAGAGCTTGTCCCGGTTTGGGCGGTGCCCCCTGGTGGGAGAGTCCTGGTTAGGGGGACACCCCACTAGCCGACGGCGGTTGGTCGGCGCCGGATCTCGCCATCCGGCGGGGGAAGATCACCGCCATCTCCCGAGAAAAAAAGCATGCACTACACTAACGGGAATAATGACCGAAGCCGTTGACGCGCCCGGAAACACAAAAAAATCAATCAATCAAATAAAGACACCATGGGATCACATTGTTTGAAAAGCAGATCGCCAAAACAGTTTCGGCGCGGCTCGCCTCGCCTCACTCGAGTAAAAAGCTGCTCATGCGCACGTATGTATCTCACCGAGAACACTGATAGTTAATTCAGTTCTATATGGTTAGTGTTGCGACTCTAGCAGGATTATTGACACGCAAACTTAACTCTCATGCTCGAATTACGAGAGCAAACGATAACTCTCATTACGAATTACGATTTTATTTTTGTCCAGACATAGTAATACTGACAACTTCAATACTCAATCATTCTTACGCTAAGGCATACTAATAGCTCTTAAATAATTGGTTTTCAGAATTTTTCCTTACGTCAAAGGATTAAAAGACGGTAGGTGTCTTGTTTTCAACATGAAACATCTACGGCAGCTCTCCCCAAAAACCCAAGTTATATTCGCAGCCTTAAAAATTGTCACTCTCTCTTACGAAACATTTTGCATTATCTTTTGTGTGTATATTTGTTGTTTCCTTAACAACAAATTTACTCAGAACTTCCCCGACGTATTTTTTCCAGAGTTTTGTTAGAAACACGATTCCTCTTTTTGTCATGCCATTCTCACTAGATATCTATGAGAGTTGCTGAAAGATGGAGAGGAAATTGTTACCAAAGGAACTACATTTGTCATGGCCTACCACGATCTCTTTGAAACACGATCGCGAAATGTCTATCCAAAAGCATGAACATGTAAAACCGTGCAAAAGTTGTGAGCGCTGGAACTCGATTATTTGATCTGGTTTAATCCTGAAATGAATATTTCATATCTGGTCCCACTATTAGCGGCACAGCATAAAATGTTCATTTCCGAATGTCTACTCTGCAACCAGGTGCCCAAGTTTCTTGACAATAAAATCGAAGGATAAAACTAAATGGACATCCATTTTCACTGGCCCTGAAATACATTCGTTTTCAGACGATTTGTTTTATAATATAAATACTCATGTTAACCTTGAATACTTTACAGTAGCATTTTCGGTGAGTGGATCTCACTTTCTAACCATTTACGAAAATATTTCTGAGATTTCAAGAAATAGATCACATCGTGTACCACAAATAATTTTGTACAAATTTGCACATCTATCAAGTCGTTCGCAAATAATTGATAGTAAACTGGCAATAAAAGACGCGATGTCATGTTCTCAATAGTAGTTCTATATTTCACAATATAAATGAGAGTCTGACTCTCAGGAGAGGTTTATTCGTTCAAAGTTACTAATTGTAAATAAATACTTTTCTTCCTGCGGTATGAAGAGAAAATGGGTGAAATTATTTTCCTCCCTGCGCTGTGTGCGGGCCGGTATTCAATCAAAAGAACGTCTTTTACCGTTTATGAAACCACATTATTGCATTTAAGCACTTTGGGTTTAATGTAGTTTAAATAATTATCCATATATACTCCTATAAGGTTTTTACGTTATAGGTCCTGACCTACAACGTAAAAAGAAAAAAGATACCTCGACCTCTCTCGAGTTTAAAAGCTATTCTGTTTACACGGCGGCTTGTTTAGCGAGATCCTTCCCTTTCACGCTCATGCCTGTAGGAAATGCTCACGAGAAAATTTTCCACCGCCTCCACTCCCGCGCTGACCTTGAAGGGGTCGCGTGCAAAGCAGGAGGTGCGCCCGCTCGGCTCCTGTCGTGCGAAAGGTGACTCGGCGAGGGAAAGGCTGTTCCACGTTTCAAAGATTGCAGTGTATAGCAAGAGGCTGAGCAAACTTCAGCTTGTTCCGTGCAGGAATACATTTGGTTTGGGGCACGTTTTATTTAACAAAATAATTGTAATTTCTAACTCTAGTGCAAACGTAAGTTACATTAAAGTATTATGCCTCCAGCGTACTGGAGATGCGGTTCGGTATGTCTCGTGTCGGAGTTCTTAAACTGATGTGATCATTACGCCAGTAACAGTAGTGCATTTTTTTATTCCCAGAGGTGGCGGTATTCTTTTCCAATTAAATGATGAGATCTGACGCCGGATTTCCATTAGATGTGTACTCCCACGCAGGGTCCAGTCGGGACAAGCTCTACACTCCAGATCACTCCCCCAATGCACGTGGTAGTGTAGTGCATGTGTGCGTACATGCCGGGAGACCCGTCAGGTGCTTAGAGATTGTCCTGCCTGGGGCGGTGCCCTGCTGGTAGGAGATAGCTGTTTGAAGGAAACCTTCCTAGCCGACGGTAGGTCGGCACTGGATCTCGCCATCCAGTGGGGGAAGAACACCTCCATCTCCCGAGGGAGAGAAAAACTACACTACGCTGACGGGACTAATAGTCCTAGTAGTTGACGCGCCTAAAGTCACTAACAATCAATGCATGTATGTGTAAGGAAGGGGTCAGGAGAGAACAAGGAAGGGGAAGGAAAGGTTGCGTGTGATACGCGGCTCGTCTTGTACGGTACTGCTCCGGCATTCGTCTCGTTCAGAAAAAAACCGAATGAGCCAGATCAGAGCAGTCAGTTGCTAGAATTTTCTCTCAGTCAGCGCCTGACTTACACATATTTGCTATGAAGCTGGTTTTAAAAATCTTCCTCTGCCGGGACTCGATTGCTTGATTGATTACTGATTCCGGGCGCGCCAACTACAGACGTCATTAGTCCCGTCATAGTCCTTCATCTTTTCATCGGGAGGTGGCGGTGATCTTCCCACTGGATGGCAAGATCCGGCGCCGGCCTAACGTCAGCTAGCGGTGTTTTCCCCACCAGGTATTTCCCACCAGCGCCCCCCTCAGCCGGGACAATTTCTAAGCTCCCGACCGGTCTCCCGGAATATGTAGTAGTGTAGTGCATGTTAGTGTAAGTGTATGTGAGTAAGGGGTGAGGATATGACAAGGAAGAGGAAGGACAGATCGCGCGCGGTCCGTGGCCCCTTTGCTAGGGTACTGCTCCGGCATTCGCCTGGTGTTGATCGGAGAAACCACGGAAAACTATCGATCAAAGCAGCCGGCCTCTAGAATTGTCTTCCAGTCAGCGACTGATTTCGGTCTAGCTGAAGAGCTAGTGTCGAAAATCCTGCTGCCGTGGGGAGTGGGAACCTAGGACCTTCCGGTCAGAGGCACTGCAGTGACATCAGTTGATGCGCTGAACCATCGCTACCCGTCCAGGACTCGAACCAAGCCTAAGACCTTGTGGATAAAATCGTTAGCAGCGTCGCAGATATCACGTCTTCCGTGAATGCTTACATGCTCCATGGATTAGCCTCTCGCACCGCTCGCCCAATCGGGCGAACGTGAGGGACTGAGCTGCTACGTTATGAGACAGACTGCAGTCAAGCACAGTCAGTGCTCTGAGTACAACAACCAGACAGAGGGTAGGACAAGGAAGAGGAAGGAAATATCGCGCTTGGGCAATTGTTTCGGTGTTCGCTAGAATTGATATGAGGAACCACGGAAAACTAAAAGTCAGTGTATTCGTTCGCTGGGATTCTCCTCCATGAAGCGCTAAGTGGAGTTAATTGTTTAGCTAGTATAGCTGCCACTACTCGAACCTAGGACTTTGTCAAACAACACAACTGAAATCATCCACATCTTGGGCTGGATTCGAACCCACAATCTATTGATTACGAATTTGGGCTCACCAGCTTCAATTCCCTGCGTCCCCGGGCAGGCACGAGCATTTGGTCGTAATAGATACACTTCGGAAGGGAGCAGATCTCTCATCGAATTACTCAGCTGAAGCTGCACTCCGCCTTCGTTCTGAGAGCTCAACCGCACGAGGTTTCCGATTTGCATGCTGAGCTAGAGTGAATCTCCGCGGCGGCTGCGGTGGCGGGGGGGCGGGGGGGCGGGGCGGGGGGGAGTGGAAGAGCGCTAGGAACGCGAAGGGCAGGTGGGTCGTTGGGTCGCGCCCCCCGCCCCCACCCCCCACGCTAAATGGCGCCCTCGTGACTGCCTCGTGCACGCTTCTCGCGAGGCACTCACATCCGACCGCGCTGCGATAGGTCGCTCTGCAAAGACGATGAGGGGGCTCAGGGCATCGACTGATGTCTCTGCAGTCCCCCTTAACGGGAGGTCCTAGGGTTACACTCCCCACGGGGGCAGGATTGATTCATTGATTCATTTTTTCATGTTTCCGGGTGCGTCAACTGCTCTGGTCATTAATCCCGTTAGTGTAGCGCATGTGTTTTCTCGGGAGAAGGCAGTGATCTTCCCCCGCTGGATGGCGAGATCCGGCGCCGACCTACCGTCGGCTAGTGGGGTTTCCGCCTAACCAAGGCTCACCCACCAGCGGGGCACCGACCCAGCTGGGACAAGCTCTAAGCTCCCGACCTGTCTCCCGGAATATGTGGTTGTGTAGTGCATGTTAGTTTGAGTGTGTGTGAAAAGGGAGAGGATAGGACAAGGAAGAGGAATGGCAGATCGCGCGCGGTCCGTGGCCCGTTTGATAGGGTACTGCATCGATTTGAATTATTATTTTTTTTTTCAAAAAATAATAAAATTAATCAACTTTTTATTCCTCTTTTTCTAAATAGTGGCTTCTTTCTTATAGTAATATTCTTCATTAGTATATATTAATACTTATTATAAATGAATAAAATGCTTTCCAAACCTTTAACTAATAAATGAGATATTTTATATTTATTCGGTCATATTTTTTAAAGTCTAGTTTTGTAATTACATTCGAAATGTTTCCGTCCCGTCAAACTTTCACAGATGCTTGATAGAAAACAGCAGTGCTAGTTTTCAATTAACTTTTTACATCTTTGGATTCACTTTTCACATCTTTTGATTAATATTTTTTTTACCCATCTAAAAATAGTTGGAATCTTAGTCTGCAAAATAGTTTGAATCACTTCATTGTCGTCCGAAAAATTTCTTCCTCGAAGTTCTTTCTTTAGTTTTGAGAAGACGTAAAAGCCACTTGGCGCAAAAAAAGGGACTGTCGAGTGAATGCTGAATCTCCTTGAACTCATAATCTGTCAATTCAGCCTTGGCAACAACAGCTGTGTGAACTGGAGTATCGTCATGCAGTAGCCAAACACCACGACTCAGCTTTCCTCGTCTCTTTTCTTGTGCAAAAGAGAAAAATAATATACTGCAGTGACGGTGGTGTTCCTTTTCTGAAAGTCTCTTACGAGAACCCCCTTGCAATCTCAAAATATTGTTGCCATGATCTTCTTTCCTTACTTGGTGGAACTTCGCCAGATTTAGACCACTCCACCGACTCTCGTTTTGAAAAAGGGTCACAGTAACGAACCATTGTTTCATCTCCAGTGACAATGTATTCTGAATTTTTTTCATTCCCTTGACAGAATTATAAAAACTGTCGGTAACATGTCACTCGTTGAGTTTTTTTAAGACGGAGGACTGAAGTCGCGACACTTATCGCGCACTGACTTTTCTCATAAAAAAGATTCTAATGAATGATCCGAAAAACAGTTGTTCTTTTTAGAAAGTTACCACCTTGAACTGATATTTTTAAGATTCAGACGCGTATCAGTGTGCATTTCTTATTCCACAAACGACACTTTTTCCATAGCCATCACCTCCAAAAGTCGACCCTCATGAGGTTCGTCTTCATCGGGCACTCTACACAGGTGGAACAGTTTGGCCTATTCTTTTACGGTGGAGTATGATGGAGAGGCTTCCTCACACACAGCATCCAATTGTTCCTTGATTATTTGTCGAAGTGTCTCTCTTTACACAAAATCTTTATCACACTTCGATACTCAATTTTATACATTGCAATTTCACTCACAATAACTGAAACAAACGGCTGTCGCAATCCATCAAACATAAATTTTTGCATGACAATCTACACTGGCCATTCATTGTACTGTCTGCCATTATCAGGTTATAACAATTGGCACGGTTTTTTAGTGTCAGACCGGAAACTTTGTAGCATGGCGCTACCAGTAAATATTAACTCGTTCTGTAAATATATAAAACAGGTTGAACGTTTTGTACATCCTTATTACCATCGACATGACCAGTCTCTATTAACGACCACAAGTTAAAATTAACAAACATTATTTTAATAATTGAATAATTAGTTACTGGTACACAATTTTGAAATGATAGTACAGGCCTACATCAATTTAGTAGATTATACGTTCAAAAATACTGCATCAATAATCATACATTTAATTGAGAATAATCTGTTTTAGTAAAATCTGAATTAAAAAAAATATCGTTTTATTCATTATAAAATTGTGATATTGTACCCTACTCATAATCCTGCAAAACTAGCTGCATAACGTGTTGTATTTTGATGTTCCGAAGCACAATTGAGCCGTGCTGTAGCCAATGTTCCCTGACTTAACACCAGAATCGAATGGCTTACGTTATGGTTCTTCAAATCCTTTGCAGAGGATTTGGTCGCAAAAGTAGCTGTTGTACACATTGCAGAAAAACTGATCTACAGACCGAAGCCTTGCATGCACAGGGCCATTGTCAGCCTCAAAGTAGAACCGGGACTCACCGTTGAACACAACACTGCACCAATTTCCCCAACCAGGTGTTTCTTTCTTAACACCGCCCACTACGGGCTGTACGATGGTGAAGTGAGAAAGGAAATTAAGCGAACTGGCCGAAGTAAGAAGCACGGGGATCTAGAAGATACATCAGAATGTCGATCGTCGTCCTGAAGACAATGTAGAAGGCCCTTCTAATAATAATAATAATAATAATAATAATAATAATAATAAATGCCCAAAATAATCATGTCAATGCAGGCGCAAAATAATCATGTCAATGCAGGAGACATACATATTAAACAAGATCTTCCAAGGAGACTCTCTTAGCGCTCTGTGGTTCTGCCTTGCTATGAATCCCTATCGACTTTGTTAAATAAAGATCAAATGGGCTACAAAATCAACAGCAAAATCGATCATGTACGCTTATCCAACCTGCTGTACATGGACGACTTAAAATTATTCAGCACCTCAAGAGAAAGCTTAATCATTTGCTTGACACTACTGCAAAATTTAGCAATGATATTGGAATGCATTTTGGCGTCGAGAAATGTAAACTAAATGCACTGCGGAAAGGAAAGTGGCAACATCAGATGGATTACACCCTTGGAGAAGGAAATGCTAAACACGAACGAATTCATGCCATGAATCCTGAGGAATATTACAAATATCTTGGATATTTACAAAGATTTAATGTTGACCAAAAATTACAAAATCTAACATTACCCAGGAATTTAATACACGTCTGAGTAAAATTCTGAAAAGTAAACTTAGTGCTGGCAGGAAAATTAAGGCTATAAATACCTATGTAATTCCAGTGCTTACCTACAGCTTTGGTATTGTCAGATGGACACAAACCGAACTAGATGCATTTAATACAAACTGCAGAGTACTTTGCACCAGATTTAGATGTCACCACCCTAAAAGCGCAGTTGAGAGATTCCACCTACCTAGGTCTTTAGGAGGAAGAGGTGTCATAGATATAGTGAATCTCCATCACCAACAACTGGAGAGACTGCGTCAGTACTTCCACGAAAAGGTAATGGAAGCAAGATACATCGGGTTGTAACATACATTGACCGGAAAATTACACCATTGAATTTGTCTGATGAAACAATGAACCTACAAAAGCAAATACAGACCAATGAGATGAAAATCAGCAACTGGAAAGAGAAGCAACTTCACGGACGCTACCCATACCAGATAGAGGGAGAACTGATGGACCGTAAGTCGTCAATTAAATGGCTGTGCTTGGGAGAACTTTTTGCTGAAACAGAGGGTTTCATGGTAGCTATTCAGGACCAAGTAGTATCAACTAAAAACTACCGTAAATTTATCCTGAAAGACAATAACGTTCGTGATGACAAATGTCGGCTATGTGGAGAACATAGAGAAAATATAGACCACATTATCAGTGGATGCAGCTCTCTAGCATCCTCAGAATATACAAAACGACATGACGACGTTTGTAAAGTGGTTTATCAGCAACTATGCCACAATAATAACCTTTTGACGGGTAACCGAACACCATACTATAAGTACACACCGAACCAGTCATTGACACAAATAATCACAAAATATACTGGAACAGGTCCATAATAACAGATAGGTCTGCATCATCTAATAAACCGGACATTGTATGGCATGACAAGAAAAATAAAAGGTGCATCTGATTGATGTCGCTGTCCGCTAGCTCACAACATCCCAAAGAAAAGAAGTGAAAAATTCTAAAATATCAACCTCTGGCAAATGAGATAAAGGAAATGTGGAGCGACGTGGAAATGGTGACGATTGTACCAATAATTCTAGGCGCCACTGGTGAAATTCCTAAGTTCCTACATGAATCCTAGCTGAACTGCATCTGAAGAAGGGGTTATACATCCAGATGCAAAAGATTGTCATACTGGACACGTGTAACATCGTGAGGAAGTTTCTGAACATTGTTGGTTGATCCAGTGCTGATTATGACAGTTGGAACGTGTATCTCTTGTTCATGGTAACCGAGATACACGAGTGGAAACAAGTTAAATTGTGATGATGATGATGATGATGATAATAATAATAATAATAATAATAATAATGACTTTATTTATGTGGCGAGACTCGGACCATCAGGCCCGCTCTTCCGCCTAACCACGTAATACATAAATTTATAGATAAGAATTGAATTGAGAGATACATTTAGTAAATAAAAACAAGTAAATAATAATACTTACTAATAAGTAAATAATACAACTTACTGATGTCATGCCCCTGGGCTCACAAACGCGACAAGAAAATAATCCCAGCATTTGCCTTAAGCGACCGGGGAAAACCAGGGGAAACAAAGGAAGTATGCATGCTCTTCAACATTGAGCAACAAAATAATATATTTAAGATAATTTTAAAAACAAACAAACATTACTGACTCTGAAAAACCCTAAAGATATGTCCGAAATATAAATTCTGAGAGATATTAATTTAGCAATACGTATCAAATGTTAACAAAAATCATGAATTACATTCATGAATCATAAAACACAATATGAGTGACAAACAATATGACACAACCACCCGGCCAGACGGCATAGGGCCGATTTTAAATTTCAACATCATGTACTAAGGAAAATACGTGATTGCGATGCGTACGATACTCTGTTGTCCTCGAATAATGCAAATGATTAGGGTTCTATTTCATGCTCGTAGAATCTACGGGCGCGCAATTTACCTGTAGTTAAAGGTTAAGAAACTTGTGTGTAAGGAATGTTTCAATAAACTGTACATCCATCACAGTATCTAGATCATGTGAAAATATATTAGTTCTGAGCCGCATCCTTCGTGGAATTCTATTATTTTTCGATAGTGTAATACGTAACATTTGTTAGATCTGTGCGAAAACTCCACATTTCAAAATAAATATTTTAAATCTGAAAATAGCATAAAAGAAGCAACCAACTCTCAACGGCCAGCCCCTCAACTGCGCGTTGCAGTACACTGCAAGTGCGATCATTCTGATATTGCTGAGCGGTGAGATCATATTGCACAGAAAGTCAAATAGTCCCTTTGATTTTATCGTGAGAGATTGTTTAAGCCTTTTTCCTTCAATTTAATTTACAGTAATTTCGTGTTTTTGCACGTTTCTGAACACCCACGTTATAAAGTGGGGGCCCACAAAAGGGATAATTCTCTAAAAAAGTAATAAAAACTCGATAAATTCGCTTTATGTATCATTCTGCTGAGCACATTCAGGTCGCTGCGTGTAGAATGAACGGCAGCTGACCTGTCGCCTTAAATTATGACACCCGTAGAATCTACGGGCGCGCAATTTATACTGTATATTTGCTTATACATGCCATTTTCTCCATCGCTGAGTATTCATGGGAGTTTCTACATTAATATAATACCTAAAAACACCGCTAAATTTCGTTTGCTGTCTTTAAGTGGTATTAAATGGCTTTGGAAAACATGGATATGCATGACCTCTGCAGTAACGCCTAACGAGCGCTCTTCAAAATTTCCACACCCAACCCAATTATTGTGAATAAAGAATAATGTTTTCTTCGTTATTTCAATAGACACTAATGTAATGTTGTATAGAATGATCTGATATTAACAGAATTTGTGAAAATTTAATTAAAATGAACATGTTAAACGCTTTCAAACTCAATTTCTAGTGTTATATTAAAAAGTCTTTTTAACTATTAATGTAAACATAAAAGTTAGAATTTCATATTGAAATACAATATTTTTTTCTTTAAAATAAAATAGTACATTATGAAATTGTGTAATGATGGGTATTAATACACGAGTGTGATATTACGATACGAGCGAGTATCGTAAACTTCACACGAGTGTATTAATATCCATTACATGGAGTTTAATACGGTACTTTTTCTTCGACTATTCTATGTTAAACCTTTAGTTTGAATCGATTCGTGGCAGTTGACGTGCAGGATTCATCCAAGGCCACCTAGCGGATAGCTACTCTACCTGCTGCAGGTGGCTTTGGTTTACCAGTGCGAAAGAATACAAAAGTTGCTCTTACAATAATTCCGAGGTCACCATTTTCGCTTTTTCTCTTATTTTTCAAGGTGTCAACCCCTCCTCCGATTTACTAGATATTTCAACCTAAAGAATTGGCCGGTTTTAAAGGACAAACACACAATAACTTGCGTTTTGTTCTTAACGTCAGTCAAATGTTCCTCTACCACTACCACAGCGCTAGGCAAATAGGATCAAAGTGAAATTACGATCCAGTTAATTTTATATAATATTCCACTTACAAATTACTGATAATAAAATAAATTAAAACTGATAAACATAATATAACATTAAATGCAATTTTATTGTACACAATCGAACCAAATATTTATTAGAACTATTCTTAAAGATTAATGAAGTCTCAATACTTGGTTTGTAAGCTTCTCTGTAACACCTAATTGCATTATAAAAATATACATTGATAAAAGCATAGTTATTACGTTCGCCCAAGGTAAGTTATAAACTTGTGATAGTTACAATTAATTAGTTCTGAGCGCTCATTCAAGCAGAACTTATTTAATTAGCAATTGCTCAGTGAAAAATACTCGTAAATTTAATACTGCATGGGAACGGTATTATATTTATCATTTAACATATGAAATGCTAATTAAAATTATTCTTTTTTATCAACTTCTGTGAGTAGTCACTTGATGCGTTCATATTCCGACATGTATATTCAATTTAAATGCGAAATTATATGGTTAAGTTTCAGTAAAGCAAAGCATTGAAAACTAGGAATAAACCGTCTTTGTGCGCAAATTTTATTTTAAAAAACATTAAAAGTTCAAACGTTCTCAGGACCTTCTAACCTATAAATTATATGGAAGAAATCGTGAACAACATGCCGCTCTAAATCATTACACCGACTGCCCGCAAACAACTTACTTGAGAACCCGCAATTTCAGGTTTCCTCACTCATTAACAAAAACGCTGAAGTATTACTTCGTATTCCCAATCATACTATCGTTTGCGTCTTATTGACCGAACGTCTTTATGCGTCTAATGTCCGAATACGGATGATTAGCATTTTTATTTTCACAAAATCCCAAATGATAAAATCCCAAGTAAAAACACCTCCAAAGCCTATTTTGGACTTAATGCAGATAAAAAGCACCATCACGAGGTGGATAGAACAAGTGAAATACATTGTGGTGACGCGTAATAGCAGACTTTATGTTAAAAACCGGAATCAGGCTACTAAGAGAAAGACAGTGGGAAAATGTCTAAGCCTAGGGAGCGGCAAGGTGTGTGGCTTCGAGTTTCACTGTGTAAGTCGTAAATTTCTATTTTCGCGATGCCACCTAATCCAACGACATCACACATCTCAGTTGACGCTTCGCTACGCATTTCCTATTTTCGACGATGAATCTCCGATTTTGGGTCTTGGCGATTTACATAAAACAATCTTAAGTCTAAGCTGTGCATCATTTCCAACGCCACATGTGCCAAATTTTTTAAAGCATCATGTGCCTAATTCGGGAATTAGCCAGATGACATCTGAAATTAGCCTTTCATCGTCATTTTCACAGCTTTATCGAAACCGTTTGATTAATGTGCGAATAAATCAGCTAGTTCGCGAATTAGTCACATTTCGGGTTTGAGCTATAACATACATTCGTTTATTGGAGTAGAGTTTTAAGTAGAATATTGTATCAGCACTTAATTGTGGTTTTCTGTGCCATAATGAATGACAATTTCCACAGTGATCAAGTGTGCTGCGTTTTGTAGTATTTTCTTGCAAAATCTACTCTTCAGCTCCGTGGCGAATACTCACTTGCCCATACTCGTAGGGGTAATTGCCTCCCGATTCTCTGTTGCCCGGTCGCCGCTTGGGCTTAGGGGGCACCTTGATGGGTCCTCCGATCATGGCTGCCTGCGCACACGACACATCACCTGTTAATTTCTTCGCTCTTTGGCAACGCGAATACAAGTATATGATTTTTCTGTCATTACGAGTTAATGACCGATTATTGTCCGATTTAAATATAGTGACTCCTCAAAGTCCGGAGCTGGAATGAGAGGGGGACACTGTCATCCAAACAGGAGCGTCAGTACCAAAAAGTAAGTTTTACCAAAGATCTTGAGAGATATTTAAATTGGACAATAATTTCTTCGCTTATTTTCCACTCGAATATACGTTAAATAGTGTTTTTGTCTATCATTATGAGTTAATGATCAACTACCAATTATTGTCCGATTTAAATATAGTGACTCCTCAAAGTCCGGAGCTGGAATGAGAGGGGGACACTGTCATCCAAACGGGAGCGTCAGTGCCAAAAAAGTAAGTTGTACCAAAGATCTTGAGAGATATTTAAATTGGACAATAATTTCTTCGCTTATTTTCCACTCGAATATAAGTAAATGTTTTTTCTATCATTATGAGTTAATGATCAACTACCAATTATTGTCCGATTTAAATATAGTGACTCCTCAAAGTCCGGAGCTGGTATGAGAGGGGGACACTGTCATCCAAACGGGAGCGTCAGTACCAAAAAAGTAAGTTGTACCAAAGATCTTGAGAGATATTTAAATCGGATAATAGTTTCTTCGCTTATTTTGAACTCGAAAGACATGAAATAGTGTTGTTAGTTTCATAATGAGTTACATTTTCAAGTAGTTGTAGGTGAGTCATAGTGCCACAAAGCCTAGAATATTTTAGAGATGTAAAATAACATTCAAATTCGGTTTAAGGTGTCTCGACAATTTATAACAAACTTCCGCAAACTTATGCACCAGCGACTAATTGATCAACCGGTTAAGCGACCAATTGTTTGGCCATTGGCCAGTCGTACGACCAGTTGATTGTAAATTTGGATCGAAACTTGGGTCGAGCGGAACTAAGTCGATATTTAATTCATTTCCGTTTTCCGCTTATAAAATAATTTTTATTGTTGAATTATTTTATATTTATCTATATCAAATGAGTGAGTGTGAATGTATGCTATTAGATACTCCAGAACGTACACAGGAAAGCCAGAGAGATTGAAAAACAGATCGCGAAATTTTCCGGATAAATTCGCCACTATTGGAGTCCAAGAATATTCAATTTCCGGGTGAATTAATAAAATATGCATCTTATGATATGGAGCATTCGATCTTGCAATTGGTATGGAAATTTCACAATCCTCAGCATTTCCAAACTTATTTTATCAATTTTCTAAATTATTTTTAACTTGACGAGATACATTGTTTTTAATCCGACCTCTTTGATTGATGATAGTCATCAGACAGTATCGGTATTACGGTCATTAACGTCCTTAGGTTGATAAACAGTACATTACTACCGAGTCTGTTGTTTGGGTTATCGGCCGCGTGTCATTCAATACTTTTCGTAATACCCTTTTATTATCAGAAAAAGGCATTTAAACAAAGAATATTTCCGGGAATAAATGTACTCAAGACACCATGTGTAGCACATTTTGTTCCTAATGGACAGCGGGTTGTAAAATTCTTAACGGACACCGGCAGATAAGAGTGACTTTTCGTTCCTGTTGCGTTGCGTTAAGTCAGTATTAGGACGGTACCACTCGCGCAACTTTTCTTGACCGATAGATTGACGAAATGCGGGCGGAGTGGGGTATTAGTTACAATGACAGCCACTAGAGTATTTTCAGTAATGCCAACCTTTGGTAGATGAAACTCAAACCCGTTATGTGTGCGGGCAGGTCATCGCTCTGGGTAGGCAACAGCAGGGACAGTACATAGGAGTTTTAGGTGCCTTCCTTGAAGGTCCTGGACCTGCCTCAGATATTTCTTTAAATAATGGTAATAAAGCTGAACAGAAGTTCTCGACTATGAAAGCAACTAGCTTTGACTAGCTTCTGTTTCGTGCCAACGAAGTTTTAATGCTGGGAATGTTGTCATCAGTGCTCGCTGCGATCTTTTGTCTTCAGCTGTTTATGGCTCCAGGGAGGGGGAAGCAAGGTCATCGGTCAAGAAAAGGTGCGCGCATGGTAGAATATTACGAGAATACTTTGTCAAACTGTATTTTACGTAGTTATATTTGCACAGGTATATTCATTGGTCCATAAATAATAAAAATATAATTATATATTTTTTATCATTATAAATTAAAATAAGTAATAAAATATTATAATTTTGAAACAATTCAGAACCGTGGCCCTCATTAGCACCTTGTTGATATTGAATCTAACGCAGAAAATTAAGTATCATTTCAATATTATTTTTCAATAATTTTACAGAAAAAAATTTGAGTAACGTCTGATAAATGACTGAATTCAAAGAAAGCACATTTTTATGTTTTAAGTTTTGTTGTTTTTTTTTTCTTTTTCTCGCCAATCTGCAATGTCAGTTCAGATGCGACACAAAGAATCTTCCAAAATTGTTCTTTTGTAGCTAACTCAAAATTACTCAGTATCTTTCCTTTTCAATTTGCGATTAAGAACTTTGTCTCCAATTGATATTTTAGGTTTGCTGCACTATTTACATTTGAACCATCACCATTACATTTTCATCATAAAAATTCATTTAAAATGTCAAAACATCATTTTCATAAAAAAATGTCAGAAATGTGTTATTCTATGTCAATGAAATTTCATTGCACTCACTTAGTCTCATCAACTCTTCCTCTCGGACGAGCATGATTTGGACCCTAAATTTCTTGAGAAATTTCATCAACAGCGATAAGTGTTCACGTCAGCTTATTTGCCTCACTATCTGATGCTTAAGTAGGAGGAAATACTAAGTTTATGCAAATCCGGAGATTTCATGGTTGGAATTTTCACTTCCTACAATTTTATTATAAAATTAGTAATCATATATCAACAAAAACATGCATACTTTACTTTTTGTTTTATATCCAGTGTCTATAATAAGAAGAAAGAGTTAATTGGAATTTTAAAGAATCATTCATTGTGTGGTTAGAAAGAAAATTCATTTCTACACCGCCTAAAATATGTTAGATGAAGGTGGCATTGGAATTCTTTGCAGTAATTGAAGAAAACGTTTATAAACATCAATACATATCTTTCATATTATCACACCATTAGAAATTACGTTGAAAGTTGAAGTGCATTTTGTTTTATATTCTGTTTTCTTATATTTGCTCGTTATTAGATTACAAATTCGATTAAAGAAGTCAATATTTCAGATTTAGGGGTTGTGAACAAACAAAACCTACTTTCTAAAGGATAAATATTGGCAAATACTTTTTACAGTATATGATTTGAAGCCAAAACAGGGTAGACTACTAAACTACTAGCAGCTAAAATTCTTCTCGTATGATAATAATATTCACTTCGAAAAAGTACCAATGCTAATAACCTATAAAACACAATACCATTCACTATTTATGACAGTACAGTAGTTAGTGGCTAGACATACATATCCCAACAAATATTTGGAGACCACCTTCGTGTTGTAGCATCACAATATACTTAAAGTGTTTCGCGAGAGCACACACTCACTTCCTTAACCTCACCTCGTGTCCGCCACGCGCTCGCTCCAAAGGCCGGGCTTATCAGGGCAGCACAGGGCAGGGCTTGCTGGGCAGCGCCGGCGACCAAGGGACCCCGGCAGGGCAGGCGGGCGAGGCGACTCGCTTCCTCCGGCGGCAGCCACAACGCGGCGGTGCGTGTCGCGTGCCTCCGCGCTCGCGCCCTCGGCTCGCCTCCCCCCCTTGGCGGTCGCCCCGGCAACGCCCACAGCGGGCGCCGGCCCGCACCCCTCGACCAGGCCGCCGTCTGCGCTCAGTCCCTTTGGCGCCCTCCTTCCCCTCCGCCCTGTCGCTTCCACCAAGCCCGACTGTACCCGCCCTTTCCCCGCCCCCCCAAACGAGACAACACGGCCAGTTCGCGGGTGCCAGCAGCTGCGCCCCCCCGCCCCCCCCCGCGACCCCGCCCGCCCCCGCCCGACCCCGCCCGACCCCGCCCGACCCCGCCCGACCCCGCCCGACCCCGCCCGACCCCGCCCGACCCCGCCCGACCCCGCCCGACCCCGCCCGACCCCGCCCCACCCCACCCCATCTCTCATCAAACACATCCCCTCCGCCCACGCTCTCACCTGCATCCGAGCTGCTTGACCTCCGCCCCTTTGACGCCTGTGTCCTCTGCCCTAAACGCCTTGCCGCCTCCTCCACCGCCTCCACCCCACCCCTTTTTTGTCGCCGCGTCTCCCCCACCGTCTTTTTCTTCCCCCTCTGCGCTGCTTGCATTCAGTCGCCTTGGCGCTCCCCGCCTCTATTTCTCTACACCCCACCCCCGCACGTGACTCCTTCCCCCTTGGAAATGGCCTCTCCGGCGCTCTGCCTCTGCCCTAACTCCGCTTGGTCGCCTCCGTCCCGCCCTACCTCTCACCTGCGGTGCCTACACTCAGCCGCCTTGGTTACGCCGCCTGCACCAAGTCTCGCCGCCCTCTCCGCCTGCCGCCCTTCCACCCGTCGACCCGCCCCCGCTGCTTCCTCCAGTCTCCTCAATCGCCTCCAAACCTTTACTGCTTCTACTTGGAACCCAATCGCTCACTCCATTGAGTATCTCTGCCTAATTCTACATCTGCTTTAAATCGGTAATTTATAAAAGATCCACTTTTTGTTCATTTCACTCTTCTTGGATCTCTTACATTCTTTTGTGGGAAATGCCTACTGATACTATGTGAAAAGAACAGTGATAAATACTCATATGTCACATTCATGTAACTTGGATCTCTTACATTCTTTTGTGGGAAATGCCTACTGATACTATGTGAAAAGAACAGTGATAAATACTCATATGTCACATTCATGTAACTTTGAAAACCATAGGTCAGGTATGTATCATAGTAGAAGTTCATTTTTGGGTTAAATCTAATTTAGTGTTTCGCGGTTACGTTTATTTGAATGGGAAATCTGTACCTATTAAAAAGAAAATTAAAGGCTTATTTCTCTAATAGATCGGAGGGTTGCAGGCACGATCACTCAGGAGAGGCAAAATCGGCTCTGCGGAAGCCAGGGGGGCAACTGTACCTCTGGGTTCGACCAAACTAGATTCGAACTTCGAACTGGATTCGAACTGAGTTCGACCAAACTGTACCTATTGAAAATTGATTTCATTGATTGATTTTTTCGTGTTTCCGGGCGCGTCAACTGGTCAGCAATTAGTTCCGTAAGTGTAGCGCATGCTTCTTCTTGGTAGATGGCAGTGATCTTCCCCCGCTGGATAGCGAGATCCGGCACCAACCTACCGTCAACTACTGGGGTTTCCCCCTAACCAGGACTTTCTCACCAGCAGGGCACCGCCCCAGCCGGGATAAGCTCTAAGCTCCCAACCAGTTTTCCCGTAATACGTGGTGGTGTAGTGCAAGTTAGTGTAAGTGTGTGTAAGGGAGAGGATAGGAAATGGAAGAGGAAGGACAAATGCGCGCGGCCCGTGGCCCGTTTGGTAGGGTATTGCTCCGCCATTCGCATGGTGTCGATCGGAGAAACCACAGAAAACTACCGATCAGAGCAGCCGGCCGCTAGAATTCTCCTCCAGGCAGCGATTGAATTCGACCTAGCTGAAAGCTAGTGTCGAAAATCCTGCCGCCGTCAGGACTCGAACCTAGGCCCTCCCGGTCAGAGGCGCTGCAGTGACATCAGTTGATGCACTGAGCTACCGCTCCCGGTACCTATTGAAAAAGATACCTCCAAGACGTATGGGGAAATTGTTGTTCAGGGAGCACTCTCGGCTACCCAATTCAAAGAATTAAAAATTGACTTGTCACAACGTATCATTTGCTGAACACTTCTTACATTCTCGGAGATAATTTATCTATATCATCAAACCCCAGTCATGCCAAGTCATAACACTTCTATGCATTGCTTTTGAAGCAATAACGTCACCTTGACGACTTTTCGCACTCATTGGAGGCACGTGTCGAGGAAGGTTGAAATGTCAACTTCCTGCGTCGCTCCAGAACCGCGCCTACCGCCCCTTGCTTCCGCCGTCCGCCTTCGCCTCTCCTGAGTGATCGTGCCGGCGGGGAGCAACCCTCTGATCCATTAGAGAAATAAGCCTTCCATGTTTTCTCCCTCGACCAATATTCTACACTTCCCCTTCTCCAGTTCCTACGCGGCACCCTTGCACCAAAGGAACCTAAGGCAACGGTGGATCAATGGCGACTTTGCCATTACCACTGCAGCGCTGCTGAGAGGCGATGAGGAATTTTCAACATCGATTTCAACCTCCGTATGGATGAAAATTCTATCGGCCGGACCGTTAGTTTAGACCTGGTTTCTCCGATCAATACCAAGCGAATACCAAAGCAGGACCTAACGAACCAGGAACGCGCGCGATATTAAATTCCTCATCTTGTCCCTCACCTTTTCCCTTACGCATAAACTTATACTTATAAACACTAAACCTCCGCCCATGTCAAAGACCAGTCAGAAGATTAGTTAGTTAATGCCTTATTTTACGTGGCGAGACTCGGGCCATCAGGCCCGCTCTTCCGTCTACCCACGCAAATTTCGTTACGCTCCTTTCACCACCTAGCGGAGAAAATCTTGGGCGAGGAAACAGGCGGATCTCAATTCTGCTCAGAGGCTTCTTTTAGGCTTGAGGATCTTTTACATACAGTAAATCTACTCCATGGGACAGCCGACTTTACTTCCCCTCCGAAGGAAGGCGTACGAAGGATTTTTTCACCTTAAAAATCCACGGCTTCGATCGGGTTTGAACTCGCCAACTCTGGTACAACAGTCCGATACGCTAACCTTTATACCACCGAATCCGCTAATCCGAAGATAAGCGCTTGTTTCGGATGGGGCGGTGCCCTAGTGGAGCGAGATATTTGGAGGCAGTTGCTCTGAAGTCGACTACGAGGTCAGCGCCAGATCTCACATTTCAGATTGGCCAGCTCTGAGAACGTAACATAGGGAACTAATGACCACAAAACACAGTAAATTATCATCAGACAACGGGTACCATGTAGAAAGACTTTAAACGTTGATGTCTCCAGAACGTCTTCTGGTCTATGGTTGGTCTATTCGCCTTCGTCTCCTTTGCTCTCTAGTCCCTCAGCTTCGCCACAGATAAAATTTCCGAAATCTCTTCTGCCTGGACCTTCAAAATAATTAATGACTCTTAGATGAAAGTATGTTTAATGTTTTCCTTTTATTTGCTGGCAAGTATTCTCAAGACGTTTACCGTAACACATCTTATTGCATATGTAAGAATAAATTTGGGTTCTGGTGTGTCAGTGTATCATATAGTAAAATTTAACTTTTTAGTCATTATGTAATAACATGCGCTCATAAATTGCTTCGTCTGTTCACCGTTACGAAATTCTATTTCCGAGACTTTTCGGATTTTCATGCGACAAGATTAAACCACCGCTTGAGAACCATCGTTTTCCGCATTAAAAAATGTAACCGGCAGGTTCGAAGCCACGAACTTGAGTTTAGAAGGCTGACACGTCCGCACCTGTGCCTGAGCTGCTGCGAAAAATAGACGAGCTCGTCCAACGGTGCGTGAAGCCATTGTTCAATCTCCGAACAAAAGAGCAACTCCCGATGCGGAACCGGAAGTGGAGTGAAGGATGCGCGCACGCGCTGTGGGGTGACGTCGCGGGAACTGGGACAGTGCGCCCCTGGACGCGAGCTAATTAACTCAATGAACCTCCATTCATCTTAGTGCTTTTAGAGCCTCAAAGCCGTCCTAATGCCGTGGGCGTACGATCAAAGCCTTTAAGTACCCGGGTCGGATGTTGTGTCGATGTTACCTATGGGCGGTCTCTCAGACCTCTAGGAAAACAATTTTGTTGATTAGTGATTCGGGGCGCGTCAAGTATTAAGGTCATTAAGTGAAGTGCATGTTTTCATCGCGGGGGGTGGCGGTGATCGTCCCCCGATGGATGGCGAGATCTGGCGCCGACGTAGGTCGGGTTGCGGGAATTTTCCCCAACCAGTAACCGGGAGCGGTAGCTCAGTGCATCAACTGATGTCACTGCAGCACCTCTGACCGAGAGGTCCTAGGTTTGAGCCCTGACGGCGGCATGATTTTCGACACTAGCTTTTCAGCTAGGTCGAATTCAGTGGCTGTCGGGAAGAGAATTCTAGCGGCCGGATACTCTGATCGGTAGATTTTCCGTGGTTTCTTCGATTAACACCAGGCGAATGCCGGAGCAGTACCCTACCAAACGGGCCACGGACCACGCGCGATTTGTCCTTCCTCTTCCATTTCCTATCCTCTCCCCTTACACACACACTTACACCTACACTTACACAATCTAGGGGGTCTGATCCAAAAGTACATCCTGACTTATTGAGATCCTAAATGTTTCAATAGTTTTAGTAAGCAGCCACATACTGTCTTTGAGTAGCACAGGTATCCATATCGCTGCGTCCGTGTACTTTCCGAGCTTGTGAGACGAATTAAAGTCGAAAGAGCAACTGAAAAAGATAACCGCAAATCCAAAGAACGTGTTGGCTTCTGCAAAGACTAGTTTCGAGCAAATGCCCTCGGCTAGAATCCGTTATCCGTGCGTAAGCTCAAGCACAACCGTTATGAATGACTTGACTTGCACAGTTATTTTACGTAATGCATTGTTAACTAACGAACAGTTAAAATGGATTTTATCTTGTTCTTTGAAACTTTGTTATTAGTCACAGATGTAGAATTTACTTGAACATTATAGGGAATGTAATTCAGACTTTATGGCGAGAACTATAATTGACAGCTTAAATTGAAAAATTATCATTCAATTATGTTTACTGGTACGGGTTGGAAACTGTTCTTTGGTGGCAAATATTCATGTTTTTTACTAAAAAATTACATGTCAAAAAATTCAATTGAAATAGAAATATTTATGAGTGATATTTACATTTGCGGCAATAATTTGAAAACATTTGTGAAAAATTACTATCTGTGTTTTCCAATAGTTTATTAAAAAAATATGTAAAAATGATAACTAATCACGCTCCTTCTACACAAAAAGAAAGTTTCAACCTTTACACAATAATTGATGGTAAAATATGAAATAAATATAATATTAATTATTTTTGTATTTTGATTCTGCTGGTTGTGTTTTTTTATTGTTTCAAGAAGACAGATGAAAAATAGGTCAGGTTGTGTAAGTGTAATATTATGTTATTGTATTTATTATAGAGATGTGTGCTACTGTAAAATATAGTTTAATCCTAAAAGTTCTTTGGCAACTTTAACAAGCAAATTCATATCAAACTTGGTATACTTCTTTTCTCAATCAAATTCTTAATGGTGATAATGGTATTCAAGTAATTAGGTTGTACTATATATGAAAGGTTTTCGTGTCACTAATATATCAACATAATTTTGAGATTTTTACTGACAAAATTGAAAATTTTAATATTATGAAATATATTTATTTATGTATTTATTTATTTATTTAGTCAAAATTCAGTAAAAAAAAGTGTATGTGACGTATGGGGGAGAAAATCATCTGCACACGCTTTCTTGAGTTTCAGAATATTTCGCGCGGTGTGTGCCATAATTGCTATACTTCAGCATTCGCCAGATATTGATAGGAGAAACCACAGAAAACTACCTCTCAGACAGCGGTTGAATTCGGCTTAGCTCTCCCTAGTGCCGAAAATGCACCGGAACTCGAACCCTAGGACCTCCCCGTCACAGCCATCGGGAGAGGAAGCTCAGTGCATCAACTGATGTCACTGCAGTGCCTCTGACCGGGAGGTCCTAGGTTCGAGTCCTAACGGCGGCAGGATTTCGACACTAGCTTTTCAGCTAAGTCAAATTCAGTCGCTGTCTGGGGGACATTTCTAGCGGCCGGCTGCTCTGATCGGCAGGTTTTTGTGGTTACTCCGATTAACACCAGGCGAATGCTGAAGCAGTACCCTAACAAACGGGCCTCGGACCGCGCGCGATCTTTTCTTCCTCTTCCTTGTCCTATCCTCTCCCCTTACACACACACACACACACACACACACACACTAACATGCACCACACTAACACACATGCCGGGAGACCGGTCGGGAGCTTACAGCTTGCCCCGGCTGGGGCGGTGTCCCGCTAGTGGGAGAATCCCGGTTCGGGGGAAACCCCGCTAGCCGACGGTAGGTCGGCGCCGGATCTCGCCATCCAGCGGAGGAAGATCACCGCCATTTCCTGAGGGAAAACATGCACTACATCTAAGGGACTTATGACCTAAACTGTTGACGTGCTCGGAATCACCAACCAGCCAGCCACTGCAGTGACATCGGTCGTTGCTTTGAGCCACCTCAGCCGGTCAGGGCGGCCGCAGGTGGGAGGCATCTCCGAAGGAAGTGAAGGGAGAGAAATTCGGTCGCGCAAGCGCATTCCAAGGGAAAGGTCGCGCCAAGTATCGACTTCTCCAGTCACGGAGGATCTTTACGTAACGTCCAGTTATTTCCTACTGCTCGCCCACATCGTTATCGCTGAAAGAATCTTCTTCGGGTTCTCGATATTTCTGGCGCTCTGCGGTGACGATGGGAAGAGTCGACCTCTGCCCTCAATGAACCGTTTTCTTTTTCCTTTTACTCTCAGAATCAGCCTCTACGATTCCTCGTGGGCAGCGTACTAGGTGGTATAACGGTCAGCGTGCCGGACTGTTGTGCCTGTCGTGCCCGAGTTTGCGGGTTCGAAGCCGTGTATTTTTAAGGGCGAAAAAATCCCTCGTACGGCTTTTTTTTCGGAGGGGAAGTGAAGCCGGCTGTCCCATGTAGTAGATTTACTGCATGTAAAACATCCTCAAGCATAAAAGAAGCCTCTGAGCAAAATTGAGATCCGCCAGTTTCGTCGCCCAAGATAACACCTCCTTTCTCCGCTAGGTGGTGAAAGGAGCGTAGCGAAATTTGCGTGGTTGGACGGAAGAGCGGGCCTAATAGCCCGAGTCTCGCCACGTAAAATAAGGCATTAACTAAACTAAACTAGCTTCCCGTGGTATGGTCCCGGGTTCGATTCCCGGTCGAGGTAAAAATGGAGTTGTAGGTTTACTTTAAAATCGTCTCCGTTTCTGTGCCTTAGTGACGTAGAAAAGCTCCGCCAAGCGGATCTTGCTAGTTACAGTAAAGTGAATACGTCATGTTCGCCTCATGTCTCACTCCTCACTATCTCACATGGTATTGAAACGGGCACCGTTAGCTGGCCGGCAGAGTCGGACTATCGACCTAAAATGCCAAATAAAAACGTACTTTCAGAATCGAGAGACCAGTTCTGAAGATCTAAATATAGTGGAGAGAAGAGTCAATAAACACAGCGAAGATTTTTGAGTATTCCATAGTTGGGCAACCAATATGGAGTGCTTGTTTACACCGAAACACAAAGAGGAGAGAAGGTACTTGTGATTAATTAGAGAAACTGGAAGGTCATACAAAGAATAATTCTAAGGGCCGTGAGAAGAATGACATCTAGAATAAGGAAGCCAAAAAGCGCTGAACTTGATAATATCTTTAGTGTCGCCATTGTCTAAAAAAGCAATATAGAATGTGATCACATTAGCACTGTGAACCAAATGTAAAAATAAAAATAGTTATTAAAAGTAGTTTATATACTTTTTTAATATGGGCAGATTCGCTCCCTTACCAAATGCAGGTATGTAGTCTGCAGGAAAAACTATAATTTGTAATAAAGAACACAAATATAAACGTACGTAATTTAATATTAAGAAAATATAAGATCAACTTTTTTAATCTAAACAAATTATCATTTTCAGTGCCAAATGTCATGTAATGCACAATTCATTGTTTAAACGTTAAAATACTAAAAACTTTTCTGTTTGCCTCATTTCCGCCGCTAAACTAGGGCGTCATAACTTACTCGACATTTGGCGAACGGATAATGCGAGACGTACTGCAATCTCAAGGGATGAATTTCGTCGGCAGTTTGCGCTCATGACATTTTCCTGCCAGAAAGTTCACGTCACTTTAATGCTCGAGTCTAAGCTGTTAAAGGGCACCACATTTTGGGTAAACGAGGTTAATCCCTGGCGAATAGTTTGTAAAGCTGTTGCAACGCAGGCGAGAAAATAACACACGCTGCTTTCAAGAAGAATGATGATAGATAATTGAAGAAAAAAAACTATAATTTAGTATGGTTGATATAGAATTAAAAGATCACCAAAATGAGTTGTCAAATGAACTTGAGGCCGCGTTTATTCACTATACCCTTTAACAGATGTATAATGTAGGCTTCATGCAAAAAAAAGTCATCAAAAATGTGAGAGAAACATAACATGCAACACTTAAGAAATAGCTCAATCGATTTGTTATTAAACCCAAGATTTTAAAAGAATGAGAAATTTTAGGAACGTTTTTACTTGACTGTTAGAACGTATAAAATAATCTTAATAATATGCACGTCAGTAATCTGTGAATACAAAACATGTTATGTTTTCACAAACAAAGAAGAACGGGAATATTTTGAAAGAACGAAAACGTACCACCCAGCTTGTTGTTCAAAGATACGTATGTGTCTGTCGAAGACCTTCAAGAGCCTCACCTGACCGTACGAACACCTTTTGCCGTTCTCTTTACAACTGCTTGGATGTGAGGCTTATCTCGAGTGAAAGGAGTCATTCAGGTGAAGTTCCGTGTGGCAACTGCACGCTCTTTGAAGGACGTGAAGGAGAAGGAAGCGTGGGCGGTTTGAAAACAAGAGTGACCTTGCCCTCACAAGAAATCTTACTTGTTAATAAATGAAGAGATATCTTTATCCCCCTTTTTAAGCGTATTGTGCGCGCGGAGGAGTGTGAGATTTGGCATAGCTAAAGTTTACATGGGGAAGGAGTGCAGAAAGACAAAATGTATGTATGATATGTGTCACAAATATACTAAATTAAATGAAATAATATGTAAATGTAGTGTGTAGATGCAATGAGTAAAACGCTACAGCACACCACTATTGTGCATAAGCATAACTCGGAAACACAGAGTTACGTCGAAATACACGTCGAAAGTAGACTTTAGTGTCGCATAGGGTCACAAGTTTGGTTTTGAATACCCCTACTTCTTTTAACATTTTAAATTATTGTTCATAAATGGAATGTACAGCTTTAATGTAGACGGCCGATTTGCGAACAAAATAATAATAATAATAATAATAATAATAATAATGATGATGATGATGATGTCTGTATACATATGACGAGTCTATTTGTATATAAGTACCATTCGTATATAAGTACAGTAGAGTGAATGTTCCAATTTGCGAATTACTAATTCAATACAAACATTACGAGATATGAGCTACTTTGTAATACCACTAAATACGTTTCTTTGCACTTACACAAATAATTTTATGGAAAGGAAATAGGAATCAGAATCCTAGATCATTGCTTACTAATGCTGACAATAATCTTTTTTTTTTCACTTCACAGTGGCAAATCGTATGAATAAACGAAGACTGATAGCGATATTAAGAAATGTAAAAAATATGAAAACGATACAAATTCGTATCGCATCTCTTTTGAATCTGTTGTTAAATACCATATCTCATTTTTATTCTTCAGAAAAATTCATTTTAAATGATTTGTATTTGCTGTACATAATTATTCAAAAATAATAAGTAGTGTTATTGAAAGATTTTATAATATTGAGAGACTTTTCTTTGTTTTACAAAACATTTTTTATTAGAGGTTTTTCGATTATTTTGTTAGAGACGCATGTTTACTTGTCAAGTTTTCTTTGTGCCGGTCATTATACCAAACTTTAACCGTGAAGGTAATGACGCAATCGAGTTAGTACCAAGAAAAACGAGGAAGGACAAAGGAAATAAGGTTAATTATTCAAAAGGTTCCCTTATTGTCCACAATGATTAAACCTGAACACGGAAACGGAAACGACTATGCGTTTCCAATTAAACTCTTTCTCAATATTCTCAATTGCACTGAAATGCGTAATTACATCTCTTTTGTATATATTTGTCACTACACTGTCACTGAAGGTATGCTTGTAGTTATTGTCTGTCTTGTGCCCATTTTTCATAATGTGTTTCATCATTCGGAGAAGCAATTGTGCGATTAATAATACTCTAAAATCTAAATACGTTATGCATGTTACACTAACTCCTTCTATATTATGATTGTAATTCTAAAAATCATTGTATAAATATGTTAAATAGACTTATTAATTTGTTCTAAAAATAGGGCGTAGAACCGATAAGAATACGCTAATAATGTTTGTTCCATTAGAAACCGCGAAGAGATGAAACTGTTCATTACTTAACAGTTCATGTGGTTGTTTTAATACAGAAGTAATTCCAATTTGCAAGTTGTTATTATTATCATATGTTAAACTAATTCAAACGTCCCTCATATCAGAGTTCAAACGAGTTGATAAATCCCTCGAATATATCGAATAATTTTCAATAAAATTGTTGACAAATTACGTAACATTTACGAGCCCTGCTGTGGCGGAATAGTTGTGAATTAACCAAGAAAAACTGAATAGACTTAATTGCAATTAATTCAGTTAACATCCTACTCTTCATAGAAATTTGACTTTAAGCGACTACTTCCAGTTTCACAGGCCATCTATATTAATAATTTTCAATGCGAGCAGAAATTGAAAGAAAACTCAGCAGCCTTTGACCACGTCAGAGTTGTCAATGGTTTCGTTACTCACCTAGAAACTCTGGAATAAATCCAAAAATAATAAAACCGCTTCGTCTTTGACTGAAAAATGCAAATGTTTGATTGTGTTATTTCACTTGTGATTGTGAAATCTCATAGTCAGTGCGTTACTATGATAGATGATGTCATGGACAGCAAGGCTCCAAGGAGGAGACCGACCGCCATTAAATATTTGCTATTCACGTTTTGCTATGATCTTCTTTATATTTTTGCCCTGTGAAGAAGGGTTGACACAGTGCACAGTAGATAATCGATTATTCGAAAGAAGCGGAATGAGGGGGAGCATAACTGGTGTTTCGAATAGCCGATAATTTACAAAAAAAAAAGTAAGAATAAGTGATATGTATTAAACACACAACCTTATATTCTACTAGCAGAACCCAGCAGACAATGCCTTGCTCTCTCTCTCTCTCTCTCTCTCTCTCTCTCTCTCTCTCTCTCTCTCTCTCTCTCTCAGTTTCCTTTTCTCTCTTTTTCTCTCTTCCCTCTTTCTCTTTGTCTCCTTTTCTTTTTCTCTCTTTCTCTTTTACCGCTTTCTCTTTCTTTCCATCTTTCTCTTTTTCGTTTCTCTCTTCTTTCCTGTTCCTCTCTTTTTCCCTTTGTCTCTCTCTTTCTCCAACGTTTGTTGCAGCGCAGTTGTTTGTAGTGGAGACAGAAAAAAATGAACAGCATAAAAACTTTCTCCATGACAATACACGAAGATGTGCTAATTTTCACGGAGATCAGTCAAACGGTGTCGGACTTTATTGATCTCGAACAAACCAACATCCAGTTTTATATAGACAGATAGTTAAGGAAAATGTCCGAATACTCCAACAAATTGTACAAACAGTGATACATTTTAAGCAAAAATACATGTACTGTATTGAACACTCATTGTATAGGCCCATAGTGTAGAAAAATAAGTCCAAAATTGTCTTTTGCTTCAGATTAGAGATTATCTTGTTTGCTGCTAAATCTACCACACGTTTTAAAAACAAGAACGGGCCAGCGTCACATTTCTGATGTTTTTGTAACGACTTCACAGCCGTCTGAAGGCGGTGAGAAGCTTTCTCATTGGATGTTCCTTTTCCAGCACGATGAGCCTTTTCCAGGACGTTGCAATGGACTTAGATCATCGATAACGCTGTGAGTGATTTCACCGCTGATTCCACCGACCCACGCCAGTTTTAGACTGATTCTGTGGTCGCATTTTTCAAATACTGAAGATTCCATTAATCAGCATAGCCACTTACGGTAAGAATTTTCTGTTTGCTGACTCTGCCGGTGCAGTGATGGACTCATGTGATGAACTGAAACTTATTCTGTTTACCAATTTTTGGGTTGAAGGGTATTCGGGTAATCAATGCTCTCCTGTATATTCTGTATAATTGCAGTATTCAGGAAGAACCCGTTTGTTAAAATATTTAATTAATAGCGGTGTATTTTATTTGCTGTTCTTGAGCAGTGTGCGTGCTACTTTTTGGAAAACCATTTTGTGTGGTTTTGTACAGACGCATTTTTTCTGAAGTGGCTCTCATCAGCAGTTCTGGCATATTTATGGTTTTGAACTTACACCTTCTCTTTGTAGGTCCATGACATTTCAGATGCTATTCTAGAACATTAAAGAGCAGTTAGCCTCACGCTTTACAGAATAATAACGCAATTAAATCCTATCGATAGAATATGGATCTGCTCTGGGGGACTCATTCCGTTCCCTGACCTCTTGACTCCATTGAATCCAGCGCCTGGCACCCATTCCCCTTCGATGCTCGCGGTGCCTCGTTTCGGGAAGGAATTGACAATTCCTGCGATTGTTGGAATCCTCATTAAAAAACGAAATATATAGGTGCGAAGGAAAGTAGATCTAAAGCATACGTGAAAATATTGAAAGAAATACATACATACATGCATCCATACATACATACATACATACATTTATTTGAACTGCAATTGGGTATGACCCGGTGGCAGTTAAATAACAATAATTACAATAATAATAGCAATATCAATAATAATAACAATAACAATAATAATAAAGGAGTACAGTACAACTCGAACATGCAATAATCACACTATCACTAATATTAAGTATTATAACAAATATTTCAAAATTGGCTAAATTTTTTTTTTACTTCATTGAAGTTCACGGCACTTAACTGCACTTAACTGCACTGCACTGCACTGCACTACACTGTTTTTGCTTTGAATTATACTGACCAGCACTTCACCGCACTTACTCATTTAATATCTATTACTCTCATATTGTTCTAATTTATTTCTAATGCTTCGGACACTTAGAGAAAAAGCTTTGAAAATTGCTTGCTTCCAATCTTTAATTGTTCTGGTACAAAAGGAATATTTCTCCATCGTTCTAGCCAAGTGTAATACGCGACTGTTTTTAGAAATAAATGCAGGTATTCAAGATTGAGGCTTGATCCTGATTGACTTTTTCTGGGTTTACTCAATTGCTTAAGGCGTACGCCGGGACGGTCCCTTGCTTTGCACTCCCAATCATAAATGTACGTCTTGTCTCCCCTTTGGTCTCTCTCCTTTCTTCTTTCTCTTTCGTATTTTCTACTTCATTTTCATTTGTTTCCCTTCTCTCATTTTTCTCTTCTTTTCAATGTCCATACATTGATGCTGTTTGGCCATAAGTTGCCATCTTGATTGAGGTTTCCTGGGTTTACTCAATCGCTTAAGGCGTATGCCGGGATAGTCCCTAGTTTTGCACTCCCAGACGTAAATGTACAGATTGCCCTTCCCTTTTACATGTTACTACCCTGTATTAATGTAGACTGAGTGGTTAGGCGGAAGGGCAGACCCTATGGCCTGAGCCTCGCCATGAATAAAGATATTATTTTTATTATTATTACTATTATTATTATTATTGTTATTATTATTGTTGTTGTTATTATTATTATGAATTATTATTATTATGAATTATTATTATTATTATTATTATTATTATTATTGGGGGCAAATGATGAACCGCCTCCACGTGGTGTCCCCTGGGTAACGCTAAAGGTTCACAACATAGTGTAGCACTTCTTCCACTTACTTATGCTACACTTCTTTTATCTTTCCTATATGGTCTCTCTTGACCCCTTGTTGTTTTCGACCCCGACGCTATTAGGTCTCGAAGGCTAGGGTGTTATTCTTTTAGGGTCTTTTCTGAGTCTTCCCTTTACGACATCTCTGCTCTTTTTTTCTCCTTCCCTCTTCCACCTTTCTTATTCTCTATTTTCCTTATATTCAGGAGTAGACGAGACTCCGCAGATGTAGAGGAACCAAATCGTCTAAGGGAAACAATTCGATTCAAATTCTGCAAGTCTGGGAGCAGCGAGGAAGCAGCCCTTACACCGGACATTCCCTACGCAGCGCCCGTAACGCGGCCAGGGGAGATTCTACTTACTGGTACTCTCATAAGTAATAGCCGGCCTGTAACTTATACGACCGAAGCAAAACGTTTAAAGGATAAACGAAAGGGAATATCGGAACTTACAAATATCGGAATCTGGAATGTTCGTGGTCTCTCCAAAAAACAACAAAAATTAGAACTAGAAATAAAAAATGCCAAGATGGAGTTAGTGATCATAACAGAAACAAAGAAGAAAGAAAAAGGAACAATTGACATAGGATCTTACACAATGATATACAGCGGCGCACACTGGTTTTATCGCGGCAAAAACCTGGCCATAATTGCAAAATTCAAAGTGCGCGTTTTGAATTCTGTCTTATCAAATCTCGTTTGGAAGACATTGTAGCATACTACTTCAGCTTCAGAAATTTATTTCAAATCATTTTTGTCTTCCACACGGTGTCGTAAAGTTACCGTTGCTCGAATGGTTCGAATTCGTTGATTCTTGCCAACGATATTCCTGAAATTAAAAAAAGGATTTAAACTTTTTTTAAGGATTATTTTTGTATATCCGAATATAAGACACTTATGGCTGTAAGTTAAGTATATTTTTAAGAAAAAAGTGTATAATATTTTATATATGATGCGGTTGAATTCTAAACCATGTAGCGTAACAAAGTTAGTCGTTTATATTGTATATTATATTTTTTGTCCTGCGAGGTCCTGCCTCAATTATTATTTTTATTTATCAAGTAGAATATCCTTAATCAGAATAACACAAATTTAGCTGCACATATCTGCATCTTTTTGTTTTAAAGCGACTATACTACAATGCTACTGTAATGATCTGTGGGGCCGAGCCCGCAAGAAGGCATGGAACTTTTATGTGAGCAAGGAGGAATTAAAAGAAATGAAAGAAACAATAGACAACAGCGCCGCGTAACCATAATTAAAAGCGTGATACAAGAAAGCATAAGGGGCGGAAATAGGCGTGATGAACGATGAACAGAACTTAAATTTAGAAACATTTTAAAGCAAAAACCACGTTATTCGAGCCACGGGTTCCGTAAATATTATAAATGGTATACATTGCATGCATAACATGACGAAGACGGAAGACGGAACTCATTGTTGTACTTCTGAAAAAAATGTATAACAAGAATTTTGTTGAATATCCAGTGAATGCCTGGGTGGATTTTGGCCAAACTTACGGGAATTATAGGGAAAAATATTTAGAGCAGGGCAAAATTAGTTACGGTGCGGGGGGAATTCATGTAAGACGCAAAATGCCCGAAAACAGCAAAAATGTAAGAGTTTTTGAACATTTATTATGGTGATTGGCATATGTTTGGAAAAAAGACAGTCACTTGGATTGTAGGGACCAACAATGTGAACTGGGTTACAGACAGAATGAGTTCGGATCTAAGGACGATCACACACGTTTTCATGTTGTGTTGAATTTTGAGAAATTTCCGGAAGTGTCGTGCAAAACGTTAATAGGCTATTTTGGTTACGTAGGAATAATTGTTTAAACCGAGTGCACGGAAAATTTAGTTAAATTCATTGAGAAATTCACGAAAAAAAAATCTGCATAGGAAATATTTACTTAAATTAGGTGTCAGAAAATAGAAGCGTCGCGAAAGATATATAGGGATATCGCGACATATAGAAATAACGTTCAGGGAAGACGCGATTAAGACAAAGAAAAAACAATAGTCGTGGATGCATTGGCATGTCTTAAACGGAGAAGTGAACCGTAGAGGATCTGGTGGCAGCTGAACGGAGAATCGCGTGCGTGAATAACGCACGTGACAACTACCAGCGACGGGCGCTGATAGAAGGTGACATCGCTGCAGAAAAGGGAAGTGGCACGCATTGTGCAAAAACTGTATTTTTTTTTGTTTGTTTACGCTCCATTCAAAAGAAGTTCTGTCGAAGACCAAGTTATGCTATTAGGCTAAGGATAAGAAATAAGGTCACGACAGAATGCGCATTCTGATGGATGGATGAGATTTGTTTTTCATGGTATTGTATTTTCAGTGTGTATGTTTATATGTTTTTCTTCCTGGGTGTTTATGCATATTTGTGTTGTTATGTTTTGTAAGTTAGAGGGGCAGATGGTGTTCACGAAAGAGCCATCAGCTAAGAAAAGTCTGAAATTAAATGCATGAGCATCCCAATGGCTCATAATTGCCGTGATTCCATGTTTTTTTTATTTTTGTAATGGTATGAATGTTGACCCAGGCACGAACAAAGCGGACCCTTACTTCAACTCCGTATGGAGTGAGCGCGCGAACTACGACACGGTAAGGAACAGATAATAGGACGAGCTAGCAGAGGCACGGGCAATTGATAATGTGGCACCCAATTATAATTTAGGGCTAGGGCAGGGCAAGATAGTGGGCGTGAGATTTAATAAGAGAATAATTAAAAGCGGGATTATGTATATAATATATATATTACACTGGCACCAGCGACGTGAGGCGTCGTGGTACCAGAGAGGTGGATTGTAAAGCAGAGTATATTACATTGACGCCGCGACGTGAGGTGTCGTGGTAGCCGAGGTGGGGGATTGTAATGTAAAAGGAGGGAGAGGGAGAATAAGAGGATATATTACAGTGGGTGCCCAACGTGTGGGCGGGATAATATATTTATAAGAGGAGTGGAAATATTACACTACGTAGTAAGATATAACACTAGATCACCCCCGATGGTTTCTTCGATGCCACAGGGAATTGATTTCTTGGAATATTTTTTTTACTTCTCCTTCAGATAATTACTTTTAGTAGTAAAATTAATAATATAAACTGTTGGAGGGATTAAACAATAATAACCCAAGCCACCGAGCACTTTCAGATTTTTAGTGTATTTTAAGGATTCTTCTTTTCTTGGTGCAACAAACAAAACTATGGGTAACTAACGTGTAAGAGTGAATTTAATGTGGTCACCTCAAAGTATTGTTGACTAATTTTTGATTCAATTATTCATAATTAAATATTAAATAAAATATTGTTTATGCAATAAGTGCCGATGAAATTAGATCTGTATACATAGATATTGGGTTTTCCAGAACAAATTAAAAAACTGTCTTAAATAACATTTTACTTACAATCTTTTTTTTCCTTAAATCCGATATTCGTTTTTGAAGCAGCTATTTTGAATTTCATTGCAATTTTTGTGTTTAGTGACTTCAAAAATAACCATATTTCTGCGCATATTTGCTTCATTTTCAAGCTTCAATTCTGAATTTTGATATTTCATTCCGAAATCGAAATCACGATCTTGAGAACTATTTTATACATATTTCTACGCACATTGGGCTCATTTTTATGAAAGTTGCCTTTTAACCCCTTTTAATTTTGAAATTTCATTATATTTCCTTCCCCTATTTTTATATGCATTTTTCTTTCTTTTTTTTAAATGATTCGATCCGCCATTTTGAAGGCGCCGTTTTGAATTTTGCAATTTCATAACGATATTCTAATTCAGCGACCTCAAAAACCCCTTGATACCAATTTTTACGCAAATCCACTGACATTTGCAATTATGACCAAGTTTTAGGCCCGAACTAAAAATTGAAAGAGGCTACTTAAGCTGTGTATGCGCCAGAAGAGAATAGGACGGAAGAATCATACGATTTCTACAACAAATTACAAGATGTATTAGATTCCACGAATAAGAATGATTATATTCTAATTGCTGGAGATTATAATGCAAGATTTGGACAACAACCTCTCCCAAAACTAATTGGAACAAACGGCGAGTCGACATTGAATCAAAATGGGAAAATTCTAAGAGATTTTATTAATTTTAATGAACTAAGAATAGAGAATTCCTTTTTTAAACATAAAGAGATACATAAATGTACTTGGGTAGCCAGAGAAAACCACTCAATAATAGATCTCTTCGTAACCAATGGAAAGTTGGGTAAATGCTTTGAAGATGTAAGAGTTCTAAGGGGGAAATATATAGGATCTGACCACTATCTTGTACGAGGTAGAATAGGCCTAAAAACATAAAAGGTGGTTTAAAGGTGATGAAAACAAATCAGATGTAAATAATTTAATTTGGAAAAGTTATCTTTTGAAAGACCTTTCCATATCAGGACTTTATCAAGAAAGAATAAAACAATATCTAAAAAATGCAACGACGAATCATAATATAGAAAATGAATGGGAAGATCTCAAAAATCTTATTGAAAAAGTGGCTGAGGAAGTCCTAGGGAAAAAGAAGAAAAACATAAAAATGAAAGGTCTCTATGTTTGGAATGAAGATCTAAAAGAGGCAATAGCAGAGAAAAAGAAATTATACTTAAAATGGTTGGCCAACAAAGACTCGCAATCCTTAGAACTCTATAACATTCAATGCAGGAAAACAAAAATTCCTCGTAAGAAACGCCAATTAAGAAAGCTGGGACAAATATATATCAGATATTGAGCATGATACTCACGGGAGGCAAATAATGGCCTAGAAAGCTATGAAACACCTGAATAAAGACGAAAAAGATGCTGCAAAATTACAGATTTTAGACGAAAACGAATGGATAAACTACTGTAAACACCTATGGCATGTTTATGAAGAAGATCAAGAAGAAAAAAGAATATCTGACAGGCCAGTCCTCCATAATGCATGAATAAATTATAATCTATTGAATTAGAAGAAGCACTAACAAATACTAAAAATAAAAAAACACCAGGACTCGATAATATCAATATGGAATTGCTTAAGTATCTTCCAGCTGAAGCAAAATCTAAACTGTTAGATCTATTTAACAATTGCTGGACACACAGCATAATACCAACGGAATGGAAGACAGCTCTAGTTATCCCTATATTTAAAAAAGAATTACAAATAGTATGCGAAAACTATAGAGGTATAAGTCTGCTGAATGCAACTTACAAAGGGTATGCTAAAATAATTAATAATAGACTAAAGAGCATAATGGAAGCAATAACTCTAGAAGAACAAACGGGATTCAGAAAAGGGAGATCGTGTACTGATAATATGTTTGTGTTAAAGCTATTAATTGAAAAGAGACGAGAGTTCAATCTACAAACATGTATGGTCTTCGTAGATTACGTAAAAGCCTTTGATAACGTTCTGAGGGGAAAATTATGGTCAATTATGGACAGAAGAGGCATACCAATGCTGCTAATTGAAGTTATAGGAAACATGTACAAAGATACCCAAATTAATGTAAGAATAAAATCAGGTCAAATCCTCAAAGAATTTATAAACAAAGGAGTGAGACAAGGGTGTCGTGTCAACATGTCGCCCACAATTTTTAATATTTATCTTGACGATGCTATCAGAATATGGAAGCAGAAGATGAAGTTTTTAAATCTTACTGATAATTTTAATAGTAAAACTTTTATAATGGCACTTCTTTTTCCGGATGATCAAGTTTTGATATCTGATAATGGACACTCTACAAAGAGCTCTGTATGAACTTCAGATAATTGTAAAAGAATACAATTTAGATATGTCTGTTCAAAAGACTAAGTCAATGGCTTCCAAGGGAAATATCCAGTTAGATGCAAGTTAGTGATTAACAACCAAAACATTGAACAAGTAAGTTCATTCAAGTTCCTAGGTTGTGATCTGTCTTTCAAAGGAGAAATAGATGCTGATAAGAAAATTGAAAAATTTAACAGAATGTGTGGTACTATTAGGAGGACACTGAAAAGTAAAGTCAGGAGTGATACACTTATGAAATTTTATAAAACCTTTGCAGTTCCTTGTGGACTACATAGATGTTAAATTTGGACAATAGACACAAAAGTTAGAATCTGGATTCAGACTGCCGAAATAAAGTGTTTAAGAGGTTGTATTGGTGTCACAAGGAAAGACAGGATTCGTAATGAAGAGATTCGCAACTACCTAGGAATTTATAATCTAAATGAAAAAATTGATGAATATAGGAAAGCATGGAGAGACCACATAGACAGAATGGAAAACACGCGAATGCCAAAACAGATTCTGAAATACAAGCCAAGAGGAAAAAGGTACATAGGAAGACCGAAGAGAAGATGGATGGACCAATAATGAGACGCAACGGAACGAAAGTTCTAATGCTTGAAGAAAGAGAATAATAATAATAATAATAATATTATTATTATTATTATTATTATTATTATTATTATTATTATTATTATTATTATTATTATTATTATTATACCATCTGATCCCGTACGAAAGTTCCTCACTTTGTAAATAATTGTTTTAAACTTGAAAATTTCTTCTTGTTAAAACTGAACGTCGAGCAGCCAGCTCTTGATCAGCAATAGAAGCCCGGTACTGTGCAAGAGTAACCATTCTGATATTGCATAGCGTTAAGATTAAATTGAGATGAAAGTCAAATAGACTTTAAATATATCCTGAAAAATTGTTCCTACATTTTCCCTTGAATTGTATTTCATTTCAGATTTCGGATTTCTGCACTTGTGACAACACGCAAAGAAACTAAATCTTTAAACTTTTAATAGAAGGTTTAAAAAATCTAATTTTCTAGAATTCTGCTCAGATTCATAATTCGAGACTCATCTGGCCTCTGCATTTCCTCAAATGTCCCCACATGTCCTTCACATTTCCCCACCTTCTTCCACATGTCCTCCCCCGCCAATAAAATCAATATTTCCACAGAACTCACCTGTCCCAACTAACCTTGTTTTGGACACAAAAACCTGATTCTAAAGACCTAACTATGCGCGATTATATTGTGTGTTGCAATAATCTGTTTTTATGTCATGATCTGCAAAATCCAATTCTTTTCACCTTAAATCTAGGACGAAGGTCTGTGGAGTAATCCCGTATCCATCAAGGATCACTAATAAAGAATTGTGTCTATCGTTTCTTTTAAATAGACCGGGAGCGGTAGCTCAGTGCATCAACTGATGTCACTGCAGCGCCTCTGAACCGGCCTCCTAGGTTCGAGTCCCGACAGCAGCAGGATTTTCGACACTAGCTTTTCAGCTAGGTCGAATTCAGTCGCTGCCTGGAGTACAATTCTAGCGGCCGGCTGCTCTGATCGGTAGTTTTCCGTGGTTTCTCCGATCAACACCAGGCGAATACCGGAGCAGTACCCTAACAAACGGGCCACGGACCGCGCGCGATCTGTCCTTCCTCTTCTTTGTCCTATCCTCTCCCCTTACACACACACTTACACTAACATGCACTACACTACCACATATTCAGGGAAACCGATCGGGAGCTTAGTGCTTGTCCCGGCTGGGGCGGTGCCCCGCTGATGGGAGAGTCCTGGTTAGGGGGAAACCCCACTAGCCGACGGTAGGTCTGCGCCGGATCTCGCCATCCAGCGTGGGAAGATCGCCGCCATCTTCGAGAGAAAACATGCACTACACTAACGGGACTAACGACCAAAGCAGTTGACGCGCCCGGAAACACGAAAAAACCAAACCAATCTTTTAAATAGTAAAAAGTCCGTCAGCTGTAGCCTAAAGCAGTGGCACACTGAGAAGGAGAAAATAGTCGCACAATAGAAAAAATCGCACAATCAAATATTTGCAATCAATGCTATGTCATTTTTTTGTATTTTTTCAGTCTCTCTGATTTACTAACTGCACCACTGAATTGAATTGAATGTGCCTTCTTTTACGTGGCGAGACTCAGGCCATGAGGCCTGCTCTTCCGTCTGAACACACAAATTTCGGTACGCTTCTTTCACCAACCACGGGAGAAAGAAGGTATTACTTGGGCGACGAAACAGGCGATTTGAATTTAGCTCAGAGACATCATTTAGGCTTGAGGATCTTTTACATGCAGTAAATCTACTAACATGGGACAGCCGTCTTTACTTCCCCGCCGAAGGATTTTTTCGTCCTTAGAAATCCACGGTTTCGGTCCGAACCCACATACTTGGGTATAAGTCCGATACGCTAACCGTTACACAATCGCCGCCGCTCAAACCACTGACATATTGACCACTGACGCTGACAAACCACTGACACAACCACTGACATATTGACAACTCACCATTGACATATCTCAACAAGCGCAAAGACAGTTTTAGTTTTCCACCAATATAAACCTATATTCAAAAATAGTAATATAGACATGTTGAAATGGAAAATTTATGAAAACATGTTTATGGAAAATTTTATTTTACAAATAAACAACTTTCCTTAACCAATTAATAAACAATAATTAAGCTCGTTTTTTGTAAGCATTTCAATCATGAACTAACAGTCAGCTCCTAAAACAGTTATTCTCAGCAATGAGTGACTGAATCTACAGTCAAGGAAGCGATAAGGTAAGTTATGATTTATAAACTGCTGCTTCTTCAGATTTTCCAATTAAATGCAATCAAGCGCTACCATGCAATATCTTTACGAGTGTAATAAATGGAACATTATAATAAAATACATTTCATGAAATATACTTACACCATTGTATGAATTTGTATTCATCTCTTGTAATTTTATTGATATTTAACAGATAAGTCCAATTTAATTAGCAATCGAATTATGAATAAATCCAATCTTCAACACTGTAAAACCAACAGTAATTACTACCGTATACTCTTAGTAGAGAATATACTACCGTATACCTATTCTTACACACTTCTGACACCATTAAGAACAAAATGAATATTTCCGCAAAATCAGTCGAGTATTTTTTGCGTTCAAAGGCATACAAACGAATATTATCTTTTATTTTAATATATTTCACTCTGTAGATTATCTGTTGATTATTTCTTCATTCGTACTCTTCTGAGTTATCTCGTAATTTCTGAAATAATTACATTTTAAGAAAACAAAGCACCGTTTTCGAATTTCATTTATCGAGCGTCCTACGATTATATATAAAGGCTTAACTCGAGATGTTTACATATTATATGTTTCTTAATGTGTTGAAATGTTTAAAAAAGTTTGCAATATTGTGACTGAAAATGCTTTTATTTAGAAATATAGAATTGATAATGAAAACTTGTTTATTAGAAATTAAAAATTGGGTTTTTCATATAGTTTGAATTCTTAGATTTTTTAATATCTTGTTGTAAAAAACACCATTTCAAATATTTTTTAACTTTTTAACTCGTAATTACGTATATATATATATATATATATATATATATATATATATATTATATACACACATACATACTTGAAATAGGAATGTAGCATCTAATAAGATATCATGAAGTGAAATGACATGCCATAACATTTTAGTTTCCAAAGAATGACGTTTGCATCTCCGAACATGACGAATGACGAAAGCAAATTATAGTTGATTGCCATGTAATGACGACTGTCAGAACAATCCTCAACATCAATGAAAATCTCCATTGTATATTCAATTATGATTCCGGTCACATGAAAAGTATAGAACTCCTCATCAAATTTAATCTGATAAATAGTATTTAGCTTATGACTATACATTGCCCCATGTGCAATATTAACATTAAGGCTTTATGTGTATGTGTATCTCATGAAATTGTGTAATCAGTGTGTGTATTTGTAACTACTGTATTTTTGAAACTGTGGTCGCCAATGACCTAGCTGTTTATAAGGCGACCTCAAATAAATAATTTTAAAAAAATCATTGAGCGTCCGGGCCTGAATCTGAAGTTCCCTCGAGAATATTGCTAGAAATCAGAAACTAGAAATCAGTTTCTTCCGCAGATGTGAATGAGGTTGGTTATCGTATGTATTCAATTTCCATTTATTCGTATGCTTCCTCTCTAGCTCTCAACAAACGCATGTTCGCACTCATACGAAAACATACTTATAATTTTTTTTTTACTCCCAGGCTAATGTGAGTCCTAAATCGGAAAATAAAATAATTTTGACTATTACACTTAAATCGTAAGTACACTTTTGTTTCATTACGTTTCTCCGATTTTTTGTAACGGGAAGGCATGTAGAGCGTCTGCATTTAGTAATGAAATATGGAAAGTTGGGAAACAAAATATGAGACGGCTGACTGCATTAAATATAGACATAAAAGATAATGCAGAAATATTTCGGCAAGTTAACTTTTATCACTATAATTAATATAATTACAATTCAAGTGACTATAATGTTTATTACATTTTTTCTCAGGAATTGTTTTAAACACTGACGACATTAAAGTGATTCTTCATGTATTTTCGTCATCCATTTACTCATGAACAATGACTTTCATTTCTTTGTATTTACTACATTATATCACTTGCCACGCACTCTGAAAATTCTCTACATGACATCTCTTTCACGAATCGCGAGGAGTTTTAAAGCAGTTCATGATCTACCAGAATGTTGAAAGAATGTTTTCGCGGCGTGGCTCGTCCTCAACTCCATCCACATTCCCCTGCGCCGTCGAGGGAAATTGTGAGACAACTGCCTGTCGTATTGCGTGAGGGTTCCCAGTCTGTCAAACGATTCGACCGACATTTCTCCCTTTCGAGGAGCCAAGAATGCACGGAGAGGTTAAGGTTCTCGACCGAACATTACATCGTAATGTTTTGCGACAACTTGGTGTTACGGTAATTTGATTATTGTCGAAGTTTGTTTGGATAGCTTAGGTGTTCTAATAACGTAGGTGTTAAAACCAAAAAAGGCGGGAAAAGAAGTGGGTGGATGTTTCAGGTAACCAGAAGGAACGACATTGGTTAAAAGGTAAAGAGACAGAGAAGGAAAGAGATAAAAAAGAAGAGAAAAGAGATAAAGGAACAGAGAAAAGAGATAGAATGGAGAGTTTAAAGGAAAGCGACATTGCAAAGGAAAGAGACCAAATAGAAGAACGAGAACGTGGTAGCAAGCAGCAACCTAGAGAAAAAGCAAGATCAAGACAGTAAAGATAAGAGACAAGCTAGCATAAGTCCAAAGACAGCAAGAAAGATGAAGATAACGGAAGAAAACACGGAAAGAAACAGTCACCGTGAAGTAGAGAAAGCAAGAACGACACAGAAACAGACGAAGAGACACGTCAGCAAAGAAAGGGAGCAAGAAAGATAGACAAACTTCATTCAGAATTAAACATCAATACAATAATAAACCAAATAGCACAAATATCACACAACTTCTACCAAACCTAACAGACATCCCATTACAAACTACCGAAAAATCCAACCCTCACCCGAATTTTAAAAAAATCCTTTTGAAATCTTCCTCAAAATTTTAGCCAATCATGATTCTTAACCCCGAGGTTCTCCCCTAGAGTATCCTCTCCAATGTATAGACTAAGTTAGCTTAGATATTTTAACTAGAATAAGTCTGAAAATACACCTGTAAAGTAACTGTACCGAACGATGTAATCCATTTAAAATTAACTAGTGAGAACCCGTCAAAATTTGACGCCGTGATCTGAGATAAATGTATAATACTGTGCCCAGACTAATGTTCACAATATGTTGCATTGTTTGAATCTTCAGGGTATAACGAAGATATTCTGTGATGTGAAGTTCCCAAAATTTTGAACACGTATGGCCCATGACCAGGTGGCAAAGTAATATCGGCACCAAATGACACAAAAGAAAGAGCACTATTATACTGACGGTTATTATTTCTAAAGTTTTTTGATGTGTCAGAATTTCCTATAAGCAACTGTTTGATTTTTTCTGGCATATTGCTCGAAGGTAAACTTATTTTCCAATTTAAGCAACACAGAGTAAACTCGTTTACAGAATTTCTCTCACATGGGAAGTACAAAGTAGAACAAAACTGACATTTCATAGACAATGACCCAACAGAAAACGAAATGACCTCACTATCACGACACATACGCTGACGTTCTCTTTCCCAGCTCCCAGTCAATGTACTACGTTTGCGTCTTTTGGGGTACGTGGGCAACGATACGGAATTCGACATAACCTGTGAACAACTTCACTACTTCAGTACAACTGAACAAAACCCACTGTCTGAATGTTCTCCACAAAATACACCACAAAAGCAAATACATGCAAACTGTCAACACCACAATGCAAATATTACACTGAAACAAAACTTTGACGAATTGTAAACAAATCTCAACAATCAAAACAAAACATCAAGCAGCGCTACCATGAAGCAGCGGGCACTCATATCTACGTATATCAATTTTAAAACAGCCACCCTTTGGAAGAAAAGAATTGACTATTGATAAGCGTATTATTAAAGAATGATTAAATTAATAATTTACACCGTAAATGTTGGTGAATCAACACAACCAATATCTGATAACACATCTAGGGATCACATTCTTTCATTTAAAGGAAAAAATACTACAATGGGTTCAGTAGAAGCTCTAAACGAAGCCATGGCAGAATACCTTATTTTTTTAAATATATAGATAAATGTGTTAAAAGAAAGAAAGAGGAAAGAGCGAAGGAAAGAGAGAAAGAAAGAGATGGGGAAAGAGACAGGAAAAAGAGAAAGAAAGAGATGGGGAAAGAGCAAAGGAAAAAGAGAAAGAGCAAGAGCGTCAGAGATTTAGGAAGCAGCAGCGCTTGAGTTTAGATTTCTCCTCATCGCCTCATTCCCGCCGCTTCGTGCCCCGTTTGCGCATAATTCTGGCGGCGAGGCGGGGAGGGGGGGTGGGGAGGAGGGCGGTCGATGCCGCACCGCTCTGCTCCACAGGGCTCCCGTCGGAGCATCTGCACTCGGGAGCACCCTCCCGCGGCCACCTCGAGTTCAACTCCCTGTGCCGCGCCGCGCCGCGCCAACGCGCTAGCTCCGCCGCCTCCACCGCCGCCGCGGGTCACGTGACGCCCGGGTAACGGGGACGGCGGTGGCGGCGGCGGCCGCGCCGCGCCGCACGCTCACCAGTCAGTCCCGCGGCAGCGGCATGCTTTGCGGCGCGCCGGCCGCCTCCATCGCCGCGTCCGCCGCCGTCGTGCCCCCACCAAGATCGCGGTGCTCACGCTGCTGGGCGTCATCCGCCTGGTGTGCGGCCTGCTGCCCCTCAAGATCACCAAGCGCCTGCAGCTGTGGGGCGACCAGCCCGCCGCGTCGCACCTGCTCGTGCAGCGCCGCCGCCTGCAGGTACTCGACCCACCTGGCGAGTTATAAGAGCAACATGACCGGCCCGGGTCACCGGCATGTTTACGGCGCGAACTGGTAGATGAGGTACGAAGGAGTTCGGGTTCGAATCCCAGCCTGGGCATGGATCTTCGTGCCTTTCTTGTTTACGATTGATCGTTTGTTTCATGCTTCCGGGAGCGTCAACTGCTAAAGTCATTAGTCCTGTAAGTTAATGCGGTTTTTATCACGGGAGGGGCAGTGATCTTCCCCGTTGGATGATGAGATTCGGCGTCGGTCTACATGTCGGTTTGCGGGGTATTTTCCCATCCAGGTATCTCCCACCAGTAGGCACCGCTCCAGCCGTAACAAGCTCTAAACTTCCGACATGTGTGGTAGTGTAGTGCGGGTGTGAGTGAGAAAGGGGAGGATAGAACAAGGAAGAGAAAGGAAAGAACGCGCTCGCTCAGTGACACGTTTGTTAGGGTTCTGCACCGGCATTCGTCTGGTGTAGATACAACAAAAAAATACGAAAAATTGATCAGTGTAGCTGGCCGCTGGAATTCTCCTCCAGACAGCGGGTATTTAAGTAGTGTCGAGAATCTGCCACCGTCGGTGCTCAAACAGTTGGGCCTCCCGGATATAGACACTGCTATGACAGGGCATCAGTTGATGCCCTAAGCTACCTCAGCCGCGGTGGGAAAGTCTCGAAGGAAACAAGAAAGCCACGTGACAGTAACCTATTAGTGAAATGTGTGAAGTTTGAAAACGGAGGATTCTCATTTTTTTCTTTCCTTTTTGGTTGTTTTTTATTGTTGTGTTTTGTGTCTCTTTCAATACTGTGCCGGTTGATGTCCCCGTCTGGTGCGTCAGTACGCCCTCTCGCACGTCCTGGGCTTGCCACGTGACGCGTGACGTTCGACTCGAGTGGCGAATTTTCGCGCAAAATGTGTCGCGCTTCACCCGAGAAACTGTTACGAGTCACGCATCATGCCGCATGGAAGGTGTACTGCAGTGAGTGGTAGCACAGTGGTACGAAACTTGCTGGGACCCTTCAGGAATATTTCTCTTTTTTTAGAATGGATATGCATCCATGTTCATGGTCTTGTGATAGCGCCTGAATAGTAACATGTAGTATTACAGTAACTGTAATAGAGAACTCAGTACGATTACAGGGCATTAAAATGTAGATCGAATGGTCCCATTAAGCAGTATGTTAGAAATGTCTAGCAATATGCTAATATTAGTAGTGTACAGGACCTTCTAAACAAACATGCTAATGTACAGGACCTTCTAAACAAACATGCTAATCAAAATTTGCAAAAATAGCATTTGATCCCATAATAACTGTTGCTTTTTATTCATATCTGTAAACATTATTTGCGACAGCTATCAACTGTCTGACTTATTATAAATTATTTTTTTGAATTTGCTCAAAAAGTATTTCTACCTACTGTGTTGTCGACTACTAGATGAGTGCCTTTCGTGAACTCGGTCTTAAATACCACAATTTAACTCAACATGCCGTAAAAGTGACTATCCTACATCTATTAATTGTATAAGGTATACTGAATATCTAATCTCTCTTCTTCAGTAATTTGATAAAAGTGATTTTTGGCACTATTAAAAAATATACTTCCTTCTCAAGGATGATTTTTCATTTTAGAGTAAGATGATTTCTTCAGCAAAGAAGGGTAATATTGTTTCCTTTTTCTTGTTAAAGTTATGGAATTTTTATTTTCCCCATTTCACACGCTATCTGAGCATATTGAATTTAATATGATATTGTCAGTATTGCTGAATACAAAAATATGAACTCCTGTATTCGCTTATACGTTGAAACTCGCGCGAACAATTCATATGATGTATGACTGTAGGAACCGGAAACACATTACTGCAACATCACAAAACAAATTGTTTCAATCATAACATGGCACGTCTGTATTGGGAATAACAAAAGAACAATAGTTTATCACGAGTATGATTTCAGCCTGCAATATTCAAGGATGGGTATAAGTACTGTGAAATGAGCGTATAAGTATTGTGTAAAGCTACAATAATAATTTGTAATCAATTTACTGTTTTGGAAATATAAATCTTATATCTCTTACTACTGTGTAAATTATCATTTTTTGTCGTAAAAAACTTTTTTAGTTATCGAGTAAAGTTTTGTGTACATCCCTATCTCAAGTCGGATTTACAGATACACCAAATTGTAAAACAATTCCGGCCTAGACCGTATAAATATTAACGAACTTGTCCTGAAAAAAATGAAAAGATGCCTTCATCATCTTGGCAAAACGAGATGAGTGCCAGACTGTTACCCCCTGTATCGTAGGAGGAAAATAATGGGAATCACATTAACAATACAATATTAAATTTTCGGGTGTAAATCCGTGTTCAAGATCCTTTTGACTTTGCTCAGACGTCGGGATTAAGATATATTAATCCCGTTACAAAGATGGCTCAGATCGGTGCAGGCGGCGAGGAGACAAACGCAATTTTCTTTCCGAAAATCGGAATATGTAGGTGGGTGAATACGTGAAGCAAAACTCTTTCAGATTCGAAAGTTTTGAGCTGAATATTGATAAATATATCAAGAGTAAGATCTACGTGGTTATGTTGTCCCGGGAATCATGAAAATATTTTAAGTTCTTTACGGAAGCCCTGTGTTTTTAAACAATTTCCAACAATTGGCTGCAAGTTTTTCTTTAAGTTTTTGCATTTATAAATATCGTATAGTTTCGATTTTTATTCAAATCTCTAAAGTTTTTAAAATTGCACAATTTTGAAAGCAGAGTTCTGATTCTCAATGTATAATTGCAATTCATCCCTCAATTATAAATTTTCAAAAGATGTCATTTACTTGTTTTTGAATGTGAGTAGTTGAATGAGTAACAACACTAAGATGAGAAAAGGTTTTGCTAAGGCGCACGTTCTCACTAGTTTTAATTCATTTCGAAACAAAATTATAAAATGATGTTTTTAATTAGGAAAGTTCGATTTTTTATGGATTTTTTCATTGTTAAATATGTTTGTGTTTCTCTGATATTTCTCTCCGACACTACGAATTGTGGTTGTCCGAAGGTTTATATTAAATTAAGCGTGGCTAGATGTTAACTGTAACAAATAGGTGTCAACTCTCCACTTCAGTATTTAACAATCGGAACAAATAATTTATATACCACGAATGGTACAAGGGGAAAGTAAAAAACATGGTTCTACGCCTTGGTCGAAAAGAAATATTTTTTTTAGCTCTGTCTTTTAGTACCCTCGATTCAACTTTGTTGCACCTCGGATTGTAAATGATCATTTCCCCCTGTGATTTTTTTAAAATTCAAGTCTGTTTTCGACATTGAACCATGTGCTCTGTTGAGCAAAAATATAAAAAATTAAACAATTAGGAAAAAATTATTTGATTTTCTAAATGAAAGGATTTTTTAAAATATTTAATTTATTCTTCTCCCTCTCGCCTTAGGATCTAAAGCCCACTCATGAACGCTTGTAAATAAAAGCTTACTTAAGCCTCAAGTTTCAGAAATTACTACTTATTACTAATTACTGTACTCTGATCTCCACTATTTCACTCGTGTCATATCTCTTTATTATTGGATCATTCAACAGCAATAAATACAAGAATTTGGTTCATTTACTACGTGTCACTGAATAGTTTCGACCTCTTGAATTCCTGTCCAAGGAGATAATGAAAATGTCAATATTTTACGCATTACGGCGATTTTCAGCCCGGATGTGAATTAGAGTATGTTCGGATTATGTCCCTTGCCATAGGAGTTTGTGTTACGTCGCACATGTTCATCAGATAGTGATCTCCTAGAAAAACTGATTGCAAGAATACTAGTGAATAGAGTGTACGACGAAGATTATCATAGACACCGATAGATCAGACACCGGTAACCGGCACAAGTTAGTTAAAATGATATGAGCAAAGTACAGCAGTGTTGCAGCGAGATTCAAAATCACTCTTCATTAACAGTTAACGGACTTTCACTACTATCTGCTGCTTGTATGTTTCTAAAACCAATAAATTGATGCCCTTAATGTCACCGTAATATTTGTTTCATTCATAAACATCTCGGTAATAAACTTCAGTTATTGCCAATCTCAGTAAGAATTTACTGCGTCAACGTCGAATTTGCTGCCATTGTCATCTTTGATCCTCCGCAAAATATTTTCCCGCTTCTGTCATATGGCAAGCTATTCACATGTACTTACAATCCTCGTCGTGCGGTGAAGTCCAGAAATAGAAAGCTTGTGGGATAATCAAAGACCGAACGACGTCTACCTGGTGAAAACGACTCAAATTTACCGCAGTTTCTCTTCGTGGTGACGAACAAATCGTGACGCCGGTAAATCGGACGTTCGCAATAATCAGTTTACAACCGTCCAGCTTTCTTTCTAGAAATTTATAGATCGCTTTTATTTTACTGGTATACGACAGTTTTAATGCATGGTTTGTACGGATATTGAAAATGCATAGTTGTTGTTATTGCAATCAATGCGGTAAGATAATGCTATCGCTGCAATTCCATATCTATATCATGCAAAAACTGAAATAAAACTTTTCAGAAAAAAATGAACTGCAGTAAAACTTTGCTTCTATGCAGAAACTGGAATAAAACTGTGCAGCCTCCGACAATGTGAGAGATGTCTATGGGTTCCTTAGATAACGAGAAAACAAACAATAAAGTCTCAAATATTTGAAAGTGTTTTTTAGCCTATTCTCATGCAAAGTGTGCTGACTGCATTCGCTGAGAGGGGTTTTGACATATTTCTTCTCATTGAATCTAAGTGACGATGTGATATTTGTGGGTGGATGACATCTACAATGATAACCTTTGGAATTGAATCATTGATTGGCCCATGCATACCCGAGTCGTAAATAAATGTTCAATAATTGTTAAAGAGAAGTGACCCTTGAAGGTCATCGTCAACCTGACGTCTGAAAGAGGAAGAAGATACTTGGATACGGATGGAGAAGGTTCGGTTTGCAATGAATTTGTATTACTGATTCGATTTGCGTTGAATTTGTATTCCTGGTATGTAATGCGTAAAGGAAAGATAACGGATTTGGACCATTTATAAAAAATATATTGACACAAAACCTTGTCCTACAGCTTGAGCGGGAATTTCACCCAGAAGTGCATCAAACAGAATTAAGAACAAACTAGTGGTGCTACAAACAGCATATAATTTCTCGCATTATTTCTAAATTTGCAATCTTCGAAAATTCAGATTGTTCAACGAAAATGAGATATGCCCCATTCTTTTAAGCATTCTTTGTTCTATCTACGGGAACAATTTGAAGAAAAAATTTAGAGCGGTTTTCAAGAATTTTTTTTTGAAATTACTTACACTTCAAGCGCAAATTGTGTAAATGCTACTCGCTTTTTGAAAAAAACTGAACATGAACGTTTTTAAAGAGCTGATGTTTTATAATAGATTTTATTTAAAACAAAAACCTCTATCTTAAATTTTGTAGTTTTGAAATTTTAAAATTTTGCAATTTTCGAAAATTCAGGGAGTTTGCCGAAAATGGGACTAGCACATTTTTATTGTTCTTTGATACATAAATACTTTGAGAAATTTAAAACAAGCATTATAGCCATTTTTTCAGAAAAAATTATTTTAAAAAATTAAAAATTGCATGTATTTTACGCCAAATTACGCGAAACCTACTGACATTATTGAAAAATAAAGTGTGCATGATTTGATCTCATGATATGTCCTTAAACAAGAGATATCATTCAGGAAAAAAACTGTGTCCTCAATTTTGTAGTTGTAGGAAGATAGCGAAAAAATGAAGTTCTGCAATTTTCGAAACAGGGATTTCAACAAAAACTAGGTATACGCCATTCTCTTAAGCGTCCTTTACCGAAGACAAAGATTAATCAAAAATATTCTTGAGAAATTTGAGAAAAAATTGAAAATGTTGAGGCTTCATGTACTGTACCCTATTTAAAACACACACACACACACACACACACACACACACACACACACACACACACACATATATATATATATATATATATATATATATATATATATATACACTATATGTGTGTGTGTGTGTGTGTAAAAACTTATACATTTTTTCGTCACCAGGACCCGGCCCGGTAATTAGAGTTTTCAACCGAAAATTCTTCGTTTTCCGGTTCACGATTTCAATACATGTTTTTTCTTATGCAGTAAGTGCGAGAAAATAAAAATTTGAATCTCGTAGATTCTGGTATAAGGGAAAGAGTAGGCGCAAACGCAACCCGCAATATACGACCACGAACGCGAGCGACCATAGAGCGCTAATCACAAACAAGCCATCGTATGTCTTTAAGACCCAATTTTCGTGTCCCAGTAGGTAAATTACGTTTTTGTAGAGTATTCTCTCGCGTTAGGATGAGTAGTCATGTTCGAATTTAGGTTTCCGTTTGAAACTATTTGCACTTTTGACTTCAGTTGATGCACTGAGTTACCGCTCCCGATTTTTGTGTATAAAGTTTTGAAAACGGTTCGCTAATAGTTCTAGAATTTTGTCTAGTTTTCGCAAAAGATACGATTGTAACTCCAAGGTAAATTATTTCAATTTGTGAATGAGGACCAAAAGTTAGTGTTTCCAGGAGTTAGGGTAAGTTACCGTGTGGAGTATTGAATTATAAGTATTGATAACAATTCCTTTTCTTAAGGTTATTTTTTAGGTTTGCGTTTTTTTGTTATTTCAGCTTCCGCATTGTATCCTTACTGGAACTATTGACACTGACATTGACATTGTAGCCACTATACGCGTTGCTGTTGACTGTAGCTTCGTTGCTTTGCTTAGCTATGCTTTGCTTTGCATTAGTTTTCATAATCAAGGCATGAAGGAATTACTCAAGCCAAGGTCTGTTGAATTTACTCAGCATAAACAAGTTGTTGAGTTTCTCTCTCCTTTCCTTCATATGTTATTTACGATTCCTTAATTGCAAATGTATTCATATGAAAACTCATCACTTCAATTTCCGTCCATAACAGATGTGCGTGAAGTTTTAGGGAGGTTTTGTAGATCGTAGAAAATTTGTAGTTGATACGTAAATGAAGACGGAGAACATTTTAAGACGTAACTTACCCAAATGTAATACAAGTAATCGAAATAACTCCTATTGTTAAAAATCTTTAGAGAAGATACGTTACTTTTGTATCAAAGACAAAAATCTTACTCTTCCACCAAGGAACATACAACTACTTTTAAGGAACATACAACTACTTTTTGTAGTCACCTCTATTATAATTGTGAAAAACTTAGATTCATGTAAAGATAAGTGACATAGATGGTATTAGTTTGACTGGTGTTGTAAATGTTCTACGGAAACAATATATCATTTATTAAAATATAAAGGTTAGTGAAATGTTTATTAATATTTGTAACATTATTATTATTATTATTATTATTATTATTATTATTATTAGGTTTTTCAGTCGATTTGTGTAGGTGAGATCATGGAGGCGGGCACGTCTCAAAGATATCGCTTGTTGAATTCCGTCTCAGGCATGAATGTTTGCTGTGTGTTGTGGCACATGGGAACTCTCCTGACTGCCAAGTATCACCGTCCAACACTTATTCTTCCAACCCTGACCGGCCTGGGTAGTGTAGAGGCATAGAGCAGCAGCGCCTACTAAAGCCTGACATCTAAACTGACATCCAAATGAATCTCACAAAAGGCATAAATGTCATGTGAGACATGGAGGCATGTGAGGCATGGTGGCATGTGAGACATGATATGTGAGGCATGGTGGGACAGGCTCAACCATCGTGTATCACACTTTACACTGCCCACACCGGGAGCGGTAGCTCAGTGCATCAACTGATGTCACTGCAGCGCTTCTGACCGGAAGATCTTAGGTTCGAGTCCTGACGGCGGCAGGATATTCGACACTAGCTTTTCAGCTAAGTCGAATTCAGTCGCTGTCTGGAGGAGTATTCTAGAGAACGGCTGCTCTGATCGGTAGTTTTCCGTGGTTTCTCCAATCAACACCAGGCGAATGCCGGAGCAGTACCTTACCAAACTGGCCACGAACCGCGCGCAATCTGTCCTTCCTCTTCCTTGTCCTATCCTCTCCCCTTACACACACACTTACACTAACATGCACTACACCACCACATATTCCGGGAGACCGGTCAGGAGCTAAGAGCTTGTCCGGCTGGGGCGGTGCCCTGCTGGTGGGAGAGTCCTGGTTAGCGGGAAACCCCAGTAGCCGACGGTAGGTCGGCGCCGGATCTCGCCATCCAACGGAGATCACCGCCATCTCCCGAGAGAGAGAAAACATGCACTATACTAACGGGACTCATGACCGAAGAAGTTGACGCGCCCGGAAACACGAAAAATCCATCAATCAATCAATACATTGCCCACTCCAGATTCGCAGAGGCAGACCTACGGGCCCTCTCCGGTAATCGAGGAGGCCTTAGGAGTCCAGACAGAAAGAAAGAAAGAGATGAAAATAAGTGGGAGACATTTGTGATGTAGCTAGATGATGTAGGTCATTGAAAACACTGAATTGACTAAAAGGTGATCTGATCAAAAATAAAATACTAAAATAAAATTAAATAGTCGAGGTCGTACAACATCAAGATGACAATGAATAGTTATATGAATGCAAACAATCGCATTTAATAACTTAAAGAAAAGTATATTTAACTGAAATATTTCAAAACAATTTTCAACGAATTACATTAAATATTGGCCTGAAGTTAAGGGTTGAAAAGCCATTGGAATTTCTTCTTTCCTTTATATAACTTTTTTAATGTTGATACTTGAGACTACATGCCGAAAAGATTAAATATGACAGCCGATAAACTTTCAGCAAAATGCAACCCTACAGGTAAAAATTAGGGGTGCTACAGAATGCTACGGACTTTCTCGTAGCAATTTTTTTTAACTTCCTTTGTATGGACTGGCTCCATTCAGTGACCAGCTGCCATCTATCGTCGCACAAAAAACATTTTTTTGACATTTTCTCAGCTTTTTGGTTTCCTAACAGTAGAACCGAAATATTACTTCAATAATATTAACGAAGATGAAAACCCCATTCCTAAATAGAAATTTGCATTGAAAGATTTCAAGATATTTTTAATAAAATGGCGATTAAGTATTGCTGTAAAAGGAAAATTTTAAACTCTCATTCACAGGAATCTATCCAGTTTTCGAAAAACTTAATCTAAAGTCATTTCAAGCACTTCCTTTATGTACCTGTGATATAAATTGAAGGAAATGAGCATATTAAAGGCATGAGAGATATTTCAAAAAAATACCTTTGTGTATTTTTTGAGAAAACAAAAGAATACAGAAAAATTAACTGTAAGTCCTCTTAAACAGTTCCATTGGCACTATTCGTACGAAACGTTTCCGGGAACACTTGGAGTCGTTTCTGAGAAAATGGCGTTGGAACGTGTTTGAAAAAGCGGAATTTTGAGCTTATTTTCACAGAAAATTTTTGAGGTTTCGAGAAACATTTAAAACACATCTCCTCGTAAATGCAATAGTTTAAATAAATCGCCGCTAATGTAAATATTAACGACGTAAGACATAAGTCAACGAAATTACATTTTTGTATTTTTTGAAAAAACAAAAGAATGGATAAAAATAGCGTTTATATTATCCCGTATTTATCATTATCTCTGCCAAAAGTTTGAAGAACAAATTTGGAGCTGTTTTTGAGAAATGTTTTTTGTTATTTTTTAAAATTGCACATATTGCACACAATATTGCGCAAAAACTATTAGAATTTTAAAAAAAATGTACAAGACCTTAATGAAATAACTGCTGAAGGAGAAAAGATTTTACTTGAAAGAAAAATCTTTACCTTCAATTTTGTAGTTGCAGAAAGACGCCAAAAAATTCAAACTTTTGCAATTTTCAAAAATTTAACGTTAACAGTGGAAATCGGAGCTATGCCACTTTTATAAGTGTAAGTGTATTTTACTCTATTCTTAAAGATATTTGAAGAAAAAATTGTAGCAATTTTTGAGAAAAAAATAAATGAATGTTTTTCAAAATCGCAGAGCTTTGACTCAGGCCAGTCCGACAGGGGTTTCTTCAATTTGAAAAAAATCGTACGCATAGTTTAGGCGCTAGTGATATACACATACACCAGACAGGCGGACGGACGTTTTGAAAATAACCACTTTATCGGTATCAGGGGACCTCAAAACGTGTATTTACGTTGAAATCTCGAAATCTATTTTCCGCAGCATTATATACTTTTTCTGTATATTTATGTGTGTGTGTGTGTGTGTGTGTGTGTGTGTGTGTGTGTGTGTTGTGTATTTTCTTTACTCCATATATACGTACGTATACAAGAAAGTATAAAAAATAATCGTAATCGCGCTAAAACTATGTTGTAAAAGGAGTTATACAAAGACAAGAGATTTGACTAAACTATGATTTGAATTTTTGCTTGGAGCGTACATTTTGATTCAAAGTGAAATATCATCAGCATCTGCATTTAAAGAAACTGCTCTCTACACACAGTTCTAAAAATTTAGTGTGCCATCCTGTCCTGAGTTTTCGTAGTTTCTCTCGGTCATTCAGGCGAATGCTTGGATGGTTCAAAAGACTATGATCACCTCTCATCACCATCATCATATCGCCTCATAATTCATAATTTAAGTCTTAACAACCTTGTTTTACCAAAGAATACTGCCGAAAAGCTGATCCTCTTAAAGACACACGTTAATCACTCCCCCAATATAATATGACTAGGTCACAGAAGAGAATGTGTAGCTTGGTCAGAAATGGCCGAAACGCTAATAATAATAATAATAATAATAATAATAATAATAATAATAATAATAATAATAATAATAATAATAATAATAATAATAATAATAATGTGATGTACCGCAACAAGCACAATTTTATACAACCTCCCATTGTGAACTCCGCAAATGCTGTACTGAATTATTTAAGAGTTCAATTTGATTACCTCTTTACAAGTGCACACATGATGTGCCAAACGTAATTATTTGGAATTAGCCTGCGAATGCAAACAAGCCTGTAATGCATTGTTCGTGATCAATTCATGTATGGTTCGTTGTTTCGTGTTCAAGTTTATTACGTCACAGGATGTTTTACAATTTTGACACTAATATGAACGTTCCTTCCGCTGTCATATAATTTTCATTTTATGTTGTTTCTGCTCTCTTTCAAAACACACGTTACCCGCTTGGCATCAGATTTCATTTGGCAATCCTTCAACTTTTCCTCCCACAATCATTTTATAAAGAGAAGCCGTGAGTAGCGTGTCAGCCGTGCGTGCTGAAGCTTGTTAATCCGTTTCACGTTCCTTGCAATTGTCACTTTCCTGCAGCTACGATTCTTCCAAATTCTCAGTTAGCGCGTTGGATTCTTTCTCGTAAAGTGTGTGAATAATGTCAGAAATGCTTTTTGACAATATTATTTCGTTTTTCCTTCAATGCCTGTGCATTTGAATATTCTCTGATAATTGGCTAATTATTTGTAATGCTTGGGCTCTTTGATGCTTCATACTATTCTATTTGTGACAAACAACACCAAAAACTCAGCGCAGTGCCACAGCAACACATGCTCTTTCATGTTATTTCAACCGTTACTTTATATTGTGAGACTATGTCAATGCGAATGCTCAATGAGAAAAAAATTACACTTTTGAAGTCCATTGCATATGTGCAGTCATCAATAAGCTTCTTATGAGAGATTGCCTTATTAACTCAACATATACTTCTGTGAGTGTTACCAACCCGCGAAACTTTTCGGTCGAGCTAGGATTTCTACATGCAAACTTACGTTTCTGAAGTCAGAGCACCATGTAATCAGCCCCTTCGCTACATAGTCAATTTTACTGCTTGTTTTCGAAAATACTGTCGAATAATTATTACTTTATTTTATTTATTTTACGTCAAAAAACAGTTAAAACTGCGTATGACGTGCTATGGGGAAAAGTGAATTGTGTGCCCATTTTCAAAATTCTGTGATCCCTACACCAAGTCATATACTACTTAAATTTTGAAAAAGCTCCATGTCAAAATCTATTTTCAAGGATAAAAGGCAATAAATTTTGGCTCTTATCCATGTAGTCCTTCGGAATAATATTTCCTGCCGCGACAACATGGAAACGATAATTTGAATAATTGTATTTCCCACTGAATTCTAGAAGACGTGCACAGAAAATGAAGTTACATTTATGTCCAGAAGCAAAACAAGGGACCATTTCATCATTTGCTCAATGGATCAGGGAAAGTGGACGAAAAACCTGATCGAGATGGGGGTCATTGACCCGGAGGCTGCAATACAATACTTGTTACAGGTTGTTTATACACATTTATACAGTTCAAATGGTAAATAATGCATTATGTATCATTGTTAAAATTAATGTTACTTTTCTTCTGATACTCAGTATAGTCTCTAATTGTATAGAAGCAATTATGCAGGAGAAACGATTTCACTTTGGATTTAAACTTTTCTATCGAATTTAATTGTTTAATGTCATCTGGCAAAGTGTTGTAAAATAATGTACTTGTATTGTATGTGAATTTTTTGTAATGAGCTGTTGATACTGTCACCTGATGAATATGATTTTTACGTCGAGTGTTATAGTAATAGACATCGGCATTTTCTGAAAATATATTCCCGCCCTTAAGCAAGTCATTTTTGACAAAAGCCACTGATTCGTAAATAAACAGACAAGATAATGCTAATTTCCTAGATTAATGAAGAGAGGCTTACATGAATCACGTGTGTGGGATTTGGTTATTATTCGTACAATTCATTTTTGTAATATAAAAGTCTGGGAGCTATAAGATGTATTTCCCCATAATATTATGCCATATCTCAGGCGGGAATGAATATTCCCGAAATATACACAACGAACAGTATGAAGGCTGACTGAATTTGCAAGAACTCTGAACGCGTACTTCTTGGTGTATACTGAAATAAACTAGAATTGATTTGTTGAAATACAAAAATTAGAAATCGGTGATGAGAAATTAAATACAAACGTAATCCTATAATAATATTATAGCTCAGTATAAAATGCTAGGTTGCTGACCTGGAAAGTTATGCTCTGATAACACGTTGACAACCTTTCACTGGACTTAGGAACAGTTATCGAAATACCGTTCCGTCAAGGACACTTTCATTTGCTGTTTGTCACTCAAGGGCCAAGCATTTTCGTGACCTACCTGTACATCACAATAAGGATCTGAACTTTCGTTACTGAATACCTCATGGACGCCTGTTAAAAATACCACGGTCTAATTTAAAACTTTTGATAAATAAAATTTGCAATTATATTAATAAAATGCTTATTTACACGAAAGTAATTTAATGTTTATATTATTGGTTGAATAAAAAAGAAAATTGTTTCAAAAGTGTGTATTACAATTCTATTTTACTGCAACTGTTTAACGACAATCAACATTCTCACCCCAATACATAAGATAAGTAGGATATAAAAAAGCTCTTAAAACCAACAAATATATGACACAGACGACTTTTAGGATTGTTTATGAATATTACTGATTGCGAATAGTAATTAGGCCTACTTATCGTAACTTGACAACGTAATCCTCTACGAATTATTGTGTAAATATTATTGTGTGGTGTGTAAAATGAAAAGCTCTTCGCGCTTACCGTAACGAACGAGAGACATCGACTCTCTTCCGTGAGAACACGGCAAACGACAACACGGGACCACGAGTGGGAAGACGTCATATTTATATACTCCAACTTCTAAGGCATAGTGACGCTTCGTTACGCCTGTCTAAATAACGACCCTCCGTCCTTCCGCGTTGGAAATTAACGTAACACATAATTAAGTCTGTCCAACCCATTTCATTCCAAAAATACTTTTTACCAAACACGTTTAACTTGACATCTAACACTTCGCTACGTGACTCCAAATTGGTGACGAGACCTCTGCCTTCAGCCTACACGATTATTATAAAACATCCTTCAGCCTGTGCAGCGCATAGTTTCCAGACCATTTTATGGACAAATACATTTTTAATTACTTAGAACGCGCCATTCTCATTTGCCCTACTAAAGATATTGTGCTCAGATCCATCACTCGTTCGTCGCTTTCGTTCACCAGGCTCGCGGCGGCACGACTCCTTACAATCGTTGCAGAAAGAGATAAGTCTCAAACGAAATCAACAACATATTTTAAAAACAGATCAGATACGGTAAGTGGAAAAAATTGCTCTTCTATCGTCGAAAATTTTTCAAACATCATCCTCTGGAAAGACAAAGGTACACTTTTTTATTACCCACTACGTTCCCACAGGGAGGCGCTGCGAGTGGTTGGGGGGGGGAGGCGGTTCGGGGACTCGTGCGGCCGAATGAGCAGAGCGGTTCGGAGCAGGTCGGTGATTGATTGTTAGCGATTCCGTGTCCCCGTGTCAACTACTAGGGTCGTTGTTCCCGTAAGAGTAGTGCTTGTTTTCACCGAGAAGTAACGATGATCTTCCCCCACTGGATGGCGAGATCCGTCGACTAGCGAGGTTTTCCCCAACCAGGTATCTCCCCCAGCTGTGCACCGTTCCAGCCGGGACAAGCTCTAAGCTCCTGACCGGTCTCCCGGCGTGTGTGGTCGTGTAGTGCATGTTAGTGTAAGTGTGTGTGTATGGGGAGAGGATAGGACAAGAAAGAGGAAGGAAAGATCGCGTACGGTCCATGATCCGTTTGGTAAGGTACTCCTCCGACATTCGCCTGGTGTTGATCGGTGAAACCAACGAAAACTACCGATGAGAGAAGCCGGTCGCTAGAATACTCCTCCAGACAGTGACTGAATTCGTCCTACCTGACAAGATAGAGTCGAAAACTCTGTCACCGTCGGGAGTGGGAACCTAGGACCTCCCGGTCAGAGCGACTGCACATCAGTTGACGCCCTCAGCGATCTCTCCTGGTAGGGAAGGTCGGAACAAAGGGAAAGGGCGCCGGCGCGGTGGCCGAGATCACTTAAGCACTAATGTCGCAGTGATCTCGGACCGAAGGGTCGCGACTTTGAGTCTCGCCTCGAGCATGGTTGTACTTGTGTTCGGCCTTTCATCCCTTATCATCACCATTTCGTTTCATCTTCATAGTTATCGTAACGTTAACTCCAATAGGGGTTGCTAATGACTTAGATGTTGATGCAACCTTAAATAGCCAAAAAAAGGCAACGGGCAGCCGTCAGTGAGACTGGGCGGATCAAAGTGGAGGGGAGAGAGTCGGATGGGACGATCGAGACTGGGCTGGGACGATCGGGACGGAGCTGGACAGAATTGGACGGAGTTGGACGGATATGGACAAAGCCGGACAAAGCCCGACAAAGCCGGACAAAACCGAACAAAGCCGGACAAATCCGGACAAAGTCGGACAAAGTCGGACAAAGTCAGACAAAGTCAGACAAAGTCAGACAAAGCCGGACAAAGCCGAACAAAGCCGGACAAAGCCGGACGGAGCTGGACAGAATTGGACGGAGTTGGACGGATATGGACAAAGCCGGACAAAGTCGGACAAAGCCGGACAAAGTCGGACAAAGCCGGACAAAGCCGGACAAAGCCGGACAAAGCCGGACAAAGCCGGACAAAGCCGGACAAAGCCGACAAAGCCGGACAAAGCCGGACAAAGCCGGACAAAGCTGGACGGAGTTGGGTGGAGACGCAATGTTCGTCCACCGTATTAGAAACCCTGCAATCTCCGCCTCGCGGGCGGGTGAAGACGGCGCTGCGTGACTGCGCAGCGGCCGGGCGATGTTGCGGTCGGCGCGGCGCGGCGCGGCGCGGCGGAGGGACGCGCTGTGGCTGCAGAGGGAGCGCCCAGGGCGTGACAACGACCAACGGTAGCGGCCAGTTAGTAGACTGTGACGGGCTGGACGCGGCGCTTTTATGCGCTCAGCGGGCTGCGAGAGACGCTCACAAGAAGAGAGAAGAGAGGCAAAAGTGGAGTATCGGATTACGATTACGAGCTTACGATTCACAAACATTACAACTCGTACTTCTAAAAAACTGTCACAAAAAAGTAGCATTTTCGCGGATGTAGCCAGGATAAGACCGGAATGTTTTCTGGTCTCCACCTTGAAACTGGATATGAAGAACAAAATCATCATCCACCGTTGTCCGTTGTGATACAAGTGAAATAAAATATTTATGACAAATACATTATGACACTATCACGAGTCGTCTAATTGTCCCTCACATCTCATGTAACACAAATCATGGCTAGTCCACGACTATATTATTCACTATTCACTGGCTAGTAATATATTCTCAATATTCACATCCTCATTTTCTAGGTAGTTGTATACTACTAAAAATATTATCTTGATATAATACAAGCACAGGTGACACTGTTCTATGAAGTGGGTGTGAGACCTGTAACCTTATTTATATTTTTCTGAGATATTCCTCTTAATTTAATTGAGCATCTGTTAGTTTGTTTCACTATCGTCTGTCCGCCTGTCTGTCCGCCCACCTGTCCATCCGTCTGCCCATCCGTAAATCCGTCCGTCTGCCCGTCCGTAAGTCCGTCCGTCTGCCCGTCCATTAGACCGTCTGTCTGCCCGTCCGTCCGTACTTCTACCCGTCCGACCGTCTGTCCGTCCCACTGCCCGTCCCACTGCCCGTCCGCTGCCCTCCGTTTGCCCGACCGTCTGTCCGTCCCACTGCCCGTCCGTCTGCCCTAAGTCTGCCCGTCCGTCTGCCCGTCCGTCCGCCCGTCCGTCCGCCCGTCCGTCCGCCCGTCCGTCTGCCCGTCCGTCTGCCCGTCCGTCTGCCCGTCCGTCTGCCCGTCCGTCGGCCCGTCCGTCTGCCCGTCCGTCTGCCCGTCCGTCTGCCCGTCCGTCTGCCCGTCCGTCGCCGTCCGTCTGCCCGTCCGTCTGCCGTCCGTCTGCCCGTCCGTCGCCCGTCCGTCTGCCCGTCCGTCTGCCCGTCGCTGTCTGTCAGTCCGTCCGTCTGCCGTTCCGTCAGTCCGTCCTTTGTCTGCCCGTCTGTATGTCTGTCCGTCCATCTGTCTGTCAGTTTGTCGGTCCCTACGAAGTGTCAACAAAACCTTCAAAATGTTTTCAAAAATGTCTTCATTTTTTCCCTACAGTTTTCCATGGATACAACAAACTATGGTTAAAAAATTAGCGCAGGTTATTTTAGGCGATGTATGTATGTACCTTGGCATACATCTTTACGAGCTTAAGGCTACCCGTCGTTTAGACTGTAGGATAATGAAATCAGTTCTTCCAAATTACATTGTTTGACTAGTGAATCCCGGCGCGTCATTTACTAGATCGTTAGTCCCGTAAGTGTAGCTCATGTTTTCACCTGTAGGTGGCTTTGACCTTTTTACGCTGGATGATGAGATCCAGTACCGGCGTACCTTCGGCTAGCGGTGTTTTCCCTGCCAGATATCTTCCACCAGCGGGGCACCGCATCAGCCGGGACAAGCTCTAAATTCCCGACTGGTCTCCCGCACATGTGGTAGTGAAGTGCATTTAAGTGTCCGTGTGTGTAAATAAGGGCTGATGATAGGACAAAGAAGAGGAAGGAAAGATCGCGCGCTGTCTGTGGCCCGTTTGTTAGAGTACTGCTCCGGTATGATCGGACCCAAATAGTTTTTTTAAATTAAGTCATATATAGTTTCTTTTTTCTTCAAAATAGTGGTGGTTGCAAAATGTTGCTCGAAAAAAAAAATATTTTCTTAAAAACGGCTCCAAATGTGTTCGTTAATATTTTTTCTCGAATAGAGAAAACTACTCATAAAAATGGCTCAGGTTAATTTTCATTAAACTCTCAGAATTTTTGAATAATTTTTCGGCGGCTTCCTACTGTCACAATATTGAAGATAGAAATTTTATTCTTAATAAACTCGTCTTTCGAATTAGATCTTTAAATTCTGTAAATAATAATGTAAATATTTTTTTCCAATAATTTTGACAAAAGAACAGCTATTAAAAATTACGGAAACAAACCTGCTAAATTTTTCTTACATTTTTTACTTCAGATCCTACGATTTTCATTAAAACCTACATTTTTTTCAATTGCAAATATTTAATGTAATTTTTAAAGCAATGGGAAGGTTTATATGTGTGTGCAAAACATTAAAGTATTGGTTATACTCATTGCTTCCAAAACCTAGGTGTCGAAGTTCGAATCCCAGCGTGGTGGAAAACATATTTGCTGGTTCAAGTAGTATTAAAATAGTCCGTTCTTTCTCCGAATGTGAATCGGCACGTGTTAGTTGTTTCACTTCTATATTTCAACCCGAGATGAAATTACTCGTATGCAAATATTCTTTTGCTTTGAAAATTCCGTTTACGATGTGTGTTGATTTTCTCCCAGATAGCAATGGTAGTTAACTGGGAATAATTGGGTGAAAATGGAAACAAAATTATGTTGGAGGTACTCACGTTGACCCAAATTGCACAATAAAATATGTTTGGTAGTCAAAGCTACTAAATATGCCAACATATGCATTTATATAATAGTTAGAAATCAGGAGTGAATAACACCCACAGGATGTTTTCGCACTGGATTGAGCTGTGTTCGGCAATACAAAACCACCAATAATCGAAACATTTATTTTATGATGATTTCTTGCTTCATAATTTTGGAATGTATAAATGTACGTTCAATTAATGGCCAGGCGCTAATCATTCTTTACGAATGAGGAATAACAAACCACTGCAATTATCATAATGATTCATATTCCCTTTTACCGAGAAGTGGCTTAGTGCATCAACTGATGTCACTGCAGTCCCTCTGACATGGATGTCCTAGGTACGAATCCCGACAGTGGCAGGATTTTCAACACTAGCTTGTCAGCTAGGTCGCATTCAATCGCTGTCTGGAGGAGAATTCTATCGGCCGACTGCTCTGATTGGTAGTTTTGCGTGGTTCCTTCGATCAACACCAGGCGAATGCCGGAGCAGTACCCTACCAAACTGGCCATGGACCGCGCGCGATCTTTCCTTCCTTTTCCTTATCCTATCCTCGCCTCTTACACACACACACACACACTTACACTAACATGCACTACACTACCACATATTCCGGGAGACCGGTCGGGAGCTTAGAGCTTGTCTCGGCTGGGGTGGTGCCCCGCTGGTGGGAGATACCTGGTTGGGGAACACCCCGCTAGTCAATCGGCGCCGTATCTGGCCATTCGGTGGGAAAAGATCACCGCCACCTTCCGGGCAATAAAAACAAGCTCTACATTTACGGGACTAATGGCCATAGTAGTTGACGCGCCCGGAACCATTAACAAGCAATCGTATTCCCTATTCCAAACAAAAGCCCGAGTCGGAAAAGCAGTGGCGTTCACCTGGACGCAGCGAGACGAAGCGCGCGAAACGGAGGTGACGCTCTGCTGTGACTCAGAGCAACTTAACGCCACGTCCGCCAGAGTGAGTCACGGCGAGATTGGCCAACTCCCACTCCCCCGGCATTCCGGTGGTCTTCGACACGGAAATTATCGCAAGAAAGAAATGCAACAGGATAATACTGATTTATTTTCATATAATCTCCATTTTTATCGTATCTCTAACCGTTGAAGTTGAGTCATTATTTCCTTTACAGAATGTTATGACTCTTCTGCACTAGGTAATGAGTTAGATTATGACAAGAAAATATCTAAACAAATTACAATATATGGATAGATCAAAACAAGTTTCAAACCTTAGCAAGATAGCATATACAGAAGAACTGTCCATCACTATCACACATTTCAGCAAAATTGTCAGCTGAACATTTCTCTCTTCTACGTGCAAAGAGCTCATTGTCCTGAAGAAAGTCTAGGGAAAATTTGATTGTAAAGCATGTTACCGCTTAACATATCCGGTAAGATGCTATAGAAACGTTGTGACCGGTTGCTGTCAAAGTCAATAAAGAACCGTTACATTTACCAACAGACGCCTCAGGAAAGATGCAGTGAGGTTTAGAACTATGTCGTTTCCGTTAAGGTCTGCTTTCGTAAACTGGAATGTTTGAAATGAGTTGTCAGGATTATTTAATCATAGCATGCTTTAAGTACTGCGGTTCACCCTCCACAAAAATCTTCATTTATTAAAACACTCAAAATATACATTTTTGATTTCTTGAGAAATCAAATTGATATGTTCCTTAGTTTCTTATTCGTTTAGTCACATAATTTATACAATGAAACCTTAATGAAATATAATAATAATAATAATTATTATTATTATTTTTATTAATAATAATAAATATAATAATAATATATAATAATTAATTGTTGTTGTTTTTTGTGGTTTCTTCTGTTGAATTCCAGGCGCATAACGAGGTAATACTACTGACAAGGGGTCGCGTGAGATCACTGTTTTTAATTTTATACTGAGGACTCTGATCGGTAGTTTTCCGTGGTTTCTTCGATCAACACCAGGCGAATGCTGGAGCAGTACCCTAACAAACGGGCCGCGGACCGCGGGCGATCTTTCCTTCCTCTTCCTTGTTCTATCGTCTCCCTGTACACACACACACACACACACACACACACTTACACTAACATGCACTACACTACCACATATTCCGGGAGACCGGTCGGGAGTTTAGAGCTTGTCCCGGCTGGGGCGGTGCCCCGTTGATGGGAGAGTCTTGGTTATGAGGTAACCCTACTAGCCGACGGTAGGTCGGTGCAGCATCTCACCATCCAGCGAGGGGAAAATCACCGCCATCTCCCGAGAGAAAAAACATGCACTACACTAACGGGACTAATGAGCGAAGCAGTTGACGCGCCCGGAAGCACAAAAAAATCAATCAATCAAACCGACGGTAGTTCGGCGCCAGATCTCGCCATTCAGCGTGGGAAGATCACCGCCATCTCATGCACTACACTTACGGAACTAATAACGAAAGCAGTTGACGCGCCAAGAAACATGAAAAAAAAATCCAAAAAACTCAACGTGCGAGACCTTCCATCGCCTACTAGACGTCCTCTTCGTAGGTCACTCACACGTCATCTTTCAAAACTCTCGGTTATTTAACAATAAAATAGTTCTTAACAACTGATAGCATATACCACAAACTAGTAGTGCAATGTGGAAAACTTTCTGAGGATTACTTCCGTACAAAATGTAAATACAACTGTAAGCCCTTAGTGGCTGGTCGGTGTAATGAAGTAATAAAAACATGCTTCAGGTCTTACTCCGAGCGGTCGCCACATAGGACCTCGAGTGGGGAACGGCTGTTTTCTCACAAAAACAGAGCTACACAGTGGAGCGGCATCATCAACTGATGTCACTGCTGTGCTTCTGACCGGGAGGTCCTAGGTTCGACGGTGACCAGATTTTCGACACTAGCTTGTGAGCTACGTCGAATTCAGTCGCTGTCTGGAGGAGAATTCTAGCGGCCGGCTGCTCTGTTCGGTATTTTTCCGTCGTTTCTCCGATCAACACCAGGCGAATGCCGGAGCAGTACCCTAATAAACGGACCACGGACCGCGCGCTCTCTTTCTTTCCCCTTCCTTGCCCTAACCCCTTATACACATTAACATTCACTAAACTGCCACATACGCCGTGAGACCGGTCTGGAGCTTAGAGCTTGTCCCGGCTGGGGCGGAGCCCCGCTGGTGGGAAAGTCATGATTAGGGGGAAACCCCGCTTGCCGGCGGTAGGTCGGCGCCGGATCTCACCATCCATCGGCTGAAGTTCACCGCCATCTCCCGAGAAAAACATGCACTACACTTACGGTACTATTGACTCACGTAATGTCCGCGCCCGGAATCCCTAACAACGAACCATCTACAGCTGACACAGCACGAAGACGGTGACCAAGCACTGGGGATTCATTGTGCTGGGTTCAATGGGGCTTTGAGGTGCTGGGGGATGCAAGGGCACAAACGCTTGCATAAGAAACGCAAGCAACTCACCCATTGAAATAAACAGCGCAACTACAAAATTGCCGACCACTTAGGTGTTTCAGTGCATCAATTCATGACACTGCAACGCGTCTAACCCGGAAGTCGTAAGGTTTGAGTCCCAACGGGAGCAGGATTGTCAACTATAGCTAGATAGTCGAATTCAGCTGCGATCCGGAGTAGAATTCTAGCGTGTATTTCCGTTGAAAGCTTGTAACAGATTTTCCGCAACACTACAAAACTTTCTCTGTACTACGTATAATTAATCCGTATGTACGTACGTATACAATAAAGTAAAAAGAAACAAAAAGCAGAGGAGAAACACTCGGCAACTTCGATTTTTCGTTCGACCAACTTCCATAAACTCTTAATTAAATAATTTTCCACTTGACTATATTATTTCTATGATCTAAAAAAATCATTAGAAAAAAACAATAAAATATTATAAACTCAATTTTTATTTCCTATTACTTTCATTCTATTTTCCTTTCTGCCGCCTCCAATAATAGCACTGTCGTGGAATCCATGAAAAAAGTTACCCCTTAGGGACGGTTATGAGCATCATTGTCTCTTAAACCCGCTTGGCCTGTGGTTGTACTATGCTCGCACTTTTTCTTGATACTCGAGCTCCCTAATCCTCGCTCAGCCCGGCATAGCACGGCCCGGTAGAAAATATGAGCTCCGCTCGGAACGTCACGGCTCAGTTTGCAGTGCTGCCCACCTCCTTCCTTTCCAATGCGAACTTCTTAGTTTTCGGTCTCTCCTTCTATCGACCTGTGCGTACCATGTTCCTTCTTATTACTCAATTATTTCTATAACTATTAATTATTTCTTCAGAATTTAAAAAAAATCTTCCGTTGTTTCTCATTGCTATCTAGTCCAAGAGTTTTCTGTCAATAAAGTTGACAGCCCTGCACTGCCGTGACGTAGACAGAACACGCCTCACCCCGCATCCCCCGCTGTGGAGTATCAAGAAAAAGTGCGCGATTAGTACGTGCTGCCACATCGTTGTGCCGTGTGACGGACTTCTCTCTGGACCTGGTTCTGGCCAGTGTGAGGCGGGCGCGGGGCGCCGCGCAGTCATGCCGGCAGGTGAGTGCCTCACTAGGTCAGCGGGCTGCGCGGCACGGCGCTCTCTCTCTCTCTCTCTCTTCTTGCTCTCCGCACGCCCCCCGCCGCCCCCCGCCTCAACGGCTTAGGTCATTTCCCAGAGCGCAATCAAGGCGGATCGACTTACCGCGGAAAGTGTCCGCCAAGATTTGCGCCGAATAGCGCGCCAGGCGTGAGAGATATTCTGACTGGAGGAATCGAAGTGGACGGAATGATTCGTTCTGTCCGAGCGAGTAATTGGTGATTTTGTTTTCGTAGTTGAAATGAATTAAAATCCGATTGGTTTTAATATAGTTTACGATTTGAAAATGTCACCTTTTTGAGTTGAGTTTTTACCACTGCTTTTCGGCTTTGCTTTGGTGATCTTGGTTGATTCGGTGGTATAACGGTCAGCGTACCGGACTGTTGTACCCGAGTTTGCAGAACCCGATCGAAGCCGTGGATTTTTAAGGGCGAAAAAATCCCTCGTACGCCTTCCTTCGGAGGGGAAGTAAAGCCGGCTGTCCCATGTAGTAGATTTACTGCATGTAAAATATCCTTAAGCCTAAAGGAAGCCTCTGAGCAAAATTGAGATCCACCAGTTTCGTCACCCAAGATAATTCCTGCGTTCTCCGCTAGGTGGTGAAAGGAGCATATCGAAATTTGCATGGTTAAACGGAAGAGCGGGCCTGATGGGCCGAGTCTCGCCACGTAAAATAAGGTATTAACATTGACAACAACATTAACAACATATTCGTTGGCGAATCAGATTTATTCATTTTTTTAATGTGCTCAACTTTATTTAACGGAGACAACCAATTCCGATAATTTGTTAATAGATAATTAAAAATTAACGATTTTGAGAAGAATGCTATTGAAAAGGCAAGAATTTTTAAAATTATTTTAGGTATCAAATTAAACGTATTGCTTTTAAAGATTAACTGTTTATACATTGTAATCCATAATACCCTGAAAGAATTTTCCAAACGAGAATTAGTCACTTAAGTTAAAGGCGTGGATATATCATTTGAAGACTCTTTTCGAAGCAAAACTCTGGGTATCCCCCCCCCAAAAAGTAAAAGAAAACAGAAATATTTCAGAAACGAGAATAATAAAAATAGAATCAAGTAGGTGGAAGTTTAATAATTTAGCTATTAAATGAATCATTATTATACTAAAAAGATGTGTAATACTTCTATAAATATACAGTCAAATAAGCCTCAAAACTTTTTTTCTATACTCCGTTTTAAGATGTTTTTATTAACCTTAGGATCTTTAGTCAAATCCCTGTATTTGAGAGTTAGCTAAATTTCAACCTGTTATCTAAAGTTTTTTTCAGTCGTGCGATCTTCCACGAGACTTTTCAGTTCCCGAGTCGCAGGAGAGAAACTGAGCAGAGAGACAGTGAACGCGGACAACCGGCCGTCCTGCATAAGGAATCGTGTACAGTGCTTAGCGGTCGCCAGTCAGCTAAGAGGAAAATCGCAAGCGGCATTTATGTTGGTTCATTAGGTGTTAAGTTCTCAATGTGGAACAGACATTCTATACTTCTCGCATCTCGCGTTACCTTGAATGTTGTTAGCCTTGTATATTTCTTCTCGTGGTATAACGATGGGATTCTCCTTTTTTTGACATTTGAAAACTGTATTCTTGGAATGAAATAAAAATATTCCTCAAATGATTAAATAGGAATTGCTCCTAGAATAAACAACTGTTTAAAAGGATTATCAGTTTTAATATACACTACACCTGGAGCGGTACTTCAGAGCATCAACTGCTGTTACTGCAGCGCCTCTGACTGGGAGGTCCTAGGTTCGAATCCTGACGGCGGCAGGATTTTCGACACTAGCTTTTCAGCTAGGTCGAATTCAGTCGCTGTCTGGAGGAGAATTCTAGCGGCCGGCTGCTCTCACCGGTAGTTTTTCGTGGTTTCTCCGATCAACACCAGGCGAATCCCGGAGCAGTAACATAACATACCTATTCAAGATGTGCTATTTTTTTTTGTTGTGTGCAGGTACGAGTATTTCTACGTAATTAACTTGTAAAACAATTTAAATCTTTATCTAAGTGATTGGCCCCAGCAGAAGTATGATTGAATCCACATAGAGAAGGAAAGCAATTGAGTGATTTGCTACATCATAACTAAGCTACTCCAAACAGTGAAAGTGATAACAGTTTTTAGTTTGCCAATAGAGATGTTTCTTTTCTGTCACATTTTAATATTATACTGCAAAAATAATTTTATTTAATTTCAACAAAAATTCAAGAACATAAATATATTGAATGCTTAAAAATTGTCTAGTCTTTTATACCACTACAGTGGCAGGGCAGTGGTCTTTTCCAGTCTATAGCACGTTTCCTTCTGCCATTTAACGCTGTAAATGATCAAAGTTGTGCGATCGCGCTAAACGTGTTACCTTGAATAAGAAAATGTGGTGAGCAGAAAACACAGAAATTGCAAGTTCCAGTGAAGTCAAATGGAAGTTGACCACAAACCTTCAAAGGCAGCTCCGGGTAGATACCATCGCACAAAACCCTTTCTCCGAAGTGGCCTTCAATGTGATGTAAAGATTTCATCGATACAAATGTCTGCGAGCATAAAAGATACTACACTGTTAGCTGACTTATTTCCTGTATTGTAGAGATAAAATACAGAGCGTGGATAACTCACTAAAACACGTGCATAAATTATGAAGGTTATTGGTAAGAAGATATATTTTTAAAATTTTTATTGATTGGCCCAATGACTATATCAGTAAAATAAGGTTAACCGGTGCGACTGCTTACGTTATTATTATATTTACCTTATTATTTTATTAGCATATTTCCATTGCATTCATTCTTGTAATCTCCGCATTTACCTCACTTTTTGATTACTTAAAACTGAAACATCTTGAATACTTTCCTTCCTTCCGTTTTCCTCTTGTCCTCCTCCTTCTCTCCTAGTGCATTTTCGTGCTCTGATTCCTTTTCGTCTTTTTTTACTTTTCAGCCTTCTTTTAATGCGTATTCCAGGTCATTAATTGTGGTGCAATAATTAAAAAATCAATTGGGACAACGTGAAGCATTATATTACACTCGAGCATTTTCCTGTATCTTTTAAATTATTGTATGCACTCCTTGGTCAATGCAGCGAGCATACGTTAATGTTCCATAAAAAGACAAACTTTTCTTAGCAACACCCCAGAATATAGTGTATGCCAAAATTGGATAAGACGTGTTCTAAAAAAACGCTCATAATTCTCGAGGTCACTCGTGAACTTCGTATGGGAGGATCTAAAAGCCTTTGCCCCAACTGGCAGCACTCGTATCCTGACCTTGTGCCATCCAGAGCACTGGACGTCAGCCAAGTCATGGCGTCAACGTGAACGAGCAGTCAGCTGCTGTGGACTGCTCGGTGCTAAGTACTTGTTAGTGTACACTCTAATGCAAGAGCCGCTCCCAACAACACGCTCTTTTCCCAGAGCCAAAATAAAACAGTTTTATGTCAGCTCAGAAGTTCGTTCCCGAAGCCCTTCCCTTTGGAAGATCAGGAATTGCGCGATGATATTTCGTGATGGTTTCAGATAAAATTCTTTCTCGAACTTTGCGAATATTTTATCATACTTTCTCTCAAAACCCCGAGCATGGAAAAGAAAAGAAAAATATTACATGACACTGGGGTCTAGAATGCGGCAGTGTTTTATGCGCTCTCGTGCAAGTGTTTCATCCTCGCGAGCTGGAAGTTGGAGCGTCTTGCTCTCGCTTGTGGTTGTCAGGGCAATGGCATTCAGAGCGTCGCACCGCCTTTGAAAGAATAAGTGCCATCTCTTGGGGCAGAATCACGTGAGAAATGAACACAGGAAGAGGCTAATATTTCAGTTATTGTAGTTTTTTACTGCATTCGTATAATCAAAATGAATGTGTAAAGAATGGTAATTATTTTATAAAGATTACTTTCCGAATCTGTGGTTCATAAGAATTGAATTAATTCTTTTCGATTGATTGATATTTCGTGATTTTGGGTGCATTAACTGCTAAGGTCGTTAGTCCCGTAACTGTATGGCATGATTTTTCATCGGGAGGGGGCGTTGGTCTTCACTAGCTGGCTGCGAGATTCAGTACCACCGTCGGCTAGCGGGTTTTTTCCCAACCAGGTATCTTTCACTAGCAGGGCACCGCCCCAGCCAGGCAGCTCTAATCTCCCGACCGGTCTCCCGGAATATCTGGTAGTGTAGTGCACGTTAGTGTAAGTGTGTGTGTAAAGGGAGAGGATATGACAAGGAAGAGGAAGGTCAGATCGCGCGCGGTCCGTGGCCCGTTTGGTAGGGTACTGCTCCGGCATTCGCCTGGTGTTGATCGGAGAAACCAGGGAAAACTACCGATCAGAGTAGCCGGCCGCTAGAATTCTCCTCCAAACAACCACTGAATTCGACCTAGCTGAAAAGGTAGTCTCCAAAGTCCTGCCACCGTCGGGAATCGAACCTAGGACCTCCCGGTCGGAGGTACTGCAGTGATATTAGTTGATGCTCTGAACCACCTCTTTCGGCAATTTTTTCGAACAATATTATTTCTATCGTTCTACTTTCGTAGATTAAAGAAAGTAATATAATGCTGCGGGAAAAAGCCGCGATTTTTGGACAGAAATTCTCGTTTTCTGTGGTCCTCGTATTGAAAACAGGTGGAGTAAAGCTAAGAAATTCAAATGCCAAGAGTGGCTTTTTTTCGACACTAGCTACGTAGCTAGGTCGAATTCATCCGCTGTCTGGAGAAGAATTCTAGCGGCTGGCTGCTCTGATCAGTAGCTTTCCGTGGTTTCTCAAATCAACACCAGGGGAATGCCGAAGCAGTACCCTAACAAACAGCCGGGGACCACGCGCAATCTTTCCTGTCTCTTCCATGACTTTAACTTTTCCTTTACGCACAGCACTATGACACGTGTCGGGAGATCAGCTGTGAACTTACAGCTTGTCCTAGCTGGGGCGATGGCCTGCTGGAGGTGATAACTGGAGGGAGATATCCTCCGCTAGCCGACGTGTTCTTCGACGCCTGACCTCACCATCCAACGGAGGGAACATCGCCACTTCCCGGAATTTAAATATTCACAGCACTAAAGGGATTATGACCATAGCAGTTGAAGTACCCGGAAACATGCATTAAGCAATTAATCCGAAAAAGTGATAAATCTTGTTCCTAAAAATAGTAAATTACTTCCACCAAATGTGGATTCTGTGCACACATGTTAAAGAATGTTCAATTTTTGGGGTTCTTCCTACAATTACAACATTGAAATCTGTTTACAAATGTGATTCCATCCTGCAATATTAATAACTTGTAATCATACTGTTTATTATAAAAATTTACATTTCTGGAGTTCTTACCATAGTGTAGAAATAATTTGTTACATCTTCGTTAGTATAAATTGTCTCGTTTTGTCTCGTATAAACCGTCTTATATATGTCGTAATAAAGAGATGTTTGAAGACATTAGAAAGTACATCAGCAATATAATGATATTCTTCACTAACGTAGTATCTAATATTCATATTCATTCCTTTATTTATTTATATGACCTGTGCTTAGTTCCCCATATTACGAAGAAAAAATATTTCAGTATTGTGATATAGTTTTTGTTACATCCATAACTCCATGTCGCATAATTATTGTAGTTTTAATCGCTGCAATGAGGTAATCTCCAATTTAAAGAAAATGTATGAATTTTGGGTAAGACAATATTCGGTTTTATGCAACACGGAGAAGTGAGTTTAATTTTCTCGATCACAAAATTTGTAGTAAAGAAAAAAGAATAAAAATAAATTATAAAGGACTTGAATTTAAATTGTACTCCTTTTATTCAAGGTATGCCAGGTTCAATGGATATTTTTAATTAGATCGAGCCAAGTTATCATACATAAAATAAATCTCTGAAACCACAATGTATTATAGCCCACTCGATTTTCAAATACTGGTTGTGTTTTCTTTCATTCTGCAAGAATTCATGTTCTTTCCCGCTTCTCCTTTAGACGTATCCCACTATTTTAACAGTTGATTTTCAAATAAACTAGTCAGTAATCCCCCTCAAATCCTAATCTTTTAAAATTAATATTTCTGGAACTTTCAACCACAGGCCACGAAGTGTCAAAACTACCATTAGTCATCTCAACCATTAAATTAATCTGTTATCACACAGTACGGGTCACAGAAAGCTGAAAGAGCTGTCTTCTCTTCGAGAACAGATATACTGTCACAGAGTGCAGAAATCTGCCAAGAGATGGCACTCCCTTACAGTGTATCATGCAGTAGTGTGGTTTTCTCTTATTTTCCCTCTTTGTCATCTGAAACTTTTTCGATATCCGTTTTAGGCAATACACGAAATAGACCAATGTATGTTCATATTACTACAAGTAGTTTAAATATTCGTTTATGTTTTTGTATATATTTATGTTTATTTAAAGAACAGGCTTCGAGGTATCACGAAAGAACTGGAGAAATCTAAAGAAACTTTTCAAAGTAACTAAATCCTACATTCTAGATCAAGGAAAATAACAAGGCCTAAAGCAGCAATTACGAAATTTTATTATTTTGTTATAAGGATAGTTCTGCGGGGTGTATTCCAGCACTAGATCTACAATATAGCATGATAGATATCGCGATCAAGAGGAAAATCGGTTTCTCATTTATTTTCTTTTTATTCCTTACTAAAACTTCTGCTATATTCGGCTTCCGAAACCTAAAATAAAAATATTTAAATAACGCTAACACAATATTCAACAATGAAGTGAAGCATTACGAGTGCTTTCAAGGCTTAAATGACAGAAATTTTATTACATAATTAGAGAGAAAAAAGAAAGGATCGAAAGCATGAGTTGAGGAAATTTTGAGAGTATCATTGGGACATTTTGATTTAATGATTTAAGCTCTACAAGTACAGCTCCCACAAGCACTCATCCGATTCGCCTACACGTTTGTTTTGTTGGGTAGTTACAATCAGGGTAGGATGGTAATCAAATACTTGAATTTGAAAAACTGTATTTTTTAGTTTTTTGGACATGTATTCTAGAGATGTATTTAAATACTTAAAGCATGCGTATTTAAAAAAGAAATACTTAAAATACTTTAAATATAGATGAAAAAGATAACGAAGATTGTTTCCTTTGGTTTTGATTCTGCTAATGAATGTACCTCATTGAAACAAAAATAAAATCTCCTTTCAGCTATTGAATTAGATATCTCTTCATTTTTAAATGATAAATCTAAATCATTGAAAATGCTGGACAATTATCCGACAATAAAATAGCGTTTAGTCCCGGTATCACTATTTTATGTTCATCGCCGCTAGTTCAACGACTTTGCGAGGTTTATACATTCACCAACCAGCTGTTTACTGTCTGATGATTCATTTAAAAAACTAGCTGTTTTAAAAGGAAATTCCGTTTACTTGAGTTACTTATTTTTGGTTTCATTTTATAATTCTTAATGATTTTTGAAAGTAGAAGTGAAAGTGTTTTATTTGAATGTTTTTAGCTGTTGTTTAGAAATTTATGACTGTAAGTTAGTAATTTATTGTAATTGACAATTGCAATATATTGTTGCAAGAAAAAATTACAATGAAAAGTTATTGTATTTACTTATTTTGAGTATTTGAACTATTTTAAATACGTATATACTTAGCTTTTCAAAATCTAATATATTTTGAGTACATATTTAAATTCTTATTTACAAAGTTTTTTGGTAAAGTGTGTAAATATTAAATTTAAAGTATTTTGCCCAACCCTGATTACAATGAACTGCTACCACCATTGCTGCTTCAGACAGCTATTTAGCACTGAATTGCATTGTGAGATCCATATTCACATTACCTTTTTACCTCTCTCTTTCGCACCCACACCCCTAGGAGCTAGTAGCGTTTTACCTTCAAAGTATTCTTTCATATTGTGAAAGTCACATTGTCGGTGGGTTGCAATAGTGCCACAATTCATAAAATCAGGTGTTGAGATAAGCGAGTTTAAAGTTTTCACCTTGTATTAAAATGCATTATTCTTCCCTTCACACGTCTGCAATTTGTTGGTGGAATACTGTACTGTAAGTTATGCTGCTGTTACAATCTGCAATTTCGGTGAGTGCATTATCTCAAAACTCGCATTTTTTTAGTTGTGCCTCTATTTCAGCCCCCGAACGATATGTACATCAAGTTGCTTTTAAATTGTCTAAGAATTTCTAGGGTTAGGTTGAATCATACACACATATATAGGTTCTTATGTTTAAAAATGTGCTATGTGTCAATGTGCCGGACTCTCTCTCTTTGCAGCTCAAATGGAAAAAGAGCGTTGCATCGTCTCCTTTATGCAATCACGGGCAATATGTATAGGTGCAGGGCCGATGGCCTTTGCGATTTTAGTGAAGCGCGAATGTCTAGGCCCTTTAGGCGCCGATAGATGGCAGCTGGGACGAGGGCGGGGCCAAATTCGAAAGCTGGACCAGACCCAAAGGAATACGAAACTGACTACTATGAGAAAGTTGGTGCCATTCTTCCGCACCACTATTTTGTATTTCTCTGCTATTGAAATCTTCGAGAAGTTTATAAAAAATAATTTATTCATTCCATCAATTCTTTGAATTTTTTCGTCTGACTTTCTTGCTGTTTTAAATGTTGACCGGATTTCAGTGAGTATTCTTTTATAGTATATTAACAGAATATGAAGTCATATCTCAATTTGAAACCACGGTTAGTTTCACTATTTGCTGTTTTAATGCTGTAACGTCGATCGGTGTGATGAGGCGATTTTGTTGCACAGTTGCAAGTCAACCTCTTCCGTTGTGATACTAACCTAGTTCCTTAGCCGCCTTCTTTCCTCGATTGAGTTATTGAGGTATTCCCATTTATATTAGGTTTTCTTATATCATTTTATTTTAAGCGTCTTTCTATCCGACGCTAGGAACGGAAAATTTCATTTTACTCATTTTTACTTCCCCTCACTTAGAGTGTTGTCTTTAGAATCACCTTAAAGCTGTGTTAAATTTTCTTTCGTAAAATCCGTGTTTATGGTTCTTTTGAGATGTAACTTCACACACACACACACGCGCGCGCGTCGGGATTGAAGTTCTGTTAGTACTGTACCAAATATGAAGATGTGTGCACGTGCCGAGGAGATGCAAGCGAGTTCGAATCCAAAAATTAGAAAGGCTATCTCAATGGGTGGAGAGATGGATGGATAAATGGGAAGGGTGATGAATGAATTCGAAGTAGGATGAATGGATGGATGGATGATGGATGGACGGGAGGGACGGCGGAGGGGGCGGAGGGAGGACGGAGGGAGGAGGAGGGACGGAGGAGGGGCGGGACGGAGGGACGGACGGAGGGACGGACGGAGGAACGGAGGAGGACGGTCGGAGGAACGGTCGGAGAGACGGACGGAAGACTGACGGTCGTGGGACGGACCGGCAGGCGGCGGAGGGACGGACGGACGGACGGACGGACGGATGGAGGGATGGAGGGACGGACGGACGGAGGATGGAGGGATGGACGGAGGGAGGGACGGACGGACGGACGTATGCATGGATGGATGGATAGATGGATGAATGGATGCATGAATGAACGTGTGGAGGACGGAGGAATGGAATATACGGATAGATCAACGGACGGACGGATGGACGTGTACCGTAAAACCATCAGTTTAGATACTTTTGAACTGCAACTTGGTTAACTCCTAGAAGTAAGGTTTGAAGGATTGGATGAACGTGTGGACGGAGTAAGATCTGGTTGTGCCGTTCCTGGATTAATATATTAAGATATTTTAATTATTGAAGTACTTTACAGGAAGCTTCTACTTTTTCCTAATTTTCTGAAAAATGACTTCAATTGTTTAATGATTTGCGCGAATAGAGAAAGTGCAGGTACAAGTTCCGAAAGCCCTATAATTTTGAAAATTGCAAAAGTTCACATTTTTCGGACTTGTTGTGCTCGTCGAATAGAGGCGCAATGAATCCTAAATTTTAAATTTGTACATTATGTCATGAACATTTTCTTTTAATGTGTGGTGGTTATGTAATTTTGACGTAAATCGTAACTTTTTCCAAGGTACGTAAACCAGAATTTCTTATTTTGCATCCCCATCTGTTCATTGGGGAGAACTCTGAAAGGCAATGTATTCAGTTTCCTTTTCGATAAAGATGAATTGTCAGCATCAGCACGTTTAGTATTCATTACAAGGTCAAAATCATACTTTTCAAAACACTAAAAGGATACCGCACGTTCTCACTTGTTTTTAATTTTATTTATATTAGTCTCATAACCTTAAGCAATCGTTAAAAAATAGTTCACTGTGATTTCAATCGCAGCTTTTCTAATCATTTAAAATAGAAAATTTACATTGCACATAATGAACATCAGGAATAAAATATGCGCGTAAGAAGACAAAAATAGAGATTTCATAATCGATAAGGTGATCAGCTGATTATCAGCTGGTATAATGGCACTCCCTTGCTATATCGACAATGTTTAGTGGTATCAAGAAATATCAAGTGGCTTTGATATAGAATTACGTTTGGCATGATGTGACTTTCATGTGTCTACAAGATAAAGGTTTGTTTCCTTTCTGGATTATGATAACGTTGTTTGGACTTTCAGTACCTACATATACCTCATCACCTTTTCAGTACTGCTCATTCCTATTTTGGAAATCTGTTGAGCTCATTTTTGATAAAGGTTTTTTTTATTCTTATTACCTCATTATTTTCCATTCATTATTACATATTATTGCCAACCTTCAACTTCTCGATTTTCTTGTTTTCGGTGTTTCCATTTCTTTTTTTGAACTGGAGGGTTCTAATGACTAATGGTAACTCACCTTATCCTACCTCAAAAATTGGAGAAATTGACTTGGTTTTCTTTCCCATAGACGCTTCTCCTTTTACTCTATATCACCACTCTCATTATACAAAACGGAAAAAATTAAGAAACGTTTGTAGGTAGGTTTGTAGGTAACATTGATCTGCAACGCCTATTTGGACGTTGGTCGATATTGCTTCTACTCCCGCCATACCAGGACCTGACGGATTTAATAGATATGCAACCTCCCATTCAACTTCTGATTTCACTGAAACACGCATGTTTAGGGGCAAAAATAAAAATTACACGAGTCAATAAGATTATATCAAAACATCAAGTGACGAAATATTCTCAAGTCAGCATCTCGGCGTTATCTCGTGTTTTATTTGCGCATGTGTACTAGTTCATGATCCAGAATTGCAATGGACCAGATGTCCTTTTTGTTTATCTAAATGATAATGGTTTGTTCGTCGATGGTTTGGAATACCTGGATTTAGAATTGTGATACTGAAGTTTTGTGACGTAGAGTCCTGAGTACTTTTTGTCCAAATCTTGTAAGTACTCTCGCAGGCAATCTGACACACATTTTATTTTATTGAATGTTGATTAATGGCTGTTCCATTCATGTACTAGCAGTGTCACTATATCGGAAAAATTTTCTTGTAGGTAACAGTTGTAAAAAGGTTAATTTTAAAACTATTTTCTTTATACTACGTTCACCTTATTGTATTTGCAGCCTGAACATTGCTTTTTTAGCTAAAGATTTATATTACGATATCAAAACCAATATAAACACAAACTCAAATGAAGTTTTGCGCTAGTGCAGAGGACAGTTAAACAATGTCGCCATATTGAATTCGCCATATTATTGCCGACCTAAAATTCGTAATCTGCGATCAAGAAAATCATTGATAACCATCTAATTTTCACTAGGCATAGTTATAATTGAGGGGGAGCATTTAGTATTCATGGTGAGTACACAATATGAGTTGGCACTTGTGTTAATTTCACATTCAAATAGTATTTCCTTTTGTGTACTTCCTCATAGTTCCAAAGAAAAAACATTTGTCTTCTATAAGTTATTTCTGATGCATAGAGAAATGAATTATTTTTATGAATTGGGGAAGAAATGAAACTTTTTTAATGAGGGACCCCCATGGATCAATTACCCCAGGCCTCTGGTTTTCTCTAAGTTCCCTGGTCTTGAGGTTACATGCATTTAGTATTCATGATGAGCACACAATATAAGTTGGCACTTGTGTTAATTTCACGTTCAAATAGTATTTCCTTTTGTGTACTTCCTCATAGTTCCAAAGAAAAAACATTTGTCTTCTATAAGTTATTTCTGATGCATAGAGAAATGAATTATTTTTATGAATTGGGGAAGAAATGAAACTTTTTAATGAGGGACCCCCATGGATCAATTACCCCAGGCCTCTGGTTTTCTCTAAGTTCCCCTGGTCTTGAGGGTTACATGCATTTAGTATTCATGATGAGCACACAATATAAGTTGGCACTTGTGTTAATTTCACGTTCAAATAGTATTTCCTTTTGTCTACTTCCTCATAGTTCCAAAGAAAAAACATTTGTCTTCTGTAAGTTATTTCTGATGCATAGAGAAATGAATTATTTTTATGAATTGGGAAGAAATGAAACTTTTAATGAGGACCCCATGGATCAATTACCCCAGGCCTCTGGTTTTCTCTAAGTTCCCTGGTCTTGAGGGGTTACATGCATTTAGTATTCATGGTGAGTACACAATATGAGTTGGCACTTGTGTTAATTTCACATTCAAATAGTATTTCCTTTTGTGTACTTCCTCATAGTTCCAAAGAAAAAACATTTGTCTTCTATAAGTTATTTCTGATGCATAGAGAAATGAATTATTTTTATGAATTGGGGAGAAATGAAACTTTTAATGAGGACCCCATGGATCAATTACCCCAGGCCTCTGGTTTCTCTAAGTTCCCTGGTCTTGAGGGTTACATGCATTTAGTATTCATGATGAGCACACGATATGAGTTGGCACTTGTGTTAATTTCACATTCAAATAGTATTTCCTTTTGTGTACTTCCTCATAGTTCCAAAGAAAAAACATTTGTCTTCTATAAGTTATTTCTGATGCATAGAGAAATGAATTATTTTTATGAATTGGGGAAGAAATGAAACTTTTTAATGAGGGACCCCCATGGATCAATTACCCCAGGCCTCTGGTTTTCTCTAAGTTCCCCTGGTCTTGAGGGTTACATGCATTTAGTATTCATGATGAGCACACAATAGAAGTTGGCACATGTATTAATCTGACATTCAAATAGTATTTCCTTTTGCCTACTACGACGTCATAGCGAAGAGAAAACCCAAGACCTAATAGTGGTTGCCGCCACTGCCAACGGCATTAGCTCAACTAGATACCGGATTTCGAATCCTTGTTATGCGCTGTAGAATTTATAGTGGACAAAACTGGTTTACAGCTCGTTTCGTGGCAGTTGTCCCGTCTCCTCTGCTGCACCTCCCACCACCACCACCACTTCCCGTGTCATCGTCGCCAACGACGAACCTACAAAAGGGGACATGGGGGCTCCAGAAGCGAAACAAACCGACTGTAAAAAATATGTAAGAAATCTTTGTTGTTGGATTTCTGGGATACCACGCCTTGGTGTATCTAATGAATTCATCGACGTCCTGTGTATCTAATGAAACTATTGACACCTCTCACATCGACGGAGGATTAATGGTTTTCTTTCAGCACTTCGCACCTCGGAAATTAGTAATACTGATAATAAATAGTAATATTAAAATTAATAATAGATTATTTAAAATTTGTCAAATCACGGTAATCCTTGACACTAGACACCTGATATTGTAAGAAAGTTCTTGGGAGATGTGCTTGATTCAGAAGTTTTTATTGAACTTTCAACACTTTCTTTCATGTTTGCCACTTCATTGAATTGTCCATTGAACCACGTATTGAGATCCTGCCAATTCTGTGTAATAGAAATGTATAATAATATTAATAATAATAATAATAACAATATTAGTAATAGTAATAATAATAACAATATCAACAATTATGCCGGCTCACGTGGTGCAGACGGTTGCGGCAGCCGTCATCTGCGCCGAAGAGGCTGCATGTTCGAGTTATGCGAAGGCATGTTCGTCTCTTCGCCCCTTATCATCCTTTTGCCCCATAATTCACCCATACGCCAATAATAATAATAATAATAATAATAATAATAATAATAATAATAATAATGATAATAATGATAATAATAATAATAATAATAATAATAATAATAATAATAATAATAATAATAATAATAATAATAATAATAATAATAATAATAATAATAATATAATGCAGATCCAGATAACTGAGATGGCTAAAGCAGTAGTGCCGTGGCGATCTCGGACGGAAGGATCGCTGGTTCGAGTCCCGCCTCGGGCATGGTTGTGTGGGTTTGTGATTGTGTATTCGCCCTCCATCATCTCACACTTCATCCCCCAGGGCTGACAACTCTGGGGTAACGCATAAAAGTACTGACCCCCCCTCCATAAAAATTCAGGTGTATTTGTCCCCGTGCGAATGTGGCTGTGCCTCGCTGGCGCGTGGTCGCCGCCCAAAACAAAGCAACGGTGAGTGAGAGGGTGTGTGCCGTCCGCAGGTGGAGCGCGCCATCTCGCTGTGCCTGTGCTTCGGCGGCGGCGTGCTGCTGGCCACGTGCTTCATCCACATGCTGCCCGAGGCGCGCGAGTCGCTGCAGGCGGCGCAGCGCGCGCCGCACGGCCTGCTACCGCGCGACTCTTCCTTCCCCCCTTCGGCACCGCGCCGCCGCCGGCGGCGCCACCGGCGCCACCGACGCCCTCGCGCTCGGCCACGCCCACGCCGACGCGCTGGCGGCCCCCAAGGTCAGCTTCTCAGACTCCGGAAGTAAAACAGGGGAATACGAATATTTATGTGATATCAATTTTAATGAAACATTTAATATTATTTATGATTAATTTTGATATGAATATACTATTAATTGTAATGAAATATTTAATATTATTTATGATTGTTATATGAATATATTATTAATTTCAATGAAATATTTAATATTATTTATGATTATTATATGAATATATTATTAATTTAATGAAATATTTTAATATTATTTATGATTATTATTTGAATATATTATTAATTATTTAGGAAATATATAATTATAATTTATGAAACTAATGAAATATTTGTGATAAACTTTTAGGAAAATATCAACCGATTGCAAGTGTTCTTGTTGGAGTAGTATTACTCTCGCCCGTTGTCTTGAGCCCTCGCTTCGCTAGTTGCCAGAAAAGTGCGGAGTTTGGTTATTTTGGCAGAAGGAATTTTAAATCGTATTTGTAGTTCGTTTTTCAGAGCAAAATAGTTTGTATTTCACAGGAGCAAACGTTTCTGGTTATCGGATTTTCTCTACAACGTTCGATCCTTTATTCTTAATTCAACTAATGTTGGCAAAGAAGTGGGGGAAGGTATTCCGGGGCTCAAGAAAACGTGCGCGTGTAATACATGAAGGTCTAAAAGTTAATCACACCTTCCAAATGTTGACAGCAAATAAATTCAAAAACTCCCGCGTAAAATGCTGCGGACGGATATAGTCACTAGATTTAGAGAGTAGCGCATTCCATTGCGCCTCTGATTCCGCCATTGTATATCCAGTTGACGGGAAATTTTGATCTGTGAGGTATTATGAGTTGTGGGAACCATCGATCTATCCAAAACCAGTACTACGTATACGTATACAAACTTTTTGTACCCCTTGCCTAAGTCTTCCCAATCTTACTGGCATATATCTATAAATTAGTTCAAACTGCGTCTTCCACGCTATATGTTCTCTTATGGAAATGGAAATTAAGATTGGATGGGAACTATGAAAAGACCAAATCAAATTAATATATAGCTAATTAGTAAATAAAGAAGTCTGAACCATTAAAACTAGGTAAAAAATAAAATATTGTTCAGGCGCTAATTGGTTCTAGGGATCTCGGCCGACAAAAACCCTTCGGGCAAAATCCCTCATTTTGTCTACACTCAAACATTAGAACCTCTGCAGCCCCTCAGTGCATAAATAACTCTTTCTCGAATATTTTGCAGCCGCCCGTGTCCGCCCCGGCCATCTCCGAGAAGCAGCCACCGCCGCCGTCGCCGCCGCCGGCCGCCTTGGCGTCGCCTCCCGACGCCGCGGCGCCCACGGCCGTCGCGTCGGCGCCGCCGCAGTGCTGCGCCACCGTCGAGGCGGAGCTGCACAAGATGGACGCCGGCGGCGTGGACGTGGAGAAGGGCCCTGCGTGGACCCGTCCGCGCTCCACCAGCAAGATCGCCCCCGCCACTTCGCAGGTGGGGCTCGCGCAGGGGCGCAGCGAAATTAACGAAATTAAGACATCAGCTAGGTCGATTGGGTAATATCAATTGAGGAGAAAATCTGCTGAACGGTTAAGCCGGTAGTGTTCTTCACAGATGAACCGACAGGCAGAGACATGGAGAGACAGACGTTTTGCCATCATTCGATTTTTCCACATTAAGGACCCATAAAACATGGATTGTGGCTACACTACTTGTTAGAGGATTTTTTTCTAGATTTAGCAACTGGATTTATCCACTTTTTTGTTACCAGGGCCCAGTAAGAAGTTTTCTGCCGAAAATTCGCCGTTTTTCTCGTGTAGCATTACATATTTTTTCTTTACTGCGAATCGAGAAAGTAAAGAGCAATATTTTACATTTTTTCCATACACCACCTTAAATTTCATGTATTTTCCAGAATTCCAAAGAGAAATTATGATTGTGGAGCAATGCGTTTGTCGACGTTTCTTATTTGTCATTCTGAAACATTTAAGCACGCAGCACTGCTCTATTGTTTTTCCTTACTTTTCGCGACAGGAATTATTAGCACTTCCCTTGTTCACGTCCTGACGAAAATATTGTAATAAGTATGTCTTGGTAAATAAGATTAATTAGTGAATAAAAAATGCTCACACACTGAAGAAGTTTCACTCAAATATCAGTCAACTATCTTTGCTCCTTCAGCGTGTGATATACAAAAGCCAGTAAATCTATATATCTAAATTTTATACAATTCTAGTTTCTCCAATTCTGGTAATGAGTTCTTCACTCTCGCCTCCAATTCAGAGTAATAATAATGGAGTTAAATCTCCAATAATGGAGTTAAACCACAGCATCGCACTGCTTTTTTTCAGGTGCACTTGCTAGCGTCCACGCTCTCCTTGGAACAAAAGGACCCTAACGGTCTGCCACTTTCAACAGCACATCATCATCACCACCATGTTCATCATTTGGGTCACCATCACCATCATCATCACCATCATCACCACCACTTGCCGGCTGGCGGCGAGAAGACTGTCATGGGCCACCTGCGAAGCGTCATGGTGGTGCTAGCTCTCTCATTTCATTCGGTGAGTGGTGATCAAACCCCACAGCATTTGTGTGGAATATTACTGCTTTTAACATTTCACTCTAACATTTCACTTCTAACTTTTCAAAGTTATCATAATTTTTTTGTGTCTGATAAATGCATTTTTAAAACAAACCTCAGACAAATATCAATTATGATATTTATACCCGTACAATCCAATCTGCAATAAAAAGTACGAGTTTCCATTTCAAATTCGGTTGACCCCAATCCTCATCGTGGAGAACGAATATTTGAACCTGGATTCATTTCTCGAGAACATTAAACTTTTCAATTTAACAAAATAGCATTTTAGATCTTACGACCAATCAACGATAAAACATGCCTCCCAGTTTTCTAAGAATAATTCTAAGGTAATTAACAAAAAATAAATGTTTTAAGGTTGATTGGTAAAAAGATCTGAAAATACTAGTAGGAGAAGTCGTTTTAAATTGATAGAAAGTGTGTCACCATTAACGTGTAGTATTTTGAAAGGAATTCGAGAGAACAAATACTTTTTTGCTCTTTAAATTTGCTTTCTAGAATAATTCATTATTCTTTACATTTTATGGTCTTCTTGTAGTTTCCACTAATGAGCGCATATTATTTTCTTAAACGGCTACTATAAATTGTTACTTACAAATCTTGTAAAGTCTATCTGTGTTTAAACAAAACCTCAATTGGATTTTTATTGAAGTTTTCTGTAGTCGGTTCTAGTTGTGTTTGCGGTAGTCGGACCTTTATTTCTCAGCACAAAATGATGCCATATCTAAACAACAATTACAGTTTTACAATAAATGATATTAAAAGTAAATAAATAATATTTTTAAAAAATAATATTAAAAATAAATAAGAATTAAAAATAAATAAATAAATAAATACGTTCATATATCAATGATTTGGTTCACTCAAACTAAATGTCAACTCTTGGGCATTTCTGAGTTAATAGCATTTTTGAAGGTCTCTCATTCAAACGCGAACGATTGGGAACTCTTCAGCCAAGATCGCATTGTAAGTAGGTAGAAAGATGCATTTTTGTAGCCTGCAAGCATTCTAAGTCCCACTCAGACGCCGATCATAAGAAAACAGCTATTGTAAGTCTCTCGAAATCCTAAGAACGCAGGGATGTCGGTGCCATGCGATTGTCATCCTGTTCTGCGTGGGGCTGGAGCTGGTGATGGCTAGCGGCGCGGGGGCAGGTGGGGTGTCCGTGGATGATGGAGACGCGCTGTGCAGGTGTTCGAGGGCTGGCGATCGGCTGCAGCCGACGCAGCGCGACGGTGGTACCTGTTCGCGGCGGTGTCGGTGCACGCGAGCGCCATCTTGTTCTGCTGGGGCTGGAGGTGGTGATGGCTGGCGGCGCGGGGCAGGTGGGGTCCGTGGATGATGGAGACGCGCGTGCAGGTGTTCGAGGAGCTGGCGATCGGGCTGCAGCCGACGCAGCGCGACGTGTGGTACCTGTTCGCGGCGGTGTCGGTGCACGCGAGCGCCATCTTGTTCTGCGTGGGGCTGAGTGGTGATGGCTGGCGGCGCAGGTGGTCCGTGGGTGAGGAGACGCGCTGTGCAGGTGTTCGAGGCTGGCGATCGGCTGCGCGACGCAGCGCGACGTGTGGTACCTGTTGCGCGGTGTCGGTGCACGCGAGCGCCATCTGTTCTGCGTGGGGCTGGAGTGGTGATGGCTGACGGCGCGGGCGGTGGGGTGTGGGTGAGGACGCGCTGTGCAGGTGTTCGAGGCTGGCGATCGGCGAGCCGACGCAGCGGACGTGTGTACCTGTTCGCGGCGGTGTCGGTGCCGAGCGCCATCTTGTTCTGCGGGGCTGGAGTGGTGAGGCTGCGGCCGGGGGCGGTGGGTCCGTGATGATGAGACGCGCTGTGCAGGTGTTCGAGGGCTGGCGATCGGGCTGCAGCCGACGCAGCGCGACGTTGGTACCTGTTGCGCGGTGTCGGTGCACGCGAGCGCCATCTTGTTCTGCGTGGGCTGGAGTGGTGATGGCTGGCGGCGCGGGGGCGGTGGGGTGTGGTGAGGAGACGCGCTGTGCAGGTGTTCGAGGGCTGGCGATCGGCTGCAGCCGACGCAGCGCGACGTGTGGTACCTGTTCGCGCGGTGTCGGTGCACGCGAGCGCCATCTTGTTCTGCGTGGGGCTGGAGTGGTGATGGCTGGCGGCGCGGGGGGTGGGGTCCGTGGTGAGGAGACGCGCTGTGCAGGTGTTCGAGGGCTGGCGATCGGGCTGCAGCCGACGCAGCGCGACGTGTGGTACCTGTTGCGCGGTGTCGGTGACGCGAGCGCCATCTTGTTCTGCGTGGGCTGGAGTGGTGATGGCTGCGCGGGGGGGTGGGGTTCCGTGGTGAGGAGACGGCTGTGCAGGTGTTCGAGGGCTGGCGATCGGCTGCAGCCGACGCAGCGCGACGTGTGGTACCTGTTCGCGGTGTCGGTGCACGCGAGCGCCATCTTGTTCTGCGTGGGGCTGGAGCTGGTGATGGCTGCGGCGGGGCGGTGGGGTGCCGTGGTGAGGAGACGCGCTGTGCAGGTGTTCGAGGGCTGGCGATCGGGCTGCAGCCGACGCAGCGCGACGTGTGGTACCTGTTGCGCGGTGTCGGTGCACGCGAGCGCCATCTTGTTCTGCGTGGGGCTGGAGGTGGTGATGGCTGGCGGCGCGGGGGCGGTGGGTGCCGTGGATGATGGAGACGCGCTGTGCAGGTGTTCGAGGGCTGGCGATCGGCTGCAGCCGACGCAGCGCGACGTTGGTACCTGTTCGCGGCGGTGTCGGTGCACGCGAGCGCCATCTTGTTCTGCGTGGGCTGGAGGTGGTGATGGCTGGCGGCGGGGGCGGTGGGGTCCGTGGTGAGGAGACGCGCTGTGCAGGTGTTCGAGGGCTGGCGATCGGGCTGCAGCCGACGCAGCGCGACGTGTGGTACCTGTTCGCGGCGGTGTCGGTGCACGCGAGCGCCATCTGTTCTGCGTGGGGCTGGAGTGGTGATGGCTGGCGGCGCGGGGGCGGTGTCCGTGGATGATGGAGACGCGCTGTGCAGGTGTTCGAGGGCTGGCGATCGGGCTGCAGCCGACGCAGCGCGACGTGTGGTACCTGTTCGCGGCGGTGTCGGTGCACGCAGCGCCATCTTGTTCTGCGGGGGCTGGAGGTGGTGATGGCTGGCGGCGCGGGGCAGGTGGGGTCCGTGGATGAGGAGACGCGCTGTGCAGGTGTTCGAGGGCTGGCGATCGGGCTGCAGCCGACGCAGCGCGACGTGGTACCTGTTCGCGGCGGTGTCGGTGCACGCGAGCGCCATCTTGTTCTGCGTGGGGCTGGAGGTGGTGATGGCTGGCGGCGCGGGGGCAGGTGGGGTGCCGTGGATGATGGAGACGCGCTGTGCAGGTGTTCGAGGGCTGGCGATCGGGCTGCAGCCGACGCAGCGCGACGGTGGTACCTGTTCGCGGCGGTGTCGGTGCACGCGGCGCCATCTTGTTCTGCGTGGGGCTGGAGTGGTGATGGCTGGCGGCGCGGGGCGGTGGGGTCCGTGGTGAGGAGACGCGCTGTGCGGTGTTCGAGGGCTGGCGATCGGCTGCGCCGACGCAGCGCGACGTGTGGTACCTGTTGCGCGGTGTCGGTGCACGCGAGCGCCATCTTGTTCTGCGTGGGGCTGGAGTGGTGATGGCTGGCGCGCGGGGCGGGTGGGGTGCCGTGGATGATGGAGACGCGCTGTGCAGGTGTTCGAGGGCTGGCGATCGGGCTGCAGCCGACGCAGCGCGACGTGTGGTACCTGTTCGCGGCGGTGTCGGTGCACGCGAGCGCCATCTTGTTCTGCGGGGGCTGGAGTGGTGATGGCTGGCGGCGCGGGGGCAGGTGGGGTCCGTGGATGATGGAGACGCGCTGCAGGTGTTCGAGGGCTGGCGATCGGGCTGCAGCCGACGCGCGCGACGGTGGTACCTGTTCGCGGCGGTGTCGGTGCACGCGAGCGCCATCTTGTTCTGCGTGGGGCTGGAGGTGGTGATGGCTGGCGGCGCGGGGGCAGGTGGGGTGCCGTGGATGATGGAGACGCGCTGTGCAGGTGTTCGAGGGCTGGCGATCGGGCTGCAGCCGACGCAGCGCGACGTGTGTACCTGTTCGCGGCGGTGTCGGTGCACGCGAGCGCCATCTTGTTCTGCGTGGGGCTGGAGGTGGTGATGGCTGGCGGCGCGGGGCAGGTGGGGTGCCGTGGATGATGGAGACGCGCTGTGCAGGTGTTCGGGGGCTGGCGATCGGGCTGCAGCCGACGCAGCGCGACGTGTGGTACCTGTTCGCGGCGGTGTCGGTGCACGCGAGCGCCATCTTGTTCTGCGTGGGGCTGGAGCTGGTGGTGATGGCTGGCGGCGCGGGGCAGGTGGGGTGCCGTGGATGATGGAGACGCGCTGTGCAGGTGTTCGAGGGCTGGCGATCGGGCGCGCCGCGCGCGCGAGTGTGGTACTGTTCGCGGCGGTGTGGTGCACGCGAGCGCCATCCTGTTCTGCGTGGGGCTGGAGCTGGTGGTGGCTGGCGGCGCGGGGGCAGGGTGGGGTGCCGTGGGTGACGGAGACGCGCTGTGCAGGTGTTCGAGGGGCTGGCGATCGGGCTGCAGCCGACGCAGCGCGACGTGTGGTACCTGTTCGCGGCGGTGTCTGTGCACGCGAGCGCGGGGGGGCGGTGATGGCCGGCATGCGCGTGCTGACGCTGCTGGCGTACGTGGTGGTGCTGGCGTTGGTGTCGCCGCTGGGCGTGGCGTTGGGCGTGGCGGTGACGTGCGTGGGTGGTGGCGCTTCGTCGCCCACGCAGACGCTGGTGGTTGGTGCGTTGCAGGGTGTCGCCGGCGGCACCATCCTCTACATCACCTTCTTCGAGGTACGTGAAATGACTCCGAGTAAATGTAACGAACTTCAATGGCATGTGCCGGGATCGATGATGATGACTATTATCCAATAAACGTCAGATGGGATACTTATATTTATATTCATATAACGTTTACATGTGAGATCCTAACTGATGAGAAACTCGGCTTGCTCTTGTGGAAAGTTGAAAATTGTTTTACATACGCCAGGACACCTACGTCGCAAATACCAGTGACGTGATGAGTTGCTTACCAACCAAGATCAAGTATCCCATGTGTGACTTGGTTATAAGATGTTTCCCATCACATGATTATTGGTGAAAAATAATCATCTTCGTCCCACTTAGATTGACCCAGAGGTCTGTAACATTTATTTTGAGATAGTGTGTTTTTGTCCATACGTCAATAATATGTAACTGTTCACGATCGCTCGTTAACAACTTCCACGACACGCGGTACTCGCCTCGGTTTGAGGCATTCCAAATGATTATGCGACGTGTGTCGGTCTGCTGGAGGCGAATATATATATATACACCACACACACACACACGGCACGGCACGGATCGGACTGTCTGGGTGGGCGCGTTTATCACTCCGTCGTCTGTGGCGTCATGGAGTTGCAATAATAACACAGACGAGTGTGGGTTTAGTAATTTAGAGTTTTATTATCAGTCCACCACCTTATTTCAAAATAACGTAATTACTAATATCCCTACACGGAGTAATTTCCCGTTACGGCTACCACACCACTACGCACTAATCTCAAGCATTAGATGGCGTGAAGCGCCGCAACCCACCTACGACTCGTCCTTGAGTCAGCCTCTGTACGGCAACACATTGCCGGGCCCGCGCCCACCCAGACAGTCCGATCCGTGCCGCACCGCGTCCCGTAACCAAGAGGGCGTTCCGCCGCTCGCCAGGGCTGACGCTCGCCCTTCCCCCCCCCACCACGCTGCCTCCTAGGGTTTCCCGCCGACGTCACATCCACTCATAAACAAAGGCTAACGCGTGGTGCCTTAGCGTCGCCTATGCCACGCGGCCATTCGTTACAATTGCGTTTGTGCATGACGCTACAGTCACTAGATATGGCTGCAGCATATGAACGCGCTTCAGTTAAATGCAATTCCCAATTCACCTGGACTTCATTGTTGCTGGGCGTTGACCTGTGACGTGAGATGAGGTCCAGGAGGGACGAGCAGTTGACGAGGAATGGAGAGAGGAAGGAAAAAGATAGGAAAAAATAGAGGAGAAACAAGAGGGATACGGAAAAAAAGTGGGAAAAGTGAAAGAGGTAAAAGTGTGTGAGAAAGAAACGGGAGATGGGAAAGGGAAAGAGAGAAAAGGGGGTGTAAAAGTGAGGAATAGAGTGGGAAACGTGATGGATAGAGTGGGAAACTTGATGGATAGAGTGGGGAAAGTGAGGGATGGAGTGGGAAACGTGATGGATAGAGGGGGAAAAGTGAGGGATATAGGGGAAAAGTGATGGATGGAGTGGGAAAAGTAGGGTATATGAGAAAATGAGGGATAGAGTAGGAAAAGTGAGGAATAGAGGGAAAAGTGAGATATAGAGTGGTACAGTGAGGGAAAGAGTGGGGAAAGTGAGAGAGTGGGAAAAGTGAGGAATAGTGGGAAAAGTGAGAGATAGATTGGTAAAATTGAGGGATATAGTGGGAAAAGGGAGCGGAAAATGTGTGAGAGATAGAGAGGGCGGAAAAGAGAAGGGAAGGGAAAGAGAGGGAGAGAAGGGGAGGGAAAGAGAGGGAGAGCAGAACAACGTCTTGTGGGTTCTGCTAGTGGCTTCTCACAATAGGAGCCCGGTGTTGCAGGTGCTGGACCGCGAGAAGCGGCGTGCGGACTCCGGCGGCCCCCTGCGCCTGGCCTGCGTGCTCGCGGGCTTCGCCGTCATGGTGGTGCTGCAGCTGCTCGGTGAGTGGCCGCCTGCCCGCCACGCCCCTCGCACACGCTCGTGACACTGCCATACATTACACACCGGGAGCGGGAGCTCAGTGCATCCACTGATGTCACTGCAGCGCCTCTGACCGGGAGGAGACACTAGCTTTTCAGCTAGGTCGAATTCAGTCGCTGTCTGGAGGAGTATTCTAGAGAACGGCTGCTCTGATCGGTAGTTTTCCGTGGTTTCTCCGATCACCACCAGGCCAATGCCGGAGCAGTACCCCACCAAACGGGCCACGGACCGCGCGTGATCTGTCCTTCCTCTGTCCCGCGCGTGATCTGTCCCGGCTGGGGCGGTGCCCCGCTTGTGGGAGAGTCCTGGTTAGGGGGAAACCCCACTAGCCGACGGTAGGTTGGCGCCGGATCTCGTTATCCAGCAGAGGAAGATCACCGCCATCTCCCGAGAAAAAACATACACTACACTAACGGGACTAATGACCAAAGCAGTTGACGCGCCCGGAAACACGAAAGAAACAAACAAACCAAAACCGGTTGCATTATGCGTGAAGTGACATCGGCAGCTTGTATGGCACATGCGTGTAAGAGTATCGTCTTTACAACGATACCAAAGGAAGTCTCGCTGTTAATATTTTGCTTAAAAGTGTTTATTATCTTTGGCCGTTTATCAACAATGTCTGTCATTAGCACACTGTTGACTCAAAGGTTATTCTCTTTGAAAAAGCAGACTTCATCAGCCCCCTTCTCTTGCAAGTTTTTACAAGGCAACAAAAATAATCTTATCGAATTAAATAGTAAATTTTTCATTATAATTAAAATAGTTATCAATATTATTATTTCAAACTGTTTTCAAATCATCTCCATTCTTTATGTTTCTCTCTTGACCTCTTCCTTACTGAAAACTTCATGAAAACTATGCAATTCCCCCTTTTTACTGAACGTTGCAAGTATTTATTTCTTATATTACTAAAACTGCGAACAAGACAGCTGCCCGGACAGTAATATAAATCAGAATACTGAAAACAGGAAAATTATGAGTTACACTCTTTCCTTTGGAGTGCGATGCAAGTGGGAAAGTGCTATATTTCCTCTCTAACAACAAACGCTGAGTTCAACCAACAAAAATGTTCAAAAGACATTCACAAACATGCTTTTTGTTAAAAAAGTATTTTTAGGTCAAAATATGTTTGACACAATAATGGGGAGAATTTCAAGGTTGTTTTTAGGGCTGTCAGGCCGGTTCCATTGTTTATACTTCCCACCTCATTAATCACTAAACCAATATGATTTATTTGCAGTATATGAGGAAATATATTGTTTTAATGGAAAGGGACAAAAACGTTAACTTCGTTATTGTCTATCTATAGTTTATTTATACTAAGGCACTGTTCCTAAATATTATATAAGAGACATTTATGAAACATTTGAAATAATTAGTGCTTAAATTGTTAGATATCCTCCAAATTATTGCAGTATTAATATTCTGCATTTCATAAGATTAAGACAAGGAAAAGTTTTGGTAAGGATTTTCCTAGCGTATAACATAACATCATAAATGTAAATACAAGTTTGGTTTCAATGAAGCTCATACTACGAATTCCTTTCAGAAACACCGTGGACCAATAAAGGGATTTGCGCTGCTATAAATTAGTTCCGTTGCTCTCAAAGTAAGCTTCCTTGTTATTAGGAACAAAGAACTAAAAGTAGAACACAGGGAATTCAATATTTCAGTGTTTTTGTGCCCCTTTTCGAATGTAAGCTCAAGAATTCCAATATTTATGAGGAAAGAAATAATTCACATGTCGAGTCGATCGTTCTACTCCTTAGCGTTAAAGGTAAGAGAAGTACCTTTGTAGAAGAAAATGAGGTTAGGGCTCAGTCATCAGTTTAAGTAAATAATTTGAATTAAATATATCTAACTGCTTACTTGCTGCTTTGGAAGAAAATTAAATAAGCAATACACATTTCTCACATTTTTAATGGTTGTCAGGGTAACTAAAATTCGCCGGCGGACTTTTATTTACTTCGTCTTACTTTACTTATTCAATGTCATGACGCAAATGATGTTTACGTGAATATTATAATAATATTATATTAAATATTACCCAGATGGTGCTGATTATTGAACTTTTATAAATTATTTATAAAAGTTCAATAAGCAGTATCATCTAGGTAATATTTTAGAAATATTGACGGATTACCAGAATACCTATGCAACCAAAGATTTTACAATATCTGAGAGCTGTAAAACGGTTGGTTATTTGTTATCAGCCAGAAAAAGGGTATTAATTGAACGGAATGTATCGAATTAAATGACTACTTTACATTTATGTATTTCAAGCAAACCGTTCTTAACTGCTCCTTTTCATTTCCACAAGAAAAAGTAAAGCCTTTGAAAGGCATCTGAAATAGTCTTTTGTTCTTCAGACGTGATGTTCACCATGAATAGCCATTTCCACCTCCTTTTAAAGAAAATGTGTTTCTTAATTGTGTTAAATATCATAATCCAAGATAGAACTATCGAGATTTATCCTGTAGAGGGTTTGTAAGAGTAAATACAAATAAAGCATTTGATGATTCGGTGGGAGGCTCATTTTCACGTTGATCTGAAATGATCAGTATCTCATTGACACATCCTTCATACGTTAAAGTTGCACTAGTTTCTTGTATTTATCGGAAATATTTCACACAGAGCTGTTTAGAGCGATTTTAATTAGTGACAAACAAAATGAAAGTTTTTTTCTTTCTTCGGATGAATATTTTTATATCAAAAATACTAATTTGAAAATGTTGAAATTATGAATCTTTTGATGAAACGTAAGTCATAAAATGAATTAATAACGGAACAAACTAATATATCTCTAAAACATCACATTATTCCATTTTCTTCTAATTAATTATATTGAATATGTATATTTTTTACCCATTACGGGTATGCAAGCGCATGAAAATACAAAATATTGATAAAAGGTATCAACCAGCAATACTATCAGATATTTTTAGGCAGAAGATTCTTACGTAAAATGTTATTGATAAGACGAAACAATGTGGAATTCAAATATCCTTCTGCAACCGGTAACTAAAAAGTAATTAACGAAAGTCCGTTTGTGGAAAATATTAAATTGAGTTTCTACATTTCTGACTGCCTTAACAATGAATGTGGTGGTTAGACTTAAGTGAACGAAGCTGAGTGGAAGCTTCATGGCTCCCTGAAATCGTCGCCCGCGGAGCCTGATGAGAAGGCGTCGACGGAGTTCCTGAATATTTGACAGTGGGTGCCCGTGGCGTGGACTGCACCGCGCTGACCCAGAAGCAGAGCGCTGACCCCTGGCCACGGCGCCGCACGCCACCACTGCCCGCGTTCCGCACCGCAGCCGCCCCTCTCGCCCATCACACCCCCTGCCCTCGCCCTCGCCCTCGCCCTCGCCCCTCGCCTCGCTCCGCTCCTCGCCTCTGCCCTCGCCCGCCTCGCCCCCCCTCGCCCTCGCCTCCCTCGCCCTCGCCCCTCGCCCTCCCGCCCTCGCCCTCGCCCTCGCCCTCGCCCTCGCCCTCGCCTCGCCTCCCTCGCCCTCGCCCTCGCCCTCGCCTCCTCGCCCTCGCCCTCGCCCCTCGCCCTCGCCCTCGCCTCCCTCGCCCTCGCCCTCGCCTCGCCGCCGCACGCTCCGCATAAATGATTCAAGCGAATGATAAATGCTAGAATGAATATAAAAATGAACCTTAAAACGTCGGTCAACCAAAATGTAGGTTATTATGAAAACAAGAAGAGTTTTAATTTGTTCAAGTTATTCATATTGCAGTGCGGAAAATGTAGGCATATCGAAATTGTCAGTGTTCATGTGCTTTGGTTAATATCAATATTACCCATTTAATGTTATATCTTCAATAAAATTTCCAATTTGGCTAGAGTCCAGCGTTGACCGTTAAATTAACATATCTAACAAACTCAAACCTCTAGGGAAATTACCCGTTCCCACACGCAGTAAACGTTAATTACTCAATTGAAAAACGTATTTCGATGCTAAATTTTGTTTCGCAATTTTTACTATTCTCTTATTTTATATGCCTTTCATTCTGTTCTCAGATTTGTTTTCGTTTTAACTTTTTCATGTTTTTGGTGACGTGTTACGCTGTCGTAGGTTTTATGTGGCGTATTGTTTTGACATTACCTTGTAATAATGGAGTTAAAAAATAAGAATAGTGTTCGTTAATTGATAAAATTATGTATCAAATGTGTTAATAAATGTACGTAAATAGTTAATGATAATATTTTATTGCAATCATATTTCACAGTAACTAACCAGTTTGTTACTCTCTTCCTAGAGATTACATAAGAGATGCATTGAAGAATTTGTGGCTGTCGTTCTGTCGTCCCTTGCACCCCATCTATCCGATAAATATATATATTTGCAACACTTCAGAGACCCTGGATGAGTAGTAGAAACGAAATCACCCAAGAGCAGCTCTACTTACTTGAATGCTGCGGCGGATATATATATTGTAACCGTCACGTATCTACCTAACTATTTCGTAGTACGCCGAATTACAGAAGTAAATCTGTTATTTACTTGTTTCGTGACGTGGATTACACCGTCACACAAACCTGGGAAGACCTCAAATTATGGATAATTCCTATCGGTGGTGGGTTCGTCTTTGCTAACTAATATTCATTTAACAAACAAACACAATTTCATAGTTTTAAAGAACTAGTAACATATATTCTTTCCAATATGATCCTTCGTACACTCACGTTCACCTATTCTCCTACGTGATTACTTTTCCTTTGATTACACAATGGTAGCTAACTCCTACCTAAACTGCAGTTTTCTGTAGAATAATAGTGACTCTGATCTACATTTACACGAAACAAACAGTAAATACATATGTACACTTCTCAAAACAAATTATCTCTTAATGAAACCACAATTCACAATTTAAATAACCATCCTGTAAAAAAATACATACAAACAATATACCAAAATTCACTAATACCTTTTCAATCTTAAATAATACTACACTCAATATTTACACTTAATATTCAGCTTCTGCGTGACCTCGCAGTGCAAAATTCTGTTTTACAAAGTCTTTTGACTGTTCATGAAATAACGTTTTACCAGAAACAATTTAACAGCTTTCATTCATGTTCAAAACCTTTTTACATAGACAATTCCTCTTAAATGATTTCAAATAACATCAAGTCAATTATGTATGAATTTAGATAAAGAATTATACACAAGGACGACTTTTATCAATAAACATAAAAATTATTTAGATCTGATTTCTCTTACGACTGCAAAAATAAATTTACTGGTTATCAAGACTAATATTTAGTAAAACTTGTCCGATCAATGTCTGTTACTGAGGAAGCTCATATTACAACGTTTTAATTTGTGCAATCATAATTCTATCTTGAAAGTTTTCCAAGCTGCAATTTAGTAAATATTCTTTCTGCTTTTCTGTGACTCACGACCGGCGAATTCTCAAGCTGGTCCCGCGCTGAGTAGACGGCTGTCGAGCGACGTTCACGCCCCAAGGTCGTCGTTGTCCTGCGACGGTTCGTGCGCTGCCTACCGCGATGGAATCGATTATTTCCGTACGCCTTCTCCTCGTTGTACAGCCCAGTTAAACCACAGCTTACACGAAGGTGATGGTCGCGTTAGAATGCGAGTCCAAAACTCCAAATTATAACTTTGTTTTAGTGAAAGTTGAGCCAGTTGTTGAATAAACTATGCTTTTCGGAATTATCAAAATTCCCCAATAGAATTTTCGAAATGAAATCCCTAAATAAAAATGAAATAGAATAAAAGTAGAATAAGTAACTGCTCAGAACTAAAACTGAAAAACTGTAACAAAGAAACAGAAACACGTCCTATGTTACAAAAAATCTCTTCTATATTCCAGCAATGAGAATGTAGCAACGTGGTTTCATAAATTCATTTTAGTCCACTACCACTGTTATTCTTACATTCGTTGCATTACTTGTTTAATATTCCTATCGAATTTTACGTAATCTTGACATATCACAGTGATTAATCCCATGAAAAATACTTAGACAATTACCTTTTAATAAAGCTTCATTTCTGGTATTTTCCACGTGTCCCTCGTCGGTTGTGTGGTGGAATAGTACCCATCTAATCACTTCAGCGTCTCGATCCGGAAAGAAAGACAATCTCGTCCGAGTCAAGCCTCATGCCACATTCGCATTTCTACAAAAGTTCTGATTGGCTAGGGCGAAAGTACGTTCAGAAATTTGTTTCTAGGTAACGCCATCTCTTCGCTACTCTAGGAACTATTTGTAGGGCAAGATGTCGGGTATTGTCACTTCAATATTTCTTTTGTCATGAGTGTAGCCGATGACAAGCGGTTACAATATATATATATATAGAGACAGACAGAGAGGCAGACAGAAAGACGGAGAGAGATAGAGAGACACGGAGAGAGACAGACAGACAGAGGGGACAGAAGAAAAGAGACAGCAGGCAAAGAGAGAGAGAGAAGAGCAGACAGACAGACAGGCAAACAGAAAAAAAATGTAATGCTGCGGGAGAAAACGCCGATTTTTTGTCAGGAAAATCCGTAAAATAAGCTATCTGCAGTCCTCATATGCAGGTATAGGAACTGTTTGACTGCCACACTGATTTGACAGCCCGCTGCCCTGAGTATCGGCATAGATGGCATCGATAAAACTTATTGATAGAGGTAATGTGGCATTATGTAGGTGTGAAGTAATGCCAATTTCTGAGTGGACTTTAAATGCGCCTTCTGTAGCCTCGTCACTGCTTCCATCAAATTCGATATGGATGCTTTACATGGATGCATTACATATCACTCAACTGAGATGTTCTTTGTAGAGGCGAGCCATCAGGTCATCGATAGAAGTGGCGATTATACAACAATATCATAAAAATTTTGCGTTTTCGATATATTATAGAAATAATTTTAGCGGTAATAATAAAAAAGCTGCAAAATAACCACTGCAAGATAATGAGACTGTAACCCTAGCTGCCGCATATGGACGTTGGGTACGCATTTCCGATGGTACGAGACGCAATCTATTTTCTACACAGTGTAATTGGTTCTCCACAATTTCTTTAATGAAACAATTAATTTTGAGTGAAATATAGCACCCAAATGTAATTTTATCATATCCCTCACATCGTTAATATTTACATTACCTGCGATTTTTATACATGATTGCACGTCAGATGATTAATTACGTATGATATCTTACAAATTTACTCGAAAACAAAAGTTGTCAGTGAAAATGAGCTCGAAATTCCACATTTTCAAAAACGCCATTTTATCGAAAACGACTTCAATTGTTTTATATTAACTGACATTTTGTATAAAACGACTTCAATTTTTTTGCATAACATGACATTGTATAAAACGACTTCAATTTGTTTGCATAACATGACATTACACAAATGTAATTTTCTGAAGTATATTTCACGTCAATACTTACATTACGGGCATTTCTTATAGATTTTTTTGCGAGCACAATAGATTTATTATAAAATTTCTTGAAAACTCAGAAATTGTAGATGAAAGTCAACATAACATTCCGTATTTTCAGAGACGCTCAAATGTCATTTTCTTAAAACGGCTCAAAATCGTTCATTGAAAAGGTACATATAGGATCAGGTTTAAAGTCTTATTTGTTCTATAAAGTTCTTATAGTCTTATTTGAACTCTGCTCTTAGAGATTCAGGGAAAAAATTGAGAACAGTGAAAAAATAGTAATTCAACAGAAAAGATAACACATACTAAAGAGATAGGGAAAATAACTAGTATGGCAAAGCATTTGCGATTCTGTGGCACTAATAGATCCATTCCCCTCCCACATGCCCAAGCGATTAGCATATTTGATTGACCAATTGAAGAACGTACGAAATTTTAATATTCTGAAACATGACTTCTCCATTTTTTAGAAACATTGGAGAAAAAACTGTCACACAACACATTTTCACAACCCTTGAAGTACCACTAGATCTCAAGAACACTAGAAAGAAACGAACATATGCCGTGCCACCGATGCAGTTTGCAGTGCAATAAGGCAATAAAAATGGGCATTGTGATACCAAACACACCTCGCGTGACTTCTGAGGTGAATTGTTGCATAATATATACCGCTTTAAATTTATATGGCGGTTGCCACGCTATCTATGCTTCACTAGATGCGATGGCTCATCGTATGTGACTCATCGTGGGGAGAAAACAGACAACATAAAGATGGATGCAAGTCGCCAATTTTTCATAAAGATCTCCGACAGAGTTACATGTTTTTTTATTGCAAACTCTTTGGATTACCATGAAAAAAGCAATTGAATGTTATATTTCTTTTCAAGTTACAGGCTTTTAAACCAGCGTGAACCATTTTCAGTTGAACCCTCAGTTCAGAACCATTTTCTTTTGAAATTAGAGATTTTCGTTTTGAGGGAACTACGTATAAGAGATGTATTACTTCTACGCGATATTAAATTATTACAAATAATGTTGAAATGAATATGTAACTTTTTGGAGTGTTTGAGTACCATTGTTTACGTGGTTTCAATAATCGTGGTCTAAGCGAAAAGTGCAAAGAGTCAGTTCATTCTTTGACATAGTCTCCCTTTTCTTTCAGTAGAAGTGTTCATTTTAAATATTAAGATGACGAAACATGGTTGCAAATTCAGATCTACAAATATAAACGTAATTTATCTTCTTCTACGCAAATATGTTTTGTTTTTTCCTTAACCCTAGATTACAAAGGCGACCTGTACTAAGCATTAATAAAAAGGCGTCGTCTGACAGACTACTTTGAGTAAAAATAAAGAAAAACTCATTTTTACTATGAAACACTAAATTTAATAGAGTGGACATGTATGATATGGAATTATAAAATACATTTTAAAGGTTTTGACATGTTATCCTAAATAACTTGATTCTCACGGCAGACACTTGCTAGGTGCTGTCCACACGTGGCTTTTGAGGAGCGTCCGAAATACCTCGTCCAGCGACCTTTGTTGTGATCGCCGTCGTCCCACTATGATGGCTAAATGTTCAGAACAAAATTTAAATGCTACAAGATAAGAAGTTCGTATTCATTATTCACAATATGTCTATATATTCGAGGATTCGGTGGTATAACGGTTAGCCTATCGGACTGTTGTACCCGAGTTTGCGGATCCAAACCCGATCGAAGCCGTGGAATTTTAAAGGCGAAAAAATCCTTCGTACGCCTTCCTTCGGAGGGGAAGTAAAGCCGGCTGTCCCAGGTAGTAGATCTACTGCATGTAAAAGATCCTGAAGCCTAAATGAAGCCTCTGAGCAAAATTGAGTTCCGCCTGTTTCGTCACCCAAGATCCGCTGGGTGGTGAAAGGTGATGGTTTCTGCGTTAGGTGGTGAAAGGAGCGAAGCGAAATTTGCGTGGTTAGACGGAAGAACGGGTCTGATGGCCCGAGTCTCGCCACGTAAAATAAGGCATTAACTAACTTAACTAAACATATAAAGCCAAAACTCTTACTGAGTAGCTACCTATACAAAGGCGTTGTCAACTGGACGACGCGTGTTAAAATGCGTGAGATTGCTGTCTTCTCAGCTACATCCGCTTCTCCAGGGCAATGAAGAAGCGGATGCAGCTGCGAAGGCAGCAATCTCTCTCCCCGAAATTGATACTGAAGCTGGCGGCACACTCCCCGACTTTAAAAACTACCTCTTACTTGAAGTTAAGAAGCTTTGGGACCGGAACTGGAAAATGTTGCCTTCCAAATTACAAGCAGTTAGGAAGAATATCGATGAATCTCCCATCACTTCCATTAGACAAATTATAGAACTCCTCACCAAATTTAATATGCTAAATAGTATTTAGCTAATGACTATACATTGTCTGCCCTATGTATAACATCGAAATTTAGGATTTGTGTATGTGTATCCCATGTTGTAAATACTGTATTTTTGTAACTGTGGTCGTCAATGACCTAGAAACGGGAGTAGGAGAAGCTTCAGCACTAGTGACGTCGTCTGACAGACGGCGCCTTTGCAATCTGGCGTTAGTGTCTCTGTGAAAATAGATTCTACATCTTCATTTTTGTTCTAATCATTGAATTAGATATAAAGGGATGTGGTTAAAGATATTCAATATTAATCTATGCATAGCTGTAGTACAACAAGCGACAATCTTTTTTTTAATATTTTGAACTTCCAACTCTCACGTTTTCTTTCAATATTTCAGTAAATAAAATTGCTAGCGTCTTCCCTCTGTGTTAAGTAGAATTACGTCTACTTAACTCCCTAAGAATTGTATTGCATTGAACCGGTACCAAATAAATATTTCAAAAATCAATATTAAAAAAGTAAATAAAACAAAAACGAAACACAAAATGCACGATAACGCATCTCACGAAAATTTGCAATATTAACATGAAATCATAACGTACACAAGATCTGGAAGGACAGTAAATTCAAATAAATGTCTCGATGAAATGGAGCACATGTTACTAAAAAATTCCATTACCGGGCATAACCATTTAATCTGTTCTCACAAGATAATTTGAAATAATTTGCGGTTCACAAAAAAATACATGCTACTACAGGTTTCGTATAATTAAAAATAATGCTGATTGTAGGAAACTCACAGTCATTCTGTAGCTCATTTTTCGTTTGTTATACTGAGACAATGACTTTAAACCGGGGTTTCTCTAAGGGGTAGGAATAGACCCCCTGGAGTCGATGAATTTTGGAAGGGAGTCGGTGATGATTAGGGGTCAGTTGGAGGTGAATAGCCGAACAAGCGACTGTTAAGTATAATTAAGATTCTATTGATTACAAAAAATATTAATGAACTGTATATTATAATTATTAATAATAATAAAATAATAATAATAATAAGAAGAAGAAGAAGAAGAAGAAGAAGAAGAAGAAGAAGAGGAGGAGGAGACTAATCAGAAAATTCTAAAGACTAAATAAAAGAATAAATAAAATAAATAAATCTTAAAAGAACGGGCTCAGCGCCGCGCCACGCCTCCAACTTCACGGCCGGGGCTATTTATTTTATTTTTATGTTATTTATTTTAGGTAAAAACAGTCAAAAACTGTGTGTGACATGCTGTGGAGAGAAGTGAATTCTGGGCAGGTTTTCTAAATTCTGTGATCCCTACTCTAAGCCATGTACTACTTAAATTTTGAATAGAGAAAGAAAAGAGCGTGTTTTGCAAGGATTGTTAACAAAAAATATTCACTCCGATGTAATAAAATCTATTTTCATGGGTAAATCAGCAATAAATTTGGGCTTATATCCCTCATCATGTCCTTCGTCAAGGAATAATACTTCCTGCAACGACATCATGGAGAACGATTAGTTGAATAACTAAATTTCCCACTGAATTCTAGAAAACGTGCAAAGATAAATAAGTTACATTTGCGTTCAGAAGCAAAACAAGGGGCCATCTCAGTAATTGCTCAAAGCATCAGGAAACTGAACGGAAAACCTGATCGAGATGGGGTCATTGACCTGGGCTACTCCTCAATCCTCAGATGCTTCATCTTGAAAGACTCCTGGAATGTTGTGAGCACTCGAAATTCAGGTGCAGACCAAGGTCCGAACTAAGGTTTTACGTAGGGGCTATTTCTTAGACCGCGGTGAATAAGCTGATAAGTCAAAAAACTGACTTTTACATGGGTGAAAAAACACTTTAAAGTAATGCTGTATATCAGGGACTAATGATATTCAAGGAAAACCTACATAAAAATCGTTTTGTTTGAATATCACCTTCGTTTCAATATCATTAATCCCTGATTAAATTCAGTTAAAAGTTATTCTTTGCTCTGCTGTAAAATTAAGTGTTTATGAGTTATATTATTCACCGGGATCAAATATTTAGCGTCCGCTCGCATACCGCAGGACGATGTCACCAAGGATGACACTCGGTTAGCGCCGCTGATTACACGTGACCGACTTTTTCCCGGAGCTTTCCCCAACGCAGCCTATTTTCGCCTTCAATCGATTTAATGGCCCAAGCGACGAGCGTGTTGTTTTTACCATGAAGTCCAAGTAAAAGTCTGAAACACTTTATTTCCATTCCTATCAGTCGTTATCAGATAAATATTGAATGGCTGTTAGGAAACAAAAGGTTGAGTTCAAGGGTACTGTGAACACACCGAGATCCTGAGGAAGTTTTCGATCCAAGTGCAAACAAAATAAGTTTTTATAAACGACGATCTTTATTTTGGCATGTTGAAGGCACGCACTGCTACTTTCTGAAGATGCGATTCGTCATTGTACACCGCGTAATACAAAATGCGAAACGTAATTTGAAGAATACACTATATTTTGAAAATACGACTAGTTTTTACGTAAATGTTAATAGAATGGTGAAAAAGTTTCATTGTTTTTTAACTTCTCTTACGCCTTTAATATTGAAGATGAGTATTTTTTCCTCAGTATAATCCATTTTTTATCATTGGGTTCTTCAATTATCTTGTGTCCTGTTTTTCGTTCAAATATGAGTAGTTGTTATTTAGAGGAAAATTTTCTGAAAATTCAATGTGAAAGAAATACTGTTCTATTTCCGATGAAACAAAAGAGCATTTTTTCTCAACATATTTTCCACCAGTACAGTATAGTGCTCTTACAAATATAGTATAAGTTCGACTGTCATTAAAATCGTGAACTGTATAAAATTTCGTCTTAAAAAATTGCAAACTTCAAACTCCCGCGCATTTTTTGCTAATCAGACTTCGTCCTTCGCAAGGTCGGCTGAGTTCACTACGGTCGCAATAAAAGAATACGACGCGGCGACACAGCGGTTGAAGAAATGATTCTCTGAATATCATTCTTTAGTGACAATATTTCTCGGTGTAGGTTTTGATTGGTACTTTCTCATATACGTACGTATGTACGGCGTAATATTTGTAGATTAAAGAAAGTTATGTATTGCTGCAAAAAATAGATTTCGTTATTAGAACGGAAATTCATCATGGGGTCCCCTGGTACAGAAAAAGTGTTGTTTCTACTTTCTCGTATACGTAGTATTTTTTCAAAAACAGGTCCCAATTTTTTATTTAAATTTTTGGTAGGAATTGTGCAACATGTACTATATGAGGTGACATAAACGTCATTTTGTTCTATTCTTTTGTTGTTGTTTTTTCAAAATTTACACAAATGTAATTTTTTTACTAACATCTCACGTAAAGGTTAGCTGTGATTTGTTTACATTATTGAATTTACAAGTACTTGTACTTTAAATGATGTCGCCATTTGATAAACAAAATGGCTTCAAACTTTTTGATGAAATGTTTTGAACGAATAAACTAAATGAACTGTAAAATATGACACAAATTCCATTTTGCTGTATTCTTTTTTTTTTTTGGTTTTTCAAAAATTATGAAAATGTATTTTTTAAATATCTCTCACCGTTAATGCTCTTGTCCAGCAATGTGTATACAGTATTGCATTTGTGAGTGAAAGGGCTTCAAATGACATGCAATGACGATTTTCGAAAACTCGAAAATTTTATATACAAAAGAGGTTCCAACTTCACATTTACAGGAACGCTTAAACGACATTCTCTTAAAAACCTACTCTAACTTTTTAAACGAAAATGTTCATTTAGAACGAGGATATACTCAACTATAATATTTTTAAGGTCACATTTGTGATCCTACCATTAGGAAACCACAAAATTGAGAAAAATTTTAAAAAATGGTCTTTGAGTGGCGATAGTTGGCAGCTGACAAGAAGATGCGGCAAGATCGAAAAGCTTGACCAAACTAGAAAACTAGCTAGTAATAGAAAGAGTGCGCAATTCTGCAGACCCAATAGTTGTATTTGTGTCAAAGTCTTACTTTTAAAATAATTAACATTACACACATATTTCAAGTGTTTCAGTTAGAATGTATTCCATTGTTCCTTGTTGGACCAAGCAATATGTTCCTTGGTTGGTCCAACGCCCCCTGTCCACCGCCATCCCCCATCATCCAATTGTAATGGGTGATGGCCGATGATGTAATGGGTTAGGCGAATGGAGTCAGGTTTGTCATAAGTGAAGAGCGTTAGATGATAGTAGAGCGCCACGATGGATGTCAGGCGAAAAAGTGAAATGAAGGACGTTAGGCGGAAGGCAACGTGTTAAGGACGGCAAATGAATTGCACAAGTTTAAGGATTTCAGAAGATTTACAAAAAGCAAAGAATAACAGGAAGGGTGATTGGCGCAAAATGTCAAAGGACGACCGGCGAAGGAAGTCAGGGGAAGGACGTTTGGCGAACGCCAGGCGAATGGCAGCTTGCGAAGTGCGTTAGGTGTGGGACGTCAGGAGAATTACGACAGGCAAAGAACGTTAGGCGAAGTCTGGCGAAGGACGACAGGCGAAGAATGTTAGGTGAAGAAAGTCAGAAGGACGTTTCTCAAACAACGTCAGGCGAATGGCAGCTTGCGAAGTGCGTTAGGTGTGGACGTCAGGAGAATTACGTCAAGGTGAATGTACGTCAGGCGAAGGACGTCAGGCGAAGGACGTCAGGGAATTACGTCAGGAGAATTATGTCACGGGAATTACGACAGGTGAATTACGACAGGTGAAGGTCGTCAGGCGAAGGACGTCAGGCGAAGGACGTCAAGCGAAGGACGTCAGGCGAAGTAAGTCAGGGGAAGGACGTTTGGCGAAGAACGTCAGACGAATGGCAGCATGCAAAGTGCGTTAAGTGAAGGGCATCGGGGGAAATATGTCAGGCAAAAAATGTTAGGCGGACGACGTTAGGCGATGGGGAATTATGACAGGTGAAGAACGTTAGGCGAAAGACGTCAGGCGAAGGATGACAGGTGAAAAAATCAAGCGTAGAACGTCAGACGAAGAACAGGTAAATGGCGGCATACGAAGTGCGTGAGGTCAGGGTAACTACGATAGGTGAGAACAGATGACGTGCGACTCCTGAAGGGTGACAATTGAAATGCGAATGGCAAAGGGTGACAAACGTGAAACATAGGACACTATGCGAAAGTCAAAGGACGACGAAAGAAAGAAGAAGGCGTATCCCGTTTACTTCTGCCCTCCTTCTCCATTCGTTCTCACTCCCATGTTAAAGGGGAACGAACAGACTTAGCGCTGAGTTGCAATAGCCAACGTTTCTGAGCCCACCTATAAGCGGTGTTAAGGGGAGAAAAAACGGAGGTACTGTTACTGCAACAATAATGCAGTATTTGGGAGCCTCTCATTATTTTTTGTTTGTGAATGAATAATGTCTTAAAATAATAGTTCTTTTGAGAATATTTCATTTGAAGTTCACGAAAATCGGATGGTTGCAGACAGTTTGTAAATGACAAGTTGAACATATTTACTTAACATTTTGGCTGTCCGGGTGACGCCGCGTTAAGTTATCTGGTGCCGACGTTTCGATCAACATGTCGTGATCTTCATCGGGCTGTAATGCCTTGTTAATTATTTATAACAAACGACAACCGTAGCTAGAGGGTTGCCTGTCAACCGCGGGATGGCGGCGTGGCACACGAGCGGACGGCAGGAAGCGGTCCGCAGTCGGACGACGCGGCAGATCCGGAGTCGGACGGCGCGCCGCGGTCCGCGACCAGACGGCCCGGCGTGAATGAAGGTCGGACGGTACGGAGCAGTCCTGCCGGCTGGGCGAGTGTGAGAGTCCGCACCAATGAGCGCCAGGCATTGTGGAGGCGCAACCCCGCGTCGCCGTTGATATTCTGGGGCTGACTGGCGATCTCCATCGCTTCTTTAAGCCGTCTGGGCCACCATCGCTGTTCTCTAGCAAGCACCCTCGTCTCCTCATTGGTGCGGACTCTCACACAGTCGACATGTTGATCGAAACGTCGGCACCAGATAACTAACGTGGGGTCACCCGGACAGCCAAGAATGTAATATTGACTCTGGCCGCGGAAGCCTACAACTTCATATTTACTTAACATTTATGTTTGAAGTTAAAAAATCAAGTTACTCATTTATATTTATACATATATATTTACTTACGTTGAAAATAACTTAAATTACGAGTATTACTTTATTTCAGCAAGTTCAAGTTTGTAATTATTAACAATACTTCTATCTATTTTATCAACTTGTGGCACTTCTTTGTTAAGGGCATGAGAATTATTTTCTCCCATCCACTTATTTTGCTTTCTTGCACTTACTTCGTAAGAAGATAAAGTTATGTAATCATTCGCTATAAAACGCAAATTTTCTGCAGAAAAACTTATTGCAATTCAATAAAGAACATAGAAATTTTACAATTCTTCGTTCACTCTCAGCATTTTTCTTCGAGACGATGGATCAGAGTTTGAAGGTACAGAATGTGCAGCACAATTTAGGAATAGTTTCTAACTAACCTATGCCAAATGAAAGTTTAATTCAAACCTAGTACAACGCAAAATAAAAAAGGTTATGTCCTGTATGTTCGCCTTTAAGCGCTCGGTGAACAGAATGTAATCTTCAGACTCCGAAGGGCAGGATCTAGGTCGTTTAGACAACTGTTGTGATAAATTCCATGCATTTTGTCAACGTCAGGGGGTTCCGAGATCAACGGCACGAAAATCCGGTGTGATGAATAGCCTGTAGGTCACGCAGTGGTTCAGGGGCGTGGTTTACGATCCTGGACATCACCAACGTTTCCTACTTTACACATCAGTAATCGTTGCGACGCATAGGTTACTTTCACGTAATGCGAAGCGCCGTAGATGTAAAATTGAATTTGCAAAGTAAAAATGCACTTGTTGCTTGATGTAAATGAGCTACATTATCGACTTTACACGTCTTAGCTTTTCAGTAGATTTGACAGCAAGTATGCTATTTTTATTGCCTTTATTAAAGCGAGAGAATAAAAATATTGAGACAAATATTTATTTGAAGTATTGTTTTAAGGAGTTGGGGTTCGATGGTTGAATTATTCAAGACATCCAAAAGCAGGTACCTACCTATAATTCATTACTATCTTTTCGTATTAGATTCCATCATTCTCCAGTGTTTTCGATGAATTGTGTGTCAGTTTTTCTTGCAAGAGATATGCTTTTCACTAGATTTTTAACCAATGCTCCGAAGCTGACCAAGTACAAAGTCCAATTTGTAGTCGTACATTATTCTAATCTAAAAAAAGACTATGCCTTTTTAAATTTATCTTTTAAGAATTCCGATTTGAATAGTTGTTAAAGTAGATTTTGATATTTTTCAGAATTTGTATGATTAAGTTTTACATATTTTGTGTAATTTTAACGAAAAGCCTTGACGTGTACTAAGAAATCATTTTCTTTTTCTTTCTTATCATGTATATTGTTCGTTTAACAATGTCGAATATAACCTTGAAATTATTTTTATTTTTAGCCTCGCGACAAAACTTACGAATTTTGGAAGAGTCTTTAGATAATGATGTCCGAGCTTATATTAGAGCTTACCGAGCAGAGACAGATCTCATTATTAAGAGATTAAAGTGGTTAGTTATTATATGCATCAGAATACACTTTCGTTTGCGTTGAAATTAATTAAAACACACTTACCCATATTATTTATCTCAAATGATTGAAGAGACAAGTAATATTGTGGCATCCATTGTATTTCTCCAAAAGGTTTTACACGAATTATTTACTTTATTTAGCGATATTTCGGGTATTTTTGCGGGATCCCACAAAAGTTGTCAAGAAACAGAAAATAATTCCGTAAATCAACTTTGGAGAGAGGTAGACCTAATTTCTTTTTTTTTTTCATCAAAATACGTAAAAATTAACGTCGGCACATTTGCACTTCCATGATGGAGAGTGACCAATGACTTTTTTATTGTATTTACTAGTTGGTTACCCAGTGTTGCCCTGTAGTAAACAATCATGAAGTAAAGGCACATTTGCACTTCCATGATGCAAATTTCTGGGAATTACAGAAATTTGAAGAAACATTCTAGGGCTGCAAACTTCCTACATTTTTTCTCGAGCGCTCAAAAGGTACTAGGTGCAAAATTTGAGAGAACTCGCTCCAATTGTTCACACACACCACACACACCACACACACACCACACACACACACACACAACACACACACACACACACACACTCACACACACACACAAACAGCGCGCGCGCCTAGCCATACCCACGTATATAAAGGTGGACTTAGAACGATGTACTACTCTCAATATGGTTGTCATCGTCAACAGTTTTCGAGATAATGTCGAAATCGCAATCTTCATTTTCCTGAAGTTACTGAGTGTTACATTTTTTCTGGCTGTACTTTTCATTTTCATCTTTTCTCTGAAAAGGGCTTTTTCGTATGACGCATGTTCGAAGTTACATGCGAGATTTCATCGCCTAAATTGGTCGTTTTGGAGAGCGTTTTGACAACGGTCCCTCTCAATCGGTACTAATTATCCGAAAAAATTGAAGCGCATTTTTGCATTGCATATTATGTCCAACATTGTACTTGCAAAGAACTGAATGCAAATGTCGTATAAAGCAAAGCTCTAGAGACGTACAAGATTCTATTTCCCAGAACATTCGGTGAAAATGTCGACAATTTTGCATATTACAAGGCTTTATATTTCGAAAAATAAGGCAAACGAAAAGATTTCATCGGCTAACGGAAATTTTATTCTACATTTTGGAAATTGAAAACAATTTAAAAACTATTTTTAAACACACACGAAATACGAATTTCATAAGAAACTAGATGCTTGCAGCTGCCAAAATGCTGCTGAACAACACCATACAAAATGGTATTTCAAAAGTAATACGCATACTGCTTAAAAATCTCGTATAACCAGTATTATAAATTGAATATTTTAACAAAAACGGTCTTCACAAATATTGCAATAGTATAATGTATGTGGATAATAGTTCTTTACGTACCAATAAAACTTCCTGTTCCATAAATAGCAAATATTTCATAGCACGCCACATGGCCTCTTGGAGACTTTCTGTTGCATGACGTCAGCTGCGTCGTGAGCAGTGACACTTCAACTGAATTCAGTCGGTAGGCGCACTAAGGAATAGGCGGAATAGCGCAGTCAAATATTTGCATTTTTACTCATTATCGAATATGTTTTATTGATTTTTATTTATCCCGAGTTCCTGGGCATTTATGAAAATCATAGACGCCTCTCTTATGGAAGAAGACTATTTTTTCTTTCATGGTAGGAAATGATGCGGCGTTAACGACATTGCTTAATGTAAATGCATTTGAGGCGTTGTTTCGTCGTATGTATTTATTTTGGCATAAAGCTTTTCGGTCGCATAACAACGCCTCAAATTCATTTACAGTTTTCTTTCAACTTCTGCGCGCATTGGAAATTAGTAATATAAACGTTTCTTTAAATAACTTAGTGACAGGTATCTCTTATGGAAAGGTACAGAACTCAAATTACTAAAAGTTACGGAGTAACTATAAGTTATATATCTTTTATCGTTGTTATTTATGAACAATTCAGTTTATACTACCCACCAATTTAAAATAAGTGGCAACATCTTCCTCCATTTATATAATAATAATTAATAATAATAATAATAATAATAATAATAATAATAATAATAATAATAATAATAATAATATTTATCCAACCCTATATACAATAACAATCATGTGTGCTGAGTCAAATATTATGCATGATCTGCACACGTCTTTTCACATTCCAGAATCCCTACACTCTCTTTTACCATGAAATATTGCCAATAAAATTCGAAAGTACCGATTTGATAAAGGCATTGACTTCATACAGTATGATATTGACATTGACATTCGGCATGATACATATGACATTGGCTTCCTACAGCAGCGTTTCTTCTGCTGTGTTTTTGTAACAGGTTCGAAACCTTGTGGAACGCCACGTGGGCTGTTTGAGAGTACGTCAGCGTCGACGAACTGACTCCGGGGTTCACCGCCGGAAGCGGCGTCACAGCACCGGATACGATCGATCCCCATCGTGGCACGATGCGATTGATCGTCCCCGACCCGCAGGGCGACGTCGCGTGGCCTGCCGGTCATTTAAATTTAAGTGACAATGACTACTAAATGGTCGACCCAGGTGACGCGGATAGTGTCAGCAAGTAGGATTTTCTGGTATTGACAAAGATATATATATATATATATATATATATATATATATATATATATATACACACACGGTCGGTCAAATGCAAAACTGAGTGAAAATAGTCCTTTGTTACCCATGCATATTTTTAGACCACAATGACCGCACGTTTCGGAGAAAACGAGACAAAATATCTCGCGTCAACGGCCAGCCGCTCAAATGACGTTACTGAACAAACATGATCAAGCAATCTGGTCTATAGCGAGTCTGACTCGGGCGCCAGTTTAAATCTGAACTACAACAATGTTTTGCGAATTTCTTTTGTTTGGTATTAAACCATATTTATTGTTGGTCTTTCTAATGTTCGTAGGAAATTCTAAGCATCAAATATTATCATTATTATCTTACAATCATTATCATTAAACCAATTATAATAATAAGTACGAGTATTAAAGGCGTGTTCGTGGTACGTGATGTATATGTTGGGACATATATGTAAATTCATTTATACACGAACCCCCGATTCTTCGGTCGGAGACCGCTACGGCATTACTGCCTTACCGATCTCGGCTACCAGGATTGGCTAATATTTTTGTTATTATTGTTATTGTTTTGTTGTTATTATTATTATTGATGTTATTGTTATTAATATTATTGTCGTCTCCTACATTATTTCAGTAGCTACATACCTTTTACGGCTCTCACACGGCACCAATCTTTATAAATGAGATGTCTTCATAAAATTCTCTTTTCTTAGATGTGACGTACTGCACTTAGACTTTAAAAATATGAAGGATTTGTTTAAAAAACGCATTTAAAAATTCGTGTCAAATGCAACCCGCAACATTGCCGCATTTTTTAATCTTTATTGAAAGAAACCTTTCTTCTCTACCAGCAAACTTTGTAATTGTACGAATTATTAGTTAAGTTAGATTAATTTCGTTTCGTTTGAATGACATCCGTAATTATTTTCCGAATAATTTAGTTATTGATTTGACCGCCAGGAAATAATTACGACTGTAACTCGGATGTTTCCTACGTAATTTTAATATGTCTCATTCAAAATTATGTCGTGCTAGCTCAGGTTATTGGGTTCGAAGTTCATAATTGTTGCTACTTACTCTGCAACCAATTACTCAATCTGCCATCCATACGGAGTGGCGAGGAATCTGAAAGTCTTATCAAAATAGCTACTACTGGATTGCACGTAACGAATAATGATAATTAGTTTTCTTTTAAAGTAAAAAATTGGAATTTATTATAATGTGAAATATGATTCTAATAAAAGTTAAACATGAATTTTTACATCGTTAATCCTTCTACGCGATTGAATTGCACAGGTGTACCTCTTTGCTCGGTACAAACATTAAATAAGAATAGTTTGTATTGGCAAGGGTGTATTTTATTGTTATCAATTACAAGGAGACGTACAGAACAAGTGAGAGACGATATAAAGGTCTTGAAGAAAAAGATATATTTCAGGCTTAATATGGAAATGGAAAAATAGGGAAGAGGGTGGGGTTTAACATGCGAGAGTTCTCGCTAGTTATTATTGTGATTATTATTATTATTATTATTATTATTATTATTGTTGTTGTTGTTATTATTATTAATTAAGAAATGTATTCACTGTTGAACAAGTGTAAATAAAAATGTATGCCCGCGTGCTCGCAGGGGGCCACGACCACGGCGGAGAGGACAGTCACGCACTGGACGACGGCAACGCCACCCACCCTGCAGCGCTGCACCACCACAGCGCGTAGGAGCCCTCGCGCCGCGCCTCCACTTGTCTTCCACTCGTCCCCGCCACCGCCCCGGCGGCCCCCTTCACGACACCTCGCCCAGCGCGGCCTCTTCGCAGCTCCACCGCCACCGTTCCAACAGTCCGTTCAAGCTGGCCCGGGTGTTTCGGGCATTAGCATGGGGACTCTTGCAACCAAAAGCAGGGGCCCAGGCGGCACCTCGACACCTCGGTCAGCTCGGCTAGCTCTTAGCAGCTCCACCGCCACCGTTCAAACAGCCTGCTCAAGCTGGCCCAGGCGTCTCGGGCATTAGCATGGGGACTCTTGCAGCCAAAAGCAGGGGCCCAGGTGGCACCTCGACACCTCGGCCAGCGCTGCCTCTTAGCAGCCCCGCCGCCACCGTTCCAACAGCCTGCTCGAGCTGAACGTTCGCTTTCTGGAAGCCACCAGGCAGGAGCTGCATACGTTCCAGGTGTTTCGGGATTTGGCATGGAGACTCTTGCAGCCAGATGTAGTGCGTCGAGGCTTCCCGGTTCGTTGTGTTGTGTTCTAAACGTTGTGTATTAGGTATTTGCAGCTCTAGCTAACTTCTGCATACTCTGCGTTCGGCTCTACCTGTCCCTAGCCTCCTACATTCTGGAAGATGCTCAACGAATTATCACGTTGCGTTCACGCCAAGTCGAAGGTTGGACTCGTCGAGGTGGCCATTGACTTCCAGCCAATCGGGTAGAAGAGCAGGGTGTATACGTTTGCAACTGCGCCGGGAAGTGTCATTCGCAGCTGGAGCAAGGAAGTCGCTATCAATCTTTCTAGCAGCCAATTGCAGAGTTACGAGCTGGTCCTTCGATCCATCTCTGAGAGGAGGATCCAAAAGCAGGTCCAAAACATTTTAGTTCCTCTCTGCAGTAGCATTGAAATCGCCATCATCTCCCTTGCAGCCAGTGACGAGATTGCTTTTCGGCACCCCTAACAACAGGTTCAGTGAACATTCTCCTGAACCCCAGCATTCGCAGCTCGAGCGTGGAAGTTGCCTTCATCATTCTTGCTCCAGCGACAGAGCATCGAGTTTGGCCTTCCGTCTCTTCCAGTTATCCAGAACGGAAATTACTCTCCAGGCTTTGCGACATGGGCGTTTGCATCTCCAGCTGGAAGTCTCATTCGCGCTCCTGCATAATTCTCTCGTCTCTTCCCTCCCCCAAGTCACCTGAATCGTAGAAGCTGCTCAACGAATTCTCACAACGTTGTGTACGCGCCGAGCCACAATCTTCCCAGCTCCAGAATGGAAGTCGCGATCGGTGTTTCATCAGACAATGAAAATGCCGGTGATTCGATGAGATATTGACGTGTTGCAAAAAAGAGAGATTTAATAGAAATTGCCGACTTTTCATTTTTCTTTCCGGTGAGTCGCTTACAGAGGTATAGTCCTTATGAACCCTACGAAAGTAAGGCAAAATTAAAACTTTCTTTGTTTAAATAAAATATACTATCTACTGGTATAAGACATCGGTGTGATGACAATCACCAATCACAAGGATTGTATAATCTCGACCGATAATTTTCGCCTTCTCAATAATTTTGTGTCTCATATATTGGTGAATCACATTTTAATATCATTATGTTAATATTACTTTGACTTCCACAAAGATCAATCCTGATTTTATCGGCACATTGAAGGCGGCTTAATAGATATACCGACTAGGGATGACTGAATCGTGTGTGAAAACAGGTTTTTAGTGTGGTTTTTGACGCATCCTATGATGATGTACATAAAGTCATGATTAAGAAAATTTGAATGCACTATATATTAATTTTTATCTGTATTTTTATTTTATTCAAGCATTGGAGAGCTCCAAAGACTTGAATATGCTTTTAGAAATTTGATCTCCGTTACTAGTTACCGCGTTACTTTTAGTGGGATGTTTTGCTTTGTTTATCAACAGGTTTAATTTATCACTTAGTAGACCAAGTTACATTTCTGCACACAATTTATCAAGAAGTTACATTTCTGCACGTATTCAATCAGGAGTGACACACAACTCAAGAGCTGTCATTGGCTGTTGAAGGCCGGTTGCGATTTACCTGAGAGTTTCGAGAATTTTGCCGCCGAGGTCCCGTCTTCGTCGCCTGCAGCTGACGGGAAATCTCTCCTGTTATAATACATTGACGCCGCCTCTCTACCAAGCGAAGCAAGTTGAATGATGCCCCCTCGTCTTGTCATCTGCTTGTTCTGGACGGAGTCATAAACCTGACATTGCCCTGTTAATCGTCAGAAATATACCCAGTGTCTTAGCTGATAGGAAGCGTACATAAAGCTTCTTCAGCTTAGTGTGGTGGTTTTGTTCTTTGAATATTGTGTTCACTCCTCCCTTTCCCCGTTTCCCAGTCCCCAAACGACTGCACTTCACCCGTCTTTACAACTACTTATAAACAGTTCACGTTTGTACAGCTGTAGAATAGGATTTATAAAATTTTATAAATTATGTTAGCTTCTGTGACAAAGAAGCTCGAAGAGTGTTTCGGTGTGTTAGTGCGGAAGAAGAGATTGACGTGGCGCCCAATTGTATTGAGAGTACTTCCAGCGTGTTGGAAGAAACAAACGAGTCAAATATAATTCTCATGTAGACATCGAGCGACCTCGTACCTGAAAGTGAAGTCTATTGTTCCAGAGCTAGAATTAAGCTAACAAATTGTAAAATAAAAATAAAACATTTCAATTCATTTGTGTTTTTAAGCCAGTTTATTTGCTGAACTACCTGCAATGCGGTATTACACCCCACAAAAATCCCAAGCCTCTTTGTATATGAAAGTATGTTTATTACCTTACATTTAACATCTGTACTGTCTAAAGGCAAATTTCATTCCAGTCAGTTAAGAATTTTAACTTTTCATAGTCGACTAAAACTGTGTATGATGAGCGTGAAAATAGTAATTGAATGGTACTGAGAATCCACTTTACTGATTCCTTGTTGTGACAGCATGCAGTTTCATTATTAAGTGATATCGTTGAATAATAATTTAGCATTATTTCTAAAATCCTTTTTAAATGTCAATATCGTTTAAAATTTCGTATTTGAGGGGATAACACCAGAATCAGAAAGTGTTGCATTTAAAAGTCTCGCCTTTTTTGTTTATGAAGTTTCCTTAATATTGCAATTACATTATTGGAATCTTACACTTCTCTTTCTTATTAATCACAAATTAATTATACATAAACATACAATTAATAATAATAATTATACATAAATAATACATTCCTCCGCATTTTTGACCACTGCTACCGCATCATCTAAACAGTACTATACAGTAAAATTTATAAGATATGTTACCGGGTATATTGTTCCTATCGGATACATTTGATACAAAATATTGCTTTTTAGGCGCTATGTCCTGGTACAAAATGGATTGTAGGTCTCGTATAAACTGTCCGTTCAATTAAATAATAGAAAAGACACAGAACATGTAATTTTCAATAGTAACAGTAGGCTTTGTATTATTTAGATTAATATTTAGATCAATAAATGAAAAATTTAAGTTAATAATTCAAGTTGTTTCCACATAACAGCTATGCTAATGACTGTTTGAAGTCTTGGAAATATATATAAATTTCATTTTGTTGGAAATCTATATAATACATTTTTATATACTATATGATTAAGAACTAGAATATTACAAACACCGCACCACTTCCTACTACACATTGAATGAAAATTACTTGAGAATTAAAATACTTGTTTAGATAACGCTCACAAAACTCGAGCAACCTCTGCCCTGCCGTACAGTAAATTAGACAACGAGAGCTTCCAAACGCAATTGAGAGGTTCTCATTTGCTGATAGAAATTTCTAAATTATTCTGGCCAGTAGTTTGCACAGCTTCATCTTCTGTCTACTGTAAATAATCCGACATGAAACGACAAACCCACAACATGACAACGCACTTCACTAGAGATGAGGTACAAAAACACGAACGGATTTTTCTTTCGAAACGACTGTTTTAGACGTGTATACTATACTTTAGTGTTTCATTTCGATAGAAGAAACAATATATCCGAGGCTTCTATAAAACTGAAATAATTATAATCACATCCAAATAACATGTAAACATTTTAATAGGAAATAATCTTCATCTATTCTTACGTATGAATATGTTTTCAAGAACGTACCTGGAAATAAGAGGAATATTCTAAACAGTTTCTTTTTAATCTCCTGGCCGCGCATGTGACTATATAATTATATGGTTCAACCTTGCCCTCCGTTGTCTGAGTGGTTGTAGGATGATCATGATACCTGAATGATTATGGGGGAATATGTTGATTTGGCGAAACGTGGAGGTATTACAACTCGACTCCCGCTTGTACCATATGCCTTTCGCGGGACTGAAAAATTGTACTTCACTTCCGCAGACACAAGTTTTTCCTATCACTATTTGACCATTTCTTCATTATTTATCAATTGGGGAATTGAAATAAATAAGTAAGTTCCTCGACTACTTAATCCTTTGTTTTAAATTTTAAAAATAATTAGATAAGTCAAAGTAAAGTGTCATGTGAAGTGTGCCATACCATGAAAGTTATTTTTATCACGTTACCAATACAATTTTCCTTTTAATGTGAAATGTATATTTTTTGTTGACATGTTTTTTCTTTCACTGTTAAAGTTTCTTTTCTTCATCTTGATATTCAGTCGCTATTTATCTCGGATTCCCATTCGATATTAAAACAATATCTGAGGTGCAGCAGAATTCGTCGAAGTTCTGGCATGTACAGTACAAATATGATGCCGCTAGGAAGGGACATTACAGTCAGTTGCATTCGTGGAGGGAGAAAAGAGAAGCCGTCCACTATAGGACACACCATGGTATGAATGTCACCAGGTGATACATATTTTTTAGCATAATTGAGATGGCAATGCAAATACAACGAACAAAACTCGATTTTGTGTTTTTCAGAAGAAACAAAAGCGAAATCGAGAATATTATTCTCCATTTCTGTTCATAATTGTCACCTTTGTATCATTGCGCTCGTGAAAACTGTATGAAGAATTTGTTATCTTGGTGGTCAGAGCAGCTGGACGTAAACCAGAAGGCCCGGGTTTGAATTCCGGTCGGGGCGATCAATTATTTGAACAAATCCAATTATTTCTGTTCATGAATAACGACGACATTCAATAAGTGACTCCATGGACTCATTGCACTCCATCAACATTTGCAAATGTTAATTTATTTTTCCATTATTCGTACTGTCATATTCAGCATGCAGCATGCAATCTGGTGATATTTGATGGCGAAGCTTCACTTTTATAGAAAATAATTAGGATATTCTTTTTAGAGGAAAGGGGTAAACGGTCCAATCATGTGCCATTTCCGTCAGCCTCTTCGGCAATCTGACAATATCCTCGAGGACTGTAGTGGACTTATACAGGGATACGGGGGCCTTGTCCTCCACATAAAGCCTTAACAAAAATTTGCATTATTTGCAAGAAGAAATGCAAAATAAACTGTAAATTCAATGTTAGCAGTGGCACCAAGATAATTCAGGAGGTGAGTGACGCAAAAGTGACTTAAAATGACCACTAGATTTAACCACGTAGTAAATGCCTCTAGTCCATTTATAATTATGATCCCTCAAAAACCTGCTTTTGAAGTCTTTTCGAAACACTAACTATCGTTACGAATCACGACCAGAACCCCCACTTGAATTTTAAGACCAGATCCCTCCTTACCCTCAGCACCTATATTTGTGTAATAGTAATGTGTCGGCATGGATTTGTGTTTTTGTCTCTATAAATATTGACTTTGTAATAACAACAAGGAATTAGAATGAATTCTAATTTTTGGTTGAGGAAGAGCAAGTTTATAAAACTTTTTTTTAATATTTGGCATTTTGTATTCTTTTTATTGCGACATTATGACATAACAACATTGTATGCATCTACAGTACATGTGGAGCTGTGGATAAAATATTTTGAGTCAAATAGAAGTTAAATAAATGTATTTTAAAAACTCTTCATATACTTTATATTCAGAAAAAACACATATCGTAGTCAATACACAAGAAAATAGACACATTTTGAAAACGAATTTTATTGCTCGGTTCGTGAAAATGTCATGAAGGGTTATTAGTAAAAATACACAATTTTCTGAACGTTCTTCTTGTATTAAATAAAAATTGACGGATTTTGACATATTCACGTTTCTTGTGCATTAATGATACACGGTAGCATAAGATGATGAGTTTTTGAAGAAAACACCCTCCGTCTCACTACCTTTGCATTTAAGTTTCGAGAAATCAGTGATGTGAAGAATATTAAATAACAACAAATATTTCTCAGGTTTATTTAAATTGAAAATGTCTTCACCAACATATATATATCTCAATCTGCAGCTTTTGATTAATTTGCCAACATCATCAAATCTGCCGTTTAGCACTCTTATTTCGAACACTTCACGATGTATGAGAACACTTCATCATATACAAATACAACTAGATAAATAAAACAATGATCAAAGTGCGTGAAATAATTGTCAATAATCGACCCGCCTGATATTACAATTAGTGAGGTTTATTTTCAGCGTAGTCTGTTTGGTGTCCTCCAGTACTCATTGTCAAAAGGTAGTCGTTGGCTGCGGAGGAGGCATGGGAACTACGTCTTACCCCAAAACCAATATTTGCCATTTTACTCTATTTATACTAATCAAGTGCCACATTAATCGCATCACATGGCAAAGTAAAATTTTCATTGTAAACACACTTTCTTTATTTCAAGCTAATGTTAGGCTTTAAAGTATATTTATAAGAAGATATGAACAGAAATTGATCTGCTGAAAAACTTTGAGATACTGCCCCTTTTATGACAGATTTGTATCTTCCTGTGTTCTTATAACGAATACAAACGGATGTTGAAAAAAAAATACCGAAACGTGAAAAAATGGTCGGTAAGAATAGCATTTAAAATTATCAAAATTTGTGTAGAGTAAAAATGAAGTCTTGAAAACTAGCGATGGCACATAAACCATCAGTGAGCCAACTTTATCATTAAATGGTATAGACTGATTGATTATGTTGTGGCCATCAGTTCCGCAATTGAGATGGGCATTGCTTCCTGAAGGGGGTGAAAGTCCTCCCCAGCTGAATCCGCCACCAACCCAGTCCAGGTATCTCCCCCAGAGGGCCACCACTCCACCCGGACGAGCTCCGACGGTCTGCAAATGCACTGCGTGAAAGAGTGTATTCTGGTTGAACGATAGTTTAACAACCGCTTTCCTTTACACCCACACTTATGTGAACTACTCCACCGTACGTATCGTATATCCCAGTTAGTCTGTTTTCCCGTAGTTTCTCTTATCAACACCAAACGAATGCTGGAGTAGTACCCTACCAAACGGGTCACGCGCGGTACCCAGTAGTACAGTACCCCCGCACAATACCCTACCAACGGTGGACCGCACGCAATCTGTCCTTCCTCTTCCTTGTCCTATCGTCACCCCTTGCACACACTTACACTAACATGCACTACACCACCACACATGCCGAGAGACCGGTCTGGGGCTTAAAACGTGTTCCGACTGCGGCGGCGTCAGGCTGATGGGCGATACCTGGTTGGGGAAACACCCTGCAAGCCGACGAGTAGGTACTATGCTCGCACTTTTTCTTGATCCTCGAGCTCCCTAGTCCTCGCTCAGCCCGGCATAGCACGGCCCGGTAGAAAATATGAGCTCCACTCGGAACGTCACGGCTCAGTTTGCAGTGCTGCCCACCTCCTTCCTTTCCAATGCGAACTTCTTAGTTTTCGGTCTCTCTTCTATCGACCTGTGCGTACCATGTTCCTTCTTTTACTCAATTATTTCTATAACTATTAATTATTTCTTCAGAATTTAAAAAATCTTCCGTTGTTTCTCATAGCTATCTAGTCCAAGACGAGTTATTACGCCGAGTTTTCTGTCAATAAAGTTGACAGCCCTGCACTGCCGTGACGTAGACAGAACACGCCTCTCCCCCCACCCCCCGCTGTGGAGTATCAAGAGAATGTGCGCGATTAGTAGGAACCGTATCCAGCGGAGGAAGATCACAGCCCCCTCACGTGATATCAGCACGTGACTAACGACGAATGCCGTTGACGAAATAATGAATCCAGCGAGGTGAGCCTGCGGCAGCCGCCACCTCGGCCGCCAGGACGCCCAGCGCCGCCCCCGCGCCGCGGCCACCAGCGCCAGGCGCCGCCCGCGCCGCCCTCACTGGGCGCGGCGGTCTGGCGGCGTCGCGCCGCGGGAAGCTCGCCAACCACAGGCGCCGCAGCTGCCCCGACTCGCGCATGCGCGACAGCCTGCGCGCGGCGCGAAAAGAACAGCAGTGTAAAGGCTCCCGCAGCCTACGCTGATTGACCGCAGCGGAAGTTCGCGTCACGTGTTGCCTTATGAGCACGTTCAGACCTGCGCGGCAGGCAAGCGTCGCTGAAACGGATTGGCGGCGTTTAATCGGCGGCGAAATTTGTAAGCAGTCAGACGCGTTTCTTCCGCTGCAGCTCGAGACCTTTAAGTCTACCACAGACCGGCGCGGTAGATCCGCAGCGGGTGCGGCGCGGAAAGTTCCGAGCTAGACGCGGACGCGGAATTCGCGGACCGTTCACACCGGAGCGTCACTTATGAATCAGAGTTTGGTAACGGTTGGCAAGGTCGGTGGACTCAGAGGGGAGCGAAGACTCCCGAACACGTGCGGACATCCACGAAACTCGAGCTGCAGCGGAAGAAACGCCTCTGATTGCTTACAAATTTCGCCGCCGATTAAACGCTGCCAATCCGTTGCCGCGACGCTCGCCTGCCGCGCAGGTCTGAACGTGCTCATATGGCAACACGTGACGCGAAACTTCCGCTCCGTCCAATCCGTAGGCTGCGGATCTACCGCGCCGGTCTGTAGGAGCCTTAAAAGCCGCTCTACAATAGCCGGGGAACGCGAACGCGAACGGGAACGTAAAAATAGTTAAAAGATCAACATGTGACGCGAAACTTCGGGACTAATGGCTTACGCTGTTGACGCGTTCGGAATCGCCAACCAATCAACCAAGTAACCTTGGTAAAGATTCCTGGTTGGAGGAAACCTCGCTAGCCGACGGTAGGTCGGCGCCGGATCTCGCCACTAGAGTGGGGAAGATCGCCGCCATCTCCCAAGGACACAACATGCACTACATTTACTGTTGACGCTCCCGCAATCACTAACCAACCAACCAATCTTTAGTGGCAGCTCACCAGAAGTCGAGTGGGCGGCGCAGCGGGCTGCCGGGCGGCAGGGCGAAGGCGAGGTCGTCGCGCAGCGCGGCGCGCGGCAGCTGGCGCACCACGCACGGTCCAGCAGCGGCAGGCGCGTCGGCCACGAAGGCGTAGCGCGGCCGCTCGCACACCCACGCGAAGCCCCGCAAGCAATGTTATCTTTATTCACATGAACAAGGGCATTGTGATTTCTTGGCTTTAAATATACTTATGATTTAAAGTATATGTGAAAATTTCGAAAATATTCACACGCTCGAAATTGTTATGTCGATTGATTTATCTTAAACACCCGACAGCCGTCAAATTGACTGCTTTCTAATAGCTGTTATTCTGTGCGCTCCATGTGTCGAATTGTTTTCTTTATATCCGAAAATACATGAACGCTGGCCATTGTGATTACTTGACTTTAAATGTATTTGTGATTTAAAGTATATGTGAAAATTTCGAAAATATTCATCCGCTCGAAATATTTATATCAATCGATTTATCTTACACACCTGACAGCCGTCAAATTGACTGCTTTACAATAGCTGTTATTCTGTGCTTTCCCCGTGTCGAATTGTTTTGTTTATATCCGAAAAACCATGACCGCTCTCTTTTCAACAAAGATTAGTGCAACAAAGCATTGGTGTTCATCGACTTACGAGTGAGCAGCCAAAATTCTCGTAATTATTTTCATGTCAATTGCAAATACTCTTCTAAGTGCTGTGATCAATTTATAAAAACGTTAACTGAAGTACGTATATTACCTGTGTGTATAAATTCCCTTAAAATCTAGAAATAGCCCCTTAAATATATGAGCCGTCAAAATGACGGCTTGCAGGCATTCTCGGTAAAGGCAAGTTCCGGACGTTCTACTTTTAAAGTATATTTCTATTTCCATTTTATGAATTGAAAGACAATACAATATCTCTTAATCGTATTGTGATTATCGTTCTAATTAATGTTGTGATTTTTAATACGAAATAAGATAAGGCGACACAACTGAAGCCTTGAAGTGGGAAACACTAAATGCGCTAAACTCCCTCACTCGGCTAATGAAGCATTAGATGGAACTGATAACAGAAGGAACACGCGCGAGCACGCACTCACGCACTTCTACATACGTTGGAGTCACTCTGAACCGCAAGGAAACCTTTGTGAAACTTCAGCTGTCCCCTAGTCATTTTCCTTGCAACACTCAGCGGTTTTCGTGAAAAATCTGGAAAATAGTTATTAATTATGCGAGTGGTAAAAGTGACATTTTGCGAGTAGGAAATTTGGTGGTGTCGGCCGCGTGTCTCAATTCGAGGAGCAAAATAAAATAACTTTTACTACGTGTGACATAACTTACTTTTAGGCAGCCCTACTGATATTCATTTTAATTTAATTCAAATATACATTACTAGCTGAACCCGTGGGATTACATTGCACAGAAGGAAGTGATATAGAAAAGTTACGACAGAAAATACTGCATATCCGTCAATATACATTAGGTTATATATTTACCAAGATCTTTACATATATTAATGGATATTGTTTTGTCTTATTGCAGCAAATCCTGCTATCAACCTTACTTTACTATATATAATAAAATGTATGAAATGCTATTAACTAATAATATTCCGAACTCCTTTACCTCTTTCATCTTTTCCGTAGTTAGATATCACAAGAATGATGTATAAGAAAGCACATTGAATGCTTACAGTCACATAAAAACAATCGATCTAACGATTGTTTGAACACAATGTTCTCTAAGCAGGATCAACTGGTTCTTCCATTTCCCGCGAAATTGCCAAGTTGCGCGCGACGCCATCTTCCCGTTCCATTCTAGCCGCGCGTTTCAAACCACGCACATTTCATAGCTTTTTACTAATAAAGGAAAGCTGCAATCTTTTCAATACATACTTCACTTCAACTTGTTCTCCTTTTTTTGTTACCTCACTTATTGAAAACCGTATACTGGGAGCCGATTATGACGGACATCAAAATCATTTTCTTTACAGCTTTAATACCTATGATTAATTCAAGTACACAAATCACTTAATGATATCATTAGGTCAATAGTATATTATGCGGCAATTCTTTCTTTTTCTTTGTTGCATTCGCAGATTTATGAACACTTGAGCAACGCGTCACTTTTAGCACTAGAGCTGAAGATTGAACTTAAGCACACTACGCTCTAAGAAATGTTTTTTCGAGTGATTCTCTAAAATGTTCCCGCGTAACCTACTTCATACTTCAACAACCTTCCGTTTGGTGCGCAACATTCGGTGCAGATCACTACACAATGTTTCTATTCTCAAGCGAAAGAGTCAGCGATATTGATTGATTACCTGATTATTTCGTGTCTCCGGGCTCGGAACTGCTGTGGCGATTAGATCCGTAAGTGTAGAGTCCGTAGACAATGGGTATTGATACAATGTACTGTTATGAATATAATATGATATGAAATTACCCATTAATATACAACTCCACAGTATAAAACAATTACACTAATCTATTTACAAAACTAATGTAATATATTTACAAAATGAATGTAATGTATTTACAAAATTAATATACAAAATGTATTATTATATTCTTGCCCATCGTGAATTATATCCTTTAGAAACAAAGAAAATCCAAGTAGTACAGAATCAGTTCCTTACAACAATAGCCAATACACACACATGCACTACACTATCATACATATCGGGAGAGCAGTCGGGTGCTTAGAGCTTGTCCCAATTGAGGTGATCCACGATGGTGGGAGACTTCTGATTATGGAGAACACCGTAAACAGACGTGTAAGTCGGAGCCCGTTCCCACGATCCCGCAGAGGAAGATCACCGCCATCCCGCCTTAACAATATGCACCTCGCGTACGGGAAAAATGACCTTAGCAGTTGGCGAGCCCGGTAACACTAATCAGTCAGCGCATGAGTGATTTAACATAAAATACGTGGGTGACGGGGTGAGTGAGTGGGTGAGAGAGTGGGCATGTGAGTGGGTGAGTGAGTGAGTGGGAGAGTAGTGGTGAGTAAGTGAGTGAGTGAGTGGGTGAGTGAGTGGGTGAGTGAGTGGGTGAACTAGTGAGTGAGAGAGAGGGTTAGCGAGTGAGTAAGTCAGTGGTGTGTGAGGGGTGAGGAGGAGTGGGTAAGTGAGGGGTGAGTGAGTGGGTGAGTGGTGAGTGAGTGGGTGAGTGAGTGAGTGGGTGAGTGAGTGGGTGAGAGCATGAGTGAATGAATGGGCTTGGCAGCCGCCCTCACGCTGAGCACGTTCTGCACCATGGTGTGCGCGAGGATGCCCAGGTCGTAGGAGCCGTCGCGCAGGAAGCCGGCGAAGGTGGTGAAGGGCAGCGGCGCGCGCGCGGCGGCCAGCAGAGAAACGCGCGCGCCGGCGAAGACGGCCGCCAGGGGCAGCGCAGTCAGCGCAGCGCCCACCGCCACGGCGCGCACACGCCACCCCGCGGCGCCCGCGCCCGCCTCGCCCTGCGCTGCTCCGCACGCGCCAAGACGTCAGGGCGGGGACTTACCTGCCACGCCCCCGAACCCGCCACGTTCCCGCCTCGCCCTGCGCTGCTTTGCAAGGCGGGGAGGTCACTTGCAAAGGTCCCGCCACCCCCTTACGTTGCCTCCGCACGCGCTAACACCCCCTCCCCGCCACACGTCCGTCTCGCTCTGCGCTGCTCCGCACGCGTCAACGCGTCAACGCCGACGCACCCAGCGATGGCGATTACGGTGAAGGAGGCGAGGGCGAGGGTGGTGGCGAGTGCGGTTGCGAGGGCTAGAGCGATGCTGAGGGTTAGTGCAAGGGCGAATTCGAGTGCGAGGGCGAGGCAAGGGCGAGGGCGAGGGCCAGGGCGAGGGCGAGGACGAGGGCGAGGGCGAGGGCGAGGGCGAGGGCGAGGGCGAGGGCGAGGGCGAGGGCGAGGGCGAGGGCGAGGGCGAGGGCGAGGGCGAGGGCGAGGGCGAGGGCGAGGGCGGGGCGAGGGCGGGGCGAGGGCGAGCGCGAGCGCGTGGAGCGGGTCTGCGCCGAGGGCGAGCAGCGCGAGGGCCGTGGCGAGGGCGGCCGCCGCCACCGCCGCCCACAGCCGCACGTCGAACGACGCCAGCGCCGCCCGCCACCCTTCGCCTTCCGCGCGCGCCACCGGCTCGCGCACGTGCAGCCCGAACCTGCGCCCCCCCCCCACACACACACACCTTAGGGCGATTCAATAGGTAAGCTATTGCCTTTATGGAACCACCTACACATAGGCAACACCCTATCAAAACATACAATAAAAATTCACTTTCTCACAGACTCCAAGGCACTTTAATAATAATAATAATAATAATAATAATAATAATCAAATCGGCCCAGCTTCTTTCCTTGGGGTTTGTCAGTAGTACAATACATCCCCTGGCCCCGTTACGGCCGCTGCGCAAGTTGAGTTCGGGAGAGAGGATGCCTCTTATCTGCCTCCGAACTTGCAGAATTTATTTAGGGTTTCTTCCCCTATATATGGGTTGGTTTCACCTCACCTGACGTATCCCATCAACCCCAGTGTGAAAAGAATGGGGAGGAAATCATAAGGATGTGGGAACCTCCGAGTTACTCGATCCACACGTTGGTCCCGCGGGTAGGGAAGGATGGCATTGAAAGATGGATTCATCGAAAGGTGAGGACCACTACGGAAGAAGAACTAGGGCGGAAAGAATCAGTACATGAAAAAATGAAGAAGTACAGACTGCTGCATTTGCTATGTGTGACACATATTGGAAATATGCCACAAGACAGACTTCCAGTGCAAGCCCTGAATTACAAGCCGAGAGGAAAGAGAAACATTGGAAGGCCAAGAATGAGATGGAAAGAGGCTGGAACAGGCAATATGCCTAATCCGTAAAGGGAGAAGATGATGATAATGATAATGATAATGAGCATGATGATGATCATGATCATGTGATGGTGATGGTGATGATGATGATGATCATGATGATGGTGATGGTGATGGCGATGGTGGTGATAGTAATGATAATGGCGATGGTGATGGTGGTGATGATGGTGATGGTGATGGTGATGATAATGATAATGATAATGATAATGATAATGATAATGATAATGATAATGATAATGATAATGATAATGATAATGATGGTGATGATGGTGATGATGGTGATGGCGATGATGGTGATGATGATGATGATGATGATTGTGTGAAAGAGCAGAGCTCACCGCGTGGAGCGCGCGGCGTGCGTGAAGGCGAGGACGGCGCGGCGCGCGGCGGTGACGGAGAGCAGCGCGGCGTGCGCCTCCCCGCGCAGCAGCTGCGCCACGGCGCCGTTCCACGCGCCGCGCGCGTCCGCCGCGCCCCACGCGCCGTCCGCCGGCTGCTCGCTGCGCCGCCTGCGCACGCCACGCGCCGCCCTTCTCAGGCAATTCATTCAACTACTCAGGTCGTTAGTCCAGTGCGTGTTTTTTGCATCCGGAGGTGGAGGTGATCTTCCCCCGCTGGATGGCGAGATCTACCGTTGACTAGCGGAGTTTCCCTAACCAGGACTCTCCACAAGCGGGCACCGCCCCAGCCGGACAAGCTCTGAGCTCCGACCGGTCTCCCGGAATATGTGATAGTGTAGTGCATGTTAGTGTACGTGTGTGTGTAAGGGAGAGAATATGACAAGGAAGAGGAAGGAAAGATCACGTGCGGTTCGTGGTCCGTTTGTTAGGGTACTGCTCCGGCATTCGCCTCGGTGTTGATCGGAGAAACCACGGAAAACTACCGATCAGAGCAGCCGGCCGCTAGATATCTCCTCCAGACAGCGACTGAATTCGACCTAGCTGACAAAGCTAGTGTCAAAAATCTTGCTAATGTCGGGACTCGAACCTTGCAAAGACACACACTAACATGCACTACACTACCACAAATTCCGGGAGACCGGTCGGGAGCTTAGAGCTTCCCCGGCTGTGGCTGTGCCCCGCTGGAGGGAGAGTCCTGGTTAGGGGGAATGCCCGCTAGCCGACGGTAGGTCGGCGCCGGATCTCGCCATCCAGCGGGGGAAGATCACCGCCATCTCCCGAGGAAAATATATACACTACACTTACGAGACTAATGACCTAAGCTGTTGACGCGCCCGGAATTACTAACCAACCAACCAATCAAAACCAGGTAAGCCTCTTTGCATTTCCCTACCCAATCAGAAATAAACCCGCCCGGATTTGAGCTCGTCTCAAATCACAGTGTGGAATGCGAACGCTGTCTCAAGCTGTACGACCGCGCGGGAGCCGCTCATAGGAAGGTCGCCAAAAGCGGCGGTCAACAGGCCAGCGGTTTCTCTAATATCTAGCAGGAGTTGGTGGTCACAGTATTGAAACAAACTGTCTAATTCAGTTTTTAAATTTAATATCTCCTCTGCCCTTCTAATATTATTAAATATTAATTCAACGTAACACGTTCCAAATTTATAAAGAAGATGGGCGCCAGGAAAAGATTACGTTAATTCAATTATTAAAATTAATCTTCCACTGCAATTTCCAATAAATTAATATCCGGCTAACTGGGTCCATGGGTCTTATAAGAAATACTCGCTATTGCCTACTAATAGCCGATTATTCGATATACCATCTGTATAGAGTGGCCGAGGAATCTGAAAAGCAAATATACATTTCTAGCTACTTATTTGCTGGAATTGGCTAAATGAAAATCATCTTTTCTATTCACAGAAACTTGTAAGTTTATTCAATGCCCCTGAAATTTTAACCTGATAACAATACGAAACGTACTTTTCGTCATGACCAGTTTCAAACCTTACACTGCAGTACCCGTCTTCGCGCGCTCTTCACCGATGTCGCAGCATAGAACCATTTTCATTTTTACCCGGTGTCGATGGCTCCAGGTCCAAATACCATCTTTTTTCTTCCGTTCTGGCACAAGTGTACTCAAGTCACTGATCCTCATCGCCTCATAAGTTGATAAGTCTTAATTAATTTGCCTGTTAAAGTTCCCAGTTATTTCTACGCGTATGCTTAAAATATTAAAATTCAGTGAACTATTATCTGCTTCAAGTACTCCCAATCCTGTTGCCGACGAAGTCACCTAAGTTCACAGTTTAAATTCTAGCTGTTGCACTCGAAATATTTCCTAGTTCCAATTTCCGCACGTTACATCAATATTCAAAGTCAGACAACCATACACTCCAAAGTAGACGTTCACAATCCCCAAACTCCCAACATCAATTATCTACACACGATCCGCACACTGCATAAGTCGGAATGAATCCATATTCTTTCCTTTCCGCCCTTCAAAACTCGGTCTATATTTTCTACTGTTTCTTTTCAGAAAAATTCGACCTACCTCCGTCGAAATATATTGTCATTCCATCCTCGCCAATCCCTAAATTACTTACAAATTCAACTAGCCGCGCCCCGTGATTCAAAGCAATGAAGTTTGTTGACCTTCACGACAACTCGTCTACCGTTGCTATGCTGCCATATTTACATATGTATATCCTTACAATTCACCCTGTTTACAATAAATCACGCAATACAACACAATTATGTCACGCAATACAATGCCCCACATATTGGTATGTCAGTATATACCTTATTTTACTTTTCTCTGCATATGGCCTACCTTTTTGAGGACCGACTTTGACGATTTTCAAGTATATTTGACGCGCAACTCAAATTTTTGTTTTATTTCGTCCGAATGTGTGTGAGTGCGCTTGCGGCACGACGTACGTGAAGTTGAGGCGAGCGGACAACTCCCCCCACACGGACGCGTAGAAGCCCGACGCGCGCACTTCGCCGCTGGGCAAGCGCTCCACGCGGATCGTGGGCGGCTGCTGCAACACAGCACCACAGCGCGGCGGTCAGACGGATCACGAGAGAGAACAGCAAAGTGGAAATAAAAGAAAAACAGAAGAAACGCTTATTCAAAGAAAATTATTGAGAGGATAACTTCGACGAAGAGAATAATAATAATAATAATAATAATAATAATAATAATAGTAATAGTAATAGTAATAATAATAATTAAAGTAACCATTCATGCTCAGAGAAACATGTTGAAGAGTTAGAGGGGAAAGAGCAAGGTAGAACAGGTCTGCGACTTGGACGCAAGCGAGTGCGCGGAGCCTCACCGGCAGCACAGCGTCGACGACGACGGCGCCCCGGAGGTCGGTGCGGCGCGCATGGGCGGGGCGCGAGGGGGCGCGCAGGCCGCCCCGGGCGCTCCAGGAGCCCCAGGGCACGCGGCGCAGGGCAGGCCCCGGCGCCGCCCCGCCGAACGCCTCCTCCAGCGACACCTCCGCCGCCGCCTCCGCCCCCGCGCCCACGCCCTGCCAACGCAACAGGGGCTCACTTCTCTTATTGAATGAGCAAACATTGTAAAGGTGACAGGTAAATGTCAAATATACCCCACTTTTTTGTTCATTGTTCACATTGATTCGTGTTTCCGGGCGCGTGAACTGCTTTGATCATTGATCCCGTTAGTGTAGTGCATGTTTTTCTTATCGGGGATGGCGGTGATCTTCTCCCGCTGGATGGTGAGATTCGGCGCCGACTTACCGTCGGCTAGTGGGGTTTCTCCCTAACCAGGACTCTCCCATCACCGGGCACCGCCCAGCCGGAACAAGCTCTAAGCTCCGACCGGTCTCACGGAATATGAGGTAGTGTAGTGCATGTTAGTGTAAGTGTGTGTGTGTGTGTGTGTGTGTGTAAGGAGAGGTTAGGATAAGGATGAGGAAGGAAAGATCGCGCGCGGTCCGTGGCCCGTTTGGTAGGGTACTGCTCTGACATTCGCCTGGTGTTGATCGGAGAAACCATGGAAAACTACCGAGCAGCCGGCCGCTGGAATTCTCCTCCTGACAGCGACTGAATTCGACGTAGCTGAAAAGCTAGTGTCTAAAATCCTGCCACTGTCAGGACTCGAACCTGGGACCTCCCGGCCAGATTATTGTTCACAGTTGAGTATATCTGGTAATGGCAACTTACATTTCGGGCGAATTTAGAATTGTTGTTTCTAAGTGGAATAAGTAGAAGCTCTTTTTTTAATAATGTTCCTTACATCATGTCTTTCTCTTTTACAAAATTTCAAGAATAAACAAAAAATGGTAATTTCATTTGTCACGCACAGATAAATTAATGTAGTTGGTAGCCACAAATTGATTTTTTCCCTTTACGACATGAAATATCAGTTAATATTAATTACATCCGAACGCATCAACTGTAATTTTTAAAGTTGTAAATTCATTAAAGTGGTTAGGCGGAAGAGCACGTCTCAAGGCCTGAGGCTCGCCACAAATAAAGACAATTATTATTATTATTATTATTATTATTATTATTATTATTATTATTATTATTATTATTATGTCCATTTGGAAAAATTTGAGTTCTTCTGTTGTTTTTATCAAGAATTTTATTTCCGAAAAAAACGTGACATGACTTACAATACTTTAAGTAGTACTCTATTCGTTGAGTTAAACGCTGTGCTAAGAAGTGTAATATTTATGCTTCACTTTCATTTTTATTGTAAAATAGAGAAGTGGACATGTCACGTTTTGAATGTTTGCACCTCATTTAGCTTAGAGGCTTTCATTTTTAAGTACGTATTTTGCTTGCCTAGTTCAAGAGTTTTTCGTGCCTATAAATCCGCAGCTTAGTGTACTGAGATTTATTTACTGTTGCCTGTAACAGGTCATCAGCTGTTACGGTACCATTCAATTAGGAACGTACACGTCACTACAATAACATCACTATGGTGGCATTCAACCTTCCGAATTGATGACACCGTAACAGCTGATTTATGTCAGAGGCAGCTCTGAATAAACACAGACCGGTGCGGAAGACCCGCAGCCTACGCGGATTGGTCGCAGCGGAAGTGTCGCGTCACGTGTTGCCTTAGGAGCACGTTCAGACCTCCGCGGCAGGCGAGCCTCGCAGCAACGGATTGGCAGTGTTTAATCGGCTGCGAAATTTGTAACGCAGTCAGACGCGTTTCTTCCGCTGCAGTCGAGTTTCGTGGAGCCTTGCCAACCGTCCAACGCTGACTATAATTGCGCTCCGGTGTGAACGATCCCGCGAATTTCGCGTCCGCGTCTATCTCGGAACGTTCCGCGCCGTACCCGCTGCGGATCTACCGCGCCCGTCTGTGGGAGCCTTAACAAATTTGCCGCATTAAACGCTGCCAATCCGATGCCGCGACGTTCGCCTGCCGCGCAAGTCTGAACGTGCTCGTAAGGCAACACGTGACGGAAAACGTCCGCTGCGGACAATCCGCGTAGGCTGCGGATCTACCGCGCCGGTCTGTGGTACTTTAATTTGAGAGCGTGTGACGACGCTGGTGTGCATACCGGCGCCGCCAGCAGCATTTCGCAGTCGAAGGGCAGCTCTGCGCCTTGCAGCAGCGGGGGCGGCGACGGCGGCGGCGATGCCCGCACCACCAACCATCGCGCCGCGCCCGGCCCCGACGTCGCCTGCCACATGCCACGCCCACCAATGTACAGGGATTTTCCTAAGCATGAGCCGTAGTGACAGCTACTACTCACGCAACTTCTCTTGAACGATGGATTGAAGAAAATCGGGCGGAGTAGGAGTATAATTTACAAAGTCGGCCACTGGAGTATTTACAGTAATACTAATCTCTGGAAAATCAAAGTTAACATGCTACGCGCGCGGCCAGGTCATTGCTCTGGTACGCAATAGCAGGGTCACTAGATAGGAGTTTTAGGTGCCTCCCTTGAAGGATCTGGACCGGTCTCAGCCATTTCTTTAGATAATGGTAATAAAGCTGAACAGAAGTTCTCGACTATGAAAGAAACTAGTTTTGACTAGCTTCTGTTTCGCGACAACAAAGTTTTAATGCTTGGAATGTTGTTATCAGTGCTCGCTGCGAGCTTTTGCCTTCAACTGTTTATTGCTCAAGGGAGGGGGATGCAAGGCCATCGTTCAAGAAATGTTGCCCGAGTAGTCGTGCTGGCAACATAACTGAAGGTTCTGTGGTTCCCTGCCAAAACACATTAATTAAATTTAATATTTCCCGGACTCGCGTACGTGCATATACCTCAGCGAAACTCTTAGATTTCTGCATAGGGATGTTTTCACAGCAGCCATTAGGACTTTATGAAGAGGCGTGGCTGAACAGCTGTCGCGGTGGAGGGATACTTCTCTGAATTACATGTGATGTTCACTTGTTACGCTAACTGTCACTTTGGCTCATCTTTAGGAAAATCCTTCTATAAAGGCCCATTCACAATGCAAACACAAACATAAGCATAACGCTTAGACGTAGATATAGACGTTAACCCAACCGGTAAGGTTAAGTGAACCGGAAATTGAAATACATTCTGAAAATAACGTTGACATTTTAATGAAAAAAAAATTCTTCTACACATTGTCATAATCTATTTCTACACATAAATGGAGAAAATGCTTAGCGAAGATTGTACTCTTCCAAATTCTCGTTAAAATAAATCATGTCTTTAAATACTGCCCTTCCATCCTTCAGCTGGAATGGAAAGTTTGTAACAATAATTACTGTTGAAACAAAAGCATTTTGGTTCGTCCGGGAGAGATAGCTTAGGGCATCAACTGATGTCACTGTTAATTGCAAATATGCAAATACTTCTTTCGAAAAAGGGGAACTGGACCGCTCCACTTATCCTAACGTCGGAGGGTACAGTTTTATATATATATATATATATATATATATATATATATATATTGAGATATACCAAAATTTTCTTCTCTCTACATTTATATCTGCTAAAGATCTTAGCGTCCGGCTTGCTGGGTCAATGGGTCACGATATATTATAATCCTTATTACCTCTATAATGGATTATAGGATCCGCCGACTATACAGCGCAGCTGGGAATCTGAAATAGAATGATTCTATTCCTAGTTCATTTCTGTTTGGATTGACTAAATGAAAGATCACTTTTTTTTCTAAAGAACAAAATTCAACAAAGTTTATTTTTACGTTTTTAGCAAACAATTTAGTGAATTTACAATTTTAGGCCTTTGATCAAGATATTTTTCAATTTACAAATTTATACCGCGTTAACATCTTTCTTCGTTGATGCCCCTCGTAGACTTCTCAGTCGAAATATCTTGGACTTCCCGTAGTCAAAGTTCCACAAAACCCTTTTTGCTATCAAGCTGGTCTGAACTATAAAATTATCAGTCTGTTCGTCCTTGACAAGCCCCGAACTCGATTACCACCCCCGACAAAGTTCCTTTTATACATCAATTTGCTTCCACATGAAAATATCTCAATATCATTCACTGTCCTTAAATTTCACTGATAACCCAATTCTATCTCGATTGTATCGTTCCTCTCACGAACCTCCGATCAGTTCAGAAGCGCGAAGCGGCAGAATCAAATCTTCCTGCATGATTCATCCCTCGAAGATTTCGTATTAAATTTACCTTCATTTTTCATAACATTTGACCCCCTTTCCCTACCCAGCCAATCCATACGTTTGTTATATTTTGGTGAAAGCTGACCGTCAAAACTTCTTCGCCAATCCAAATTTTCTATTTTGGCACCAAGCCATCTCTTAATGCTTTTAAAAAAAACAAAACTACATTGTTTATTCACGGTCGTTTAAGCTCTAGCTCTGTGATATTTCATTGCATGTTCCACCATTGTCTACAAATAAATGTTAGTTTATTTTAACGTGACATATCGGTATGTCACAGCTTCCCCTCCCCAAGCGTCATTTGGTTTGCTACAACCTAACTAAATGAAAATTAAATTGAACATTTTCTTCTTGCTTCTTCCCCTAAACGACATTAACCTTTCCCTTTGCACTGCACTATCTGTTCTTGCTGCCTTAAAACTATTTACTTTTTCCTTCGGAATGTGCCACAATAACCATTTCATCAGGCATTCTATAACGTATCTGCCTAATATTTGTCCCATTAACTTCATTGAATATACATACACTTTAAATTAAACTCCCTACAAACTGACAATACATAATGACAAAACATAACAAAAGAAAAACTATTACCTAATATTTAAACTATTTAAAAATTTCTGTTATGACCAGTATTTTAATCATGCTGTCGTCCTCATACGGCTTCATGTTCCTTGTAGTTATATTTCCATTTGCCGTCTATTTTCATCATTCAAAATCGGCATTTTTAATATTTTACAAATTCGGTGCAGTCCTTTATACAACGGAAAAATGTAAAATAGCTTCTTATCCACTGACGACACTTGGGTACTCAATTAACACTTCATCACCCTCCTTATACTCGCCTCACATTGTTTCTGTTTTAGCTTTCTTTTGGCTGCTGCCTCCCTCAAATTGTCTAAATTATTCGCGTATCTCCCCAATCATCTGGATCCACTTATTTCTGAGGTACCCTAATCCTTCGAAACGGATCCTTTTTTCCTTTTCCTACCCATGTGGACCTCTATAGGCTTGTTCGTGCCCCCATGGGGAACATTATTCAAACATGTTCAATCTGGAACGGCCTCCATCCATCGGTTATGGCTTTCCGAAATGTAGACTCAAAAAGGAATCCCCTTCATAATTCTTTCTAGGGGTTAGCTTGAGGATTCCATATCTGTAAAAATATTTAATACCGAATTCTTCCATGTCTTGTTCCCATTTTCCTTTTAATTTTAAATTATATTTCCGAAGATTTTGAATGTTTTTCAACTTCTTTAAATGTTCAAACATATTGGTAGAGAATAATAAAATTCGTCGACGTAGATGAGTAGTTTCCTTTAGTTCATCGGTATTACATCTTTACAAATAACTGATTAAACCGCGCCACTGTTCTTTAATCAAAGGATCCTTTGAAAACTACGTATTGTTTTAAAATGAAAACTGAAAAATTTTTTGCGATTCGGGGTGTAGTTCAATTTCCCAGTACGACGCAGTAAAATCCAGTCCCGTGAATATCCGAGCTCCTTTACTTCCACATCATTTCATCTAATTTCGGCGGTTGTCATGACGAGCAATGGTCTCTATTGATTTTCCCCTATCAACACAAATCGATTTTATTGTCTTTCTTACGAACTATCACTATTGGGCACACGGTGTCATCGTTTTTTTATTATACCATCCTCAAGCATCGTGTTTATTTGTTTACGTACTTGCTTTTATATACATGGGGATCGGATTGTTTCAGATTAAGGTTCCTCATCCATCATTCAATTTTAAATTGATATCCTTTACGCTCTGAACTTCCAAAATATCTTTATATTCATTGACTAACATTTCAATAGCTTCACTAGCATCTATTCCGTTTTCGTGACCGCGCCCTCCGCTGCCGTTGGATCTGGTCCCTGTCTTTTCAATTTGTTCCAATATCGCAAATCACATATCTTCGCCCTCCTGGTCTTTGACCCCTAAACAATGTTGTTGCCTTTGTCCCCTCTAACAATACATCCTGTTACCTTGTCGACCTTGGCGTCACACATTTAGGCCATCAATCCCAAAATAATTGGACAAAATCAAATTCTTCACTACAATTCCCGGAAACTGAATTGTGATCCTTGAACTTCCACTTCCCCCAAATTTGCGACTTCTCGTTCGATGCCCTTCCATTGCTGTCGAATATCCAAACCTGGTGGGTAGCTCATAAATTTTATTTCCTTTTCTTTAACTGTTCATACAATTTTCCAAACCTGCAAAACATTACACTGTGTCAATTAAAATTCTACAGGTATTTTCCCGAAATATCCCTTCAAAATTAAACACGTGACTCCGCCCGTTAGTCCGTATCTCCTTAATAAATCTTCCGCCGATATTTAATGCTATTCAACTCCTTAAAACCATAACCCTCATTATCTCATGAAATTTGGTTTGGTATTACAAGCGCCGATGCATGAATGTTATATTTCCTGTGAACCATCTGAATTCATTTTAACTGTTCAATCTTGCCCTTAATGTCCGACATATATTTCCCAGATTCAGATTCTTGCACCATTTAATTTTCTAAGTCCCCCCGGTATTCGTTTTCTAATTTAAATCCAAATTAACTAATTTAGATTCTATGTTTTCAATTGTTTCGCCATGTTGAACGACATTGCATTTAAATTATCTACACGCGATTCGACGATTGTCAACTTTTCCACTGTTGGTCATAGAAATGTCTAATGTCCAATGCTCTCTGTGAATCATTAATTTTGGGAATTAATTTGTCTAGATTCCTTTAATTCCTCTGCATTTGGTCGACTTGATTAAAAGACTAAATTTTTACAATGAATAATGTAAATTCAGCCGATGTATCCATCCAATTGCACTATTTCCTTGTGTATTTCCTGACGAAAATTCTTCAATTTAATAATTTCGATGTCATTCCTTCCAATTAGCGTTATTTTTTCAAATTCAATTTCATATCTGAGTAAACCCCCTCTAATTTATTATTCATATCAAGTGTTTCCCATCTAATTTAGTATTATTATGCTCAGTTTTGCGTTCATTTCTGTAACATCTTAAGAATTAAATTATTAGGGTCCATATTTCTAACGTGCAGCCATTATTTCCTTTCTTGTGGTTCAATCCCCAATAATTTCACGCGAAATTACTCCCTCAGGGTTAGTATTAGCAGACGCCATATCATCTACATTAACATTCTCCATACCAATTTTTGCCCCTAAGTATCCTTTTTGAATTCTAATAAAAATTAAAATTCTTTTAAATTATTTTAAAATCACACCAATGAAATGGTCTTGACCTTTCTTATAATTAACAATTAATTTAAATGAATCCATAAATTTCAAATTCCCTTTGGATCACTATATTATAATTTATAAGACAAATTTTTACCCGTGTCCAATTGTTAAAATTATAACAATTATGATCACGTTGAGGCGCCATTTAAATATCCCAAAACCCCTTCTCTCACTTTATATCTCAAGATCTTGGCGTCCGCCCCTTTGGTCAAGGTACGATATATGTATAATCCTTATTACCTCTATAATGGATTATAGGACCCCTGACTATAAGCGCAGCTGGGAATCTGAAATAGAATGATTCTATTCTAGTTCATTTCGTTTGGATTGACTAAATGAAAATCTTTCTTTCTAAGAACAAAATTCAACAAAGTTTATTTTAACGCTTTTAGCAAACATTTAGTGAATTTACAATTTTTGGGCCTTTGATCAGATATCTTCATTTACAATTTATACCGCGGTTAACTATCTTTCTTCGTTGATGTCCTCTAGACTTCTCAGTCGAAATATCTTGCAGCTTGCCGTAGTCAAGTTCCACGAAATCTCTTCGCCCTATCAAGCTGGTCTCGAACTATCAAAATTATCAGTCTCAATTACGTCCTATGACATGCCCCGAACTCGATTACCACTCCCGACAAAGTTCCGTTTTATACATCAATATTGTTTCCCAAATGAAAATATCTGAAATATCATTCACTGTCTTAAAATTTCACTGATAACCCAATTCTATCTCGATTGTACTCGTTCTCTCCCCACGAACCTCCGATCAGTTCAAACAAACCGAGCAGAATCAAATCTTCCTGTGATTCATCCTCGAAGACTTGTTTGAACTACCTTCATTTTTATAACATTTGACCGTCCTTCTCTACCCAGCTAATCCATACGTTTGTTATTTTTGGTGTAGCTGACCGTCTAAACTTCTTCGCCCAATCCCAAATTTTCTACTTTGGCACCAAGCCATCTCTTAATGCATTTAGAAAAAAAAAAACTACATTGTTTTTTCCCGGTCGTTGCTAAGCTCTAGCTCTGATATTTCGTAATGCATGTTCCTTTTGTCTACAAATAAATGTTAGTTTATTTTAACGTGACATATCGGTATGTCACAATATATATTCAAAGCACATTTTTTTCTTTACATGCTCGAAAAACATACAAGCCCGATGTGTTTTAAAACAAACACATTAATATAAAGCAGAAATACTAACCATTAATCTAGTGTGAATATATTTCTTGTAGTTGTTATTCAATCAGAATAAAATTGCAAAGCAGATGGGGAGTTAGAAAATACTTGACCTTATAAAAAAAATGCATTACTGTTCTTAACAATGAAGACCTGCAAATTATGGACGTGGCTTGGATTATCAGCACTGTCATTCTACGAATGCTACCCAGTGAAAAAGTAGGAATCACTTCCCATCAGTATTTAAAAACATGGACCACTGAACCTAACCGCTCCATTAAAAAACTCCCCTCGTGGAAATCACTAACCGACGAAAAGCCTGGTGTCGATCGGAAACCACGGAAACTACCTTTCAGAGTAGCTGGCCGCTAGAAGCGAGACAGCGACAGCGACAATTCGACTCGCTGACAAGCTAGTGTCAAAATCCTGCCGGTCGGGGCTCAAATCTAGGACCCTCACAGTCAGATAAACGCAGTGATATCAATGGATGCCCTAAGCTACCGCTTTCGGTATGCGTGTAGTGAAGTGTATGAAATAAGACGTAGGATAGGACAAGGAAAGGAAGGAAAGATCGCGCTCTCCATTGCCCGTTTGTTAATGTACTGTTGCATTCGGAACACCGGAAACTACCGATGAGCAACGGCCGCTAGAATTCTCCCCCGACATCAATGATTTGACCTCGCTGACAAGCTGGGGTCGAAAATCTGCTGCGGTCGGACTCGAACCTAGGACCTCCCAGTCAGAGGAACTGCAGTGATATCAATTGATGCCTGAGCTACCGCTCCCGATGTGCGGTAGTGAAAGTGCATTAAGTAAATTAGGATAGGGCAAGGAAGAGGAAGGAAAGATCGCACACCTTAACCCGTTTGTTAGGAACTGCTGTTGTACTGGGTTTGTGGTATCTGTTGTTGTACCAGGTGTACAGGTTTATCTTCTCTACGCACAAATGGGGAAATTTTCGCATGTGTTCAGCTAGTCTACAAAAACCGTTCATTTATTGTTAGTGATTCCGGATCCGTAAAAAGCCGAGGCCATTAGTCCCCTAAAATTGTACGCATACTTTTCATCGGGGTGGGGGTGATGTTCCCATTGGATGCGAGATCAGGCATCGACCTATCGTCGACTAGGGGTTTTCCCCAACCGGATATTTTCCCCCCAGCGGGCCCATCCAGCTGGGACAAGCTCAAGCTCCGACCGGTCTCCGGAATATGGGTGTGTAGTGCATGTTAGTGTAAGTGTGTGTGTGTGAAGGAGAGGGTAGGACAGGAAGGAAGGAAAGATTGCGCGCGTCCGTGACCCGTTTGTTAGTACTACTCGTGCATTCGCCTGGTGTTCATCGGAGAAACACGGAAAACCCGATCAGAGCAGCCGGCCGCTAGAATCCTCCTCCGGACGGGGCCTGGAGAGCGAGCGCGCTCACGTGTGCGGAAGGGCGCGAAGGGGGGCCGTCGCCCAGCGCCACGTGCAGGGCGCCGCGCGGAGGCGGCCGCCGCCAGCGCCCACGTGGCCGCCGCGCGCCCGCCGCCCGCCGCGCGCTGGCAGCCGCGCCGACCTTCACGAGCTGCAGCGACTCTGCGGGCAAGCAGTCGCCATGCTTACATGTCTGATTGGTTTGTTTTTCGTGTTTCCGGGGGCGTCAAGTGCTCCTTATCACGTTAATGTAGTGCATGTTTTTCTCGGGAGATGGCGGTGATCTTCACCGCTGGATGGCGAGATCCGGCGCCACCACCGTCGGCTAGTGGGGTTTTGCCCTAACCAGGACTCTCCCCCCAGCGGGCACTGCCCCCGCCAGACAGCTCAAGATCCGAGCGGTCTCCAATATATGGTAGTGTATTGCATGTTAGTGTAAGTGTGTGTGTAAGGGAAAGGATATCACAAGGAAGAGGAAGGAGAGATCGCGCGCGATCTGGGCCGTTCGTTAGGGTACTACTCCGGCATTCGCCAGGTGTTGATCGAGAAACCACGGAAAACGACCGATCCAGCGCCGCTAGAATTCTCCTCCAGACAGCGACTGAATTCGACCTAGAAGGAAGCTAGTATCCAAAAATGCCGCCGTCAGAACTCGAACCTAGGACCTCCGGTCAGATGCCTGCAGTGACATCAATTGATGCATGAGCTACCCTCCAGTGAGTATTTGTGCATTATTCAAATCAATAAGAGGGATCGTCCGTGGGGTGAAGTAGGGCAAGACTATCAAACCAACTTACGTCGCGGAAGGATCATGGCTTAAAATTCGTCAAAAAAAAGAGAAAGATGTAGGTAAATTCTCTTTATGAACGAACGTAAAAAATTCGAAAGAATTACCTGCAGCAGTGCTGAGGATTACCTCAGAATGTCAAAAATTTTAAAATTAGACTAAATAAATATGGTTAATTTATTAATTTTGTAAATTTTATTAAGTAACATGTAAATATTTTAATGTTGTTTGATGTTTGTTTTTTGTATTTTTAGTGATTCCTTTGAAAACACTACCACCGGAAGTATTCCATGTATTTCTAAGTATCAAAATTAATCTTTATTCTATTCTTTTCTGCATTGACCAACGAGATACGAATATTACTTTTTCTACTGTCATACGTATTACTTGTTATTGCTTCGATACGGAGGTTCATATCACTCATAACACCTTTCACATTTTTGTAAAAAATTACTTGAGGGCGGGGAAAAAATTTTCAGAAAACGCCCATGTCTATTACTATAACACTCGTCGTAGTAATCATATTCATCAGGTGACAGTATCATCGCTCATTTTCAAAATTCATACAATACAACATACTTTATTTTAACACTTTGCCAGATGACATTAAACATTAAATTCGATAGAAAAGTTTAAATCCCAAGTGAATCGTTTCTGCTCCCAACTGTTTCTATACAATTAGGACTATACTGAGCATCACAAGAAAAGTAACATTAAGTTTAACAATGATACATAATGCAGTTTTAACCATTTGAACTGTATAAATGTGTATAAACAATCTGTAACAAGTATTGTATTGCAGCCTCCGGGTCAATGACCCCCATCTCGATCAGGTTTTTCGTCCAGTTTCCCTGATCCATTGAGCAAATGCTGAGATGGCCCTTTTTTTCCTTCTGACATAAATGTAACTTCATTATCGTGCGTCTTCTAGAATTCAATGGAAATATAGTTATTCAAATCGTTCTCCATGTTGTCGCAGAAGGAGATATTATTCAAAATAGATTTTATTACATCGGAGCGAATACTTTTGTTAACAATCCTTGCAAAAACGCTCATTTTGCTCAAAACGCCCCTTACGATTCCATTAGCTGTCCCCTTAAATTCAAATAATTCAAATTAACCAATCATCGTTCTCTAAGCTACTCGAAGCCGTATTCGGCCTTCGTTTTTCTCATGTTTTTCTTTCTCTATGCCTGATGTTTGATTTCTCTTTGAAAAAATGGGAGAGTATAACCACTCATGTTTCTTTTTTATTTATAATAATTAGGAGAATAATATTTCTATCTGACCTCCGGATGAAAATAATTTCCACAAAAATCTCCAAACGTTTCCCCGTCCATTTTTGATCCCCTTTCTTTCCTCACATCTAAATGTGTTCATATCTGAAGTGGGGATGTTAGAAATCGGTTATGAAATAAAATCCCTCATCGATCTAGTTAAACTTGAGACCTTGAATTTTAAACGGTATCTTTAATTTGTGGTACTTTATTCAAGAAACCATATTTTCATAATTTTCTCAAAAATGATCCCAAAATTTTTGATACAACTTTTCCTCGGGTAGAGCATGGAAACAAACTAGAGATGCTACAATTCCTCACTTTATTGGGAATGTTACGTAATATTGAGATAAATAATTGTTTTTAGTAGGACAGAATTTAATTTAGACCACAATAAAACTCAGTTATGACTTGAAAAGTCTAATTCCCAATCAAACCAAGGGCTATCGAAACCGTTATTCTACGACGAAAGGAAACCCCCGATTTACCAGCTACTAACTACAGGGAAAATAACGAGCTTTCAAATTATTTTGTTGTCAATTGCATGTATTCTAATTACTATTTTGATATTATTATCAAACAATGAACACAGTTTTGACAACGCTGCCCCAACGTGCGTTTCTCGCTTTGTGGTTCAATTGGATTTTTTCGAATAATAGCTGAGGTGTTAGTTGCGCAAAAAATACAATATTTCAATATTATGTAGCTGTTTCCAATAACGCGAGAATGTATGTGCTGTTGCAGCACCCCCAGTTTTCCTTTCTCACTCTTAAGAGCTCTTTCGTAAGAAGGCCCTTACGAAAGTAGATATTCCACGCCATTCTTTAAGCAAGCTTTTGCTTGAATGACTGACAACAATATTTTCAATATTCGTTGTCGTAGCAAAAATGCTCGGAAGTTTCTTTAAAAAATTTCATTCTTGCAGACATTAAAAAAATTCACCCACCAGAAAATGTGTTTCCCTATTATGGTGGTTTGCAGATGGAAATGTGAAAAGAATAAATTGAGCAGTTTTCTTTAGCACGTTTTCCCGCTTAAGACGTTCAAAATGTTCGATCTCTTAAAGTACGTACTAACGAGCTTTCAGTCCATTCAAAGGTTTCTCATCGTCGCCGGTCGTGATGTTCGTATGATAGAGATAAAATTCTTACGAAAGTAAATAGATTGAAGGAAGGTAATATATTTAAAGTAGAATTAACAAAACACTTTTTGTAAGAAGTTTTTGATGCTGATGGTATTCAGAAACTGTTAGCTCACTTCGATCAAATGAAAGTAAGCTTGTGTGCTATATTAATTTTTATTTTCTGCATAATATCCTATAAATATTGTAACAGTTAAATATAACTGTAACAGTTTATTTATTCATTATTATTAAATATTCATATATGTTTCATATGTAAAAGTTAGAAATGACTACTGTTCCTAGCTATCGAAATAAACGTAGATATGCACCACAGACCCTTGGTTTGGATTGGTGGAATTAGACTTTTTCAAGTCATAACTGAGCTTATATTTAGGTCTAAATTACAATTTCTGTCCTACTGAAAACAATTATTTATCTCAATATTACGTAACCATTGCCAACAATGTGAGAATTGTGATCAGTTGTAGCACCTCTAGTTTGTTTCCTATGCTCTATCCGAGGAAAAAGTTATATCAAAAAATGTGGAGTCAATTTTGAGAAAATTTTGAAAATATGGTTGTCTTCGAATAAAGTACCCCAAAATTAAAGATATCCGTTTAAAATTCGCAAGGTCTCAAGCTTAACTAGATCGATGAGGGAATAACAACTTTGAAGAAAATCATCAGAATAGTTCACGTGCTAGCATTGACCACAGACTCAGAGACAGACATTTAGACGTTTTGCAGCAAACCAATTTGGAATTAAGGTCCCACAAAACGTGGATTATGGTTACATAACATATTAGAGGAAGTAATTTACTACACTTATGAACAATATTTATACACTTCAGGACCCCGCAATAAGTGTTTTGTACAAAAAATCTCCACTTGCCGTTGCAGCATTACAATTTTTTCTCATTACTACGTAAGTGCGTAGTAGGAGAGGAAGTAAAACGGTAACAAAGAGCTTAAGTAGAAATTAATTATAATAATAATGAGCAAATATTAATTTATTACAATCATTTAATTACGTACCTGTTGTATTTGGAACCAAATATACAGTTGGCACTTGGAAGTGTTCCTGTAGGTCCAATACAAGAGAAGAGATTGTATAAATGTCTAATTCTCTAGACTCTGCAACATTATCTCTCCAACATACAAATAGAGCCATCACTGCAGTTTCGAGATATACTATGTACTGCATTCTTCTCTGATGAAGTCAAATTCGAAAAAAACAACAAAAAAGAGGCCAGCAGAGCAGCAGAACAGCAGAGCACTACCTTTCAATTGAAATGGCTTTATGCCATCTCGCCAGAAAAATTACTCTAAGTAAATGAAGATTTTTGTGTCAAATAAAATATGTGTATATGTGAGAGGACTTTCAAAACATGTGTTATATGCCACATTTCCTCGATCGGAATGTTATTTGGTTAAAATAGCATGATAAAATGGACAATGTGACATTTTTCTGATAAATCAGCAAAGTACACAAAAAGCACTCACATTACAAATTACAAACCAGTTTCGTCGGCATGTTCAAACAGCTTTTGTGTATTTTGCATTAATAATAAAGGGATCTTAATAATAATGCACTTGAACTCAACCTTTTAGTAAAAGTATGATACATTTTGTGTTAATATTTGTTTACCTACGGTAAATTTACTGTGATTGCTGAAACGTTTGATTTTTTTCTTCTAATACTTTTAGAGTGCTTTTGTAAGGAAGATATAAAAAAATGGTGTTTTCTCACTTAGGAAGTACCTATTTGCTTATATTTTCCCCAACTTATCAGTCCACGTATAAGTATTTTCCACTCTTATTTGCATGTAGGTTTGTGCGGAGTTTCACGAACGTTTTCAATTCTTTGAGCGTTAATGTATAAAAATAATTTCAAATCTACACATTAATACAAGTTTCTTACATAAACTCATTTTCTGTTTTGTGACAATATTAATGGTTAGTTTTTAGCTTGGAAAATTTTTAATATTTTGTTCATTTTTTTTCGTATTTCAATGGGATACTTGGTTTTTATATCTACAGAAGTAAAAATTGGAGTGACCGTCAATGATTTCACATTGTCTGCCTCTTTATAAACAAATATGTTAATTTACATGAAACCAATAATTGAAAGTTTGTCTGTTCGGGGTTATCTCGAGAACGACGAAATAGATGTTGATGGGGTTTTCACTGAAATTATATTCAGTACGGTCCAATTTTATTAATGACAGTTCTAACGCGTTGTTAAATATGTTATTGTTGGATGTTACATTAATAAATTATTTTAAAACAAATTTAGGAAAACGATTAATTATATTCATTCATATTTTTGGTTATAACTTTCACAACTTACATTAACATTCTTATGCTCAAGGTTTTGAGACCTTGGATTTGGTATCGTGTTCAGGAGCTGTAATTGAATTCGGAATATAGTCTTAGTGATTAATTTTTTTAATTTTTTGGTAACGAAATTCACAAAACTTTTTACTTTTTACTTTCTGGCCCTTAGGAAGGTACTTCGCAAGAAGAGAAAGTCATATAATCATGTGCAGGAAAACGGCGAATTTTCAACTGAAAAACTCTTATTGCCGGGCCCTGGTAACAAAAAAATTGGATAAATCTAGTTGCTAAAGATAGAAAAAATCCTCTGAAACGTTGTGTAGCCAGAAACTATGTTTTGTAGTTACTTGATACCCAAAAATCGATTGACAGCAAAACGTCTATGTGTCCGTCTTTGATCAAAGTTAGCGCCTAAACCGTTTAGCCGATTTTCTCCAAAATTGATATTCTCCGAACCTGAATGTGCTCGAGACTTTGGGCGTTAGAAACAGAATTTGTATAGTTTAGTGTACTTTACATGAGGCAATCTTCCTTTTTTTAGCGTCGGCCAGTTTGCCCGTGCGGCGCTTCTGCGGCCCCATCTCGATCAGGTTTTTCGTCGTTTCCCTGATCCATTGAGCAAATGCTGAGATGGCCCCTTGTTTTGCTTCTGGACATAAATGTAACTTCTATTTTCTGTGCACGTCTTCTAGAATTCAGTGGGAAACACAATTCTTCAAATTATCGTTTCCATGTTGTCGGCAGGAAGTAAGACCAAAATTTATTGTTATTTATCCTTGAAAATAGATTTTATTACATGGGAGTTTTTTTGTTTTTTTTTCTCTCCCTTTCAAAATTCAAAATTTATTGCTTATTTATCCTTGAAAATAGATTTTATCTACATGGGAGTTTTTTGTTCTTTTCTCCTTTCAAAATTATTGCTTATTTATCCTTCAAAATAGATTTTACTACATGGGAGTTTTTGTTTTTTTCTCCCCTTCAAAATTCAAAATTTAAGTAGTATCTGACTTAGTGTAGGGATCACAGAATTTTGAAAATGTGCACACAATTCACTTTTCCCCATAGCACGTCATACGCAGTTTTTAACTGTTTTTCGACGTAAAATAAATAAATAAATAAATAAATTCTGTGGCGTAGTGGTATGAGTGACGGCGAATTAACTCTGGGAATCTGAGTTTGGGTCTTCGGGAAAAAACATTTTGCTGGTTGAAAGCACTTTTCCACTGTCGATTGTATGTAGTAGTATGATGTAGCGGAGCTGGTAAAAATAATGCGAGAAAGTATGTTATGTTGTAGTACCACAAATTTACAAATGATGTGACTTACGACTGAAAGTATTTTCACAGAAGTATAGCTTATGTTGTCAACCATATTGTAGGCTGCTTTTTGAAATTATTATTTTAGGACTATTTTAGGAAAAGTTAGGATTTCGTCCCCTTCCCTCCTAATAAAAATTCCTATAACCGATATCCTCTTCAACGTATGTCTTAATGGAGTTTTCTACTTTAATTATTTCGCTGCATTTAAGTTGATTCGCAAATCGATTCGTTCGATTCATCGCCATCGCCCTCGCCCTTGGGAGGTTTCCCACGAAAACGAGTCTCGACGGCCTACAACGTCCTTTCGTACCACCAGTTGCGATGGGAAGGTGCAGCATTTTCTCCTTTCTCCTTTGGTGCTACTGTAGAGTGTATTGTTTGAAACGTTAATGTCTCGTTATATCCTCGTGAATGGCTATGTAAATTAAATTTAAACCACCTCTCCGTGAATACGCTGTGAGATCTTCAGCTCCCAGATCGACGTCGTTTCGTATCTAATCGGTTTTGAATGTTTGAGTAAGTTGAACCACTTGAATCGAGCAATCGCTATATTTAGATTACTCAGCCTCTTCGTGTGTGTGTGTGTGTGTTAGTGAGAGAGAGAGAGAGAGAGAGTGAGAGTGAGAGTGAGAGAGAGAGAGAGAGAGGGAGAGAGACGTTAAATTTAAACATACAGATTGGTTTCTCAATTACTTTTCCCATCTTATTAGTTTTATTTTGTAGTTTCTATTTTTAATGGAAGTTCCAACAGGAACTGATACCTTTTAGTAGTTTGCAATCATCCTCGAAAAAGTTGTTTGCGAAAGTCAATTTGTAGATTAGTTTGAAAATATGAACCATTACTTTTCATCATTTTCTCTCATTTTCGTTGTTTTATGCATATTTTTGAAATACTTTTCATGAGTGTTCTCATTTTCCACTCTCTGTTTCTCTGTTTCTCGTATAAAAAATTAAACCACATTCTTTAAATTTGAAATTAATCAAAAACGATGGAAACATTGTTTTCTTCATTCAATTTTATTTATTAATCATTCATTATTTATGGGAAATAATTTAAGTTCTGCAGTCTTGGTGAAGTGAAATTCTTCTTGGAGTGTAATGAAGACCAGGACTTTTGTCTCAATTCTAATTTTGAAGAAGACAATTTACCGAAATAATTTGTATTAATCTATAAAATTATAACATCAGGATTAAATTGGATGCGTCATTTAACCGAAAAAGTGGGAGAAGAGAAATGTGTAAGAACTGTCTCAAACTTTCTTCAGTAAATTATTTAATATACATATCTTTTCGTAGAATTTGTAAATAAAACACAATAACTTTTATAAATACATATAGTACAATGTATTATTTAAGCATACTGTTTATCACCCATTGTCAGCCACCTTCCTTTAATTATTTGTTGTTATTGAATTGTTTAATTAACAATTGTTTGTTTTTATTGAAGCTCTTTTTAAAGGAATCTATTGAGTTATCGAAAAACTTCATTTAAAGTAATTTGAAGCACTTCCACTCACTAATGCAATAATGTATACAAATCGATGGAAATGTGCATATTAACGGCGTGAGACATATTTTAAAAATACATTTGTGTAATTTTTTAAAGAAAAAAAGAATACCCCAAAATAAACTTTGTGTCATATTAAACATGGCTATTACCACTATCCATTGGAAAAGTTTGAAGAAAACATTTGGAGCCATATTTGAGAAAATGGCGTTTGAGCATTTCTGAAACTGCAGGGTTTGGAGCTCATTTTAACAAAAAACTTTTGAGTTTTCGAGAAACTTTACTTGACATTATTTAAAGCACATATTACCGCTACCGGTACCTGGTTGGGAAAACCCCGCTAGCCTACGGTAGGTCGGCGCCGGATCTCATCATCCAGCGGGAGAAGATCACCGCCATTTCCCAAGCAAAAGGCGTGCACTACGGGACTAATGACCTTAACAGTTGACGCGCCCGGAATCACTAGAAATCGTTTTTTTTTTTTTTTTTTTAATATTTATTTATCCTTGTTCGACAATATATTGTCTTTCAAGGGTATGAAAAAATTACAATAACATCATACAGAATATGAGGAGAAACTATATAGCAACCTCTTAACAAATTACTTTTACAAATTAATTTTTGAGAGTGATAATAATCTTAAAAAGAAACTATGTTTATAAATAATACATGATTCATGAAAACTTTTTACATTACAAGATAGAAACTGCGGGAAGAGACAACTAAGGAGGATGTAAAAGATCTTTAGGATAACGTGATTTAATTCGCGGGTATGGATTAACTGTTTTTCCTAATTGAAAAGATGTATAAGCAGGAGAAGAAGAAAGAGAAGCATAAAATTTATCTGAGAGACAATGGATCCAGGATTTTAGAGGAGGAATATTGAGTTCACGTAAAATTTGATCGTTTCTTATGAACCAGGGTGCTTTCAATGATTTTCTTAAATACTTATTTTGTATAATTTCTAATTTTTTAATATGAGTTTTTGCTGCACCACCCCAAATGGGGCATGCATAAGTTAACGAAGGGCGAATTATATATTTAAATATAGTTAATGCAGAATCTACAGAGAGGTGCGAATTTTTATTCAGAAGTGGATATAATTTTAGAAGCTTAAGATTAGTTTTATTTATTATAGATAAAATATGTGTTTTCCATGTTAATTTAGTATCTAGTTGTAATCCGAGATATGAAATTGAAATGTTTGAAGGAGTCCAAGGAATTGCTTTATTATTAATAATAAGAGGATCAGTAGGAGAGATTCGTTTTAATGAAAATATTTTTGCTTGTGACTTTTGATTATTTATCTTTATTTGCCAATTGTTAAACCAGGTAACTAGACTAGAAATCGTTCAATTAAACAAAGTGTTAGAGGAAGTAATTTTCTATACACTTGTATATGATCAAGATTTATCCACTTTTCGATACAGTGGCACGCATTAAGAGTTTACGTATCGAAATTCTTATACGATACAAAAAATTCACATACAATACATGTACATTATTTTACAACACTTTGCCAGATGACATTAAACGATTAAATTCAATAGAAAAGTTTAAATCCCAAGTGAAATCGTTTCTGCTGCATAACTGTTTCTATACAATTAGAGACTATACTGAGCATCACAAGAAAAGTAACATTAATTTTAACAATGATACATAATGCATTATTTACCATTTGGACTGTACAAATGAGTATAAACAACCTGTAACAACTATTGTACTACAGCTTCCGGGTCAATGACCCCCATCTCGATCAGGTTTTTCGTCCAGTTTCCCTGATCCGTTGAGCAAATGCTGAGATGGCCCCTTGTTTTGCTTCTGGACATAAATGTAACTTCATTTTCTGTGCACGTCTTCTAGAATTCAGTGGGAAATACAATTATTCAAATTATCGTTTCCATGTTGTCGCGGCAGAAAGTAATAAGAGCCAAAATTTATTGCTTATTTATCCTTGAAAATAGATTTTACTACATGGGAGTTTTTTTGTTGTTTTTTTTTCTCCCTTTCAAAATTCAAAATTTATTGCTTATTTATCCTTGAAAATAGATTTTATTACATGGAAGTTTTTTTGTTTGTTTTTTCTCCCTTTCAAAATTCAAAATTTAAGTAGTATATGACTTAGTGTAGGGATCACAGAATTTTGAAAATGTGCACACAATTCATATTTCCCCATAGCACGTCATACGCAGTTTTTTAACTGTTTTTTGACGTAAAATAAATAAATAAATAGAAATCGCCTTTTTCCGGCGCACGATTATAATATTTTTCTTGTTTAGAAGTAAGACGAGAAAGTAAAACGAATGATCTGAGCTTACACCATCTCTAAAAATGCGTGTCGCATGGATCATATTCCCCACTCTAGTCTCGCAGGTCCGAAGGTCAAGAGTTTCTCTTTGTCACGGTGCACGCTAGAAGGAGTTGAGATGATATAAAACGCGTGAAAAAGCCGATACTGTCAAAGGTGTGTCCTGCTGCTGAAAGCAACAGTTGCTGTTTTTGTAAATAAATCTCATCAGTTACAAAAATTTCGAAATTTGCACGTGTGTAAGTATTGCGATGACCGGTGACCGGTGTCATTTTGATGTTTTGATGATGTTTTGACATGTTTTGATGATTTCACGAAACGTAAAATTTCGTTGAGATGCTGTTATTTCTAAAAGTAGTCCATGCCCCAATTTTTAATTCTTTTTTTATTTCAGGAAAATCCAGAATGTTTCTTTTGATATTCACGTTTTAATTTTATATGTGGTTTACTCTTGGCTAAAATAAGACCTGCAAATTTTCCTCCAGGTAAGACAATTGCTAATTCTGTAATGCATTAACATTTTTTAAAAATATTTGTACACATTGGGTTAGAAGAGTAGTTTCTTCATAAATATAGATGGAGATATCTTTTTTTTTTTCATGGTATTTCCTGTTGGTACTGTTTGTTCTATTTTTTTAACATCTTACTTACAAACATAGTTGAATCCGAATACATTCTCATTTTTATGCTTGTCACTTCTGTTCTCTTACTTCAGCTACATTACTTTTTCTTATATTTATTCAACTTCTTTAAATTATGCATTTTAGTGTTCTGGCAATGTTTGTGTAGTCACCACTGTGAATAATTTCATAGAATGTTTGATTGTTGATCATGTTGAACACATGATATTGAATTTTGAGAAATCCTAAGAGGATACAATGAAATGATTTATTATCACTGAAATATTGTGAATATTTTATTCACTTTTCTTTTTGAAAAATTAATTATATTTGAAGTTTTCTATCAATGCATGTTTAGGTCTTAAAATACTTAAAATATATATTGGGAAAAACTCTATAGCATCCTCCATCCACAATTAATTATTTCAAAATTTTACAAAGTCATGTTTATCAATCACCAAAAAATTGTCTGTTTCCTTAAAAAATTCTAAAACAAATATCATTTACATTTTAATTATTTAAATTTTTGCCTGCCATCCATTAGTAAACTTTTAGAACCGAACACATTAGAAAACACATCAGTGAACTTTTAGAACCTAACACAACCTAGAACATTCCCTTTCAAGTTATCATCTATGTGTGTTATATTTCTAATTAACCTTTAACCTTTCATTATAATTAACTTTTTTGAGAGCCATTTACATTTCAAGAGTGTATGTGCTTCATAATCTGACCTTGAACAAAAATATGAGGAAAGGATTTTAAAATTTTTGAAGTAGATTCATAACACTTTGAGTTAAAAGGGTGAAGGAAGGAAAAAATATAATTTTTAATTTTCAGGACCTCCTGCTGTGCCTATTCTAGGATCACTACCTTTTATGCCCAAAGAAAATGTCCATTATACAATGGAAAAATGGCGCAAACAATATGGTAGTGTGGTAGGTCTTGTTCTTGGAACTAAACTGGGTTGTGCTGTGGTTGAAACCAAGGTAGCTAAAGAAGTACTGAAGCGTGATGAATTCCAAGCAAGGCCAATGAGTAAATTTATTGCTGAACGTTCCTTTGACAGAAGAATTGGTATGTTTATTTATTATTATTAATGCTAGCATGCCTCAAAAATTAACGCCATGAATTTCAATGTACTGCCTTTACTAGCTCTCTAAATATTTGCAAATAAAAATTTCTTGCTATCAAAATTGCAATTAAAAATATTGAAAGCAAATTATCAATAAACAAAAAATTTAAAACACAATCATAAAAGAACATTGACATTGCTTCCCAAAATCCAAGGAAATTTTTATAAATAGCTTTTAATTAAAAAGTAGAAAGTGATCTCCCTTTTCCAAAGAGGGAGAGTGAGCTTGGAGAGTATCAGCAAAATATTAACAGTAAATGCATACATTGTTGATGAAATATTCCTTATTCTGTGTGTACTAACAAAACAATGGTAATTTCTAATTTACACATTCAACAGGACAACAATGTTATTTGTACAACTTCATTCATGATGGGCGGTAGTTCCAAAAAAAAAAATATTACTTCTACATATGCTTCATTTTGTTATTGTAAGGTTATCACAACCAAGTAAATTGTCGAACAAAGAATTACATGGGTATCCAAAGAAATGAAGTAACACATGACAATTGAAATAATTTGAGTTGTACATAACTAAACTGTTTGAAATATTATTTTTCTTATTAGGTATTATTTTTGCTGATGGTGAGGCGTGGCAACAACAGCGTCGTTTTGCTGTCCATCAGTTGAAAGATTTTGGCCTAGGAAAATCTAGTATGGAAGGTATTATAATGGAAGAAGTAACTGAACTTCTTGAAGAAATCAAAGATAAAACATTACAGGTAAATAAAGTACATGTGTTCCATATCCCTAATTCTTTTCAAAGAAGTAAGGAATTTGTTTAACCAATTCAATTAAGAAATACATAATATAATTCTATTTGATGTAAGAGTTTTTTTCCAGATACTTTATCACTTACTTACATTTATTTGAACTGCAATTGGGCATGACCCAGTGGCAGTTAAATAACAATAATTACAATAATAATAACAATAATAATAATAATAATAACAATAATAATAACAATAATAATAAAGGAGTACAGACAAGCCAAACATGAATAATCATACTATCACTAATATTAAGTATTATAACAAATATTTCAACTCTGTCAGGATATCCAATAATTATATGTCAGTGATGCTAAAATTTAATACAAGCTACAAAAGTTTGGCTAAGTTTTTTTTAATTCATTGATCGTGTTCACTACACTTAACTGAATTGCACTGCACTGCACTCCACTCCACTCACTACACTGTTTTTGCTTTGAATTACACTGACCAGCACTTCACCGCACTTCACAGCACTTCACAACACTTACTCATTTAATGTCTATTACTCTCATATTGTTCTAACTTATTTCTAAAGCTTCGGACACTTAGAGGAAAAGCTTTGAAAATTGCTGCGGGTAAACTGTTCCAATCTTTAATTGTTCTGTTACAAAAGGAAAATTTCCCAAGATCTGAATTGAAATAATTTGGTTTTTCTAGTCTAACCTGAATTTCCTTCCAAGCTGTTTGTACGATTTATAAAGAGCGCAAAGCCTCGCCATTGTTCTTCTCGTTTCTAGAGGTTCCCATGGTTTTTTTTATTGCGTTAGCTCTATAGGTAAACTTATTCGCTTTCCTCTGTATTCTGTCTAGATTTTTCCGGTGCGACTTTCTGTATGGATCCCAACATGCCACTCGTATTCCATGAGAGGGCGAACCAGCGAAAAATATGCTAATTCTTTTGCGTTTGCAGAACTTTTCTTTAGAATTCGCATTACAAAATGCAAGGACTTCCACGTTTTTCTTACTACCTGATTTATATGCTTCTCCCACCCTAATTTACTATCTATATGAATGCCTAAGTACTTGTATGATGAGACTCTTGAGATGACGACCTCACCTAAACGATAGTCTGGTTCCTGATAATTTCGTCCCCGCCCGAACGTTATTGTTTTGCTTTTCGATCCGTTAATTCCCATGTCATTTTTTTTCAGCCCAATCACGTAAATGTTCTAAATCCTGCTGTAATATTTGTTCGTCAGCGCTACTTTTGATTTTTCGGTATATAACACAATCGTCTGCAAATAAACGCACCTTTGATTGTATGTTAACATGGAGATCATTTACGTACGCTAAGAAAAGTAATGGCCCTAAAACACTTCCTGTGGAACCCCTGAAGTAACAATGCCCGTAGTCGAAAACTGAGTGCCAATTCGAACTTTTGTTTCCTGTCTCTAAGAAATTCGCTTACCCACTTCACAACTCTAGCGTCAATTCCTGAAGTTAATAATTTCCTGATAAGTAGATTATGCGGTACTACGTCGAATGCTTTCGCAAAGTCGATTACGATTGCATCCACCCTCCCACCCGCGTCAACTTCGTCAGCTAGATCTTGAAAAAGAGAAACGATTTGGCTTTCGCACGATTATTTACTTATAAACCCACGCTGTCCGTGAAAAATCCAGTTCGCTTTTTCCCATTCGCGGTGAATGTACTCGGCTATTAAATGCACCATTATTTTGCATACTAATGATGTGAGAGATACTGCTCTATAATTACAAACTTTCGTTTTATCACCATTTTTGAAAATTGGGACCACTGTATCTGTCTTCCAATCGTCTGGTAAACTTGCTTTATTAATAGAAACATTGAATAATCTTAATAAATACCGCAATACTGCCTCCCCACAGAGTTTAATAAAATCTGTGGAGATGCCGTCTGGTCCGCGTGATCTACCATTTTCCAGTGATTTTATACGTTTGCGGAGTTCCCATGCACGAAGCTTGAACTGGTTTTCTATTGGAAAATAATGAACTTGCTCCTGCGCCCGTTTTGGATTGAATACCGATAGAAAATACTCGTTGAACGCATTTGCTTTCGCTTGGTCGTCGTGCGATTGCGCGTTATCTGCGTCTCGAATTTCCTGAATTTCTTCCTTAATTCCCCCGGAGTCTGCCGACATATTTGTAAAAGCCTGTCCAATTATTTCTTCCTGTCCCCAAAATATTTCTTAAAAATAATTCATGCCCAATTTTCTTTTCTTTTTCTAATTTCCTGTAGTATTTTTTAAAACTTATCACGTCAGCAATGCTGCGATGTCTCCTATTAAATGCTAGTCTAACTTTTCTCTTTAAACGCTGTATCGCCCCGTTATAATATTCAGGATCAGGATTACTTTTCAGCATTTTGCAAGGAACGAATGTATCTAAAGCTGTTTCTACGATTGTTATATTATGCTTATTAATTATATTTATTAATTAATTATGCTTGAAAAGTCTGTATTTCTTCAAATAATTTTTCTTCATACTGTAACAAAATTCATTACTGCCTTCTTCCAACCTCACGTTGGTGCGCCTATGAGGTGAGTAGGCTATTAAGCCTATTCCAGCCTCCCGTTGGTGCGCCACTTTGGCGAATTAATTAACAAGTAATGTGACAAATTCCATTTATTCCTCTCGTTTGGCTGTCAATCTAACAATTTGACTCCTTCCACTATTATTAAATACGCTAATATATTGGGCGCCAATGTAACAAAATCGTGTCCTCCCTCTATTAAATACGTTAATAGCCCGTTTGCTAGCTAACTTTTAATAATTCTGAAGATTTATGAGGTCGGGATTTGTGATGGGCCCTGTACAGGGTTCGAAGCGTAATACTCCTGCAACGCGCGCGTGGGTCAGCGTCTAACTACCGTAAATCACAACACGTCATTGAAAGGGTTTTATCGATAAACACGATTGTGCTCATCTTCATTTATTCTATCATGACTAACTGATTCTCTCGTTTTTAAAACACCAACAATGAACACATAACCAAAAAATACCCTTCAATAGCATACATAAAAAAAATCACTTGACATAAAAACAAAGAAATAACATTCACTCTGCAACTTTACAAAAGCAATCTCATTTACACTGAATGCGCATTCTGCAGTACCAACTTATTGACTTTTAATTTGTACCAATTTAACATGACTTGATCTTGGACAGAAATGCGTTTTTGGAGCAATCAAAATAAATCAATCGTGTCACTTCCCTGTCTGCTGGTTCGGCGTCGCGGCACGCAGAGCAGGTCACGTTTGTCGCCAGCCACCAATTTACAGATCATCAGTGCGCAATTACCGCAAAGCTCCAGCCATCAGGGATCATTTTACAGCGCGAAGCTTACACAGTTCGGGAAAAGCGCGAAATATTCTGCGTAAACGCAACACAAAGTTCCCGCTGAATGTTTAAAATCACGGCGCGTAGATGCACACGTCCTTTTACAAAACAAAACGTCGCTTGCACTTCCCTTCAATATTAGACGAGATCGCGTAAAATTCGTGTTATTAAACGATACAAAATGCCGCCAAATGATTCCTAAAATTGTGCTTTATCAAATGTCCACGTCATGCTTCCCCATTCCTCGGCGCATTCATTTAATTTAGAAAAAATGTTCGTGCGCGGCGCTGCCGTAATTAGCCTCTTCGGGTATAATTTATTTCATTTGTAGGGATTTTTTTTTCATTTAAAGGAAATACTTATTTGGTTGATGATTATAAATCATTACAATACTTAAGATGTCATCATTTTAATGAAATACTTGTACAATATCTTTATATTTTTCCTTCATTCCTATAAATATAATTTTAACATAACACTCTCTGATATTGTGTTCTCTGTTCATCACAGGTCAGTGGTTTATTTAATATATCAACAGTGAATGTTCTTTGGGGTATAATTGCTGGAACCAGATACAAACACTCTGATCCAAAACTACAAAAGTTAATGCAACTTTTGACAGCATTTTTCCGTTCAGGAAATCCAACTGGTGGAAACTTGAGGATGATATTTCCATTTCTAAAATATATTTTTCCCAACTATATGAATGAAATACAAATGGCTTCTGAACAATTGAATAATTTTTTTTTGGTAAAGAAAGATACAGTATTATTTTTATGTGTAATATGTTTATTATTTACTAGTAGTAGTAGTGAATACATTGAAATCTGTTGTGTTTTACTTGATTTTATCCTTCTTAGGAAATTATAAATGAACATGCACAATCTCTAGATGAAAATAATCCTAGTTTTTTTTTCTGATTGAAATGAATTCTAAGAAAGAATCGAATACAACATTTGATGGTAATTTTCAATTCTTTATATTGTTTTATGAATAAATTTAAATATAACATCTTTGTAATTATCATTCAATTAATTCTTTGTGATAGTATTTTTGAAGATCAACGATTGTTTATTTGTTTAGAACTATTTTCAATTCAATTAAATTTCTGTCTGTTTTCTTCTTTCAATACTTTCAATTTGTAAAACAGAATTAGAGAAGAAAAACAACATTAATTAAGCCACTGAAACTTTTGTTTATTAAACTAAATACTTTAAATTTTTTTATGATAGTTCAGACCCTCCAAGTGGTGTGTTCGGACCTCTTCTCAGCTGGATCAGAATCAGTTGGTAATACCCTTGGGTTTGCATTGTTATACATGGTCTTATACCCTGAGGTTCAAGAAAAAGTTCATGCTACCATTGATGAAAACCTTGGTCGAAATCATCAACTGTCATTGCAAGATAAAGTCCAGTTAGTATATTGTCAATCTGATTCTTTTTAAATGTAGGTATGGCATAGATTTCAGAAACTAATTTTCTTTATCTGTAGTGTTCCCTATGTGGAAGCTGTAATTCTGGAAGTGATGCGTTGCAATACAATAGCTCCAATCACTGTGCCACACAGAGCATTGAAAGATACAACATTGAGTGGATATTTCATCCCTAAGGTATATTTTTTCAGCTCTAGTTTATGTTATATTTCCAGAACTGACTTAGAATTCCAAAATTTATTCTAAAGATTTTGAAGTTGTTTTGGATCTCTTGGAAACAAGTGGTTTTTAGTTTGGAATTAAACAGTTCTTTAGAAATTGATATCATTTTATCAATGCTTCTACAAATCTTTAGTGATATTTTTTAGACATAAGATTATTAAGTCTTGAATTATGTTATGAACACAATTTATATCTTTGTAGAATACAACTGTGATTGTGAGTCTGTGGAACGTTCTTCAAGACAAAGAGCATTGGGGAGATCCTTGTAACTTCCGACCATCACGCTTCATTGATGAAAATGGAAAAGTAATCAAGGACAATACATTCATCCCGTTTGGACTTGGAAAGCGGTTGTGCCCTGGAGAGGCTCTTGCAAGAAACAATCTCTTTCTATTTTTTACATCAATAATGCAAAAATATTCAGTACACTTGCCACCTGGTCATCCTAAACCATCAACTCTAAGCCTCTCAGGCTTTACCACAGCTCCAAAGCCATTTGAAGTAACTTTTAAGAGCAGGTAAATTTGCTTGCATATCATCAAAATGATATTATTATAAAATACAATAGAAATTCTGCAAGAGAATGTGCAAATAATATAATCAAGTAATAATCTGTGGAAATACCTGCTGGCACTCTGAAGACTCAATTATCTCAAATGCAGGAAGTAAATTGTGAACTTTTTAACCCCAAAGAATAATTCTGAAATGTTCAATGGTTGCAGCTATATAATATAAAATATGGTGAACTCTTAACATATTATATTTTACATAGTACCGTTCTTAAACCTGTACCATTGAGCATCAAGTTTGCACCATTTGTTGAAAAGGAATTATTGAGAAACTGGTAATGAAATCTGACATATTTAGGATGTTTTCAATCAAACTAAACTTAAATACCAAATAATTCTTAGCAGAAATTGAATGAGAATTTTAATGAGATCTGAAACTATCAACAGAAAGCTTATTACAGTAGCTAACAAAAGAGTGGCAGTCGCCTGCAAAACTTTTATCCCCCCCTTGGTAAAAATATAAAGGCCTTTATTATTTAATTTCATGAAAGTAAGAATTTAATGAAACTAAGCTATCGAAGCAGAAAAAAATCATTCTTTTGGAAGATGCTGTTTTTAATCTTTTATTGTATCAACTACTGCAAAGACTCAAAGACAGTACCAAGAAACTAATATTTCTTACAATCACAAAACTTTTGGACTAAATGTAGGCCCTCTTTTATCTGGGCTTGTTCACATTGCGGACCTTGCAGGCTTGGAGGTTACGCCACTGGCTTATCCTAAAAGTAAGATTATTATTACAATAAGAATAGTTCTTAATAAGATATATTTTATATGAAATAAGTAAACACTGAGGTGGTTGTTATTTGGAAAAATTGGAATTTTTTTATTTATATTTAAAATTGGAAGGAATATTTTCAAAACAATTTAACATCATGGAAACCAAACATTTTAATTTTGTCTGTGTCATGTTTTACTCATCTCTCTCCAACTATTTGGCTTACCTTCAGATTTATTTCTTTTCCATGTTAATTAGTCTGAAAATTTGGAACCTATTCTTTGAGGTCCTGTTATATCTCTCTACTCTTTACACATTTATTCTCATCTTCTTTCCTCTTTTCAATTTTTTAAGTAGGAAGAAGAAGTTTAATTCAATCTCGGTTTAATTCAGTATTTAAGTCTTTATATAGACAATATCTGAAGAAACATGATTGTAAACTCATCTTCAAAAAAAGTGAACTTGAACTGTCAAATGTACTGCTGAAATAATTGAACTGCACTGTACTGAACTGAAATGTACTGCTGAAATAATAACTTGTACATCATGATATGAAAATATGAGACATCTTAACCATATTCCTTGTGAAATATATTGTTATTAATTAGTCTAGTATATGTGAAAAGAGTAAATTAATCTCATCTGTTAAGTACTGTTAAAATGTTCTGGAACAAATCTGCATTAACCCAAATTTTCGAGAAATATTAATAAAGCAAAATATTAACACACATATTTCAATTTTAATGAAACTATTTTCCAAATAATTTTTACTGAAAAATATGTGTTTATCTTATGTGTTGTGAGGTCTGAGTTGTTATAACATATCTCTTTCTTCAGCTGATATTGTGTGATTTTTACTGTGAAAAAACACACACTTTAAATTCAAATTAATTTAACTTCAATGATAATGAATAAAACTTTTTTTTAAAATTATTGTTCAAGAAGTAGCCAATTGGTTGATACTGATCTAGTTATTAATTTCTACACACTGTGTAGTGCAGAATTTTATTATGACTGATGTACTCTGAATAAAATCAATTACCTCTGCCAAATAAAAATATTTTTTATTTATTTTTTGTGGTCATGATACAATAATTGTCATTAAACCCTTAGTAGCTTTATACTTAATACAAGTTTAATGGCAATTTTTCTCTGAAATTCAATCCTTCTACTTTCTTTAAAGAGACCAACAAAATATAAATTCCCTTTCTATGTATAAAAAAATATGGACCCTATCAACACTTTCAAGCCCTGTTAACGTGTAACTGTTGAAAAGGAAATTACTTCCCGGGATCCATAGATTTGAGAAATAACTATTCAATACACATGCCATTACATTTTGGAGCTGAAGTACTTCTGGATACTCCACTCTGCAGAAGAAGTGGGTAGAAAATTGCAAAATATAAATGATAATATGATTATTATAGAACAATTATATGGATGGACATTGCTAAAACTATTTTAAACTAATATTACCAGTGGTAGTGAACATGGCTTAGGCAATGGCACTGGCTATTTGCCATGACAAATTGTCTTACTAAACAATCAACAATCACTTTGACATCTGTAGAGGGCTATGGAGCTAACCCTATCAGTGGCCTTCTAGTCATGGCGATACTGGTGATCGCCATGTATGGCTATTTGATATTCTTCACTTGAGTCCAAGTCTCTTTGGTTATTAATAGGGAATGGAATTTATTGTAATAAAAAATGCAAAATATGTACATACATATGTACTTGTATTTTTTAAAATATGTAAGAAAAAAGAGAAAATATGTAAAATAAAAATGCATTACTGTATTTAAAATTGTTCTCTACAAGTATGTTCCAAGCATAAAACGTCGCCAATAAGTTCTTAACAAGCATTCGGAGTGGCTGAAAGTAGGTTCAACCTCTACAGAAGTAATTCTACACTAGATTCACCACTCATAAGAATTTCATTCGAAATACAAAATACGTTCATAGTATATATTACAATGTTTCCGAGAAGACAGTGGCCAGAGATGGATCGCGTGGAGGGGGTTAAAGGGAATACCCCCAATCGAACAACGCGTAAGACAATTTTCTGTAAAAAAAAATAGTTTTCGAGCGAGTAACGAATGTGCTCTTTGAAACATGAGCAAACACGTAGCTGAAATAACTTTTGTTCACATATATCCGCTCATTCTTGACTCCGAGTACGCAGCAAGCGGGAGGGGGGGTATGGTGGTTATAGAAGCCCAGCAGCATTACATTTGATTTTTAAGAAAGATAATTTCGTAACTTATAATGCAAACGCGCATCTGAAATGTTCCGTTTCGACGTATAAATATTTTAAAATATAACGAAATATGGAATACGAAAATATGTAAAAATATGTAATTATATCAAAATATGTAACAATATGTAAAATAACAATAGTTCCAATTCATTCAGAATGTTTTGTAAACTCTAAAAGATTTTATTGAATGCAGGTATCTAGTTTCTATAAAACATGTAATTCATGGAAATCCGTTCCCTATTCATTTATTTATTAACGTCAAAAAACAGTTAAAACCTGTGTATGACGTGCTATGGGGAGAAGTGAATATTGTGCACGTTTTCAAAAGTCTGTGATCCCTACACTAAGCCATATATTACATGAATTTTGAAAACAAAAAAGAAAAAAAAAGGTCCCTAGTTCCTAATCCTAATCCTTAGCAATATTAGCACACACAATGTCCTTCTGATCCTTAACTCATGGCCTAACCATTCAATGTTGAGTTCCTTTGTGAAGTCATTTTCACTTTTTAGGCCTGTGTCACACGAATGTTGCGTTGACGTCAGCTGCGTCGATGCATGGGCTCACGAGTCACCACGACGCCTAGCGAGCATCGCGCGATGAAAGCCAGTAAGGCGCGTGATCTTGACTTATGTTGTAGTTTGCGAACTTGCTAGCGCTTTGGGCACAACGCACGTCGCCAAGAGCGTTCGTGTAGTTTCCATAAGATACAGAGTTACAACGCGCGTTAAGCGACTCGCGTGTGCATGCATCGACACGATTGTCTTGAACGTTAGGTGACGCGCGTCAACGCAACGCTCGTGTGGCCAGGCCTTAATTAATCATGTTCAAAGAGTGCAATATTTGCTCAGATCCAACTAGATAAAATTTACTTTCTTTTTTCTTCAATGAATATCTATCGATTATTATTAACACAACCAGTTCCACCTTTTATTTTTGACATTCAAGAGTAATTTATTCAGCGTATATTGTTACATATAGTATTTTTTGATGAGGTGTTTTTGGGAGATCGGGCCTCGTCACTAAGGGTCTGGATCAATAAAGGCTAGAGTTACAGCGAGTCTTTGTCGAATTAGAGTCTCATTTATGACGGTCCCCAGGTCGACAATCGTCTTTTTTTCTCGTCTTTTTTGCCGGTAGCGGCAGTTCAGTGCATCAACTGATGTCACTGCAGCGACTCTGACTCCTAGGTTCGAGTCCTGATAGGATTTTTTAGCTTTTCAGCTAGGTCGAATTCAGTCGCTGTCTGGAGGAGAATTCTAGCGGCCGACGTCTGATCGGTAGTTTTCCGTGGTTTCTCCGATCAACACCAGGCGAATGCCGGAGCAGTACCCTACCAAACGGCCACGGACCGCGCGCGATCTGTCCTTCCCCTTCCTTGTCCTATCCTCTCCCCTTACACACACATTACACTAACATGCACTACACTACCACATATTCCGGGAGACCGGTCGGAAGCTTAGAGCTTGTCCCGACTGGGGCGATGCCCCGCTGGTGGGAGAGTCCTGGTTAGGGGGAAACACCACTAGCCGACGGTAGGTCGGCGTCGGATCTCGCCATCCAGCGGGGGAAGATCACCGCCATCTCCCGAGAAAAAACATGCACTACACTAACGTGACTAATTTGGAGCAGTTGACGCGCCCGGAAACACGAAAAAATTAATCAATCAATCGGAGGAAGTGTCTCGTCACATGGGGTCTGGTCGTTTTTTGGGGGAGCTCGTCCCCCGACACTAAAGATTTAAAGATTAGTGTTAAAGCTAGTTTTGGTCGAACTAGAGTGTCGTTTAAGAGAGTCCCCAGGGTCGCCAATCGTTTTTCTGGCATCAAGTGTCTCGTCACTGGTGTTGGTCTCAACGATTTTGGGAGCCCCTGTATCGTAACTAGGTGTCTCTTGCGATAGAGTTTGAGCGAATCTTTGTCGAGCTAGGGTTGTTTATGATTGTTCCCGGGTGACAATGTTTTTTGGGGGGTCGTTTTTGTGGAGCCCGAGCCTTCTTGGGTTGGGTTGATGATGTGAAGATTTAAAGCGAGTCTTTGTCGAGCTAGAGTCTCGTTTATACGTTCCCGTGTCGACAATCGTTTTTTCTGGTAGCAAGTGTCTTCTCACTTGTGGTATAGAGTTTTTTGCGGAGCCCGTGCCCCGCCACTAGTAGTCTGGATCGATAAAGATTAAAGTTATAGCGAGTTTTGGTCGAGGTGAAGTTTCATGTATGACTTTCCCGGGTGACAATGGTTTTTTGTATGAGAAAGTGTCTCGTCACTTTTGGTGGACGTTTTTTGGGGAGCCTGTGCCTCGACACTAGGGATCTGGATTGATAAAGACTTAGAGATAAAGCGAGTCTTTGTCGAGCTATAGTCACGTTCATGACAGTCCACGGGTCGACAATCGTTTTTTTCTAGGAGCAAGTGTTTGGTCAAATTTTGGTCTAGCCGATTTTTGGAGATCTCGGGCCTACCCACTAGGGTTCTGGATGATGATGTGTAGAGTTAAGCGAGTCTTTGTTTCCCCGACAATCGTTTTTTCTGGAAGCAAGTGTCGCCAACATGTGGTCTGTCGTTTCTTGGGGAGCCCGTGACTCGTCAATAGGGGTCTGGATTGATAAATTTGAGGTAAAAGCGAGTTTTTGTCAGCTAGTTTCGTTTATGACGGTCCCGTGTTGACAATCGCTTTTGCTGGGAGCAAAATCGTTCCCAGCTGTGTGGTCACTTGTGGTTTGGTTGTTTTTTGGGGAGCCCTTGCCTCGTCACTAGGGGTCTGGATCGAAAAATTTAAAGTGTCTTTGTCGAGCTAGAGTAATTTTTTTGGGGCAAATTGGGGGGGGTTTTGGGGGGTCCATTTTTTGGAACTCTTGACAGATTCTATGATGGCAGTGGCTACCCGAAAAAGCAAACAGACCATCGGAAAAGTTTGAAGAACAAATTTAAAGCCAATTTTTAGAAAATAGCTTTTGAGCGTTTCTGAAAATTCGAAATTTTGAGTTAATTTTAACAGGAAACTTGAGTTTTCGAGAAACTTGATATGACATTTACTCAATAATACAACAAACTGAACAAATCGCCAATAATGTAAAATTCATTTTGCCGCATCCATTTTTTTCTCAAAATTTACACGAATATAATTTTTTTCATATTTCTCACACTTAATATGTACATTTTAATATGCTCCGTTAATATGCACATCGATTTGTATACATTATTACATTTGTGAGTGCAAGTGCTTCAAATGAATTTTTTCGGAAACTCAATATATTCTGTAAAAAGAGCTTCAAATTTCGCATTTACAGTAATGCTTAATCGCTTTTTGTTAAAAATGTCTATTTTGAACGAGGTATTACTATCTTTTAATATTTTTGAAGTTATATTTTTGTTACACTATTATGAAATCGAAAAGTTGAGAGAAATTACTTTCGGGAACGATAGATGACAGCTGATCAGAGAATGGAACAAGACCTTTATGTCAGTCCACACCAAGGAAATTAGAAAAAATTGCTGCAAGGAAGTCTGTAGCAACTCTAAGTTTCTTAATAAAATGCGTTCAATAAAAACAGTTCTTCAAAAGAGTTCATGTTCAATATTTTGAAAATATGAGTATTTTTGCGTAATTGTAGATGAAACATAGGCGCTTTATAACCATTTTAAACAATTTTCTCAGAAACAGTTTCAAATTTAGACTTTCATTTTTATCCTCGTATGTAGCAAAGAACTGTAAAGATAGTGGTTATGGTCCTATTTTAGGCGCATTATGCATTTTCAGAAATTGCAAAATTTCCGAATTGTATAAATTCGGATTTCGGGCGCTTTGTTTCAGGGGTTTCCAGTTCGGAAAATAGCAAGACAGAGGTTTCAAAATTCTTCGAATTCATCCCAATGTTGTCGGTCATGATGATTGTATGAAAGAGATAATGTTTTTATGAAAAAAAAAAAAAATGAAGGAAGGTAATAACATTTAACTTAAAACTAACAAACACACTTCTATAATTTAAGAAGTTTTAATTGCTTAATACCATAAGGTATTATAAATTTAAGGCTCACTTCAAATGGTATCTTGTGTAAAATTATTCTTACTTTTCTATATTATGTTCTGGCAATACTGTAACATTTAAATTTATCCATGTTAGTTTTATTTCTAAAATCAAGAAGTTACCACTCTTCCTGTCAATGGAAATAAATGCAAATAAGAACGAGAGGCGATTCGTTTGAATTAGACTTTTCCATGTCATGACTTTTTCATGTCAATCACTTTAGTACCGCAGTTTAGTTTAGTTACGGTTAGTTTATTACGTAACTATTTTCAATCATGTGAGAATGTATGTGCTGTTGTAGCACCTCTAGTTACACGAGAAGTAGCTTGCGTATAGTTGGTACAGTTAACTCAGACCTCAAAGTTCGACTCTGACGTATTTGGTGAGAAAATCTTCGCTTCTGCTTCTGACATCACTAAAAACACTAATATCTCTTTAAGAGAAAGTCTATCGTCGGACTTTGTACCATTACGCCACGCCTCATACAGGTAGCAAAACAATTCTGAATTAATGTGACGTGCGCGAAGACGTGATAATTATCTTACTTCCGAAAGTGATACCTTCTTAGATCATGTTTCTTTTGTCTGTTATGAGCGATATGATAAAAATGAACGTTGTTGAACCAAAACAACGAGCGAGATCCCTTATTTTATTCAATATTCGATTTTTATACGCGTTCACGAATTTTCGAAAATAATGAGAGAAAGGGTGAAATAAATGAGAGATAATGAAGAGCTAATTCAAGATTGTGCAGAAGAGAATCTATCCATGCTTTCACGACGGCAGGTGAAAAAATCAAACCATTAAAACTCTTTTAGTTTACAACGTATCTTTTTCTCTACTTTTAACAATAAATAATCATAATAGCCTATACGAATATCATTTCAGAATTGATTGAAAAAATGAGTTAATAAGGAAAAATCTGGATCCGGTTATTGAAAATGACAATGAACGCACCCTATCTATATAGCGTGCGTATGCGATTCCCAAGGTTATGGATTTGTTTAGGATCGTTTTGCAGAAGGAAGTGGTTCAATCCATTCCGTCTTTGTTATTAGTCAGGTTCCTGATTATTTTCTTTATTACTTCATGACAACATTAAAATGTATTAAGAGTGTAAACACATAATGCTGTGTACTAATACAATAATATACAAAAAGTATACATATGATGGCACGTACGTTAAAAATGCAACGTCAATTAGATATTTTTCCATTTTTTTACTTTCTTCTATTTACTATTTAGAAAAATTGCGTGAATCCCTGTATGTCGACCTGTAAGTCGGCGCCCGATCTCACCATCCAGGTATAGAAGAACACCGCCACCTCCCATGATTAAAAAATGGAGTGCGCTTACTGGACTGATGACTATTGTCCGTCATTGACGCACCCAGAAACACGAAACAATCAGTGGAACCCACTACCGAAGTTCGAGTGGACTCACCTGCATCTGTGACTCAAGGTCAGTTAGCTTTAGCAGACCATTTGTCATTGATATATTCAAAATAATAATTTAGTCCTATGGCTAACATTCAATTACTACTATTCACACGAGCATGTAAATAGTATCACAAGAATGTGCGTCCTCATAGTATTGTATTCGTTAGTTGTCAGCAGGTATGCATTAGAGCTAGCTTTAGGACGACATGTCTGCGGCTAATTCACTTTAACATTCTCTATTTAACGGATATTAAATCCGTTCTCATGAATATTATTACTCCCCTCGTTCTTCAATTCTGTGAGTTACAACTAATACACCTATAGCCTTGTATTCTAATTTCCCAATCGAAATTTGCTAAAAGACTTTGTACATTTAGTGTTATGAATGTAGCATATATATTCAATGATTGATATTCAGAAGTATAATCTTTTTTTCTTCTTCTTTTCATTTATCATTCATAAATAAGTAGGACAATCTTTGTCTGTTGATCTGTCGCAATGTCCGTCAATTTTAGTCTTCTACCCTTGTATTAACACATTTTTTTATTTAATTCGCATCCGCTAATGTGATTACCAGCACATACTTCACATACAATTTCTTTCTTACAATCTTCACTAAAATGATTAAAACCCCAATACTTGAAACATCTGACAATACTTACGAACTCGTATACATCCGTCTCTGCAATAATATTACCTGATTCATCTTTTCTATTTCATTGATTAGTATTATATCTTTTTATAATTTTCATGTCATTGTCTTCATACGTTTCTATTTCATTTTGCATCTTAATTACCTTAATCAATTGTTTGTCTCATAATTCAAACTCCTCTTTTTTAACACCTATAATTTTAAGTTTAGTATAAGTATATTTTGTGTTTAGTATAAGTAGCTATTTTGTAAAACGCGAGATCATTTAATAGTGTTTATTCATATTTTTGAGGAATTTATTCTCCAATTCTTTCAAAACAAAATAAGCCTCTATTATGCTACACCACGGGTAGTGAACCACCCATTTGCAACTATGATCCTGGTTTGCCACTGTTACTTTTAGTAAGGAATGATAAAAATAGTACTGCATCAATGGTTCAACCTTTGCTCTCGCCTCATTCTTCTCCTTATTTCATTCAGGACGAAGGTGATTGTGACGTTTCACTCAATATAAATTCACAAAGAAAGGCTTTCTGGTCCACTCTTCTTGTGAGCAGTGTTCAGCAGAGGTTTCGCCGGTCACCGATTTCAATTTACATCAAGAACACATTCCACTCTCCAATAGTCTGCAGTGAAGAGTGTAAGCACACAAAATCTTCAAAAGCCAAAATATTTTCATTTAATCTAGAATACTTTTCATATTTAATTTTTTAATATTTTCATTTAAGTAATGTAATTGTTTGTAAAATTTTATTTTATTTTTTCAATTACTACTTTTTTACTGTTTCTGGTACGGTTGCGAGTTTGAATAACCACAGTTCTCCGTTGATTCTCAGATTCATTCGCATGTTTGTTAAATGAGGAGATAGTATGTTTCCATTGCGTTTTTATTCTTTGAGTAGCTATTCGTGTAAAAGTCGAATCAAATTTCCCGAAACGTCAACATTCGTCCCGGGAAGGCGGTTTCACACATTCGGCATTCGCCGAGTAGCGAGCTAGTGCCCGCCCAATCCCGAGCAGCTGACGTGTTCGGCCAATGTTCGCTCCCTTTGATGTGTCCAAAAGACCGACACGCGGTGGGTCTTTTGAAAACCGCGAATGTTCGTCACTCGGCAAATATCACACTACTCGGGATTCGGCGAGCGATTTGCTCGGTGATCGCCGAATAACGAATGTGTGGTGCAGCCTGGAGGCTCCGGCCTGTCAAGTATTCCGCAATGCATTTTGAATATGCTCGATCGCACTGTGAGTGAACGTCACCGGGAAGATCACCGCAATCTCCCGAGAGAAAACATGCACTATACTAACGGGACTAATGACCAAAGCAGTTGACGCGCCCGGAATAGCAATCAAAGTTTCTCGGAAGGAATGGTTGATGGATTGGTACCAAGAAACCCCCTTAAGGAAGTACTCATTAATTCACCTAAATTACGATGGTACTAATTGAAGATTGTTACAGTTTTTGCTGCAACAAGTATAATCGTCTAACTATAGTATTTAGAATTAATGAGTGAAGAATTGATAACTCCTTAGTTACGTATCATATTCCTAATTTTATTATTAAAATGAACCAATGTCCTGATATTGTTTTATTTCGTCGTCCTAGTGACACTTTCTTTCGCTGCTAGATGACGAAGGGAGTATTATAAAGCAGCTATTTTCGGTTTCATTTCAGTACATTTAATTGGTCATAACAGCAATAACCTAGAAGTGTAGTGTGACACAAACCACCAAAGAATTGTAGAAATCAACATTTGAATGAACCATTTTCTGCCAAAAATCTTCTCTTAAATTCAACACTCATGTAGAAATTATTGAATTTGAAATATATGTAGATCAGTCATAATGATAATATGAATTATTTTTGGTCAGTGTTGAGAGGATTGTAAAAGGAAGAATTTGCAATTAGAAAAAAAAACTTCAAGTTTTCGCTTATTGGAATATTCAGAGCCTAGAATATTTGCTTTACAAGCCAGATGATATAAAATACATTTCAATTTATGACAATACTGTAAATAATCTCAAAGAATAGTCTTAGTACTAATCAAAAGAATGGTCAGTTTGATGAATGTTTTTTCTGTTGTTTGATTTCTTGTGTAATATAAACTAATATTTCATTTACTTTTTCAGGTGAAAGAACTGACAATGTATATTTTGATCTTATCTGTTTTAATTTTGTACTTTTTATACACATGGCTCCAAGCAAGACCTGTCAATTTTCCTCCTGGTATGTACATTTTTCAATTATATTTATGTTTTCAAATTTAAATGATAATTTATCGATTGAAATAGACTTTCTCGCACTTGTTAGCTTCCTAATCTTCTTCGTCCGGGCTACCTTTTCGCCTAAAAAACATTTGTTTCACGGTTTATCAATATTTGCGGACTAATAACCGAACAAAACTTGTCGCTAAGACATACTTTCGCGCATAATTCCACCATTTTCTTCTCTTGCACATTATTTTCAACTATAGCAATTTTCGAAAATTAAGAGAATTAACGATAATGTCCTTCGCTCTATTTCAGAACAAAAAATTAAAAAATGGAGCAGTTTCCAAATATATATATATATATATATATATATATATATATATATATATATATATATTTATAAATTGCCATTACTTCAAACAAAATTACGAAAAACAATTTTTATTTTTTTTAAGTTGTACATGAACTTGGGGGTAAAATGCATCTGAGGAAATAGAGGCCTATCCAGGTATTCAGGTGCGCATAGCAAGCTTAGAATTTGTGCCTCTGTCAGGATTCTTCAAATTATGGTTGTTATTTTCTTTAATTATTTATTTAAGGTTGCCTTATAAACAGCTAAGTCATTGGCGACCACAGTTACAAAAATACAGTATTTACAAATTCACATACTAATTACACATTTTCATGGGATACACATACACAAATCCTAAATCTAGATGTTATACATAGGGCAATGTATAATCACTAGCTAAACACTATTTAGCATATTAAATTTGGTGAGGAGTTCTATAATTTTCTTTTGACCGGGATAAGAATTGAATATACAGTAGAGATTATCATTGATGTTAAGGTTTGTTCTCACAGTCGCCATCATGTGGCAATCAACTATAATATGCTTCGTGGAACTGGGAGTCCGCAATTTGGGCAAGGATCAGGAGTAGCCTTTTTAATTAGGTAGCTGTGACTGAGTTTAAAATGTCCTATACGGAGTCTGGTTATAACCATTTGATGTCTTCTGCTAAGTCTAATGGAAGTGATGGGAGATTCCTCGATATTCTTCCTAACTGCTTGTAATTTGGAAGGCAACGTTTTCCAGTTCCGGTCCAAAAGCTTCTTAACTGCAAGTAAGAGTTAGTTTTTAAAGTCGGGGAGTGTGCCGCCAGCTTCAGTATCAATTTCGGGGAAGGAGATTGCTGCCTTCGCAGCTGCATCCGCTTCTTCATTGCCCTGGATGCCTATATGAGAAGGAAGCCAAGCTATTGTAATGCGATATCCTTTAAGGAAGGAGTGATAAGCTTTTCTTGGATTTCTTGGACCAGTGGATTTAAGGAATGTCGGTTTCGAATGGAGGATAGAACTGCTAGTGAGTCAGAAAAAATAGCAATATCTGGATTACATGGTTCTTGTTATTTGCTTTAGCGGGTAGACTCGAAATAGCGCCCCTTGTGAGGGGCACTCATGGCAAGTGCAATATCTGCCATACCATAGATGCACCTCTGTGTGGAAATGATAAATTTTATAAAACCTAGAACGTTTAGAGCATCACATAAATGGAAGAATATTTAAGCATCAGTGTCTAACTTAAAACAAATTTTTAATGTGCATTTTATAATTTTTAACATAAACAGCTGCTCAAAAAGAAATATAATTCCATAATTGTTTATTTTCTCGATACTGCTTACGCAGTAGAGAGAAATTTAATAATGTTGCAAGAAAAAATGGCGAATTTGGGGCAGAAAAACTCTTATTGCCGGGCCCTGGTAATGAAAAGTGGATAAATCTTGTTGCTAAATATAGAAAAAATCATCTAATACATGGCGTAGCCAGAAACCATGTTTTGTGGGTCTTTGATACCGAAAAATCGATTGACGGCAAAATGTCTGTCTGGCCGTCTGTTGTTAACGCGAGCGCCTAAACAGTTTATTTACTTATTTTACGTCAAAAACAGTTAAAAACTGTGTGACGTGCTATGGGGAGAAATGAATTCTGTGCACGTTTTCAAAAATTCTGTGATCGCTACCCTAAGCCATATACTACTTGAATTTTGAATACAGAGAGAAAATGAGCGTTTTTTGCAAGGATTGTTAACAAAAAACATTCGCTCCAATGTAATTATATCTATTTTCAAGGGTAAATCAGCAATTAATTTGGGTTCTTATCATGTCCTTCGTCAAGGAATAATACTTCCTGCAACGACATCATGGAGAATGATAATTTGAATAACTATATTTTTCACTGAATTCTAGATGACATGCACCGATAATAAAGTTACATTTATGTCCAGAAGCAAACCAAGGGGCCATCTCAGCATTTACTCAAAGGATCAGGGAAACTGGACAAAAAACGTGATCGAGATGGGGATTCAGACCGTCAGACGTTCTTCTCCAAAATAAATATTCTGCAATCGATCTGATTGATGTCGCGAGCTCTGAAATTTGAAACCGATATTTTAATTTTGGGAGATACTTAATATGAAGCCCCTCAGAATTTTCATAACAATGGCATCAATTTTTTTAATTAAAATTTGATGTCGTATAGTGTAATGGACACTTAAGAAAATAGTGCAGATCTCAGTTGCGTTGAAATTCCTGATTTTTCAAAAATTGCAAAAGTTCTAAATTTTTTCTGCGTCTTCCTACAACTACAGTAATGAATATATATATATATATATATATATATATATATATATATATATATATATATATATATATATATATTCCTTAGTGAAATCTTTTCCTTAAAGACGTATTAAAATTAGATAATGTTCAATTTTTCGAAAATATGAGTAATATAATTTTGTGTAAAACAGAGGTGCTTTTAAAACCATTTTAATCATTTTTTCTCAAACACGACACTAACATTTTTAGTTTTTTAGTAGTTTTCTTGTATATAGCAAAGTATAGTAAATAAAATTATGGTGGTATCATTTTCTGCGCTCCCTTTGTATTTTCGAAACTTGCCAACAAAAAATTTACATTTCAATACAATATTGATGATAGAAATAATTTTATTACATGAAATCTGTCATGAAAAAGTAGTTCTTTAAAACATGTCATGTACAATTGTTTTAAAATATGAGTAGTTTAACGTAATTTTTTTATGGCATTTTTGAATTTCCCGCGCTTTGTTTGACGAGCTGTTAGAGTGAAATTCTTTTGAGTTCCTCTCTTTTGTTGGACGGACAGACAAACAAGGCTTTGTTTATTTATTTATTTATTATATTTTTTATCAAAAACTGTGTGTGATGTCATCGGGGAGAAATGTATTCTGTGAACATTTTCTTAAATTTTGGTTTCCCTGCTCTAATCCAGATACATGTGAATTTTGAATACAGTTGGAAAGAGGCGTTTGTTATTGGATTAGTAATGAGAATTTGGAAAATTTTCTTAGATGTGAAAACATATGGAGAGCATTTAGCAATACATGTTCAGAGACGGAGTTCTACCACAGATTCAAAGCTCTGTGAAGTTTCGGAGGTTAAGCGAATTCGAGACTCACGGGATCTTGGTTGGGTAACCGCTTGAGAACCGTGGGATCTAAGGGCGCTGAGCCCCTAGCCGTTGGGCACCGACTGCCTGCGACGTGACGAGATTTGACAAAGATAGTTATTTAATGACAACGAAGACGAGTTTTAGGTGGCTGCGCCCACCTACGGTCTCCACGTCCAGTTCAAAGAACATGAATTGCATGAATGTAGTAAATCGTAATACAACAACAACAACAAAAAACAACAATAAAAAAAAAAAAAATAATAATAATAATAATAATTTTTATTTGTTATAGACTTACAAAAAGTAAATTAATTACTAATTAAAACTCAAAAAATTAAGCAATTGTATTTTTACTACATTCACTTATAATAATAATTTAACAAATTACATTTTCTTGATAAATTATATGTGTATGTGTATGTGTGTGTGTGTGTGTGTGTGTGTGTGTGTGCTCATGGTGCTGTGGTGTGTGTGTGTATATACATAATATATATATATATATATATATATATATATATATATATGTATATACATATATATATATATATATATATATATATATATATATATGTATATATACGTGTGTGTGTGTGTGTGTGTGTGTGTGTGTGTGTGGTGAACTTGAACTTTATGAATAAGTTATATATGAGTGAAAAGTGATATAATATATGTGATAACTTATTCATAAAGTTGAAGTTCACTGATTCAATGTGTACTTCCACTTTTACATTTTGGTGCTGGTAACTGTGATGAAACGTGAAATTTATTAATACAGTTTCATCAATATTTAATTTCAATTCATTTAAGGACAAATAACTTTTAATTGATTTTAATGATTAAGACAGATTAGTTCCTAAAAGACAAAGATTTTGCCCATTGCTTATTAATGTCATACCATCTGCAAAAGAAATTGCAGAGAATCAGAAGACCTTGAAATATCATTAACATATATAAGAAATAGCAAAGGTCCATATGATAACATTTATGTGATTCTAATAATATTATTAATAGATTAGTTAATACATGCCAGAATTTTACAATATTTAGTTGACTATTAAATTTTAAAAATTAATTTCTTCATAGGCTAACTTTAACTCTTTTCATGAGGAGAGCAATGTTGTGTAGTCAAAAATATGATCTATAACAAATTTTTGTGTTTTTAACTATTTTAATAGAATATTATAAGAATGGGATGCTAACAAATAAAATCCAGAATTCATCCAATTTTTTCATCATAAAAAAGTTTGACGAGAAAAACAAGTAATTGCATAAATATTCATGTCAAAATTACATTATTCTAACATTTTTTTAGGACCGCTATTCTTGCCCGTTCTTGGTTCAACTCCTTTCATGCCCAAGAAGAACTTCCATTTTATTATGGACAAATGGCGAAAAAAGTATGGAGGTGTAGTAGGATTAATGATTGGACCCTACCCTGGGATTGCTGTGGGTGATCCTAAATTGGTTCGAGAGATTTTGAAACGGGATGAGTTTCAAGCAAGACCTGCTAGCAAATTTATAATGGAGCGATCATTCAACAAGAGAATAGGTACATTTTCTTAGATTCATTCACTTTCACATCCAACATTCAAATCTAATTTATCAAAACTCATCTCTCTATGTTGAGAAATGTTTTGATTCTTTATGGATGGTTAAGCAAATGAAGAATTTCATTCTATCATTGATTACTGACAATTAAAGCAAAGTTTTCCTGTAGTCTGATGTGAAGAAAAATTAAAAACTTACAAATAAAAAATTACTTCATATAATAATCTTTTTTAAGATCCTATATTAGTTGATATTAAAATATTTTATTGTTTTATGTTGTCAAAACAGGAATACTATTTGCTGATGGAGCAGGCTGGCAGGAGCAACGTCGTTTTACAGTACGGCACTTGAAGGATTTAGGTTTAGGAAAAATAAGCATGGAAAATATCATTCTTGAAGAAATTACTGATCTTCTGGAAGAAATTAAAGATCGCAGAGTGCAAGTACGTTTGAGAAGTTAACAATAACCATTAATTGTTATTTCTTAATTATGTGTGAATCTCCCCATTTATTGTCCAGAATTCTACTAAAATATTATTTGTAGACATTTTGGATTTCTTGATTTTATTGAAATATAGATAGTAGCAGGTAATATTTTATATTTTGCTGCAAGCAAAAATGTTCCCTTAAAAAATATATATTGTTTTGATATTTGTGTTGCTCATTTGAAGGCTTTAAAAAGACTTAAAAAAGGGTTTAAAAGAACTAATTTTCAATATAATTTTTTCCATCCTTAAAAATAATAATGTAATGGAAGATATGATTTTACATGTTATAACAATTGAGCAGACATCATCTTTGAGGAGATCTTATTAAAAGAATTCTTATAGTAGAAAAGTCTGAAGGTGATAGTGTAGCTGTTTATCTATTTAACAAAACATCACTCATTCACACCCACCATCCCATTCCTGTTCATCACACATTTACACTATTAAGTTTCCTCCTTTAACAAATGCAAGACTACGTCATATTTTTCTGTTGATGAGAAAATATATATTCTGCATCATTTTCTACTATTTAGTGGGTGATCTAGCCAAAATGATGAATGATTTTTATAGTGCCTAATTTGGTTAGCTCAAAGAAGGAACAATTGTTTTAAATAACATATTTTGCTGACAGGTTAGTGGTTTGTTTAATATTTCAACTGTGAATGTTTTGTGGAATATCATGGCTGGTACCAGATACAAACGTTCTGATCCTAAACTCCAAAAACTCATGGAACTTTTGACTGCTTTTTTCCGATCAGCAGAACCAACTGGTTCAAATTTGAGAATGGTATTTCCATTCCTAAAATATATTTTTCCCAACTGGCTCAATGAAATAAAAATTGCTTCTGACCAGTTGAATTCATTTTTCATGGTAAGTAAAACGCAAAATGCATACTATGCCTAAATTTTATTTATTTCATTGATTTTTTCATACTCAGTAAGAATGTTGTTGGAAAAAGAATTTAATTTTATTTTTTAGGAAATAATAAATGAACATGAATGTTCATTAGATGAAATGAACCCCAGAGATTTCATTGATGAATATATTATTCAAATGCGTTCTCAGCAAGGTCTTAAAACTTCTTATGATGGTAAAATGTCTTCTGTTTCTCTCTTACCTCAAAATGAATATGGCCATATATCTCTAGTCTTAGTACACTTATAATTCTTGGGAAAGGGCAAGATTTGAGATCAATCCAATACAAATCCTTGGGTTGTAAATACCACAAACTTCAGTTAGTTACTCAGTAGTTTATCCTTAATAATTTTACTTGCATAGACACAATCTGATTTGAAAGGCCATTCTTATTTCTTGCCCTTCTTGTTTCATTCATTAATTTTCTCTTTATCTTCCATTAACGAATAAGTTTTTTTAAAAAATAATTTTCACTTTGAGCATTCTTCTACTGTATACTCATGATTAATTAATTTTTAATTAAAATACATGTTTCGTTTTGTTTCCAGTGGAAAATCTGGTGACAATTTGTGCAGATCTTTTCTCTGCTGGAGCAGAATCAGTTGGTAATACTCTTGGCTTTGCACTTCTCTACATGGTCTTATACCCAGATGTCCAAAAGAAAGTACATGAAGTAATTGATGACTACTTTGGCCAAAATCATAAACCATCACTTCAAGATAAAGCTAAGTCAGTGATATTCCTTTTCAATAAAAAGCAATATCAACTTTCTGCCACACACACTTGTTGTTAATAATTTCCTTTGTTTATATTATTTCAGTGTACCATATGTAGAAGCAGTGTTGTTAGAAGTTCAAAGAAGTAATACTATAGCTCCCATGGCTGTGATGCACAGAGCAGTAAAAAATACAACATTGAATGGCTATTTTATTCCCAAGGTGACATTTTTTTTTTTTTTTTTTGTTTTTAAATTTGTTGTGTCCACATCTTGACGCAACGCGTCTCCCAGTCCCTTAAGGGGCGTTGAGCGCATTTTTTGGAGTAATCCTCCGTTAATTACTATAAATCATTATTAATTACTATAAGTCAAGTCTCGTCACGTCGCAGTCAGTCAGTGCCTTTTATCCCTTCGGCCAGGGGCTCGAGGACGTTAGATCCCGGGGTTCCTGGCCGGTCACCCAACCAAGAACCCGCGAGTCTCGAATTCGCTTAACCTTCGTGACTTCACGGAGCGTAGTAAACGAATTCGGCTAGCGCCGCCCGCTTATGAAATTGATTAATACTGTTATAGGACAAGTCAGTTATTTTGATATTAGTAATTGTGACAGTGAGAACACAAATTAGGCAAGCCGTATTTAAATTTTGTTAAAGAAGAAATCTTTTTTTTTTCCAGAAAAGTTTCCATCTTTATGAAACATTAAGAGAAAATGTAAGGCTTGTAGGTCATATCAGCCATCTGGTGGTGGAATACTCCATTGTCTTTATTAACATAATCTTTGATGCAGCATGATGTTAGGTTTCACTCATTAACGTTTATTTTGTTCCTTAGTACTTCAACCACAGTATTAAATTTTTATCGGTCCCATGCGTCTTTAATCAGTTAACATACAACTCTGCAGGTTTGTTAAGTACACTTGTACCTACGTATTACTCTGTATATTAAGAATTTTAACATCCTCAGCAACGGGTTTTAACATCCTTAGCAACGTAAACAACCATCGATTTATCGCAAGTCAAATGTTTGTTCGAAAAAAATATGGCGATGTACGAAACAAATCAGATTCAAACAATTCAGAAGTAATTCACATTGGTTTGGGGGATTATTCTAATTGTAATATTATTAATAGCACAATTAGAAAAATGTACATTAGGAAAATTAACCTCATTTTCCTCACATTCCACGAAATGAAACTCTACTCCGGTAATCATATTTACTGAAGATGTGACGATTTCGCCACTGGAAGTCATTGCGCCAATTTACTAACCGAACGTCGTTTATTTTGGTATCTTTACGGTCAGGAGAATTATTTGCATCCATCTTTCTCGGACCACGGTATATAAATACGGTTTATACATAGATATATCGGAAGCAACATCTCATAATATCACACTAACATGCTGTAGCAACAGAATTCACGTGTTTACTATCGTAGTAATGTAAATTTTCGATTTTTCCATAAAATGCTAAACATATCATGAAATGTTACAGTGTTATTTCGTTTCTAGGTATGTTATTACAAAATCTCAAATAAAACCTAATCAGAAAGCCTACATGGCTTTTATCCATTAAGTTTTAATTGAATGTATTGTAATTTTTGGCTTTTAGCACACCCTGGTAATGCCCAGTATCTGGAGTGTCCTTCATGACAAGGAACATTGGGGAGATCCAGAGTGCTTTCGTCCATCACGTTTCATTGATAGCAGTGGGAAGATTATAAAGGATGATACATTCATCCCATTTGGCCTAGGGAAGAGGCTGTGCATTGGAGAGGCTCTTGCAAGAAATACTCTTTTCCTCTTTTTCACTGCATTAATGCAAAAGTTCTCTGTACATTTACCACCTGGGTCTTCAAAACCATCTACAGAAGCACTCTCAGGTTTTACAACAGCACCCCAGCCATTTGAAGTTATCTTTAAGTGCCGATAATATCAGTCCTTTTATTTCGAGAACAGTTAACAAACATCAAAATTACAAAATAGCGAGAATTAAAAAGACTACCCATTCAGTATTGAAAATATTTGTGTATTACACGTTTTAATTTGAAAATCTGAAAGTGTTACAACTGGTATCTTTTATGACTCATTTCTTGGAGATACATACACGATATTTGCATTCTTTGATGTGTTTATTTATCAATAAGCTTATTTTTATTGTTGCTTAAGAAAATGTCTGAATTTAAATTAAAATTGTCAACATTTAATGAACTTACAACATTGTTATTAGAATTTTGAATAATGTTCAATAATTCAATAAATATTAATAATAATCAAATGTTCAATGATATACTGCAACCATACATCAAACATTATGTCATAAAATTTTACTGACATTCAATAAAATAAAACACCGTGATTTTCTTTTTATACTCGCCATTCCTGCCCCGTTCCGAATCAACCAATCACGCATGGGTGAACATGGCGGGCCCCCGAAGGTCTGGCTCTCAATATATTGAATACAACAAACACGCCCTTCCAAAAGTATATTAATTATATACTTTCTCGCCTACCTCGAAGGTGGTAAAGAGAAAATATTGTAATGCAGTGGAAATGAGCAAATTTTCAACACTGCGACTAGTCGGACTCTCGGGGACGAAAAATTTGATAAATCTTCTTACCAGATGATAATAATAATAATAATAATAATAATAATAATAATAATAATAATAATAATAATAATATTTATTAAGTCATACAATTTTAATTGTGTATGACGAGTCAGATATGATGTATGCAGGTGCACATATCTTCCTGGGCACTAGATTTTTAGCTTTCTCTTACTACACACTATTATGAGTAAAGGTAAAAGCAGTATTTTAATATCAGAATATTAGAAATGTTCACATTTATGTGAAAGAGCTAGAAGCGATATCTAATTTTGATTTTTAATACTCTGCTAACAATTATTAACCCTCCACTCGTGTCCAGCAAAAGGGAACCCAAGAAGATTTGAGCAGAGTGAAGTTACATTTATTGTCCAGAAATCAAAGCAAGGGAGCCATCTCAGTATTTGTTCAAAAAGGAAACTGGACAAAAAACCTGATCGAGTTGGTGTCATTGATCTTACAATACTTACTATACTTGCTATTACAATAGTAATAGCAATTATTAATAATAACAATACTATTCATTTATAAATGATTTAACAATATTATTGTCATACATATGTGTGTGTATACACACACACACACACACAGTGCTTGATTTATATAATTTTAGGTCCCGGAACGCTCCCCCCAATTAATTGTTAATTTAATAGAAATACCGGAACGCCGTTCCGTCGTGTACCGCCAGAAATCAACAAATGATCAGAGTAGTAATCAGAACAGATTACTGATCCCGGAAAGGGGCAATGGGGCCCCTGCTCCACCTCAATCCAATTATTTTTATATAATTTTATTCAATTTATTCACTATAACCGGAGTCGACTGTACATTCGGCGCAACAATTGATCATATTTTGTGAAGTATGCGTAAATTCTAAAATTTAATGTAGGCTTAACTACACAAATAATTTTTAGGCTAATGAAAACGTGTCTCTCTTTTTTGGGCTAAAATGTTGGCCAAAGAAAATGGAATTTGACCCAGACTTAAAAGTAAATTCGGTAAGGCATTAGAACTGTGCATTGTGACGTAAGTTCAGGAACTCTCATGGTAGAAATAAATTATTTCCACCATGGGAACTCTAAAGTAAGCGAGTACATTGAAGCGAGTTGTAAGGGAACAGAAAAATTCAAAATATCAGTCACAACATGAGTCAAGAATTCGTCATTTAAAAACCAATTACAATCGTGAAGTTGCACATCCTCAAGAAATTCTTAAATTACTGCTTCATCCGAAGAAACCGACGGCCAGTAACGCAAGAAACCCGTCTGTTACTACACACTGGTTCGTAAAAAATTAATATTTTTTAATTACTAAGAGTCCACTTTGATTGTTTCTGGAGTTGTCAACAATACTTTAGTGCGTTTATAAATATTTTTAAAAACAATTTATCTAATCGATTTTACAAAAATATTCAATTTTCGAAATTTTTTTAATTGAATAAATTGCAAAATTCCAAAAATTAAACATGTTTTTAAGTTTCGAATGGAATTTCAACAGCGTTTCTATAATTGGTGTATTCAAATATGTGATATTTTTAAGTCAGTGATGCGTGTAATTTTTAGCAAATTTCAATATGCAATATTTCTGAAAATAAGAATGTTAGTAGAAAATAAAAATACACAAGTTAATTTATTCGATCCATATAATAAATAGAAAAATTTAGAAAATAATGAAAAATGTGAAGGATAAATTGGGGTCTTTTTTGTGCGATTTGACGTGGAATGGCTCCATGACTCTATGGGCTTATCTAGAGCCAATGGACAAGTGGTAAGCATAAGTTCAATTATTGCTTCCACCATTTCAAAACTTTCTGTTGACGACCTGGAGAAACGGTACAAAGTTGTAACAACCGTTCGGTGACCCATGAATTCCACTTATCACCCAAACATTGGAAGCCGTTTGAGCTTTTGACAGGAACTTCGATGCGAAATCGGACTGCCATACGTATTAGGGAGTTGCGGGGGAAAAAGCTCGTAAATGTAGTCGAAGACGAACAAAAATTCATACGAGAAGAGGGCAAGTCACAGATCCGCCAAGGAACACTTCATACAAGTCGGACACGCGGTGGCTATCAAGAGGACGCAATTCGGGCTTACATGAGCGCCCGTTTTCTTGATCCTCCTAGTTCTGATCCAGCCCGGCTCAGCACGGCCCGGTAGAAAATATGAGCTTCACTCGGAACGTCACGGCTCAGTTTGCAGTGCTGCCCACCTTCGTCTTTGACAATGCGGGTCTTTCAATTTTTGACATGTCTTTCTAACTTCCTGTGCGTACAGTGCTCCTTGTTACACATGAATTTCTATAACTATTAATTATTCTTCAGAATTTTAAAAAAATCTGGCGTTGTTTCTCATTGTTGTTTAGTCCAAGGCGCGCTATTACGTTGTTTTCTGTCAATGAAGTTGACAGCACTGCACTGCCGTGACGTAGCCAGAACCTGCCTCTCCGCGCAGTGGAGTATCAAGAAAAAGTGTAGCGCGATTAGTAGTTTGAAGATCAAAACTAAAAATCTGGGACCATATCGATTCACAAAGGTCAAACCTAAAGATACGTATAATGTATGCAAGGAGAGAGAAAATATAAATCTTGAACAGTCTAAATACATATTTGACGTATATATTATTGCCATAGTACGTATTGGGGGTAAAGGATATGGAAATATTTAAGGCTTGCAATGCTTACCGATTTTTTTTCTTGTGCAAATTGGTTTCAAAATAAGATAGACAGGCACCTTCGAAATACTTCCGTGGGTTCCGGATAAACTCATATTTGCTTAGTCTGTCTGACAGACTGCATTTTCAAAACATCGTTAATCATTCGTAAATTTTCGCTCCTTCTCCAATGTTCGCAGATAGTCCCCGAGTGACGTAAGATATAACATGACAAAAAAATTGGTGCTGGTGCAGCCATCGACACTGAAACTACTAGGACCTCTCGTAGCGCGACAAAACCTCCCATTTACGTGACGCCCCACTGGTGGCAGTGGGCCCGGGTGGCGGCGCTTACCAGCGCGCTGCATACAACCAAATGGAGCTTCCAAAAACTCAAGAGCGCATGCGCGAACTTAATGTATTTAGATGGAGAACAACGTCATGCTCAGTTCGGGCCGGGTTGCAGCGCCTACTACCTCCGTCTCTTTCAACCGCTTTCTTTGTCAGCAATAGCGGCGTATGCTCAATGAAGGGCCGCGAGCCAGTGTGCCCTTACTTGGCAGAATTTTAAAAACCAAGTTTAGTTCTCTATGGCGTAAATGATGATTTCAAAATATAATAATTACATTTCACTGTCTTTTCTCCAGGGCAAGCGCAGCATACCTAGCTTACCTGGAATGCACGCCACTGGTCTGTCACATGCAAATCAAGTCACGTGTTAAATATAATCATGGCCGAACGACGGCAGCGCCATTTGGAAGTTTTGGCCATTAGTGTTTTCAAACGATTGTATATCAGAATAATGAAGTATCACATGGCTGCAGTGGTAGCAGACATCTGTCAGTGCGTAATATAGTAGGTGAGCCCACCTTACAGGCAGCAAGTACAATTCGTTCATTATCAAGGACAACCAGTAATTGGGGTAACAAATTACTATGTTTAACTCAGTTTGAAGGATCAATATTATCCCGAATATAAAACTGTAACTGTGGATTTCACCAATAGTCGTCAAATCTGTCTTGAACGTCAAAGTACTGACGCGTCCTTACGTTTCACCACTTTTCTGTCAGAAAAGGCTCCGTTAACTTTGACGATTCGTCAAGGATTTTTTCTCCTCATATAGAGGTTGGCTACAATGTCAGGTTAAAACGCGGTTCCGCACTGGCTATTGAGCGTGCTGACGACTGATGACGTATGAACCATAATATTCCAAGTAGGTTGGCACATGATGAAAATCACATATTTGCACATTTACGAAGAAAAACATTTTTCGATTTCTGAATCGTTCTAATTCATTTCCTCTGAAGACAAAAATGGCACGTGTGTGCAGTCTATCATGTATGCATCTCCAGGAAAGTTCGCTCTTCTAAAAAAACATCTCGCCTTATTGGTTAGGCTTCGTCACCCTGTGGAAAATGGAAATTCCACACATTGTGGGCGTTAAAGAAGAATTTGTGAAAGAAACGATCTTTTTATTTACACAATCGAAGTTGTGGATGGCAATATTCCATTGCAATGGACGGAGGAAATGTCTAGAAAAATAAAATAAGTTATCAACTACTACTGTGTATGGCCGTTTGAGGCTTATTTCTGTTTGAGGGATACTCCAGACGGTTTCTTTTCTTCTAATTTTTTTCCAGAATGTCAGCTCCGACGAATCGTTACGAATTCAGGATCTTGAAGTTAATGAAAAGTATACATATTTTTTAGTGATAACGTGTTCTAGACCCATGGTTTGTAAATAAACAAAAGTTAAGCTTAAAATTTATCTCCCATGACACGCTGTACTTGAACAGCAAACAATTAAAATAACTGGGTTAATGAAAATCAATGCTCGCATTTGATTCACCCTAACAGCAGTACGACAGTCTCGCTCGTGGCACATAGCGAAGTGGCTAGCCTTTCACCACTGGGTTCGATTTCCATCGAATTTCATGTGAAATTTGTTCCAACAAAACGAGTTTGGCTGCTTCACAAGGGCTAGTCCAACCCCTGTGAAGAGTCCTAAACCCTACCCCTTTCCTAATTCCTTCCCATTTCTGGCCGCTGGCGTGGCCCACGAGAGGGCTCTCGGGCCGCTGGGTAGTGACGCAGGAGCGCGTACGAGATGCTCCCTGGCGGTCCTCTTGACAACCGACATACACCTACTACATAAACACTGCTTACATACGAGAGACTAATGGAGGATTACTCCGCGCTCAACGCTCGACATGGGGCGAAGAGACGCGTTGCGTCGATAATGATAAAATTAAGGACGAATTAAAAAGGCTGATCGGGAGAATAGCTACCCCCCTATGTCAAGGCTACATTAAGTCACATACGTTTCTAAGCAATTGTTTTTTCCATTCGTTTGTTTGATTTAATGAAAGTCATTTGCTTTATGCATTCTTCTCCACATATATTGATGAAGGTAAGTTTGAAATTATTCTTTAATTGCATTTATTAAGGCCAATTTCAGACTTATCTTTTGAATATATGTGGAGAAAAAACATTTAAAAAAACTATTAGTGACATTATGTGGAAATTCTTAACATCTATAGTGTCAATTTACGAAACTTCACAAAAAGACTAGACTGAGTACAATATTTTTTACTTTTATATTTTTTTAAATTTTCTTAGTAGGAAATGACATTTTTTAATGTCAATTTATTTACTATTCCCTCTAAAAGAAATTTTCTTAAAAGTGAGTGTTCCCTTTAAAATAAATTCTCTTAACGTGAGGGAGGTATATAATACAGCGTGAGCGCCGAAGCGACAGCGGAGGCGCGAACCAGGTCTCGAGAGCGAGGGCCGGAAGGCCCTCGCGAACGTAGCACGTTGGATCCGTGGTAGCGACGTGCGGTAGCACGTCGCGGACCACTTGTTCAAAAAAATGCGTTGGTGAAAGAATTGTGTAGGTTATAAAATTAAATTAGTAGCATGAAAAATACGAATAATCAGTTCGTTTAATGAGAGTACGCTGCTACGGAGATTGATACGTACAGGGGGCTTTGGAGCAGGGGGGTAGCTATTCTCCCGATCTACCATTAAAAAAAATCTAAACGCCAGCCCAGACTCAAGAGAATAGGATACTAACTATAGAACGATTTTCCTAAGGATGAGCCAAAGTGACAGTTCGCGAAAACAAGTGAACATCACATGTATTTCAGAGAAATATCCCTCCGTCGCGACAGCTGTTCAGCTACGCCCCTTCGTAAAATGTTAACGGCTACTGTGAAAACATTCCTATGAAGAAGTCTAAGAGTTTCGCTGAGGTATATGCACGTACATGAGTCCGGGAAATATTTAAATTTATTTACGTATGTGGGAAATATCTTAACAAGCTCTCACAAGTAGTGCAACTGATTATCCTCTTGACTACCTTCGTAAATTACGCCCTCACACGGCGAGCACAATAACCTAACAATTTATACTTTTCTCTGTTCACCTGTCACGTGAACTATTTTTTTTTTTTTGCCCTGCCCTAGCTCTAATTTACAATTGCGTGCCACAATGCCTTTGCTTGTCAGTTGCCCGTATCTCTGCTAGCTCGTATCACTATTACATCCTACCTGGTCGTGGTTCGCGCGCTCATTCCATACGAACTTGAGGTAGGGCCCGTTTCGTTCGTGCCTGGGTCAAATTTTACACAACTATTAAATAACAACACATGGATCTAAGGCATTTATGAGCCATATGGGATGCTCATATGTTTAATGTCGGATCTTTTCCTCATATACCAAAAACAAATACAATGTGCCCCGCCGACTTGCGAAACATAACACAAAATACATAAACACAAAAAAAATACAAACATGCACACTGAAAATATAATACAAGATCTCGTACACGCACAAGAACGCGCATTCTGTCGTGACCTTTTTGATGATTCTATTCTTAATCTAGTTATCAGGACTTGGTCTTCGACAGAGTCTTTTTCATTGGACGTGAACGAAAGAAAATAAAGTAAATGCACGAATCGGGCCACTTTCCTTTTTGCAGCGATATCGCTCCCTGTCAGCGCCCGTCGTTGCTAGTTGTAATGTGCACCCTCCATGCACGCAGTCCCCGTTCAGCTGCCATCAGTTCCCGGACGCACTCATCCATTTGAAGTTACCAGACGTACAACTATTGTTCCTCGCAACTAATCGCGTCTTCCGTAAATGTTCTTTCGCTATCTCGCGACGTATTTAAATTTTACGACGCTTATGTTCCCCGCGCCTAACTTGCGCGAATAATGTCCATGCTAATTTTCCCGTGAATTTCGAAACAAATTAGATTAAATTTCAGTTCCACGTCGTCTAAATAACTGATTTTAAATAACTGAACATGAATTAAAACTTTTGCAAAATAATTTCGCGAAATTTCTCAAAAATCTAGCATAGCCTCAAATACGTGCGTTCACCATCAACGCTCGACTCGTTCTCTGTCTGTAACACATTTTACATTGTTGGTCTACAATTCCCTGCGACTGTCTTCTTTCAAACACATGCCCATCACTATAAGAAATCTTCGAAAATATTTGTTTTCACTGTTTTAGGGCGTCTTGCGTCTTACTATCGGCTTCATAATTTAACTAAATTTTATTTGGTAATTGTCACGTTACCAAATTCCCTTTTCCTGTCTTCCTTTTCTCAAAAACCATTATTTTCGTCTTCTCAGTTCGTGATGACGTCATTTACCTCTTAGGCCGCTCTTTCAATTCTTTTTTAATCCTCTATGCTATGAACTTGAATATTAATTTATTACGAGCCCCACATAAATTCCCCCGTGCTGTGACTAATTTTGCCCTGACCTAAATATTTTTCTCCATAATTTCCGAAAGTTTGGCCAAAATCCATCCAGGCATTCGCTAGATATTCAATAAAAACCGTCTCGTTATATACTTACAGAAGTACAACAATGGGTGCCATATTTTCAATCTTCGCCGTGTTATACATGCAATTTTCACAATTTATGATATTTTCGGAACCCGTGGCTCGAATAATGTGATTTTTGTTTTAAAATGTTCCTGAATTTGGGTTCTATTCACTGTTTATAACGCCCATTTCCGCCCTTTACGTTTTCTATTACTTTCCTGACAATTATTATTACGCGGCGCTGTTGTCTATTGTTTATTTCATTCTTAGTTTCTCTTTCATTACATAAAAGTTCCGTGTTCTAGGCATTCTTGCGGGCTAGCCTCACAAATCATTATAGTAGTAAAAGAAAACTGACACGAATGTAAATAGAAAGAAAAATGATTGTAAGCCGGAAACTTGTGAACCGGTACGCATCTCGCATTCAAGTCTCGGTTTTAAAATAAACATAATATTTATCACACAAAAAGTAAATCCAATGTAATATACAAAGAAATAAAGAATTTTTACAGAAGAGCACATTACACTGCACTTCCTAATATCAATTATTTCTCGCGGCGCACTATATTTTTGTCGGACAAAGACACCACAAAGGGAAGTGCCGAAGCCATTTACAAGTTGGCCAACTGCAAACGAACGAATGCAGGAAGAGAGTCTAATGGGCTCAAGGGCACGACCACAGAACCCTCAGTTATGTTGCCAGCACTAGCTGTCACTTTGGCTCATCCTTAGGAAAATCGCTCTATATTACGGGGTGCTTTCCTGTAGCACCATTAGCTTCTGAATTATTCCCTGATCACAGGCAACAAAAGGGAGTTACTTATGCAAATTAATGATTGCAAGCACTTCAAAACAAAGTTACTTCTAACTCCAAAAGAAATACAAAATAATAAAGACCTTGGCATTAAAAAATTTAGAGGATTTATTTGAAATAAATAATAAATGAAAAAAAAAATACGAAAGATATAAAAAAATTATAAAAAAATAAAAAATTTTCATATGCTAATACATGGTCTAAGATCTCACTTTTATTACATTATTCAGGCACTTTTTGAACTATTTTCGTAACTTGGAACTTAATAAGCAAAGTTGGTAACTTAGGACTTCATAAGTTGTCATGTATTAACACTGATATCTTAATGAAGTCGCCAGCAACAAAAATGGGTAATAATACTAAACCTTTTCATCCATGGCAATATGACCATGAACATACGCATTAAATCACCATAATTTGTAATGAATTAAAAAAATGATTTCATACAAACAAGGACTAGTTAAACCTCACTAAATTATTATCATGAAATTTGATGTGTACTAGTCTACAACAGACCAGAATATCAAAGGACAAAACAAAAGAGTAATACTGAACACCTGCCAATAAAAAGGTATACCGTTTTTCAATCATAATCTGTATCCTTCTCAATATCTCTGCAATTAAAATGTACATCAAAAACCTTCTTAATTCTTTTAACCATTATTTTTGACATCTTGTAAATGCACAAATTCTTATAATAAAATTTATCCAATTGAGAAAACATTTATTAATCATGTTTCCTGTCATGCCTGTTGTACACGGTAATATTTCTGTATAATTGTTTTTAATCCTATATAAATTGACTTTCATAAAATTACGAGTTTTAATTAAAATTATATCCTGTATTCATCAATTTTACGCAACAATTAACATTCGCCAATGCGAAAGCAACGCAGCCGGTGAGAGAACCGCGAAGCTCTAACGTCAACAAACTGCGCCATATTCAAGTTAGATTAGTTTCCCGGAAAGAATCAAACCAGATCGAAATTACTAAAAGTGTTTACTGGGAGTGGTCGAGAGAAGCTGTGCTCCAGAAGTACCCTAGCTTGTATACTATCAACGATTATTTGTACTATAATCGTAATGCAAGACGAGAGGGCGAAAGAGAAACTGTACACATTCCCCAAAGCAAGCGGGCCAAATAATTTCACATAAATATTGATGTGTACGACACTTGTTTTATGAAACGTTTGATTTTTTCGTATTCCAGCATTAAAAACGACCTTTTTTGTTACAAGAAGTGGTTCATAAAATGACAACTTACGGCACAGATGACTAATTGGCTGTTTATGGCACGAACATTTCCGTAACGGTAAACCGAACATCCGACCACCATTTTTTCGCACACGTCATATGTCCGCTACGTCACAAAATTGTTTCGAAGAAATTAACTACGTTTCTCTTACAAAGTTATAATATTGTTATACAAAAAATAACGTATTCAACTCGTTTGTATAATGTTGTTTCGTTGCATTCGTACAAATTTGAAAACCCGCTTCCTAAAGGTACTCGTTTTCAAAATATATATCCCTGCAATAAAACTTAACATTATAAAGTAATTTCATAATGTACTATTATTAAAACTAGTTTTATAAAAAAATCTGACCGTGTACAATAGACATGCCAATGAGCTGCAATGATAGTATGTACACAAATAATTTTCATTGGCTTCAAATTAGATAAAAGATGGAGAAAGAGGAGTGCCAGTGAATGAGCGAATGAGTGTGAGTGAGAAAGAGAGATCACGAGTAAGAAAGAAAACAAATCAACATAAATACATAAAATATAATGTGGAACTGCATGAATCAGCAAGTTGTCTACCACATTAGATGTAGAACTGCAGAGTAGGGAAGTTTGGTAGCTTTCCTATAAACATGAGCTCCTGTGGTTCCTGCAAGGAGCTAAATCTTAGAAATAGTTAAAGTGGCATTGATGCAAAGAGCATCAATCTCGACAAATAGATATAAAAAAATGGCACATTTAATTTGATCTTAATAAAAGAATAACCTCTGAAAAAATATTTTCCTTTTACGTAAAATATTACTTTGAACAATAAATAATTGAAACTGGAGAAGCCACTAACTGGTGTATCAAAAATTAAAAGAAAATTTTTAATGTATCTAGTGATAATTGATTAGAGAAAAGATACAGATCTTTGAACATTAATTCACTGAGAAGTTAATTGATTAATAACTATATTACAACAATTTTTAAGGCACTTATTTAATCACTAGTAAAATAATAAATCATATCTTTGTAAGACAATTTAACAATTAATTACAGGTAAGGGGCTTTTTTGGTGTCAAAATCATTAATGAGGCACTGAGAATAAAAAACAAATAAATCATAATTCATATAGTTTTGGATAGATGCAGAATCTGTTCTTATAATGTATGACCTTTCAAAGAAAACCAGCAAATTTATGTTGTTGATTGGCTGTCCCCTCGAGTGCCAAAATCTTGAGCTCCTATGAATGAAATACCACCCCTGTGAATTCATTTCATACTCATTTGCTTTTTGTTCTCAAAGCCTCAATAAACAGACACACATTTAAACAGGCCAAAGAAACTTTACATTTAGTCATTGTACTGAGAGATCAGAAAAGAAAGCATAATTGAAAATAATGGAGAAAACATACTTTCATATAAATTCTTCCATCAATTTTAAGTAGTAAGCAAGGCTATCAAAAGGAAAGAATAAGAAAACAGCTATTTCCTGAAGTCAAAACATCTCCACTTCATTTTCTTCATCCAATCTATTTAAATCACATATATATTTTATTTACAAATCAAGTGTGAATAAGCACTACCAAATTTCTTTCAAAGCTTAAGCTTGCACTGGATTGCGATGTTGCTGTCCATTTTGTTCTGCGGCAGCATAACTTGGAGGAAGAACATAAACAATAGTGCCACCTTCTCGGCGGAAGGTGGGAACTGGAGCAGTCTGAACAACTTCAATTCGCAAAGGAAGGCTCTTGTTGCCTAGCATACACTGAAATCTACTGCTGACTGATACCGTCAACTCACTGCGTCGCAACCTATTAAAAGAAAAAACACACTCAATAGCTGACAATTTTAATAAAAATTAACTAAAAAAAAGAAAGAAAGAGAGAGAGAGAGAAAGAGAGAGAGAGAAAGAGAGAGAAAAAGAGAGAGAAAAAGAGAGAGAAAAGAGAGAGAGAGAGAAAGAGAGAGAGAGAAAGAGAGAGAAAAGAGAGAGAGAAGAGAGAGAGAGAGAGAAAGAGAGAGAGAGAGAGAAAAGAGAGAAAGAGAGAGAGAGAAAAGAGAGAGAGAGAAAAGAGAGAGAGAAAAAGAGAGAGAAAAAGAGAGAAGAGAAGAGAGAGAGAAAAAGAGAAAAGAGAGAGAGAGAGAGAGAGAGAGAGAGAGAGAGAGAGAGAGAGAGAGAGAGAGAGAGAGAGAGAGAGAGAGCTCAACACTATCATTTCTCAAAGTACATTTCATGGTAAATTATAACTTTATTGAGAGTCGTGTAAAATCTGAAAATGCTAGAAAAGATGCAGAACGTTCAACAAATGCATGGTTAAGATTCCTTCAATATGGAAGATGTAGAAGATATGGGAATAAATACAAAATTTTTGCAACACCCTAGTAACTTTAACTTCTTTGCCTGTAGTCTTCATTAACACCTAAACAGTTTACAGGATTTTCTCCAATGTCGATATTCCTGATTGATCTGGCCGCACTGAAGATCCTATGAATTTAACAAGGACCTTTTAATTTTGGGGCTCTTTTCAGTTTATATGAAGTTCCCTGGACTTTTCCTTCCTTTTTCAAAGATACGTTTTTTTCTCAAATAGAGCAAAATTCACTTGTAAAACAGGCAGGTTCAATTTTCCGTAAACCTTCTGAAATTTCTGCAATTGCAAACATGAAGATTTTGTCACATCCTAAAACTACATTATTCAATTCATTTTAATTTCAATTTATTTTTATTCTCAAAAAGTCTTCTGTATAATTTAATTTAATAATTTTGTGACTTTTTCCAATAATGAGTAGTTTTTGCTTTTTGTTACCGATGTTGTTGGGTATATATGTTTGGGTGTTTACAGGTGTGAAAACAAATAGACCATTGAGACTAAGCATTGCCAAGCATCCTGATTTCATACCTCAGTGTAGAGTCTGCTTCAATTCGGAGTACAATATAAAGAATTCAATTGTCAACATGTCATTGTCATTCAAATTTGTTGAATTTTCAAAACTTACAAGATATCAACTTTTATTTTCTTGAATACTAATTATGTAATATAAAAAAATTGTAATGCTACTAAAAAAAGTTATTTTATAGACAGAAATGCTCATAATTTGGAAACCTGACATTGAAAAAATATAATAAATGTTACGGTCTGTAGTAAATTACTAACACATTCTGTTGTCAGAATCCACGTTGTTGGGTTATTGATAATGTTGTTTGTTGGGTTATTGATAATGAAAAATTGGTTAAGGACAAAACCTCCGACTGTAGTCAACCATGGGCGCATAAGCAGTTCAGACTATTTTCTACAAAAATAATATTCCCTGATTGATCTGAGCTGACTCAAGGCCCTACAAATTGAAAACTGATATTTTGATTTTACAAGAAGCCATAACAACTTTTTCAAATTTTTCTCAAAAATGGCAAACATTTTTGTTTTAGGTTTACAATTTTAAGATTATCATGGTGAGTCAGATGTGATTTGTTAGTAAAATTTTATTTTGAAGAATTAGTTACATTTTTATCTCTGACCATTGTAAGATAAGTAATCAAGTAATCTACAAAAGTTACAGAACCAAATAATTCAGTTTCGTTAATCGTTTACAAAAAGATTCATTGAACGTATCACAATGAAATCAGAATTCGTTAACAAAATCCCCAAAAGAAACCTCCCCCAAACTTACCTCTACCGGGGAATATAACCTACAAATTACATTCCTAATTCTGCTGATAATGGAAAAAGTTTGCGAATAGTAAAGGGTTTCATGCCTTCGGGGATAGACATCTATGACCTATGGCAGTGGCAGTGGCAGTCTGTCTTGAGCAATCCACAATAAAACTAACGGTGCTACATCACATACTTTCCCATTCAGTAATTAGTATGTTACTAATACAGCAATTTCTGACCTTTTCACATACCCAGAAACATCGCCCCAAAACGAGAAGTTATTCTGAGAATTTCAAGCTTCAGTGTCGCGGCGTTTCCACTGTATTGCAACCAGTTAGACAGATTCTAGCAAAATTAGTGCGGGGAAATTCGAATAGTACCAAAATTAAGTGAAACCGCACATATTTTCAAGAAAATGGACATGTCTTTATTTAAAGACCTAATTTTAAAGAAAACATTTCATTAAGTAAATGTTCCCCATCTTCAATTGTACTTCTGCAATGCTAACTTTTTTGCAATTTTTTAAAATATGGGGAGTTCTCTGAAAATGGGACCATCACCATATTCTTCACCGTTCTTTGCAACATATGAGGAAAAAAATTGGAGCGGTGTGTGAAAATTTTTTTCTATAAATTGCATTAATTTCAAGCAGAAGTTACACGAAAACTACTCTAAAAAAATTGCACATAAGCCTCATTTAAAATATTTTATTAAAAGAAAATAGAGAGTTCACCAAAAACGGGACATGTGCCATTAATATAAACAGCCTTCGAGAATAAATAAAAAGCATTAAAAGCCAAATTTTGCATTTAAAAATAAAAAGAAATTACGCCAAATTGTAACATTGTTTTTGAATTTTTATAATTGTATTTATTTCATGCAAAATAACGCAAAAACTTCTCATTAAAAATATGTACATGATGATTTTTAAAGAATACTTTGAAGATAATTTTTCGTTAAGAAAGACATCTATCATCAATATTGTAGTTGTAGGGAGATTTCCAATTTTTTTAAAAATTCGAAGAATTCAACGAAAATGTCGATTTAATGACTTCATGAAAAGCCTCCAACAATCAAAATGTACATTTAAAATTCAAGGGACCGTGACATAAGCTAGATTGATACAGGAATATCAATTTTTGTGAAAATCCTGCCAATGGTTTATTCGCTAACGTTTGTAGACAAACAAACGTTTGCCATCTACGAATTGTTTCGTATCAAGAACCCACAAAATGTCGATTCTGACTGCCCAACATGTTAAAGGAAGTAATTTACTACATTTAGGAACAAAAATAATCCACTTTCTTCGTTATCAGTTCCCCTCCCATAATGCAAACTTTTCTGCAGAAAAATCGCCATTTTTTTTTCGCAGCATTACAACTTTTAATACAGTTTTGTGGAAAATTAGGCAAATCTCTTCAAAAATAGGTCAACGCAACACGCCCCGCCCAAGTCTGGTTCCTGAGGCATCGTTTAATATACACAATTCAAAAATGGTGTGTCGAAGTACATCAAAATCTGGTTTACAAATCCAAAGGGTTCAAGTTCTGTTTCCAAGCCACAATATACACAATGAGGTTTTTTGTAACCTTGAGCATTTGGTCACAATGGGGGAGGGGGAGCTGGCTCTTCCTTTTTGGTAACGTAAACACGTTTCGCGAACATTTCTCCTTTCACAAAGATGAATATGTTGGGAGATGGGGGGTCATACTACCACACGAGACTTCCTTGCACAAGTAGGCAAGTCATGTTTACGATGGTCAATACTCAACAGAATAGTTCACTTACTGATAAAAGCGATCGCAGATGATTCCCAAAAGTTCGCCCACGCGATCTTCACCTTCTGGGCACTGCAGAGACAATACCAAATCATTGCCCTTGCTTGAATGGATGACGATCAGTTGATCACGCCCACTACTAAGGCTCAACCCTGTGATCTAAAACAAAGAACAAAAACATACTTTCTTACAATCTTCATGGATCTAGGTAAAAGAAAACCTCCACCATCGAAAATTGCAACTACAATTGATAATACTAGGTAGGAGCAATGATGGTACCATACTTCTAATGTGTCTGAAAACTAATTGATGAAAGAATGTGAAAAATTGTGTGTATGAGAACCAAGCAATGAAAACAAACGCATGTTCATTCATGTAAGTCGTGGCATGCACATGACACAATCACGATATCAGGGAGGCCGATTTCTGGAAAAATTGGGAAATCAAAACACGTAAAATATAAACTAATTGTGCTACCGAATGACAAACTTTCTCGTACTAATTACAGTTTTCTAATATCATTAAACTAGGCTGGCTTTCTGATATTGCCCTCTCTTTTCCCAGCTGCTGTGTATTGGCACAAAAATATTCACACATTTTCGGTCCCCTAGTAGTAGAACTGACATTTTGAAGAATATTACAGAAAAGTAAAACAGTCGTCTATGCAAACATTTACTGAAAAAAAATTGAAGCAGTTCTTGAGATATGTAGACAGTTTTAATCATTATCACAGAAAAGTTTTGGGTTTTCATGATAATATATCAGAAATAATTTGAATCACTTGTGTTCACAAATGCAAATGAACATTACCATAATGTAAATATTAACGATGTGAGAGATTAAAAAAAAAAAAAAAAATTGTAATGTTAAAAAATCAAAAAGGCGTTAGTGTAATTTTGTTTAGTCCATATAACACTACTCTTACAAAAAGTTTTTCTTTAAACTTCGCAGCCGTTTTTGAGAAAAGGTCATTGAAGCGTTACTACAAATGTGAAATTTTTAGCTCGTTTTCACAGAAAAGTATAGAGTTTTCGAGAAACTTCATAAGAAATCATTTGGAGCACATGTACTCGCAAATGCAATGATGGATACAAATTCCCGTAATGTAGTACATATTAACAACATGAGATATTACCAAAAAATTGAGTAAATTTTGAAAAATACAAAGAATTTAGCAGAATGGTGTTGATGTCATCTTATTCAATGCATGTAGCACTACCTGTTCAAAAAGTTTCCAGACAAAATTTTGAACCAATTTTGAGAAATTCTTGTTTTGAAAATTGCTTTCACACAAAATTACTCTAACTATTCATATTTTGAAACGCGTGTAGTTAGTGTCCAAGGGCAAACGGACAACCTCTCGTCAGAAAATTAAGAGGAAAAAATTAATTTATTGTAACTTGGTTGCTCTTATCATTTACCAAAAAATCATCTTTTCAGATGAGAGCAAATTCTTGTTTTTGGAACGAATGGTCAGCGTCTAGTGTGGAGGAAAAAGAACACAAAGAGTTCAAGCTGCAGAATACTTTCACACTTTCTTTTTTTTAATTTATTTAATTTTTGGAGGTACTTTAAATGAAGGTCTAGAACATCATCTTATTGTCGAAAAAATCCAAGATTTCTTAAAATTTTGTTGTTCGAGTAGAGCAAAGTACCCATATAAAAATGAAGGCCGCAGATTTTCTATGAAACCATTAAATTTTCTAATAACTACAAAATTTCAAATTTGTTTGTACTCCCTTCTGCTGCTGAAGGCACCGATTTTATTTTATTTTGCTTGCTGCAGAGTAATATTACAATACACTTCGAAGTTTTCCTTGCACAGGGTCATTTATTTTCCGGAAAATGGAAGAAGCAACATCGTTTGCTTTCCTTGGCGAGAATAAAACTTAGTAGCTAAGGCAAGCAACAGAAAGCATAGAGCAAAACATCCATTCTTACATTGTCATGATTATTTTCTTGTGGACATCAAGTTAGATTTTCTGAATTAGCAAATCCTGTAAACCAATACACTAATTTCATACACTGTATTTGACACAGATTAAATATTTTTTCCAAAGCATCCATCCATTGGTAGTCATTATCAGACTCCCAAGACAGAGCCTGGTACACTAATACCTGGCATCCAAGTCATTGACCTAGATGCATTGGAGACTGCATTTAACTAATTTCGTATTTTAAAAAATAACAAACAAACAGGTTTTGGGGTACATTTGGAAGCAATTACTACAGTGATTCAAAAGTTTTTGAAGAGCATATATACATACTTACATATATACATACATAGAATTACATTAACTTTTATATAATTTATTTTTTAAATTATATTTTAAGTCAATGGAGCTCACAATTTTTAAAGTGTTTCCCTCAGACATGACAGTTTTCGTCATAACAATTCTTCCCTATATATGTGTTTTAAATGTAGTATTAACTGGTTATTCATGCATTTTTAAATTATTGACAGAATTATTTTAAGTTAACGTAAATATTTACAATAACATGAAAATATAGCACTAACTTTTCAGTTAAGTGGTTAATTTCTTCAATGTTGTTCTCACTTTCCCTTCAAGCCTGCTGTGAACCCCTGCAAGTAGTACATATACCACAGTTTGAGAACCTTTGCTTTAAATGCCTTTTATATTCATGCCAACATAGCAAAGGCATATCATTCCAATAACAATTTGCATGATTAAATCCAAAAACTGTATAATCCACTTTGTTGAATGAAAAATGTTCCTCTTCACTTCAAAACAAAACAAACTACAATAAAGAAATAGACTATGTTTTATAAGAACATTATATTTTCAACATTTGATATAATACTACTGAATTCTATTCCATGCCATTTCTAAAATAATTAAAAAAAAATATCCCCCAAAGATTAAATGGAAAATTAAAAAATATTTATTTTCAAGTTTTGCAAAGTGTTGTATTATTAACGTTGAGGGCCAAATTGTGTTATCGTTCTATTCTGGAACATTTATTTATTCCAAGAATAAGAAACAAAATGTGCAAGTGAACATCCACATGTCAAGGGAATGTGAAGCCAAGGTTTCATGCCAAATTGCATGCACGATTGGGTAAAATACAACAAAGCTTTCAATTGCTTCTAACATGCAAAGCCACGTAATAAATAAGCAAATGGGAGCATACTTTTTTGTACAATATGGTCAATTGGTAACTGGCAATGATCATACAACATACTTAGAAAATTAGCACTGAAATGTATCATTCAAATGAATTAAAAAAAAAAAAAAAAAAAATCGAATTGTACATTTTCAGGTTTATCTCTACATTATTTTGTCACTCATGGTTATTAAAAACCTTTTTAATACAATTTTGTTAAGAATTACTTTACACTTATTCTCCTAAATCATAGCAATACAAAAAATTAAATACGCAGTTCATTTCAAAATCATAAGCAATCAAATTATAAAAATACCTACACCTAATTAGAAAGATCAGGAGCATCAATTAAAAACACACAGCTTTTTGAGTCTCAACTGATCAGTCAATTTATGAGCAAGCTAGAATATATTCTTAACGAATCCTAATTTGAATAAGAGTGACCATTTTTTTTCATTTCAATTTTTTGTCTATTACTTTATCCACTATCTCTTTAATTTGTTTTTCACCTTCTTTACTAAATTTATCCTTCTTGTAAAGACCATGATTCTGTAAAAGAGAAGAGAAGAAGAAAATAAACTAAAGGGAGGGGAGGTCCTGTATCCGAGAGCAACAGAATTTCAAAGTTACAGATAAGCTTGTGGCATAATTACACAATTAAACTGTTAGGGAAACTACAAACCCTTCTACAACTTATTGTCAATCATAAATTCCACACGTTTTCCATACTGTAGAAAAATTCAACCACAGGTTCTGACAGTACAAGAATTTATAGTCAATAATTTTTTCCTTTTTAAAAAAATTTTAATTTCCTTAAAAGGGGGATTTATGGATCCATTTGTAACACTGTTTGAAAAATTATTTCACAACATTGAGATATATGCATTTTTAGCCCCATTTTTTGTTGCTAATTTTTTGGAAGAAGTAGGGAAAAAACAGAGGAGGAGATTCTATTAAACAAAATATGTTAATTTTGCCTGAATTTTCAAAACTTTTCCACTTGAGGGTTTGTAAGAGGATCTTACAAACTACTGCATCTACTGACTACTTGAACGTCAACTTATTTCTGACTTAATGGACTTAAACTGAAAATTATAAAATATACCAATGATAATGGAAGTGATAAAAAACGAAAAGAAAAGAAATTGTATGCAAGATAGTATTTCATTGCATCGCCTTCAACAAAAATTTCAAAATTAAATCTACCAATGCATACCTCATTTATGATTATCATTCACAGAAAATCAATAGATTACAAATTCTAACTGTAGTGATTCTTTCTGATCATTGCCAGTATCAAGTAAAAAAATATTTTATGTCAAAATGCCAATCAAACCAGCAACTACACACCACAGTCTAACAACAAATGTAAAGAAAAGAAAGAATCTAATACCGACTAAAAAAAATTAAACACAAGAACTAAAAATCAAATCCTGAAACATCCAACTGCACACTAAATGCTTGCATAAAAATGAGATTTTCTTGCCTTTGTTTAGTAATATACGTAAGGTGATGGGAGGCGTGACAGATGAGTGGGTGGAGAAGCTCTTCTCTGCAAAACTGTTAAATAATAATTTACAACTTGTTTATGGGTCTCCAACAAGAAAAGTTGCACCGAAAGTAAATTTTAAAATTTTTTCTATTAAAACATTTTAACTTTTCATGTATGAATGCAGAAAATGATGAAGCAAAACAACCTCAAATTTTAGTAAGTATTTACATTAGATTTTACCATTGGACCATACAATGGTCATGCCCTTTAATGTACTACATTTTAGTCTGCACTGACACTTCAAAAATGAGAAAGGCAATAATTCTTCAATTTTGTAAAGTAGTGTGAATCTGATGTAGTGATTTAGCACATAACCAACCAGTCTACGTAAGTAATATTTTATGAAATAAGTTTTCATAAATTTACAACATAAGCAAATTAATATTAAGAACTAAACTAATTTCCATTTGGGAAAAGTGAATGAAAAAATTTCAAGTACAAAATAAGTAAACCCAAATATTTAATACCTTAATTTTCTTTTATTTATCGATCTTCATTGAAGAATGTAGGTAGTTACATGTTCCTAAATTTGTAATTTTAATCTTGGTTGCTCTAATTAGTACTGAAGTCACCTTTCAGAGTATTACTTGCTAAGATGGCAAAATGATGAAAGTTACTTTGTCTTGACATGAGACGCAAAATGACATAAGTCACTCTTGTTTGTTTAGAAGGAGGCAAAAGGTGCATTTTTCTTGTAGTTTATGAGGGGGAAAAAAGAAGTTGTTTTTTTAAAATTGACATATATCATTTTGCCATTTTAACAGTTTTACTTGTGCAATTTTATACAACAAAACATCATTAACTTCATAGACATCTAAGTTAGTACTAAATAATACTTAGAACTCCAATGAAATAATTGTGATGTTTGAAGGAATTAATTAATTTTTTTAATTTGGAAAAAAATATAATTGTAATTATTTTCTTATAATTTCTGTTTTGGTGCAACATTTGATGGAATGACAAAAGCAATTCTGAACATTACTTTGAAAATAACTTTTACTCGCAATAAGACATTTTCCCTTAAAATAAAATAAAATTTGTTACATTTTCCCTTAAAATAAAACAAAAAATTTTTCTGCCAAAAGTACACCCTGATTGGCATAAATTTAATCTCGCCTTAAAGAGTTTATATCTTTGTTGTCAATAGTTTATGTTCTATTTTGTTTACATTCCACATGAATGCCTGTGGGAGTATTGAAGTTTTTAGTTTACACATGACCAAACAATTTTTGTGCTATATTAGTAACAATATCGACCTGCTGAAATTGCTACCTCCATTGTTAGAACTAAAATCACCTATCAATAGCAACTTGTTGGTTTACATAACATACTTGGGATCTCATGTCATCTGCCTTGTTACGAAAACCTGAGAATATGCCCGATGACGGCCCACCTGAGCCCTGCACGCCGCCTGTGACTGCGTGCGTAAAAACAATCCACGTCACCATTTGCAATCCCTTCTAAATAACCATGTTAGAGGGTTTTTTTTCAAACCCTCAATTTAACCCTTGCATTTAGAAACAACATTTTAGGCGTATGTAGCCTGCGCCTACAAAAGGAAGTGGCGCACAGTGCAATGCCCGCCACAGCAGACTCACCACTGCACGGTGATGGCATCAATGCCTCTGTCGCCCGCAAAAAAATTGCCAATAGATTAATAAAAGAACAATTTTATAACACAATCATTGCAATCATTCATCTTTCCGTTTGTTTAACTGTGGCTTCAATTTGAAAGTAGCGCAGGTGGGCAACATGAGGATTTCGGGCAATGATATTCCTATTACTCATAATTCAATTATAAAATACACATTCGGTAATATAATTACACAATTTCTGGCCACATTAAGACTATCAGCCATCACTTTTAAAATTCATTACCAAATGTAGCCCATGATGTGCTAAATAAATTCCTTTAAAGCTAATACATCAACACAAAATCGACAATCCAAAACTGCCTTCTGTACAGCGACAAACGAACAGACCATTCTCGTATTGCGAAAATTCCACGAAACTACAGTCGATTCCGGTTATAGTGAACTTCTAGTGATTAACATTTTTAGTTCACTATATCAGTCAAAATTAAATAGAATTTCTCCACAATTATTTTTTTTAATTTAGAGATACAGCAAAATGCATTAACAGTACAAACTGAAAATTTCAATATCTTTATTTGTTCTTAAAACATCAATTATTTTCAATTGTTTGCTTTGTACATTTTTCATTAGTAATTTCTCTAGATCCTTCTCCAGAGTTCGTACTCCATACTTCATTCTGCATTGTCCTCTGTGTCTTAAGTATCGTAATGCAGTGTTGACACCGTTCAATGCTCTCATACTGTTAATCTCTATAACTAGAGATTCTTTTGGTAGTGGTATGACACAAGCTAATGGAATTGGTGGCTTTAACATGCGGGGAGGGGGGGGTGCCAGGGTTGTGACAGTCGTGTGCTTCCTGTCGCATACTTTGTTTAACCGAGTTGCATAAAGGTTCCCATTCCAGGTCCACTACCTCCACATCAAGGGAGACCCTTCTTTGATAACCACTGACCGACGATATATTTTTTCCAAGCTGCCTGGCATTTGAATTTGTGGCAATATGGCGATATATTGTTTTCCAGGAAGGTATTAATATCCAGGATGTATTTCCTATGTTCACTAAAGCCAGAGGTGGGATTTTGGACCTTTTATTGGGGGACACAGGGGCCCCCCATATAAGTAAAATGTTCCCCTAAATCAAATGACATGAGTAGTTACACTACAACACAAAAATAAGATTTTTGAAAGATTTTGTTTTCCCCCGTCCCATTCCTTTACGACCAGAAACGTGTTTTTTATTTTTTTGTTCAACTATTTTATCTTATTGAAAAATATGAAAAATAAGAAAATAATTTATTCTCTCAAAAAACGATTTTTTGATATTTTCTCAGCGCCAAATTCAAACGCAATTTGTTTTTCACTGTCTAAGAACCCTGTAACAGGCATAAAAAATCTCAAAAGTTCCTTTCAAAACACACATCATGAATTTTTTCAAGTTTTTACTTTCTCGCTACTGCTTATGTAGTAGAGAAAAGGTTATGCAATGCTGCAGGAAAAAAACTGAGAATTTTCGACAGAAAAAAAACTATTTCCAGACCCTGAAAATGACAAAGTAGAGAAATTCAATTGCTCAATTTATGGGGGGGTCCTCTAACATGTATATTGAGAATCCATGTTATGTGGGTCCTATATACAGAAAAATTGATTGACGTCGGAACTGTCTGATGTTTGTGAACAACACAAGCACCTAAACTATGCATGTGATTTTTTTTTTTTTAATTGAAGAACCCCCTGCTTCTCTGGCCTGAGTCAAAGCTCTGCGGTTTTGGAAAACAGTTTTGGGGGGTATTTTACACGGACTCCCAGGGACATTTTCAAAATTTTCTGAAAAATGGCTCCAATCTTTTTCTTTGAATTGCTTGTAAGAACAGAGGTGAAGGTGGTATAAGTCCAGTTCTACTAATAACACTTGAGTTTTAGATAATCGCAAAAGTTTGAATCTCGGCGACTTGCTACAAGTACAAAATTGATGATAGAGATTTTTCCTTGAAATGAAATTTGTTGTCCTTAATTAGTTCTTTTATTAAAGTCATTTTTTTGATAAAATAGTTTCGGCAATATTGTGTACAATATGTACCATTTTAAAAAACAACAAAAACAAGATTTTCTCAAAAACGGCTCTAATTTGTTTCTTTACACCTTTGTTACTGATAATGCTACATATACTCTGTGAGATGACATCAATGATATTTTGCTCTATTCTTTTGTTTTTTTAAGAATTACAAAAAATTTTTTGAGTTGTTTGCGGATGACGTTGATACTTGCATTAGCGGTGATTTTTTCACAGTATTGTATTTACGAGTAAACATGCTTTAAATAATGCCATATAAAGTTTCGCGAAAACTTAAAAGCTGTCTGTGAAAACGAGCTCAAAATTTCCATATTTTCAGAAAGGCTCAAAGGCCATTTTCTCAAGAATGGCTCCAAATTTCTCTTCAAATTGTTCTTACGGATAGTGCTAATGGCACTGTTTAAGATCACATAAAAATAATTTTGCTGAATTCTTTTGTTTTTTTCAAAAATTACATAATTTTCTTTTTTAATATCACTCACACCTTCATTATGCATGTTTTTCAGCGATTTGTATACATTCTTGCATTTGAGTGGAAGAGCTTCAAATAACTTCCAATGAAGTTTTTCGATAACAAAAGATTTCTGCGAAAGTTTCAAATTTCGGATTTACAACGCTCGAATGCCATTTTCCTAAAAACCGCTCCAAAGTTTTCAACATTTCCTGATAGAACATTTCCCGAAATTTTACTCTTACATTAATATTCTTGAAGTAATATTTTGATTCTACCATTGAAAAAGTTTCAAAAGAAAAATTAAGGGAAATTAAAAAGAGAAAGCGAGAGATTTGGGCGTCGATAGATGGCAGCTGGCACGAGAATGGAGCAAGATAGCAAAGCTCAGCCAGATCAAGGACATTAGAAAACTAGTATGAGAAAGGCTCTGCCATTCTGTTGCACAATTATAGAAGATTTTCCTAAGAATGAGCCGAAGTGACAGCTAGTACCGTCAACATAACTGAACATTCTGTAGTAGTTGTGTCCTTGGGCCCATTAGACTCCCTTCCTGCATTTGTTTGTAGTTGGCTAACTTGTAAATGGTTTCAACGCTTCCTTTTGTGATGCCCTCGTACGACAAAAACGTACTGCACCACGAGAAATAATTGAAATCAAGGAAATTCCGAATGAGTTTGATACGTAATCGATGTAACATCTATAAGATTTCTAGTTCATATACTGTGTTTTAATCTGTGTGTAAATATAGGTTCCTTCATCCAATTACATTTAGGCGCAAATTTCAAATTTTTAAACTGAAAATATTGATTTTAAGTTTTTCACTACTGTCCACATTGTTAAAAAATATGTTATAGAATATTATAAACCTCATTTTAGGGGGAAAATTGAGACTACTCCAATGTTATCACGTTGAAAATTAATTTTGAAATTTTTTTCTTCTATATGAAATAAGTATTTTGTGAAAATACCTTCAAATTGAACTATGTTTCCCCGTCTGCAATTTTTTCAGCCTAATACGTGCAATAAAAGTTGAGAAAAAAATAAAACGTGCAAAACAAGTTTCTCGTATCTTTGCAAGATTGCCCTAGAGGTTGATTTTTTGTGCATCTACATTATCTTGTATTCTCTTTCATACGAGCATCGTGATTATCAATTTGGTCAGTGTTTTCACTTTTCACTGCCTTATTCGGCTATACCCTTTAATGAAAACATTTGGAGTCACGTTTTGAAAATTTTGAAAATTTCCAAGGGGCTTCATTGGGAGCCAAGAGGAGGGACTTGTTCCTGGCGCATGTGAGTAGTGCATTGTTTTCAGTCTAGTACTAGCCTGGATAGTTAGGAGCTCTTAGCTAGCAGAGTGGCCGGACCCAAGCATTGTATGGGGAGGTTACCGTGAAGGTCAACTACGTACTGCCGAGACCCCGATACAAGCCCAAAGGCGTACGTACATTGGGGGGGAGGGGGGGAGAGAGATAGAGGCCAACGCTGAGGTATCCACCCCAGGGTGAATTCCCCCTGGTAAAGTACAAGTGTGTGATAGGTGTACGGCAGGCTCTGTTTCAAGTACATAATAAAACTACAGCACTTTCAATGTAGATAGTTCTCTTCTGGCTCAGTGCCCTCTCGTCCACCAACTGAAGCATTTTGAAACCTTCCTTTTTCTTCATTCCTTTTTGTCCTAATTCCCCCCGCCCCAAATGTTTGTTTATTTATAAAAATAAGCTGCTTCAAGCAGACAGACTTTCAGTCGAACTCTTCTCGATATCATCCTCAAAGAGGTACTGTTGCCTTTGGCAGTTCTTCAACCGGCAGACTTCTGCAGTGTATTTATGCACTTTTGAGTGTTAGCCTCGTATACCAAATATACATGGGCCCTTGTGCAGCCTTCATTTCCCAGCTGACTATTGGAAGCTGACCGCATGAACCGCTGCCTTCCATTTGCTACAGTTTGTGCACATGTCCTGCGCTTTGACCCTGCATCTGCAATTGGCCATCGCTGGACCCTGTGGGAGTGAGCATTCCAACATAGACCTGACTGGACTTCATCCAGTCACCTGCATCTGTGAGTTACAAGTTTCACTTTCGCCCTTTCGTGTTACTTAGATGACAAGAACTAAAGTTACAATTCCACAGGGTAAGAAGCGAGTTCAATCGCCTTCATCTACATTGTTTCAAGGCCTCAAAACAACTGTACAAATAATTCCCTCAGTCACAATCAATTTTAAATTGTAACTTATGTGCAAGTTTAATCATAATTTTGTGTCTCAGGCGAAATTGTTTCCTCCTTTCACCAGCGCCATCCCCGATGTAAAATTAAATTAGTACAGAGAAGGGCCTTTCGATCAGCTATAGCAACCTCTCTCATTCAAGGTTATTCACCCCTTTCTCTATTCAATTGGAAAGGAGACTTAGTGGACATAGGAGTATCTCGTTCTGAATAGGACACCACCAGATAAAAATTCACAGCTATCCCCATCTGAGATTTGAATCCATGTCTGCCAGGTTAGCAAACTATCTGACCTAAGCATTACACTGCCATGACGCTTCATTAGATGATCCGGGTGAAAATAGCACTTAATAAGACTTCACTGCATAATTATGAAATAAAGATAGAGAAAGAAGCATCAGGTCTTTCCCCTGCAGAAGTCTGTAGAACACACTTACCTCAGAAATGTGGAAACCTTTTTTCATGGATTTGAATTTGGTATTATCCAACTTATAAATATAGATATCTGTGACTAGCAACGCACGATCAGCACATTTGTTGAACTTGTTTGTCTTGAGAACAAACGATGAAAACAACACCTGAAAAAGAAAGGAAACTTTTTCAAAAATGTTTGATTTACAGAATTTGTATTCAGAATAATCTCCATTTGAACATCAGAACTTGTATGCCCTTAAGCTAATAGCTACCCAATGACCAAAAAGAATTCAGAAAACTAAATGAAATCTGATTATACTTTAACTTTACTTATGAAATTACTTCAATGAAATATGCACATTTTCACACAATGTTGAGAGACACAGAGAGAGAGACAGACACACCCACCCACACAACAACACCCACCCACACCACCCCCACCCCCCACCCACACACACAGAAAGAAAGACAGATTTAGTTTATTCATGTTTAATTTGTATCAATTAACTAGTTCAATTTTTTATAGATAATAGTATTTATCTATTGCTAGAGTATAAAAGTAGTCTACTTACTTTTTGGAATTTATCTGAATGTTTCAGATTACTAACACTAGCATTGTACAATGCACTGCTTCGATTCTCTCTTGTTTGAGTCAAGTAGTCACCTTCCCACTTGCGTGCCTGGCCCCACCAAGATCTTTTGCCTCTCAAGGCAGAGGCAGTTGTGATCTACAATGTAAAATAACGGCAATAATGTAGGTATTATCAGAAATGCAAGAAGTTTAATCTGGCACAATTAAAAGCAAATAAAAAGAGAAAAATCATCAAATGTTTTCCTTGCTATCATTTGCACTATTTAACCCAGGAGTGCCTGCACTATCTCTGCATTTTTTGTCTGAAATTTCATGTATTCATTCATTGTACTTCTCCGAGAACCCCTTGCCTTCTATTGTTATCCTTTCGCTGAATCATTTCTGGTGAGCATGTTAAAACTTTATTACTGCATGCTAAAACTTATACTATGTGGAGTGCAATTCCTGTCAAATATGTTGCGTGCACTGGTGCCAGTACATAGTGAGCTCCTGCCATATGCAGAATGCATCATGGCATTATTTTCAGCCATGTCTATGACAAGTGCCTATTCAGAAAATGTAATCATTTGTCTTATCTAGCATCAACTATCACAATAATAACAATAACAACAACAATAATAATAATAATAATAATAATAATAATAATAAACAAAAGCAGAAACCTTGCAAAATGGAACGAAAAACAAAGACTTCCTAAATATTTTTTGATAAACATACAATATACGTTTGTTTAGAAAAAGCCAATAATCATTAGTGTGAATTGTATTTAATATGATAAGACCATTAATGACTTTTTATGTACTTTGTGAAATTTTACATTTTTTACCTTAAGTATTCAGACAAGTATTTTGCAATATGGGTTTCGTTAACATTTGCATTGGGGGTACATTGCATGTACAAACGCAAGAAAATATTTCATTAAATTGAGCTTCAGATCATTTGCATTCATAAAAAATGCAGCTATATCTGAGAGATACAGTATCTTGAGTCTACCCATTGTGGGTACTCCCAGAACACCTTACCAACAACAAAATATTATTTTCAAAATAATTTATTTCTTTTCACAATCACAAAATCTTTAAACCGTGTGAAGAACATACCTTTAATTTCAATTGTGGCCATTCTACTCGAGGTATTGATCGCAGAATCATCCAAGCACGCCAGCGATTATGAATTGCTTGTAAGTAAGCAACTGCTTGCCTCACAGCCAGTGGTGGTGCTGGCCATCGTACACTCTTTCCATAATCTCTCATTGTCTGGACATTTCTACACAATAGGAAAACTAACATCAGCAAGCAAACAAAAACGAAGGTAATTCAGTCATGTAATTTATTTCATTTTTCTCAAACCTGACACCAAACGTTTTAAAGATCCGTGAGATCAATCTTATATACTCAAAATGATCAATCTACTACTCAAAACAATTAATACTCACCAAAACATAACTCTGAATATGAGGCAACGCCCTATTTTTGTAGAGGCTTCATGAGAACTTTTAAAATTTGTAACCAGTTCTTATTATTCAGTCAAAATAAACAAACTTGTAACTCAACTAGAAAATTGTTTTGGGGATGAGAATGGGGGCAAGAAAACTTATTGCCTGCACTATTACCATTTTCTTGTTCATATTCTTAGGTTTTGACATTAGAGTAAACTATACGGTGGTTGGCTCTCGCACAGTCATTGGCACTTCGGTTACATTCTTTCCCGATTATTAGGTTTTGGTTAACAGCAGTGACAACTCTGAGCCATACATAGAATTGCTGTTTTTTTCTTTCTCGTATACATACGAAATATATGAAAAGAATACAAAGTCTGATCCTTAACTGAAAAGAAAAATACTTCAAGAGAAAGGTAATGTGAAGGCAAGATGTCCTGAAGGTGGAGTTAGTGTTGCAAACAATGACAAACAAGGGATGTGTTTTAAACGTACAAAAAGCATGTGGCCAACAGATTTATTCTGTTGGTTTGCCTTAAAATCTTTGATGAGAAGTGTGTACCAGACATTCAAAAGTTGCATGTTCCTGAGAGAAAAATTCCTAAATACACCACTTTTGCTTTATGTGTGCCAAAAGTACTTCTAGTATGGTTTCTGATGTAGAATTATTTGTTTATAATATCTACCCCAGTAAACACTGGTGGGCTAATAACATAATGTTTAACATTCATGTCAGCTTATGTATTCAACACACTGTTTTGCATTTCATATCATCATTTAGGATAATGTGTTCCTTGGGTGCCAATGACTGCGAAAATAGGGGACTGAATATGGTAATATTAGTATATCACTGTATCTATAGATCCAAATAACTAATATGGTTTTGTAAATTTAAATCATGTTAAAAAATAAATTAAGAGTTAACATGAAAAATTATTATCCTACAATCACCCTTATTCTGAATAAAAGGTCCTAATTAATTTTAATGTCACAAGGGTGAGTTCCAGTGACAAATGAGTGCCAGGTGTCTTAACAGTGCTAATGACCACACAGTTTACTCTACCCCTGTCACATGTATCGTAGATTGTTTCTTTTGGATCCACCTCCCATACTGCGACTTCCTCCGACTTTTTAGATCTCTCTGAAACTTCTGTGCATTGAATTTGTGTTTTTAGCCTTTCATCTGATGCCATTTAAGAACATGCCCTTGTGTCTCCAAATTTTCTACCCATTCTGATCTTGTTTCTGGCCTCTGATTCTTTCACATCCTTTAACAGAATATTCTTTAAATTCTCTTTATTTAATGTAATCATTCTTAATCTTTAATTCTTGTAATCAAGTTGTCAACTGTGAACTCTTATACCTCTGTTGTTTTACAGATAAAATGGGAGAAAGTGACAAGTTTCCAAGTTTGGGAAGTTTTTGGAAAGAAAATATCTTTTTTTATCATCCTTTTCTGAGGTTGTATGTAAAATGCCTTCATCTATCCATGTGAATTTTTCAATTCCATCTCTTGTACAACACAGATTCTTGCACACCAAAGGTCAAACCAAGAATCCCCACTGCCTCGTCGAAAAGTGTGTATAACAAAATCTTGGCAATGATTTTTATTCATTTTCATGTTGCTTTCACTTGATACAATGCTACTCATTTGAGATTCCCTCTTTCCCATTCAAAAATAGGGGACTGAATTGCATAGAAAACACACAGTGGATGCTGAGAATATACCAACTATAATTATGTATTAATAGATACACATGATACTTTTATCATCTTTGCTAGATTAATATTGTTGGGTGTCAACATTTACAAGTTTCGTAACATGGAAAGGCAATTTAAAAATAAGAAATTGTCTTATATTTTTGAATGAGATGTTTAGGAATTGACACTTATATTCAGGTAAGTATGATATCTCAGTTTTCTATTCAGTGTTTTTTTTTTGGCGATGATATAAATATCTATACTTCCAAATTCATACTTCTACATCGAAATAAAATATTAAAGTCAACTCAACCTACCTGAATACAACTTGCAACTGTGCAATATATGCCCGTACTTTGTACCGTCGATAATACTGCATAATTTTTAAGGCAGCTTTCATTTTTCGGTAATGCATTCGGCAAATTGCCCCTCTCCATTGTTTCTGTAGCAGCACTACAATTCCAGGTATTATCTCATTGCGTGCCTTCTCTAAAGCAAATAGAGTTCTTGGTGAACGAATAAATATTTTTGTATGACCATAACGGACATCACTTGAGAACCGAAGTTCATCTATAAGTACTCTTGTTCCATCCTTGTCTGATCCTGCATGAAAGTTGGGCCATGTAAACTGGGAAATCATTTTGTACCTAAAACAAACACAAACATCAAGATTCATCTAAAGACATCAAGATTTATCTAAATCAGTACAGAATACAATTTTTTTGCATGTTCAATTTTCATTATAATGACCCATAAAATTGACATACTAAAACAGAATCTACATTAAACCATGACTTAAAACAATATAAGGAATGTTGCTTCTTTATTATGATAAAACCAGCTAACTACGGAATGTTTCCTGGGTACCTTTATCCCAATCATTGTTAAGTTAGAAAATCAATGAATTCCTTCTATAGTACATTCCCACCCTGGCTTTGCCTGTCCTGCCCAAACCCATCCTGCTCATAGTCCCTGCACTGCACTGCTCTGCACTGCTCTGCCTTGCCTGGCCCCACCCCTGGCTTTAAAAATGACAGAACCGCAAAATTAACTAAATGTTCAAATGGATACTAGTGATCCTGAAACACCATCCACTTTCTCATATTAATTGAAATGCTTAAATTGCTACTTCTTAAGTTTAAAGTTGGACAGAGCGCTGGGCGCCCAAGCGTTTTTTTTTTATCATATAAATAAATATGTATTCTTCATGGTAATCCCCTCCACATATTATATGCCCAGGAAAGGTGATGATTTTTGACAGTTATAAAAAAAACTATCTTGATGTGTAATTCAGAAAGGCCATAAAACAGTTTTCAGGCCAAATTTACAAAATGTGACATTCCTGGACATTCTATTATGCTTTTGGAAAGTTCCCTCACTATGTAAAATGAGTTGTCTGAAATCTGGAAGAAGGATTCCAGTTTGAAGCTACTTTTCATGTTTCTCTACATTTCATTGCCCTAATGTGTAATTCACTATAAAGAACTTAATGCATATGTATACTTAATAAGCATAATAGTAATAATAAACATAAGAGTAATAATAGATATAATAGTAACAATAAATATAATAATAAAAATTGTACCTATCCTAATAAGTTCATCCTGTATATTTTATAGTACACAACTCTCCCTTCTAAATTCAAAATTTAGACGAGGTGGTGAACATGCTGAACTGATATACAGTTCTGATAAGAATTCAAAACTGCATCAGAACAAGTAAACGCAAGATATTGATCATCACATATTAAGGAAACGCAGAACAAATTTTCTATTCGTAATTGATATGTGGAATTTTGAATGAAGCATTCTTGTAAAGGAACATTTCTTCTAACAAGCTCCTACAATCACCATTTTAATTACCATAATTTGAAGGTGGAAATTAAACAAAAACACTCACCTCTTTAGAAATTTATCGTAACGTTGACGATGTGCAAAACCAGCACGTCGCACTCTAACATTTTCCAAGAGTCCCAAGTAGCACACCTGGTGACGCACTCTTTCATCACCAAATAACACAGGAGACTTCTCTTCATTGGGTTTGATGCATCTCACATAATATGGTTCTTTACTCTTCAAAATCTTCACAAGTTCAATGATGGAATTTTTGAATAATGTACCAGCTGTGAGAGGACGCTTTGTGGTCTGCAAAATATTGAGCAAAAGCCACTTAAGAAATTTATAAGAATGGAAATCATAGAACAGCTGAAAACTTAAAGAAGTCAAAAGCAATATTTTTGGGAACTGTGCAGCTGAGATATCAGCACCTTATCAGCCACTTATTTCACTCAAAAAAATGCCCAATGCTGCTTCTGAAATAGTCTGAATATTCTCATGATTTCACAGCTAATTTTATTAAATACTAGTGAGAACCCGTCAAAATTTGACAGTGAGATCTGAGTTAAATGTAAAATACTGTGCCCAGACTAATGTGCACAATATGTTGAATTGTTTGGATCTTCAGAGTATAACAAAGATATTCTGTGATATGGAGTTCCCAAAACACATATGGCCCATGACCAGGTGGCAATGCAATATCGGCACCAAATAACACAAAAGAAAGACCACTATTATACTGACGGATATTATTTCTTAAGTTTTTTGATGTGTCATTATCGCCTATAAACAACTTTCATTTCTTCTGGCATATTGCTTGAAGGTAAACTTATTTTTCCACTTCAGCAACACAAAGTAAACTCGTTTGCAGAATTTCTCTCACATGGGAAGTACAAAGCAGAACAAAACTGATATTTCATAGACAACGACCCAACAGAAAAAGAAAGGACCTCACTAATACGACACCTACGCTGACTTTCTCTTTCCCTGCAGATTGAAAAATATAGTGATACTCCATTTATACGTTCGCACTTATAAGTTTTTCACATTTATAAGTAGTTTTCTTAAAGTCCCAGATAAATTCCTATACTTCCTATGCCAAATTATTTTAGTTATGCGTTTTACGCTTATACGCTCATAACGAAACTCTCTTGAAGACCGTAACGTCCAAACAACATGTGTGACCAATAATTGAGAAAATTTATGTTCTCCTAGGAACTATGGAACTTTTGTGTTGAATTCAGTATTCAAGTTGTTTAATTTCAGAGCTACGCAGGGCGTTCGACTCTACATTTTAGAATTTTTGAAAAACTAAAGGATGAAGAAATAGAGCGCTAGTGTTGGCTGGTGCGGCATTGCATAAAGTTCACCAATATTGCATGATAAAAATTCTGTGCTTTTAAAGGAAATATTGAAACTTGAGGGAAACCAAAGACTTATAATGACAATTTGGCCTGTGTCACACAAAGGCTGCATTGACATGTGTCGCCTAAAGCTGATGATGTCAGTTGCACTGATACCTGCGCACACAAGTCGCTTAATGCGTGTCACAAATTAACATTGTATCTTATACGAAATGGCACAGGAGCGTTCTTGCCAATGTGTATCACTTAGTGGTCATCACGCGTCGAAAGTTAGAAAATATGTTTTCACGACTTGTGTTCTAGCTCGAACTGTAAGCACAAGGCAAGTCACCAATGCCGGTCGTGTGCCTTTTCACATAAGATACAATGTTAATCTATGACATGCATTTAACTACTTGCGTGCACAGGCATCGATGCAGCTGACGGCATCAGCATTATGTGATGCAAGTCAATGCAGCCCTTGTGTGACACACTTGACTGGATGCAAAAAGAACGAATATCAGTGCTACCCTTTCCACCAAATAACAATTAATGTACTTCAGCTTCCGGTCTCAATCAGGTTTTCTCCTAGCTTCCATGATCTATTGAGCAAACGCCAAGATGTCCCCTTGTTTTGCTTCTGGTCAATCCTTTTACTAGTAGTGGTAGGAGTAGAGTTGGGGATGGGGGTGAGGATGTTACTAGTTTGTTAGCAATACAAAAATGAAATAAAATCTGCAGTTTGTCTACTGAGGCAAATAAGTTTTCTGTGACTTTGGAGCAAAAATGTCTACTTTTCAAAAGTTGCTAACTTTGTTTCTTTTGAAACTTTTATTCACCATTCAACTATTTAAAGTTGAAATGTTGGGAAGAGATTCTGGAGCTTAGGAAGAGAACATACGCAGATGGTACTCATCCCCTATATGCCACATACAGTTTTTACTATTTTTTGACTAAATAAATCAAAATCCAAGAGTGGAGCGTGCCAATGTAAAAATACTGAATTTTTATTTTGCTCATTTAATTATATTTCAGTTATGCATTTTTCTCACTAATACATTTTCCCCCTTCAGTCCCCTGAAAAACAATATCAAGTGAAATTTTACTGCACATCTATCTTAGAATGGCCTCATAAGACAAACACAAGTAAGTGGGAAAAGTGCCACTTACTTGCAGGGGTACCACCTGATTCAGAGCTGGTGATAGAGGAGAGGACAATGGATATGTTAAAATGTATGTAATAAGGAAGAAGGTCAGATGATGGGACCGATAGGAGTCCTGAGACAACCCATCATTTGACTCCTCTGAGGTCTGTACAGCCAGGATGACCCTGCCAGCAGCAGTGCTAAGACACTAATCTATCATGCTACCCAGCATAGCCCAGTCTCACTAGAGCAGGCATGCACAAGGGCCCCAGTGACACGCCCCACAATGGCAGGGGCAGCCCTTCCGCGCCCCACCGGCTTCTACTCACTTTCACTTT